>OW121818.1:13750000-15000000 GCA_933228935.1 Pemphredon lugubris
CGAACGGAGCGCGTTTAGGAGTCAACAAGACTATAATTTGCATGCTAATGGAATCGAGACGATACGTATCTGTCGTTGTAACGGATAACGAATTTCTTTGAGACAGTGTGACAGATTTTGCGATGCACAGTGTATCGTAGCGACAGTTAAAATGGAGTGTTATAGAAGAGCAAGAACGCCACGTGTTCAAACCACGTGGTTGTTAGGTTATTTCGCTTGGCGGGAGGTCCACGGACAAACGTGCCTTCCAGGGTCGTATCTTTCAAGTTTTCGTGAATCTTGTACAAAATTTAACCGCGAGGAGAGCAATTATATAGTTTACGTTAACAAGAGAAGACAAAAAATTGGAAAATATAAACTACCCACTGGCGTTCTAAACGATGGAAAATTTAATTGATAGAGAAATTTCTTTAACTACGAAGAAAAACGTCTCGTGATTCTACGACGTTACAATACCGTGAACCAAGGTCCAATCTCCGTTCGAGTACGCCTATATCTCAAAGATAACAACGAATCCCTGTTTGAGATAACTAGAATCGTCGACTAACAGTCAAATCTATACTTAGTCATGGTGAAATTTGTGTTCCTGGGCAAAACACGAGGGACACCCTGTTTCAAAATTTTCACGCCCCTATGGAAAACCAACGTTCAAAGTTCAAACTGATCAGGAGGACGATTGGAAAATCAAACACGTGTGCGCGAAACACCTTCTAGCGTGTCTCTAAGCAACGATCAGGAAACTTGAACTATCGTACTGGTCTTGGAAGCACAGAAATAAAACTTTCACCGTATCCTGCAAACCTTTCTACAACATCCGCTTACAAGATTTCTTAATGCATACCTCGAACGATCACTCGGCACTAACCAGAAGGAAATATTTCCATTGCTCGTCGAAATCCGTCGAGAGTAAAAAGAAAAAAAAAGGAAACTGTAATATTATTCCGATTCGGCATCCAGAGGGATACACGATGTTCGTACACAACGCACCTACATTTCGCGTAGGTCACACACTGCCAACTTCATTCTCTACGCACTTGCTCATTCACGATGTATGTTCTTCGATTGCAAACAAACATTTCGCACGAGCGATCACTTTTTTTTTTCTCTCTCTCTCCACGGCACGATCATCCCCCCCATGCGAGGACGCGCATTACATAAGTTTCCACGACAATGTAGCAACGAAGGGGATTAATTAAAGCGCGCGTGGCGACACTGCCGACGAAAAGGCACGTTCTGACACGTGCTCTCCCGAGCTCTCTCGAGGCTGTGGCACTGATCCGATCTCGCGCGTTTGCAAAGACGGGTAAGGTGTGTGTACACAACTCACCTGTTATGGTACCGTGGTAGCGGCGACAACGGTCCGCCGCGAAGGCTACGCTCGCCGAATGCGGGAGCACCGACGAGAGACGGGGGAAACTGACGAAAAGGAAGTGAGCGCGATCGACAGCAGCAACAATGACGCTCCCTCGCGAGGGAAGGAACTGCAGAGGCACACTGGGGAACAACCGACTCAATGAACACAACAAGGGGGAGGATGGTCGGCGGATGGACGGACGAACGACTCGGAGTCGAGTCGAGTCGAGTCGAGTCAGCCTCGACACCCCGGGGCGTATCGGCGCCTATGGGCAGCGCCATACCCGGCCGCGACACTCGTTCGAGAGAGAGAGACGGAGAGAGAAAGAGAGAAAAAGAGGGAAAGAGCGAGAGCGCCCCGAAGAGAGAGACAGAAACAGAACCGAGGGAGACGAAGAGGGAAGACGGGAGAAAAGAGACGGTACGATACCGCCGAGGGACGAGGGACAGAGGAGGGAGGGAAAGATTTACGCAACCCTCTCTCGGCCGAGCGAAAATCCACGTCGAGAGGCACGCTGCCGTCGATGCGCCGATAAGCCACGTAGTATCCTCCTCGCTCGCGCCTCCTTCTTAACCGATCTCTTTTTGTTCTTTTTTTTTTTCCTTTTTCCAAGAAACTGCGAAACTAACCTCTTTCCTTTCGCCCCGAAACTTCTCGCTCGCTCGATCGCACGCTCGCTCACTCACTCACTCACTCGCTCGCTCTCTCTTTCGCTCCCTCTCACTCTCTCGATGTTAACCCTTCCGACATACCCACACACGGTATCGCATCGTGGCGCGCACGCACACCCGCAATCACGGGTGTATAAACACACGGGCACTGGCAAACACTCACGATCCGAATGTGCACCACACAGCAACGACGGCGGCGACGACGACGACGATGATGATGATGATGACGACGACGACGGCGATGATGACGAGCACACTACACGAACGACGAACGGTCGAACTAAGGGAACGAGGGACGAATAGAGGGAGAGGGCGTGAGGGAAAAGATGGGTGTAGAAGGAAAGGGGGAGAAAGCGGTGAGAAAGTGTATGTATGTGCACGAATGTCTGTCTCTCTCTCTCTCACTCCCTCTCTCTCTCCGTGTTGTGTGCGCGCTCGCGCGAGCGTGTGTGTAAGAAAGAGAAAGAGAGAGAAAAAGAGGAAGAGCGAGAAAGAAGCATCCTCTCCCCCGCACTGGTAATATCGATTCGTAGGGTAGGCTCGATGGCAACGACCCTGCCTGGCTCGACGGAGCGAGTCCAAGGCACACGGTATATTTTTCAACTTATCGACACCGCCCGGTTTTTCCCGATGACACCCGAGACCCGCAACAGCCCGATACATTCCCGAACACCGTACGCACAAGAAATTCACGCGTTCCACTATGCACCACGTCGACTTACCTTGGCATCCTTGGGATGCGCCCGATTCGACGACGGGGTGAGAGCCTCTCCACCGAGGACGTGCGACTTGGCCCGTGCAGCGCTAGGACGCCATGTCAGCAAGTCGAGGCGCGACTCGGGGCAGTACGCGCATATACACACGGATAGAGAGAGAGGTGCACGCACACCACCTAGCCGACCAACCCGGTGCCTGCCGTGCCGGGAATTCCTGCTGCGCCACCGAACGGCCGTCACGGAACCTCGCCTACGCCCGCCTAGCGCCACGGCCGTGCCTTCCGTTCTTGGTACCCTTCACCGCTTCGCAACGCTCGCGACACCCGCCCGTTTGCGCGCCCTCGTTCAACCGAACCACCGAAGCCGTGCCGCGCACAACCGCCCGCGATCCTACCACCGCCACCTACCCGCTGCTGCCGCTGCTTCTCCTTCTCCCTCCTCTCGCTAGCACCCCCTCCACCCTCTCGCTCACTCACTCCCTCTCTCTCTCTCGCTCGCTCGCTCTCTCTCTCTCGCGCCCTCGCATCCTCCGCTCATCGTCGTCACCGTCGCCACCGCCGCCACCGCCGCCGCCGCCGTCGTCGTCGTCGTCGTCGTCCGCTACACCCTCCTCTCGCTCCCCGACACCCTCGGCCGCCCTCGCGTCATCCTGCGCTCATCGTCCTTCTCGCTCGCTTCCCCTCTCTCGCGCGCGCGCACACTTGGAAACTCTCTTTAGCCCTCTTTTTCCCCACCCGTAACCCTCTCGGTCGGTCCCTCTCTCTTTCTCGCTCTCGCGTCCCACCGATTCTCCCACTCTTTCCTTAGCCCCCGCAAGGAACGAAACCGCTCGTCCTCG
Organism: Pemphredon lugubris; assembly: GCA_933228935.1. Classification (NCBI taxonomy): domain Eukaryota; kingdom Metazoa; phylum Arthropoda; class Insecta; order Hymenoptera; family Crabronidae; genus Pemphredon; species Pemphredon lugubris. The sequence goes on from OW121818.1 coordinate 13,753,580, forward strand.
TTCGCTCTCCCTCTCTCTCTCTCTCCCTCCCTCCCTCCCACCCTCCCTCCCTCTCTATCCGAAGATCTCGTCTCCATCGAACTTACACGAACGCACACGCGTCTCTATACGATCCCTCCGTTTCGTCTTCCTCTTTCTCGCTCCTCACCCTCGATCACCCTCGAAAAAGGGCACTTATTTTCGCCCCTTTGTTCTCACGCTCGTAACCAAGCTCCCTCTCTCGCCTCTCTTTCTTTCCTTCGCCCGCCAACTACTCCCCCTCCCAACACGCCCTCGTTCAACGGGCTTCTTTCTCGAACACACCCTCTACCTCTCTACCTCTCCTCGCTACCTCTTACGCCGTGTTGCTGCGCACTCGTTCTGGCAAAGTCGCGACGAGCTCGTGTAACTACTCGCCGAGCTATTAACCGTCGGCGTTACGCGCGATTCCAGCATTCGCTTATCTCTCCTCCGGTAGTATTTTGATAAAAGGGAAATGCGGGTTAAAGGGGCACCGAGACGCGCGGCACACGAGTTTTAAAAAGTAAACTCGGTACGGATTACGTCACCGGATCCGTCCCGATACCTCCCTCATCCTTTGGCTTCTCTTATTTACTCCCGGCTGCACGAAAGATTAGATCTTTCGAAAGTCACCGACGAGACAAACAGTCGATTCGTCCGCGACGGTTTTCCGTCGTGGGCGTCGAGCGAATAAAAGAGGGGGAAGGGTAGAGACGATGGTCAAGGCGGAAGACCAGACGGACTCCTTTTCGAAAGGGGTGGGGCGGGGTGGTGGGAGGGTAGGGGGAGGCGCAGGGGCAGTGGGGGGGAGGGAACCGTACGATCCGTTCCGGGGATGATCGAAGAGAGTGACGCGGAGGGATGAGAGGAAGAGAGCCGGGAGGAAATTCGCGAGCATGCCGAGACGCGAGTGGAGGAGGTACGTCGCGGGTTATACGCGCAACCGAGATTCGCGTCTGCGCACTTTATTTTTTTTTTTTCTTTCCTTACGGACTCCGCCAGGCAGCGGCGCGCAAGATAGAGCGAGACGGCCTCACTCCGCCACGAGGCCGTTTCTCAACTCCTGAGTCGCAATGTACGAGTACCAACCACATTTGCGTTTCCTGGTGTAGCAATCGTCGCCGTTGTCAACCGTCTCTCCAGCTTCCGCCTCGTTTTCTGAAAACCACCTCGCGTGTACGCCTGCCTGGAATCCGCCCGTTGTCACGTTGCCGCAGGAATAAACACACCTCCGTTGCCACCGATTTCCTCGTTTGAATCGACGCGTGTGTGTGCGCGCGCGTCAGTGTGCGTTCGAGCCGCGTGTCGTCACCGGAATCGCTGCGCTATGTTGATGGCACCTTGACACGTTTACCCCGAAGCGCGTGCTCTAACCGTGGCGAAGATAGCGAAACGTCCTCGTGCCTCGACCTTTTTTTTTCACATTCGCGAAAACACTCTCCCTGGTCCCCTCCCCCTTTGGTCATATCATCAAAATTTACGCGCTTTTATTTATCCCTACTCCCTTATGGAGCGACGACTGTGCACACGGTCGACGAAAAATGTTAAGCAGTGGAAAAATCCGCCGGTAGCACGAACGTACGAATTGCATACGTAGACACGAGGGGCAACGGCGTTGCCAACACGAGGGTTGTTTTCAAGTGCGTTACGCGGGGCGCTGCCGCGGAAGGATCCCCACGGATCTTTTCGGTCGACTGATAAAAAGGCTTGGAGGCTGCCTTGTCGCGATGGACGAGGCGTATACGGACAAAAAAAAGTCACTGGAAGGGGAAGCTCCGGAGAGTTTCAGAGTCGGGCAGGGGAGGACGGGGTACGCGGGAACGGCGGGACCATCCGTCGGTGGTGGAGTCGGGTGGGGGCGGCGGCGGGCACGGCGGGGACGGCAACCGGCGACGGGGTAAAGAGGTAGAGACGTGCACGTAGACGACGCGGGTCGGGGCGAAGGGAAGCTACCGCCGCCGTCACCGCCGCCACCGCCGTCGCCGCCACCGCTGCCACGATGATTTGACTCCGCTCGGTGCCTACGCCGCGCCACCGCCGCCGCCGCCGCCGCCGCTTCTGCTGCTGCTGCTGCTGCTGTTCTTCTATAGTGTCCTTGGCTTCGCTCTAGCAAGACTAGCGCGCGCTAGTTCCACCTCGTAGCGTGCGCGCTCGGAGAAACTCGGTTGGTGCTCGCGTACCGCCTTGCGCGCCCACGGCCAGGGCTGTATCGCTTGGGGCTGCGTCGCTGCTCCTTCCAGTCTCGCGACCTCCCTACTCTTACTGCCCAATCACGCTTCTCCCGTCTCTTCCTTCGTATTTCAGGAACGTGCCGAGATCTACGATCGATTCGAGTTATCTGTTACGAGCGGCGTGTTATCTCCTACCGCGATCTTTAATTAATGAAGATCGCGGGTGCCCACTGACGCCTCTTGGAACTCGGGAGGGGGGAGAAAGAGAGAGAGAAGAAATAAAATAACGCGTCATTCTCTTCCTTCAACTTGCCATTTACCATTTTTTATATTTCCAGTCGTACCTTTAACGATCGACCATGCAATCGATATTTCCAACTCAATACTGTAAAATCGATTTCGGGCAAAGAATCGTAAAATTTCAACCGGATCACGTCCGGCCCAAAAACTTTACGTGGGATTCTAATCCACCGACGCAGTTCTGCGCCGTAGGAAGAGAGGGTGTCGGCCATGGTCTCTTGATCTTTGGCAGCCTTGAACCGCCTGTCCACGGATGGCCACGGATAGTCGGTCCCTGAAACGCCTGTGAAACGACTTTCCGTCGCCTCGCGGCTAGAACGGGGCCCTGTATCCAGTACCTAGGGAACTTAGAAATCCAGTGGAAATCCAGACGAGTAGAAGGGATCGGCTAGAAGAGGAGGTGGCAGCAATGGCGTCCCGAGTCGCGAGGAGAGTAGGCGAGCAGAGGAGAGGGCTGCCTTACCGTACTAGGGGGGGGGAGGAGGACAGCGGGGAGGCTCGAGGGAGGACAGAGAGACCGAGTTGAGGAGTACTACACGTGTCGCAGCAGCGGGGTGTTGACCCCAAATAGCTTTTTTAACGTGACGTAACCACGAAAGGGTTGAGAAACGGCCGGCAACGTCGTTCGACGGCCAGACGACTTCTCTCGGCTAAAGGCAAAGCCCTTGCCTTCCCTACCCGCGCCATGCTTTTAAGCCTCGCGGCTCCCCGTTACGCGTGTACGGCACAACGATCCTTTCATACTCGAAAATCCACTTGCGCTCCCAGGGACCGCTGCCACTATGACCGCGATGTGTCACAATCGACCTCGAGGACACATTTCGATTTCTAACGATTCCCCCGTCACGTTCTGTACGCCATAGGGGAAAGTGGACTAATAGCACTTTTCCGATATTCGGGAATACCCTCGAGTTTCTCAAATCTTCTCGTATTCAATACAATCGAACGCGTTCGAGTTTGAAGTCGGTGGGGTAGATACCAGAATCCTCTTTGGGGTCTCACGGTTCTTTAGAAAAAATGATTGCGATATCCCTCCAACCGTTTGGAGTATTACAAACATTCACGATCTTTTTTTCCCCCCGTTGCGTGAGCCTCGGAGAACGAACCGGAATACATAACAGACAGTTCGCAGGAAAAAAGGGTTTCCATTCTCTACGGTGGATAGAGACACGCGTGACGTGAAACGCGTATGCACAGAGAAACGAGCCTCGACTCCTAGCAGCGTCATCGTATGCGGGTCGCGCAATGTATAACCACGGCAATTTGACGACTGTACGCTCGGTGGTTTATACTAGGACGTATGACCGCCATGCGTGAATTAACATTACGATTTCCATACGCGTTACGTTCTTGCCGCCCCGAAGGTGGAGTGCCCACCGCTAGTCGCATGGTCGCATGGTCAAGGATGACAGGTTACGGTATAATTATATCGCGATTGCAACACTTTCCGATAGGTCTCTTGGAAAATATTCAAATTCGCCAGACGACGCGTACGGTCGACATTTGTGTGTGTTCTTTTTTTTTTTTTCCTTCGTGAAGCGTTATCCGGCACCGAGGTGTCGATTACTTAACCGCCGCACCAATTCCATTACGCCACACCGAATGGCCTAATCTTATCGGAATATGCAAGTTTCAATTTAGGATTGATGCGACGAATGTGCCATTGGTAGGGGGTGTAGGAAGGACGGTGGGGATTAGAGGGGAAGGGGGGGAGGGGGGGGGGGCGGAGGTCAGTCGGTCGAGGAAATAAAACTCGTTTCGCTAATCAGACGAAAATCCGAGACATTCGAATTGATCGTGAACCGCGCGGATCGCTGATAAATACACCTACGCAATTACGATAACGCGTGAAAATATCAAATTTCGAGGTACACGTATCGGATAGAGTCGATTCAAGAATCCAAACATCGAAAGGAGGTTAAGACGACACTTAACCCCCCATCGCATATGGTTCCCAGTCGGAGCGGCACTCGCGTGTCGTAACACAAGCCTTATGTGTACACTGTATGTACCTAATTAGGACCATTGAGGAGAAGGAAAGAAAGACGAAGACGTTGAATATAGGGCGACCCTAGGTTCCTTTCTATTTCATCGTCCAATAGTGACGCGCAGTCTGCGACGACAATTTCTCTCACTTTTTTTTTTTTCTCTTCCTTTTCCTCCTTTTTCGACGGGGGTCCGCGTCAACGTTTACGGCGCGTACGAGGCGCCTTTGAAAACGCTGATCCAATGGAAGGCGCGAAGAAGAAGAAGAAAAAAAAATAAAAAAAAATACGCGCGATAGGTGCGGTAGAGAACGAAACCGTGCCTTTCTCTGTCTCCTTCCTTAATACCACGTACACACAAGCGCGCACGGTGCGCGACAGCCAGTGGCTATCTTATCGGTCTAGCTACACCCTGAGAGGCGTAAACGATATTTTTTTCCTATTTGCTCCGTCGAGCACAGTGGTTCCCTATCCCCGATCGAGGAACGGCGACCCTTCCGAGGTCAGCGTAGAATTTTGAGGTCGACGCAAATAGAAAGGGCGAGGAGATACGGATTGCCGATGGGACTTCACTGGTGAGCACTCTGGCACGGCACGGCACGGCACGGCACGGCACGACACGGAACCGTAGCCTGGGACGGTGCGTTCTACGGTGCTCGGAGAGCAGATATCCTTATCCATCGCCAACCGCAAAGGATATTCCGAGAAACCACGAGTAGAAGGAAACGGCATGCCGGTACTCCTTCCATCCGCTTTTAGTCAGCTACTTTCTTTCGTCTTACTTGGATTCCCGCGAGAACTGTCCGATTACCGCGCGGAATACTCCAACTGTAACTTATGAATAACGGTACTATCGTTTGCCCGTCGCCCAGCGCCGTAGTAATTACGAAGCTCGTCCTTCGACGCGGGCGCGGGTGCGCGGGGGGAGGGAGGGGGGGCCCGTTTAAAATTAATGCCGGGCCGGGAGGCTCGTAAAGTCAAAAGCAAACGCGGCCAAGAGGGTTAACATTCCGAGGGGGAAGTTGAAAAGGAATCGTGGAAGATTCCGTCGTTCGATAAAAAGAGTCGGTAACCGTGGAGGCGAGTAACGGCGTGCATACCTTACGTATATACGTTAGGAAGGGGATGACTCGAAGGGACATTGCTCCCTGGCCTCGCCTGCCCTGCTCTGCTCTGTTCTCCTCTGCTCTGCTCTGACTCTGCTCCGCCGTGTCCAGAAAGGATCCACCTATCGTCCTGCACTCTCACGGCCCTTACGAACCGTGACACCTCGCGTTCGGGTCCTTCCGGCGGGCAGGTACCGCGCAAGAAAGACTTCCTGCGCCGCTTACCCGCCGACCAGTGATGAGGGGGGGTGCGGGGGAAGAAGCAAAAACCGAGGGGAAGAAAGAAATGTACCGAGGCGAAGCGGAATGGCCGGCCCGATACCATGATTTACTCCGATCACTGAAGAAGAACAATTTCGAAACCCGCGTGCTTCGCGAGAGGGCTACTAGCGCGAAGCTTAGAAATTCCAGCCTTCCACGACGAAACACGTTTTCCCTTCTACTCCATGCTTCCCGCTCTCGTCCGTATACCTACGCGCGTACGGATTTACGTATGTACGCGCTTACGCTTTCCACTCTCCCCCGTCATTCGTGAATCGCCGCGTTCGCGCTCTATCGGTCACCGATGGACGCCGCGCCAGGATATTCGAAATTAACTCCGTCGCCCGAAAATAAAGAGGCGTGGAATGGCTCGAGCGGCCTTCGAGCGACTCGCCACCCCGTAACAGGTGGTTACGGCGGCGGTTCGACTCGAAGATAAAACTTTCTACCCCTGCGATCGGTGCCGCTGGTGCTGGGGTGCCTCGCTTTCGGCTACGAACCTGCCTTTTACGTTTTCTCTCCCCTTTCGCCTCTCTCTCTCTCTCTCTCTCTCTCTCTCTCTGTCTCGCGGCGCGTTCGCCCTCCCGCCTTACCACCCAGCACGGACTTTCTATCCCCGGGCTGCCTTTCAGCTTTTTTCCCTTCGCTCTCCCTTCTCACCCCCTCCCCCCTCCGCCTCCCTCTACCTTCTTCACCTCGCCACCCCCCCCCCCCCTCACCGCGTCCCTCTTCATCCTCCTCCTCCTCCACCTCCTCCTCCTCTTCCTCCTCCCCACCTAGCCAGCTATCTGTCCGTACCTCTACGTGACTATCTGCATCCCTATTCCTGACTTCTAAATCTAACTCTGGAAGCTCTAACCCAACCTGGAGGCGCCCTTATACCCAGACGGCGGCGTCATGGATGGGGAGGCGTATGTATATCCCCACCACGGCATCCCTCGTCGAGGGGTCGTTGATCCCCCAAGGACAACGACCTTGCGTCTGCGGCAGCCAACCGTTCGAACGGTTCTGGGTTCCCGGATTCCTCGATTACCAATATCTTTCACTCCTCGCTTTTCCCTTTCCCCTCGACTCCTCTTCCACCCCGGCCTTCTTCCCTTATCCCCACCACCGAACACTTCTCTCTCCCTCCCCCCTCTCACTGTTTTTCTCTATCTCTTACTCCATCTCTTTCTCTCTCCCTCTCTCTCTCGCCGCCCATAATCGTCGTAGTCTCCTCTCATTCTCCGCTCCGTTTTCGCTCCCTGTACTCCAGGAGCGAGAGAATTCTTTTTCTCTCTTTCCTTTTTTTTTTTTTTTTGTCAACGACTATCAATGGCGAATCGCCATAAGCGCTCGTCTAGAAACGGTAGAGACGCGACCGTGGAGGCCCGTCGAGTCCGCGCGCGTCGCGCGGAAGTTTTCGCTCCATCCCACTTCGATGCCCGTGTATAGAGGAGTAGCAGCAAATGTTACTTAATCTCCGCGACGACGTTAATAGGCACGAAGATCGTGTAGGAGATCCTTCGCAGAGGTCACTGGGTTTATGGAGCTATAAGCGAGCGCCGAGCCGCTTTTCAAAATCGTGAAGAGTGTATGAAAAATTCATGCAACTCGACATCGATATACATGACTCGACCCCGACCCGCATACCCCTCCCCGCCGTTCCTCCCTCTCGTTCTTTCACGATAGTCGCATGCACGGAAATGTTCGTAAAACCCTCGTCGACTGATCGATCTCGTACACGAGCATCGGTGAACGGGCGTCCCTCGATAACTCCTACCCCGTGAGCGTGTTTGATTTTCGAAATTAATAACGAGCGCGCATCGTACACGCTTTTTGCCATCGATGATAATAGCCGGGCACGGCGAGCTAACGAAATAAATTCGTTTCCCCGAGGTAATAAACGAATCGAGGAATTTTCGTTTTTTGTTGGATTTTCGTTAAATAGTTATCGAACACGCGATACTCGGGATACGATAATTCGTTTTTACGAGACCCACGCGATACGGCTAAATCCATTTTTTAATTAATACTCTTCTATGCAAGGACAAAGAAATAATGTTATTCGACGAATCGTTTTGAAACTTGTAATACCAGGAAAGCAATAATACCTGTTTTTGTAGCACGCATAACAGTGCACGCGCGCGAGTGGTGAAATGCTTCTATGCAAAAAATCAAGAAAAACATCATTCGACGAATTGTTTTCAAGTTTGTAACACCCCGAAAGCAATAATTACCTTTTTTCAAATTTACATAAGAGCGTTCGCACGCGAATGTTAAAATTCTGCGTGAGGACAAATAAATTACATTATTCGACGAATCTTTTTTAAATTTGTAATACCACAAATGCAATGATTCATTGTTTTAAAGTACGCATAACGGCGCATGCGCATGAAGGTTGAAACAATACTGTTTTGTACGAAAGTGATGACGAGCATCGTATAAGGTTGCTAAGTAAGTTCGCGCCGTTTTTTATCTGATTATTTTTCCCTATGTATTTGTCTTGCCATGGCAAAGTGTAAATATCTATTCGAAAGTGCTTTTTCTGCTTTACAAACCTGTTATCATCAATTTTCTTGCCAAATTAATTTTACTTAATTTTAGGCTTTACGAATTGTAGGAGAATTTCCGATTAGCGTAGTTGATACTTTGTTGCGGTAAAATTAATTGGTAAGAAAATTTATGATAGCAGGTTTGTACGATAGAAAGAGCACTTTCAATTAGTATGTACACTTTGCCATTACAAGGCAACATAGAAGGGAACTGAATCAAATAAAAACGGCGGGAAATTTCTTAACAAAGTCTAAAACTTGGGTAAAATTATTTTGGCAAGAAAATTATGGTAGCACATTTGTAGAGCAGAAAAACACTTTCGAATACGTACATACACCTTGTCATTACAAGACAAAATAGAAGGAAAAAGGATCAAATAAAAAACGTCGCGATATCACTACCAAAGTCTGAAATTCAGGTAAAATTATTTTGGCATGAAAATGATGACAGCAGGTATCTAGAGCAGAAAATGCACTTTCGAAAACAAAAACAAATATACACTATGCCATTACAAGCCAGAACAGAGGAAAAAAGAATAAAATAAAAAACGGCGTGAACTTTCTTACCAACCCAATATTACCCAATAATCGATTATCAAATTAACAATGCCGGGAGCGCAATGTTCCCCATTTCTAAAGTTCGAGCTCGTACGTGGCCGATACCTGCTATGCTAAAACCTAGCCGTAGTTTTCTAGGTGGGTGGACGGGTGGGTGGTCAAGTACACACGTAGGAACAGAGACGGTAAGCGTGTAGGACATATCTTCGCGTACACCAGCGAGCCGCTGCGCGGTACGTGTACTGTTGGTCGGCGGTGCGGGCGCGAGTTGGGAGGCGCGCTGACGTAATCCTCGAAGGGAAGGAACAACATCGCCGTTGACCTACTAAAGACTGGACTTTTTCTCGCGTTCCTTTACAGCCCTGGCTTTTCGGTATCCTACCCACGAGTGCGCGCAGCGGCGTCGAATTTTTCGACCGAATTCGGATAAAATTTTCTCCTACTCGAAAAAGGAGACAATTGGTCCGCGTTGCAGCGTCAAGCGGCCGTGACACGAATGTAACGCGTTTTGCATAAAATAGTCCGTACGACTGATAAAACTTCTCGGTTAGCGCGGCAGTAATATATTTAATGGAATTCGTTTCGTACGATTTCACGGAAAGAAGATTTCTAAGAACATCGTTTTGTACAGTTACGGAAGAACAGTCACGTAGAGACCTTAGCATAGCTCGTGAAGCGAGAAGAATGAAATACGCGACAAGTGCGTATACCGTAGAAATACTAAAGTAGGTCCTGCGGGTCCCCCTCGTTCCTCTCTGTCTCCCTCTCTCTCTTTCACTCCCCAACGTTCTCCCCCTCCAGTCTGTCTCACTCTCTCGTATACCATGGACCACCCTATCGTTACGCTGTGGTGACTTCTGACGCGTGAATACGCCCTTTGTTCGTTACTGCCTTTCCGTCTCTCCCGTTTCCTTTCATTTCCCGTCTCTCTTTTCACCCCACGAACCCGCAGGCACGCAGGTAGGCAGGTAGAAGAACCAAAGTCAATTTCAATTCGATCGAAAGGGACTCAAACTCGCCCTGTACAAATAAAGGTACCACCACACGTGTGCGGGATTATTTCAAAGAAGATTACCGAAGGCGGATGAACTTAACGACGCGATACCATTTTACGTTCCCTCGTCGTAAATATTAATCGCGTTAACAACGCAAAAGGGTACATACGACCGATAAAATGGGGTTCTGTGGCATTCGAGAAAGAAAAATAATGAAACCACATCGCACAATTCTCCTTTCGACTCCCTTCCAATCGCCTTCATCCGCTCGTAATTCCAAAACAGTTGTAAAATAGATCCGAAAAACCGTACGCTCATTCCTATTACTCTTCATCCGGTTCTACGGTGCCCGCCGAAGTAAACGAGAAACTCGCGAGCCAGTGGCTACGTAGCTTCCCAGTTTGCCGCGGACCAGTCTCGGACGCCTCCCGCTGGCTATGGCGTGTCGGGGTGGTTGCAACAGGTTGTTGCTGTAGCAGCACCATCACCGGTAACGGTGGCTCCCCTTGGTCCCCCAAATAACCAAAACTAGCTCCGGCAGAAGGGAACCCTTCGCGAGCGTCGACGGTCAGGTGGTCCCCATAATTATACGGACACTTTCTCCAAGGGACCGAAGTCGAAGGTGATCGAGGTGCACATACCATTCGAAATTAATATATTCGTATCTCCCCCCCACCCCCCACCCCACCCCTCTCTCACCCGCACCCTTCACCACAGCTCCCCCTTCCCCTCAATCGACTTTCCGCGCGAAGTATCAAAAATAAGAAATTCCGACCACGCTCCACCGTTCCTTCGCCTTCGTCGAAGGTGATATCGCGATAAGGAGATATCGTTTTATCTGAATTATCGCCCTTACCCAGAGGAGAAGGGCATTGCCTTGCGGGCATTGTCGAATATATTTTCTCCCGCTTCTGTATCTCGACTCCCGTGCAATGTTTGTATTAGCTGGCTCGATAAACCTGACGAGAATGGGAATCGTCTCGCGGGAGATTTCGTGGGAGGCTTCGTATGGAAAGCGAGAAGTCATTTCTGAGTTTACATCCGATACGTTGCAAAGGAGCTAAACGGATCGCGCGGAGCGCAATACCGTACGATGGAAGGCACGCGGGTAGTAAAAACCCCCGACGAAAACAGTCGCGAGGATGACCAGGATGCGGTGGACGTTGCCTGACGTAACGCAAGTGTGGGAGCGGCGTCGGTAGGGGGGTCAATGCCCTCGTCCCTGACGACCGCCGTTCCCCAACAACCCCGTGTAAATGAGAGAGCTGGTTCCTCGAGAAAACTCGACGTTGCTCCGCGATACGCTCGGAGGCTTCGATAGCGTGTCCCCGCGGGGAGAGAGAGAGAGAGAGAGAGAGAGATTTGGTGACGTTTCGTAAGGACACTGGAAGAGAGAGTCGAGGTGGCGTTGTTTGAGGAGCGGACGACAGGTCCAATTATACAATTCAATTTCGAGATGTCACCTTCTCGAGGGTCTGAGAGTGGCGCTAATAAACGTAGGTGGAAGTAAAAGTGCTTCTCGATTAGGTGAGGCCTCAGATAAGATTACCGATACGTATACAACGACGATTATAACGCACCGACGCTGCTGTAAAGGCAAACCGACGCGACGCGTCGGTTCGAGTACGCTCCGGCTTCTTTCCGCGAAAAGAGATTCGAATGCACCCGATCTATCCTACGATGCTCCTCCTCGAGTATGATTCGACCGTGGGCGTGTAACGATGAAGGTAGTTACGGAGGTAGTACCTCGAACGCTTCAAGAATTCCGCCGTCTTTCACCGAACCCCTGGAGTAGGTGGGCGTAGATCATAAAAAAAAGCGAAGCGGTGCGATGAGGTGGAGGAGGAGAAGGAGGTGGTGGAGGAGGAGGAGGAGGGGGAAGAAGACGAGTTGCTTGAGAAAACTATGAATTTCGTTAAACCCCATTCCACGCGTAAGGATCGAAGCCTGACTGAGCTCTCGGGTGATACCGTTAAACTGACTTCCGTCTGCCCACCTACCTACCTACCTACCTACTTTCGTCCTCGTACATCGTCCGGCACCGTCCAAGCAGCGTATTTCGCAATCCAGAAGAGAGAGAGAGAGAGAGAGAGAGAGAGAGAGAGAAAGAGAGTGAAATAATACCTCGTGACGGGGGCTCAAAATATTTGGCCAAACGATAACTCGCGGAGACTGAACTCTCTCCGAAAGTAGCGGTACGTCAAATGTCATTCCAGAATGTTATAAATACGTCCGCGCTGTATTCTTGAATTCACGGGTATCCAAAACAACTGTCGCTCGGCGATCGTTTCGGAGAACCTGCTTCGAAAATGAATTTCTGTCTCTCGCGTTATTCGATCGAACTCAGGGTTTGATATCCAAGCGCGCGTTACCGAGCGTCCGCGGTTCTCCACAGGATGTTGGTACCCAAGTATTACGCGTCGGTACCGGCAAGTAGGCTGATCGTGCGAGAGAATCCGGCATATAGAACAGGTCACACCCTCTGGGGACCATTATTGCCGAGCATTGTACGTGCACGTGACTCGTATAGGGTCGAGACAAGTGGGTTGGTGCAGTCGTTACTGTTGTCCTCGGTACCCCCTGCTCGTTCAACGACCCCGCATATACGCGCTCTCCGTTCGCGGTGTACGCGTGCACGCACGCACGCACGCACTCACTCACTCACTCACTCACGCACGCAAGCACGTATGCACGAACGCAAGCACGCACGAACGCGCGTGACGGGAGGATCGTTGCGGTAACGAAAGCGTAGGACGGTGACAACGGAAAAATAAGAATCGAAATGATATTCCTCTTTTTATCCCATCGTTTTTGAACCGAAGCGCTATCCACGCTCTCTCGAACAATCGCGCGGGCGCGCGCGCGCGCGAGCGCGAGCGCGAGCGCGAACGCGCTCACTCGCTCGCTCGCTCGCTCGTTCACTCGTTCGCGCGTTCCCGGTGAATGTATCCGCATTTCACCCACGAGCGACGCGTGGAAATGCATGGAGTTAGAAAGGAATCAACCACCTATTGTGGAGAACTTATTGTCGGCGCGTATGGTACACATGCTCGTGGCGAGCGAGAGGTAAAAAGTCACCCAACGATTCTCACGGGGATAGATCGACCCCTCGACGCGAGCAAAAGCGCGTATAGTGGATACGTTCGAAAACCCGGGTAGAAGCTTCGTGGAAAACGTAGAGAACGGAGGAACAAAAGTGGAGATATAAACGCGAGGAATTTTCCCATTGCAAACGCGCGATACCACGATACCGTAACGCGCTTTCCGTGCGCGCTCGCTAAATTGAAATCGCATTAGTCGAAGCGATGTCACGTGGGATGGATCGAAGCGGGTACCAAGGGTCACGAGCGACAGGAAGCAGCGTAGCATTGTGTACCGGATGTCGTAACTTCCGAGTCCTTTGGCCCCGCCGTTTCCCCCTCCATCGCGAAGTCACCGAAGTCACGGTACGGTAACGCGATTTCGTGGGTGGACGGTCGGCCGGCTTATCGGCGAGTCAAGGAAATTTCGAAAAAGCGAGTAAGAAGCGTTCGAGATGCAGGCGAGTGGCGAGCAGCGAGCGCCCTAACGCGCCCTCCTCGAGAGATCAGCCGAGCGAGCGATAGAACGGGAGGGGAGGGGGAGAGCGAGAGAGCGAGGGACAGAGATAGGGCGAGAGATTGAGAGAGTATGAGTGAGGTCGTGCAGTCGAGGTTCTGATAAGAGCGAGAGAGAGAGGGAGGTGGCGAGGGAACGTGGAACGGGGAGAGAGAAGGGGAGAGAGGGAGCGAGAGGGAGAGAGGGGGCGAAGAAAGAAGGGAGAGAAAGGGATAGCGCGAGAGCACGAGAGGGAGGCCGACGGCGGAGAGAAGGGAGGAGGGTATAGTCGTCGTGAGCTCCTTACAGTGCATTGCCTTTACGATCCCCCGAGTCCCCGTCACACCCCGTGCCCCGACAAATCGCGTACGACGTGCCTCTCATGAAGAGATCCACGAAACCAGCTTCGCCGTCGAGCGATTCGGGTCGTCGAGATTCATCGAGAGGAAGAGTTTCTGTATGCGTGACAATACACGAGTACGCGCTAACGCTGGCACGCACGCGCGCGCGCGCTCATACACGAACGCACACGGTGCAAGGCGGCGGGGGACACGTGTGCGATGTGCACAGGGTTATACCGCACCCCATGGGTTAACCGATCTTCACGAGGCAAAAGAGCCCGATAGTCTCCTGCGCGACGTTCTCCTCTCCTTTCGTTCCCCCCCGAGAACACGAATTCTCGCCTATTGCACAGCCGGAGACTTTCACCGGCGTGCGATACGCGAGTTTCGAGGGTTACCAGGGTTATCGTCGGGGCTTGGCCGGTTTACGATTTACATTTTCGGAACGGAATACATTGGGTGGCCCTTTTTCAAATGGCTATTTCTACCTCGCGCTCCTACCGTTCGCTTAGCGATAGTTCTCAACGGGATCGACGAAAACGTTACCGTTTGAACGTTCCCCTCGATCGATCCTCGATCGCGGGGATACCCAAAATGTTGTAAATCACGAGAACCCCGTCGGAAAGTTTTCGGCCGGCATTCCGATCGTTGCGCCCCGCGATCAGGTAGACGGTATGGCGTGCAACGCCGAAAACGATTTACAAGTCGAAACGGTTTATAGCGTCTAAAATAGGCTCTCCGAGTAGGAACTTTCGAAACAGCCACGTTTCACGGCGCACGAGCGCCTTCGGACGAGGGGGGAGCGCGAGATCTTTTCCCTCGCCCGATCCCCCACCACCCTAATTCGCTCCATCTTGTTCGGCACGTTTCTCATCTCGAAGACGTCGCGACAAATACGTCGCTTCCTTGTTCTCCGCATCTGATAATACGTCGCTCGATACGTAACCAGCGTTCGAGCGTGTATGCGTGCCGCGCGACTGGTGTACCTGTTGGTTTCCACGGTCACGTGTGTTGTCGCGATAGAGATAGAAGGGGTCGGCAAAGTAGGGAAGAACGGGCCACGCGGAAAATAAACGGGCATGCCAGGGGGAAAAAAAAGAAATATGACGTTCGGAGTTAGTCAGGTAGCACTAGTGGTACCGTAACTCTCCTGGATTCGTCGCTCTCCTCCTGTTTCACCTGCCTCCGCGGTTCACGCCCTTCTCTCTCTCTTTTGCACCGCTCTCTCGCTAACGGTTAATCGACGTCGACCACTTCTTGCCCGTTTAGCAAGAAATCCGAATGCACAGCTGACGCCATCGAGCGGCGATGTTTCGTAACGATTAACGGAGCACGGGTTTTACCGGGCCCAGTTTCCCCATTAGTTTTCGATTTTTGATTGACTCGCCAGGAAGCATAACCTCCGAGACTTATGATCGCTTGAATGAGTCCTTTTGTCATCGTTACGGAATGGCACTCTTATTTAATAAGTTACGATTGAAGGAGCTCGCGAAAGTACCGGTTAGATATCGGAATGGTCCGGATCACTGGGTTTGTACTTTCACTGTTTTTTGGTCAAATCCCGGCTGTATTTTGCATGGACGTAAACACCGTTTAAGATTTCGTTACGATGAATCTTGCGATATTAAGTATGTGATTTTCGTGACAGTCTATGGCTAGAAAGAAGAAAACACCCCAGGAGAAAGCACTGGCACATTTCGATGAATTTTATGCGACTGTGTATGGAAAAACGTGGCAGTATATACGGGAGGCATTGTTGGACGAACAGCATAAATATATGGCCGTAGTCAATAATTTGAGCGACGTTGAGAAAATACGGTCAGACTTGGAGGTATGTTGATGTATGTGGACGTATATCTCTGCTCGTTCACTTATTTTACACAGTACTATCGTCTCTGTAATCGTACCTGTGATCGATACTCTTCCTTTTTTTTTAGATGCAGGGTGCTATGCACCTGAAAGCAGTCTACGATGTTTTTAAACTCGAGATGGAAGAGGAATATTCAAAGAGGCAGGGAAAAAGATTTGGTAGAGCGAGTAATTTGAACAATACAATGGATACTGTTTTATCTAAAGCTC
Organism: Pemphredon lugubris; assembly: GCA_933228935.1. Classification (NCBI taxonomy): domain Eukaryota; kingdom Metazoa; phylum Arthropoda; class Insecta; order Hymenoptera; family Crabronidae; genus Pemphredon; species Pemphredon lugubris. The sequence continues at coordinate 13,769,486 of OW121818.1, forward strand.
GGCAATCCGACGTTGACACGTTCTATCCTAGTGGCTACGAACAACACCCAGATTTATTGAAATCGAAAGAAGAACCCGACCCCGAGGGTCTCCCTAAAAATCCTAATATGATGGATCCTGTACAGTTAAGATCCATCGAACTGGAGTTAAACGAAGTTGCTCAGGAACCAACCCGAATTGTTAATCCCACGGATAATTTAAGCGCCCTTTACGAATACGTGCCCGCAACAAAAATAAAAGGTTGGTTGTTTGCATATCAAAAGCACCAGAAACGTTACTAAACTCTCCTTTCGCAGGTATGGAGGACTGGGTTTTGGAGTCTGAGTATTATCAGCATTATACGAAGGGAGCCGACTTTGAAGCAACGATAGAGAAAGAACTAGACTTGCCATTCCCAGAACATTTACACGTGTACACTTTTGAGTCAGGAAACGATACAAGATTCAAGTCTCCCAAGACTGGATCTACGGGCGTACTAGGTTAATATCAACCTTGGATAGAACAATTAAACTGTATAACTATACTGTAGTACACGATTTACAAACTACTTATAGACTCTGTTTATCAGATTATTACTTGTTCGACGGTGCATCGATACTCCCTGTACTAGCTCTGGATTTAAAACCAAACGACGTAGTACTGGATATGTGTGCTGCGCCTGGTGGAAAAACTTTAGCTATTCTTCAGACGCTCTTACCCCGCATAATAGTCGCCAATGATTCTATGCAATCCAGAGTAAACCGAATAAACAACGTGTTACAGCAGTATGTGCAAGATTTGGGTGGGTGGAATGGTAAACTGTTCGTGACGGAACAAGATGCGCGAACAATCGAAGAGAAGGACATATATAACAAGGTATTTACTTAAGAACAAGCATTTTTACGTGGTACATGCTACGTTCCGCTTACGTTGTACTTTACGCACTTAAATATTTTCAGATCTTGGTCGATGTACCGTGTACGACGGATAGGCATGTCCTGCATTCCGACGATAATAATCTTTTTAAGGCTACTAGAATTACGGAACGGCTAAAAATACCGGAGATACAGACACAGATTTTGACGTAAGTACATACATAATATATGTCTCCTTAAAAACTGCATGATTGTGCTAAATTCAAACCTCGTATTATGGTTTTCTATTACAGTAACGCATTGAAACTTGTGGCGGTAGGAGGTACAGTCGTTTATTCTACGTGTTCTCTTAGCCCCGTGCAAAATGATGGTGTTGTTCAACTGGCGTTGAAGAAAATTTGGGAAGAGACTGAATCAATTCTGATCGTCAAGTATGTAATCGAAATTATCGAGTGATAACGTAACACGCAGCGTTTGTTACTTTATGCGTTACGTGTATTTCATTTTTATAGAGACATGTCACAAGCGTTAAAGCCTTTGAAAGAGCTGTACACGTACGGCAAGGCTGGATTAAAGTACGGGCACATAGTTCTCCCCACTCTTACCAAAAATTGGGGACCGATGTATTTTTGTAAAATTGTTCGAGTACGGTAACGGTGGTGAGTAATTAAAAAATATTTTGCTCTTCCCGACTTAAAGTAACATTTACTCCCATTAAGACTGCCAATGCTACTTTGATGTCAAGCACACGAATTCTTTGTATATATATAGACGATCTTATTATTAAAATACTAAAATTTACTTCCTATTATCTTCATTTAAAGGCAATGTTTGATCGCTTGCCTCCTCATCGGAGGATTTCACCCTGTTCCAAGGTTGTTCCTCACCAGATCCAAAAATAGTATAAACTACCATTTCAACTATGTATAGAACTACCGTAACGAAAAATATAATCCTCCACGAACCTATGGTTTGCTGTAAATAGAAAGAGGTGGATTGTGAGACGTTAGTGTACATGTATTGTAAATAAATCACACAAAAACATGTCGGATTAATTACGATCACTCACATTTCCATCCGTTAACTTCCCAACAAATATTGGTACCACGAATCCCGGTATAGTGGCAATGCAATTTGTAATGGCGACGAGTGTACCGGCAAAATTCGGAGCAATATCGATGTGATTTGATAAGAATCCGCTGTACATCCCACCGATGCAAGTTACTCCAATAGTCATCAGCGTAACTGCGAGTGCTCGGTTGCAACCAACGTATGACACTCCTATTAAGCAGATCATTGGAACGAAGGAAGCTGGAAAAAAAAATATACTTTGTTATCGACGTTTCGTAGTTAACGTATCCAACAAAATTCCCATCTTACAGAATAAAGTTCCAATCTTCCTCGACACCGTTACCGTGATCAATTGTTTATCCTGCATGATCGCAAGTGATTTACTGAGGACCATAGTGAAGATCCACATGCACAAGAATGGCATAGAAGAGAGACCAGCGTTCTGCGGGAAAATACATTTCTCTAATACCATATACATATCCCTTAACATTAAAATTGTTCATACTCACCGAGCTCATGTCAAACTTCAAAATCTGATTCATAAAGGTGGGCAATTCGATCAGTAGCATGTACCATCCGAAGTTGCTACAGAAATGGGCGACCAAGATCGCCATGAACGGCTTGGATCGTAACACTTGTCTCCACGGCACGGGTAGTTTCTATAAAATAAACGAGAGTATAAATCTGATGCTCGAACTGTGCTCGTAATAAACATTACAGCCAAAAAGGATATAAGACCTCTTTTTGACCGGATTCGGTTTTACTATGACCCAACGATTCCATAATGTAATCCTTCTCCTGCTGACTAATAAATTTCGTTTGTTCTTCTGGACTGTCCGCGATCATAATCCACCAAGCCGTACACCAAATCAGACAAAGTAGACCCTCGATATAAAATATCCAAACCCAATCGAGATTTGCAGCTAACAATCCCGTTAAGAGTATAGAGAGGACGGTGCCGAGAGCAGTTCCTGAAATAAACGGGGAAACCGTCAATATTTTCTAACGAAGGATAGAGAATGTGTGCAAGAGAAAAATATTCATTTACCGGCATATATGATCGAGGCGATAATGCTCCTTTCATTCGGCGGTGCCCATTTCGCGATCATAACGTGCATCGCGGGAAACGTCACACCCTGATGAAATTTAGGATAATGTTATTATAATTGACGATTACTATCGAGGTACGTATCATTCTTTCGCTACCCACCCCGCCGAGGCCTTGAATAATTCTCATAAGAATAAAGAGGGAGTAATGAATTTCTGCTGCGACAGGCGTGAGTATAGATGCTGCGGCGTTTAAAAGAACGGACCCGTTCATGACCCATTTTGCGGATAAGAGTTCGGCCATCCTTCCACCCGGGAGCAATGACACCATGTACCCCCAAAAATAAGCCGACAAAATGAGACCTTGCAAAGGCGCGTTCCACACGAATGGCCCGTCCTGCGGCGGTAGTTAAAAATTTCATCAGAATTCGAATTAATTCGAGCAAAATCATTTTCACTTATATCGCGGTTAAAAACTATTCCCGTACCTCGGCATTGACTTTCATCGCATTGAAAGAATCGTTGTCGTACCCACAGGATTCCGTGATTACCGGAGTTGCATTTTCGAATTCCAATTCGTGCAACGTGGATATTTTGATGGCAGTGTGGTTCACCATAGCTACGATCGCCACACTGACGTTAACTTTAAATCCGTAAATAATAGCGAGGCCCATCGAGCCCATGATAGCCATCAAATATCGTATAGGAAGCAAAGTACCGCTCCCACCTGTAAATGTGTACACATATAGATTTTCTCCTAATTTCGCAATTCTGTCGAGACACCGAAGAATGCATTTTGAAATTGGGATGCGCCATTAGGCGAGGCTAATCTTGAAAGCGAAATGAGAGATAAGGTGAAAACGGGATTTACACCTTAGCATCGTGTAACAGGACTCTCTTCCGGAGGACGTGCCGACTGACACGGAATCATCGCGAGCGTATTTTCAGGTATTTGACGCGCTGCCCTCACGCGCGCTTCAACGTGCACGTGTACGTTGGACACTTTATTATACTTACGCGCGTACGGATAAATAGTGCGTAGTGATAAACAGCGCGTACGTCACCGTAACGTTCTATCTAAATGCAAAAACGAATCAGTCGAAGTAAAAAGACGTTTAATAGTATCGATGCTGAAATGTGTACGAGTTTTCCTCAGCCTCGTCTCGAATCGTTTTCACTGTAAATTGATTCCATACACTTTCGAGACGTTTCTCAGAGACTATTTCGAGCGGAGTTTACGAGCAACGAAAGATTGGAATTTTCCTCATCGTAGCAACAACAATTTTATAAATCAGTACAGCGAACGATTGTTCTTGTATTTTCGTAGATAGGAATTTTAAAACGACACAATAATACATTTTGCATACCTGTACTGTTATGACGCACAATCTTTACGCGCGTATTTGAAATTTGAATGATCGTGGAGGAGCGTACGAAGCGCTGTACCTAAATATCCCTCCCCGTATGCTAGCCGAATAAGCGAAAACGAATATACGGCAATCAAACTCACATAAGGGCATTCCGCGTTAAGTGGGCCACTTTGTACACGCATGGTCGAGAATTTTAATGAAATTTTCTGATCATGTATAGTGTGTGCGGAGAAAAAAATGTGAGTAAAAAGAACATCGAACTTTTGAAAACTTTTTAAGTTACAGCATCACAAACTTTTAGGTAATGTTATTTTTTTCTCCGCAAACACTGCATGATAAAAAAAATTCATCAAAATTCTGGACCATGTTGTGTATAAAGTGGCCCACTTGACGTGGATAGACCCATAATTGATTTAAGCCTAATAAGAATCAACAGGTCTAGACGTTTTATTACTTAAATGCATGATTAGTTTTCTTCTAAAATCAGAGACAGGAAGCTTTTTATAGATCCGAGCGAGGATATTGACATTATATTAATTATTCATAAGAAAGTACGAGAATCGTGACTGCACGCGGCTAAACGCAAAGAATAGTTGCGTGTAATTGCATCACCGCTGTCATACAAGTACCGCGGTTTGCCGGGACGTCAACGATTTTCAAATTTCGTCATACATGACATGTATCTGATAATTAAAAAAAAAATTCAGCGTGTGCTCTATTAATATTAAACTCCAGAACGTTGATAGTGAAATGATCGGATTTAGATAATTTCATTCTAAAAATCAGGTTTATCAAATCGCAGGTCGATTTGGAGTAGAGGTCGTTTCAAGGTCAAACGGAGAGCATTATGGAAGGAGAAAGAAATGATATAATTCAGCCAGCCACTACATATTAACAATAAACATAAAACAATTTAGTTAACTACATTTAAATAGTTTAAAAAAGAAACTTTGATACTCACCCCTGGGATTATTTCCTACGGCCATCTTGCAGCTTTAGGAACAACTATAACCAGTTTATCTTAAAAATTTAAACCGCTCTTTTCAGAAGATATTTACGAATCAACGCACTCGATAACTAATCGCGATTCGTAAGTTTTTATTCATTCCACCCGCTGCTGTATCACCGAAACCGCGGTTAAGAGTGTTAATTTAAAAACTTCGAGTAACCCGCGAATTTTTAATTACTTCAATATGCTATGGATGATGCAAATAGCTCGGACAACAGTGTTCGATTGCGTATCTTTCGATTCCTTCCGCGTGCAACGTGGTTTGGCGTCCCACTGAGGCCAAGCAAGAAACTGGAAGTCCTCAGAGCCTTTCTGAGGGATGCCGGGCGTGCGCCTCTTCTATAAATGCCATACTACGCGCGAACGCAGGTACGCATGTATTCGAACGCGTCGAAACACATTTCGGCGGGACGGGGCGTGTATTGGTGAATACGTTCAACCCACGATCATGCCATCGATCCCATGAATTTTCTTTCGTTCGCCTCGCAGGTTGAGAAGGAGATACGTTATCGTAGTTATCTGCGGTCTGCGTCGAGTGTTATGACTGATTATTATATTACAGATTTAATTTTCAAAATGTTGAACAATTTGTAAAAAATTATGTGTACGAGTTGTAATAGTATGAGTTTGAGAGTAATGGAAAAGCCATGGCGCATTTGTTCGGTTCCGTGGATAAAAATCGCGTTATACGAGACACGGATCATATAGCAAAGTTAGTTCGGTTTTGAAACCATTTCTTTTTAATTATACGAATTACAATAAAATATTCATTAACAATATTTTTTTATTTGACTTAATTAAAGTACCATGTTCAATGAGGGTTTATTGTCTAGTCTTGAAATTGAAGATTGTGCACCAAAATTTTGAAAATTTATCGAACATAACGTTCACACAGTACATAACTTTTTGCGTACATGCATACTTTTATGTATGTACTCATTGTCAGCCACGAGACAAGATTTCACTCCTCGATAGAAACTGAATGAAGTTGCATTAATAAATGCGTGCGCAGAGAGCTTCGAGTTGTGAACAATTTGCAAGCTGACAGTACGTGACAGAAACATTACGATGGTACTTGCAAATTTTTATGTATGAGGAGACATTTTTGTCTTTGTAGCCTTAGGTGGATTTCGTTTTTTAAATTATTAACTATCTAGTAATAGTAGAGGTATCAATATGAGCGTCGAATTTGAACCGGATGACAGTCTCGAAGAGATTTACGCTTGGATCGAGCAAATACCATTTTCGAAGCCAAAGAAGAACCTTGCTCGGGATTTTTCCGATGGCGGTAGGGAACGAACGATTGATCATTACAGCGTTCTTTCTCCTTTCCGTTTGCATTATAATTCTGTATAAATTGCAGTTTTTATGGCCGAGCTGTTAAAACGGTATTACCCTAGGCGCGTCGATGTGCACAATTACATACCCGGAAACAGCATCGCGAAGAAGATCGACAATTGGTGTACTCTCAATCGTAAAGTACTCTCAAAACTTGATATTAAACTGGGAAAAGAGATGATTGATCAATTGGCAAACTCGCAACCGGGTGTTATCGAAAAGGTCTTGATCGAGTTGCGGGCGAAAATTCTAAAAGATTGTAACGCGGACAGAGATTCGCTTTATTCGGAATACGAAGACGGTGGAAAGGGGGGTGCGTGACATAACGACAAAACTTTTGGTGTTTTCTTTAATAGAACACTGAAAGCTTGTGCAACTTAACGTTTTACTCTTCGATAATATAGAAGCTGTTAAGTCGGTACTGGACCCCGAAGAAATCGCGAATAGAACCGTTCCCCGACAAGTTTTCGTTCGGCTGAAGCAAGAATTGGAAGAGAAGAACGAAATTGTAAACGCGCTTCAGCAAAAAATATCACATCTCGAGAGTATGATGAAACTTAAGGATCAAAGGATCGCTGATCTTACAGTGCAGATAACAAGACCTACAGAACGAACAATTACACCAAGATCACCTATGACAAACTGCGCGTTGCCAAAATTCCACACCAAAATGTAAACTCTGGTACGAACCGTTTTACTCTGTCGCATCATGGTATCTTTCCTTACACTATATATGTTACAAGAATACAGTATTTATTATACTTAAGTCTGGAATTCTACAGAATCTTAAACAAAGTTTATACCAGGGAAACTATAAACAAGTATCAGGATCATAGCGTATCAATGCAGAAAGTGTGTTTAAAGCACGGCGACGTAGAATTTCATTCTATATTATTTACACTTTATAGAATATAGAATTCTTTCCAATTTATCCGTTTGATCTTTGTAGGTCTCAGACGTGTCGTTTCTAGTTTTGACAAAATCTATATCGGTGCTCTCATGCTAGGCGGTGAAACCAGAATCACACCATCGCCACGAACGAACAGCATGGAAATGTTTCTTTTCGTAGTACGATAAACCTCTTCGTACGTCTCCTCGTCAATCTCAACGGTAGTTACGGTCTCCTCCACTTCACCCAATACCATATTTAAATGTTGATCGTAGGCCTGTAATAAATATTGTGTATTAATCTGTAAATTGCATCGTGCGCATCAGGTATACAGAAAAATATATTTCTAACGTGTAATCGTCCTCGTAGTTCCCGCTCATTTCTCATTTTAACGTATATTCGTTCGTCTAGACTCAATCGTATGAGATCCAAAGGCTCCTTGACATTTATCGCCGGGACCTGTATTCAAAATGATTGTGAGGTTATGTAAATTACGTTCGAGCGTAGAATTTAAAGTACGCCTTTACCTGTTCCGCCTCATCAGCCATTGCGCTAATTTCTACGTTACTTTGAAAAGCTCCACGTAATATCTCATATAATCTTGGTAAAAAGATTTTAATTACGAGGCGTTGAATTCTATTATCATACAAGCAATGCCGAATACAATATCCAGCGACATCGTTCGGATAAGGCGGCAAAAGTCGCCATTTTGTCGCATTACAGAACGTCCCAGTAAGTGGCGCCACGATTTCCATAAATGCCTTACAATTATTACGAACCCCGGGAATTTTTACATCTTATTTCCATTAAATCGATTAACTCAGTAAATTCTCTCGCTCCTCTCTGACAAATCATCCACGCGAGATAAATTGACACGATTCCCTAAATAAAACTTCACGCGCAACCGTGTACTTGTCTCTAAATAAATTCGAGTTGCCTTCCAAACTAATCCCATCTACGATCGCTTCTCCGGAGACGCACGCAAGTACAACTTCAAATTTCCCGCGGCTCGGTTCCGCCATTTCCCCACCCCGCGGCACAGCGGCGCCACCGACGCAATCAACGCGAGCGTAGCTCGATGTGTCGCTAGAGTGTGCGTTGACTCGAGAGAGCGAGCGAGCGAGTAACGCCATTTTCTTGATTCGCGGGTGAAGTTGGTGCGCGGTGCGTGAAACGTACGACGAGATTTTCCACGTTTCCCCTTCACGACGACGAGATTAAGGGCTGCCCGTCGGCCCCATCGCTTCAGCCGGTGTTATGCGCGGATACGCGGCCAGCCGTGCAGTAGATATGGTGAGTTGAGAGAGATCGAAGCGCTCCCGGGGAGACGTGACGTCTTGTCAGTCGGCCTTTTCTCCTCTCCCTCCTCCGCCACCCCCCTCCCCTCCCCGCCCCGTCACCCCTTCACGGCGAGCCCCCGCGGGGATGGGTCGTACGGAGTTGTCTCTCGTGATAACGTAACGGGGTGTAGACAGGCCCGAGCGGGACCGTTAGCTCACCCCTCCCGGGATTCAATCGTCTCGCGAGTGGCACGCTCGCGACGGAATTAAAAAGATTCCACGGGAGACCGGGCGAACCGTAGAATCCCGTTCGTTCGAGCCAATGGGCGGCGGTTTTAGGGCGGCACATGGCTGTTGGGGCGCCGGCTGTGCAGGGGGTGGTTTTTTCCGACGCTAGGTACCTCGGACACGAAAGTTTCACGATTTTTCGCGTCCGTCGAGCGTCAGAGGTATTCGCGAAAAGTGTTTTAACGTACCGAACTGGAATTCGACGTTGGTTGCGACCGGTCGAGTAACGAGTTCGCAGTGACAGTGGAAAAGAGAAGCACTCCGTTGTACAGTGTCTCTCCCTCTCTCTCTCTCTCGCTCTTTTTGTTCCCTTTGGAAGACTAGAAGAAGCTGTTACAACAGAGTACCCGACGTTTCGCGAATCGCGCGTGTGCTCCTCGCGTGTCGGCGATCTATATCCCGTGCTCGTTGAGATCCGGCGAAAGGGCGACAGTGGTCAGAAACGATTACCGGGGACATTTCCGTGTGCTCGCTACGAGGCTCGCAAGCAGAAGACCGACCGACGAACGTAAGAGCTTCTCTTTTCTCCTCGCAATGCGTAAATCATGATATCACCGCTGGAAGGCTCTATTTGACCTTGTTCAATGATTTATCAATGGACCGGTAGATCGTAGGGAGGCGTGTGTGCGTTTAGCGTTATCGATCGACAGCTGTTGACACACTCGTGAGTACAACCTGCCCTTTTTATTGCTCTCGATAAAGGAAAACAGTGGGTAACTCGTTCGATTAGCTTCCGTCGTGCGTTGCTCGCGTTGACTTGCCGACCGTATCTACGGTCGCGAAGACGTCGCGTAACGTTATACGTTTATCCAATTGGTGGACGTATCGTAATGACGTTACGTAATCTATGTTTACGCATAGAATATTTATTCCCGCGTCAGTTCGGTGTCTGCTCATTACCGGCGGATCGAAGTTAAATTTTCTCGTGCGTCGATGCGTAGTACGGTAGAACTTCGATTAACCGGCACCGTCGGGACCGGGACTATGACGGTTAACCGAATAGACTGTTAACAGAAATCTTGCAATGAACGTATGTATATATTCTACAACGTGTTATAATTACAAAAGTAGGCTAAAATCAACGTACATACATACAAACATAATACAAAGTGTACTGTAATCGTGTGAAATCGATTGCGTTATAGCGAATAAATCTTTTTAAAAATGAATATACCTTACATTTTTTGCTTTAAGAAGATAAACAGAGAGCGACGGTTAATCGAGTTTCTACTGTACGTATATGTATAATCGTGCATCCTTCTAGAACCTTGACTCGTGAATCGGGCTCCTTGTTTACGCAAACTCATCGGCGACGGTATTCTTAACTTTCGGACTCGTATCGAAAAAATTCGTGGCACGACGACGCTTTGGCTTTCCGTTTTGTACGACGCTTGGTGATTAAAATCCGCCGTGACATTCATGCGCCAATTAACTCTCTCGGCCTTTCGACCTTGCTGACATTTTAAACGTTTTCTGCCCTCCGAAGAAATCCGATAGCCAAGTCCTACCCCTCCGCGGTTACTCCGCTAATCTTGGATCATCTTTTTCCGATAGGTCTTCCTACGCGTGTCACTTGACAAAATTTACCTGGTTAAACGTTGGAGTGGGAGATAAGGTTACGAAACGTGGAAAAGATCGCGATGCAACGCGAGGTGGAAGTTCGATCTCATTGGGACTCCGAAAGTATATTGGGGCGTTATAAATTCTCGTTATACGCATTGCGCTCCCTCGTTCAGTCGAATTTTATCAAATTAATTTAGAAACGTCGGTGCGAGGAAAAAAAAGAGACGCATGGTACGCATCGGAGTATCCACGCGTACGTACATACACTGACGCGTTTTTGGAACACGCGACGCGTGCGGGAGAACGAATTTAAAATAACTGTGCGTTTTATGGCTGCAGTACCGTCGAGATGTTTCTTTATTCACGAGTGCCAACGACGAAGCTGCGCGACGGGTATTAATCTTTTAAAACTGCCGTGGCATGGAATCATTCAAACGGAGCGCTCTTAATGCCCGCGTGTATCAAAATGTTTCTGCATGGGACTCCGTGTAGATAAAATCTCGGAGATAAGCTCGGTATAATTACGGCAGTTGTTTCTAAATAAAACTGCGCCAAATTCAAGGTTCTTTTAATTCAAACGAAAATTGCTCTTTTCATCCATGTATAATTTCGTTCGCAGTGCGTTTGAGTCAGACGCCCATCATTCTTGCAATTTTGGGCAGTGGTTGTCAATCGTCGGTTCGCGGATCGGTGCTGGTGCGCCAAAATAGTTATTAATTTAAATAATCGTAGAAATTTTAGTTTGTAATATCAGATTTAAAAATGAATTATAAACCACTGGTATTAATCGTGGTTTTTATTTCTGCCTTACAATTAGCGGGTCGCGAAATATTCCTACTGTTTTTTTTTCTTTAAAGTTCTTTTTTAAAAATTATAAATTTGAACAACTATTCAATTACTAATGTGAGGATTGGTTTTTATACCTGCCCCAGTGGTCCGCGAAATATTTCTATTTTTACCGGTCAGCAGGTGTGAAAATTCTGAAAATCACTGACTTAGGATACTATTTCAAGTTTCTTTACATTTACAAGTAAATAATTATACAATTTCCAGTTTCCAATGCTACATTTTAATACGCAAAGTGCTATTATAAATAATACTTTTTGTACCTGCCTCAGCCACCCGCGAATTACTTCTATTTTCATCGGGCAGCAGGTGAAAATGTAAACCACTACGTAGGTTACAATTTTAAGTTTTTGTTGTAAATTACGAATTTAAATAACCACTGAATTTTTATTTTGTATCAGATTTAAATCCTATTATACATCATATTATATATCATATAAATCCTATTATACATTATATTAAATCCTATATACATCATGGTTATTATACTTGCCTCAGCGGTCCGAGAATAATTTCCATTTTCACCGGTCAGCAGGTGTGAAAACACTGAAAACCACTCATTCAGGATACAATTTCAAGCTTCTCAAATAATAATAAATTTAAATAATCATATAATTTTCATTTGGCAATACTATTTTTTAAAACTAATACGCAAAGTACTACTATAAATAACAGTTTTTATACTCGCTTGAGCGGTTGGCGAATAATATCCATTTTCACCGGTCTGCGGGTATGAAAATGGTGAAAACCACTGACTCAGGATACAGTTTCAAGTTCCTTTGATCGCTCTAAATGTTTAATCCAACTTGTTTATCGTCTTTCTTCGTCCACTGACTTCTCCCACCCACTCTCCGCTTCTCGATCCGCTTTCACACGCTGGAAAGTCCATTGTGCCGATTTGTGCGTGGCCTATTAAGCCACGCGCATCATAAGCTCGTATTAGTCAGTGATTTACGATGTAACGCGACGTACGAGCAATAAACTGCTCGCTCTACCATTGACCGATTCGCGTGCGAAGATAAAACAATGTACAATGTACCGGTGAACAGAGATACGAATTAAAACGACGGGGCGTTTACGCATCTCGGGTACGAGTTGAGTTTCGTTGTACGCGCGCGACATTGGAATATTTTCTTCGGAATGCGGAAAAATGACGAACGTAACGTTTCGCAATTCCGCATCACGCGCACCTGCAAACGTAGAATATTATGACAGGTGCGCCACGTAACGAAGCTGCTGTGAGCGATTTCTCAGATCGTTGTTAATTCCTTCGGTCGTTAATTAACGCAGAACACGTGGGTATTCCATCTTGGAATGGGAGTATAGAATAACTTACAGAAAGGGAATTCGTTTTAACGTTAACCGCGAGGAATCTGGCGAATTTAAGGTACTAAAGTGAAAGACGAAAAAACTGCAAACGTCATTCGTAACTTTCACTTTCTAGTAAATATTTATACCAGGGGTGGTCAAGTCGCGGCACGCGAAAGTATTTTGAATGGCATATCTGACTTTAATGTAAGAAACAAAATTATTTTATTTTCATAATAAATTTTATGGCCCATTCAAAATCTATTTCACTCCGCAGCCTCCTATATTATAATTAAAATAATGTGACGAATAATATTTCTGTAACATACACGTCGCAAAAATATGTTGTCTTCCCTGATTTACGAAAACCGAAGAGTACGCAGTCTTTCTTTTCCATCGTTTCGCAAAAGTCAATCGATCGGCAGGGACGATACGTCGAGTTAAACGTAATTTGACAATGCGTCTCGATTCGCTGAATAGAAATTCGTGTAACACGAAACGCGAGCCAAACAGGTGCGCTGTACGATGCGAATGTTGACCCTTTCCACGTTGTGTACGACGTAACGGTGCATCGGCAAATGATACGAGAATAGTACGGGTGAAGTAAGATCGAACGATTCTCTTTGGAATTTCTTTTATTTGGTCACCCTTTCTACGGATGGAATATATTAATTTCCTTTCAAGAGGATTAACGCGAAAGTCATACAAATCGGTCCTTTAACTCTTGCCGTGTCGAACAACGTTATATCGATATATCGTTACTTTAGCCTTACTATTCGCATCGCGAGAGAAATAAATCGGAAATTATAATAACTTCACTTTTTGAATTATTTTATATTTAAGTGTCAAAGCACAATTCAGTCATAACTTTTTATATTTATAATAAATTTCACAAATAATAATGATTAACACCATTAAACGACTAATTTCTTTGGCCGTCTAATAATAACTTATTTTAGAAGCCATTGTAATTGACTCCGTACTCTAATTTAAATCGTTGCATTAATGCAATTCAAATGCAGCAGCAAGTGCTTAATGATAACGCTAAATTGTTTAGTGCCATCTCATCAGAGTTAAACTAAAATAAATGAGTAATTACTATTTCATCATATTTCTTCACTTTCTGTTTTATGGAGTTAATTTGGCAAGTGAAGGGCTCATATAAAGTTACAAGATTTTAAATACCTTTAATTTCTTTGAGTAGCGCACGTCAATTTGGCTCGGTATTTTTCGCTTAGGTACAACTTTTTTTGTTCGGCACTGAAAGGGTTAACCGTTGCACAGGGTTCAAACTTTGACTTCAGGATTCGATTTTTTTAAAATTATTTCTCTCTCCTATACGCCGGAATGTGGAAGAAGAAATGGGGACGAGCTTACCGTACAGTCGACAATCGACTATCGACGCATTGCACAATTCACTGCGTTTGCATTGCAGTTCTACTGCGAGTTTCGAGCACCGCGGTAATCGTTGCGCGCATAGATTTAATGCGCGCTTACGAGCAAGCCGCGAATTACCGCGAATCGATATCGGCGTAACCGATAGACTTGTCGATGATGCTTTAACCAGTTAACTGTTGCAGTGTCTTTAAAAAATGTGCACCTAAATTGTGTCGCAAAGATGAAGCGATACCGAGTATATTATATTTAATAAACATATTATAATAGTTTATAGCCCGGATTACTAAAAAAAACAGAGAAACCACTTCAGCGTTCAGATATTGAAAAATATCTCCACAAAATTTACGAATGTATTTTGGTTTTCACTAAAATTTCAATTTACATAGCAAATGATAATTACTTTTCTCCATGACAAGTATAATCATCATTCAAAAAATATTGCCATTTCTTCATGACGAGTATATTCGTCACCAACAGCTAACTGGTTAAATAAACACAGCATTCATTGCTGAATATTAACAGAATTCTCGTTTGTCGTATCGAGAAGCAGTGCGACGCACCATTGAATAATGTACCTGTATTATTTATAATTTATACGGTCTCTATAATATTCTATAACAAGAGTTCTCAACCATCGGTCCGTGAAAGAGGTATAAAAGTTATAAATTTAAATAACTGCACAACTTTCATTTTACGATATTAGATTTAAAATCTATTATAATATACGAGGTACCATTACGAATAATGTTTTTCATCTCCGCCTTTGCGGTCCATGAATTACTCTTCCGCGTTCACCTGTCCGCAGGTGTGAAAGTATTGGAGACCCCTGATTAAGGATAGAACTTTAGTTTTTTTTTAAGCCATAAATGTACATAACTATAGAGTTTTCATTTGATATAGATCCAAAACTAGTACACGAGGTACAATTATACACAACGGTTTCTATTTCCGCTTTAACGATCCGCGAAAAGATTGCAAACCACTGCCCCGTAATACTCTATTATTACCAGAAGCATTATAAGTTGTTTGAATCCCATTTAATTTCTTTCTTTCTTTATTTAATGTAACTCAATCATTTTAATCCTCTTAACACAATGTTTTATTTCAGACGTTAATTATTCTCGGATGAAATTAATTCCCCGCGAAGCTGTCTCGTTCTTCCGTGCTCGAAATCTTAATAGCCTCCCGACATCTCCTTTCCACGATAATAATCTACGCGAGGGAAATTAAAATTTGTACTTCTCCCGCGTTTATGGAAAATAAACCAGGCATCGTTTCCTCTTTCATAGCTCGATGGGTATCGGCGGAACGGGAAAGTGGCGAACTATCGATCTACGTAGTTCACCGCTATTGGCTCGCTCGATATAATTGTTAATTAGCGAGTCATCGGAGCGTTGAGCCTCGCTCGCGCATGTCGTTCCACTCTTTTCACCACTTCCCTTGTCTCCCTCGACTGAGACTTTATCGTTCCTTGCCCCCCCCCCGTGTCCAATACGCACGTTTGAATTTCTTTGCGGCGATCCAGTGTCACACCAGCTTGACAACTTTTTCCACGTCGCATGACGATTTTTGTGCGTACCGAGCTCCCGGATCCCTTTGACTCCAAGTGGCCATTTTTGTTCGGGCGCAATAAAGACAGAACTTTTTGTCGGAATTTCTCCTTGAAATTCTCCCTTCGCATTCGTCTTTACAGCGACGCACGATCTCGCAGCTTCGCATCTCTCACGAGACATCTCGAAAAAATATTCTCTTTCTAAAGCGGTACCTCTGTGATTCGTATATATTTTGCAAAAAGTGCCCTTTCAGCAACGAGCACTCGGAATACGAGCCAGAAATTGGTTCCAGACGATTTATCCTGTCGTTCGGGCCAATGTGTCCTTCGCGAGCAGATTGCAATTTCGATGGACGCGCGAACAACAGCGATGACGATGGCGTTATTTTTGCGGCTACGTTTCATACATCATTCACGGGACGTTAACTCAAATGCTGACGCATCGAGAGATCTTACGCGAAACGTGTTTCCATCGTGGAACGAGAATACTCACGGGGTACGAGCACGCTGGTAGCTCGTAATATTGTATACACACGAGCAACGCGTGTACACGCGCGATTCTGCGCCGTTCTTGCCTTTGTGTCGCGTTTGAAAAACGAAGAGAAATGCTCGGGGTGATCACTTGACCGGTTCTTGGGAGAAAAAAAAAAAGAAATACCGGAAGCTTCATTGTTCTCATTGTTTTGAAAATTCTGCTCGGAGGAGTATCGCGCTGATTTTATTTGCAACGGTCTCCGCCGCGCTATCAATTTTCGTTCAAAGAGGACGAATATCGGCGGAATCGCGGTTTTAGAGACAATCTGCGACGAACCTTGTTTCTTTATCAAATTACTTTCGCAAAATTCGAGGTTCCCGATTATCGTTTCGACGTGGAGTAAAAAAAAGGAAACGTTATCTTCGTACGGGTGGGAAGAAACCGTGCTTCTAATCAAATTGGAGCAACGAACGAGTGCAATAAGTAGATCCGCCTTGGCCCCTGATGTCTTTGGCCTGCATTAAATTAGCAGAACCGCACGATTACGTATGCGTTGCACAATGATCCTACGCAGAATAATACCTGACCGCGTTCCGAAGTGGAGAGTGTTCGGGAAATCGGGTCGAGATCCTGGTGCCACGAGAGTTATCAATATTTGTCAGAAAATCGTGATTGAATTACGAATCTCCCGATGGGAATTGATTAACCAGATACTCATTTGAAATGTTGAAAGTTACATTAACCGAAAGATTGATTTGTATAATTTGTTTGTGACAAATGCACGAAGGTATGGAAGAAAAACCATTTGGTCATTCGATAGAATATTTTGTAAACTTTGTACAGTTAAAATTATTTGATTGTTTTATAAATATTTATCAAATATGTTGTGCAAGGAAGATTAACCTTTATTTGCGGTTTTAAAATTTGTATATCGTTATGCAATATATACATATTTATACTGGATGGAAGTTCTGGCCAGTTGAAATGATTTAACGATCTTGTAAATATTTGTAAAATACCTTGAGCAAGGGATATTAATCTTTATCTGCATTTTTTTCATTTTTGCATCGTTAAAAACATACATGTATTTATCTTATATCTATTGAAACTTTATCCAGAAGAAATGATTTAATTCTTCTCTCAATATTGATAAAGTACATCGTGCAAGGAAGACCTTGAAAACCCCCATTCGTTCTTTCCGGAAAAGATACGTCTAGTCTCGCGTACTTGCACTTGGCCCGAGACAAGACCTTGTCTCTCGATTAACTTTTCTTCACATTTCTAAAATTATTATATCCTTATAAAATATATACATATTTGTACACAATTTTCAAACTCAAACACGATAAATTTATTAAGAAAATTTTAAAACAGTCAAAGTACCTAGTCCCGGTAGTTTCGGTGTTCAAAGCTGTTAGAAAGAAACGAGTCGGTAACACGCGAAGTGATCCGTGTACTCGCCTTCGTTTCTCGAAAGTGAAAAGTAGCAGTAAATTACCCGTCACTTTGCCCCATTGGCGAGCCTTGCCCGACTGGCATTGAAACCAATTTTGATATCGAGGCAAGTGCCTCGCGGCACGAAGAAAGGTGCCCCCCGATTTCTCTTTATAAAGCAAAACATTACGCGATTACGCGACGTTAGTCATCGTACGTATTAAACGCTCTCCGAGCTATTTACGTAACGGATTCAACATTTAACCACGCATGCGGGTAAAAATCATGTAAAATAGACCAACTGCAAATCATCCCTAGACTCATTAGACGTTTAGAAACAAGTACAGAAAATGTTAGGATAATAAATTTTGTGGAATCGAGTCTTCATTCCTCTATAAAAATAAGTTTAGATATTTGTGTTTACCTTTGTTTTAATATCGTGCGATGTTTTGAGCACTCCACATACCTAGTTAGAGTAACGTTTCACTTGCGACAGCCTCGCGAGATATAAGTGATTTGCTATGAATCTTAAATAACGTCATTACCAGACCCGCGGATGCTTATGCAAATTCATACTTTTATAGGAGATCGATAAACTAGGACTCGTGCAGAAATGGGTTTCGTTATTGGAGGGCTTAAAAACGCATTCTTCTTATACCCTACGTTCTGCATTATTCATACGTAGGGTATAGTTCGCTCGAACGGACGTTTACGCGAATATATTGCATACTTTGCGCGTACTTGTACTTCTTTCGCAAATTTGGTATGCGAATCGTGCGCTTTGCGCAATCAACCGAAGTTGGTACAAATTTATCAATTAACAAACGTAGAAATTGCGAAACCGGTGATTGAAGTTTTATCCGATTTTGAGACCGCATCAATTTCAATTTATCAGCTTCTCTCGAAACGATGAATTATTTTCGTAACGTCGCTTTTGCGCTCGTGAGTTGAACTGTAAGCGATCGAGCAGAGTCTCGTTACAAAGATCCGATTATCCTCTCGCATCGGTGCACGTTCATTTCTGACTGACAGCCCTCCGCTAATCTCTGTACGCGCGATCTTCGGCTCACGCGCACAGCTACGGTCATGTACGTGATCGTAAAGAGTACCCACGTTTTTTGAAACGAAACGGCACGAGTAACTTGGGACGAATCGACCGATTTCCTCGCTCTTAATTTCGCTGGCACTCGACGTTGCGGGTATAAGTACTCCCCGTTAATTACACGCGAGAAGGATTAATTCAGACGTTATAGCGGTCTGCTGATTCGAGTTTGAGCCGTAAAGTGGCGTAAGCGATTGGCAACAACTCGCCGCAAACCATCTGCGTGGCAAAACACGATACGTTCAGACAGTTTCTTCTAATTAATCCATACTTATTAATTTTTCAATTTCGTGATACCGGCGATTCTTTCGATACTCGAGATTCTGTGTTTATAATTAAACCGCGTAACTTCAAAATATATTCTCATGTATATTCTTTAGACTAAGTAAACACGATTGACTTCAAATCGAGCTTTGAAGCTCGCATTTGCAAAAAGTTGCGTGGTTAATCGAGTCGTCTGCACTTAAATAATATAAAGCCGGGTACGGACGTGTAATAAACACCGTATTGCAATGTTCGTCGCAAATGTGTTAATAAGGTATGTGATAAGACACAACCTAACTAGTCTATTGGTGCATCGTGTTTCGTGATACGCGCGTATGTTACATGTCTGTACGCGGCTTAACGTTCTGGGGTATTCTAAATCCATGATTGATGATCGCAAATATTATGAAACGTATCGTGATCTCAGATATGTATCTATACCAAAACTAATTAAAAGTCAAAGTGTCAATATTTGACACTGATAAACAGACAGACCAAGATAAATAAAGAATCGCGTATTATTAATAACAATAAACAGTTCAAGCCACGTCTATTTTTTTTTTAATTAACAAACTTTATGTTTATCCTCTAATTGCACGCGACTAATCACTAATTATATTTACTCGCGGGCATGCGAGTCTTCGACCGTCACGCATAACTTTGCGATACGTATGCACTTACAACTGCGGACTCTGCGCATACTGCGTCTCTTGTAATCTGTATTTGCAAGGTCAGCATTTTCGGTGTTGCAGCTGCAAATACGTATCGAAGTCACTGCAACGCGTATCAAGTTCCGCCCAACACTTTTCCTTTGACCTGGCTAAAAGCCAACCTTTTTCATCTTCTCGCGCTGTCTACCCTCCTTTCCTTCCCCCGTATCCTTTCTTGTATTTTTACTTTTCTTCTTTCCGCACTTTACTCCTCTTTCCGTTTCGCTTCAATTTTTCACCATCATTCATCTCCCTCTCTCCCTCTCAATCTCTTTTTTTTTCCTCCTCGCTGGCTTTCCTCGCATGTTCTACCTCGTCGTACACCGAGATCGCGATACGCGTAGAGCAATGTCTAGCGTAAAAGCACATCCCATTTTCCTTAACGTTTTCCCCATTTACTTTTACACCCTTTATCGGCTCAATGAGACGGCGAGCGCCGCGCTCCGCTTTCTTTCCTCCTTCTTCTTCTTTTTTTCCCCTCTTTCTCCCACGTTTCGGTAAGCGCGCTGTATCGCGAGAATCCGCGGTGCGGACGAGGAATCGCGAATGAAACTTACTTTCCGTGCAGAGAAGCGTAAACTGGCGCGGCTCATTGAAATCGTCGGGATAAAACGTGCCTCCGCTACCGAGGCGAAACACCTTTACGCGAATTGGATGGCAGTGACGTCCTCGCCGTGGAGGACCGCGGGAGTGCCACGGGTGAAAGATGCCAGCGATTACGGGAGAAACGAGCATTTATGACCCAGTGGTATTTAAGCGGCCGCGATTAATCGCAATAGTCCCCGCTGATCAAATCTGCCTTTGTGACGCTTCGCGAAGTTTTGATAAACGTGCCGCTTCCAGATTTACGATCTACACGCGCGATCGAGAAATATCGCGAATTTCGTCATGGTTTTAATCTCATCGGATCGGAGTTATCTTAATGATTTAGGGAAATTTGAAATGATAAGTGTATTTGGTTTTATGTCTCGCCAGATTTAAATTATTTTATTGATATAGAACAATTAGACATATATCGGATTTAAAGTTTTGGCAGGTTAAAATTATTTTATCGATTTGGAAAAATTAGGAATATATTAGAATTACAGTTTTGGCGAATTAGTAAGATTAAAAACGATTTAGGTACATATTCAATTTAAAGTTTCGCCAGACTGAAATGATCTGTATCAATTATTTATATCAACTAAATTTAATTTTAAGTTTTACCAAGAAACGATTAATCCTGGAAACGTTTTTATTTATTTCGAAAATTGCATACCGGTGTACCGAATTATTTTCAAACGACCACGGGTGTTACGAATATGTTTTTTATTTTACCTAACTTGTATTTTAAAAACCAAACGCAAACTTCTTTCATTACACGACAAGTATACTCGACGCACACATCAAAAGTGTTCAGATTTCCTAATACATCGATGTATCTTTTATTCTTCTAAACATTTTTCTTATCTTTAATACTTGGCCCGAGACAAGACCTTGTCTCTTGATTAAATCGACACTCGAATGATATTATTTTCACATCGCCACCACAACTCGCAACGTGTTTCAATTAGCATAAGATACAAGAAAAATTGTACGCAGACTGTACTAAGGGATTGCGATACGTGTTTGAATATACTACGCTTCGCGTTTCGCTCGAAAGGATATACGTACACGATTATTAGACGCGTTAAGGGAACATTTGAAATATCGATAGTAACTTAACGAGTGCGGAACGTACTTTCCGCGCCGGATTACATAAATTCCACAGGGAATACATAATTGCATCGCATTTGGCGCGGAGAATGTTGTAGAAAATTCTAATACTACCCGTTCACTCGCGATATCGGGACACGTTTCACCGTGGATGTACTCATATTTTACATAGTATCGACCACGCGCAGCTTTAATGGCCTATAACGTCGCCAAAGTGGAAGGGGTCCTTTCCATCGTATAAATTACAGTTTTCATCCCTCTCCCGTATGCATCCGCGTGTCCTGAATTTGATTTCTTTTTTTTTGAAAATTCTCGGTTGCCTCACGTTATAATATCCGTGGTTATTAGGAAAAATGCCTTCCGTTATAATATCCGTGGTTGTGAAGAAAAATCTCTCGCGTCGTATATTTTCAACTTGAAGGTATAAAGTCGTTTAATGTTCCGAATGCCAATTCTTCTTCTCGAACTTTGTTTGACGCGTCGGTCGCCATGTCAGCGATATACGTGTGACACGCTCGGCATGTTAATAACCCCCCTAATATGAATATTAATAAAATTATTATCACGTAACTACTGTCCCGAAACTAGAATGTCACCCAAATACGGTTGACGTCGTGATCAACGTGTTAAATTGCATTAATTTTTGTCCACAACATAACAAATTTGTTCCAGCGTATGTTTTTTTTTCAATAAATACGTAAATCCTGTATTCCACGGCTCGATTAACGCGTAAATTCGAGTTTCTTGAAATTGCTACACGCGTCGTTTTTCCTTACCGCCGCAGATATTACTTCGTTAAGAGCTTCTGGCCCACGACTGGTATTTCGCGACGACTATGCTTGTATGGTTGCACCTTAATCCAAGTCTGGGTTACGTCGAAGACCCTCAATCGCAATTAAGGTTTATGAGAGAGCTTATATGCGCGTGCAGACGAAGTTGGCATACTCGAGCTCTACGCTCCGTCTTTTGCCTGGAGTATCTTCACGGAATATCTTATTCGAAAGGGTGGAAAAATATTTAGACTTTCGTTTGGTGGATGATAAGAAGGACTGGGTTCGAGCGCATCTTTGCATAAGGCGATAACGGGAAGCGTTTGCGCGCGATTGCGCTGACGTATGATTCACGAGGGCGGGACGATTTTGCGTAGGTACACGGTGGGAAATCAGGATGTTCGATAGATCCAGGAATTATGGTAATCGTGGGTCGATTCATCGAAGGCCAACGATCGAACGACGATCGTAGAAACGAACGAATTTTTTTAATCCAACCTTCTCTCCGTACGATGATTTTGTCAATGCGTAATCATGGTTACTCAAGTATTATCATACATTGATCAAATTAATTCCGCGAACGATGATTTGTATAAGAAATTAATTCTTCGAACTGGAACCCCTTTCCCAAATGCAGTAAACCCTCGCACAAATAACGCGGTCTTACACAACGCGACTTACAAATTGTAGTAACCCTTTACCTTTCGTATAAATACTTTTCATCGCCAAATTTAGAACTTAAGTAAAAATATATGTCTGCTGCATAAATTTCTGCTGCTTCTGCAATTAAAAAAAAAAAACGATTCTGCAACCTAATCTTACTTTTCTATACGATTCGAGTCTCGTGTAACACGGTATATCTCTGTAACCTAACCGTCTGCTTTACACGAGGGCTTATCCAATAAAAATCTTGTCGCACCTAATCCTGATTCATCGAGATTTGCCATAAATTCGCGTGGGCGATCGATCAAACGACGATTCCGGAAACCAGCTGAATCTTTCCACTTCGGATGCCACGTCGGTGGCGACGGGATATTCAGCGTCTTCCACGAAATCGCGTCACAGTCGAGTTTTACGATGCCGTTTATCGTTATCTTCGTAGCCGCGTATCCGTCCCACGATTCCACCGGTTTCAACGAGAGAGAGGCGTCCAGCGATACGGCGTTGATTTTACGAGGCGCTAATTTATCGATAATCCATCCCACCGGCCGAATCGGTACGACGGATAAAGTCGTTCGGCGGGCTCGTTCGAGGTGCACCTACAGCTGTCGATAAGTGGCCAGACCGCTCGTAGACACGGAAACCGTGGGCGGGCGCCTTGACGTTGATCGAGTTACGCGCGGAGCGTAAGATTTTTCATCCTCGAGCGTAGTCTCGAGCGTAGCGATCGCGCCAAAGACCAAATATAATTCTCAAAACAAGAGATTACGAGACCGCGGCCCCGAAGTTGGGGTAAACCGCGCACGGAAGGTTTAATTTCGTACCGGCCGAAGAGCAACGACCTTACGTCGCGTTTTACGCGCGCGGGGAGCTTCCTTGAATTCATTGAATCCTTCGGAATTATTCCTAAACGCGCCAAACGCGCGCAAAGTGTGTGTCGGTTCGAGGGATATTTTTCAAACCAGATCGTAGAAATTACGCGAAAAATCGTAGAAAAATAACGAGATCGATTTATATCGAGACCGGAAGCACGATTTTACGAATACGATTAAAACGACCTTGAAAGAAAATAGATGCACCGTTCCTGGAAAGAACGAAGAAGACTTGTCGATTTAGGTTTCTGTCCTGTGGGAGACAATGTTTTTGTTAATCTCCGAAGGATATAAAAGTGTTTGCATTTATGGGAACAATATTAGGAATTAATGAGATATTGACTTATATTAATATACTTGCTTCTTAAAAATAAATTAATAGAACGGTTAACGTTCGAATCGTTTCAACAGAAGAGGTACAAGTACGTCAATTAATACTTTCTGTTCGTATTACAATTAACAATATAATACAGCTGACCATATCTTTACACGTATCAAATCATATAGTATAATACAAAAAATAACTCCCGAATCCTCGCGAACGAAAGAAAACATTTCTGCGAAAATTTCTTCCCTCCCATTGATATTTTCCCAGCGAATACAGCCACGTCGAAACGTTTTCTCCTCTTTTCAAAAAAAAAAAAAATACTCCGCTCATTCCGGTGGTTCGCGCAAAATGCCTCGCTCCGGGTACACTCGACGCGCGCAAAAGCACCTTCCCTAATCGCCTCGATTTAACGCGTTACTCGAGCTCGCCTAATTGCACTTTTCCCGCAACCCCCCCCCCCCCCCCCCCCCGATCGATGCACCGGTGGTTCGGTGTTATAAAGCGAGGCAAAAGTGTCCGATATTACCGCGGTACGACTCTCGTCGTCCCTCTGACCTCTCTTTTCTTCTTTTCTTTTTTTTTTTTTCATCGGACTTGGCTCGAGTACGTTGGCTCCCTCTCTCTCGCTCCTCCTCCCTTCCCTCTTCTCATCACGGCAATGTTTTTCATCGGCCAACGACCGGCCACGAATCTCCCGTTGGAAACGGGGCCTCGGTCTTTCGCGGCGATCCACCGCGGAGGGAGAGAGCGTGCGTCCCTCGTCGGGAGAAGATAAAATTTGTCGCGAAGAATCGTTACCCACGTACGCATCCTTGACGGTGACTCCCGGTTGCAACGAGCGTGCTCCGCGACTAGTCCAACAGGCGTATCTCCGAGGTCGACGTCTCCGCATTCACCATGACGAATGTTACCCGATATCTCGCACCGCTGTCCATAGATTCTTCTCCCGTTTCGCTCGCACTTGAAACTTTTTAGGCTGCCACCGCCTATATCGTGGATTCCTCGTTTGCCGTTTCGCGGGCTGCGACGTTCTCGATGGAACGCGGGTCTCTCTTTCTCTCTTTCTTTCGTTTCTTTTTTTTGCTCTCCTCGCTCCGGGTTTCCGAGTATCCTACGGTTCGAGCTTCCGTCTCGTTTCTTTCATTCGCGGGTAACTCGGGGTACGGCGGAGACATTTCTTTTGGCGCAAGTATAGTCGCTCGAGGTATGATTTATATTCAGTTTTTATACGGCTCTCTCGTTTGGTATGGATATTATTCGGGGCGCGGCACGATTTTAAGGCGATTTTGGAAGGAAAGGGTTGCGTCGGAGGGGGAATGGTAATTAACGCTTGAACTACCGACGGATAGCTTGGTATATGTAGGTATACTGCATACAATTTCACGAGAAAGGTTAACAAAAACAAAAAAGTGCTTCGCAGTATTAATTATTTATATATTTTAGAAGAAGTCATACCAAATTGTCGAAAAGGAAGTGTACTGAAAATGAGTAATGATTATAAGGAATGCCAAACAAGTCATTTTGACCACCTTCGTCGACGTCATGTTAAAGGATTTTGATCGATAGCACTCGAGATACATCGGTACTAACGTCTTATCGGTGGGTTGGTCATTCGATTTGACGCTAAATGGCGTCATTCATAGATAAGGTGTTAAAGTTGAAAAAGCCCGAGAAACGGATTCAAACGAATTCAATAATTTATAAAGCAATTGGATATTGTAATAATATAATCATTTGCCGTTATTTTCTTATAGTAGGGAACTCGTAATTTTTTTCTGATTCTAGTAGTTTTAGCACGGTCCAATCATAATATATATCGATCGAATTATATCCAATTGATATAACGGTCGATTACTAAATCCCTTTACTAAATTTCCAAAGATAGCAAATACCTGAGATTGCTCATGGAATAATTTAAGATAGTTCCGAAATGAGTTTCCGAATTTAGGAAATATCCGTGGTTGTTTTCTCGATAACTTTCGATTTTGGGATTTTTTAATTTTGAGATTGACTTTCGGGATTCGGTTCCCGAATTCTAATAACACCGCCGAATCCACGGGTTAGACGGAGCATGTGCAAACCTTTGGGATTTCGACCACGAACCCGATGAAAATCCTCGACTCGATTGGACCCGTACCCGACGAAAATTCTCGTTTCGACCGATCTGAAATCCGGCGAAAATTCTCAACCCGATGCGACCTGTAATTTCAAATATCTCCACACTCCAACCGACCAACAGCTTCCGCGGTCCATCTCTTCCGTTGACGCGTTCCAGTCGCAACGGGTAAAGGATTATCGAACTCACCGGCAGCGATAACAGTCGAGCAGAATATTTACTTAGCCTCCAAGTTAAATACACTTACTCTCGGGTCGCTTGCACTTTTATGTTATTTTGTCGAGAAACCGGTCGATTATGCTCGAGTTACTGTTTGTATGTTCAGTGCCTTCGATCGGAAACAGAATACGAATTGAAGCTTTTATTACACCACGCGTACCGTTATCGGATTTTCTTTTTTTCTTTGTCCTTTCATGGTAATCGATCTTCGCGTTTCATCGAACGCGATCGATTAAAACTCGTAATCGCGTAAAATCTTAATGCATCCGAGATTTGTCGTGTCGGAACTCGCATCGGTGTACGAGGCGCTTTTATCCGTCGCATCGACGGATCGATGTTCGTCAAAGTGGTGCTTTTGTAGACGCTATGTCAACGCCGCGCGAAGTTATGGTATCGATCGTTTAACGTCGAAACACCCGTACGAGCGTTTATGTCGCCGGATGCTTTTGTAAACGGAGCTTTCGCTACACACCGTGCTACCAAAGGCTCGAAATGAAATTACTTGGGCGCGTTGGCGGGGAGGGTAAAATTTCGATAATTACTTGGTAGCGTTATTACTCTACTTCTCTGTCATAGATGGATATCGAAGCGCATGTTGTGCCTTGGGCAGCAACATTAATGCGAAGCAAATAATCACTCTGGTAGTTCTTTATCTACTCCGGACTAAGAATCAATATTATTAATAATAATTATCAATGTTATTATTTTTTTTTCACAAACAAATTTTATTACAATGACAGCGAATATGTCACTTGTGAAATTGGGATAAATTAATTATTTTCAATTGTTTCCAGAGCAAGCAAGCACTTGTGATTGCTTATGGAATAGTTAAGATAATTAAATTATTTTTTCATGCTCCACTACCAAGCGAAGGAAACCGAACAAACGTATTTTACTATATCCTTGAAATATACCATTTGTAAGCAATATTTTAGCCGTATCCAATGAATGTTTGTACATGCATGTTCATCACTACCGCGAGAGTATCAAGAGACGAGGTCTTGTCTCGGACCAAGTACCAGTATTAGAGAACTAGTATGTACATGCATTTGCTTGAAATATTCAAGCTCCAGGAAACATTTGTTCTGTATCCAATGGATGTTTGTCTATTCCTGGCGGTCAGCGGTCTGGACAGCGGTCGTTTTTTGAAAAAGACACGAGTTTAAACAAAACCTGATCGTAACGAATCATTTAATTCACATCTTTCTCTTCTAACGCGTAAGTCCAAGCACGTCTCACAAATTATTACGAACATTGTAAAATCCTTTCACCTCCATCTTATCTCGCCCAAAACGGTAATTAAACTAGAATACCCACGAGCACGCAACGAGTCCCATTGACCCTGCTAATTTGCCATAAATAAAAAAAAAAAGAACATTTTGTCCGACGGTCTAACGTTACCGGGAGCTACGGTAACAGCCGTGCACGCTCGAAACCGCACTAACTCGGCAAACGAGAGCCTGCCGAGTTTTTCTCGCTGTCCAGCGGACGAAGGCAAGGTTAACCAATGTGTAACCGGTTCGTGACATTCGATTCCCTCGATCGACCGCGTCGATTTAGGTACGATACGTCCCAGGTACCACCGAACACGGGTAACCGGGTACGTGCGCGTATTTCCATCCGTGAATTTTCTACGGTGGCAGACCTCGCGTGTGAAAGCACGAGACTCGCGACAGATTGGGGACTACACACGCGTCGTCGCGTTTTCTCCGTCGAAATAGAAACTCCGCTTTATTATCTATTTGCTTCTAAATACATTCCGCGCTTCCAGAAGGTTGAAATAAATCAATTGTTATCACATTGAACAGTAACTTTGTTTGGAGTTGATTCGGTGGATGGACAATTACGTCGACGCGTGGATTCAATGGAACTTAAAAACTCCGTTTTTATAATTACGTTTATCGCATAAATACTACACGTGCTTAACCTTCCGTTTGTCGCGTGTTTCTGTGAGGTGCATAGTGAAACGTTAAATTAAAGGCGTTAAGATTAGGTATTAGAAACTTGTCTTTTTTCTTCTCATTATTGTACGTATGCATTTGGTTAAAAGTAATAAAAACATTGTACAATAATCGAAGATTAATTTTTGTATGTTCCCTGATCGAAAAACATTGATACAGTGGTAAACCGCTTGCAAATTGCAAAAGCTCCTGTCTTGAACATACATGCAACTAACGGAAGGTTAACGCTTGACGTCAAATGTGAGGAAGCCAGAACAAAACTGAACCCACAGATCGCGTAACAAAATAAAGAACTAACAAAAACAAGGCGCTTAAGCTGATAAATTAATAATGCTTATGAATGGTGATTACATACACTCTAACACTTTAGTTACATGACGAGTGTATATCGTCATTCGACGATACGGCATGAAAAATCAATCGCGAGCGAAGCTCGTCATTTTACCGCAAGGGGTTAACGCTTTGACCGCCTTGTATCACCCGTATTTGGGTGACATTAGTGACGTATTGGTAAATTCGATATTAATATTAATGAAATTCATGCCCCGTAACAATAGTACGGAAACCCACGTGCTGTACGATTATGGTTGGCGTGGCAGTAACCGCGTTAATGCGACCGATTACACGGGCGTGTAGGAGCGCGTAATCGGCCGCGTCAAGACGCACGGTTACTGTTCTGGCGTTTTATACGCCGCGTTTGCTCCGCCGAGAGTAGTCGTGTAACTCGGTTTGTGTATTTAATAATGCCCCGCAATTTGTAAATCGCGTTATGCGAGGTTTATCTGCAATTTGGGCTTCACATTTCTATCAGAACACTTTTTATTATCTATATTATACGATGCAGATCGCTTTTCGATGTCGACGATAAATTTGACCGCATCAAACATTTTTCAATCACGTTTTTACTTTTTTTAATCCTCACCGTGATACAGTCAAACGGATAACGAACATCGTACCGCATCGCAAGCGCGTTTCACGAGCGTGCGACGTGTAATTAATTGTATTGAAACACACAATTCCTATATCGACGCAGAAAACGCGAGATATAAAACGCGCGTGTGGTCCTAACCTAACGCGAGGCGGACCGGAAATCATGCACGGACGCGGTAGATCTGCTTAAACGAGGGATTAGTAAAGGTAGACGGAGTACAGTCGTAGGGTCAAGTTAGCCCCCGGACCCTTTGCTCACCAGAGATACTTAAGTACTCGAGTATCCGACTTGCCATGATCAATTTTCTGCCTTCGTTCCCTTGACCGGTCGTCACGCTTGTACAGATTCCCGTGAGAGTGTATTATGTGTCTTTTACGTTCTGCCGGACATCGCGTTTGGCGTTTCCCGATACCTACGCGCCGCTGTAATTACTCCGGAAGCGGTCGCGTGATTTTTTCTGGCGCACGTAATTACTCAACTTTTTTTTTGCAAGTAAACAGTCGAGTGGGAAACCGTACAACGTCTTTGTTAACGAGTATCGTTGGTATCGTAATTGAATAGATTGTATTTAGTTTCGTAATGATGCGAGCAGTTTGACTGAAAAGTGGTGAAAGCGAATTTCATGACTATTTTTTTTTTAACGTCGCGTCTCGAGAGCTTAACCTGTGTTCTGTTTTGTAGAGGTGTGGTGTAAAGTTTAACTTTTTTGTTTCTCGCTAAATAGCAGAGCGAATAGGGCCCTTTGACTCGAATGGTTGGAAACTAATTAGTGTAAGTCAAAAAGATATTGTATAAAATTATTTTGTATTTAATATATATTTCTCTTTTGCATTTTGTTTACAAGGATAATTTGACTTAAATTATATGTATTTAAGAAACGAATCGAACGTAGGATTCTTGTCTATTCTCGTAGACGGGCACTGCAAGACTGCATGCTTAAGGAAGTAAAATTAGTGATTTTGTTCAAAAAAGCAGTAAAGAAGGGGTGCAAGGCTAGAATGCTATCAGGAAGGGAAAATTAATTATTAGTTATAGGTTTCTCGGTGTCATTGTAAACCTCGAGGATTCTGTGAAACAGGGACGCGCGAGTAGTAGAAATTATTAATAAGAAATCAAGTTACGAATTGTCGAGCGTTACAAAATGAAAATATTTTAGTTTTTTAATAAATCAAACAATTTAATTTTAATAATCGCTGGTACACTTGACTCGCCAAGCTTCGATTTTCCATTACTGAAACTTAAAGCGCACTACACAACTTGAGTTAAAACTGGGCAATTTTACTGTACTTTTATCTCTGCAGATAAATCGTACGTGTGTAGGTTAAAATTACACAGTTTTAAAAACTGTGCAGTCGATCGGACATAAATTAGAAATACCAATTAATAAAACTGCGCCAACTAAACTGTGCAGTTAAAACGTTGGGTGTGTAGACAAACTGTACCGTTTTTAATCTCACTACATCGTCGTTGGAGTCCACTTCAGAACTGTATCATTTCGACTGTACAGTAAAAGTGCACAGTTTTAACTCAAGGGCTGTAGCCCGCTCAATACTATTTCTATCGAAGGTGTCAGCAGACACCTTTTTGAAAGGTTCGCTTAAAATTATTATCACAAATTTTATCGTATTTCCTCAATTAAATTTTTGACTTTTCCTTCAATCGTTGTTAAATTAATTATGTGGTGTTTTTTTCCTTCAATCGTTTTCTGGATCTAAAACACGTTTTAAGTCTAAATAGGTAAGGTCGGGACACATCCATTGCACACCGTACCCGATGCGTGAGTTGGCCGTAAGCTGGCCGAGTTTCACGGCTCGTCGATTTAGACACCACATTTGTCAGTATCTCGTCCGTTTCCGTACTACCTAGTATTGGATTGTCCAAAAGCTCTTTCAATCTCTTTTAACATTCATATTTGTAGTTTCAACAGAAAGAGGTGAAGGATACGACATTGTGATTGTTGAGAGTGTTGAGGCAGATTGTGATACTAATGATGGTGAAACTGGAACGAAATCATTTGGAACACGTACACCTTTGTCTTCGTTACTCATAATGAGCTGCTTCATCTCAAATTCCTGTACCATAGAAAAAATCCTACATTTTGCTTGATTGAGCAGTATAGGATTTAGTGACTTAAGTGTAGGTGCAATTAAACACAAAAAAGTATCAACCGAATGATTTACAGTATCTTGCACTGATGTTTTCATTTTTTTATTTCTTCCCTCCTTTTCGGATAATATATATGCCATAAGCAGGCTCGTTGCAGAATCTATCGGTTCTCCTTCACGGTATACCTTTCGTTTGAGCGATACTACAGGTTTGCCAAATTTATCTTTATTCTCGAAGAAACTAGATGTATCAGCTAAAGTTGCTGCTGTAGATTGAAGTGTACTGTCCGTAGAATCAGTGAACTGATTTTGGAACTCATTTTCAGGTTCCTCGTTTATGGTTCTGGTATTCCGTAACTGATATGTGTGTTCACTGATTTCTTCCTGTGTGTCATTAATAATAATTTTTCCTTCGTCATCTTTGTCTTGATATTCTTCTAAATTTGGCACATTGGATAGTGTGTCCCGGTCCACAATATGAGGTATTAGGAATTTCAGACTCTCCTCGTATTTATATTTTCGGTAGCGAACGGCAGCCTGGCCAGATAATGTCTTCCTTTTCTGTAGAGTCCTACGCAGCTGATCTCGCACGGAAGACCACTTTTTTTTGCATTCTTCTATTCCACCTGAAAGAAATAATATTTCACTGAAAATACACTGGATATTGACCGCGCCTGTTGCGCACCAACAACGTTATCTGCGATACAAGCGATTTATAAATAAGTCGGTATTATTGAAGACGATGTAATATACTGTTCTTAACCTTCCGTTAGTAACAGGGGTGATGAGTAATTTGTTTTTCTGTGATCATCGAAAGGAGGTGTATGCTTCAATAACTGATTTTTCATTTCATTTTTAGTTTCCCAGTTTTTACTTGTATCCAAAAACAGTTTAGTACAAATAAAACTGTTGAAATAATAATAATAATAATAATAAGAGTTGGAGTTAGAATTGTGTTATCAACGGAAGATTAAGAATACAATAAATTTACGTAACCTCAGCGAACAAGTGAGTACCGATTTCGTCAAAACATTGTTTCAGTGTAAAAGTAACCCTACTTTACGATAAATACCCTAGACTTACCCTTTACTTTCAAAGCGATAGAAATATTATTCCAGATATTTTCTTTGTACTCCGAATGTTTATACTTGTCACTTGTTTGATCGTAGAGGACCGGAAACTTTCGAACTTCTTTAATTAACTTTTCGACGTCTACCATACTTGCATGCGCTTTCAATGTTCAAACAAAGCTGAAGATAGCAGTGATTACAGACATTAAAAAAAACAAGCTCGAGCGATGTTTGCCTACCGACGAAGCCGCACCGTCAACGTCAACCGGTAAACTATTCACGTCGCGCTCGGTCCTGTGTCGGCGCGCCAACGGCGCTCGGTCGTGATATGGTGATGTTGGAACTGTTGTATTGCGTTACATTGCACAATTTTTCCACCGGGCGGTGGTCAATACTCGGCCGACTTACGGATCGGACACGGTGCGGTGATGCGTGTCCCGACCTTTTATTCAGAATACGCAAGAGTAAGGAAGAGTAAAGGGGTGTTCCCACCAGCGAAACTTGAAACAGAAACTCGATTGCAACGCAACCGTCGATTAATAATATAATAATAATAATATATTATTATTACTAAAATTAGTAGTATTAATATCACTAATCTTGGTTCTATTAATATTACTAGTGTTACTAATATTAGCCGGTGTAATGCTACTGACAAGTTATTCAACTCGCATGAAACTTATTTGCAACTGATTCAAAGCAACTGTTGATAAACGCTTTGCCTCGCAGGGCGTCCAGACCAATGAAACTTGCAACTGATACTTGATTGAAATGCAACTAAACGTAACTGCCTGTACTGAAATTAGTAAACATGTTCTCACTGTATATGTGGTAGAATTGCGATTTACCTTGTAGCAAACTTATTTGCAACCGATTGAAAATGATTAGACGTGCACGGTTTTTATCTACAACTGCATATCAGTTTTCAATCCATCAGCACTACAACAGTTGTTTTACTACTAATATAAATTAATTAATGTGGGAAAGGAAGGGTCAGTCCGAAGTCAAGTTAGAACGTTTTTCCAAATTAGAAAGATATAAGAGTACATTTAAAAGAGAAGCTGCTTGAAGCTGATCCGGGCTTCCGGTATCCGGCAGTTACAATTCGACTGACTCTCGACGCTACGTCATCGACGTCGTCAACGTCGGCAACGCCGCAATCGTACCGGCAGATCTGCAGCAGTTACCACGCAATGCACATTTACTACAATACAATACAGATTCACTACATTAATATAAATAATTTTAATACACACAGTTAAGTTACAGCGACATTGCAACCGAGTTTCAGTTACAAGTTCCTTTAACGAGAACGCCCTCCAAAAGAACTTTCTTTCGAAGTAAACTTTATGCGTCGGCGCGAGGAGTGCGTAGGCGGGCGTGTAACGGCGCGCGAATTAAAAAGAAATTAAATTCATTCGCCGAGAAGTCCGTTTAAGTAACTATTCCCCGTACGCCATTCTTTTGCGCGCGGGTTTGTCGGACGTGATTATCGGCACGCCGAATTAATTGTCTCATCCTCATTTAAGTGCTTAATTAACTCGCTTGACGGTCGGCCGGTACGAGAATCTTCCTCGTAACGAGTCTCGGGGACGCGTGTGTACCCGAGACTCGGTAATCCAGGGGGACACTGCGGATAGTATGACATGGCGGGTGGTGCAACAAACTGGACGTTAACTCGAATAACGCGCAGCTTCGAATAGCACGGGTGGATGTTCGTTATAATGTCGTGGGCCGCAACTATGGGCACTGGGTCCGGTATATTGCAAGGAGGTTCGAATATTATTGGGAAATTTTGGATGATTATGCAAAGTGCGTTTTAAATTTGTTTTTAAATTTGTGCGAGTACCGATTTTGTATCGATATTGCGAAACGAACGAGTTAAATGTTGTTTGAATAAATATTTGTCCAGGATAATGATCCGATGAAAGTCTTTTTAGTCAAATAATTTAATCGGATTTTAATAATTCGTAATAAATTATTCTCTCTATTTATTCGTATATGATTGGGAAATTTTGAGTATCTCGCAAGTAGACTGTGGATGATTATGCAAAGTGAGTTTTAAATTTGTTTTGAAGCTTGTACGGGTACCGATTTTGTATCGATTTTACGAAACGAACGAGTTAAATGTTGTTTGAATAAATATTTGTCCAAGGTAATGATCCGATGAAAGTCTTTTTAGACAAATAACTTAATCGGATTTTAATAATTCGTAATAAATTATTCTCTCTGTTTATTCGAATTAATTATTCGACATTATGAATAGGAAATCCAGTTTCAAATCGTTGAGCGTTATACAGCATTGTTCGAATAATTATTTGAATAATAATACGAATATACTTTCATTGTTTAGTTTCACGTCGATGATAAATCGATCGAAGAGTAACGTACTTCAAGATCTAAAGTTTCATAACAAAATTGAATAAAAGGCGAAAGCAGCTTCGCCCTCTCCTTAATTAATTTTCGAGGGAAGACGAGGCTAATTACTCGCTTGAAATCTTAAAATAGAAACGTCAGTAGCACGTGCCAGAATTAAATTCAGTAATTACCCAGAGAAACTGAAATAGCGTATTCGAATCAAAACCGGGGCTTTCAGTAAAATCGCGTACCCTATGGAAATCAAATCCGCGAGAATTGAGAAGGATTACTAATCTCGAGGAGACATTAATTATTCGCTCGAGCGACATGATCTTGAGACGAGAATATCAGTCCTCGCGTATCCAGAGTCAGACTTATAAACCGCACGAGGGGTGTTGAAATGTTATTTGGAAAGGGTTGAAAGCGATACGAGCGTATTATTTGATATCGCCGATGTCCTTTGCTCGAGGCAAGTCAAAGCGAACTCGCGAAACGATACGTAGCTCGGGTTAGCGCACCAAGAAGATGTCTGGAGTGCTCGGGCACCCTTGAGAGCACTCGGTTCTCATTAGTGGTATTTACTTCGTTAAGGAAGAGACTTCGTTAAATTCGATATTTGCGGATTCTCGCGGGACCGACCACGGATTTGAGGGATCAACGCTTTTCGCGTTGCGAGCCGATTCTCTCTCGATTAATTCGATCGTCCGGTTTGAACGCGAAGCCTCGGGCGAACGAAAATCGGGCTAAAGATATTTTCACCCTCGCCCCACGTTCAATTGGCAGAAACGCGTATTGGGGTGTAACGCATCGGTTCTCTCGATAACCGGACTAGCAGCCCCTTTTATAATAGAAGGGGAGAGAATGACGTCACACTCGTATTCACGGATCTCACGGTTATAACTGTTCCTCCCCGCTGTTACCAGCGCGCAATCCTTTTTAGCGCACGGTGTATTATAAATAGAGGCGTTTACAAGTTTCACGATACAAAAACTGCGGGGCGATAAAGTGAGGATATTAGCTGTAGCGAGGGGTCGAAATGGAAAGTCACGGAGTACGCCTGCGAGACATCCGAGCGTTATCCGATAAAAGTGCGATATCGGTAGGAACGCGTATCGGCGGTTCGGCTCAACTGCGGAACTTTGACAAGAATTTATTATTTCCGACGATATTCACGATGTTCGTTTGTTTCATGTCAAACAAATGTACGTTTCCGGTTACTCGTTCGAACAGAGTCGCGAATTGGGATAATTTACCTGGGTAGAAAGGCATTCGAAGAAAAAGCGTAAAGCACCGGGTACACACGTGTGACACACGCGCGTATCACGCAACACGATGCGCCGATAGTGTAGCTGGAATTGTGTCTTCCCACATACATTATTAACATATTTGCGACGGAGTTGCAATAGGGTGTTTGTTACGCGCGTATGTTACACGTCTGTACATGGCTTAAGGGGCAGTACCAAAACGGTTATCATTCTGTTAGTACAATGCGGGTACAAATTATAAAGCAAAATAGTCGATGTTTCGACATTAGAATGACGTGAAAAACGGAGTTTCTTGCGAAGAAACGTTACACCTGCCCAAATCATAGAGCAATTAGTTATGATTTTGATTTTACAAAAACAGTGTTCCGACGAAGAGGTTTAAAATCTACGCAAATTACAGTGCGAGCAGTAAATATCTTATTATTAGCCTTATTAATACGAAAATCCTCGCCACCAGATTAAAGCAGGACATTAATATATTGATTTTATTAATGGAAATACAGTTTTCCCGCTTAAATTAACCTCCTCAGTCTTGGTTTTTTATTTTTCTTGGAAAAACATCTTTTTTGCAAATACTCTTACTTAGTACATTAATGGGACATGAAAAATTGAATTTTTTTTTTTATAATATAAATATTGCTCTCAATATACAAAACTCAACAAATTATTACACTGCACACTGTGATATTGAAAAGGTCCAGGTGTAAATATGTATGTAAGTCGAAAAAAATGGCTTCACTAAAAGGCTTTAAAAATAAAATGTTTATGTACATTGCAACGCGCACACGGACCGAGGAGGTTAAGAAATCAATTACCCAATGTTTTGACGTTATTATAAAAAGACTTTCTTGGGGGGGGGGGGGGGGGAAGAGTCGAGGTTCTCGCGAACGCAGATCAACTTCGATCCTTTTCGTCGGCTGCTGACAACGCGGCAATGGTCGTCGCCCGTCGCGAAAAAGATTCGCAAAGGGAAAGACGTTTGTTGGTTGCCGGTGGTACGCCCGCATGCAATATTGATCAAGCCGGTTGGCAAGTTGGACCGAGGACTGGGTGGTCGGACAGGCGTGAAGCGAAGTTTCCCTTCGGATCGTGAGTCACCGCAACGAGCCAATCCGAACTCTGCTTTATTCCACGACGGAATTGCTCCTACCTATTCCCAATGCCTTACATTTCGTGACTGCAACGGTTACGATCTTATCGACCAAATCCACGGCTTTCGTTCGGAAATAGTAGACCGAAGTCGTCGCGCGGTTTATATATTTCGCTTCGGGGCGTAACATTGACATTCTCGTTTCGAAAATCTTGCCACGCGAGTGAGTATTTATTGTAATTAGTGCGGGACTAATTTCGTTAGTCATGTATCCTTGCTCTCGAGGCAGATGCCGGAGTAGGTAGCTAGCATTCTTCGACGAAGTAGAGTTTTTAAATGAATTAATGAAAAATATTCACTGAAATTGCTTGAGATGAATCTTCATTCTTTTAATAATATTTAAATATATGCTCCGTAGGAAAAAACAAATTTACTGAATAATTTAGTTTGTAATAATTGTATGTTACTAGCTTCCCAGGTAGTAGCTTCCAGCTTCGATCAAGAAATTACTCAAATTCACTGGAAATTGCGTGCAACAAATTTGTCTTGTTTTAACATAGACAAGTGCGTGTCACAAATTGTGTGACACGCGTTCGACTGTGTACAAAAGAGCGGCGCGTCTTCCGGAACGTTAAAGCGGAGAATGTCATTTTCAAAACATGGCGCGAAATACCTGCCTCCCGAACGCAATGTCATAATAACGACGATACAAATCTTTGGCTCCGTTTGATCATTATGAACGCGTCCATAGTGGCAAGAAGCCCGAACTTATTGTCATTAGAATAAAATTATTATCTCCCAAGACATTATCCAATCACGTTCGATCGCGATAAATAAATTTCAATCTATTATTCCGTTAACACCGACTATTTTAATTCACATTTTAGTTTACAATTCCGGTAACATGTATCCGGCGAACACAAAATATTCTTCAAAGTGAAACATCGTTCCTACATACGTTGCGGCGCGTTCCCAGCATTTCCTTGTGTATCGCTCGGTCGCTTAGTACAAAATGCGGTAAGGTATAACGCGGGTAAAACACGAGATATAAATACACGTAGAGCGATCAGTGGATATAGCCTGCGCTTTTCAGCACATTGCTCTCCTAACGCATAACCCGTCGGCATAATTTATTCAACCTGTCGTTAGTAACCCCAACGACTCGTATCCTTCCTTTATCGGTGACCCGAATGTTACGAGGAGATACCTCGCGCGTGGTTCATCGACACACGCGTGCGATCCGATGATAGCGCTAAAATTACATTCCCGTTAAGCGAATTTTATAATAGATCGGAGTAAAGGGTTTTTTTAATTCGATTAGCATTTCGATAATGCGAATGATCGACTGTTTTATAATCGTGTATAAGTACTCAGCTCAAATTTGCGAGGTAACTCGAATCTATTGAAACGGAAATTTTTTTCTAATTGCAATGAGTTTCACTTAACTAAACTACAATGAAGATTTAATTGAAATTCTCACGAATTATAACTTAAATCAGTTACAACGAAAATTGAATACCACGTCTAACGAATTCTATTTTAAATCGGTTACAAAATAAATGCAAACTAAATTATCCCACGTAATTGAATTTTATCGTACACCGAATCCACGGTTTTTCCAATTTAATGACTTTTTCGATAACAGGAACGATGGATTATGTTTCCACCAGAAATTTTTTTAATCACTCTAAGCGAAATAACGTACGATATCGGTACTTCCAATCAAAGGGATTAATTAACGTTTTGCCGAATCGCGAAACGCGCGGTCTACCAGTTGCGATCAAGGTAGGTTACTTTGTCGAATAATTTAGCGCAACCTACTTTCCCTTACGTAACGTTACTTGGCTATCGACGGTAAATGGAATTCGAAAATTGGTTCGCGTCCAGCTGGCGTCAGTCAGCGTTAACGCGTTGGAAATTAAATCGAACCTCATTGTAGTAGGTACAATGTTTGTTCTCTCGATCCTCTATAATTTTAGAAATGTCGCCAACTAGTTTTCGAACTAGCTCGAACGCTAGGATTATTACAGCGGCATACTTGTGTCTTCCACCGTGAAAAGAAACCTTTCATCGACCGTTCGAAGATCGCGTGACTAGCGCCCACAAGAATACGATTTCGAATAAGCACAAATGTCATCCACCCATTTCGCGGTATAGCGGTGAATCGGGAACGATGCCGGCGGAACTGGTGCATTGCCTCAAAGAGGTTCTTTCCGTCGTACCGTAATAGTCTAACCGTGCTGCATTGTTACAAAAAAGTCTGCGTAATACATAGGTTGTTATACGTTTCAAGTTCCGTTAGCTCCCCATAGTAATTTTCTGTCGGTTCCATTGATTCGATTATCGATTTAGAAGGAATCCGTGTTTCGATCGAGAAACAGAGATTTTGTACCATGTTTTGAAAATTAGATTCTCGATTGAACCTACCTGAAAACGCGTGGTTATTTTGTACACAATCGGGCGCGTGTTGTTCAATTTAACGTTAGAACTATCAAATCAGTCATTTTGGGTGATTTTAAAATATATAGATTTACCATTTTTAAGTATGAGAAAATTGTATTTTCAAGTAGTATAAATATTAATGAGCGAAGTTAGTAATCGAACGTTTCAAATTTAACAAAGAAATTCATATAAATTGCTTAGCATTAGCAGTATAAATATATATAATATTTTCTTAACGATATAAAAATTGAAAAAATACGAGTAAAGGTTTTCTTTCTCGTCTAATGTATTGTATAAATAACCAGTCATTCCGACTGGTCTGTTAGAAATAGGTATAAATTAATTGCTGGTATTCCTAGCGTTAACGGAATGAAAACGCAAATAAATATATCTTTACGCACAACTTTCTATGAACGAATTACCTCGGTATCCCCTGGGAGCGTATAGTTACTTGATATTTAATGAAAAAATTAGCCCCCAAGGGTACGCCTCGTAAATACCGTGGAAATCTTCCCGATAGCAGTCACGCGTCGAGCATGGCTTCTGTAAACGTCAGAAATAGAGATTTATCTTCGGTTCGGGCACGGTCGAGTATCGTTATCGTGAGA
This sequence comes from Pemphredon lugubris, assembly GCA_933228935.1. NCBI lineage: Eukaryota > Metazoa > Arthropoda > Insecta > Hymenoptera > Crabronidae > Pemphredon > Pemphredon lugubris. Next base: position 13,809,774 of record OW121818.1, read on the forward strand.
CAAGGTGAATCGTCGGCACGTTAGCGCCAAGTAGCCCGTCTGCCTTTCGTCGGATGCGTTTTCCCTGCAGACGAGGCCCAGCGATGTAACGTCAAATATTTAACGAACGGGAGAATTAGGTCGTGGTACTGCGCCAAGTCACGAACTTAGGGATTCGAGCAGGTAATCCGGGACACGCTCTTTTACGAGTTTTCTCGTCGCTCCGAGAGAATTAAATCACGTTTTCTATCTTTCCTGATTCCACCGACGCTCGTAAATTGCGTTACACCGTTCGCACGTGGCTCGTGTAGTTTATGCGCCAGATTTGAAAGTGAAATTACGATCGTCGTCGAGAGGGGGCTCAAAGGTACTCCAAAAGGTAGATTCGAAATGGAGGTGCGCGGAGGACCGTTGATTTCGAAGTGTTTGTTGATTAGTTAGGAATTAAATTAATAGATAATTATGTTTGAAATGGGATAATAATACGTGTTTTGTAATATTAATTAGTCATCTTAAAAATTCAGTTGGAGTCGTCGACGAGTTAAAGCGCTCCAAATGTAAATTTGAAATGGTGTCGAAATAGTCTTGGAGCAATCGAAGAAACGATTAAGCAATAAAACGGTTTATATGATTAATTCCGAAGTATTGACATCATTCTCCTGGATTATTCAAAAACTCTTTCGCTTTTTATGTGATTGGCCGACCAGTCCGAGGAGCATCTTTGACATTCATATCTCCAAAACGAAAGCAACCGAACCCAGCTTTTGACTGGCGCTTTTAAACAGCACAAATTTCTTCACAGTCTTGCACTGCATTTGTGCCTTTATCGAAATAAAATTGTACAATATAGCGAACGTTTGCAGCAATTTCACTCGCCTTCGGGGCGCACTAAGTTAAGTCTAAATAAACGAATTCCGACAGTTTATGCGCATCTACTACCTTCAAATGTCAGTTTTCATTTGAGGCTAAGTATGACTCAATGCGACTTATATTATCAACTTATATGCCTGACTCTAAAGCCATCTAACAAGAAAAGGGCTCGACTACTCAATATTACCCTAATGACATTGGGTCATAGTTAGCTCTTACGTTTCGCTAATCGTAAACAGATGGTAACGTAACGCAACCAAAGCGATACGCTCTCACGATTGATCGAAAGATGCGCTCGGATAGTAGACATTGCCGACGACAAAGAGCTTATGCTAATGCACGGACGTGCGGCGATTTTGCAACGTCACCCGGTCGACACGCGTGTCTCGAATCGAATCTACGTGGGACTATCGGCGGTACGCGTGCACACGCACACGCCCGGAATTCCTTGTTTCCCATCGAGTGACATTCCTGATGCCTCCGTTGCGTTACCGTCTTCCTCGAACAATCGAGTCTGCGACGCTATTTGTCGACCACCGCTATTGCATGGGAGCAAACGCTTCGGTAAAGCCCCTCACGACCGACGGCTTCGATTTCGGAAACGAACGTTCAAGAAATTCAAGTTCGGAATTTTCATCGTCTCACGCGACTCGAATAATTAACGTCGAATTAGCGTCCTGGCTTCGATCGGTTGTCACCGAACCGCGGATGTTTATGCAAATTCATACCTCTGCGGGAGGTGGAGAAAGAAGCGAGACTCGAAGAGAGATTTGTCTCGTCGCTCTAGGGCTTTAAGGATTTTCTTTTTATAACGTACAGGTAACCCTCTTATGACACGGTAGATAGGTTCCTAGAAAATGCCATATTGTGGGAAACCGTGTTATATGAGACTCAGAGCCGGTACAAAAAGGGGATTACATTCTGAAAACTTATTAAAAACAAACTTTTGTTTTTTGAGTTTCATATCGGAATAGAGTTATAAATGAGTAAATTATAGTTGATTTATATATTTTTATGTAAAGGCACTATAGTTCATTATTCGTTAACCGTTATTATTTTAAGGTAATTTAGTTTTGAAATATGTTAAACACAAATCATGTTATTCTGTGCTGTACAAAGATTTTAGCAATTTTCTTATCGTGTTAGAGCGAAACAGTGTTGCAGGAGGGTTACCTGTATTTTGTATTATTCACGGATATTGTATATTTCCCTCGAATGACGCGCACAATATTCGCACGCAATATCTTTCTAGAGCGTATCGAGCACGCGTATCGTATTTATTTCGGAAAAGCAGTTCAAACTCAGCGTAGACGTTCGTTAAAGTCAACCTTGGTTTAACCTCGTCAAACGCGTGTAATTCCTTAAGTCGTTTACAACGAAGGTTTAAAGCTATTCCAACTTAAATCAGTTACGAAGCAAATTTCAGGTAAATTGTTTCGGTTACGATCTAAATTACCTGCGCGCGAAATACTGCACGCGTTCCCACCATAACACACGGTAAACAAAAGTGTTGTTATCTAGAATTCAACGCAGTTTTCGTAATTGGCACGATGGAGTGGGAGATTTACAATCCAATTGACAATTTTCAACGGAGTGTACAAAATGTATGAATACGTGACTCATACACCTCGTACACGATTGCATCGCGGTTCGCGTACGCGCTTACCGAACGCATACGCGCCTTTCTCGTATAGTACGTAGAGGACGCATGACCATATGGGCAGCATGTGCAGGTTCGATTTTCACAGCCACACGTGCGAGCCAGAATGGAACGAGTCGAACGTGGTTGCCTTCGTTCGATGGCCAAGTCATTGCCACTCGCTAATGCGCGCTAAAGAAATTAGAATGACGCTTAAGGTTATTATCGTTGCACCTTTCACTATCGAAAGGGGTTTAGCTGGTTTCATATTTTTGATTTGCGTAATATTTATGTTAGCTCCTAATGCGTTTTTGTGGAATTACGTTACATTTGGAAATATTTTTTAACGCGTGATTATAGAACTAAATTGTATCATAATTTTTGGAATTACATTACGTTTGGGTATATTTTCTAACGTTATCGAATCGTTTAATTACATTACATTTGCGATATGGTTTAACGTGTAATTATAGAATTATTCATAAATATGATTTTTTTGGAGTTTCATTACGATTGCGAATATCATTTCACTGATTTTTGAATGTTATCGAATTGTTTAATTGCGTTACATTTGTAATATTGTTTAATGCGTAATTGCAGAATCATAAACATCATGATTTTTTGGAATTACATTACGTCTACAATGCTTTTTAGTGCGTTAGAGTAGTAGTATTCCAGTAAAGAAATTGATAATAATAAAATCAGTGATAACGTCTTGGTGCACGATTTCCATCGAAGAGTACCGTCCTTATCATCGTTGATAAGTCGTGTACATAGTAACGCGAACACGAATCATAGCGACGGATGTTACCGATAGAAATAAATATACCTTGTGCTTATAGTCAACGAGTATACTGTGCAAAAGTTCAACTAGCTTCTAATGGCTAGCAATGCGAGACCTTGCATAAAATCGCTCTCATCGCTTTATATAGGACTCGGGTAAATTCATTTCACTTATCATCGCAAATAACACGCAGCACTGAGCGCTTTGACGTTTTGTACATTCCATTTTATAAACTGCGAATAATAAACAATTTGCGAAATGGATAAAGTACTTTTTTGTAAATACGTTACATTTTGAAACTATATACCCCAATAAATGGACTACGGATGTTTATGCAAAATGCAAAATTTTTATACTGACTTTAAACGAATTTTGTGAAAGAAATGCGATAAGTATTCGTAAAGTATACAATATGTATAATATATTACACATATAAAACAAAATAAAATAATTTAAATAATACATTAGATGCATACAATAATGCATTTCGCATAAACATCCGGAGTCTAGTTATTACTTATACTTTACAAAACGCCAAAGCGGTCAAGATAGACAAATTGAGAAATTGTTAAAGTACTTTCTTGACGTACATTGCGACTTAAAGTTTACAAAACGCAATGTTAATAAAGAAAACTGCTTTATAAATTTTTCAGATCTCTCACTTTATAACATCGAGGTAGCGTAAACTTTGGTGCCCCAGTAACCCAAAGATACCGCGGCGTTTCCTCGAATTCCTTTGTAAAATAACCTCGTAGACCGCCACCGAACTTTCTAAACAATAACTGCAGCTCAGTAACGACACGCTCGTAATGTTTGAGACGAAACAAAAGATAAAAGCGAGGCAATTAAACAATGGAATCGCGAGAGCGTCTCGCGTGCAAGTTGAAGAGTGGAACAAGGGGATGTAAAGGCACTTCGATCGGTATTCTGGTTGGGTAAGTCAGGAGTAGTAGCGAGACCTCGTCGGATGAGAGTAGTAGTGACCTTTAAGCCTTAAATACGGCTCACCTTATGCAAGACGACCGCGGGAACGAAGCTGCAGTTCCATTCACTAGCTCTCGGTCCCCGGCTCGAGTCGGAGTGCATCTCGCCGAGCCTAATTGGTTTCTATTACACGCCCGGAATTAATAAATTACCTTTGGGTACGCACCGGCGTACACCGAATGGCAGTTGTAACTCAGAAATGTAAATGAAACTTTGCTAACGATAAGTTCGCGATACTCCGGAAGTTTGACGGATTTCAGGATACTAGAATCTTCTCCAAAATTTGTCGTAGGAGGTGTGAAAATAATTGATTGTTTAGAAAGGAGAATTTTAAATTTTACTTATATCAGAAAGTAATGAGTTTATCGTCACGAAAGTGTATGGAGAAATTCTATTGTTGTAATATCCAAGTGTCATGAACTTGTCCGAGTTCTTCCTAATTAGCATTTCCCCGCATTTGCAATTGCAAATCCTCTCTGTTTATGCGCATGGTAATAACTCGTGATTATCTACGGAGAAAACATGTCGCGGATATGAAAATAATTACGGAGAAGCTTTACGCTTTAAGAGAAGCGAATCTTTTGTTTTTCTTATATAATAAAAGTTCTGCGTTTATTATTATTTATACGAGAGTGTATAGAAAAAAATGTTTAGTGGGCATTTAATATCCACGTGTCGCGTACTTGGCCGTATTCTCCCCCACGGAAAGTGTCTTCTGAAAACAATTAGCGTTTCCCCGCATTTGCAATTGCAAATTCCGTTCGTTTATGCTCGAGGTAACGAGTCGTAATTATCCACGGGTGCCTGTTCGTAACGAATCCACCGTACCGTACGCGGGTATTCTCGTTACACGAATCGATGAGAACGTTCCCCCGTTTTCAATGTAAACGTCATAAAGCGCATTTCTCATTACCGCGCCGCGAGTTCTTCCGCTCGCCAGCTCGTGCTGAATCAGTAAATCCCTGCCAGCCACCAAATGCGTGGGAGCGCGCATAAAATGCGAATAGCACGCGGTAAGGTTGAAGGACTAGGTGTACGGTGAGTCATGTTTTTGCCCGTATAATACAAGAGTCTGTCCCATTGGAATCGCCGTAACTGCCATTGTACATTCGATTTTACCGCCTCGGCGCTACTGATCGCAAGCGTGCTCGGTACACTCGGAAAAGAACAACGTCTTATCGATACACCTCACTTTGATCTCGCGGACGATCATCCTTTTTGCGTTGACGCATTCGTTCTCTCGTATACAAAATAAGGGAGCGAACAACAAAATTATGTTATGCCGCGATTGTACATCCACTTTATAATTGAGGGGATTAAAGGTGAAGTGGTGTAAGTCAACTTTTCGAAAAAATTTACTTCACAATTACTTAACAATTTGCTTAAAGTTACTTAAAAATTGAGAATTGCATACCGCACTTAAGTAATTTTTTTTTTAAAGTGGACTTACACCACTTTACCTTTAACCCCCTCAATTGTAACACGAGAATGTTTTATTATTTCCGATCCGACCGACGAAATCAACGGATTAACAGATCTCGACGTAAATCGACAGATTTACCGACCATGTTACCGATATTGTTTTCATAAATTCATAAACACGTTCATTTTCTCGTATAAAAAATAACGTGGCGGATAATACAATTTTATTATGTCAGGATTGTACATCCGCTTTATAATCGTGACAAGACAACTATTTACTATTTGTAATCTCACCGACCATGTTGATCCGCCAACAGTCTTCCTGTCACTCTTTTTATAAACACATCTATTTTCTCGTATAAAATATAATAGAATGTGGGCGGATAATAAAATCATGCGCAATAACCATGCGTCGATCTAAACGTCGTTGAGATGCTCGTCGATGAAATCAGGGTAACCCATTGTTCAATCAACTGTAGGTCGATTCGCCCGAATTACTAAATTAATTCCGCTCCGCTTAATCGATTTTCACTTTTATCTTTATTGGATTTGGACACCGTTCACTTCTTAATTAAAGCATGCTAGTCAGTTTTCGAGCCTCTTCCTAAAAAAAGGAGAGGAGAAGTGCATTGTTACCTTCAGATCAATAGAGGGGAGTCATTCCTTAACACTGGAACTACCAGACCAGACTGGTTTGACATTTTTGTTTAAGGCTATTCTAATTTATCATTTTTAAGTACATGAACGAAAATTTATTTCTAAGTAGTGTGAATATGTATAATTTTATGCGTATATTTTTAAACTAGATAAAGGTTGGTAACATTGGCTTAAAAAATTGTAGAAACAGGTATACATTAATCGTCGGTAGTTCTAGTGTTAATCCCATAATCGGCTATAGTTTTTGGGTCCTTGGAAACCTCGAGGATTCTATAGAATTCAGACGCAGATATTAAATATAGGAAATAGGGTAAATGCAGGTTCGACTTAAACGTTACCAAATGAAGATACCGGAAATAACTAAATTTAATTCTTTTCCTACGAAACACTCCACAGTAATTGTGATTTACTTCGATTTTTGGTTCACCCAACGATAGAAAAATTAATTTGCGTAATCCGACAAACGAGGCTCACAAATTATTCTCGTTACGTCGAATTTATGCGAATCGCCTTGTCCGTGGCGAAGAGACCCGCATAATTTTTCTAAATGGAAATCTAGGAAACGTACGATTCACGCTGCGAGCAACGACATCAGCGTAGGCGCGGAGATCGATGCACGCTGAGATCGCGAGATTAATCTACGCGCCAACGGAAGAACGGATAAGGCGGGGAAGGAACTGGCCGCGTTCGATGTAATTACAATGTTCACGCGATGCCGAGCGCATAAATCCAGCCTCGGAGGATCTCCTCGGTATTAACTCGAAATACACCGACGACGATGAAACTCGCAATAATGCTCTTCGCGTCGATTAAATTATTTTCCGAACATCGGAAAACCACGTATCGCGTCGGTCTCGCAGCCCCGATCGCATTGTTTCTCACGTTATTTCTAATCAAAACAGCGAGCACGAGAAATCATCGCAACGGACTTTCTACTCACTCGCGAAACGTAATGCACGATTGTACGTCGACACGATTTCCACCGACAGATTTCGTAAACCTCGTTGACACTCTACGACTCCACGTTATTTTGACGTCGTGTATCGATACCCTTTCGCTTAACATCAAATGGAAATTGTTTTACGGAATTCCATGTCTGAAATTAATTATACAGTAGACTTTTGTGTAACGCAAATGTTAGGCTACGTAGAAGTAAGTTCGTAGGTAGTTTTTTTCCAATTGCACGAACTACAATGAGTTACTCAACGAAAATATATTTTCATTTAATATTTAAATCGGGCGGTGTAAAAAATATGTTACATGATATTGTATCTCCAAAATTACACTCATTCAAATATGTTTGAAAATTATAAATTGGAAGAATGGAAAATTGTAAACAACTTCCACATACCAATCAACAACTAGCCCATAATTTTCAATCACTGTATTCCAAAGAAAGACTGGTGCTCCAGCGTTTCAATATAATTAAGTATACAATTATGTCGACCTTTATCTACCCAAACGAACGTCAATTAAGATTGTTTCAAACTGTTTGTGATCGGTCCAAGTACTTGATTCGTCTTACAGATACTATTTAAAAACAATTAGGTCGATAATACGAGTATACACGAATTAATGCTATCTCATGAAGTTTACATAACTTCTCTTTACACCTGAAAAAAGAAATGTATCACAGACATTTACCGATTGTTCACCACGTGGCGATTCCGGCGTCGCGGACGCATTCCCGTGAGTAACAATGTTTTTACCGCGTTCGATTTGAGAGTGGAGCGCGAGAGAATAGGTGAGAAGCAGGTAAGAAGGGAAGGCAAAGGAGGGGATCTCGTTAACGTAGCCCCCGCGTTATAATATTCTACTTCCAACGCTTCCGTAGAACCGTCTCGGGGAAAACCGCGAGATCAGAGGGAACGAGAAGAAGGGCCGAGTACCGTGGGCGGCAACCGAAGCTTTCATTCGTTCGCAACGTGTTCGCCAGCGATGAAAAAAATATACGACCGCTAACGAGGGGACGAACGAAACGGAGTTTTCCCGCGACAGCGTTAATTGACAGCGCTTCGCGTATTCCGGGGTAACGAACGACTTATTCCGCGGGGTATCGCGATATCATGCGCGGGGAAACAGATTTTCTTTGCTCTTTTTCTTTCGTAATTTACCCACTCGATTCTCGAGAATTTCGAGTGCCTCCTCGTTGGCAATGTTCTAGTTTCGTGACGCGCGTGTTTATCGTCGCTCGGTTAATAGTTGCCTCGAAGATATTTAATGTTTGGGTTATGCGGGCGTACCGCGAAGGTTCACGCAGGTGCAACATCCGGCAATGCTGGGTAAAGTCGCTCGACTCACGGCTACTAATTACTAATTAGGAGTCAGTAGCACAATAGCGGTACGTCCGCCCGGCAGCGTTGTCCTCGTAGTAGCTGTCGACGACGGAGCCGGTTGGTCATGGTCGTATCATTGACCCTGCTAGACGTTTTGAATGTTATTTGCCGACAATGCAAATTGCCCCTCGCTAGACGCTGATTCGTTAATGCGCGCGCAAATAGAGTTGGACGCGAATATTTCGTAGCGAACGTTTCATTGTAGCGTACTTGGCTCTGTGTAGTTTTGAATCGATCTGTGTATCTGAGTTTTTTTTTTTATTATGAAGAATAGAATATTGGTTGGATTAGAAAATTACGGAGTATCCCGTTACTCGTGGATAACGCGTTGCTAGTATTTTTTGTATATCAAGTTGATTATAATCAGTAACTTTTTACATAATGGATTAATCACGATGAAATGTTGGGCAGGCTTAGTTCAAATATCTTTTTAATTGACACGCTTAACCGAATCGTGGAAATTGCGAATTAAAAAAATTACGTCGATTTCGTGAAGCGATGACGATAAACACGTGCACTTTTCTAACTTTGTGTTTCGTCCGGAGACACGAATGATCGCTTTTTAAAAAGCGTTTCTTTTCCATGCGAACGGAAAATTTCATTCGATTTGGTTCATGCGCCGAGGAGTAATTATAAAAATTGTACAGAACTATCGAACTCACGATGTTTTGTCAAAAATTCACCACTTCTTTTCCGCGCCAAATACTTTTGAAATTCGATTAAACGCGTCCATCAGCAAAATGTTCGAACTGAACTCACAGAAAATTGCATCGTCATCGGTGCATCCTGTTAAGAATCCTGTTAAGGACCACGACAAAATGTTAAGTATTCGAATATTTCTGGAAGTCACCGTAAATGATTAACTCCACACGCCACACGCGATAAGTACCTATCATTCGTCCCTTGCGGGATACCCACAGTTTCCCTTTATCTCGTAATCGCGCGTTTGCGGGTAAAATAAATATCCCGTTCGTGAAACAACTTTCTCATAATAGTCATTCCGCGTGTTTTTCCTACGTTTCGTGCGAGGGGCGCAGCCCTTTCTGCGCGACCAGTCCTAGAGCCGTTAATTATCCTCGCGTGTTGACCCTGAAAGAGTTACAACGAAAGATAAGAGGCAGCAACCGGGGCAAGTTAATCGGGGCCAATGGGATCGCTAGGGGGGAAACGTAAGGAAAGGAAAGGAGTCAAGGCGAGGCTGCAGTCATTGCACTCGTTAGAATTCGTTCGATCTATCGAGAGGTATGTCAGTCGGTACGTCGCGGTGCCGAGAAATAGAGAAACGCGCGAAATCAATCAACGCCTTTCCACTTTGTAATTCCCCCGAGTACACGGCAAGATTGATCGTGAGAATGAAATTCTGAATAGGTATAATGAAAATCGATGGGTATTTATACGACATCGATGTATCGATAACGTATCAAATTTCTGTTAGAAACCGTTCCATTTACTCTCCGTTAGAAACTATTGGTTGGATCGTTCTCACGTTTTTATATCACAATTTGAAAAGAAAGAACGCTGGGCCAAAGTTTATCAGCAGATGACTCCAATTTGTACTCGATATTACGCGAAGGTATAAAAAAATGATAGCGGGCGTTCTCGCGTTACGTTTTCTGTGAATGTCTGACACAGCGATAAGATTCTGTTTCTTATCAGCCGCTCCACGAAGTACAACATTGCATAATCCTCTCGTCACGAATGTCGCATTTGCGTTGGATGCATTTCGAGAAAGTACCGCGTCGTGATTTGAGTTACGAATCAGACCGATCGTGCGTTTACTTTAAAAACACACACCCGAACGTAAAGAAGGAAGCGGATTATCGTATCAAGCTACCCGCGTCGACGAGTTTTTATGTCAGATCACTCGTCGCCGCTAATGCATAAAACGACTGTGATTTGTGAAACTGGCGGAGAAGTAAAAAGTAGCCTGTGGTCGGTGGTAGCAGGAACAACTTCCTGCAATAACAATTCCATTACTCATCCAGTATGATAAACGCCTCACTTAATCACTTGTAACGCGGTCCGCGTACGGTATCTTCCACATACGTTATAAACGAAAGAACATCATTGTACTAGCAGCAGCGTCGAAGATCTTAATGGCGGTGAAAATAATTTCGCGGCGAATTAACGGTGACCCTTGCTCGTAACTCGCCTGCCGATAAATTTCCACGTGCACGTGCGAGCCGTTTAACGCAAAAATGGAAGCGGTCAATTTTTTGCTCATTTGGTTTAACGCCACGTCTCGAAAGCTTTAACCTTCGTTCTGTTTTGTGCGGGAGTGGTACGAGTCTAGCTTCGTTAGTCTCTCGATAAATAGTTGAACGAGAACCGTTCGTTCGAGTGGAAGAGGGAAAACTGTGATGCGAATCAAAAGAAAATGGTTATTTGTGTACAGTAGAACCTCGATTATCCGAACCCTCTATTATCGTAACTGCAATTGACGTATCCGAACAATTATGTTATTCGGATATGCCAATTGCAGTTCGGATAATAGAGGGTTCGTATAACGGAGGTTCGGATAATCGAGGTTCTACTATATCTCGATTTTCGGGGAAACCAGTATTATTATCTTAAGGTATAACTTTACGTTGGAATCGCATAAAAGAGACGCGACGTTCTTTGACGCTATCACACTTTACAGAACTTTTACTTCCTCTCGCATCATCCGCTATTCAGCTTTTTCACTTACACTAATTTTCCGTTAAACGGCTCGAATTTACGTTTACCTATACACACGCAATCACTCACCGTGTGTGTTTAATCGCGGTTTGCGGATTTCCGGTTGAACATAACCGAATCGAAAATTGCACGCGTTCGGAGTACCCGAAATCAAAGGGCGGCGGGCGTTAATCTAGATTCGCCTCTGTCGCGTATCGCGAAACGACGTGACCGTTGTGAAGTGCACGCGCCTGGATTAAAAGGGATGTACTGTCTCACCGTGGAGATCGAATATTCATTCCGTCCGCGGCTCTCGACATTCGCAAAGGGTGCCTTTTTGATAAAGAGTGTCGAGTGTCGTCTTTGCACTCCAGTATACTCCGTTGAAAATTACTCGCCGACGTACTCGATCGTTCCGAACGCACCGCGGGAATGTCGGCACTTTCGAATTAAGTACGCAAACTTTGAGGCGTGAAATACCGGCGGCTAATGTATCCGAATTGAAGTAGGAAGCGTTCAGTTTCTTTTTTATAGTTGAGATAAAACTTTTGTACGATACTTTGATCTCGTTCGGCGTAATTGTATCGCGAGATCACTGATTCCGCATAAAGGTTATTTTAATTACATTCGCGTTTGAGTGTAATGCTTCTTTATAATATTTCAGTTGCGTTGAGAGTATTTTTAGTACGAATATGTTGATTCAATTTTAAGCTGCTTTAACGCGTAACTTAACGCGAGTTGCCATACTACAGGTACGGAACATTAATTTTATTAATATTATTATCAAGGTTATTAACGCGTTGCTGGAGTGTAGATGACCTGGCGCTGAAAGAGTTAATATTCTTATTTCAATCAACGTGCTCCTAGAAAAACTCTGCATGAGAATTTTAATTCTTAACACGTTACCCATCGCTAACCGATAAATAGTCTTTCCATTGACCATCGCTTATCGACCGGCAGCCTATAAATTACACAATTTTGAATCTATTCCAAATAATGTACTCCCGTCGGTAGTTCTTGTCGTTCCAGACGATTCTCCGAACACTGACAATAATCGCGGATACCGTTGTACACAGCGTAAAAACAAAAATAAGGGCGGAAATGACGAGTAGTCGGAAAACGCAATTTGACGAAAACCTCTTCCTCAGGTCTCGAGAGAGCGGTGAGTGATCTTTCGAGGAAAGCCAGAAGAGTTGTCACGCGTCTGGCGAGAAGATGCCTCTTCCGAAGCGCCTTGTGGAGCCGGTGCTCGTCGCACGCGGCACCATCCCCGAGGACTTTCCGTTACCGTCGGAATTGGAAGCTGCCACTAATGGCACTCTCGCCAATACCATTAGGCAACTGTCCAGCCTCTCGAGGCACGCGGAGGATTTGTTCGGTGAACTCGCGAGGGAGGCCCATGGACTAAGCGACAGGGCTAACTCCTTGCAGGCTAGGATAGACCGATTAGCCGTGAAGGTCACTCAGCTCGACAGTAACGTCGAGGAAGGTTCGTTGCTTAATTTGTACCATTAATCGTAACGCTAAAGCACCGATCGCTTTGTCTTGTCGATTGTTTATCTTAATTTGTATCGTATTAAATCTGTGTGACTCTGATCGATATCCTTGTTCTTTGAATTATAGTCTCGTTGCAAGACATACACATGAGGAAGGCTTTTAAGAGCTCGGTGGTGTTCGACCAGCAGGTTGTCTCGAGGGACACCATGCCGACGGCGATGATGGAGACTTATCATCAGTGCGACACACCGCCACCGCTCGATAAGCTTAACGTTTACAGGTATTTTTGCGTCTATTCTTTGAAATTATAAACGAACGGACTTATCGAGTATCGTTGGAAGTGTCGGAAGTATCGTCGGGGGAGATTTAAGTTAACGCATTTTATGCTTTCGCTTTATAGGGAAGACGGTAAGGATGGACTGAAGTTTTATACAGATCCGAATTACTTCTTTGATCTGTGGAGTCAGGAAATGCTCAAGGATACCGAGAAGAAGTTACACGATCGGGGTAAAAAGGTAAGGAGAACTTTGTTCTCTCGCGATTCAAAGTGTGCACCTCGAGGTCGGTCTCGAAGACGTAAAAAGAGATAAGTTTTATTTTCTCATTATTTTGTACACTCTTATCGCGGATATAAAAAGATTCATTTCTACAACACGATTAGCTGAAAGCGTTTCGAGGTGCGCAACAACACGATACTACATTTTTTTGTTTCTGTCTTACTAAACTGGTGCTACGATTCTAACTATTGAAACTATCCCCTTCGTTATAGACCGAGTCTGAATATGCCGAACCGTTCAGAGAGGCAAGTCGATGGTTTGGATCTTTGTAGTTTTTTATTACCCTTTACCCAGTTTTAATAAATTATCGATCGTCAATCACTCACTCATACATAATCAAGCTCACTTCTTTGTGGTTTTTCATTAACCGACCTTTTTGCGCTGATAGAGATTGCGCTAGATGCTCGCTTTGAAAGTTTGTAGTTACACGCTGGGTCTAGCCAACGACGTCGCATTTTTTTCGATATTCGTCCTTGGCGAGAAGTTTCGTTGCGTAGACCGAATGTTGCTTCGCAGGAAAGGATGTAGAGAATTGTCAAGTTTGTCAGCCTTGTGTCTACGTTGCGGAGTGCGATACTCGATCTACGCAGAAGCGCCCTTGATTCGAATCCTTTTTGTAAATGAGTTGTTTTCGAACTCACAGTTTTTTCACCACTGTCACTCTCTCGATCACTTGTAATGCCGTTTTGTGCCAGTCATGCAAGTTTTGGATGTATACTTCTAGAGATTTCTCATTATCATTCACGAAGCCATTTTTGAATCGATACGAAACCTCATGATCTCAAACCATTTCAGGATTTTGTTTGTCTCTACTTTGTCACGTTTCACGTGTGGGAAATAAAATCACGAAAGTTACTTCATCCACGTCTCAGTGGGGACAGTCGTCGTTTTTATTTCCTACAAATTTTCATGTTCGATCGTTGATCCAGTTAGATATAAAAACTTCAATCGAGCGATCATCATGATTGGGATACGAAATTCGAATTAGTTGGGATGGAATTTTATTCTACATGCTGGATCGATCATCGAGTCATGCTTGACTGATATAACTAAGCTTGTCTTGCACCTCTGTCGCGCCATTCGTAGAATTGAAATGTTTAACGAACAATTTTTACGTCGCAGCCGCATAGGCCTCGGAACGAGGGTAGCAGCGGAGGAGGCGGCAGACACAAGAAGCGTATAAGGCAACCTCACAATACGAGAGAAAGGCAGAGACAATTGGCCGTTGGACATGGCGAATATATCATGCCAACGCAAGGTGTGCAGTACAGGGCACCCCACAATATACCCGACGAATCGTTGTTGGGCATGGTGATGACAGAACCGCGACCACCCAGGCCAAACAGCATCGAACTTAGAAGAAGTTACCCACCAGAGGAACAGCACTTGTACAGTCCTCCTTCTTCCGACCACTATCGGTTTGTACTTTCATAAAACGTATATTTCAAAAAGCATAAAACTTGGTTATTCCGCGGTACGATAACGATCAGAATAAGACGACGGATAACCGTAAGGTGTTTTCTCACTGCAGGGCTGCAAATTACGCGGGCCAGGGTTACGAAGACAGTTTGTACGGTTCGCATTACGGTCCCGGCCAAGGGCAACCGGGCAGCGAAACGTATCAGAGTCCCGGTGGTCAAAGTACTCCGAGCAGAGGCGGCAAATCGCGACCTTCGCAACCGCCGCCGGCTCCACCGAGCAATGCTTCTAGCAATTCTACACCTACCGTAGCTTCTGCTAATAATACTCCCACGAGAGCAAGATCGATGAGTACCGGCAGAGATACTCTTCCACCGCCACCTCCGCCACCTGGTGAAATTATGTCTCCTCCCTCTATGAATGGTAATTGAACAAAATCTAATCTCAGCTGGGAGGCACGTCAAATACGTTGCGGTAAACTTTAATTAATCGCTTGGCCGATGCTCGTTTCAGGTTCCATACCGTCGCATTTGTTGAACAGGAATGGCAGTCGTTCGAACAGTCCACTACCCAGTCATCATTCGACCCCTACACCTCCGAATCACGCGGCACAAATGGGACCCGACGAAACGGATCCCGCCGCTCCGCAAGACTTACCTCCACCGCCTCCCACTCCTGATCCGACACCTCCGCGACCGATTTCTCCTCCTTGTAATATTCCACCTCCGCCCCCACCACCGCCACCTCCTCCTATCATCACCGAACCGTCGCCACCTATGCCATTAACCAACGGTGATATCGCCAAAATGATAGCGACCAATCCGCCGAAATTGAAACCTCTGAAACCTTTGAAGGAAGGACAATTGAGGAAACCTGTTAATCCAAATATCCCACTGGTCGATCCACGAAACGATCTACTTAAAGCAATTAGAGACGGTAACTACTTGCTAATCATATTGATGGCGTTTACGGCGCGGTTTCACGAACGTTTCGATCATCTGTGTCTGTCTTTCGTTTCGCAGGTATAAAGTTACGGAAAGTCGAGAAAATCGAGCAGAAAGAGGTGGAACGGGTGAATGCGTTGAACGACGTTGCATCTATACTGGCGCGTCGCGTCGCCGTTGAGTTTAGCGACAGCGATTCAGCATCGGAGAGCGAATGCGATAGCGAAGGATGGGGCGAGCAGGAGCCGAATCTCGCGTGACCCACCTCGCTCCCATCTACCGCCACTGCCTCTTAGAGAAATGGCTGACGATTCTTTCATTTCGTTCTGATGAAAATTTGAATTCCGTTGCTCGCGAAGTGAGCCAGCGCGTCTCGCTCGCGCGAAGCGTAATACTTTGAACAGAACGCGTTTGAAACTGCAATGCATACAAGTGGCGTCGGATGTGAAAGAATAGACATGGACTCGGTGTACTGTCGCTGCTCGATCGTTTACATTAAGTTATGTTAGAACAGGCAGCATCTGAATGCGAAAAACGTTACTATAAGTAATACTATTAAAATTATAAATGTAATATCATAACGATGATTATTTTATTACGCTCCACATCATTACCTTTAACCAGGACTTTTGTCTTACAGAAAGTGGATGAGTATTTCTCGATGTTCGAATAAAGTAAATCGATGAACTGGTTTGTACGTTAATTGGAGGCTCAATTTGACAGTATATACTGAAGTAAAAAATTAAAAAAAAAAGAAACACGTCGCATGTCTTGCACGATTCTGGGAATCGTCAGCCAGAAGTCGTTTATTATTTATTGCAGTTGTCACGATCTAACTGAAGAGAGAATTTGTTGGGTGGTAATCGTAAACTTTAAACGAGAAGGAAATGGGTCTACAAAGTGATAAATAGCTCCGTTTAGTAACATTGCTTCTCACGATATAATTGCGAACAAAATTTCTGTTAATGTAAGCTCAGTCTTTTCAAACTCTTTTTTACTCTCAGACACTACTAGTCTGTTTTATTGTCGTAAATAAAAATTTCAAACCATACGGACTAGATGTTGTAAGTACACGTTCGTTGTGCAATTTAAGTATACCGGCTAACGGAATAATGCGCGACCGTTGATAGAATGTCGAGTGGAACTTTGCGAGTATGAGATTGTACCGTAACAGCGGACACGTGGGGGAACAGAAATACGCACAGAAATGCAGGCGTCAACTTCCTAAACCATTGCTAGATGCCCACTCGTAGAGGAAACGTTTCCTTTTCGGCACATTCCATAATACTAGTACCATATATTACGAGGAACCTTACCTTCTGTCATGAACGATTTAATCGTTCGTATTACCATAATGTTTACGTCCTTACCTAAACATGGGACGCTCCGTGTTATAAACGCTATGACACACGGAGGTACGCATCGTACGCGAACTAAGCCAAACTGCAGAGCTAATATTTTTTTCACCTTCCATATAAGTCTGTAAAATACTGTACCTTAAATTGTTTTGTATGCTTGTCAAAATAGAATAGGATGTGTGTGCGCTGTATTACAACGATGGTAACGACGGGAGCTTTTTTCCGATCTGTTTCCTTCCTTTCTGTCTTTTTCTTTTCTATCATTCTTTCCGAATGATCTTCCATTTCGCCGATCCAAGCGATACCGCGGAATATGGGAAAGTTCTTTTTGTCAGAATGTCGAAAACCAAAATACTCCATTATATGTAAGGCGTAACGACGATGTAATTACCGAAGGAGTGAGAGGGCTCATATTTTTTAGCATTTAGCAGAAAATTGAATGTAGCGAGATATACTACTGTTACAATGAAGATTATAGTTGCCAACTCTAAGGTAGCGGAAAAGAAAATGATTGTGATTTATTTTGCATCGATGTTGGTGAAATATGATGGCTATTGGTAAGATGACATATATGTATACATATATATATATATATATATTGATCGTTAAGATTATTGTATAATCTTATGTGTTCGAGTGAAAACAAATGTTTAGAATAACGTTTTCCCTCCCTCCCCCTTTTCTCTTTTCTAACCATCACACGGATAATTAGAAAGGAAATCTTCGTCTTGCAAAAGTAAAGTTACAAGAGCCCCCTCCATTGGCCCCGATACCATTTTCTTCGTTTAACGCGAACGTTCGATTGATTCGAGCCGCGCGAAGGTAACTTATATTTAATGATTCTCACCGGTATCGAGAACCGGTGTATAAAATGAACTTGTATAAAATGTGAAGATGGAGGATCGGAGCTGATGCCTCCGCGTTAGCGTACGATTCATCGGCAACGACACGTGTACATTTACATAATTTTAACATAGTCGAAATGCTACTATAATGTAACGAATAACTGATCACTCTCTTCTGTACTATGTTTATACATATATACATATTATACATAATATAATACGCAGTATAAATTTCTTAGACTTAAGTACTCTAGCCGTAGGTTTTAGCTATTTCGCCAACTACGACACAGTATTTATCGAGAATTTTGTAATGCGAAAAGATGAGGAGCGCGTGGCGCGCTTCGGGTGTAAGCTTGAATATTGTGCAAGTCTGTATGAATGAATAATTATCGTCGACTGTGCTTTTCTGCAAAGTATCGCGTACTAAATTATTGCGAAGCTGCTGTACCTAAAACACGGATATTCCAAAGCTTAACGACGAAGTATTCCCCCGAGAGTGATCGTGGACGAGGATCGCCCGATTACCTTGTATTTCTCGTTTCTACTATGATCCATCGTATCCCCTCACGGTCTTTGAATTTCCACAGGTGCAAAAGTAACATTTAACTCCATCGGTTGTCGATAATAATAGAGCGCGACAAATGAACGGTAACAATAATAAGGACGCCAGTTCGCGTATTCTAAAATCCATTGCAATAAGAATGACTTCGCGTATAATAAATTTCCGACAAAGATGCAAGCGTAATAACCGTACGATGATTACAAATATACAATGGTATTATTAATAATAATGTAGCAAATCTGTACAGAGCCAAATAAATCAAAAACTTTGATAAATCACCGATGGACAATTAACGCGTACGCATTTAGTCTGTTTTACGTTTGATTACATTAAGGTACAAGCCTCGCGTACTTGTACTTGGCGCGAGACAAGAACTTGTCTCTCGATATCCTACTTTTATTTCCGACGAACACTTGACTTTAAACTAGATCGCAGAGATCGCTACAGCTAATGGAATTGTTTGTAAACGCGTGCGGTGGGGCGCAGAGCAAATGGTAGGCACATGTAATAAAATTAACATTTTATTTGAAAAATTGAGACATACACAGATGCGAAAACAATGGTAGCACATTGGTAGCACCGATAAATAGACGTTGAAACGATACTTTAGATTTAGAGTGACTACGCGCGGCCTAATAAGCTCGTCCGATTGAACGAGTCGTCAACGACGAGAATTTTAATCATTGATTTTTGGCTTCTTATGGAAAACAAATCTCCCAACGTCCCATCTTTCACAATGCGATTGGCTTTACCAGCCTTTTGATAAATATATCGAAGCACTTATTTTTTTTTCTCACATTCGTAACGTCTTAATTGCGAAGGAACGAGGTTTCGCGCAAACGGGAGCACTTGTCCTCTCCTCTTACCGATCGTTACGACGATATACCTAAATAGAGTGGATGTATAAATACAACGAATCGATCAGCGATTTCAAACTCGTCAGATTTTCTCGAGAAAAGATGGGAACGAGTGACCGTTCGTTGCGTTCCTATCGTTTCTTCTTTGCCTCTCCCCCGTTCTCCCTATCTCTCTCATCGTCAAAACCTAATCGTATCTTCATTATTATCGTTTTACCAAAAATCATCATGCGGAGCGCGACGATTAACACGAACAATGATTTTTATTTCTGCGATATACGATAATACATGGCGCTAGAATTATTACTTTTTTTTTGTTTTGTTTTAGTTACGCGATCGCGGTGATCACTCGCGCGACGCGTTCACAAATATCGTCGCGCGCGTACAGGTAAAAGGAACTATCGAGAATTCGACGGACTAACTTGCGTGGCCCGTGATGCAGCGCGTTCTCCGATGTTAATTCGAAATAATTGATCCTCCTCGGTGCTCGGAGGACCTGGTGGCGTAAGAAACGAGTGACACAGCAATAACAGTGGAGCGCGGTAACAGAAATTCAGACGACGGGAAGATGGTCTTTTCAAATCGCTCGAAATGTTTCCGCGATAGGCGAATAATCAGCGACACTACCATGTACATAGTAATTATGTACTTTACGCCCAGATTACGATCTATTAGCGACTTTATAAAAGGACGACGATTCTCTCACATGTTTGTACAAGCATTTATAACTTTCCCAGCCTTACAAGCTTACAAGTACAAATAGAACTATCTCTCTCGCTCTCTCTCTCTCTCGCTCTCTTTCTATCTTCTATCGTAAAAAATCAAGCACGAGTTACAATCATAATCCAGGCGTGCTTCTGCGTAGAAATAGACTATACACGTGTCTCGAAAGTGGATGAGCTTTGTTCGAAATAAAAATTGATGGATACCCTACGTTTCTATTCGCAGCGATGGTCGCTAGATGCAATCGTTCTTGCGTACACCTAAAGCGTACGCGCGTACTTACGTAAATCAGTTTTCGGTCCATCTCGGCGAAGGCGCGGTATCGTTACAAGAATAATATTCGTCGATTCCTAAAAATCCGCATCGCCCCGCGAGATAAGATCGTACAAGAGATTCTATCGTTGGCACTAGAATTATTTTCATTTTCTTGCGGTTTTCCTACTAGCCTGAGATATCGGTAAAGAAAAAAGGTCTTTCTCTTTATTCGCCAGGGTCCGCTGACCGGCGGTTAAGCATCGATTAACATCGACTCGATTTCGTTTTTTGTGCCGAACGGCGAAAGAACTCGCGCGCGTCGGCGAGTATTCTCGGTGTATGTCGCTAATCGTGGTTTATGTACATCGTGAGAGGGAAATGTTTATCAGTGATGAAAGTTTATTTCGAGGCTCTAATCGTTGGCACTGTCATTGTTTCCCTTTATCGTTTAAATCAGCCTTCTTTGTTCGCTACGGGTAGAGGATTAAGAGGATGTTTTGCATGCCGCGAGCTTACCTTCGAATGACGGTTCGTTGATCGCGAAGAGGGAAAGAAATTGTAGAATCGATGGTTGAGTCGTGGTCGCACGAATTTCTTTTCGAAGGTCCGATTAATCGAATATTCGAGTTTCATGCGAGTCGACCAATAACCGAAACGACGAATTGGTCTTGATTTCGATAAAAATCCTATCAAAACGAGGAATCCCTCTATGCCACGAAGTTAGTCCAGAAGATTAATTGAGATCGACAGAAATTTTCAAAAGTACTCGCTAAGAAACAATATAGAGAACCGTTCGTCTCCCGTGGCCGAACGCGACTCATGGGAATCGGATTTCGATAACTTCGAGGATTTAGATCGTTCACGCTTTGGCACTAAGACCACGTCCGTGAAAACGGTAACACTGGATTTGAGCTCGAGAATAATTCGGTGAAACGTTTTACTCTACTTTCGACGATACCGGGCGCTAGTCGGGTTTATGGACTGAGACTTTTGGACTTTGGAGTTTTCCGCGAGGAGCTTTCACGGTGGGAAAGCTCCCGCGTCATTTTCGCTATCTACACTCGCCCTTCATTTCGATCCGATCAGATCGATTCGAGATCCAGGACTCGAAGAAGTCATCTCGATCTCGAATCACTCTGAACGCATCGTAGAGATTTTAATCTTTACATATAATATATACGATAAAATTCAAAAAATACAACCGTAACTACGTTAAGTCGAACGAAAGAACAACAAGATACTTTTCGTTATTACTTTCGAAAACGATCCGTCGGTTTCGGAGTGCACGGACTTTCCTTCGGGGAAAGTCCCCGACGATCGATACAATTAATAAACATTTAATGGAGCAACAACCAAATCGAGGATTCGTTTTGAACTACCGAAGCAATTAGAGGACTACTCTACGGTCCACGAATGAGATTCGCCAGCGAAACTGATAGGGTTCGATTACGATGAGAGACACGTTCGTTACTGATCGTAGACGTTTTTCTAAAAACCGATGCTCGTTAGTGTTAAACGATCCCTTGGGAAGAATATCGAACGAAAACTGAGATATCCTTCGTCTCCGAAAAGAGAGAAAACTAACGACTCGTTACGAGTCTTACGCGTACCGTCGATTCTTTCTCGTAAAACTATAAGATACACAATTAGATCTATCTCGAACCGCGCACGAGTCTATATAAGAGAATTGGCAACGAGCGGTTTAATTCGTCCGTACGCACGCCTGTTTGACATTAAATGCCACACATAACGCTCGACCCGTCCTCGATTTGGTGAACCGTCTTTTTTTAAAGACGTCTACGTCCGATTTATCATACGTTTCGGCACCTCCCTTCAGCTGCTTCGTCCGACGACAATTTTATTGCACCTCGCCCCTTTCCTCAGGGTATAAAAAAGAAATGTAAAAATCGAGCCGCGACGTGATTTCGCCTACGCCATCGTAAATCGATCTACGACTCGAGATCGAGTAGAAAATTATTGAAAAACTTTACGTTAGAATCGCTACCAATTCGGCATTTATTCCTGTTCGACGCTAATGTCCACGGTTCTCACCCTGGAGGAATCGGTCGGAAGCAGCTGAAGTCGCTCGGGTTCCACGTCCAGCATGATGATGCACATGAAGCTCTTCCCCGACGCCTGGTCTCTGGGATAAATGGTGACAGGCGCGAACTTGACGACGGTGC
This sequence comes from Pemphredon lugubris, assembly GCA_933228935.1. Taxonomy (NCBI): domain Eukaryota; kingdom Metazoa; phylum Arthropoda; class Insecta; order Hymenoptera; family Crabronidae; genus Pemphredon; species Pemphredon lugubris. Next base: position 13,832,303 of record OW121818.1, read on the forward strand.
CGTCGACGTAGTCGCGTAGCTTTCTATATACTTGAGGAAAGTGCCTCCTTAGTGACACGCCCCTCAGCTTCAGCTGTCTCTGAATGTTAGCGAAGCTGATCTCGCGTATCTTGATCGGCGTGTTCTGCCCGTTGTTCTCCGGTAACGAGGTCAGCACCAGCGTCTCCGGCGACTCCATCTCGCGGGTGATGTTACACGGCGACATGGACTGTTGCCTACCTTGCGGCGAGGCGGACGACGAGGACGTGTGTTGCCTGTTAACCGTGTCCAGGTGAATCTTCGCGCATCTCGATACCAGCTGTCGCTCCCACTTGACGGCACCGCTTGTCGGTACCTCGCTGACCACGCAAACCGCCACGTAAAGTACAAGCCTCGTCTCAGGATTGTAAGACTTGCAGAGTCTTATCGCCTCGGCGTAGAGTTCGGCGCCCATCTCGCTCGCCAACAGATCCGACCACCTGACGTAAGTCGGCTCGCTAAGATACATGAAGCCGTTGCCAATGAATTTCTCCGCCGTCTCGGGGCTCGAGAAGAAACACTTGACGGCGCCGCGTCCGTGGGACGCGTAGCCGCGCTTCGCCAATGCCGAGATGTGCTTGAGGGTCGCGGCGTCTTTCTTCGCCGAGGACAGTACCTGCCTGCAGAGACTGCCGGCACGATAGTGGAGGCAGGTGCGACGATGACGTTGCCAGTGAGTTCGTCTGCACTCCCGCGAGCAATAGAGGTATGTGCAATTGTGACAGCTCTTGTAGATCTTCCTCGCCTCCGCCAGGGTCGTCCAATTGGTGCACTTGTTGTTGCGACACCTTATCACCTTGTCCGCAGCATTCGCCAGGCCGTTCGTCTCTTGGGTATTCTCGAAGGAGTCTCTTCGATGACGCGGTGGACCACCCCTCGATTGCATGCTCGTCCTCGAAGGTATAGCGTCGCTACCCTCGCTCTTCCGTCTCACGAGTTCGCCCACGTAGTACGAGGCACGCTCCTCGGTGGCACCTTGCACGTCCATCACGCTTCTAGCGGACTCTGCGACAATTTGGAATTTTTGGATTCGTCAGAAATGGGGGGAGGAGAAGAGAGCCGGGAAACGCGTCGCGCGTACGACGCGTCGTACGAGTTCTTACCGCGGTTGGACAAAGATAACGTGGAAACGATTCTCGATGAGAGACGGTTTTTGATTTTGTTTTGCCATGGAATTTGTTAGTCTACCGTGATTCCCTTGTTGAGGGCAAGAATCGTTTTCAGCGTTCTTTTATCCATTGACGGTATATAGGTACGATCGCGCGTATCAAGCAGAATGGAACGTGATAATGTAAGCGATGTCGTGTGTTTGGAATGATGGTGATTACCGTGATGTTTCCCTGTGACTGCGGTGTTAGTATCAAAATATCATTCTCCGATCGCTGATCGAGAATTTTCTTTTTTTTTTATGTTTTACAGGCCACGCGTATCTCGTGGTTGCGAGTTAATCAATGCATGGGCGATGCTGGCGATCACTTCGTTTGTTTTTCGAGGATCATCACCCATCCCGAGTGCCTTTTTTTTTATAAAGCTCGTGGTGCAGAATAAAAGTTAAAACTGAAAGAAAAAGGAACGGAAGACAGAATCTTGAAAAAGGCCTTACGAATTCGGTATTTTTAATCATTCGCGTTCTTCTGCATTTTCGGGCGGTTGGCGTCAAAAATGTAATTAGCTCCGGGTCCCAGAATGGCTAGTTTCGGCACCGCTAAATTCGTCTCTGATCGATATGCCACGCATCGAGACGTCTGAATTCAAAGGAGGCGTGAGGCTATAACACCGCCTCCCTCAACTTTAGACGCCGTTTCTTCTCTGCAAAGGTGTAAAACAACATAAGTGTGAAAGAAAGAAAACAAACAAGATACGCGTCGCGACGCGCTTCGATTCGTCGCCCCGACTTCGTTTCTATTGATCTCTTTCGTCGTCGAGTACGTCTCGCGCGCATGAGGTAAAGCGATCGAGGCAAAGAAAGTCTGGTAACGGGGGAGACGGGGTTAACGTTGCAACGAAAGATAAACGAATCCCGAGCAATCTCCGCGAAATCGAAAAGAACGTTTTCCTCGATACACCGGGTCTCGCGATTACATTCGATTCCCTCGCGTGTCCGCGTTTTCTCTTTAACGGTTCGAGTGCCGCGAGGGTCACCGGTGACCGGCACCCAATTTGGCACCGGAGCCGCGGGGGCACCGATGACCGGCAGCGGAACGATTAATTGAAATCGAGGGAAGTCGCAGAATACCCTTACGGCACCCAACGCGGTAAAAATAGAAACTCGATGACAGGTGCAACGATGAGTCGCAAAATACGTACTAATGTTTATAGAACGCGTACGGATGCCATCGTCTTGTCCGTATGTACCTACAACGCGTGGGTGTGACTTGAGTTTGGGTGACAACGCGACACGTTGCGACGCAAACGCGGTCTCCCCGATGTGGTAAGAACGAAAGGAAGCAGAGAGAGAGAGAGAGAGAGAAGAGAGATAATGGAGACAAAACGATGAGAGAGAGTGAAAGGTAGAGAGATAGAGAGAGAGAGAGAAAGAGAGAGAAAGAGGGGGGGTGTGTGAAAGGGGCGAGTGGCGACGAGGCGAAGAGAAACGTAAGCGGAGCGCATAAGTCGGGAACGAGATAGAGATATAACATTGGCGTGCGATTCGATTCTTAAACGGAACTTCCTGTTTACCGATGATCCGGAGAGTTAATGGAAGATATTTTAAAAATCATTCACTATTCTCTCGGTACATGAAACTTTTGTATATTATATGTCATACGAACTCAATATCGCTATACTTATCGACGTTCATCAAAGAATCTATTATTACTTTCATGCAGCTTCGACATTAGCTTGTATACCGCATTGCAGTTTTCTTGATCCTTCCTCTTCCATAAATTACCTGAGAATCGTGTGGAGTGGTTATTTTAATTTTCAACACATCGTCAAGCGTATCTTGCTACCAAAATATTAAATAGACCAAAATATAATAACGTTTTTTTTATTACATCATCGATTAAAAATAAAAACTTGTTAGAAATTTATATAAAACAAGCAACATTACTTTCCGGTCCCCCTAATATTAATAAAATTTCATAACCGAAACGATCGAAACCCTGACGAGTATGCTGAACGTAAACAGCCACTCCAGCCGTTTCTCAAATCGATCGCAACAAAACGAAGGATCCTAACGATTCCTCCGACAATCACCGCGTTTAAAAATCGAATCCCACTGCCAGCGGATGTCACTACACGCAGGATACATACACATATATAGATCGCACGAAGCACATTGGGTGTTTTGCTTTCGCTTGTTTTTTTTTGTCTGCTCTCGATTCCCTCGAGAGGATCTGCCTCAGAACGAAAACTTACATAGTCCTCCTACCTTGGAGGTCTTGGCGTAGGTCGCTGCAGCTCTTCCCGGCTTTCGCATTGGCCTGTCCGGCGTTAGTTCGATGGCGCATGGTGGCGGATGTACCGGTTACCACGGGTCCCGGCCCAGGACTCGGAGTACGCGACGCGGATGGCAGGCCAAGGAGGGAGTCAAGGACGTCCTCCAGGGTAGTGGAACCGGGGCTCGGTTTGTTCCGCAGAAGAGCTGCCGTCGCCATCGCCTCGTCCGTATCGCTCTGGCCCGATCCTAATCGGTTTCATGCAGGGGTCAAGAAAGATACAGAGAGGTCCGCGTCATCCTCTTGGCCTCGAACGTTTCTTCGTTTTACGCGTCGCGTCGCGTCGCGGCCCGTCTCGTCTCGTCTCGTGTCGTACGTGCGTCGTGACTCTGTCTCGTGACTCTGTGCGCGCGCGTGCGTTTCGTAGGTGTAAAGTTCGTCCGTCGCGTATTCCGCACGTCGCTTCAAGTAGCCAGAGAAATTTATTTCTGTTGCAGCGATGTGAGTACGGATTGGATGTTGGACGGGTCCTTTGACCGTAATCGATGCTCGTTAATCGAGCGTCGCTACTTGAAACAGTTTCGCCAGAAGTGCGTACGTTCGGAATACGCGGGAAAATCGAAGAACCCCGCGGTAGATCGTCGGGAGTCTAGGGTGCTCGTCGCAAGGTTCGTTAAGGGTGTTCGTTAACAGATTACCGACGGAAAACGAGATTCTTGTCGTATAGGAAAAATGCCCAGTCGTTAACGTGTTAAGATTGTTCCTGGGCGTAGTTTCTTTCGACGGACCCTAGGTTCACAGATATCGATGAAAATTTCGATTCGACTTATCGCGATTGAGGATCGCAAATCCGTGTAACTGGTTAACCCTCGGTGCATCTCTATTTCAACGGCCATCGCGTCTTTGTAGCAACGCCGACCGTCGTTCGCGCCAGTTGTTCTTACCTCGATTGGACGAAAAGGAAGCAGCGTTCACACCGAAAGAGATATCGTAACGTCGTACGTTGCTATAACGATCGCGAATCCAGCACCGGCCCTCCTCTTCTTCTTCGTATCTCTTTATTATACCGGCGCACTTCCGAACGAACCGTAACGAGCACCCGGAGTTTCCGTTTCAGTGAAAGTTTTCAACAAGATCGCGGCTATAGCGAGTGTCCCGCGGAACTTCGAACAGAGTGTTAATATTAGTTCGCGAAGTTACGAAGCAGTCGCCGCGTAAACTTTCGATGAGACGCTCGTTGTCCGTCGTGTAAAATGCTTCATCTCGGATAGTAGTCTTTCGTTGGTGAATTTCACGGAATAACGTATGTTATGTAATACCTTTTTCGAATTTCTTCGCGCTCGATTCTGGATTTTATGCGTGGAACAGCGAACCGTGAGAGAAAAAAAAAAGTATGGGGAAGAAGGGAAGGAAGAATAGACGCCCTCGATTTTTCTTCACCTCTCTTCTAATGTTCTACGTTTCTACGTATAGTACTCTACTCGTGTATCTCTATGGCTACCAGACACTCACGCACTAGCCTAATTCTAGCGAGTATACTCCTTTCGGAAGGAACTCGCGGAAGCGCAGAAGGCAAGAAACGAAGGCGAAGGGGGTTCGTTCTCGAACCGTGGCGTTTGTCGAGACACGTACAGAGGAATAATCGTTTCTTTTCTTTTTTTTTAATTTAAATTTCTCTTCTCTGCCGGACGAAACGGCCAAAAGGATATTCCGTTTCCTCGAACGGAAGTATCTCCTCCGCGCGTACGCGGCACGAAATCGGGGGGAAAGCGAGAACAAAGCTGCGAACAAAAATTAACGAAAGGCAAAAGCGGTGGCGGCAAAACAAATTCAGCACTTACCGTGACGATATAAGCGGAACGTATCAACGAAATCAATCGACATATTCGACTAGAAGGATCGAGATCCTAGGGTGAGAGAGACACTTGGATCAACGGTAAAAGAGAATAGCGACGAAACGGAGAGAAAGATAGAGTGAAAGTGGGTGAGAGAGATAGATAGAGATATAGAATTAAGGAAAAGTGTGAGAGAGAGAGAGAGACTAGAGAGAAAAAAATACCGAAACGTAGGAGAAGGAACAACGCAAACAACACAAAGGGTAATGACAATAATTTATTGTTGTCAAGGGTAATTACGCTCTACAGAGAAATGATAAATCGTTGGTATGTCCGAACAATAAGTACGGAATTACTTAAGAAAGGCAAAAGCACCGGCACGCAGAACCGTCCGGCATAAATACGCGGCGAACAAGCAATGTGACTCTCGCAAATGATCGATCACAGTGAACAGCGACTCTCACGAATGTGATTTTAAGGCACGAAGAGAGGGCAAAAAGAAGAGAAACACAGGAGATACAACTGTGAGAATGCTGTGCTTACCGACGGTTCTGCGAACACTGCACTCGTAATTAAAATAGTAACCATAATAATGACATAATTAATAATAATAATAATTAATAATAATAATATCAACGCGTTTGCAACACAGTAATAATGAACGGTGTCCGCGAACCATACGTATTACGTAAGTAATCTTTTTTTTTTCCTTTTAGTGTGTTTGTGTGTATACATATATATATAAATTTATATGTATATACCGAGCTAGCTATAGGTATATAATATAAACTGTGGACAACTTTACACTAAACATACGTGAACGCAAAAGTAACTACCGGGGGGTTAAAAGTAAGGAGACTAAATCTGAGAGACGGGAGTTTCGCACAAATACGGAGGGCAAATGTTGGGGGAGCAAAAAAGAAGAGGACGTACTCGTGGAGCAAAACTTGGGGGTGGAGGACCTTCGCGGGGTTTCTTCCAACGACGAGGGGCGGTCGTAACAAAGTAAGAAAGTGTACTACAAAATGTCACGTGACGAAATAACAAAAAAACAAAAAAAAGAAGAATAATCGTGACGTTAAAACGAACGAGGCTTGTAGAAAGTCTACTAGGAAGTCTCTCGACGGAGAGCCTCTCCCGTGAGAGGCACAGAAGGAATCGAGAGACCGCCCGTGGAATGACGAAATATGCTGGCAACGTCAACGAGAATCCAGAAAGGAGAGGCCTCGGTTGGTTTCTATACTTAGACGAGATACGACGGGATCGCGAAGAATTATACAAAAAGAAAAAAGTTCTTGATTCGAAGCTGGACGTTTTCGTTACGCGTAGGAGCGCGGGCGTATTTTTCTTTCTCCTCTTTCTTTCTTTTTCTATAGGATATGTTCTGTAGGATATTCGTTTCTGGATTCAACGGCGACGGGCGTTAACGAGTTTTCGAAACGAGCGTGTAAGAAAGAATCAATTTTCGGCTTTTCAGTTACCCTGGTTGTGCTTAAGTTTCTCGACGGCAATCAACGTGTGGGGGATCGATCCAGACCCTCGAGCAATTTCGATCGATAGTTTCGGCGTTTACGAATGGCAAGCTGACGAAAACGATAAACGGGAAGAAGAGATAGGGATTATCAACCGTGGGGCGTATACCGCTAATCGTCTCGAGTTGTATCATTTACGATTGAGAGCTTAAAAATATTACGGACCAGAGAATCGCTAATGGGGCGTGACATATACTTTATATCGTCAGACCAGAAAGTTTCTTGTATTCTACGCTAACAATGAAAGCACTGCGAGTGAATTTCCCATCGAAGGGGGTTTTGCTGCATCAGCGATATAAAATTACATTGCTATCTAGTAATGTAATTGCGATAAGCATCTCGTATTGCACCATTTATAACTAAACGTTGATTGTTCGAAAGGATCTATCGACGGATTGCAAAACGCGATATTTTAAAGCTACCTTGTTGCCCCCGTTATGCTACTGTACAAATGTTTGAACAAGTATATGGCTTTTCGTTTTCTGCTGGAAAGCGAGGATACAGATCGACCAGCGTGGCGATTTTATAGATTTAACAAAGTGATTAATTCGATCGTTAAGAGCTTTTCCTCGTTACACGAGAACCCTAAGGGAAATCACAGCAAGTTTGTATCAACGATCCGTAATCCATATTTTACGATTTCAAATAAATTCTCGAGTAACATCATCATAGAGTTTCTTAGCGAATCTTCGTACAGATAGATACGTAACATTTGGCTAATTAATTTGCCAGTAGATAAGGTAGCCTCCCTTCGTAAAATTTGTCTCATTAATGTCACGCGTTACGCAATATGGTAGAAGAGTGCATATAAAAAGTAGCGTATCGTGAAAACCGTGAGAAAGTATAAACAGTGTGCAAAAGAAGCTGCGCATATAATATCGAGCAACAGGTGATCCTCGTACTCTTAATCAAATCTTAATTATACATCCGTAACACCGTCGTGTTAATTTGTAGAAAAATAAAAACGCGCGTAGCTTCGAAGCCTGCGGAAACACTATGTACAAAAATGGCGAAAGCGTCATCAAAAGTGGGGGGTCTGGGTGGGGATGCAAGAAAATATTCTCGGCTCTCGCGACGGGATCAATTTTGAGCATCGATCGTTAAAACGTCATTCTCGAGTTCAACGACGCTTTTACGTCCGTACGAGCGACTACGTAGAAAAATAATTTCTCTCGTCAAGCGGAACTCCGGATAACAAAAGGCACGTATCCCGCATTCCCGAACGTTACGTACGCTTTCGTCGAGTACATTTCTGTCGTACGGGTCCGAGCTTCGGTGCGTCATCGAAAAACAACAGCGATCACATCGTACCCGCGTGAGAACGATGAGGTCGTAACGGCACGTGGTCGCGCGCTACGATTGTGACGAAACGGGAGCAAGATGTCAATTGGAAGCGAGCCCGAACGTAGCCGACGTGGGTCGCGGTAGACCGGTCTCGGCTGATACGTCAGAGAAAACTCTTCCAAGAAGATCGTTCACCGCTACTCTGCCAAGTATCAAAGAGAGAAACGCGGAAAGCTCGCTGAGGTGTGGAGCCGTACGAGGAGTTTAACAATCGCGATAAGAGGGATATCGAAGAGAAGAGGACGGAGAGAATATCGAGACGATCTTTATCCGTAAGAACGAACGACGTGTCTCGGAAGAATTAGAATTTCTTTCTGTTTTTTTCTCCTTTTTTTCCAGGATTCTCTAGGTAGCGATCTTAGCGTATCTAAATGGATGAATTTGCGTAACGTCTACGCGATTAAACTACCGACTGCTACCGACTCGCGCCTAGCCCCTTGGCTCTTCGTGACGTGAGAGTCGAAGTTTCAAGGCGTTCCTCCGAAGCAGAAACGATTATCGAGGAGTCGAACGACTAAATCCTACGTTCGAAGCGACTACGAGGATCGTCCGAGGCACGATGCAAATCGTCTTCGTCAGCTTTGGTCGTACGAGGCGGTACGAGCAACGGCCCGTCGATGAGGCGTCTTGTGTCGGAGGAACATCGACAGAACGCGCTATCGTCTCATGTTTATTCCGGTGCTCGAAGATCGCGACTGTACGTGTTTTCTCGTTTGATCTCTTTTGTTTTTTGGCTTTCCGCTAGGCGAGTAGCAACTCACCGCGGTGATGACGTTGCTGCTGTTGCTGCTGCTGCTGATGATGAAGCTGTCGATGATGATGATGATGCTGCTGCTGCTGCTGATGATGATGCTGATGGTGATAATTCAACGAGGAGGATGGCGACGGACAGAGGCTGCTGCTACCGCCGCCCAATTGTTGCTGTTGGTGCTGTCCGTCGTCGCGGGTCGGCGTCAGGTCCAGGAAGAGGCCGGATGTCGCGGAGTCGATGCAGCTGCAAGATTCAGTGCCAGTTGCGTTGCAACCGGGACAGCAGTCGGTCTCCGTGGCCAGACTCATCGGTGTCTCCGGCGAATCCACGGGTCTCGTACCAACGAACGAGCTCTCCATCCAACACAGCTTCACGCTCCCTTTTGAGGAGAAGTTTCATTCATTAGAGACATCGTCAAGAAGTCACCGAGCCCGAGAAACTCTTCGGGTGACTTCTCTTCCAATCGATCCGCGGTCTCGTCGAGCAGAGAAGCGCAGAGATCGCGAAGAGTCGAGAATAAGAGTGGATACACGTAGTTCGGCGTAAAGCACTAAATACCGTTGCACTATCGTTTCTCTCTCTCGGTTTTTCTTTTCTTTTTTTTTTTTATATATATTATATTATGTCGCACAAAGGTTGCTTACGAAAAATCCGCGATTAAAAATCCCATTCGTAGGCTCTCGACGCTCTCGAGTAACGCGATACAGAGGTTTTTCGATTAATACGTATTAGTAAAGCTACGTAACACGGAAATATTAATTACAACGCAAACAAGCTGGCACGTAAGCCTCGCAAGTCCGAGCAATGATATCGGCGTACGTGTATTATCGACAGACGACATATCACAGGCGCGATTTGTTAGTAGCGTGAGCGTGGGTAGCGGGAACGAAGCGATTCACGGGTTTGCGAGTTTAACGCGCTTCAGTCGACAATCGGGTAACGGCGAGTAACACAAAAATTCCTGGGAGAGGTGGTGGCCTAACGGTGTACAACCGCGAGGTGACGGCGATTACGCGTTATCTCCGGCCGCGTTCTTAATTTGGCCTTTAAGGTCACGCGAGCCGCGGATAAGTTCGCTCGCGCCGAAAAGCGCGCGGAGAGACGGGGGGAGGAGTGGTTTAAATTTCAGGGTGATCTATTTCGGTTGCGCGACGGCTACCGTGCGCCGCGAGGCTATCGAAATAGCTGCCAGTCGGTCTCTGCATACTTTCGGCGGGACTCTCGTGATCGGAGATGGAGGCGGGTAGAGAGAGAAGAAGAGGCACGGAGGAGCGACGGAGGTCCGACAGGCTGACACGAGCGAGAGAGGTCTTGCCACGCACTTAATTGCGCGTCGACTTTTCTTTCACAAGGGTTTGAACCTCGCCCGAATCGCGAGCTCCGGAAATACGATTTAGTGTCAAGGCTGCCGCCCAATGCATTTCGGGAATTTTCGTGGGCACTCGTTTCGCCTGGGTGGCGACGATCCGATGGGCGCCAATCGCACGGGAGGTCCTCCAGCGTGTAGCGATGTTGCCGATTATGTCATTGAGATTCCCACGTTCGCGCGATTAACGGGGAGGTATTGTGCGAAACTGGGTTTTTTCTCTCTCCCATAGATAAAATGATTATCGTCGAAACCGGAAGCGAAGCGCCAGGAATGTCCACTAATGCCTTTCGAAAATATTCTCGCGAGGTTTTAATCGTTCGCACGACAGCGACGGCAGACGCGAGTACTCGAAACGTCCTCGGCAGCAGACTTCGTCGAGATGGGGGGCGTTACTACTAAAATCAATAAATCCATCGACAACGAGAAGGGTACAGAGATTAAAGATTATGTACAAATTCTACCGGGTTGGAAGGTCGGTTCCATCGACGAAACGGACTCTCGTGTACTCTCGGTACTCGGCGTATCCGGATGAGACCTTCGGGGAGACTTTGAAAAGAATCCGGCGACACTGGTGAAAAGCACGGTGCGCGACGCTCCAAGAATTCAGAAACGAATTCTCGGCCATGAATGAGTCTCGCGCGTACACGAGGATGCTACTAGCCACCGTTAAACACGGTACCGCTGAATGGCCGGGGCTTTTGAAAGGGACGTTCGTTAGTAAACAGGGCGAGACGAATAGACAGAGCGAGCTTGGTAGTGCTCTAAACTAGAGACAGCGACGTTTAGAGACAAGAGACAGGAGTGTGTGAAAATTACCGCGGCGTTCTCGTAAGGAGCGATACAGCGAGGACAGACAGAGAGAGAATGAGAGAGGCGTCTAGATCGCAGAGGAGAGAGATACCAGAGACAGAGAGAGAAAAAAACATCAAGAGATGGAAAACTCAAAAATTACCTTTGTCGCGGAGAGTAAGAGTGGTGGTGGTTGTAGTGGTGGTGGTGGGATGTTTTTTGACGGGGGGTTGTTTAGTGCTCACCTCTGGGGCTGGTTGACCTTGCGCCGCCCCTGTCGTCCCAGTCTTCGGGTCGAGGTCGAGGCGAGAGCCTGCCACCTCCACCAACCTCCTGACCGCTTTGCACGTAGTGCACAATGGCCGAGGTCACCTCCTTTATAGAGTTCCTTACCTCTAGCTGCTGATTCGTTGTCTGCTGCTGTTGCTGTTGCTGCTGCAAGATGAAAAATTATGCTTTCGAACGATCGGCGCTTGTCAAGTTGACGTTTTTAATAGTATTCCTACCGATACTTCATACTGGTCTCGCGTACTTTTACTTGGCCCGAGACAAGACCTTGTCTCTTGATATACCAATTCCCAATCGTGACCGGTCAAATGACCAGCCTTTAAAGCAACTTATATCTCTTAATATAGAATGATGATAATAGCCAATTTAATAATAAAAGATGCAGTTTCTTTGATAGATAACGTATATCACTAACAGATAGATAACTATAATAATAGAACATAATATAAGATAACTAATAAACAGATAACGTATATTTTAATATTTAACCCACTAACATTTAAGTTAAGTTGCTGTAGAATAATGATGTATGTCGGAAATTCTGGACGAACTTTCAGAAACACTCATTTGACCGGTCTGTGGTAGGGATAGTGTTAACATAATCCTGAAATTATAGCTTCGAATTTAATTTCCGCGTCTGCATAATCTATAAACCATCGTTCTCGAATGAAAGCTTCGATAAATTCCACGAGGTCTACCGAGAATCTTACCGGGAGAGCGCGCGTCCAAGCGCGAATTTCAATTACGTCGATCAATGTCCGGCGAGATAAGCGAACTTGCACAAATGAAAGGTCCCTCCCAAAGCGGGAGAATAATTAAACTTCTCGAGACGGAATTAAATCCGCGAACGATTTAACCTTAGACGAGGGAGCCTCGAGTAACAGTCAATTTGTCGCGAATCGCGAGGAGAGGCCGCGAGACGCCAGGACCAGGATTTCTGCCAGAATTTCTAATTATAGAAGCGTCGCCGTATTTGCGCGCTGTCTGGGAAAATTAAAAATAAATTGGACAAAGAGGAAAAGCGAGAATAACGTGGGCGGGGTAGGGGTCAGCGGAGCCGTGATCGCCCGGTTCGAGGACGAACTTTAGATATTCAAGTTTCCCGAGGATCGCGACGTTTCCAATGAAGATTAACGATCGACAAATCGTTAGAGCAGGAATCTGTATTCAATGCAGACCTTGTTTGTTGCTTGCAACTGGGGAAGAATACCCTGAGCAAGACGTTCCGCCGGTGTTCGTGGATTCGACAGTCGTTCCTGCGAACGCCAGCCCAAGTATGGCTGACGGTGGTTGAATGACGACATCGCCGAACTCGCTGGCGAACTTCCGGCGCTGTTCAGCAGGCTGGTACTCCATCTTGAGAATACAGGTGGCGTGGGACTTGGACTTAGAAGGGCACCTGAACACAATTTTTGAAAGAATACATTAGAAACTTTCGGACAGCTCCGAAGATTGGTACAAAGCTCTCTCTCTCTTGTCCGACGTAAATAATTCTTCGGGTGTTTGTTCGCTCCTCGTGGAATACGCGTGTCGGAAATCTATAGTTTCGTCGCGTTGGATTCTTGGCTCGCTCTGTCCGTTTTTTTCTACGACCAAATTGTTACTTGATCCGGATTTCAACCAAATTACCGTACGAGACTTTGATCGACGGTTCCTACACAGTTAGGTAACGCGTCACTCGGCGGGTTGTCAGCGACTACGCAAAAACCTTGCGCCGTCAGGTATCGAACGCTAGCTCGAAAATATTAACACACCGGTAGAAAAGAAAAAAACTAATCAGCGTTAACGAATTCTTGCCAATTTATCACGCGCGTATCGCGTAAGCATAAATATCCTCGGCCCCTGTACGAGCGTCGCATCGATACGAATGACTCTCCAGGGTCGGTAGCAAAAACATAATTATTCCTCGCGAGACCTTTAACACCTCGTTACTCTATCCCTGACACACCTATGTTAATTTCATCATCGGAAACCCACGTACCATCTCCTAGAATATAATCGAGCGTTATTAAAATAATCTCCGCGCTACTTCGCGACTCCGAAACGAGTCGCTGAGCGTCCCAACGACAATTCTCCTCCAACTATACCTTAACGAGACGACTCCGACTGCTTCGCAGCCCTTTATATCTCTTAATTGGAGCCCTCCCTTAACGAAAAACGGTCCTCACCCGGTTAGGGCTGTCCTTGAACGCTTTCGAGTCGCCCTCGAAGCTCACCCTCTCCCGCGGTAACCCCCGACGTGGGTTTAAGCCCGATACGTTCTACCGGTGGCAGACCTGACCGGTGGCAGGGTCGACTTAATCGAATTAACTTGCCCCGCTAAATTTATTAGCCGCTTCCTATTAGCCGGCTACTCCCGTCTACTCTGAGCGTATCCGCGACTTCGTTGCCACCAAGGGTAGCAGGCACGAGCATAAACGAAATTGGCCGGCACTTCGCTCGCTACGCGCTAATTTCGGACTCTCCTTGCCTTTTTACGAGCAGCGGGGCTTGTAAAGCTCGCGGATCCCCCGGCACCGTTCCGTCGCGCCGTTTATCGCGAATCGTTTCGCCTATCGCTACGCGGATTCATCTGCAGCGTGATCGGTATTTTAACCCCCTACGCGTTCCCTCTCGAACGCGGTAGGCTGTAAATTTGATACTGGCGTAAATGTATGTAGGAGTATGTATGACCGGCGTCATGTATGTAGGAATATTTATTTTCTGGATCAATCGCGAGGATGCAATTTCAATCGTCCCAAGGGTAACGTGAAATCACCTGTGCGTTTATTACGTAAAATACCTATAAAGGGAATACTGTAATTTTAACCTTCCGTTTGTTGCATGTTTCCGCGAGTGCATAGTGAAACGTTAAATTAGAGACGTTAAAATTAGGTATTATAAACTTGTCTTTTTTCTTCTCTTTATTGTACGCATGTAATTTGTTAAAGACAAGACAAACATTGTACACTGATCGATGACTTATTTGTTTATGTTCCTTGATCGAAAAAAAAAATGATAATTGATGCACAGACAGAAAAATTGCACGCGACAATCGGTGGCTTGAAAATACATGCGACTAACGGAAGGTTAAAGGAAAGACGCACGCGTGAAGTCTCACCTTCGTTCTACCATACGCGCACCACTATTACTGCGCTAGCAATAGTTAAGAGGGTAAAAAAAGAGATGAGCAAAATGGTACCGTCATAAAAATGGTACTTATCGAAGAGGATACTTGAAGTACGAGGGAGTTAAGAACAAAAAGTCCCTCTTCCTCGGAAACGGAAATGGAAATGAGAGAAGAGAAGCTTCCCGAACGCACTTTTTTATCCAAGCAAAATTGCGTCGACCGCGGTAATCTAGAAACGTCGGAGTGTCACTGGAATACGAGGGTTTTACGATTCGAGGGGTATATTTACCTGCCGTGGGTTGTCTATTGGAAGACGACGAGAGGGACGAGAGGGAAGTGGTTTTCGAGCCCAGAGCACGCCATCCACCGTGTTGCGACGCATCGGAGTGCCTCTTCAACCGGAAGCCGTCCCGTGCCGCGGGAGAATTTTTGTACCAGTCCGGGACGTTCAGCCGCTGTAGAGATCTCTGCACCCTGAGCTCGTGTTCGCTCGGCACGCGTTCGCCAACCTTCTGCAGCTCGTTCTCCGGCGGCTGTGAAACGAGAACGAACGATGAGGATGGTTAACGAGCGGCAATCGTTTTCGTGATGATTTAACCCTAGATTACCATAGTTTACTGGGGGTTAAAATGTACTATTCGAAGAAAACCTTCTGTAACTTGGATGTAATATTTTTTTTTAATCTTTTGGAACAAATATTTGGAACGCTTACACTTTGGAAGGACTACAGTTTAGAATCTAATAGATACGTTTAAAGAGCACAGTCAAGGCAAACGGTGGTATTATTGACTTAAAATTATAAATATCATAAATTTTGCGACTCTGTAGATAATTATTCCTGTAATCTAGGAATAATTAGGAAAAACAGCTTAGGTTTCCCGCAAATGGAAATGGCAGCTTATTACGCACGAGGAGAGGCACTTCGGGAAATTTTTGTGAAAAGAAGAAAATTACCGCTCGTTCTTTCCTGAAAAGATGCAAGGTCTAGTTCTCGGGTACATGTACTTGGCCCGAGACAAAATGTCGTCTCTTGATAAGTGTGGATGAACTTTATCGGTAGAAACGCGTAAGTTACTTTTTTCTCGAGACATAAAAATTATTTATATGTTTTTGACACACAGCTGTCCCACATTTATTTTGCATTGAGATCATATTTAACATAATGCTGACTTATATTTTGTGTATCTCGATTTGCAACTGATAGTACTAATAATTAGATTGCGGATGTATGGTTACATGTACAAAATTCTATATTGATTTTCTGTAATAAATATAATAAGTATGCGTAAAGTACGTAATATATTCGTATACGCCTGGTTTAAGCGAATTGTAGAATATCGCGCGGACAACACAAAATCCGCGATTCGCAGAAACATGTTTTTAAATCCCTAAAGCAATGAAACTAATCTCCATTCGAGTCCCACTTTATCAATCTCCTAAAAAGAATCTAAATTTGCATAAACATACTCGGTACAGTAATAACACTTGTTCATAATAACCCTAATCTATTAAGGGAGATTCCAGCATCGCGGAAATACCTGGAATACCCGAGTACATCGAACTTAACCACGTTACCCCCGCGTTACGTGTTTGTCGCTTAAACGGATATTCGCAACCGATAGAAATTACGCGTGAAAATCCCTCAACTTAGCGTTCGACTTATCGTTAACGTAACATCGAGCAGAGACAGTTCCATTACCCAGCGCCAGCTTCTGATCGTTCATTCCACATATCTTATACCCGCGCACAGTGTATCAGACTCAAGTGCCACGCCGTTAGCTATATGTATAACTTCCACGTTACGCAATTGAGGATGTACAGTTTGTAACGCAATTACAGTACATCGGCGAGCTTCCTTCCCAATAATTGACTATTATCGGGAATCTCGGCAACCCTAGCGTTGCAAGTTCAACCGGCAAATTCCCCAATATTTTACTATCGCGCGACGCGCCGCTTGCGTAATTCTGGCCGATACAGCGTACGATTTCCAACAGGTATGCGTATATCGAATTGCAATAATGCCCGCGGTGTAATTGCCGGCTACGAGAGACCAGAATGCACCCGAGGACAAATGATGCGCGGAGAATATATATTGGGCTCGGTTGAAATACGCGGAGTGCACTCATTGGAAATCGCTCGACGGGAGAATAGCCGTTGAAAAGCGTTTTCCAATGTCATGGAGCTGGCATATGGAGCCTGACGGACAGGTGGAAAATGTTCGATTAATTTCGAACCGAACGAAAGGTAGACTCGAACTTTCGGCGAGGACCGATAACGAGGGATAATGACGTAAGCTGGGGGAGGAATAAAAAAAATCGGGAAGAGTTCGTCAGCTGCGATAGCAATTAGAACGAAAAATCTAATCTCCCAATAACGTGATCGGCCAGGTAGATCGGGGAGAATTTCAATTTCGGGAATACCTTGGGAGATCTGCCGCGTGGCAATTTGCAAGTTTCGGCGTCGCGTCGGTGAAATTAGGAGGCGTTGCGAAGCGGGCGCAAAGTAGAAGACGGTTCCGTCTTCGGAATGACGACTGGCAGGTTAAGAGGAACGGAAGTCTATCTTTACAGGATGTCCAAATTTAGTGACTCGTTTATGTTGGGGCACATAGCTCATCTCGAGTAATCAAGGCTTGTTTTTGTTTGCGATGCAGCTGCGAAAGCAACCTCACTTTACCGCGAGTCGTTTACTTTGCCTCGTAGGTCATCGCGGTTCCATCGCCTGTTTTACATTTTTCCCTCATTTTTTTTTTTCTTCGACGAAACTTTTACCCATTAAACGCGGTCAGGATTCACTTTAATATTCCAGTCGCTTTATCGATGTTCAATAAAAATCTACGCTCTACTCGGGGGGGAAAGAACGATAATTCAATTTATCACTGACACGCGTTACAATCGAAGTATAATTGCTCGTCGGCAATAAACAAATTACGAACCTGCAACGAAATCTCTTCGACCCAATTCCTTAAACGCGCGTCGCTCCAAAACTCCAAAATTCCAAATCCTCGCTCCAGAACTTCTTCAAAGTTCATCGCAAACGCGCGAATAACCGAATTGACGTTAACCTGATCGAAGTTTCGTTTCTGTCCTCCCCGCGCGCTTCGGGAGAATTCGTTCGCACGAAATTGACGGACGGAATTAAAAGCCGAGAGCGTACGCGAAATATTTTCGTCGTACCTTAGCGCGCGTGGTTTACCGTCGAACGGAGTGCACAGAAGTGCATAATGATAATTCGTCGAAAGGCGCGAGAGATATTCCTACGGCATACGATATCTTCTAACGGTATAAAACGCCGTTGAGGAACAAAAGACGGATAGAGCGGAGCCGTGGATGGCCTACGCGCGTTACGTTTGTTTCGTTATCGAGCGAACGTGGGAATGGTTCGCCATATGCGAGCTTACGAGGGCAGATTAAGTTATATTTCAACCGGAGGGTAATCAATCGTCGTAAACTTTTCTCACTCCCGTTCGACTCGACGAAGTTATTTTATTAAAGCGCTCGTGCCAGTGGTACTCAAGCGTTTTGCGCACGCGAACCTGGGAATTCTGCGTATTAGTTTTTAAATATAATATTGTAGAATGATAATCCTTAAAGAAGCTATAGAATTATAGAATAATAATCCTTAAAATTGTATTCTGCGTCAACGTTCCCAGCGGTTTACTTCTGCTGACAGGTGAATATAGGAGAAATATTTCGCGGATTTTATCTAAGATAGAAATAGATATTCTATACTTGTTTGGATTTGTGAGTTTAAATCGAGGGACAAGGTCTTGTCTCGGGCCAATTATAAGTACGCGAGTATTGTTTTTGCGGTCCGACACGACATTTTGATTGATCGGTGGTTGGAAACGACTGTACGTTCGTATCGTTTAGAATTTTAAACTAACTTTCGTCCCAGAACAAAATTTTTTAAACCCGGGCCTTTGATATCGATACAAAATTTGCACTATTGAGATTGTTCATCTCATAATACTTCTGTACGCACTGTCGTATGTACATACAGGAACTCTCATTAATTTTCAAATGCAACTGATATTTAAAGTCACTTCAACCGACCGAATAATAAAATGAGTCCCTGTATTTATATTCCTAATCATGATTACTACCACTGAATTATGATTGCACTCTTATTTTAATATTTTCGTTATTACCATACATCGAAAGATGAAAATATCGTTTCGCGCAATCATTCCAGCGAAACGAGCATGGAAAGCACGAAGATCGATGGAAGGAAATTTGAAAATGCCGAATAAAAAAGAAAAAGAAGGTCAAGGCAAAGCGCGAGATAGATGCGAGACTAAACGCGTGTCGTACTATCCGTGTACGTATAAGCTACTTCTTTCGTCCACACACGCGTATAATGCGGATGGGAAAGAGCGATAGCGGTGGCATCGCTTTACGACATCGATTTTACCAACGACCGAACTTCTAATGAAATTCCTCGCAACGCGATAGAACTCCTGTCCTTAACTTTATCAACGAACTGTACGTCGATGAAAACGTTGCGCCATATAATTACGTTAAACGCGAACGGCTCTGGGAGACGCGGTAAAACGAAGTAAAACGAACACACGACTCCCACGTAATGTTCTGTAAGACGACCTCGGATGTAATTTACGTGAAGTCCTCGTTACCACGGCAAACCCTATATTTCAAAGTGCCTTTGAAGTGTAGGAGAATTTATTATTTACCGATCGCGATTTAAACGGAGTTGTTTTTGAGATCCTCGTGGATTTCGTTCGAAAATCGGAATTAAATCAAAATCAAGCTACAGTGATTAAACGAGTGTTGATTTTGTCATTTATAATCGAAAAGTAGATACACGCAACACTGGTCGGACATTGTTGACAAAATATTCTTGGGAATATGTTGATTACGCTTTGCCAATAAAAATATTTATTTTAAATACCCATCTCGATGTAGACTCAATAATCTCTTTCCCATCAGTTTGAAATAAATTTTTCATTCGAAATATCGCCGCGGAATCTAAACAAAATTGCACGCATATCCTCGTAAAAGTGGGTCGCAATGGTACTCCAAAACGTCGACATTGTTACGCAAGCTGTTTTTTTTATAAGACGGTACAATTATGTGACCGTTTTCGTTATTCCTTTTCGACATTCAACTCTTTTTTGACCAACCTAGAACGTCACCTACGGATTGCATACGTATACCAACCTGAGTCGATAAATCAATCAAATCTTACGCAAAGTAATTTCATTCTGCGCGACGAATAAAAAAAAAAACCGTAGAAAAAGAATTCTCTACAATCAATGTGGCTACCAGTTCGGGACTCGCATATCGAGAGAGCAGTCGAAGTAATCGCGATACATCGCAGTCCCGCGGTAACGCACCAATATGGCTTTCCTTGGGCGACGCACGCACGGAATTCCATTGGCATAAACAGTCCGGCATTTCCGTGTCAGTGGACAGCGGACGGCAGGTTTAACGGCGCGTTCCAAGTGCAGCGGGGAGCGTTGCGTAATGCGCGTCTCGTGTGTCGGGACTCGACGACACTAATTTTAATTACGAGCCCCGCGCGTATCTCCGCCATCTCGCAGTTTCTTTCGACTCGGTATCCGCGTCAATTGACGCAAATTGGGGGAAAGCCGCGTCAAAGAAGCGACTGCACATCCGCCATTAGTCGGCCAAAGACCCCGCTGCTGCTTCTCAGCCGGAGTGCATGTGCATCCTCGATGCATCGCTGAGCGTCTCGGCGCTCACTGCATTTTCTCAAGGATAGCGCGTCGGAGATATTCCGTTTGGGAAGATGCTGCTGGGTGCGGTGCTCGAAACTCGATTCGATACTCGAGGATGAGAAGATCGATAGAGAAGCCGAAATCCGAAGTTAATTTAGAATTTGCAGGGTTGGGTATCGTTGCGCTGGTAAAGCGCACGACATACGAACGAACCGCGAGCGAATGAAATATTAAATTCCCTGTTTATCCATTTAATCCGATCGCCTTTGCGAATTTAATTGCATAAGTACGATATTATTTCGAGGGCGTTATTTATGAGTCCTCGTCGGCAGCGTTCGCGCGGATGTGGAACGATCGATTATACGAATCGCGTTCGTTCGAACGTGAAATAAATAATTTCACGAATCATTAAGGGGGAAAAGTTTCTTTCGCTTCGGGCACGCTAATGATAACGTACATCAAAGGAACAACGAAAGCGAGAGACGTAATTAATTTTGTGGGTCAGAACGATTTCTCCGCTTTAAAAGGAAAAACGGGCCAGTGGAAGATCGCTAGTTAGATATTAATTCGTCGACGGCCAACAAAACGACGCGTGGACGACGCTGAATGTTATGAACGATTTTTAACGGCAACGGTTTATCTCGGTTAACAAAATATTTACGTCAAACCTATGCGTCACGGTCGTAACATATTTGAACGTAAACGTACTTTTACGTACCGTTAGGAGTATCGAGGTAGCCACCCAGTTACGTTTACTCGCGAGTACTTTACTTTTATGCAAACTTCGATAGTAACGGCAATTTGCCGATTGCTCAAAATCAACTTACCACCCGACTGTCGCAATGCACGAAGCTATATAAGGTCACGGAGGTATTGGCATAAGGCGAATTAAACGGCGTCAGGGATGTATCAAAAGGATCGATTTCACTTCCTACACAGTTTTATAATCGACATCAACTTTGTGCTTAAAACGTTTAACATTATTGATTTGGGATTATCGCTAGACGGGAGAGCTTAATAATTCACTCGTGTTATGCTCGCGTATGGTTTCCTTGAAACTAAGTTCATATCGAAGTAAATCCTTTCGATTTGAGTAGAAACGACAAGTAATCGTAAATAATTAATTTTATTGCTCGTAACTGCTGGGTCGTTGTTACAAAACTTTCGCGTGCCTTCGTCGGGGTTTAACGTTGAATTGAAACGAGTGTCGTTGTAAAGTACTACGATCTTAAAGGGCTTCTCTACCTATGTATTTGCAAACTCGATGCATCCGCGCGGAGTTTCTACTAAACGAGCACCGCGTAAACGTAAATAGTCCAAAACACGGAACGCCAGATGCGAGTGTACGGTGTGTCCTTTTTGCGCGACAATATCGCGCGAACGCACTCGCATCGACGAGAGGCATACGCATTGTCGACGGGGGAAAAAAAAACCAGCGTCTCGTTTCTCACAGTTTCATTCCCCGAGCGAGAGACCGCGGCTGGTTTGTTTCTCGGGTATGTACGCTTTGTTTTGTAACTTTCTAGTTAAAGGTTCCTACGCTCAGTATCGTATCGTTCGACGCATTTGCATAACGGTACCACCCCTCAAGGCCGATCGACGATAATTTCAATTCTATAAAGTCGAAACTTAGTCTATGCCAGCGTACTCGTAATTCCTGCGTTACACGGTATATACTCTCTGGTTAACGCGAACACAGTTGTATGAATTACGCGCATTCCTCTCTATGTACATTCCGACGTTCTGAAATAACGTAATTGTTCGCGCATCGAGAAAAGAGAAGCGCAAAGGTTACCGACGTCGAGGCGAAGGGACGAGCGAAGAAATTCTGTTTCGTCGATCGAGGATCGGCGTGCAAAATTTCCACGTTCGCTTAAAAATTTGCGCGCCCCCAGTGTGCGCGGCACTGCACGTGGCAAAGTTAGTTGTAGTTGCACGTGGGCATAAAAGCTGAAGAGCGCCCACACGTCGCGGATTCTCGTTCGGCCTTCGACTCACCCGGCTGGTGCACACGTTCGCGTTCTCGCTACTCGTACGTACATACATACCGCGTCTCTCCGAGTGTCTCACTCCTGTCACTTTATGCCTCTCTCTTTCATTCCCCCTTTCCCCCCCCGCCCTCTCTCTCTCTCTCTTCTCTCTCCTCTCCTCTCCTTTATATCCGACGCAATCATTCTCCCGTGAACGGGGACCGCGCGCTCAGAATCCACTTTGACGCTTTCAACCCACTTTACTCACTTTACCGCCTAGGTACGTAATATTTTCCTTATAATGCGGGAATATTGTTTCGGTAAATGGCACCGATGGGAAAGCTGCGATTGTCATGGATGACCTATCGATTCGAGGGGCGAGGGGAGAGATCCTTTTGTCGGTCCCCGCGTCCTTCCGCGCCGACACCGGCGGTATCGGGGTCGGTTTAACCTGACCGTAATACCGTCTTTATGAATTGACTTGGGATAAATAATAAACATCGCGCGAAATTACCTTCGGGAATTATTCCGTCCGGCCTGATTCCGCCCGACCTGTTACCCAGAAGGATGACATATTCTCGCGAGTTTTCATTGAATCGCTTGTTCAACTTAATTATTTTCGAACTTACGATGACAAGTATTTTAATTTTCCCTGGAACTGTTCGTTCAGTTACATTTATCCAACTTTGTTATGAAAATATTGGCAAATTCTTAACTTCGTCATGTAATTGTATGTTCAACCTGATAATGAAAAGGATAACGGATACTCCACTTTTTCCTGAAATTGTTCCTTTGGTTCAATTTTTTCCAATCTCGCTACGAAAATATCGACCAATTCTTAACTCCTCTCATAATTACTCCTTCATCCTGATAATGAAAACGATAACGGATTCTCCTATTTTTCCTGGAATTGTTCTTTTGGTTCCATTTTTTCCAACCTCGCAATGAAAATATCGACAAATTCTTAACTCCCCGTAATTGTTCGTCCAACCTGATATGAAACCGATAACGGATACGCCAATTTTTCCTGGAATTGTTCCTTTGGTTCACTTTTCCCAACCTCGCTATAAAAATACCGACAAATTCTTAAGCCGAGTACAGACGTGTAGCATACGCGCGTATCGCACAACACAGTGCATCAATAGACTAATGAGAATTGTGTCTTCTCACATACCTTATTAACATATTTGCGACGAAGTTGCAATACGGTGTTGATTACCCGCCTATATCACACATCTACGCCCGGCATTAGATCCTCCTAATTGTCCGTTCACCATGATTCTCTTCGACTTTAAAATCGAGCCGATAACAAATCCTCCATCTTTCCTTCTAAAATCGTTCGTCCAGTTAAATTCTTTTCAATCCCGCGACAAAAATCCCGACAAATTCCTTAAACCCTTCTTGCAATTGTACCTGGCCACCCAATCCTATTCGGTTTTACAATCAAGACCGTCCCAGATTCTCCAATTTTTTCTGAAATCCTTCGTCCAGCAAAGATTCATTCGACCACGCGACGAAATTGCCGACAAATTCTTAAATCCTCCGTTAGAATCGTCCGTCCAGGGCCGATTCTTTTCGAACCGACGATAAAGAGGACGACAAATTCCACGTCTCCCTATCCGGAATTTCATCCACTCGCCGCGAAGTTCCAGAGCGACGCGACGGTGGAAAGTCGAGATAACGACACGCCCTTACCCGTCGCGCTGAAGAGCATTCAAAAGACGCGCGCGTCGTCGTCCCTTTGTCGAAGCTACCCTCGCCGTCCTACCGACCTACTGCTTTTTGTGTCCGTTGTATTCGACCTAGTTTTGTCCCGTGCAACCCAGCGGAGAATCTTCATCGGAGGGAAGTGCTCCGCAAGGTCGAGGGGGTTTAATTCGAATTATCCCGGTGGTATGAACTCGCTTCCATCGGCGTCGACGGCAAAACCGCGCGAAACGCGTTTTCAGCGTTTTTAACGGTTCTAATAAAACGATCGCCGTACGCCGAGAATTTATCGCCGATGGCGTGGAATGTATCGCTAACTTCTGCGAATGAAAGACGTATTACTATGATACATACATACAACGCCAAACCTTTCCCCCGGATTCCTTTCACGAAACCGACACGGCGATTGCGCGTCAACGTGTGCGCGTGTATGTGTAACGCGATGTACGTACGAAAGAGAGAGAGAGAATATACAGGTGCACGTACATAGAAATCGATTTGCAAGGTACAGAGAGAACCTACGCGCGGCACAATTTCATTTTGCGGTTCGCGGAATGAGATAAATTACACCTGGCAATGGATCGCGGGGGTTTCGTAAATAAGCCGGAAATGTTGGCCCGCGTTACTACGAGCGAGAGGAGTTCCGTAACTCCGTCGAAGGACAGCCACGTTATTCGGGGAAACGCTAAAGCTTTGATACTAAATAGACGACCATTCGTCTTGTCGCTTAGCACGAAACTTCGCGTAGGCCTGTGTGTGAAAATGAGTTGTCGCGTACATCGCATTGTCGCGTTTGCCAAACGATACAATTTGTAACTATACGGGGTGAATCTCGTTACCGGCTCGAACTATAACGCCGTTTCCACCGAGGATAGAATAAAGGGATATTGCAAAGGGAAATTTTCCATCGTTCGTCGAGCTCCGTCGTTGCGCGGTGCGAATTTTTCCGGAAGTGCGTCGAGGGGCGATTGCCAAAGAGTAATTACACTTTTCACGGAAACGGAGTTTCAGTCTGGCCCGCTTACCATACATTTCGATTTTCAGTTAAATTTCCGAACGAACGGAAATTATCGACTAGACAGTGTTGGAAAGTCCGTAACGCGATTAGGAAACCCACGAGCGACGTACGAGAAAAACAATGAAATTTCTAAACAGGAACTACCGTCGATGCTCGTTCTCACCGTCTCACCGTGTTCAGCGATTAAACATTGACGCGATATTAATCTAATTACGTAGGAAACGTTCTCTCGACTATCGCCGTAACGTTTCAACGATTTTGACACGATTTCTCGCGAATCTTACCCGCCGAGCACTTATCGTAAACGACCGTTGCCACGTTCCAGCGATGGAAATTTATTTTAAGGCGGTAACGTCAGCGGAAGAGAACTATCGCGGGACAAAACGCGAGTGTCATGGACATTAATCGTGGAGTACGAAGCGGACCGGCGCATTACTTTCGCTTTATGCTAAATTCAAGTCGAAGATTAACGTCGCAAGCAATGCGAATACTTGCGCGTCGACGTCATCGACGGCAAAACGTAAGCGGGCAACGTGTCATTTGAATGAGCCGCGCGTCACTTCTGCCCGGTAATCACTGGCTTGCAATACGATCGGCGGAAAGTTTAATTATTCGTATTACTCACGGCGTATTATTATTGATGTTTTAACGATTCCGTAAACATTTAGCTTCGACGCGTGCTCAGCTTCCTGAAAAAGCAGCTCGAAAACGTTTCAGAATTGCTATCTTTGCGAGCGATGCGTCTACGAATCTAAAGTATTGCACAGAATGGGCGTTCAACGTTAAATCGTTCATGGCACTCGATTGCAAATTTTTGTTTACGATCATACGAACCTTCGGCTTTAAATAAAATTTTTTAAAACCAAAATAACTCGAGCATTGGTATAAATTATAAATAGATCGGTAAGAAAGATATATATGGTATTGAGGTATAATCATAGTTTCGAGGATATCGGTTGGCTGCTTCATAGAAATAAAAAAAAAGTACCAACAGCACAGGGAGTTCCCAAGCGGTCACCCATCTAAGTACTATCCCTGCCCAAATTTGCTTGGCTTCGATGGTCGGACGAGAATCGGCATATCAAATTGGAATGACCGTTGATATTAAAGTTGTCCTTATAGATCAGCTCTTATGTATTGGAGCGTATTCACTGTTATTAATTGGACTGTTTATTTTGACAGTGATACAAGTCCATTTTCTTCTTCTTTTTTGTGTTTGTTTTTTTTTGTTTTACATTAAATTAATCACAAATTATGTAACGTCTAATTTTTTAAGTAGACTCAAAATAAATGGTCCATATTTGAATTGTACGATATACCGGATTGTTTCAATTGTTTTAAATAATGAATCCGGAAACGTGGTCCTATAACTCAGGAACCACTGAAGTTACGATGTTGTAAAATCAAAATCTACGATACGTGTGCGCGTTGAACTGAAAATCAAACGATCGAGTTACCGTCGCCTTAAAGTCAACGGCGAAAGCTCGCCTTAAGGAGATGTACGCCTCTAATCGGAGAAAAGGGGAACAAAGTTTAAGTCCGGATCGATCGTGTTCGATTCTATTTTTCCCGGGGGCAGTAGATGGATCGTGGTAATTGCCATCGGCACGGGTCAACGGGCACCTCTGTTGTGGATTCGCTTCCTGGCCGAGCACAGGGACTCGCCAAGTGGAGTACACGAAGTGGAATGAAAGATTCGCGTATACGTGCAGGTACTGAGGCGCACACCAATACGCTGTGTATCGCGAGATGCAAGAACGAAACGCGTATGTACGTCGGATACCAACACCGAGTAGTCCGACGGACTCTGTTGGTGGTGTTCGTCGATCAATACGGCGCTCTGAAGTGAGCGAGAGAGAGAGAGAGAAAGAGAGAGATGAGGATGAAGAGAGGGGCATTGTTAAACCGGTGAACACCGCCACTAGGACGACACTTGAAATCGTCGATTTCGTTACCCCTCCCCTGTCTGGCCTACTGGTACAAATGAAGACGAAATGTTAAGTATTCTCGATTTTGGTACCTACGCTCTAAGGCGAGATGGAATGTCGCGCAGCCCCTCGATAAAAGTGAAGAGAATGAAAAATATCGAGTTTATTATGTCAGTCTCCGTGACGCCATGTGAGTTTGAAATCGCGTACCGATAAATCAATATTCTTTTAGTCTTTCATTTTGCATTCATTAAACGACATTCAATATTCTTTTGGCTTCATTTCATCTTACGTTAATTATATTAAATTCGATTAACAACGGGTTTTAAATCTTTGTGAATCATTTGTCAGGTCTTTTGCAAATCTACATTTCTGTTCGATGATGTTTGATATTCATTCATTTTCGCACCTCGAATTTTTCGCACCGATAGAAAACAACGCAAATCCTAGCAAGGCAGCCGCGGAGATTTAAAAGGCGAAACGAAATGACGAATACTGGTAACAGGTTTAGAAAGTCCCGCGCATTATACAAAGAAATATCGTTAATGATTCAAGGTGTGCTGTTAGATTAAACACAGGGACCGCGGTTTAATCGATGACGAAGGTATAGATGAGCCTAAATGCGTCGGTATAGAGAACGCGACAGACCGCGAAATTTCCTGGCAACTTTTCCCTGGGAGACTCTGCGAGTGGTTCGAGCGTGTAATACCCTGGAGTAGACAGTCGTAGAAAATACTTTGTTTCTTTTTTTCTGCTCGAGTGACATCCTCCGCCTCCCCTTACATCCTCACCCCACCCTCGGGTGACATCACAGCTTTCTTCGAGATTCTCGCTGAACGCGCGTAAGGGTTATCGACCCGTCGAGGGGTGGAGTTCGACTATCGCATCCCAAATTCTTACTCCGAAAAATTCAATATCGACGCGGCCGTAACTGAATTTTATATCGGAAATAGCGACCGAGTTTGTTTTTCTTTAAAAATGACGGACTACGAAGTTACTTATTTGTTTATGTTTATAGTTGCGAAGTTATTTGTTTGTTTATAGTTTGCATTGATTTGCGTTTGTGTTCTTTAGCGAGAGAAACAAAGAAAGATGGAGAATATAGTTCATACCGCGAGAGATCAAACGCACGTTCTATTTTTACTACCAGTAAAAAAAAATGTTCGAAATGTCGATTCGCACGATATTTTCATATCGCGTTCGCAGCTACGCGATCTTCTTTTCTTAAACACAATCACTCGAGGATCCATGCCGGCTCGCGTTTGCTTTTCCTCCGTTTCAACGAGATCTTACGCAATTACATTCGAGGCAAAGAAAATAAAGAGAAAACTGGGAGGGGCCCGAGAAAAGACTGCGAGCAAAGAGAGTAACAAATGAGAACAGCGGAGCGGGAGAGCGAATGCAAAAGAGAGAAAGAAGAGGAGAAATTGGCAGAGTGCCCAACTCGAGAGAGAGAGAGGGAGGTAGACCGCGCCTCGTACGGAGTTTCCCAGAAGGAAAGAGAAAAAATATAGAACAGAAATTAATGCTCGCCGGACCTGCCTCAGTTTCCGATGCAAATGAATAAAAAAAAAATGCCAGACAGAGAGAGAGAGAGAGAGAGAGAAAGTCGGAAGAGAAACAAAGAGAGAAGAGAATATATTCGGTACGCTTTTTAGCGAAACCACGCGATTCTCCCGTCACGCTTCCGTTTATATCCACCGCTCGCACACGCCGCGTCCAACTAATATAAGCGCATAAGCATGTGCAATTGTACCGTAAAACAGAGGTAGGTATCTATTGTTTATTCATGAGCGTTTTATCGAAGTGTGTCGACCGCTCGCAACGCAGCGATACGCAGCCATCCTTCGAGTGGTGGCATTCGCGCAGTCCGCTCGCGGGGGTTTGCTTCGAGCTTAAGCGCGAGCAAATTACAAATATGTGGAACGTTAAGCCCTTTTCACACCGAACGAGGCGATTGTAACGGGATTAGCGTGGAAAAAAAAACCTGGTACAATAAAATGGCACGGTTCGCGCCGCCGCCGTCCCGCCGATGAGGAGAGATTAAATTTAAAGTTGAAATTAAAAAGTTCAAACGAGAGGCGCGGAACCACGTTCCAGCGACGGTAGGGCGATCTTCTTTTTTTGGTTTCCTCGTACATAACGAATGATTTTGGCGTATAAGTCGAACGTCGCCGTCGCATAAAAATACTCGACGTTCCTTTAAAAAGCCTACGACCTATTTTTATGAAACTGGAAAGGTGCATGGAAGTCGGACTCTCTTTGAGCGTCTCCGTGGATCGTTGCTCACGACAAAATAAAGATCACGCGGCGTAATTATAAACGGCGTTTAAAATACACGGGGCTCGTACATCTTACCGGGGAAGCCTTATGGTACATTGACCATTTCTTTTCGCTCTGTTTATGGCTCGCTTTGACCATCGATCGACGAAGAACTGCGTGGTGAACTAAATACGCGGTACAACGGTGCTCGAGAGCTGTTTTTTTTTTCTTCTTATTTCTTTCTAGAACGAGATTTATGCGCCTCTGTGTTGACGAGAGGGACGGAGAGGGGGAGGACGAATTTTTCACGAATGCACCGCTCCTCGCGAGTGCTCTATCCTTTTTGAATTTTGCTCCCTGCGAATGAAATTTGAAGGAGCTCGGAGGAGGGGAAAAAAGAGCGAGAGAACCCGCTCGAATATTCTCTCGCGCGGCTTGTTTAGGGGAAAGTGCGGTATAAAAGAAAAAAGAAAAAGCGGGACACGGTGCGCGGCGGTTAATAGCGTGCGATTGATAAATACGTCGAGAGAGGACAGGGCAACGATCGGGAGAGTAGAATTGAACTTCCACGACGAAACCAATTACAATTAAGCTACATCGCGAATAAAAGTTCAGCCGCGAATCGAGGGAACGAATTCTAAAGACCCGTTCTTCTCGAATTCGCTCGCGTGAGCGCGAAGAGCGCGAGGATTTCGAGAGGAAGAGCGTAAATCGAGACGAGTGAAAGGGTTTCAAAAGTAGACGAGGCACCACTCTCGCAAATAAATCCCAAATGAAAGCGTTTCCTTTAATTATGTCTCGTACGTGCGCGCGTGTGCGCGCTACTTCGACGATTGTCTCGGATGGCGGGGATTTTATTTCGGGCAGATGCGAACATTTCGACGAACGCGAAAACTATTTGAATCGAGACGTTGAACGAACCGGTGGGAAGGGGACAGGTACGAGCTGAAAAAATAACGTTTTGAGATACGTTAGAACCTCGCGTATCAGTGATAATAGGGAGGCACGAGTTTTGAGGAAATGGAACGATCGTTTTTCGGATACTTAACTCCATTCGTCTAGACCAGGTGTGTCAAATTAGCGACTACCAATGTGATTTTTCGTGAAACTTGGTAAATATAATATGTACATTAAATAAAGTAAATGTTTAAATAAAAGCAGTACTACTGCAATTATATGTTAGTACACTGAATTGGATAATATGTTTTAATTGCTCTATTTATATTTCAGCATTCTCACTTCTCGCTTAAAATATAATTTCAAGAAAATTGATAAATGTGATGTGGTCTGCGTGAATGTTATCAGTCATATTAAATGGCTCGTAATTTAAATGAGTTTGACGTACCTGGTCTAAACGGAGACCAAGAAAATTGGTGATTCGTTTAAATATTTCTGAAACTCGCATCCATTTGGGCGTTAAATTACGCAAGTTGTTCAATTCTATGGTACATTGTTACGACTGTAATTAGTTTAGATCGTCGCAGAGGGAATGGTACGTTGTGTGTAAACACTATTTGAAATAAGAGAAGGCACGCAACGCGAGGATAACCTTTGTTCGAATAACAGAACGTTCGAATAGCAAAGCGTTCGGATGTTAAGGTATTCGGTTTAAGCAGGTTCTACCGTATTTCACGCAAATAGTTTGTTTTTCGCGTATCCTCAATGCTGTATTACTACTCGAAACTGCGTGAAGCACGGATTTGGAGACACTTCAAAAGAAATATAATAATAAAAAACATATTTTTAATCTATCATTCGCGTTATTCAAATTCGGTTCAACGTTTATCATTAGACCGTGAATGTTTATTCAAAATGTATGCTTTCTATACCGATCCTCAAATGATTTTTCGATACGAACTATGTAACGTATTCAAGTACTAACATACGTGTCGTTTAAATTAGACAAGTACATATGACGCGAAATAAACAAAATAAAACAAACTGAATATTAAAATTCTCTAAGAACGAAAGAAATTTTTATTCGGGTTTACTTCTTCGCCGATCTTCTATAAAAATATGAATTTGTATGAACACCTGATATACACGTAACGCATAGTTGAAACGATGTTTCTAATAATCGTGCACGATGTAATCGCGACCGGCCGGAGAGAGGGGGGGAAATTTCGAAAGGCGTGGCATGAAAGAGGCTTTAAAGGCCAACGATCTTCGTCACTTGTATCGTCGTTGAAGAGGCTCGTGAATCGAATGATCGACTTGGCTCGCTCCCACGATTTATGCCCATCATTCAGCATACCGTCCCATGAAGCGTAACCCCGTAACGATCGACCCTTATTAAAGCTACCTTCCTCTCGCACTACTCGGTATCGAACGTTTTGCGAAGATGGAGTCAGAAAAATTCAAAGGTAACTTTAGCAAAAACAATCGCTTATCATCATTAATTTTTGAGATGGAGTCTATAATTCTTGAACGAGGAATTATTCGAAATTATATTTTAATTTGTCGAAACTCAGTGACGTTATACAATAGAATTAAAGACAATCGAAAATCGTTTTTGTACGTCGAGTAAGTAAAACACAATCGGTCTTATAAAGGTGGAAACTTTGATGAGGAGGACAGCAAAATTCGAAGGTAGCTGTACCGAAGTCGAACATTTGTCATCAATAATTATCGGTATAAAGTCTGTAATTCTTGAACCGGGAATTATTAGAAATTATAACAATTTTGACGCCAATTTGTCCAAGTCAGGTTCAGTAAAATTCAAAGGTAACTGTATCAGAGGCGAACATCTATCATCGTTAATTTTTCAGGTAGAATCCATCATTTTTTAAATGAAAATTACTCGTTATTATAAAAACTCGAGAAAGAGTAATTTGAACTCGAATTTTACGCTACGCAGAATTCAAGATATGCGTGTAATACATGTACGATTAAAAACAATGCCACGCCTAAGATAATCGCGAACCTAAAAAATCGATCGGACGTACATGGAAATCCTGTTCACCAACCGCGAAACTACCGCGCGAAATTGCGCATTGCGGAAAGATTAGAAAATTAGAAATTCTAAGAATCATTGGATTAGAATTTCACAACCGTCCGATCGTCCATTCTCGATACAAACAATCAACCGAATCTTAACAAAAACCAGAAGACAAAAAACCTCACTACTACCTCAAACTCCCACGAGAACAAGGAGAAACAGTCTCCCCTCGAAAACCGAACGAAATAACGCGCATAGATCGAGCAACATCGACGCGCGGCGGATCGTGTTTGTCCGGCGCGAAACGAGATACGGATTCGCTGACAAAAAACCCCGACGTTTATCTGACAAAATAGAAAATGGAGTCTGTCTCCTCGATCGAGCGTACATACATACGTTCCCGGCCGATCTCGTTAAAGTGCAGCCGACCTCGACGATGACTGTAAGACGAGTACAAGGAGAGGCGAGGAGAGCGACGAGGTCGTGGCAATAATTCTATCGGCAGCATCACCGTCGATAGATCGATCCCCCTTATCTTTTACCGGCATGCTACGATAGAGAGTCTACTGCCCGACGAACTCTAGCCGAGGAGAAAGCGGCCCGCCGATGTCGGTCGGCTCGGTATCAAAGATTTTCATTGTCATCGGCGCGCGCTCTTAAATTTCGCGTCTACCCGAAGTTTGCCTCGTCGCGATTATAGTCGACCCGGTTGTATCGATAGCGACGTAAGGAACGGCCCTCGAGGGGCCCTTCGGGACACGTACGTGGATGTAGGTGGTTTACGTCGGTGCAATAATGGCGAGAGGTCGCGATACATCGTGACGCGAAGTCACGGAAAGTACGTGGAAAGTTTCCGCCTAACGTCGGCCTAACCGCTCGTCAGGATTCCCCCTAAGTCGACTTTAGAACGATCGTCGATCGTAGGAATTTTCCGCGCGGATTCCAAACAATCCGTACACGTGTTTATGCAAAGTTGTTGATTTCTTGGACGAAGCGCCAATACTTTTGTTCGTATGCAAAATCATTGAGATTCGACAAATTGGAGTTAAGAATATTCTTTCTCGGGTTTTTACGATCTCGAATAATTTCCGGTGGAGGGATTATAAATGACAATTTGGAAATTAACGATGAGAAACGATGGTTTTTGGTAAAGCTACCTTTTGAATTTTCATGACCGTTTCCTCGGAACTCGTGTTTATCATCGTAAAGTCATAAACTCATAGTCTCTTTGGAAAATGAAAATGTATCACGGGACTAAAGGCATCGTGTCTCGAAATGAATAATTTACGACTTAAGCCTATCGCTGGAGAATTCCACACTTCGCGTGTGCGAAAAATAAATTATACAATATTCGACTTAACTATTCGCGACCTTGTTGCGTTCGATCTGGTTTATTTACGCGATACCGATCGACCGAGTACAACAGCGCGGGTGCACATACCGGGGAAATTGTATTTAACGAAAGGAAATTATATCGCGAGGTAAAGCGTATCGCGAGATTTAATTAACTTTTCGCAAATCGAATCGGGCCCGATCGACTGGAACCCGTGGAAACGAAACTGAGGAAAATTCGATCTCCGTTATCACGGCCGGGTGACTGTAAATGAATCTCCCGCTCGTCGCAGACGTTTCATCAAAAAGTGTAGAGAGGCGCGAGAGTGTGGGAGTATTCGGTGGGCATCTACGAAAGGCTCCGCCAATGCGGAAACGGGATTCTATCTACGGTGTTCCTCGCACCTCGCGAGAGGACCCTATCGATCTCGACTCGATACACGGGCGAAAAGCTGAGCGTTGAATCGACGCCATCGAGGGACTCTAATCGCGTACCACGAACGTTATCGTCGATCGGGTCGTGGTAAAAGAAATTCGCGTATCGAAGTCAATTTCACCTGGACCCGGTTAGCGCGTCAACGCCAGACACGCTCCCACGAGTGCTCGACGTTATCGAAGATTTATAATACAATCGCGAGTCGATTGTTATTTCAAATTCAAATTGAGAATTTTAAATTGACGGGGTTCGAGGTGCGTCGAGAAATACAAAGTGCGCTCTAACGATGGGAAAACTGCGCGGTGATTTCTTTTTGCGGTGGGTAGCGTTATTTTGGAACAGCGGTTTGTTATTTAAACGAATGGTAATCGGTTTCGCATGAAGAATTCATAAGCTCTTCGGGCAACGCTTAAACTTTGACTTCCCTGAATCGCACATTATCGTTATTTTCGGAAACGCGTTTCAGGTCGATTCGCTATCCTTTAACGCAGTGTTTCTCAAACTTTTACGGTCGTCGAAACACTTAGAACATTTCTCAAAGGGCACAAAATACTCTACATATATTTTTTTTATCATTAGAGCTGGTCCCCCATTCAATTTAATGTGATATCGAATGAAAAGAATATTGGGTTTTTACTTAGATTCGATTGAATTTAACAAAAAAATTATTTGAACAACCTTCTAAACACAAATAATACGAATTATTAGACACAGGATATTTATGTAAAATGCATTATTTTTAAACTGGCTTTAAACGGATTTTGTGAAACGAATGCGATAAGTGTGCGCGAAGTGCACGTAAAAACAAAATAAATAAAATAGAATAAAATAATGCATTATGCGTAAACATCCGGAGTCTAGCGATTATTAATAATAAAGTAAGCTCTCTCGCGGAACCCCTAAATTTTTCAGCGAAACACACTTTGAGAAACTCTGCTTTAACGCATCTATTGCCTTTCATCTGACTTTTAGATTATGTTTTCGAGCTCTTAAAATACCATCCTCGACTCGCGATACGGTTTTCTCGAATCCGACGATAGAAGAACCACCAGTGACGATCGCTCTCGGAGTTTGCCTCGAACGTTACGAAAGGCTCGGTGGAAAATCAGCATAACGCCGAGTAATTCAGTGTCAAAATGCGCTTGAACTCGACGAAGGATACGCGGTTCCCGCAACTCGATCTTATTAAGACACCGATAATCATCTCTGCCCCCTCGTTAACACGCTCGCATATTCAAGGGGCTAATCCTAATGAATAATTAAACGCGCGTGTCAACGTCGTCATTAAATTTTTCGATTTCAAGTGAATCGAGAGCGGGAGCACGTATGTCGAGCGAGAAAGACAGAAGAAACCTGAAAAGCAACACGGTTCGATCGAGCATCGTTCGCGAACGGAGACCTCGCTCGGCTTCCTGGGTGGTTCTTATAATTCATTCTTTATCCTCGTTCACAAATCGCGACGTATATTCTCGATTCGTCGAGTTTACGATACGACGGCACTCGGGGAAAAACTTGTTAAGTCGAAAATCGACGATGGACCGACCAACGGCTTCGCTTAACGGGTTTTGCGAGGGCGAAAGATTTGTCTCGCGCAATGTTCCGTTTCGCGTCGAACAAGTGTGAGCAATTTTTTGAATAAATTATATGAAATAATATAAAATCGTAGAGCGCAAAGAAAGTTCCTTAAAATGCTGTTAATGTTCTAAAGACGATTTGACTTTTATTTTATTTTATACTGATGATTGTTTACTTTTTATTGCGTCTTTATTTAACCGCGTAAATTAAAAAGATTCTTTTATATATATTTTTAAGTCGCGTGTGACTAAAACGACACGATTTAGTTCGAATCGAGCTTCTTTTATGCTATGCTGTTTTTTTACAGACATTCGCGTCGCCGTTCGAGTTGACGATGCTAAGATAATAGAAGCATCCGGAGTATTCAAAATTCAAAATTTTCTAAAATACGTGTGCGCGCAAAATTTGATTAAAATCGTATCTGTAGAGGTAGGATAAAAATTATATCGAAAATT
Source organism: Pemphredon lugubris (assembly GCA_933228935.1). NCBI lineage: Eukaryota > Metazoa > Arthropoda > Insecta > Hymenoptera > Crabronidae > Pemphredon > Pemphredon lugubris. The sequence continues at coordinate 13,868,037 of OW121818.1, forward strand.
TAATCTGGGAAAACGGACGAAGAAACAGAAAAACCCGACAAACCAAACCTGTGTAAAACCAATACATTTCGTAAAACAAATTTTGCGTTCGAGAGAAACGAATGATTAATTTTAACGGTAGCCCGATTTTCATTTCCGACTTAGGACGTTTTTCCCGCGAATCATCGAACAGTCGTTCGATCTCACGATCGTAAATAAAATGACCATTCTATCGTTAACTAACGCGTTTCTAAATTGAAATCATTTTTTACATTGATCCCCTCGGTTTTTATCATCGCCCTCGTGCCGCATTGAGCAACGATATCTTTTTTTTTATCGAAGCGTAGTTACGCGGAACGAAATCGCGCGTCGATAATTATAACTTATACGTCATTTGGACTTAATTAAATTGACAGTCGTTCTCAGCGACGTGACAATCACCGACGAATGCGTATCGATGTGTAATTAACACGAGGGAAACGAGTGACATTAGATTGCACGGGTACAGCGAAAATCTAGGCACGCTTGGACGTTAATCAATTGTTATCGGCACTGCGGAGGGAGAACGCGTTAGAGGAGATTCGCCAGCGACAGAGATACTTCCGACGTAGTTTGAATCGTGTTACGAACATAGCGACCTTCGACGGTACTTTAATTAACGTCGTAGCCCCAAAACAATTAACTCCAAGATGCACCATATGTCAGACCGTGACCCGCGTCAAACCTTCGCGAGCGTCAGTTTCTCATCGCCGAAACGTGATACCCTCACCCTTTTAACATAGAATTATAATAAAAAAAACTTCTCATATCGTTTACACTAATTTCCCCTCACCAATAAATCAACCGACATCCTCGTCCTATCAACAAAATAAATTCAGCATCCCCCATCGTCCTTACCAAAAATTCTACCCCTCGCGACTTCTACACCCAACATCGCGTTCCTCGAGACGCGGATATAACAATCGCGCAACGACGAAATCCCATCCCTCCCTAAACTCACTGTCATCCTACCCAATCGACCATTCAATCGATCTCAATCTTTCCACGCAACAAAAACTCCTTTAAAACGTACATAGAATCCAACTCCAACAGCCACCGACTAATCGTGCATCGGGGGGTTGGGGGCGTGAGAAGGGGGTTTGGGGTGACTCGCGAGCGATCCCCGTAATCCCTTTGGAAAAAAGAAAAAAGGAGGAAGGAAGGAAGGAAGGTGGGTAGGCGAGAGGAACGAGTAGACACTCACCTTGACGAAGTGCAGATTCTCCTTGTCCAGGAGGAACTCCATGGATTTGTGTGGCCGTTGATTGATGGTGGACGCGTTGCCGTCGTCGCGGGGGCTTCTGTGGGAAGCGCCGACGGGCGACTGGGGTACGTGGAGGGCGTTCTCGGTCCTGGGCCTGGGGGCGGTCGAGGTGTGATTCAGATTGAGCAGGCTCCTGGTCTTCTTGCCGGCGGCGTTACCGGTGACGGGGGCGGCGATGATCGTCGTCGACGGCACGGCCTCGTCGAGGTCGGTCTCGAGCAGGCCGACCGGGCGCTCCTGGGCGGCCTGCATCGTGCGGGCTTTCGCCATCTCGATGGCCGCCGGATTTCCAAGGTCCGTGGCCGCGCGTCGGCGCGACGAAGACGACGCCGACGACGCACCCGTCGACGGCCTCGAGCTCAGCGCCCCGACGCGGGGTGGTTGCGGAGGCAGGGGCGGCTTGCTGGATACTGGCGCCCTCCCGTTCGTGCTGAGAAAACCAGGTTTCTTGTTAAAGCTCGCGTATTTCTCGTTATTATTTCATTGGGGATTTTTCTTTTTCTTTTCTTTTTTTGTTGTTTCGTCTTTCTACGGATAGAGGGGTCGCGTTTGGACGTGTCGGGGGAGCGGTGAGTACGAACGATGTTAGGGCTGGTTTCATTCGGGGATTCGTGGGTCTGTTTCTTTTTTATGTGCGTCGTCGTCCGTTTTGACAGAGAATTCTTTGTAGGTTGAGAGATTTGAGAAAAGAAACTCGGAGGGTGTGAAGATTTAATTAACACTCGTGACTAATAACGAATATACTTAAGGGAGGTTCTTGGTTTAGAAGGCCGGAGAATGTGTAAATTTTTTGAATTTTTTTTCTCGGGTACGGTAAAGGTAATTAAATCGTGAAATTGAGAGGATGTTTTGCATATAATTAACGCGTTGGAAAATTATTTTTGCACAAAGAAATATTGGAAATTATCATGTTAGTTCCACTGTGTACACTCTAGTGTATGCAATTTTTAATATTTTTATCCGAAACGAAAAATCAAGTTTGCTCTTAAATTGTATACATATACATGACTGCCTTCTATGTGAATCGAAGCATTTAAATACAAAGTGAAAATTTCAATTTTTATCAAAAAAAGATCATACTTTTTCTTGAAAAAATTGATCTGTTCAACTTTATCTAAAAACAGTTTAATTCACATAGAGGAGAATCAAGAGACAAGGTCTTGTATCGGGCCTAGTATCTAATTATCTCCAAAATAAGTCCAGGTACCGCATAATCGGTGGATTAGAATTTCGTCTATCGTGTACACAAACTTCAGAAACAAAACGTTCTCAGAAACACGCGTTTAAAGTCTCAGAAGCTACTCGTATTACCTGCGCGTCCATTGACGTTGTACAGGCTGTAACTCGAGAAATACTCCATATTTCGGCCTACAATTATAAGACCATAATCCATGGAAGTTTCACTTTCAATTTAGACTACTTTGAAAAAATCAATTTCCTTTTCAACCGATAAACCAGGCGCCCCCTTTAACGATGGCCCATTTATCCCCCGAATTACCTTAACGACGAATGATTATGCGCATTGACGTGCACCAACAATGGTCCGCACCATGTGATCCATCGACAGATCGCCGTCATTTCGCGAAAATGAATTAGTATGTACAACAATAACGATCCGCCCTTCGCGAGACGCCGCGCAAGACTAGACACGCACGGTTAAAAGCAACTCTCGGCAGGTACACAAATCCTATTTGAGAGGCACGACATTAGTTTAATTTAATTTGATTACTCCAACGCCGGTTTCTCGCGTACCGCCTCTCCGTCTATGACTTTACAACCTGGCGGGACGCGAAATCATCGATTTTCAATGATAAAAAGGAAAAAGTTAATTGCGGTACATCGGCGAGTCACGGTAGATTGGCTACGTGGCTGGCTTCGGTCGAAAGAGAAAAAGGAGCGAAATCTACCTGGTAGATCGAGTCGATGGAACACGCTCGGGGGACCGCCGGCCGCCTACCCATCGACGTATCGGAAAATTAAATGTCGATAATTAATCCGTGAGCGCATCTACGTCGATTAATCCATGAGCGCATCTACGTTCTTAATCGAGGAACACCGTGCAACACTTTCACGGCCGGTTCCTTTTGCTCCGGCTGGCTTTGAACTTGGACTGCACGGTCCGCGGAAAGATTCTTGGATGCACGAACGCTTCCCGCCATGCTAGATTCGCGGCGACTTTCACGCGATTCGATCATCGATCATTGCGTCTCCCGTTACGCGGGAAAGAAAACACGGAAGCAACGAAGGTATAACGTTCACCCGCCGGCTACCGAGTATACTGTTTTCTTCTCCCCCTCCCCCCACCCCTCCTTCCGTGATTCGACGACGAAACGATTATGGGCCGGTGCTCCGGTAACTCGTATGTACATATAGTATGTACGTGTCGTTAAATCAAAACAATGCATACCCGCGGACGGGTTTCGCGCTAGCTTACCGGAGTCGATCGGATAAACGCTTCGAGGGACTTTTAATTGCAACGCGACGGGAGATAGATACGCGGAACGAAGCGATAATGAGTTTCTATCGCAATGAATCACGATGGGAGTGACAAGAATGCGCCAGTTAGGCAAAAGTTTCGTGGTTCGCGTTGCGGCACGAATCGTTACGGTTCCTGGCACAAGGATAACGTTGATTCGAAGTGGTTCGTACTTCGTTCGACTAATATCAAACGACGATCGATTGCTCGCGGGACTTTTGTAGATCGATCGTCGAGTTGGGGTGATTGATAAAAAGATCCGTCGACGGTGAGGATCGTATTTTTGTTAGGTAGTGTAAAATAGATATAACTGGCGATGCAAAGGTTGCGTACGGTAATCCGCTTGGTTTAACGGAACTCCGATTCGTGCCGGTCAGTTTCGTATGAATAAATTGACAGACGAAGATTCAAACGTTTTCGATTGCTCGTGAATCTTTTGCGGATTGATCGTCGCGTCGGGTTTATTAATAAAACAAATCCGTTGGCAGGGAGGATAATAATTTTGTTAGTGCACGTAAAATATACATATTCATATAACTCACGATGCAAACGTTGTTTTTACAGACAGAGATTCAAACATTTTCGATTGCACGCGAACCTTTTGTCGATCGATCTTCGCATCGCGTTAATTAATAGAATGATTCATCGAACGTGAGAATAATATTTTCGTGAAACATTTGCAATTGTTGCTCCGCGAGGGTTTCTCTCGAATCCGAAAAATCTATTGTGTGAAAACACGTGCCCAGGCACAAACGCAACCCTCCTCCCCTTAATTATATGTAGGTATACGGCACACGGCAATGCTATGTGCCTACTTTACTTTTTATTGCCTTCGAGGTGTTCGAAGTTTTAGGATTAGCGCGTTCAGTTCGAGCCACTGATTTCAACCGTTACGGTTTATGACCGTATTGACGGTCACGTCCTTTCCTCCCCTTTGACAGTACGTTGACGAACGAAGACGTTCCCGCTAAGTGACAGTTTTTCCCTTCCGGTATGCCATTTCTACTCGACGAATCAAAACTAAGAAAACTCCTACGCTACCGAAAGAGTCTTGACCAATCACGATGAAGACACGTTTACCTTTTTTGACGCGAACGATGACACGGACAGTTTCGATTCAGACAGCAGACAGTACACATTTAAGTGTAGCCACATTACTCCAAGAAAACTTGTGTATTTTGTTAAACAGTTCAAAATATAACTACCGTTATATAGTTATTACTTAAAAGAATCTACCGGCATCTACCCCAGTATTACATCCATTGAGTCTCTGATTTATTAATTTGAATCAGAGGAGTACGACGCGCCTCAATTATACCATTCACTAAATCTTGACCAACGTCGTACCGACGCCGTCGTCGTTCGACGCAACACCGATTGTTCTCAAATCTTTTGCCGATCGTCGCGTCGCGTTAATTAATAGAATAATCAACCGTTTGAATAAAATTTTTGTTAGAACGCGCGAAATAGGTATAACTCGAAATACAAACGCACGTTACTCCGTTTGCTTTGTCGCAACTGGGATTTGCGTCGCAAAAGATTTTGATTAAAATAAAAAAGAAGGAAATATACAGTTTTTTAATTTCCCGAAAGTTGGGTGTTGAGGAATATTATCCTTTTTCCACTCATTGTCAGCTATTAAATTAATAACAGTAAGTACGCTCCAATGCATAAGAGCTGATCTATAAGCATCATTTTAATATCAACGGTCATTCCAATTTGATATGCCGATTCTCGTCCGACCATCGAAGCCAAGCAAATTTGGGCAGGGATAGTACTTAGATGGGTGACCGCTTGGGAACTCCCTGTGCTGTTGGTACTTTTTTTTTCATTTCTATGAAATAGGTATAACTCGCAGTACAAACGTATATTACTCCGTTTGGTTTGTCGGAACTGCGATTCGCGCCGGTCAGTTTCCTGCGAATAAATTGACGGCTGGATTTTTACAGACGAAGATTCAAACATTTAAGTGCGCACTTAAGTCCTCGGACGAATGTCTGCGGTTGATCGTTGCATCGTAGGATGGAGTGGGTGCTTAAAGTCGGAGAGAGCCGAATCGAACCACCGACTCAATTGCTCTCAATCGTCCGTGTCGACTCTTCTCTTTTTTTTTTGCTCCGTCTGCCGCGGAAAAGTCAAATTATGCGTCGTCATAGTCGTATTCGCGGGACAGGCATGGGAACCCGTATTGTGGGGAATGCGTGAAACGAGATATCGGAAACCAATAACGTTGATCAACTTCCGTGTACTCGAGTCAATCTGTAACGTATTATTCTGATATTACTCTTTTGTGTCGTACGTCACTCGATGGTGTAGCAGAGCGTTTGAGAGTGCGTACATACGAATAAAGGTAGAACGAATCGAGGGGTTGAAACGGTTCCAAAAATAACTGTCTCGAATTGTTACACATCGGTTCTGACCGAAGCAGTTATGGGGATCGGAAAAAATGTTAGAACCGTTACGGACAGAAACGGTTCTCGCTCGTGTCAGTTTCAGTTGTGATTCTTCGGAACGGATATCACGTCGGTTTTCTAACTAATTTTGCGGTTCTGTATATATCGTATACAACTGGATCGTAAGCGATACAGAACTAAAAAATTACAGTTGTAGATTCGACATAGAACCAACGCAATCACGATTATTTGGGTTCTCGTAACCGTTTCAAAAACCGAAATCGATATCATGACTGTATTCGACTCCTACGACGAATACGCATCACAGGGTCGTACATTGGCTAAAAACGCCCCCCCAAATCAACATTTCTGCACATTTTTTAAACTAATATCGCCGAGCCAGTTAAATAAATTGAAAGTCGAGAGACGCATACTAAAATAAATCTTTACGTCTACATCCCTGGTATTATTCTCATTACTGCACTGCGGATGTTTATGCGAACTGACATTTGTATAGGAAATCGTTAAACAAGTGAAACTTTAACAGAAATCATTATTAGAATGCCTGAGAAACGCATTTTTCACATTATGCGTTTCGCATTATTCGTGCGTACGATGCGCGTCACTTAAATGACGCGTAAATGAATATACATATTGCGTAGTTTGCGCGCACTTGCCGCATTCGTGTAAGAAAATCAGTTAAAAAATCAATATACGAAGCATGCATTTAGCATCAACATCCGCAATCTACTTATTACTCTTCTCACGACGAGCATAGATGGCAATCAAATTTTTCCGACAAGTGCATCTCGGTGCATCCCACGAGTCGAGGCTCGATTTTGTTGGCTCTTCAAAGATCGATGGATAACGATGGAAATATCGGGGAAGATGGACAGTCATTAATGAGACACTTTCCGTGGGCTCGCCACATGAACGCAGCCTTCGTTAAAGGGACTGCGAGAAAAGAGGCTCAGTGAGCTCTTTCATGTACAGCCATTTACTATTCTCGTTCCGCAAAGCGATGTTATTACGTTACAAATGAGTTTTGCGCACGCGAAATACAAGGAAATAGGCTGTATCCATCGCTCCGATAATTTCAGACTTTTAATACGGCGTAGTGGTTAAACGGTTCCCGGACTTCCACGGATAACGTTTATCGACCAATTAGAACCACGAATGAAAGTAATTCGTTCAACGGTGATCCCGCCGTGCGTCGATAGGTTCGTTTGAAATTCTATCTTCGACTCGAATCTTCCCGATGGTATATTATTCGCGCTCGATTCCCTAGCGACGAGAGAACTGCGATTATGCAAATGTACTCTCCCTTTCATCCTTTCTTTAGAAAGAAATGCAGGAAAGCAGACCGCTTTAAGTAGAACCGATAATCTTTGACTTTTGCTATCTAAGGATGTTTAGACCCCGATTGATCTCGCGCAGTGCTTCTTGTACCGGTCGATTAGAACTTCCGACAGAGATAAAATAGACTTCCATAGAGCTTTATTAATTGAAGTTCGGATAAACGTAACGAGAACGATATCGAAGATAAAAACAAGTCAACGGACGTAAAGACTTTGAGATATCGTACAGTTAGAACGAGTGTTTGGTGCACGGTGTTAAAAAAAAAAAAATATCTCCCCCTCGGACCTCTTTAAAGTGAAGAAAAGAAAAATATACTCGGAGGATCGCGTGTATATTTCAAAGTAAAATGGGAGTGCAACGCAGCGAAGCTTAAAATAAAGCGAACTAAAATGCTATTTGAGCGCCGGTCGGTGAGAAATAAATCGGATTACGATGCGGAAACATGCGTAACTCGGTGTATTACGAGCAGTTTTATTCTCGCGGCATAGGGTGAGCTCACTCTTATAAACGCGCTTGAAACAATAATGGAGAATCCCGGTGTAGCTTTTCTAATATTAGGATGCAAAGAGAAGCTTTTAAAATCCCGGCGGTACTTTGCAGCTTGGATATCTGTCGTCGTAACGCGGAAAAAAGACTTGCAGTGCCGTTGCCAAAATTTGAAAATGTACCATTTACAGGCTCGAGAGGTCGTAGAAAGTAAAGGAAACAATTGCAGTTAAAACGTCGTAAAATTTGGAGCCAAAAAATTAAGAACCGATGCTACGTCAACGAAATACTAATAAAACAAAATTAATACATGCGAATTAGATAAAGTAAATTCAAGTGAAACGCGAAGACCAGATTACAAAAGAATACCGGAAAAAATGTGCGCATCGCAACACCTACAACAACAACAACCCACATTTTATCCCAACGCGCAACTCTCCACGGAATTACAGAGCACCGGCTGATGTAATTAAATTTATCGAGAAAATCAATTTACGTAATGATAAATAATATTAATATAAACGGTGATCGAAGATTCCTAACAGACACCATTCCAACCAGTTAATCTGCATATAACGACATAACGCTACCGTAATATTGTACGTATTACGTATACACACATCTACATTACGTTTGCTAATAACCAATCCATCGATACGACCGCCGGCAAATAAACGAATGAAAAAAGAAAATTGAGTCGAAACGGACCTCGCGTCGAGGCAGTTCGAATCACTATCCTCTTCACCTTTCGCTTTGCCAATCACCGGGACGAGAAACGAATTATATTTCTGCCTCGTACGCCGCCGTGAACTCAAGGCATGCGCGCATGAACGAGCCAATGGTTAAATATATACCTATACGCATGTAGGTGTACCCGGCCAGAGGCGCCTTATTAATCTTATTCCATTCCAGTACCAGTCCGGAAGTCGTTCGAGGCGATTCGAGACGCGCACCTAGCGCGTCGCTGAATTCTCGCCGACCTTTCGCTCGTCTTTTGTTCGACGTATAAACGGACTCATAGTAACGTTCTAGCCCCCATCCTTCTTTTTTTTATGACCCCTCCTGCCCCCCCCCCCAAGCCCCCCTATAACCCGTGCTCGTGGTACCGCCTTGAAACCGCAACAAACCCCCCATTTACTCGCCTCCAACGACGCGCAATTAAGTCCATGAAGGGACTTTAAGTCGTTCCAGAGCTCGCCCCCAGCTGCTGCTTCTTTATCGGGACGAATCGCTGTGTCGTTATGTCATTCGTGCGATAGAAAACCACCCGGTGGTCGAAATATTGGGTTGGTGACCTATACTCGTTCGGTTTTCTTCGCTCGTCGATGGTAGATTGACCTTTCGTACCGTTTTCAAATTTCAGAAGGCACGTTTTAGCTGTTATTAACCCATAAGGGTTGATGAGAAATTTTAGGTATGATCCCCAGAGGCAAAAATTTATGTTTTATGACTGGTGGTCTTTTTCGCTAGAGGATGCGTTACACGCATGGTGCGTAATCAGTAGACTGCGGGTGTTTATGCAAAATACGTTATTTTTATCGAGCTGACAGGCGATAATATATAATATTATGCGTATAATAATATACTATGTGGAAAATATAATGTATTAAATATGTATGTATACTTCACTCATACTTATCGCATTTGAGTCACAAAATCCGTTTAAACACGGTATAAGAATAATGCATTTTGCATAAACATCCACAGTCTGGTAATCAGTCTTGAATGGGTTAATTATAAAACTGTTTCACGATAAGTGAGTCCTAGCTGTTTTTATATAATTTTTTTTGCCATCAATATTTCCCTATTTGGAAACGGTTAATCTTCGGTACCACTTTCCGCGATTTCAATCATTTAAAGCGTCGGCTGCGCATACAGCGCAATTCTTTTTATACGTTTGCAACGCGTTTTTGCCTTTTCGATGGAAAAAAAGCATAACACGACGAAAGTGCTTTGACACGTTTAAAATTTCACAAAAAACGCCAGACCCCGGTGATCGCGACAGAATTTTAATAAAACGACAGCTGAAACGTCACTTTAAAAATAAAAAATAAAACTCAACGAATATACGTTACGACTCAATATATTCGTGAAGATTAGGCCGGTGTCGCGCAACCAGAAACTTCGCCCGAGTTCTATTTTAACGCAACATAGAAATTCCGTTAGTCCGCCCGTTTGTACCAACGTGAAATTCTGAAAGGAAATTCCGCATGATGTCGATCACGTTGGTTTAAATGTGGCGCGACGCGGTAAAGAAACTTCTATAGCGCGTAAAAAGAATCACGAACGAAAACTTCTGACAGCGTGACATCAGCCTTAGCGATCCTAAAATTCATTGGCTATCTCGACAATTTTCTTTTGTCGCTCGTATCTGCTCGGTGGTTGTAAAAACATGACTCATGTTTCGGCGTCTCTTTGAGATTACTCTGAAGAAATTCGTAAAGCCCCCCAGGACTGCTATTTCGTAAATGCTTAAAGTTACATTGGCTGTCGCGAACAATTTCTTCTTTGTGCCTCGTATTTTTGCTTTACGCCAATAGAAGCGTGACCCAATGTTTCAACGTCTGAAACATCGACGCGTGGATTAACTGTTAACGAAACACGGATGAGGGGTGTCGATGATTTAATTCGAATTATTACGCTCCGCGACACGTCAGGATTACTTAAGAGCACATTAAAATCCAGAGTTGTAGTCAGATCTTTAAATATACGAACGCTGTCAGCGAAGATTCACTCGAGGAAGACGCACGGGGTCCTTTAAGTGTATACGTATATTATTAATGGAACGTGGCCCATTTTGCGGGAATTTCGGCAAGAGATACGGTATGAGAAAATCGCTAAAAGTCGCTACAAGTGCGACGAGTTCTTACAAAATTTCGCTCCAAGGACGAGACGCGAACGTAATTGATATTTTGTATTCAATCGGACGTTGGATTTATGACACAATCGTAAAAGAAATCGACAGGACAAGGACTTTAGCATTACCGAGATGTCGATTTAAATTTAATTAAGCATTATTTTTATCTCTAGTTGGAATATTCTGTTTAATAAATATAATGAAATATGTGAATTCGCATTGCGATAAGAAAAAAAAGTACCAACACACTACCCGATATTGTTAATTAATAACAATATTAACGAGTATTATTAGTATTATCATAATTCGATAATAATTAAATTACTAATAAAAAAGTAACTGTTGATTGAATAGCTCAGTGAAAAAGGGTAATATTCCAAATATACGGAATATAAACTGGGATAGCTCAATAAATGTTTTATATAAAAAACAACTATTGGCTATTATGATCTCATATTTTAGAAGCTTAAAGGTTAGGTACTAGGTAGCATATATTGTACAAACAAGATTTTGATTCAAATAAAAAAGAAGGAAATAAACAGTTTGTTTAATTTCCCGAAAGTTCGGTGTTGAGGAATATTATCCTTTTTCCATTCATTGTCAGCTATTGAATTAATAACATTGAGTACGATCCAATACATAAGAGCTGATCTATAAGGACAATTTTAATATCAACGGTCATTCCAATTTGATATGCCGATTCTCGTCCGACCATCGAAGCCAAGAAGCAAATTTGGGCAGGGATAGTACTTAGATGGGTGACCGCTTGGGAACTCCCTGTGCTGTTGGTACTTTTTTTTTTCATTTCTATGAACCAGCCGACGGATATCCTCGGAACTGTGATCATACCTCAAGCTCAAGAATAGTATGCGAATAAAACGGAGTCCCGATGATGATTCATCGCCCTCTTCGACGCCCGTGGAGGTAAACAGCCGTGGGATATCAGTCCGCGTTATGTTTAGCTTTTTGTCAAATAAACGCGCGAAACGCGAAACCCGAATATTCGCGCAACGAGGTGGATGAGATGATTCGTCGCTCGTAACGCTACCAAGATAAATACGGGAAATTTATTAAACCCACGGGAGCGATTTCGAGAGGAAGAGCAACACAAAGAAACGTTATTCCAAAATAAAATCGTCTTGGCAGTTAAATAAATCCGTTCGACCGAGAGACCGCCGGAACAGTTTTCCGCTGAATTCGAGTGGTCGACTCGAGAGTGAACCGACAAAGGGGCAACGCTGTTTCGGCGAAATTCAAAGCCATAAGCGTTTGTAAAAACTTAAATAAGAGAATCAGATATACACGCTTCTCGTTCCGCGAAACCAGACGTTGATCGGCGGATAGCGCGAAAGGGGGCGGAACCGCGAGGGGCGAGTTCGCGAAACCGAAACAAAATCGCGGGCAGCTGGAAATTCCTGACCTCGAGGACGCGTAAACATCGTTTCCTAAACATTCCCTCGGTCAACCTAGAAACGCGGTAACGAGCGAACCGGGGCGACCACTCGCGATCAACAAAGCGGAGGGAAATGAATCGTTAACGAGACAAGGGTCACGGCACAGATTAAAACGTTGACCGGATCATACAAATCGAGCGCGATCGAGTGAAGCCCGATCTAAACGTATGAGAAAACAAACAAAAAAAAAAGAAAACGAAACGTATTGTTTATCGTGTGAATATGTACCGGTAATGTGGGCCAAACGACAATTAACGAATTATTCCGGCTTCTCCCGGGGACGGTGCAACCGAAGCAGAGGGAAATGGATTGTTAGGAGAGAGAGGAGATAGGGATAAAGGTTAAACGATGGCGTTACAGCGTTACAGAATGCAATTAGGGCGAATTACGTCGAAATGACACGGAACGGGGCGAGAGTGAAATTCAATTAAGAGAACTGAACTGGTTCCATGCATCGAGGGGAATGAGAATTGGTTCGCGGGGCCGACGATCGGGCGAACGCGAACGAGAGTGAAATCTTATCGATCGGAGGAGCACGAAGCCTGATTAGAGAGGAATTAGACGGGGCACGCGAAGAGATCCCGCGGAAAGAGGAGAGGAGAGGAGAGGGTGGGTGGTGGGGTAGGGGAGGAGCGAAATGGAGGGAGGATGAAGAGAAGGTGGAAGCGGAGAGAAAAACGAGCCGGTCAAAGGCAGCGTGGTCTTTTGCGAGCGTTAAACGTGGGTGGCGATGGAAGGTGAATTAAACGGAACTGAATAAAACCGAGTGGATGATCGAGGAGAGTGGGTGTAAGCGCGGGACTGGCAGCTGTTCGTCGACTCCGGCCGCCATTACGAAAGCCCTGGGTATCACTGACCTCGTTGCTTCCAGTCGCAGAAGAGAAACATGCCTCGAACGAACGAGATCCACGCGAACGGCTAAGAAGGCGCAGTTTGTTCGCGGGTCCCTCGTACGAGTCGGGTGGTTATACTTCAAAAAGAGAAACAACAACAACAACAATGATCTCTGATATCAGCGTGACAGGAATTCCAAGTATAAACCGAGAGAGTTGTGTACGCGCCGCGACGCACGGCAACCGCCATCCACGTAACGTCCGTCGTAATCCGTTAATTATGTAAGACTTTACGTTACCAAAGGATTTAACGACACGTCGTACCGGTCATTTCAGTTCTGTCCCGTCGCCCGTGGCGCGATCGTTACTCCGAATTAGTCACGCTAGGCTTTAAATCGTATACACGGAAGATTGGTTTGTATACCTCGGTAGAAGATACATATTTAGAAGCCCTAGAAACAGTAAACCGTGATTCACCCAGTAACCCTATATACCTGATCGACGCCATGTCAACAATAGGCCGGGGTCAAAGTCAACGCGTTATCGATGCGTAACGCGACCCCCGTGTGCAAACGAAAGGAAAATGGTCGAGGATCTTCCTCGACGAGAGCGGAGACAAAAAGTATACGCGCGTTATTTTGTTTTTTTTTTTTGTTTTTTGCGACTTACCTAACGTTGGAGACGCTTCTCTGTACATCCCCCCCGCTGGTTCTCCTAACCGGCGCCGATTTGACCTCCGACGCGAGCAGTTCATTCTTCCGCCTCTCCTCTTCCGGGGGATGCAACGGTATTATGATATAATCCGGCTCCTTTCTCGTCTGTTCCTCGCTCACCTTCCCGCGATTCACTTGTACGAGCGTATCACTCTTTTTCTGCAACTCCGATCGCGGCACTTTCGATCTACCACTGAACCTGAGCCGCGAGAATCTCTGCAGGAATCCACCGAGGCCACCCTTCTTCCTCTCTTCCTTGGTCGTGGCCATCGAGGAAGCGTCGACCACCACGTTCCTCTGGAATCTCGACGCTGACGTATCCTTCGGCGAGGATGGCGGTACGAACGGTCGTTTCACCGTCGTCGACATAGGCGCGTCTTCTGCCTTGGCCACCGGAATCGTCGTCCTCGTCGTCGTCGTCGTCGTCGTCGTTGACGTCGTTGTCGCTGTTACCGCGGCGTTCTCCTCGTGACGTTTGTCGCGAACACCACGATGATTCGTATCAACTGCCACGGCCACCGCTGGATTCCCACTCCGTTGACTGGGTTCCAGCGGGCCGCCGCTATTGCTGCTGCCGGTGCTGTTGATGCCGAGTGGGGGGGCACGAACACTGTGGACACTGTGTCCCCTCGCTGCTTCCGCCGCCGCCGTCGCCGTCGCCTCCTTCTCCATCGCCGACGGCTCTTTCTTTTCCTCCTCCTTTCTCGTAACCTTCTCCACGGAAGCCTCCTTCTCCGCGGCCTGTTTCTCCACTACCACCCTCCAGAGCCGTTCTCCAGCGTTCCCGTCGCACTTCGTGCCAGGACCCTCGTCGACGACTCTTCCGTCACTCGTCACCTTCGCCGTCGCGTTTACCTCCGCGTGATCCTCGCCCTCCGGCTCACGCGGCTGGACCATCTTCTCCGGATAAAATTCGCCGATGAAGGACCCCTTCGTGGTACTCCCGTCCAGGGTCTCGGGAGCGATTTCCGATATCGCGTTACTACGAAAAGCTTCGGGCAAGGAGCTCTCGAATTTTTGGGATTTCTCTTGGGACTCTCGTATGGGTGGGAGGTTTGATTCCTCGCGCGACACGCCCCCCTCGAGGCTGGAAGCGCCTATGGGTTTGGTTTCCAAGCAGGGATAATCTACCTCGTCGTCTACTAGGGGATAGGTACTAGGATCTTCTCCATAAATTGAAAATGGATCCGAGTTTTTTTTTATCTGACCCAGGAGAGAATTGTCCTCCTCCCTCGTGGATCGCTGGCCAAATTGCGTGGACACGTTCTCCGTAGATTTCGAGTAACTTCGCGTCTCAGGGCGAGGATCGTTGTAATGACCGGTGCTGAGATTCGACACGGAACCACCGCCCATCTGTTGATCGGTGACCTTCGATCGGGTGTGTCGACCCGACATCGACTCCTCGAGCTCGTCGCACGCGTCCATCCTCTGAAAAGCACTGTTTCGCGACGATTGCAGAACTTTGATGTAATCGCACTGTTGGGCCAGCTCGTAGCTGGCATTGTTTAACACGCGCTTCCTGCCACCGGAAGCGGCTCTCGGTGAACTCGAGCCCTTCTTCTCCACCTCGTCGGGGATCTCGTGGCAAGTTTGAAATCTCTGCGGTCGTAAGTTTCTCTCGTCTACCATGTATTGCTGGGCCAGCTCGTAACTGGCGTTGTTCTTCACTTTTCGCGGTCGTTGCTTGCCGGAGAGGGTTCGCTGAAGGCCGTCCAGGGCAAGAAGGGCGGCAGCGGTATTGCCGCCCTCCTCTACCTCGCGCTTGAACTGCTTGATCGCCTCGTCCACCACGGCGTCGATGTCGTTCTCCATGGCGATCGCCATGTCCAGGACACAATTACCGCGATCCTGAGTCTTGACCGTCGACGTCACTTGCTTCTTTTCCCGTGGCTTCGCGAAAACCTCGTCCGCGGATTCCTCCTCGTTCCTAGAGTTCTCCGCGACGCTCTCGCGTTCCATTTTACCGTCCACCAGGACACTCTGGGGCGCTTGTGTCCTCACCGAACTCATCAACGAATTCTTCATACGTTCGACCTCGTCCTCTTCCTCGCCATTTCGCTGAATCTCCTCGACGCTCTCCAAACGCCTCTTCTCGTGGACGCCCGTGACTTCCGCCATTTCGTGATCGTAACGGCTCAGCTCGGAATACATCAGATCATCCTGAGCAATGATAGAGACGCCGCAGAGATTGAGATCGATGGGAACGCTCGCTACCCTCGTGTAATTCTCGAAGAGATTCGATGTGGAGACAAAAGACGTCGCCCTTGAGGAAGCGTGCGCCGCCAATGAGCGTGGACTGTGTGCTGACTCGTCGAAGCTGCTAGGCAGACTGGGCGCGCTTTGAGATTTATCCGTGAATCTAAAATTAAAGCACTCCTCTTTGCTCCACCCTTGCTGGTGCTGCTGGTGCTGCCGCGGCTCGTGATGCTCGTATACGTGATGCTGATGCTGCTGCTGCTGCTGCTGATGATGGTGATGATGATGATGATGATGATGATCCGGCACCATGTTGTTACGACTCGCCGCCATGTTGCCGGTTATATTTAACCTGGCCTGCAGCAGACGCAAGGAACTCGACACGGTCGCCTGGCCAGACTTCAGGTCCAACAGCGTGTCTCGCTTCGTCTCGACGCCGATCTCACGCAAATCTATCGTGTTCCTGTAATCCAGCGACGTTGCGTAATTACAAGTGGAATCGCCAAAAACCATCAGTCGATCCTCGATACTCGTGCAAGCGCGATTCTCGTTTAACGGCCGATCATCATCGTCGAGATCCTCCTCGTCCTCGTCTTCCTCGTACTCTTCGTCCTCGTGCCAGAAATCCCTATTTCGCGGGAAATCAGAAAGTCGATCGATGTGATTACGCGATGGGAAAAGATGGAATCGTCGATAGAAAAGTTTATCCTTGAACGATAAATCTTAATGAAAACTGCGATTCGATCGGTTATAATAGAATCTCGCGCGCAGTTTCGGAACTTCTTGAAATTAAAAGTGTAAGTCAAGGAGGTCTATTCAGGGTCGCGAATGCAGTAACTTGGCCAAAAAACGAGGGTCATGTGGCAAGCTTTAATTTTAAGAGTCGCTGCCAAGGAAACGCAAAGACCTCTAACTCGACAATCGCAGAATATCGCGTGTCCTTTGCGTGATATTAAAATGATTTAAAAAAAAAAGAGTAATATCGCTATCGAAATTTGGGATAACCTAGCCCGTGATCAATTCCCTTTTCGATTATTCCTACCCAACCTCATTACCGAAACAAAACAACATCCGCGTCGTCGTAACGAGGACGATTATCTACAAACTACTACCCCCTTCGTCTGCCAAAAATCACAAACGACAGCTGTAACGCTCTTCTCGTAAATCCACGCGTGACAGCGGTGGCGAACGAACCGCGTGATATCGCGAAGAAAATGTCTCTCCACTCGCTCGATTATAAAAAAAAGTCACCTTACCTTGGACACTGGTGGTTCCTACGTGGCCTCGACAGATCCGAGTTTCGTTTCAGGTACAAAGGTGCAAATCCATTGGTCAGACCGTCCTGCTCGTAATCGTTGTCCTTCTGACAAGCCTCCAGGCTCTCGAAGCTGCGATACGGTCTGATTCTGGGGAAGTGATCCCCGGTGTTCTCGGTGTAGCCATTCGGCAGGACCTTCTCGTAATCCTGCTCGAGGCTGTCGGGCGAGGTGTTCTCGTGATGCGAGGCGATCGATCGATTAGAGTATTCCAACGAATCGAAACTGTAACTGGAGGGCGACAAGGTAGCGCAGGTTCTCTCGAGGGACTCGAATTGCAGCAAGGAACTCGCCCTCGAGGAGGCGGACGATCTCGATGATCTCGGCGAGCCCGGATAATCCTCGAAGGCCGGCTGATGATCGCGATCGCTGGTACCGTTGTTCCTCCGTCGTCTCTTCTTCGGCACCACGGAGTTACACTCGCTGCCGCTGCCGTCGTGTCTCTCGTCTTCCGGGAAATCAGTAAAGAAACGAACGGTCACGCGCGTCGTGTGCCGACGTCGTATAACGAGGAGGGGAAAGGAAAAAGAAAGAAAAGAAAAAGAAAAAACATAACTGCTAGTCGGCATCGTGATGCGTGCCGCTAATCTTCTTCGGTCTCGAGAGAGTAAAAGCGAGACGATATCGTGAGCGATACAGATCGCATGTGGCCTAAACCTACTTTCCAAGAATCTGGACCATCATCCGTCGTTATTTACCGAATCGTTTGCGTATATTGGATAACGCCGGTTCTTACTCCCCGTCCGATTACAAAGATTTTTTTTACAGTTGCTAGTCGCGCGGCGATACAAAAATAGCCGGATTTTCATTTTAGTTGCAATGGAGTAGGCGATAAACAAAGTATTGATATTTCGATTGTAACTTGTGTATCGTGTTCTGGAATGGAAAAATTAGATAAATGTCGCGATGTGTGTGTGCGTATCCGCGCGCGCGCGCGTGTGTGTGCGTGTGGGGGGGGGGGGGGGGGGGGGGGGGGGGGGGGTAAACAACGGACAATTCTAAAACCTAGCGAATATTTCTAAATTTCTAATTACCACGACGCTAGAGCAAGTAAAACTAGTTGAAATGCGCTGTAAACAAAAAAAAAACACGAGAATGGAATCGTAATGATCGTCGTGTAGAAGCAGCGCTCACGCGATTGAAGGGCGTACGTGGTTAAGCGCGATCGTCGACGATCGACAGAAGTCATCGATTCGAGTCCGTCGATCACGTGTCGGAGGCGTCGATCACGAAGCCAACAACCGGTGGCCGCGTATCGCCGTAAGCGTTGCTTCCGGTTGAATGAACCATGGCTTCCTGATAGAAGGGAGGGTGGGCGGAGGGTAAAAGTGGTATGCGAACACGAGGATTGGCCGGCCCCACCGTGTGGAAGACCCACTTCCGTGACTCGACTTTATAAACTGGGCCGTGAGCGGGGAATCCTCCGCCAGCCCGGCTTTTCACCAAGTTTCTACCGCCACGAGGAACGTTTAGAGCAGCGGTTCCCAAAGATATCGTCATGGTCAACCCTCGAAAGGGGTCGATTGAAAATCTGTATTTCAAGAATCGAAATGATAGGTCGTTCGAATTAGTTACAGAATTATTTGCTTGAAAATCTGAATTTTAACAATCGATATAATACGCCGTTCGAATTATTTTTTATTAATTAAAGTCAAACAATAATTACGGAAAATCAAGGGACAAGGTCTTGTCTCGGGCCAAGTACAGGTACGCGAGGATCAGACCTTGCATCTTTTCAGGAAATAACGACCGGGGGTTTTCTGAATTTTGAAAATCGGAATAGTACATGGTGCGACTCAATTACAGAATTATTTGTTTGATGCGGAAAGGAATGTCTGTCGAAAGGTCTCGATTGAATTTTCAATTTCAAAAATCAAAGTAATACATCGTTCCAACCAGTTACAGAATTATTTGTTAGGTACAGAAGGGACTAGGGCTGGATTAAAAACCGTTTCGCGTTGTATCGCACTTTCTACGAGAATAATAATGCCATGAAGCGCAATACTTCACGATTATCGCTAGACTGCGGATGTTTATACAAGGTGTATACTTCGTATACTGATTACCAACTGATTTTGTGAAGCGATTACGCGAAGTACGCGCGAAGTATGTACTATATTTGTGCACACACCGTTTCAGTTATATATTACGAATGAATAATGCAAAACCCACGAGAGAAAAAAAATTCGATTTTAAAGCTTTCTAATAACGAAACCGAGTTCTTTTCTAGTGCCACTTCTTTATCGATTCTGTAAAAATAGAAAACAATTGACATAATCATCCGCGGTCTAGTTATTTGTTTTCGAGATACACTCGGTGAAATTTAGAAAATTTTGTTATCCTCTCGAAAACAATTACTCGATAATACGCTCACGCTTCTGCTCGCCCACGAATTTTCAGTACCTGATAAATCGTGAACAACCACCCAAGAGAATAAAAATAAGTAAGCTTTTCGTAGCGAATCTGGGTCTAATGAGTAAGCAGTATTGTAACCCCGTTAATCTCTGATAGTAATCAAATTAAATAAATATAATCGACCGAGAGTATTACTAAAATGTAGTACAGTTAATCGCCATATTTCTAGGTCATAGAAAATTCAACCGCCACTATTTTATTATACTCCAACCGATATCCGACAGTTTTAATTAAATAAAAATATTCTCTATCGTTTAATCAGCGCATCTCTAAACCTAACGAGGGTCTATGAATGACGATTTGGGAACCGCTGGTCTAGACGACACATCAAGAGATACCCGACGAATTTTTATTTGGCGACCCTGTCTCACGGTGTACGGAGTCGTGAGCGTGCCACTTGTTTCTTTCTAGAAGTTAATAAGCCGCGAGAAAACAAGCGATAACATCGGAGCACAGCGGATAATGCGACGTTTCATTGTATCCAAAAACGGAGTGCAGTAATGAAATTCAGCATGGCCCGACGTAATTTGCGAGTCGAACCGAAAACAGTCGATTTCGCTTCATCACGCGCCGCCAAGCGCGTTACTTCTTTTTTTTTTACATAATCACACTCCCGCGGTATTCGTCACGGTAATCCTATATGAATGACGTCGAAGGTAATCTAATATTAGACGCAAAACAAAAGAATTGTGCGAACGTATCGTCCCATGCGATACAATCGAACGTGCGCCAGGTACGATGGAGAAGGAAGAAAAACAAAAAAAAAGGTATATCACCGTGGACATCGTAATAAGGTCGAGAATCGCGATTGACGTTGTAATCGAACATTCCCGAGAGTGATCGTTTCCCGTATTTACCGACAAAATTGCTTTTGATATTCGCTCCGAGTGTCTGATAAATTCACAGTCCAGTCTCAAGTACGATTCCTTTTGAACGATGCATATACGTCGACTCACTGCGCGAATAGTTTGTCAATTTGAAAAATATACAACTATTTTAAATACGAAAGAACAGTATTTCTTATCCCATTCAAGAGTGATCTTGCATCGGGCGCGTGCTGCATTTCCTATCCAGAAAGACAAATTGCGCACCTTACACGGGGCGATCGTGAGCGAAATAAAAATTTTCGATCCTGGGGATTGCAGTAAAAATTTTTCTTCGTCTTGGATGGGTTAACGACTCTTGTACCGACCGCGGGACGTCAATGGGGAATCGTTTGAGCCTTAACGAACGACCACCGCGAAAAGAGAAAGCGCGTGGGTACAGTGGGGCGCCTGAAGTACCGCAACCGAGCGTACTTGCGTGTTACTGTGATGCATACTCGAAAGCATTCCCACTGAAGGGGTCTTCCTCCTGTGAACGGCTCGGAATTTGGTCAGATTTTATGAATTTTTTTTAAACATTCCAGCGCGTCCAACTCTATAATTCTTCTTGCAGTTTATCAACTGCAGTCCCTGGTTTAGTCAATTGTTTATTGGGTTTAATTACTTTTAATTGGTCCACAATAGGGCTGTGTTTAAAAATTGTATGTCGCTGGTGGGTTTGACTGTCGCTCTTTGCTCCTTTCGAGTCCCATGCGAGTTTTTTTCTCTCAGAGTTCAGTTTTTATCGAGAAATATTTCGAGTGTACGGGCTGTACCATAAAAGATCGTTGTGAATGCGATTGATCGTAGAAAATTTAATGAATATTTTGTAATTATGGTATAGACGGAACGAGGCAAAACGCATTTCATAGTTTTTTTTTTCTTTTAAACGGAAATCAAAAACAGTAACACGTCCACACTGAGATTGAGAATCTTGTTCCTCGCTGTAAGGCGGCGCTGTTGTATACGCTTTATTTCATCTGGCGGCGCTGACTTTACACGTTCAATTGCATATGTACCACCGGCTGTACAAGCCACCTGATGGTACAATTGAACATGTACCACCGGTGGTACATGTTGCCGTGAACGTGTTAAACGCGTGCTGCACTGAAGCGCACCTAATTCGCAGCAACCTCCGTATGGTGATATCGGACCGATAATATTTTTTGTATAATGATTAATGGTTTTAATAATTTACTTTGGATAATTTTACTTTTATTAAAAAATATCATTGGCCGAATTGATTGCGTATCTATTTATAGCCGTTCATTCGTAACTTAAAATCATTTCTATAGCATTTACTTGTTAATCTACAAAATCCATTTACGCCTTAATAAACATCGATTCTTTTAGCACGCCTGATTTCTAATGACATTCTCGTACACGTATAAAAATTAAAACAGTCTTCCATTAATGATCAATGATTTGCTCAATCAGGTTGCAAATGCAATTATCGTGTCACGCATGCGGTGTAAACACGTCAACTTTCTGCAAGATGCTCTCGATACTTTATATCTTAACGAAAGTTGATTTGAAATTAATCGTGCGCCAAGCAATTTCATTTAACGAGGGCCAATGATTCGGAAGATTAACGCGAAAGAGAAAGCGACCCATCACGAACAATGTCTATCGGTGGTGCAAGTTACCCGCGGGGGGCGAAAATAAGATTTCCCAAGATCGTCTTCGATGCATTCGAAGACGTAATAGACCGTTCACTTGCCATTAATGTCGTACAGTTCGGAGTTACCTGAGCTTTGATATCGCGATCGGGAATGACCCCAAGTAAAACACGCGTCACGTCGCGACTGCTAACATTTCGATTAAACGATTCCTCGTATCATTCATTCGATTTCATCGAGTACCACTCGCAAGGTAAATTTTTATCTGAACGGAATTAAAGTAAGTTAAATTTAATTATTCAGAGTTGTGTTGCGATAATGGTGTTGCATTATTTAGAATCTAGTTATGTTAAATGATATTTCATTATTCAGAGTCGGGTTAAGTTGAATGGCATTTAATTATTTAGAGTGGACTTAAGTTTAATGATATTTCATTATTTATAGCCGAGTTGTATGCAAAATGGTATTAAATTATTCAGAGGCAGGTTAACTTGAACAGGATTTAATTATTCAGAGTGGAGTTGAGTTTAATGATATTTAATTATTTATAATCGAGTTAATAAGTTAATCGGTATTTAATTATTTAAAGTTAAATTCAGTTGAATTTGATTCAGTTATTTTAATAAATTGTAGCTCGAAATCGGGATAAATAAAACAAGGATCGAACGAGATCGCGATATCAAAACAGTTCCCCGTTAAAGAATGAAATCTATGATCTCAGTCGGGTATTTTAAATAACTCTCCGATCGAATTCCATTGCACCGAGTATCATTCGTAAGCGCAAAACGATTTTGCACCGATGATAACGCAACGTCGGGCGTGGCACGCAGCCCATGTTCGGACTTGTTGCCAAATTGACTTTCGACGGACTAGTCCAAGAGCTCCGCTATTATTAGACCTATTGTCAGACTATTCGAGTCGCGTAACGGTCAGGGGGCAAATTATATTTAATGCCGGACGGTCTTGATAATTTCTTACCTACTGATCTCTGCTTCGCCCGTATGTGTATCACGCTCTCAGTCTCCGAATCCGAGCCCAGCCAATACGTCGTCCCGCTACGATCGGAATCACTTTGCAGATCGTCGGACGTTTCTTCCAAAATGGTTTCCAGAAAGTCCACTTGCTGCACTAGCACCGTATCTGGAAATTCAAAGAAGACGATATGATGGCAAATGATATTGCGTCGCTTCTTACGAAAGCTTCTGCTTTCGCGTGTAAAAAGAAACACTGTCCCTTTCTATTTTTGTGATTTTAATAAATATTTTAGTACATAACAAAGTCTACTTAACGAGCGTGCCAAATTTCAGCGCTCTACGTTAAATAGTATTTTGATAATAAATTCTGTTACATCGAGCGTTTTTCAGCCCACCGAGACAGAAACGGTCCACGAGAATATGTGTGCATTACGAGTACGATATTGCTCGAGTATTAAGTGTATTAACCTTCCGTTAGTGAGGGATAATATGTAATCCCACTTGGAAATTTTTTTTCTGTCATCGTAAAAAGGATGTGCGTGCCAAATACTTCAATAACTGATTTTTTTCGCTTTTTCAGTTTGACAGTTTTCACTTGCAACCAAAAATAGTTTAATACAAATAATAATGTTAAAATAATAATAAAAAGAATTGGTGTCAGAAATGTGTTAGCAACGGAAGGTTGAAAGTATACACGCCTGAGGAGTGCCTGTATTATTGTAATCGTTTCGTTAGAATCAGTTACTCGCTCGACTTGTTCCGCCGAGTCCTGTATTTCATCATCCACCATGAAAATATTCCTTCGCGTCGACGATGGGATCGGGGAGATCCCATTGAAGCGCGTCGCAGTTTTTGCCGACGCGACAAGGTTTATAAATTCAACGCGCAAGAATTTAAAAGACGCCACGATCCGCGGAATCGCTTAAAGGGCCTTCGATCGCGATAAAAACGCTTGGCGTCGCGTTTTGTCGGGGAAAGTGCAACGTATACCCAGCACGCTACGGAAAGACCACGATGAATTTGTTAATGAGAGGGTCGATGGCCCGTGACTCCGTCATTCATTGCGGATAAAAGTTTCGCGGAACGTTACGAGCGCCTACGTTCGATGGTGACCACAATATTACGTACGAAGATAACGTAACTGTTTTCAGCATCGCGGAAGGTCGACTTCTCGTGGTTTTAGTTTCATAATTTATCCAATGGCTAAATCCCTTGCAACGGATTACTCACGCGTTCCACGATGTGGACAAATATGCCCACGATTATGGAAGTGGTCTGTCAATTTTTTTTATCGCAATATTTGAGTTTAAAGAACGTAACGCAAAATAACTGATAAACTCTTTTTTATTTGTCGATCTAGATCATTTTCATAATCATGAGCACAAACACTCGACCTACAATGCAGTTGTAAAATGCAGGTTCAACGAGTATTCAATTTCTACTTCTATTGATATTAAATCAATAGACTGGGAATGTTTGTGTAAACTACATGTACCGTATACCGGTATACCGGCAAGTATGAGTGGAGTACGTAATACATTCGTGTAAGCCTTATTTTATTGGAAATATGTAACGTGTATGTATAATGCATAATGTATAATATTAAAACATAGATTTTTAAAAGCCTCTAACGACGTAACAACATTTCTGATAAATTCTCACTTCCCTGCTGATCTTCTAAAAAAATATGAATTTGGATAAACATCCGTACTATATAAATAAATAAGCTCGTTAAGGAGCAGCGGAATCATCGATTAATAACGCCCAAACACCGATCTAGCGAGTGCTTTCGATTTTCTATTGAAAATAAGACCACGATAAATTAGAGCTAACAGTATATCGTTCACTTTCTTCTATGCGTTAAATTGGATAAAACCAATTTCGCTGCCACGTACATATTCATGAAGCAGTGTGCAAATCTAACTTCGTGAATTTCATACATATTAATAATTTACCTAGTAATTTATGCGATGCGAGTTATTCGATATAGTTGCTTAAAAGCTTCACCGCCATCTCCATTCACTTATCGACTTAATAATTTTCTGCAGGAACGAGTATGAAAACAACGACGGGTGAGATGGTTAATTATGACGAATGATAATGCGGAACATGATAAACGGTATCGACATTTCCACGAATCAGTTTCCGAAGTAACGGCAGCGCGCACGGAGTATCTCGATACGTATGAATTAGAATTTCAAACAATATTCATAAATTTAGGGTAGAAATAATATCAGTGTGAATTTATTTGAAGGTAAGACAAATACAAAGGGCTGAAGGTCTTCGCTGTATTGACGGTACTGATCGTTGTTTCTCTCTCAACGATCAAGAAGCATATTCTTACGTTGCAGCACGTATTCACACGCACACACGCATTTAATGTACGCGCGGATGCGCTCGAGGATTCCGCGAACCGCAACATTGCAGTCGAACGCCATACTTAAAAATTTCGCGGTCTCTGCATAAGAATAAGATAATTCATAACAATTCAACGCATTGTTTAACCCATACGTGCACATGGTTGCAGAACTACAACATATTTATTTTTGCTTCATAAAAATGATTCTAGGAACTGGAGAAGTGTTTGTCACCAAACACTTAAACAAAAAAAATGTAAAAAGATTCCACTATCAATTAACCCTTAAATGCCTAGTGTTGCCATTTATCAACATACCAAATTTATTCATTCAGAACATGTTATCCCTAAAAATTCCATGTGTTTAAGAGCTAATGGGAATTTAACAATCTTACGACGTTCTCGATTCTCACGACAAGGCAAATTTTTAAACATAAAAGAAAGAGAAAGCGAGGCACAGCGACCCTCGTTCGCTGATGTATCTTACTCTCTTTTTCTTTACGTTATAAAAATTATTGTAATCCCGAGGACCGGGAACGCCGTAAGAGATTTTTTTTTAAATTATTCGTTATCACAATATTTCCTCGATACCCGAGCACAACGAGAGGCTTGTCTTCGTCCTCTCGCGGCACAGACTCCGAGCTGAACTTCCACGGAATCCCATAATAATTCGCGGCACGCAGCTGTTTCTTTGCCCGAGGCCGGAAATCATCAATTTCTATCGAAACGGAGTGCAGAGCGGGGTAATAACTATCCATCGGGGAACAGAAGAAACAACCGCGACCCAACTTGCCGCATACCGCGCCGTACGCGTGGCTGTCATATAAAACTGAAACGCGAAACAACGATAATCGAACAATCTCCCCGCTCGTGAGATAAAAGTTCTTAAATTCGCGGATCCCGTAGATCGATGGCCCATCAAACGTTATCCAACGGGCTATTGTTAAGAAACAACAGGTACCGCTCCGAAAAAAACTTTTACAAAATTGCATACAAAAGTGTACTTTTCTCTAAATCTGAATCTAAAATTTGGATACAGAAATCGATTTTTTGTTCAATTGTCCGACATTTCTTTATTTCTTAATATTTTTTGTTCTCCGCGGTTCACTTCATAGAGACAGTCATAACGAACAAGTAAAAAAATTAATTTGGTGTCAGAGGTCTACAAGTGTAAATATTACATCACCCGTAATTTTTACAGTCCCGCCAACGGCAACATCGCCAGAAATGTTCAAATAAATTTTTTAAAATAAACATCGGTAAACACACCCTGAAAATTTCAACTTAATTCCACCAGTAGTTTAAACATTAAAAAATGCAGAAGAAAGGCTTTATTTCAGCTTTCTAGACTGTCTCCCCCCTTAAACATTAAACATTTTTATTTAACGCTGAGTCGTTTTTTCTCACTTCGGGAATCATTTACTTTTCGCGGATCAATTAATCTCCTCCGTTTTACATCGGTCTAAATCGAATTCCCCAGATATTAAATACTTCTATTTTTGAAGGAATTTCGAAAGAACGATAAATCGCTCGTCTCTTCGTCATCGTGGTACGGAGACGTAATCGTTAGCACGAAGATGCACGCAAAGCACGATATTCCGAAGATTCTGCAAATCATAACGCGTTTACATTCTTCGTCGACGACGGATAACTACCTGGTTTCCCGAGCCGTTGATGTCGGTAACGGTTCGTTAGTACGGATTGCACGCTGCGTAGCTGCGGGACACTGCGCAACGACAGAATAAACGCTGCGTCGGGACCGTTAATCCGCGAGTCACCACCCCTCGCGGAAAAGTCAAACGCGTACTTTCGCTCCGATTAAGCGAAACAAAAAAGAAACTGGAACGGCACCGATTTACGGCGCCCGAGACAATTTCGGTATCGATTACGACGCGCGGCACGATAACCGACGAAATTAATATCGTGCGCGTGGAAATGTTTTTACGCGAGACTTCGAGGGAATTCCTGAGGCTAGCCGAACTCGAATGTCGTTCGGTATAAATCCGACGATCATTGCAATCGTGCGCCGCGAGAGCGCAGCTCTTTTCTGAGATTGTGCGAGCTGCACGGAGAGCGCGTAACTTTCCACCGAGCGAAAAACGATAAGGCTATCGAATTAAACTTTGCACATCTGCAGCGACAGAACGAAACCGATCGATTTGTGCGAGTCGTACTTTTGTTATTGTTTTTTTTTTATGATTCGCGATTCCGCTCCCGATGAGGACAAACGGATCATCGGCAGATTCTTCGTTTTAATGGAAAAAAAGATCGATGAAATATGGATGAGCGTCGCGAAGCGACACAACGTGTCTATAAATAAAAGATACGATTTAAACATTTGCCGGGTATCATTTGGATCCGATACGAATAAAAGGACCGCGGATGTTTATGCAAATTCATAGGTTTACGGGAGATCGATAGAGAAATGGAACTTGAAGAGAAATCAGTATTTTTCTTAAAGGGCTTTAAAAACGTTTTTCTTTATATTATACGTTGTGCATTAGCCGCGCGAAGGTCGTGTTTCTTTAAAGTGACGCGCAGACGAATACGTTACATACTTTACGCATACGTGGCATGTTCGTGTAACAAAATCACCGCAGTAATCGCATGCTTTGCATAAACATTCACGGCCTAACAATAAATACGACATTACAACGCTATTTACCACTCGTAATTCTTTCTAAATCGTTCGTCCAATCGGTCTGCACCATCGATAGATCAATTACTCCTTCGGTAATCGTCGAACAATTTGAGCGACGATGACGCATCGCTCTGGCAAATTGTCGGTATTCGTATTCGAACGACAACATTTGACTCCGACGTTACTTAAAAAAAGTGCTCGCAATATTCCTCCTCGCGGTACTTCCGTGGTAAAAACGAAAACAATTTCCTCGATAAGTAACATTACCGCTGACGGCGTGTTGCGAACCGGTTGTGCGAAGCGTCGAAAAAAAAAATTGCTCCACTTATGCCACGGCGTCGGATAAGATCGCGCTTCTTTATTTGCCACTTGATATCGCGACGTTCGATCTCCCGCGACAATGAATTCGGTAATCCCTCTCTTATGCTCGTCGCGCCAGAAACGCGTAATGACGATTGCGAGAGCAAGACGTCCACCAGAAATGCAATTTGTCTTGCACGAGTGCAGAGGCACGCACTACTATGCAACATCATGGAAGAACCACCTGTTGCAGTCGCCTGTTGCCCCGTTCGTTCCGTGACTAACGGACGAGAAGAATTCATCGACTCGCAGGAAAATAACGTTCGGGACAGCCACGCTCGAAGTTTCCTCGCGATTGTGTCTTATGTCGGCGACGCGATTAACGGGTTTTTTGCGGGACGAATAAAACTGGAAAGCGCGAAAACTGAATATTCGTGACGACGAAATATGGGGCACGATTACGGTAATTATGGCGCCGTATTCCGTGAGTGGCTTTCTGAGCTGTTTTTAGCGAGGAACGTAAGAAAAGTAGTCAGTACTTTTCATGTAAAGGCAATAATAAAGCAATTAGAGCTATCGTGGATATGGGAACTTTAACCTCGTCAGTCCTGACTTTTTATTTTGCGTAGAAAAATGTTCTTATTCTAGATCCTCTTATTTAGTACGTTAAAGGGACATGGCAAGATTGTTTTTGTATTTTTGAAAATATAACTGTTTACAAAACTCAACGAAATAATATATGGTAATGTACACTGTGATGTACAAAAGGGCTCGGTGTACATAAATCGAAAAATGGCTTCAATAAAAGGGTTTAAAAATAAAATGTTTATGTACATTGCAATCTACTCCGCTCTTGAGGAGATTAATGTTTACATCGAATTGTAAACATTCAAAACGTAAACAACATAGCGGTATATTCTTGCATACTCAATCGTAAGTTACGATGTAACTCAAAAAGCAATATCGTACTACCGGTGCGTTACCATTGCGTTACAGCTGCGTTTAAGGATATTGTTCCTTTTTTAGGAAGTCCATTAAAGGTAGAATTTTTTTTACTACTTTTCTTGCATTTCTCGGTCCAAATGCCTTCGGCAACCACTGTCAGAATGACCCAAAAATGGCACCCGTATAACTGAAGTGACTAGAGACATAGCGATGGGAGAGGGATGTGTATTTTTTATTCGCAAACGAATAAAAAGATTTATTATCAGCCTCTCGGAGGACCGCTCATCTTTTACACGGATCTCACCGAGATGCGGAGAATCAAAGTGGCGTGTGTCGACAAAAATAGAAATTTAAGTTACATCGATATGACTCACTACCGCAGTCGATCTCCGATGAATCGCGTTATACCTTCGAATTAGTCACGGCGCGTTATTCTTAATTTTTTCTGTATTTCTGCAAACATTTAGCTTCAAATTAGGTCGCTTAAAGTAGTAAACAAATTATGGCAGTTACGGTTTTATAATGCAGAATACGTGTCTGAAATTAGCATTGTATTGAACTTAACTGACATTTAGCGTTAATTTGAAAAGATATGAACGTTAGTAGATATTTCTTTGTTGAATTTTTTTTACCATTCTGAAAATTAATGTATACACGCGCATTCAGTAGGTCACGAGCGTGCTCGTATTTATATTTATGTATGTAAACGTACGAATACTTTCTATTTACTATAATGAATTAAAATTATATTTACCATCGTAAATAGAACAGCAGGATTTACCGGCGATATTGTGAAAATTTTGGTTACGCACAGTGGACTCAGGAAAGTATTCGAACGCTTACATATATACGAGTTACATGTGTAAGCGTTTCAATACTTTCGTGAATCACTGCGCGTAACTGAAATTTCTATGATATCGTCGATTACATCGAGATTTTCCATTCACAATGTCAGCTGAAGTTGACACTATCGTATAAACCATAATTGAAAGCGTGTACGCGTAATCAAGAAATAAAGAGTCCGCGAGAATCTCGCGGACTTAGGATAATTAATGGTTCGCGTGACCATGTAAATGTTCGCTTTACCCCTCGCGCCGTGCAATTTGCTGACACTTTGTGCAAATCCCCAACCGGTTTACGGAAATTTCACAAAGCCCCGAGACGCCTTCGCAGGCCGATAAAAAATCGCACGACCGGCACCCTATCTGCATTCACGGTTTTTCATTAACTCTCGCACGCTCACCCACGGTTATACGTAGAAAGTAGCCCGCATTAAGGCCTGGCCATTAACGAGCGATTTGTATGCAAAGGCACGCCATTTTCTATCCGATGGAAGTTACGGTAATGATAAGCGGCTCGGTCGATATCTAGAGCGTAGACGCGAAGAAGGTCTTCTCGAGACTCGTAATAAATAATGGAATTTCCGGTTTGACGCGATACGTTAGCTAGTCAGTGTCAACCGGATCTGATATCGCCGTTCATTATTTAACAACTCTAACACGACCGAGCTGAAATAGAGACGCTTCGCTTCCAGAGAGATCGCTTCGCGCGCATTCCGCGATGCGTCTCGAAGCGATACCAAACGAGATTAAAATCCCTGCAACGACGAAAAATAATACAGTCGACTCTCGATAATTTTCCAGCAGATAATTTGAATCTCTCAATAATTTAAAGTTTTTCCCCGGTCCCTTGAAAAATACTCGGTAAATTGAAAAAAATCAATGTTGGTCCTCTTGGTAATTTGAAATTGCAGCGGGGGCATCTTGCCCGCCAACACTCTCAATTTGAAGTCAACGCTCCCGAAATCTCTATAATTTGAAGTCCCCAAATTTTGCGATTGATTTGTACATAACATAACACGAATAAACTTGTCGTTTGTTTACCCCGATCTTTATCTCATTCAGTTTGCAATCTGCATTCATACTGTATTGTATTCAAACCGTGTTTCATAAAACTATGAAACATCGTGAGATGTATAAGCCACAAGTGACTTTCGATTACCGAATATGAAATAAAAACGAATGTATATACACACGTGTACATACATATGTATACACGTTCAATCAAATTCTCGTTTAATTGAATTTTCTCCGCCCTCCCTTTCGATTACTTGAACTCCTATTATTTTGAACTCTCGCTAATTTGAACTCTTTTTCTGGTCCCTTGAGTTTCAAATTATCGAGAGTCGACTGTATCGCGTTTCAGGTAGAAAAATAGAAGAGTGGTATCGCGGCTCGCAAACTGTGACCGAGCGCGTGAGAAAGAAAGAGGCAAAAAGGGGAGAAAGTAAAAAAGAAAGAAAAAAAAGGAACCGTATCAACGGAACGAACCATTAGTCCGTAGATCCTCGTGCGTGGGTTGAAAGTGGGAATGATGTTGCAGTTGAAAGCCGTACGCCGGAAGCCATGGATTCGGTCCGTTCACCAGATCCATGTCGGCGGATCCGCTCAAGGTCGGTGGCTCCTCCTCGTCTTCGGCGGTCGCGACGATCGTCGGCGACGATGTCAACGTCGTCGCCATCGTCGATGCCATCGTCGCCGCCGCGTTCACCTCCTTCGCGCTCATCTCCAGGAACAGGAGACGGGGACGTGACCGACGACTCCCTCGGACGACTCCCGTTCATTAATCGCTCCGGCGAACTGTGAACCCACTTTCCGCCTTTCCTCGGGGTCCCTCATGCTCTATCCTCGGAAGTTCTTCCGGGCACCGGGTCTCCTCTTTTAAGGGCAAAAAAAAACAGGGCAGGATGTTTTAGACCGTGCGCGTAACGATGCACGTGGAATTCGAATGATCGGTGATGACCTGTTCTACGAGGAATGGAAGCATGGAGGATATTTGATTTGTGAAGGGGGTTTCTACCTATGCTGATTGGAGGAATCGTATATTTTTTGGAATTTATTACGAAGGAGATTTAATCCTTTGAACTGCAATTGATTTGCAGCCAGACGATTTAATGTATATATGTTACGGGCAATGTAAATAATTGGGCATTATTCGTAATGCCCGGGCAATTTGAAAAGTGCCGAAAGGGATATGAGAGGTGTTTGCTTGCTTTAAAAATTATTTTTAGAGCACTAGCACAGATTATTCCGTAAGCAATAACAGGTGTTTGCTTGCTTTAGAAATTTTCTTTGGAATTAGTATCATTTGTAAGATAAATCAAAGCAAAGAAAAATAAAGGTACTTTTAAAATTTCCCGGGCATTATGCATAATGCCCAATTATTTACATTGCCCGTAACATATAAATGACGAGCCGAACTCGTCATTGTCAGTTTGCTGAAGAAAGTTCACGACGATCGGAGCTCGTCATTGTTAGTTTGCTGAAGAAAGTTCATGACGAGTTGGATTAGTAATTTCAATTCAGAGGGTTAAATATGATAGGTTGAAATTTAACATGCTCCTTAAACGGATTTTGTTGCGCACGAAAATATTTTTTTGACACGAATAAAAATTTAAGGCGTCAGTGGGGAAGCGACGTATGTCTGTGCGCAGGCGATTGCATTTCTCGGTTGTGAAAGTCCTAGCTCCTCGGTAGATGATACGAATAAAAAGAAGAATGATTTATGTATAATCGCGCTGAACTAGAATCAAGGTGAGAAACCAATACAGCAAAAATAGTGAGCCATCGAAACCAAACGTTGATCTTTACCAAACATGTTGGCAACTTTTCGATTGTAAAGAAAAACTTTAAAATATTTTTAAATAATCCTAGCTATGTATATGAAATAGTTTGCTATGCAAGTGCCTGCAGAATTTTATGAGGATTGCTCGCCTAGGGTACAGTGGAGTACTTCCGTGAATAAATGCAAAACTACATTTGAAGTTTCACCAAAGCTTATATTATCCTCGTCGCTCTCGTGGTTGGCCTACAGATTTGCAAATCTTATCAAGAGACAAGACCTTCCCTCGGGTCAAGTACAAGTGCATGAGAACTAGAACTTGTATCTTTTCAGGAGAGAACGAACGGCTATTTTATGTAGATTCAAAGCAAAAGTTTTGTGAGCTATCTCTAAGACTATGGATCTCCGCGTAATGCAAAAGAAAATTATTTTCTTTGCCCAACAAAGTAGAATTCACCGCAATTAAACCAACGAGATAACGAATCGGTACAATCTATTTTATTTACTATTCCCACGATATATCCGACATTTCGACTTCTAGAACAAAACTTCAAAATTACGATAGACTCAAGTCGCGCTGTTAAAAATTTCAGTTTGATCTTTCACATGGATCAAACTGATTTCAATCAGGTACGGCTAACGGAATTTCTTTAGTGCGTAAAAAAAACTCGAGCGGAAATACTTGGTAGCGTGACGTCAAGCTTACGCAGAAAAAAAACGGAAGTATCGCGGAAACCTCCGAAGGCCGTTTTGGCCTGTAGAAAATAATACCGCTGAACGCCTTGGCGAATGCCGTGGAAATTTCAATGTTTTCTTCGCACGGTCGACGGACACTACGCGCAACCGAATATTATGGGAATTTAACCGCTTGATTTATAAGCGAAATTCGATATCCGGCGGAGGAATTATTCGTACGAGTGGCAGGGACATGTATGTACGTTTCCTAGGTGTCACGGCAAATTATGGTACTAGCAGGATAGCTGTATTCAAAGAACTTAATGGAAAATGTATGTTGACCCTACGCAACATTTACCAAATAAACGACTAACGGTATAAGAACGCTCTTCCCGTGTATATCCTGTGGGATTAGTTTAACGCCGCAACCATTAGGATGGTAACAATAGAATGCGCTCATTAGTTAAAACCACTAATCGGCGTTTAGTTATATAATTTTATCCTCAACTATTTAAAAAAATGTAAGATGGGGATCTGAATCATTTTTCGAATTACCGCGTTGTTTTTAAACGCGGTTAAAGAAATAAGAGTTATGAAAACCGACCGTCCCGCGGAACAAAATTTAGAAAAACACGCATTGCGAAGAAACGCGTTGATGCAACGATCGTACTCGAGAGAGTCATGAATACGAACCGGTACTTAATTACAGATTTTATCACCATTAATTTTCTAAAATCGGTTTCAGAATTAACACGTCGCTCCGTATCAACACGGTTGCTGAGATTATTCAATTTATCGAAACTGACGAATGGTGGGATATATAAAAAAAATCGATGTAACGATCGTACACACCATAGAAAAAAAAACTAAGAGATTAACCGCACTTTAATTATATAATTATATTTAATTATACATATACATTTGATCATTATTCATTCTTCAAACGCAAAAGGGAGCTAAATTTTCAACATTACAGCCTCGCTTCGTATACACGCGGATGCTGGGATTCGATTTACCGAAAGCGATGAATGGTGGATTAAATAAAAAAAGAATCACGCTTTGCGGAGAAACGCCTAGATGCAATGATCGTACTCACCAGAGCAGAAGATACTAGAGACTAACCGGTATTTAATTATCAATTATATCATTAATCATTCTCTAAACGCAAGGAGGGGCTAAATCATTTTCAACATTATAGCATCGCTTCATGTATACGCGGTTGCTGCGATTCGATTTACCGAAACCGATGAATGGTGGGTTAAACAAAAAAAAATCACGCTCTGCGAGGAAACGCCTAGATGCAATGATCGTAGTCACCAGAGTAGAAGAAACTAACCGCTATATAATTATAAATTTTATCATTATTCATTCTTCAAACGCAAAAGGGAGCTAAATCATTCTCAACGCAGCAGCACCGCTTCGTATACAAACGGTTGCTGGAATTCGACTCAACGAAACCGATGAATGATCGGTAAATTAAAAAAAGAACCACGCGCCGCGGGGAAACGTGTAGATCCAACGATCGACCCCGAGGGATCGAGGCCCGGAAGGTACCGTAGAGCCGAGAGATACGGGAATTTGAGCGCTCCTCGCGATACCGATTTAACGAACGACGATATACCCCGAGACGCGGCTTACCGTTCCGCGGCGTTAAATATTGCTCCGAGCCCGCGAATTTAAATGGCGCGATGGGAATTCCTGCGCGGGCAGAAGTTACGCACGTGTAATTGGATAAGGATCGGGCTTGTCGTTCCTCGCGGTTCCTTATTCTCTTCCTGAAGCGTCTCCCCGCGAAGAAAGGAGAAACTTTACTGCCGCCGTATTTCTTTCGCGTGTCCGGCCGAAACGACGCGGCGCGCTCGTAATTTTCGCGAGCCACGGATGGCAAACGTGTCCCGAACACGGCGATGCTGCAATCGAAATCTTCGGTCACCGGGTGCATTTTATTACCGCCGATCGGTAGGATAATCCGTGGGTGCGCGAATTTCAATTCTCATTGGATTTATTGCGGAAAGAGAGTGAGAGAGAGAGAGAGAGAGAGAGAAATACGTAATGCGAAAATTAAATTACGTAGGCGTAACGCTTATTTAACCGGGCCAAGACTCGAGAACCCGTTGAACTTCGCATCGCGATCATCCTCGCTGGGACTGATTCGTCGCGGAATAAAAACTGAAGCCTCGACGATTGAGTAGAAACGAGGAGGCGGTGAATATTTTTGAACAAACGTTGATAAAGCCGGTAGCCGAGCGAGCGTTATCGCGATTAAATCATAAACGATAGAATATATCGAGCTTGGATACGTATTGCAAATTGGTATTCTCTCCCAGTAATCTATCTGGCTTACGTAATGCGCGCACACCGCGTGCTTTCGATAGACATCTGTTTTCTCACACGATCAGCTGTTTTAATTCGATGACGCTATCCGCGCGCGTGCAAGCTCCTTCCGTGTATCTCGCGGAGAGAAAAACAGTTCGATCTCAATTGTTCGCGATAACGCGGCGCGCTTATGTCATTTGACGAACGTCCTTGACGGAGAAGTTAATAAAAAAAAAATAGAATAGAAAGCGTGTCATTGTATTCGCCGCGGCACGTAGGTACCGTTTAACGCTTAAGGGTAAAAGTTACCTGTCCCATTCGAACAAACGATCCGTTCTGGTTTAATTAAACGCAACAAACGCTGCGAGAGTGTCGATTAAACGATACATCTAACGAGTTTCTTTTGTCATCGATATCGATCACACGACAAAAGATTCGAAACAAAGTATGTAAATTTACACTTGTCATTATCCGTTCAACGCGGTTCTAGACACTTTCACTTTACATAACGTACTTTTCTATCGCAAAGTCCTGAAAACACCCGACGACATGGTACAGATTTAAAAAAAAGTGTCTCGTCTATTATCTCATCTCACACATCTAAATCGAGTCTCGACATTATTAACGCACTCGAGTCGAAGCTCATCCCACGGTACGTTCGGCCGTACGTCATCGGTGGTCATCGGAAACGACGAATTTCAACGACAACCGTTACTCGATAGTTTATTAAGCTGTCCTCGTAAAAGCCATCGAGCGCGTCACGAGAAAAGCGAGACGAACGAACGAACGAACGTACGACTCGACGATAATACAATTCCCCTAACATCCAACGAGACCCGAGCGAGTTGTCCCTGCGCACACTTGAACCGTGACAGCTGTCAAAAGTGTGTAGCGTCCATGACGCAAACGCGGATACTCGAGGCAGACCATTCAGCAAGGCGAAATGAAAGGAGGAAGAAAGAAACGTTACGAGGAAAGGAGGAACAAAGTGAAATGGAGATACAGGGACGAGGGAAGCCGTGGCCCGTGGGGAGGCGGACGATAGCGTAAACACGCAAGTCTTACGTTTGTACGCGCGCATGAGAAAGAAAGAGAGAGAGAGATATGGGGGAAGGGAGGAGAGAGGAGGAGGAGGATAGAGAGATGGAGAGAGTGCTACTTCGGAGGAAGAATAAAGAAAGATAGAAAGAAGGTTAGAACCGCAAGCAGAGAATTCCGAGTGCGACGGCGCGGCGGCGGTGGATACCTGTCAGCGCGCATTCCACGATCCCACAGCGTGCTCTCTCTCGCCTCGTCGTTTACTATCACCACGTACACACGTATATATATCCCTTTTGCCTTTCTATCCACGGGAATGCACAGTAACACGCACTGAAATATTATTTACACGTACACCACTGGCTTCTTCCACCGCGGTACGAGAGAGTGAGAGAGAGGGTTTGGAGAAGATAGAGAGAGAGAGAGAGAGGTATCACTCGGCGTATCGCGCTATTAGCCGGTTCAATCGCGTGTTACACGGGCCGCGGGAACATGGCGCACAACAAACTTTTCAGGCGTTCGCCACTGGTTCGCGGTTTCACCGTGGCGGGCAACGAACGAAAGATCCTCCGCGCGACGAAAGAGGAACCCGGAGGAGCGACGCGAACAATGGAACGTGACTTAAGGAGACACCGGAGAGCGCGAGAGGCAGCTTTACACCGCGGGGTAAATACTAGAACAAAACTCACCGCTTTCGCCCGCGGTGCGCGGCCGTGCTGGCCAATCCCCACCCGCGCAACGGCGCCACGTGGTACGCGGCTCGGCCAATCGGCGGCTGGTTACGCGGGGCCCCCCGGACGTGTTCGTAAAGCCGGCTCGTTACCGATCTCAGTTTCGTCTCTTCTCTTCTTTTCTCTTCCCTCGCATCCGATTTAACGTTTAGGCATCGTCCCTGTGTGACGCGGTCGGTCCACTTTTTGGCGGACGCCGACACTTTTTTCGCACGCCTTTGTTGCGCGTTTGCCGTTGCTCTCAGAATACGGGGTGGACGGTGTTGGACTATCGTAGTGACTGGAAGTGCGCATAGACGAGGGTTAAGCGGGTTAGATTGCGCGAAAGATCGACGAAAATAGAATTGCCAGTGCCGAGGGTAAATAGCGAGGAAACTCGTTGCTTTCGTCCGCGATATTTACGGCCGCGAGTTACCGATCCCCACCCAGAGAGAGATTAATATTACGTGTGAATCGACGTGGTTGGTAAGGGGACGGGTGGATGAGCTCGTAACGTTTTCTCGCGATCGGTCAGTACTCTCATGATCCCGACCCACGTACTTGTTTACTTTAAATCAGCACAAAGAGACACGCGAGAGTATCGCACTTCCGTTGATGCCCCTCGACGTTTCTCTCTTTGAACAAACACGCGCCGCCCGCCGGCGTGCATACACGCGCACGGTGCTAAAGATTTGTCGTTGTTGCCGCTAAGTGGTCTTTTGTAGTCATTCGCGGTCGCTTTGCGGGGATAGATTTACATAGTCGACCCGATCGCCGCGGAAAATTGAATCGTCAATTAGGAAGTACCGATTCACGTATATGTATACGTTTCCGTTAATCGCGAAGGAGGTTAAGATAAGTACTGGATTTCTTCGCTTCTTTTAATTCAAATTTTAACGCTCGCGTAACGAGTTCGAATAATATTTCCGCGAACGTTTCGATAGATGACCAATAGAAGACGGGTTTCATTGATGTTCGCCGTCATTCGCGGGAATATTGATCGGTAGATTAGTCATACGAATTATACAACTACGCGTTTTACAGGTAGTAAACGCTTGGCATACATTTTTCAGTCTCATTTCCTGGAAAACTATGTCATTGGGTGAACGTAATATTAATTGTGAGTTTCAACAGCAATAATTCGTACGCTCAGTGTACCAACATTGGTACATGCGCAGGACCACGAGGAAAAGCTGCGCAAGACCCGACTCGTGCATTATCAGAAGTAAACCGATTCATTGAAATTCCCTGCCATTTGATCCGTAATGTGCAAACGATCGCATCGTCAATTATAAAGCATTTTGCGCTCCAGAAGCTGTATTCGTAACGACGTGCACCTGTCGTCTCTCAAAGCCAGACCTTGAATAGTTACAAAAGCTTCCCGATGGGATTCACGCTGCTTAGGCTGGCCGGTATATTTGCAGGATTACTCGGAGCAGAAATTCTACGAATTCCATGAGTGCACACTCGACGAAGGATGCAACTACTAATAACCCGTTAATGAGTGTTTTTATATTTTACAATCTTCGAGAATAACGCTAATCGTGGATAAAAAAAAAAGTTCTACGAGTTCGCGACAGTTTCCAATGATAGATAAACGTCTTCCAGCTTCTTGCGCGAAACAGGTTGTATCGTCGGTAACCAGCGAATTAGCATTGATAATTTTTCAGGAAGACGCGATACTTGCGATCATCGGCCGTAACCCGATCGCCGAAACCGACGGCAGGCGGCTCTGAATTGGACTCGAGAAGATCAGAGAATCCCGCGATGGTGTGCGTGAGAGACACGAGTGTGTAACGGGCCACTGGCCGGTGGAATTAGTTTCTTTTTTTGAGGCAGGTCACTGACACCGAACGGCGATGGATTGACGCGGCGGGGTCAAGTTCTACGTGCGCCGTCGACGGAGAGCTCCGCGTTTAAAGGTATCGCCGGGCATTCCTTGCGGGATATCGCGTTACTTACGGCACACCACGATCAATCGTACGAGCATAGTCTTTGGCTATGCAACGAAGGATGCAAGCTGTAAATCGTTGCGAAAGGCGCGAACGGCATTGCTTGTGGTAAGCGGTAAACTATTTACGAGGAAAAGGGGAGGGGGAGGGGCGAGAAGGGAGGAAATATTCCGTAGACCCGTTTCTGTGTTCCGATAAATATTATGTTACGCGGTAATCGGCCGTTTAGTAACTGTGGACAGAAGTGACGCGACGATGATAATTAAATGGGATTTCTGTTTGGTCGCAGATTGCGTATCAACGTTATCGAGCGTGCGCTTCAAAGTTGTGAACGTACTGTTTTTTTTAAATGTATTCTGAACTACTTTTTACCGGATAAGTTCGATATTTTCTGCGTTCGCGCGCATCGCACGCTGTACAAACACTTTCAGGGACGATTCGCAGCCGTAGGTCACGCAACGGTGCAATCGCGTTCGAGTCACGGTCCGGTCAAATATTGTTGAATGATTTTTAAACGGAACCGTACGCGCCGATGATCGCGCTCGAGTCACGGTCGAAGGCTATTTACGCTTCTATTTAAACCTCATTTAACAATACATATTTAACCGGATCTCGAATAGAGCGTGTATCGTGCCATCGCGTGACCTAAACCGTGAATGGTCCCTAAAATTGACTCGCCGCCTTGAAATTTTACACGTGTACCCCTTAATACGATGTAACATGTTTTCGGGATATAAATGGACGATACGTGCGTAGTATCCAAAGCCGTTTGATCGAGGCGTGTTTCGAACGGTTAGAAACATTATGCATGAGCGAAATCAGTCATTGCTGACGCACAGAATGTTACGCGGCCCGTGTTCCGCAGCGATAGAATTCACGGAACGCTGCATAACGCGCTGCTACACAATATTATTCGGAGAACGGAGCTACAGTAGAGTAACTCGTTAAAGACACTGTATCATCGCGGAATCGTGTGAAATGAAACGATCCTTCAAAAGTCATCTGCTCGTGATAAATTGTCGTTAACGATTGTACCGCTTGCATTAGCTGTACAAATATGTACACGATACGAAAATTCAGGAATCGAACCTCATCGCGGATTACGCGCGCATGACACGAGATGCGTTGGACGTAACTGTTTCTCACGATTTCTTAGTCCGAACAAGAGCGGAAAATCCGTACGCGAATTCTTGACGGAAGAACGCAAGTAACGGTACCACGCGATGAACGCACAAACTCGCTATTAATTATCTAGGCACCTTGGGCAACACCTATTCAGTATTTTTTTGTTCAATGTTACTACGCGTTGCTTGCAATATCAACGCGTACGGTTGTTAAATTTTTAAAAACAAGTAAAGCGATACCGATATAATATATATATAATACCGATTTTAATAATACCGCATACTTTCAACGTATTTATTTTTATTACAAGCGTTTTGAAATTGTAGAATACGATAAATACCAATCGACACTTGAAATTAAATACAGTAAAAATTATTTATTCTATCTACGCGAGTACGAGCGTTCTGTGCGTAGTAAATAAATCTTGCAGCTCACGTATGCGTAATTCGATGTTCGACGATGGAGTCCTTTCATGCGACGAACGAGTCGAGCATAATCATTATTCACGACGGTATTCGCGTGTATTGAAAACAGAACAATGACATTTTACTGTCTGTCCGCTGGCTGGCTCTTTCTTTTTTTACGACCGTATAACTATCGCTTATGTAAAAACCGGAATGGGTTGCATAAGGTGCTCGGTGAACCCTGGTGATTATTGATAACGAAATCGCGATCGTTAGGACAACGTCTGTGTTTACTTAATTTTCTGGGTCGGTGTTTCCAGTTTCTTAAATAATTAATAACTAATTCTTCGTAGTATACGATCAATTATACTACTAAAATACCAGAATGGTTTTAATACTGAGAACCTGAGTCTTTTTAAAAATATTGAATATTGGGGGATGTACGGTAACTCGTACACATCGATGAATCTTTGTGGCGCGTAGAGTGAATTTCTCGACAAATGGTCGACGTCCACGCAAATTGTCTTAATTAGGTTGATTAGGCTCCATTAAAGGCCCTTTGTGCTCTTTCTCTCTAGACACTCCCTAGTTTCAAGACGAATTTTTTCCGTGATATACTAATAAAAATAATGCCAAAGTAGACGTTGAACTGTTTCCTATACCGCGATAGACTCAAGATCTAATCGCTGTAACAAAGTAGTTCCACGATATGTATTCACGAGAATACCGTGATA
Organism: Pemphredon lugubris; assembly: GCA_933228935.1. Lineage (NCBI taxonomy): Eukaryota > Metazoa > Arthropoda > Insecta > Hymenoptera > Crabronidae > Pemphredon > Pemphredon lugubris. The sequence goes on from OW121818.1 coordinate 13,910,090, forward strand.
TTTTTATTTCTCTCTGTCCATCGAGAAATGAAATATTTGTCTGTCACTTTTGAAGAGTATAAAGGTCATACTCATTGATAGCTCGGTTATTTCTTCTTTCACGAAAATCGTCGCGATAGCCGCATTACGAAACGCACGAATACACAATGGTTGATTTCCTTGCTATCTTCGTATTATCGGACAATTTTTCATTATATTATCAGCGTCAGAATAAATCCCGTGAAATGCAATGTCATGCGAAGCCACGTGTCAGTCAGAATAAATAGACACAAGCGTCTTTGCTGAATGCTACAGCCCGACATTATGTTAAACTGCTTCGCATGTATTTCAACACTAGACAGATACATCCGCCTGCATATCTCTTCCTTAAATCTGATTTTAGCTTTATGCTTGTTCTGGATTTCGTGTCATGTTGCGCGTGCAGTATTCTAACTATAAGTACTAGCGCCACGGGCAACGTTAATTTACATGTACTGAAATGTACCGATCCCATCTCTGTCAATTCTCTAGTGATGGTTAGTCATAAGTTAGTATAGTAAATATTTTGTACATCGTCGGAATCTCCCTTAGACCCTGATTCATCCTTATCCCTCAATCTATTGTCCAAATTCCTAATCCTTCTCGTTTACTTTCCACCAAAAACATCTTACTCACTATCCCTCCACATTCCTTCCCGTCAGGTAAGAATTTAACTTAAACCTTCCGAACCGCTCTATCCACAGAAATTACCGATTTTTCGAACAGTCTTGTTCATTCGTTTGTACGACAGTCCTTCTCTTATTGTATTACAAACGTTAAAGATATTCAAAAATAAAATGTAAAACTGCTCCTCGAAGTTGGTAGTCAAAATTCATTTTTGCGCAACCATCACTTCGTGCACTACAGTGCAATTGACTTTGAACAAATAAATTATTCAAAACACTATTGCGTAAATAAGAAATTATTCTACCAAATTAGATTACGCAACTGTAGCTTTATTGTTCAAGCGTAAACAATGAAGGTAATTCCGTATAATTGAGACAATGAGTTCGAGTCTCTTGAATGAAATCTGCCTTGAATCTCGGAGCTCAATAAATCTTACGCTTCCCAGCTACGCTGTGAAAACAGTAACCGTGTGAGAATACATGGAACGCGTAAAAAAAAGGACATAAAAGTACATAACTATGTGTGAGAATATTCATGAACCTAGACGGTTTTATTTCTACAATTACGATGACAAAATGCTTTTAAGCTCATACATTTTTTCACTAAAAGAAGACACTACCTTTAATTTAACGCCTTCCGTTTGTTCGTTCATTCTTATTCAAGGTAGACGAGTAAAACATTGAGCGCCACAAGTTTCAGACTGAACACGACTGTCCCATCCAGACCATCTCGCGAAGCGGTAGAATTTCCTCCGGTTTCTAAAAACATCACAGCGATCTAACTATACTAGAAAACAGAAACAGTACGCATCTCTCTTCGCTATTCACTATAGCCGCGTCTGCGTTCGAATTCGCTTGCAAAACGAAACCTCCTTCCTTAATTAAAACACGAAGCGTGACGAGATCGATCGTCCGATAGACCAGTGTCACGGGACTATCGACAAATACGTTCGAGCGTCGAATCCGTGTCCTGCGCGCCGCACGAACCATGCTAGCATCCTTGCCGAGGTTCGAGCCCTCGTTTCGAAGGTATCCCGGAGGAGGAAAGGAATTTAGGACATTACTCTTCCCCCGTCGACGTGTTCCCTCACCGTAATCGTAATACTGCGGCTCTTCCGTCGCTTCCGTGGACTCGTCCTCGCACACCTCGCTAACGGATTCGATCTCCGTAGGCCCCGTCGTCGTCGTCTCCTCCCCGGGTTCGTTGACCCCCGGCTCACCCTCGGACGCAAATGCCGCGTAATCGGACCTCGCCACTCGAGTACGCTTCCTGGGGCTCCGACGACCCTTCGCGGAGCCACCGAGGCCGATCTAGAAAAGCCAGGAAAAGATTTACGTCTGAAGTACTAACCGTAGTCGTAATACTGCGTTGGCGGCTCCGTGGCGTTCACCGTCTCCTCTTTGTTTTCTTCCTCTTCCTCGTCGTCTTCCCTTTCCTCCTCCTCCTCGTCGTTCCCTTCGTAACCGAGGCTCTCCCCGTCCTCGTCGTTTCCCTCGTCTTGCTCGCCCTCTTCGTAGTCGTCTTCGTCGCCGTCGTCGTCGACGGCTAATCGGCTTCCCGGAACGGAACGATATACCCGGCCGCTTTTGAAGTTCTTATTTGGCAGTCTATTTTCGCGCGAGTCGTACTCCGCGCCAAGGCGGTGGACTTGATGGAGTCGACGTTGCGCGGGACGAAGTGATTCCGAATACCGATGAGTATCTGAAATTTGAATGTCTTTGCATAGAGTGAGATTTCGGTAAGTGCTTTCGGAATTGTAGATACCAGCGACGATATGTACCTTCGAAACTTTCTCGATCATCCTCGGGATAAATCTCACCGAGGTCGACATTATCCTCGGGATCGAGATCTCCTTCGAAAGTGAACGTTCGATCGTTGCTAGGAATACACCCTTCGATTGAAGCGCAAGGTTCCGTGAACCTGGCCGCTCTCATAACTCCATCGGCGATGTTCACCTCGCAGTAACATTTGCCGTAGTCATCCGGGCAGCTAGAAAAGTTTACACCTTTCGTCAAGGACAGTGGTATTCACTGAACTTATTCGAAGAGATACCAGCTCACCAAAACGATCCCGGTCCGATGCAATCTACAGCTAATTTTCCTCTGCGAAGGGTCACCGACCAATTGAACGATCGTTTCAATATTAGGGGAGATGCGAGCACAATTGGGCAGGAAGTATAATTGAACAATTGAAATTTCGAATAAACGTTGCCACGTCCTCGTGTTATTTTTTTCTGCCTTTACATGTAGAGCGATAAGAACGCAATTTTTTTATGGGAAATAAAAATCACTGCGTCTTTTCCAATTGTGCTCTTTTTCCTCTTATATGAGCTCGAATAGAATTTCGATCTTTATTTACGTTACTTGATCGTGACACGATGCAACGGCTACCATCAGCCCTCTTCCGCAATTATTGTTACACTTCGGAGACGACCATCGTGACCAACGCGAATTGATTACCGGTGGCATTGAAGTTCGGGGGCCGATTTCCTCGCAGAACTGAAAATCTCAATATTCCTCAGGATTCTTAGACTTTCGTATTGTTAATTATCTTTTTTTTTTAATTCCCACGGTAACCGTGACTGGATGCACGTGTATATCCATATATTGCGAGATAAGAGTACCGGTTGTCTCTGGTGGCAATTAGAAGCACAACGAGGGCTATGAATTCCTTTTATCGTTGTCGCTGAACATTGCGCGATACCGCAAACTCCGCGCGGGGAACATAGCGATTCCGGTAAAGGGTTTAAGAAACACGTGGGAAATCCTGAAAATTGCACTTTTATTTCGTGTATTTTATTAAGTCCAGTAATCTATCGAGCAATTTCTCCTAGGAGACATTCTGAATTAAATTGATCGCAACCTTTCGTTTTATGCAATTCCTGGCCAGCGATAGAAACGGTGCAATTGCAAATTGGAGCATTTTCGCTAAGTAACGTTATATCGCAAAATCGCCTATGAACCCTCGCACTTGTATTAGAGTATGGAGTAGCTTCCGCGAAGGTGCAATCATATCCTCTTCGTTCCTTTAATTCCGTCGAACATAGGTCCCAAGAGCGGAACGTCGCGCAAGGGCAGATGCCGAGAAAAAATTCACCCACCCCCGAAGTGTCCAAGATATTTGATTCGGAAGTAATACTCCGCAGCTCCACGAATAACTATTAAAAATGTTAAATAATCTTACGTCGCGTGAACTCTATTTACAATTTCTCGACGATTAATAAGTTTTCGGGAGTAACTCACAGCACAAAATCCTTCCCCGATCTCTACAAAAGCGCATTGCTGCAGGTGCAATTCTCGCACCCAATGTGTTACGTCGTATTTTGACGATTCATCGACGTCTTTGGACATGAAGAGAAACGGTTCCCAATCGTTACCCTCGACATTATGTCCATCGATAGGGCGACGAGTTTTTCCGCGAGAGAGAATTAAAAATGTCGATAGAAATGTAAGTATAAACATAGCACGGGGGTTGACATCATCGACGAATAGCGGTAGGAATTACAGAGATAGGCAAGAATATAATGGCTTGAAGTTGTTTCGGTGTCTACTATTTTTCATTCCTACCAGGTGTTTCATAATACCGAACGCCAGAGATATAGTTATATGACTTCGCTCAAATATTCTGGATAATTGTGAAAAGAATCCTTATTTTCATTATGTATTCATTTATTTGGACCGAAGTACACAGATATTAATTATATAACGAAATTATACTTCTAGACCATTTAACGATGCACACTTAACAATTACAATTTAAAGCTCGGAATAGAACATTGGAATAGATACATGGCAAGGTGCCAGCGTCATCGCTGGTGTTTCTAATCACAAAAGTGTTCTTGGAATGCACATTGGTCTCAGGTACATGGCATGCGTCACATGCTACCTTCATTTTCGTTTTAATGAAACGGTTTAAAACGGATTATAAATAAAGTATAACACGGGACACATTATTCGTACATTAGGCTTTTACGTTATCCCCAACTTTCATTTCCCAGGATTCTTTTCAAGATACATTTTTGTCACAATATCCGTTTTAAGTTGCGCAAGAGTTACAAACTGAGTAGACTTACAACCCATTACGGGACATCTGAAAGTACCAGAAGAGCGTATGTAGACAAATATTTGGCATAAACAAAATTCGACTTAATAGAATACAACATTTACCTGGTCTTCTTATTCATTGACAATAAATCTGTAATACCCTGTCTATCGTAAGTGTGACCGCAGACTATATTCTTTACCGGATCCACAATTCGCTTTTTAGTAATTGGATCTATTACATTTACGAAACCACCGCTTAGATGTAGTTCCTCGTCCTCGTCATCGTTATTCTCCCCAACTTCGTCTTTGTTTTCTGTAATGATGAATATTGAAATGATGTCCATACTATACAAAGAGCAAAGTACAAAGTATAATGCTTTATATTTCATAGCAATTTATAAATTCGGTGCTTACGATCCAGTAGCGCCTTTACTTCACGATCGTATTCCAATAACTTATCTTCGTTTGATACATCTGTTTCAATCCTCTCTATACCAATTTTGTACTCCTGTAAATACAAACAAAAGTTTGCATTACGTTTTGTTTAATACAAAATTCTGTCTATAACTTAAACCAGGCAATTACTTCTATAATAGTCTCAATATTTGTATCCGCATCATCCTCTTCGCGCATTGCCATTAAGTTATGCTTTATAACTTCCGCTTCCTTTAATTTCATTTGCATACGGCAGTTAATCTCCACTATTTCCCTCAATTCTTTCAGCATCTCTTTCCTCTCTTCACCTTCTGTTTATTAGATCAATATTGCACATTATTAATTTTTAATTTGTAGATATAAATCCATATTTCTAACCTCGCAAACCGATACTTCCCATAATACGAAATAATATTTGCCGCAGTTCTCGTGTACGAAGTGTACAACTCGTCAATCACTTGCCTGGATTGTGTCATTTTTAATGATCTAATTTAATTGCATCTATTTAATTTACTAATTTCGGTAGGAGATTTGTTTAATCTGTAGATTGAACACCACGTAGTTTGTAATGATCACATCTGCATTAGATTATAAATGTCAATACGTTAGTTCGTTGGATAGAAATGAAATATCATGTCACAAAGTTGATTTTATTACAATTCTACTCTCAATATTATGTTTGAAACAGTTTGAAATATTAGGTGATCATAGGAACTTTGATTTCATAATCGAAGTTCTAAATTTTGTGTTAAGATGTCACTAGTTGCTCATTTGAATGCCTTTCACTACTAAATGATACTCATACAATTTTGTAGTTGCCTTGAACTACATAAAAAAAAAAGAAATTAAGTAACTTTGTATGTCAGGCTCTGTACAGTTATTCGGAATGTGAAAGTTCTATAGTCTATTGCTGCGGGTTGCTAAACCATTAAATCTGGACTTATTGAAATGAAAAATTTTGTAAAATTTTTTTTTTTTTTGGTGAGTAATATAATATAAATGAAAAACAGTAAATATACTTCTCTAATTTCACATTGCGATTCTCCATCGTTGAAAGATTTATTTCCCCTTTTCAACCTATTTTACGGATCAATATCATTTTCATCTAAAACATCGCTAAAATAAAGGATCGTGCATTTTGCGCGTACATATATTATTTATCCGGCGGTAAGCGTATCCGGTCTACCAATTAAGTTTCATACAGTTACTATATACAGACAACTTATCGCGCGTCATTTTTATCAACAACTTGTTGCATAAGTCAGCTGGGTTTTGACCGAACGCCAGTTGGGTTGTAACAGTCGTCCGAATTATCTTATGTTATACACGGAAACTCGTCGGAATTTAACAAAATCCGTTCAATGAAGACAAAGGGCGATTAAGTATGGATATCTATTATTACCATTATAGTGTAAACAAAATGATAGTCAATAAAGTACTTGTCAGTAGAATACATATAATTTCAAGTTATCAAAGTAAAGATTTTCGTGCGTTTACTAACTTAATTTTCCCGCCCAGTGTTAGTAACGATAAAGATTCGTATAATTACATAAGTTTTATCATACGTACTTAAAAAGCGGGCATTGTCATTATGTAAATCAAAGTTTTACTTTTAGCATATTTAACCCACTCTTTGCAGAGAAATTAATAGTGGGTTAAAAGCGCACTTCTTACTCGCTTAGTGCACTTTAGTCTTTGCATCTGCACAGTAGTATCTGTTAAAATATAGTAAAGTATGTGAACGTTGATAAGATATTGATAATTAACTCATTGTTTATTACATGTACGATTTATATGCGTTAGATGCTTGGTAGAATCGTCGCAGCAAATTTCAAAGCACCCGTTTCAACTGCCATAGTCAGAAATCTACAGACTCATTCTGCAGCGATGTCTAAGTTTGAGCTTCCCGATCGTTTCAAAGGAAATGATAAGTCTGTTTGGTATGTATATCTTTATGAAGTTGTACAAAGATTTAAAATTGCATGGGTTTTATAAATAGAACTTTTTCCAGGGTCGAATACATTCAGCTAGCCTTGAAATACAAACCTTTGAATTTAGGACAAGGATTTCCAGATTTTCATGCTCCGGAGAACGTAACAAAAGCTTTAGCTGCCACAGCTACTAACGATAATGCACTCCTCAATCAATATACTAGAGGATTTGTAAGTGAAGTTAAAAGTATTTAATACGTTGCAAGAAGTTTAAAAACTATTGCAAGTTTTTATTCTACAAGTTACGATGATGTAAATCAATTTTTGTTTTCATATTATCTACATTAATGGACAAAATAAGTTTCTGTATTTATCTTTACCTATTCCACGTGTTATCATCGTTTAAGTCTGTTGTGTGTTTTTCAGTGGTAGAAATAAGTACGTCATTATTTCAGGGTCATCCACGATTGGTAAATGCTATTGCAAAATTGTATTCTAAACTCTTGAACCGAGACTTAGATCCAAATAACGAAGTAATCGTAACTGCTGGTGCTTATGAAGCACTGTACGCTACAATACAAGGTCATACTAATCCTGGTGACGAGTGGATAATTATTGAACCATTCTTTGATTGTTATTCGCCCATGGTTAAAATTGCTGGTGGTACTCCCAGATTCATAGCTTTACAACCGGTAAACATCTGTTTAGAAATTTTATTCCATCCCACCAAACATATCTAACGTTCTATCATTTTTTATGTTTACTTTTCAGAAAAACAAGACCGGACCACTTACTTCCGCAGATTGGGTATTTGATAAAAAGGAGTTAGAAAATCTTTTCAATGAAAAGACGAAAGGAATTATTGTTAATACACCGCATAATCCTGTAGGAAAAGTCTTCACTCTCGATGAATTGCAATTCATTAGTGACCTTGCAAAGAAATGGAACACCCTAGTCATTTCGGACGAGGTTTACGAATGGATCGTCTACGAGCCATACAAACACATTAGGATTGGTAAGTTCATGGTAAGATGAAGTTTACTCTTAAAGAATATCCTGACTAATCTTAAATATTTTATAGCAACGTTGCCTGGCATGTATGATCGCACAATTACCATTGGATCTGCCGGTAAAACATTCAGTGTTACTGGATGGAAAATTGGATGGGCCTATGGTCCAGCGAATTTACTTCGTAATCTGCAAGTTGTTCACCAGAACAACGTGTACACTTGTTCTACGCCAATTCAAGTAATTATTTGATCGCAATTAGCATCAAGTCAACATTATTTAATGATAATAACTGTTTTCTCACATTTAGGAAGCAGTTGCTATTGGATTTGAGGAAGAATTCGCAAGATTCGGTCAGCCAGACTGTTATTTTGTGAGTTTGGCAAAGGAACTATTACCAAAACGGGATTACATGGCTAAATTTCTCAGTGATGCTGGAATGGCACCAACAATCCCTGAAGGTGGATACTTTATGGTAGCTAACTGGACGGCTTTAGAAAATAAAATCAACCTGAACGAAGAAACGGACGAAAATAAGGATTATCGTTTTACGAAGTGGATGATAAAAAACGTTGGTGTTCAAGGAATTCCACCATCGGCTTTCTACAGCCAGGAACACAAACATTTAGGAGAAGATAATGTACGGTATTGCTTCATAAAGGTAAGAATTGAATCGTTCCAATGTTGTCTATTATTAGTAAGTTTTCGTGTCTCTCATGTAATCGTTTTTAATCATTTGCAGAAAGACGAAAACTTGAAAAAAGCAGCCGATATATTAATGAAGTGGAAGTCACAACAGTGATAGAAAATTTTATACTTTTCTAGTAATATGTATTTTTATTGTATCCACACAATTGTCACAATGTTTTGCATACCGTTTATAAACTTTGATAATTGTTTTGCAATGAAATTTACTGTTGCCTAAGTTTGTTTCTATATGGAAAAGTCACCGCGAAGCCATCTTTTTGCATCCTTAGTATCAGCTCCGAAAGTTTTACCAAACCTGCATCAGTGAGGAAGATATGTGTAATAGTACAATTCGCTATTTCTACCTGTTGAAATAACATTTTACCTGAATGTGGATCCAGGAACGTGTCCAAGATAATTCGGTAATAACCCAACGTGCTTGTGATAAATTTCGGTTGGTTGTATTAAAAGTGGAGGATCAGGTCTGGATATTGTCACCGGAGCCCATTCTGTACTCTGTCTTGCTCGATAATTAGTCGTAAAATCACAAAGTGCGCTGTTAGTGGCTGGGACGTTCGTTGCTCCAAAGTGCGCGTACCCGTAAGGTATGTGACCCGCATATCCTTGACGTACAATACACATTAATCGTTCAATAACACAACGTTTTATCATAAAAAACACAGCAAGCATTATGTGCATTTTTTACATTTCAACTTACGTCGCGCATTCTCTCGAATGAAAGAATATCGCATTCGATTCTCGCTGTCTGTAAGACCCATCTGAACTACTTACTGTGTTACGCGTTAATTATTTATCGGTTTAATGCTCTTGTATTGTTGTGTAGGTGATAATTTAATAAATATTTCATATTTTCATTGTAGGATTGTTAGGTGTGATGGTTATAAATGTGTTTGGATCGGAGGTTAAAATTTCTGTGAAACAGTTGAACCTTACAGATGCCAATCGCAAAGATCTGTAACACAATTGTTCGATGTGTATGTATGTATGTACACTTACGACTAATGAAATATTTTTTCGGATTTGCATTGTCCATGAAATACGGGGATGGCGAGTGATCTCTGGGTGATTCGTATTGTTCGTCCAAGAATAAATTTCTCATTACACCCACGCAATCAGGTCGAACGGAGAGCATCGGTAATTTAAATTGGCTCTTAATAAGCTGCATTAATAATAAACGTAAAATTGTGTTAAATGCAATCTGCCTGTGTCGTCCGGGAATGATCTTATTAATCGTTATCCGAATTTCATACCAAACGGTCTTCTAAATTTCGCGGTTCGCCCTGTCCGCTTTGTAGAGCAACTGTTCTTTTAAGTTCATTAAGAGCAGCTTTGTTCCTCAATTGCTGTTGCTCAAACTCGGCGAGCCCTTCGGTTGCTAGCACCGTGTACCTTTGCCCGTTTCTAGCATTTAGATTCGGGGTGAAACCTAAATTATATATTTCATCAAATCCATTTGCAATGAGACGCAATTTTGCATCTTTTTATTTAAAATTCAACACTTCACGTTATCGTGCTTCTTTGTTCATTTAAATAACCGGACCTTCGTATCCCGGTAACATAGGATGAACGTATATAGGATCAGTCCTCTTATATCGAGCATTCACAACGTCTATATCATTTTTTGGCGGCCGCTGAACCTGATAATTAAAACATTAATCATTAACAAATGAATCGTATGTACAGAAATTTCAACTGGAATAAAATTTCTATAGTATTCGTAAAAGTACTTCGTAATCGTCGGTGGCACGATTCGATAATATGAGCGTTTCTGCATGGTTTACTGTAGGATCCAGAAGTAATTTGTGTGATAGGCTGCCGTAAGTTTCTCCGCATCTGTATCGATATTGTGGACAATATCCTGTGTATCTGAAATAAACAAATGTTTTTAAATATCTGTGAGATAGATTTACGTAAAAGTGAAACCCAAATTATATGTACAAAAGGAGTACATATAATGTAGTGTCAATATTTGAATAGGTTGAATTATTAAAATAAAGTAATTTGTTGTGTCTGGGATACATGTACAATAGATTAATCACGAGTGTCACTGGGGTTAACTGTTTACCCTGGAAGAAGGTGGGGTTCCGGCGTCGCCAATAATTCCACTCCGGAAGACATAATTGAAATATAATTTTGCTAACGACGTAACAATTTATCCGTGGGTCTCCAGAATAACTGGAATTTACTAATTTCTCATACATACAAAATTTTGCGCTATTGTACTTTAATTTTTCGTCATTCTGCCAATCTGTCCGCTACATCTCTGCGCATGTTACACGTGCAATTTGTTTCGGATACGTTCAATTCCCCCCCCCCCCCCCCCCCCGCCCAACTTCATTGGAATATAACGAGAAATTTTATCCCACGAGAATCCTAATTTTGTCTTTACGTTATTGAAATAATTTATATTATATTCCATTTCATGACCGGATTTAATTATTTCGACACAGTGATTTAATTAAACAGTTTAATTTCTGCACGCAATTTAATGCAGGCACACAATATTCTGTGAATAATAGACAAAGAACATTCTATGACTTAATTATTTTAATTATCACGGTTACGTCGGTTAATTATAATAACATGTTTCCCGAAGTGAAAAAAAGGTAGTCGCAATAATTGAAGCAGATCGATGCCTTTAATTGCTCTTACGTTTGCAGGCAGCATTAATTGCAACTATGCTCGAAGCGCCTTGATTTCACAGTGACTTTCGATGAATAACGAATTAAGTCAGCCACTAATTGACCGCCAGGAGGGCCACCGATGCGCCGGGGAGAGTAGGAGAGGAGAAGAGAGAATTTATCGCGGAGTAGGGAGAAGGACACGTTGCGTATACAAACGGGAGAGGTGTGCGATTAACGTTTCGCTTTCCAGTTTTCACGATGCTACCGCTGTGAAAAGAACTCGGGGAATTACATTGCCAAGACACTATTTTTTATTATGCACGAGACTTTATTATTAGAGGAAAAACATTTTCTGACGTGCCACGATCCCGTTGATGTATCCTATTCAGAGTTTCATTGACAAAAATTATAAAAGTGATTTTGAATATTTCTTCGCTGGTGTAATTCAAACATTTGATTGCGCTAGGTGTCAGTGATAAGATATTGATCTAGTTCTAACGTGACCTGAAGTGCAGTGGCTAGTTCGAGGATATTGCGTGACAAACATGCTGCGAAGTATTTTCCAATGAGGGTAAACAACGCATGGGGAAAGATATCGATGACCAGGAAATAACGCGGACGAAATTTTTCCTCGTAAAGAGCTGAGTGTGTGCTTAATTTATTCAAGAAATATGTGGTTCCATCGAGAGATGAATTCCATATTCTACGTCGATGCTGAAATTAAATCCATGAAGTTGCCAAAAAACGACAGGGTGAGCTAAGAATTATGTTTATATTTTATGTACAATTAAAAAAAAATATATTCTATATTACGTTTAGTACGATTAATATTTGCGAGATGTTGTTTCAACACTTCAATAAATGGCTCGGGTTTGTCTATCGATTAGCTTTAGGTAATCATAAAGCAATCAGTTTATCGATAAACCTTATCTCTGCGTTATAAGGATAAGTTATTTTTATATCCTCGTATATATTGCTACGAGAACTTTTTATCTGGCGTGGAATTATTTTTTTATATGAGTTTAATGTGGAACGTGTTCGCGTTTAAACGCTTTCGGTGTGAATTTCTCTTGTTTACAAAAACCTGGCTTCCATTTGATTCGTATAAGGAAAAAAAGGCTAATGGAAAATATGCCAACGTGGAAAAGCCACTTGACTACTGTGCGTCTTACATTAAAACACGCACAATGCGCGGAAAAAAAGTGAAACTTATACGCAGCGACGCTTAACGGTACGGCAACTTTACAAGCTTTCTGGCCACTTGGACAGCGAAACGAGGAGGCCAGTTCAAAAGCCGTAAAATTACCCGCATGCTTGTATTTTAAACAACGCTTTTCGTCATAAATATTGCATAAAGATGGTAATTTTTCTATCAGCCTGTTGTGTAATTAGAACACAAGTTAGCAAAACTATGATATTTTTATAACATTTTGATCTATCTTACTATAAATCTTCACAATTTAGTTAATTTACCCAAAACCTGACTTATCTGTTTTATTTGGACAACTGTATGAGTAATTTCTAATACTAAATTAGTTGGAACCTATTACGACAAAGTTCAGCAAAAAATCATTTTGCATCTTCACGCGAAAATTTCCAACTGATCCCATACTTGAAATAATTCTCGAACCAGCTATCAAAGCTAACTCCCGAGCGGAATCTAGTTTCTTCGACTGCAAATTTATGCGACGCATCGGACGACAATTAAGAGCGCGTTTAGGGGTTGGTGGCCAGGTGTAAGCGAAGTAAATCATGCGCGTTGCATCCGGTTCGTGTACCCCGCTTCGTACGCTCGACGTGCGGTAAAGGAATAATAATTTTCTTCTCTTCCCCTGATGTTTTGTTTTGTGTCCCCGCGGCTGGCGCGACCGGAAGCTTTATTATCGCGCAGCTCGTTGCAAAGTCGTGGGTGGATGCATAGCTCTACCATGAGCAAAGATATGCGCGATACAAATCCTGTCTCCGAACTTCGTTTTGGTATTCGCAGACGGTAGTTGAGCACGTACGCAAACATTATCAGCAGACTCACGGAGATTTGCATAAAACGTTTAAATTAATTGCTTTCCGAATACGTTACAAGTGATTGAACTAGGATATACACAAATTTTTCTTAAAAGTATATACTGTAAGTTTTTTGTAGTTAATTAACAGATCCAACGTCGTTACGAGACATCTTTGCATATTGATCAACATAGTTAAACAATACATTAGTTTTTAGTACCAAAGTAACAGTTAATAATTAATTAAATTACAATATAAGAATTAATTGGCGTTATTGCCTGGTCGTATATTGTTAAACATTAATATTCGGGAAAAAATAATAGAAAAGTGCATAAAAATGTACAGGTTTAATTGATTCTATAGTTGAGTACTAATCTCATTTCTTACATTGTTAATAATAAATTTTAAGTCCTTTAGTGCATCATTCGATATTAGTTTTACTCTAATATCTCTTCCTCGCATGACCAGAAAAAATGTACTTTTACTTGTACTGTAATATTATTACAATTACGTACCCGGTAATCAACGAAAAATACTCCTTGACCCAATGGCGCAGTGATCAGATCCTTTCGTTCACCTCTTCCTTTCCACCGTTAAAGTCTGATTAATAAACGAATGTCTGCCAGTAAACAAATGCGCGCGAATCTTCACACTTCACCATAATTCTTCCCGGTAAACAGATTACTTCTCTCTCGCGAGTACGTGGAACGGCTACCTGAACGGTAGGTGGGTGCACAGCGCTGATCATGTTCATTAACGCGATCACGTGTACTGACACTGATCGATCGTGGGTTTCTCTGGTTTTCGACACCCCGTACATGTAAGCCTCATTAAAAGGGATAAAGAAACAATTTACTGAAATCGTTAGGAATTTATTAGCACTCCAATTAATTATCGGTAATAAACACCGAGAACCGCTGTCAAAACCATAATCTTTCGATTATCCGAGGAAATCGATCATTGTCGATCATAATCAGGTATTACACCGGGGCAGTAAATTCCAGCAAAAACAGAAAGATCAAGAAGAAGTTTTACTTCCTGCCGATAAACGCGGAACGCCAAGTATTTGAAATATTTCATTAATATCCCTACAAACAGGTACGTTATTTCCTCGTTATACGAACAAACAGCGCAAATAATCAGCAGCAATGGCTACCGGGGTAAAGTATCAACTAAGTACCGATCGTCCTCATTAACATCACCGAACGAGGTGGACAGTGATCGATTGCGCGATCTTCTCGTGTGCTCTTCGGCAGTTCTGCATGCATAATCATGTACGAAGCAAACGACGTATATGCGCTTTCGATCAATCGATAAATTATGCAGACGGTCGCCGGCGTACCTAAATCATGCGCGCACGTTACTCTGCTCCTTGGTTTGTCGTCGTTTATTCCCCCTCTTCCTCTTCTTCTTCTTCTTCTTATCACTGTCTCCAGTGTTTCCGCCTTTTCGTCTTTGTGCCCTCCACCCTGAGAGACACGTTGATGCGTGAACGCGTGCGTCGGATATATCCGCATGATCGCCGTGACTCGCATTGTATTCGGTGCGTTTCATTGTTCCGGCCGCACGAGCCGAGAATATCGACTGCGTAATGGCGATGATCGCGAAGTACTTGCACATGTTACGAGATTTACACCCGTGAAAGAAATAAAAAAGGCTGAGGAGAGTATTATCGGCGTTATGGGCGCGATGCAACGATGGTCTCTGACTCAGCGCCTGATTTTATGCTAACTGTGTCTGTGCGCATTCGAACAAAGGGTGCGTTCGAACCCTTTGTAAAGAGAGATCTTTATTGATGCGCAGGACAGTTGTTATTGTACTGATTGAAATGCTCGTGGTGTCGCTTTGCCGTAATGATGAAGAAGCTCGAAAAGAATTATAAAAGTCTGTCCTACTTTTGTAAGAAAAGTGTTATTAACCCTACTGTCAATAACGGGGTACCCGTTTTAGTTTCATACAAGAATTTTTCCATTTTCTTGAAAATTTATTACAATATGCTTCTGGATTCTGGATTTTTATATCGATTATGGTTAGTTAACACTAGAACGTTAACCTTATGTTTACACCTTTTTTAAACCATTCAACGAATCGACAACTATGGTATAAAATGTACATAAACATGTTAAATCTATTGTCATTTTTTTTCTCTTTATTATATTTATTTAATAACTAAATTATGCAAAAAACATGCTACAAATAATCAGTGTAAAAGTATCAGTGTACGTCAAATCCATATATGGTTAGCGTTTTAGGGTTAAATACAATTTTGTCGATATAAAGTATTTACTTTCACGTGTTGAAGTTATCAACACGGTTCTTCCATAACCGGGTACCCTGATACCCATACCATTCAATTTGGCGTTCATCGTGAATTTTAGGTGATGAAATAAAAGAAACATATTTAAAAAAATTATAGTCTATGTTTTTGGTCGTCACTCAACTTGCGTTCGCAAATTCAAACCAGTAAATTACAAGAAACTGCGGTGCGCTGTGCTACGTCGCGTCGCCTGCGTCTCAATATGCGCCCGGCCCCATTTTCGCTTGGTGCTTGGAAATAGAGGGGGCAAATATATTATACAGGTGGAACGATGTAAGGATATACCATGAGTGGGTGTTCGAACATCTCCCGTTCACATTCCTACGGAAATTCAACAAAACATCCATAAACCAATGAAAATAATGTGTCGGGTTACCCAGGTATGCACCTGGGTTATTGAATAACGTAGAACATTCTGATTGTTGACAGTAAGATTAAATCCGTTATTTTACAAAACTCTGGCTAATTCCGGAATACTAGAATCATTTCCAATGATTCTAATGGAAATGGAAACGAAAACGAATACTTTACGCACGCGCTTACAAATATTTTCATTGTCGTACCGACTTTATTTTCCCACGGAAATGACGTAGTACTATCCCTCTCAATCGTACCTAGTAATGGAAAGTACTTCAGTGAAATGCGTTAGCCGGTTATCAAGGACAATCGTGCGGTTTTGCGGTTTTATCGAGTTCTCTCGAAAACCGCAATTCCTCGTGACCGTGTTCCTCCGGAAGTGGCGTAGACCTCCCTACAAACTTCCACGATTGTTTGAAATAAAGGGCGAAACAAACATGACAATATCGTAAACTTCTCATTCTTTGAACATTCATTTGAAATTCTACGTACAATTGGCATTATACGTACATAGATTATTACACTTACGCTCGGTAATGTATCCCGCGAAGAATAGCTTTAAAATCACCAGTTTCGTGCAAAAATGGTTTGGTTTATTCCATCCTAGTAGCGATTGTCCATAGAGCTCCCGGAGACTTGAGGCTACTGGGTCAGGAAGTCAACCATACTACATCATGTTATACCAGGCCACATAAGAGGCTGCGTCTCAGAAACCCAGAACGTGCTTTTACGACGTGCTCTCGTGTCCAACGGTTCCGATGATTCAGTGCAAAGGACGTTAACCGAACCTACGGGGCATAGAAAATATGATTTAAAGCAAGCTCGTGTAAATGCGAAAGAGGGGATCTTTTTAAAAAAAAAACCCCGGCGAGCATGAAAGTGGCATTTCAATCGGATTAAAATAGATGCAAAATGGCAATGATTCACATATTCTACGAGAACTTTATTTGACGTCTGTAAATGTGAAGTAAAGTTCAGGAATGATCTTGGGGTTTCGTTTATCACGGCCGTTAACTGTTTCGCGTTCGGCCGGGTATTGAGAAATGGGAGTGTGTTTCGGCCAATTAGCGAGTCAAATTAAATGAAAGTATTCGCATGAACGCCGCGATCTTTCGTGTCGAAAACGAGGCGGTAAATGGAAGTGTAGTGTGATAGGTGAGAGACAGATTCCTCGCGGAATGCGGTCAGGTTGCCACCGAATGTGGGAGAGTCGCGCGAAAGAAAATGAGTGAGAAAGAGATCGGCACGGCGGATAACGACATTCGCGAGGAAGATGTGTATACTGGTTGGCAAAGTGGAACGATGCGAAGAATGTCCGGCAAAGCGACATCGTATTTTGCAAATCGTACAATATTGTCCGGCAATCGACCCTGTAATAAAATACAATCGTTATAGGAAACAAATTAACGATGCATTGGTCGCGTTTTTTAATTTCACTGTCAGCGGTCGCTTGGATTACAATAGTAATCTGAATTGTATTTTGTACTTTTGAATGGTTTTAAGTCGAATTATAAGAGAACTAGATATTCAGTACGCCTTATAAAACAAAATGTTTTAAACAACATATTTTAATTAAAATTCAAAATATGCGGGGAAAAGACAGAGTGAGACGAAGTTACGTCTCGAAGTTCCGTCGCGAACTGATTCTGGATTAGTAATCAGCGCGATCACAGGGTTAAGAGGCGGAATTATGCGTCGAATCGCGTTAATATCGGAAAATAATAAGTGGCGAATGAAAAGCGAACGGTAGGCCTACGCAGACAACGCGCAGAACTTTTATTTACGGACAAACCCGAGACAGGTGCAGACATCCTGTTTTATTCTACGTGTTAGCTATAGATAGCCTTATGCGTGATAACATCACAAAGGGCGCGATCATCCGGTGGTTAACGCAGAGTTAACTTCCTATTCCTAGCAATGCGCGTGATTACGTAATAAGTTTTCCTTAATTCGACGAACGTTCGACAGAGTTCTGTCGGATTTTCGATAGCGAGATAAAACGAAGGGATCGGGAATGCACGCTTTAACGGTACAAACGGCGTTTTTATCACTCTCCACGGCACGACGAAACATTCCCTGTTATAATGGACGAGGAATATTAACATTTATACCGTGCGCTAGGGGCTTCCTTCTACACCGCGAGCGTGACTCATAAGTGCCTATCTTGAAAGCTTTATAATCGTGGAAGCACCATAATCTATACACTCGCGGGAATCGGTGTGTACGAAAGTGTGTACGAAGGTGTATCGTTAAACTACAAGATCACAGACACCGCGGAAAACGCTTCGCGCCTGACTCGCAACGAAACGTGTATACACGTATTGGTAAACACGCGGAAAACATCTGCGAATACCTTGCAACGAAAGCACATATTATATATTTCGTAAGGCAAACATGTCTGAGATAGATAACCACATTTTTAATATCGTTCGGAGCGTTCGTCGAATAAAATGCGATAGATATACATAGATCCGTCGAAAACAAACTTTTCACTTAACCTTAAAGTGCGCGACAGTGCGTGTTTTCATCGCTTGTATTTTTACTGTATATCTTTAGATCGAATATGTAGTTGGCGAATCAACTTCCGACTTTTCTGTAGTCGATAAAATCGATCAAATTAGAAATCGATTTTTCGACTGCCAACACGGGGTTCGAAAATATTGATTATTACCACTCGTGTAATTCTGATATAAACGCGCGCCAAGAATCGTAACAAATTAGTTAGCGCAGGGCCTGATTTTATGGGTGACGACGCGCCCAACACCACACGTGTGTAGTGTATTGAAATGACTCAATAATATGATAGTTGGTGACAGAGGCGGAACTAAATACAATACCGTAATACGCGAGGGGCCCGCAGTCAGAAGGGGCCCAAAATTTTTACATTAATTATTTTTAATTTTCTTAAAATTATCCTTGATTTAAATTACATAAAAAGTAGACTGACAAAAAACCATAGTTCCCGAGTTTATTGATTTTTGGAATTCTCCCCTTTAAAAGAAAATATCTCAGTCCTATATAAATATCGACAGAAAAAAAAAAATTAACATTCCTCAGTATTTTTGTGGTTTCCTTTAAGTTCAATTGGAAAGTTTTAACGATATTCACGTACCAATATTAATATTCTTTATGTAATATAATGTAAGTTGTTGTTTTTTCTGCTGGCCAAAAATTATATTTTGCGGGGGGTGGGGCCAAACATTTGTAGTTGCGCCACTAGTTTTCAATAAAGAAATAAAGAGCGCCCAATTCTTCGGATCCCGAATCAATTATAGATTATCGTTCGATTATCGATGCAACTCCAAGATCAATTTAAACTCAATCGACCATCTAAACGTCAGACGGAAAAAAGGATTGTGTATTTGCTGAAAGGGTTGCTCGGTTGATCGTCGAAGTGATGAAAAGCGCGAGGGAAGGGGAAAGCAAAGTGGGGATTCGCGACAGCTACCGGCTCAGTGTCTTTCTGCCCTCGGTCAGGTGTGCTTCGTAGGTCGTAAAATCGGCAAAAAGTGCGGTTAACCTGCCCTTCGTTCCGCCAATCGAATTTCTCTCGTGTTACTTACCGTCGCGTAAACAACGGAAAGTTTCCAATAAATCGAGGCACGGTTTATTAAAATAAAAACAATAGTCGTAGGGATTACTTTTGCGTGGTTTTTAAGAGGATGTTTAGAATCTAAGAATGTAAAGACATTTCGTACGATCGTGATAAGTGAAAAACCGTGTGCCCGCATGATCGTGTCGACGATACTCTCGAGCGTGACGGGTTTCCATCGGCGACACTCGAACGATGTCGGGCGACATGCCGAGCTGACGGTGAGTAAATTCGACATTTTCTATTGTCTTTCTCCTCCATCGTCTTTTTTTCTTTTGAAT
Organism: Pemphredon lugubris; assembly: GCA_933228935.1. NCBI lineage: Eukaryota > Metazoa > Arthropoda > Insecta > Hymenoptera > Crabronidae > Pemphredon > Pemphredon lugubris. The sequence continues at coordinate 13,930,032 of OW121818.1, forward strand.
TCTCCGGCAAAGTTGTTCGTCGGCGTATCGAATCGCGCGGCGCAGCGAACCGCACGCGTTGGACATGGATGAACGTCTTGACAGGTGGTTCGTGTGGGGGGTTAGGTGGGCAAAATGCTCGGCGCGATACGCGATACGTCGTTTCGGACATCGAAAGTCACGAGTTTACGGCTTCTCGCGTGTTTCGCGCTAAAGAATCCTTGCGTACCGGATCACTTTTCGAAACGAAGAATCTATTGTTTCGACGTCGATACACATTGGGTCGCGAAGGTTAGGCGGTAGCTCGTCTGTTGTCAGAGTGGCAAAGTGATTTTACAAGGCCAAACAATGAGCGTTACAGTTCCAGTTTCGTTGTTGGAGGTGTACGGTGTAACTTTTAAGTTCAAGGAGCAAATGGAACGCGGTCGAAACCGGTTAACGGACAGTCGAGACGTGCACGAGACGCGAGTAAAGGTGATTCCAGGAAACTTCATTTAACTTCTTTCACCTCTTTCCACGCCCGTCAAAGGGAATCGTAAAGAAATGCCGGGTGAGTTCTGAAATCGTTGATTGAAATTTTACGAGTTCATGGTATCGATCTGCAAAGTCGCGGTTTTGTCGTAAGATTTCTTCGAATATCGAGACGTAATGTGGGATGGTTATAATCGTAACTTCAATTATCTGTCAAAGAACCATGGCTACCAACCGCATCGTCTAAAACAAACGCAAAGGATACGTATAGAAAGAACGCTGAATAAGCTCGGTCCAATTGAAAAACGCGGAAATACGTACATAGGTACATTACGTATCACAGGTCAGCAGCTTTGCATGACATAATAATCAGATCGAAATCACGCTTGGAATCGTTCGGCGCATCTTGTCGAGCAATTCAATTTTTATCACTTTTTGGTGCAACCAGTTCCGCAACATTAATTTCAAACTCGGTTATATAATTAGCAATGGATCTGCGAGAAAATCAATTAATCGGCTGAACTCTGAATTGAACATCTACCATGCATGACGTCAAAACCGAGGAAAATAAACATTTCGCAGAGAAGAATCTCTTCTCAAGAGGCTTAACCTTTATGTGACTGGAAAGGTACCTAGGTACCTTTTTTTTTAAATTTACTTTTCTTCAAAATTTCTAATAAATATGATTTATATTATATGATATAAAACCGATAAACTCACAATGAAATAATTGACTGCAAAAACACAGATAATAATATTGCAGGTACCCGGGTATCTACATTGCCATTATAAGTGTTATTTTTTCCAGTCACATAAAAGTGACAATAAAAGAAGCTAGCGGAATGCACGGTGTCTAAAACGAAAACGAAATTTCCAATACCAACACATTTCGAGCGATAAAGCGCCTTTCTCGTGAGAAAATTGTACGAAACATTTTTCTGTCTACCGCACAATAGCATTGACATTCCAGGATAATTTTCCCCTATTTCACAAATTCTGATTCTTTTTTCCTCGAACATTCACTATCCGCGTTGGTGGCAGAGGTGAAAGATTTCGCAACAAATGCATTTTTTTGTTCACCTCGACGCGGGACACGTCATAAGTTCTTGCCAACGAAAACGCTTGTTTTGAATTATTTTCCTCGCTTTTGACGTCACATGCGGGTACAGTCTCGCGTAGACACAAGAGGGTTTCGGATTTCCTCTAATTGTCAGTTACGCTGTTTAATTGAAATGCAATAACAAAATAGAGTCCATAGAATAAAATCGTGGGGTGCCCATAAAAGAATGATATTTGGTCTAGATTTGAGTCTTGTTTTCAATTGTTTTCCTCGCTTCTGTCACGCGCAGGTATAATCACGCCTAAAGCCACGGGGGGAACGAATTTCCCGTAAGTTACCCGGTTTAACCTCCTCGTCCCTGTGCACATTGCAATGGTATTTTATTTTAAAAGTTTTTTTTTATTGAAGCCATTTTTGATTTACTTACACCGGTCCCGTTTGTATATCAGAGTACACACTCTATTATTTATTTTTTTGTTAATGTAGCCATATAGCGCGCAACATTTGTTATTTTCAAAAAATCATCTTTCCATATCCCTTTAATTGACTAAATAAGAGAATTCTGCAAAAAAATGTTTTGTACGAAAAATGAAAAGTCAGAACTGAGGAGATTAATTGCAACGCAAGAAAAAAGTATGTGGTATAAAATAAAATCGTAAGGTGGCCGTAAAAGGTTTACGTTGGGACATTAACAGAATTTTAATGAACCTTACGGTCACCGACGGTTTTATTTTATTTTATTTCATACCATCCATTCGTTATCGTTGATAATGCACCGCGCTAATTATTTCCGGAACTTATCCGATGACGGATGCAACTAGTACAGGGCGATTCGAAATGGATGTTTCGCACGTCAATGATATTTATTTCGAGCCCCTCGTGTCGACGACTCATTGTCGTCGGAGTTGACAATAGAGAACGAAGTAGACGGACTCGTTTACCGCGACCGTTATCCATTGTTATGCGCCGTGACGTGGACCACGGGCGCGTTTAGCCTCGTTAAGAACAATTAAAAGTAACCGGCGTACCATTGCTTAATTGCTGGGTCGCGTACACTCCTCGTAAGAGCAATGGTCATCGTGCAATCCACAAGAAGTAAGAGTTTACCGACACCGATGATTGCTGGAGTAAAATGTGCAAACGTTTTCGTTGCACGTTACATGGATGAAGTATTTGCGCGCGCGCTACTCGCGGGTTGAAATTAAATGTTGAGCAAATAACAGACGTGCATTTTCGTTTGTCGGAAATTTGCCGCGGGACTCTTGTTTGACTGCGATGTTTAATCGTAATGACTTTAATAATGCAATATTATGATAGGATAATTAGAATATACAGGGTGTTCGTTTGAAAATTTTTAATCTATGTGTCTCGAAAACAATGCATTTTCGGCAAAAATGTTGAATACAAAAGTGTCATGGTTTCATGGACGAGATACAACAGTCCGTATTGTTTTTTATTTCTTGGACATCTTTAAGGTTATTTTGTGGTCAATTAATTTTTTTTCTAATAGAAAAATCTATCTTTGAAAGATCAACTCCGATAAACAATGACCCATACAGGAGTTGTTTTCTTTCTTCTCTTAAAATTAGAACAAGATTCTGTGAGGTAAGATTTCTATTTGAAAGAAGAAAGTTCCCTTTCATACAACTTTAAAAACACTCAGCAAATAAGTGCATATAGTTGCATGTAGGGTCGAACACGTACTCCGGGTGTGTTGGAAGCCGGCGATGCGTCACCGGGAGTGTGACGTCGCGATTCTTTTCGACACAATTTTGCCAGCGACGTAATTTGGCTGCAACGCATTTCTGACGATGCGGTGACGCAACGATCGGCGCGATGATCGATGCGAGGATCAACGCGACGATCGATGCGGTGATCGACGTAGAGCAGTCGCGTGGCGAGAGTCAACGGATGAGACTTGTTAGCAAATGAACTGACAATGAGTGTCTATATGTGATGTATTTGTATTGACGTAGGTCTTTCTTTCTTAATAACAATAAAGATACAAGATCTAGTCTCGCGTACTCGTACTTGGCCCGAGACAAGACTTTGTCTCTTGATATTCTATTTTGTTTGTTTCGTTATAAAATCAGGGTTGTGAATTTATTATTGATACCTGTTCGTAATATTCCCCACATACATTACCCCCGTAAAATGTTTGCATTCAACGATTTTTCTTAAAAATCCGTCCTTTTCAAACCTTTTCAAATGAACGGCCTCGGCACGTTCGCATTAAATATTCGTGCCTCAATTAACAGCCCTTTTACGAGATGTTTTCGTACGCGAAAGGGCAATTTGTTTTTATGCCCGCCTTTTGTAGTCTTCGATTCTTCTCGCAAATAATGAGTCAGTTCGAGGAAAAGGGGTAGATAATAGTATGCGAACCGACCGTTACTCGGAATTTCGAAAAATTTGCAATATTCCCACGAAGCTTCGACGAAGTCTTCTTTTATTCTTACCGCGGTGCTCCTTTACCGTTCCTTTTTGCGTGTTTTCAAGCGTTTCGGTAATGAGGACGTGTTATGCAAATCCCTGAATATTGTAACTGGTACAACGGGACGTTACAAGTTTGACTCTCTTCATTCACGGGCACTCTAGAGAGAATAGTTTGAATGCGTTACCACGGCTGTGGAAAACACTTTTTACGCGTTACTAGATAAACCCTCCAGGGTCTACGATGTTCTCATTTGTATCGTGGTTCGTTAATAATCGAGCAACTAGCTCGCGATGGTACGGATTGGCGAGTCACGTTTCTCCGTGAATACGCTGGCCATCTTTAAAAGGCGGTCTCGATAAATCAGAACTTCAACCTCGTTCCAACGAGGGATAACTTATCTCACCCGCAACGCGCTGTCCGCGGAATCCTTCGATGGATCTGCGTACTTTGAGGCGGCTAGAGGAACGAAAAATTCGCTATGAAATTATAGTTATAACAGCATCGGTCGAGTCACGTTTCTAACGAAAAGGACTTTTACCGCTGCAACACCGTATTACGATACCATCGCCGACGCGCGTGTAGCTTAACGCGCCCTTCACGCGTAACGAAATTAAACACTCGCGCGGTAATAATTTTCTACCGGGACGCGGATATGATACTTTATTGTTTAATAAACAATCCTCTCTCTCGTGGCTGTATCTTTGTGGCCATGAACGATGCAACCAGTAAATATATCGTAACCCGGATACCTAGTATCGAAAATTCTTGGGAGTCGTGGCGCACGATGGTTGGTATTGACCAGTCACGATTCTTAATCTTACTTTAGCCGCGGTAGTCTCCGTTATAAGCTTCTATACACGTATATTCTTGCATGGAAAACGAGCAGCGAAAGTTTTGTAATCTTCGGTGAATCCCAGAGGATTTCGCTTAATCTGGTTTGGCCCCGTCGATGTCGCGTCACTGCGTACCGTTGGAAATTATTTGCGTTAATCAAAGAGACAGTAACGGCAGGTATTTAAATAATTTATCTCAGCTAGTCGAGCTACTTAACAATAGCGCGCGTAAATCGTGCTGTGAAAAAATATTCTTCAATTTGCTCGTCGAACACAAGCTCATCGAAGTCGCGATAAAATAAAAATATCTAAATAATCCACTCGAACTGGCCAAGCTATTTAAGGATTTCGTTTGTAAAAAGCGCAGAAAAATATTTTAATTCGGTCGTTGATCAGGTATACCGAAATCAAAGAAACAAATATCCAATTAATCCACCCGAGCTACTTAACAATAACGCAAATAAAACGTGCAGACAAATATTTCAACCCACTCGTTGATTACAAGTTCCCCGAAATTATAGAGAAACAAATATCGAAATAATGTACCCGAGCTACCTAATTAAAAATAACGCGGACATACCGTGCAGAAAAATATTTCAATTCGCTTGTCGATCGCAAATTCACCGAAATCATGATAAAATAAATATCGAAATAATAAACCCAAGCTACTTAATTAAGAATAACGCGGACTAACCGTGCAGAAAAATATTTCAATTCGCTTGTCCATCCCAAATTCACCGAAATCATATATAAACAAATATCGAAATAATTTACTCGTGCTACTCGAGGTACTTAGGCATAACGCACATAGATTGATGGAAAACAATACGTGCTCAGATACCGAGCTAAAAGCCCGCTCTGCGCGGTGACCACCTCCCGTTGCTCTTTTTCTCGATTTCCTTGCACGCGTACTCGTTTACCCTCGCGATCCACACAACGAGGGACGCGCGCCGCACACGAAGAAAAGCCACTCGCCTACGCTCTTGTCAGTGTGCTCACGATTATGCTTTATTTATGAGCGCGCCGGTGCTTATGCTCACTTCCGAGTGCGGACAAAAGGCAAGAAATATGCTCCAACGTGGAAAGTGGAATTCCGATCGCCCGCCTCGCCGTCCGCGCGGGCACGCGTCGCTCTAAAGGCGACTCAAATTGGCGAGAGAGTCCTGCAGCTGCGCGTTTAATCCATTCGCTTTTAAGTCCGCTAATGCATTTACGTTATCCGGGATCTGAATCCTGCGTAGGCCAGACGCACGAGACATCTCGACGTTCCGATATCGTCTAATACTGAGATTCCCAAACCTTTTTTTTTTCGCGTGCCACTCATGTTTATTACGGATGAATCATGTACCACTAATTATTAATAATTATACTGTTCAAAATTTCAATAGATTTATATAAAAATGATGAAGCAGTAAAAAGTGACAAGTTTTTAAAGTACTTTTATTTATTCATCCAAGAAATGACAAAAGTATACAAATTTTCCGCGGTTTGGGATAAAAATGATAATGAATAATAATTCACACAAAATATACAATAGTATTACATCTGCTACAAACATTAATATATAAAAAAAAAAACAAATTAAATTTCTCGTGTTATCATGTGCCTTCCGCGTACCACTGGTGGTACGCGTGTCACAGTTAGAACGGTTTGGTCTAATACGATATTGCAATCATACAGTGGATCTTATAATTTGACCATCAGATCTTTTTAGTTGTATAGAGTGTAAATATCTAAGTTGTTTCTGAATCTATTAAAGTACTACTCCGACAAAAGTTGTAGCGTTCGAATAAACAAATAGAATAATAGAAAATAATAATTTCGTTAAAAAACGTTTTTCCCAGATATCACGATTACGGATGCTTTTTCGAAGCAATCATATATATTATTTTCATGTCCTTGGAGAGGATGAAAAGAAAATTCAACGACAATGAAACGTATATTTGTGTCGACTTTAAAAAATAAAACATTTGCAATTTTAATGAGCGCCGGTTTCCCGCTGTACAGACCAACTGGGTACTTCTCTCGAAATTGTTCTCTCACCGAATGGAACGACCCTGGGGGTTGAAACGAAAAAAATGTCGGGAAATTATTTTCATCGAACATAGCTAAGTTCCACCTTGGTGTAAATATCTGAAAAATTTATTTGACCGTGTTGATAAAATCGTTTCGTTGATGTAGTCAAAGGGGATGTAACGCACCCAATAATTTGCGTAGTTATCTTGGGGTAATTTTAATTTGTTACGAATCCATTAAAAAATGCATCGGGGCGATGGTTTTTCTTAAGATTTCGCAGAAACACTTCGTGTACTTCGTGAACTTTAGAAAAAGACCAAGCAAAATCTTGATCCAAGTCTGACTTTACAAACCTTTCGTTTCCCTCGAGATACAACGTAAATTCGAGCATCTAGTTTTCTTGAAATATCAGGGCGTCATTTTACACGGTAGGGTGATGGTAGAATCTGTAACACGATCCCGATGTAAAAGCACAGGAACCCGACGACAATGTTGTACAGTTTGAAATCAAGGTACCAGAAGCCAGAAGGAACTTCTTTCGTTCGCGAAACAATTTCAGGATCAACGGGACCCAAAGAAAACTTCGCCGTTCGCCTGTCCCTCGACTTTGATTTAAAGGGTTGATCGACGAGATCCTCGAACCTCCGCTCTCCCTCCGACAGGGTTGAGACGAATTAATGGTCGACATTCGTCGTCCTTCAAACTCGCGCCATTCTCCCGTTTGCCCGTCCGCGAAATTGAAATTACTCTTCACCTGCGCGAGGACGGGCCATTAATAATTTGTAACGCGGCTCCCACGCGCTCGCGCGCCAACGTTGTAAAATTATTATTTAAAGGGAGTTGAAATGTTGAAACATTATTACATAGTTAACAGGGTAGCATGGCTGTAATAGGTTTTTTGCAAAACTGTACAAGCCGCGCTCCTCGCTTCCTGCTCCCCTGGTAACGTTAATTTATCGGCGCGCTTTAACAGCGTGGCGAGCACCGTTGCAGTTTCGATGTAAAAATCCTTTTGCAATGAGTTCACAATGGCGGCGAAAGTATCGAGTTCAGGGACAAGCCACCGGTGTGGTGCTCTCCCTCTGTCTTTCCACGTTGGCGAGCCTCGCGATTCTTAAGCCGCGCGCGTACCGGAACCAAAATCGTGTAAGCAAAATAAAAACAACGTCCAGTCGCGATCACCACCTGATTATTTTACTTCAGCATATTTGAAGTACAACGATGGAAGTTATTTGTATTCCTTACATGTAATACATTTGTTTCTATGATAACTACCTAGGAAGCTTATTTTTGTGGTACTGTATTCGAGGGATGTAATAATAGAACACACTGTGGCAAATTATAATACGTTAATTCTAATTATAACTGTCTTGAGGTCTCGTTTTGCCTGCACCTTCTCCGCGGATAATGGTTATAATTAAACCGCGGATGTGTATGCAAATTCGTACTTCGATGGAATATCGGTAAAGGGATGAGACTCGACCGGAAATTTGTCTCGTTATTGGAAGCATTTAGAAATTTCTTTTATTTTAATACTATACGTTTTACTTTGTCCATATGCGTTATATTATTTAAATACTCCGCGCATACTTGACGGATTAGTTTCCTGAAATCATTATCAAAAGCATTTTCCGTAAAAAAAAACCGCAGGCTAGTTATAATAATCATAAAATATGCATCGGTAAAGTCCGTGTCTCTTTTAAGTTTCTGAACGTAGTAATCCAATCCTTAGTTCGTAATACGTTAATTTCTTTACGACGCTTCTGTTGCACCCATCTGGCCGATTAAATTTCCATTAATTATGAGAATTTACCCGGCGTACGAAATCAATAATAAACTCGTACCTCCTCGTGCATTGTGTTTTGCGGCGTGGAACGGCGCGTAACCCCGCAACGGCGAGCGCCGTGTCACGCACACCCCGCACGTGTTTTATCACGCACGCGTGTGTCCGCGATGCAGTCACGTGGTCGGCCGGCGAAACACGCGCGCACGATGCAATCGCTATGCACGCCTTTGGTTCATGCTCGCCTGGTAGACGAGCGATCAAGACGTTTGCGCAAATCGCGTGCCACGAACGCGCATACGTGTACCTTTCTCGCCGTACCTCCCTCGAGACCTCTCTTTGTCTCTGCTTTATGTCGGATAGATCGTAGATGGAAGTAAATGGGTGCCCCTTGGCGATCGTTTTGTTTATTGTGCATCCGGGGACGCGTGGATAAATGTCGTTAGATCGTGATATCGGGGACAAGGGAAGGCAGTGGATCACGGTTTTTGAGAATGATAGAATTTTTGTGTAGCATTCATAACCTGTACACCTGACGCGTGTGAGCAAATATGTCCCGATCGAGACGTCGGTGATAACGAAAAGTAATCATTTATGCTTTTAGAAAATAATAGAATTTTTTTTATGATTGTTATTTTTAAATTGATAACCTGTTCACCTGAGTCACCTGTTCACATGTGAGTAAATATCTTCCGAGTGAGATGTTGGTAGTAATGGAAAGTATTGGTTCGAGTTGCGTGAAAATGGTAGAATTTTTATATTATATAATTGTTATTTTTCAATTGATAACCTGTGTACCTGAAGCGTGTAAACAAATATGTCCCGATCGAGATATTGGTGGTAACGAGAAGTAATCAATTATGTTTTCAAAAAATAGAATTTTTATATAAAAAGAGAATATTTAGGCTGACAATCTGTACACCTGAAGTACGCGAGCAAATATATCGATCGATCAAGATGTTAATGGTAACGGAACGTATGAATGATAGTTTTACAAAAAAGATAGGATTTTTATATTACGGTCATATTTAGATTGATAACCCATGCATCTGCGACACGCAAATAAATATCATTCGATCGTGGTACTGAAGTTTAACTGAATGTAGGGCATTAAGTTGTTTTGAAAATAGTATCATTTTTATGTAACGATCACAGTTAGATTGATATTGCGCGCATCTCGGATGTGCAGATAAATATCATTTGATGGAGATACATATCAAAGGTAACGGAAAGTAGCCGATTACATTTTTTTAAAGTAATAACATTCTTAGACATATTCGAGACATTAGACGTAACGGAATGTAATGGACACTTAAAAAAAAAATTGGTGTATCACTGTCATCTTTAGATAGTTCGTGTATCCCGATCGCAACAAATTATTCCTCGTGGTGACGAATAAAAAAAATTCAATTTCTAAAGTTCATGGATGACTGATAATTCCTATGTACAGCTCGTTGCACCTCAGATGCGCCGAGAAGCGAAATACGCTTCGTAATTCGTCGGTTGGCAGAGGTAGAAATCGAAAATTGAAATAAAAATTCGAATAGCCATCTTGGTCATGTTTCATTTCGCTGACCGAATTACAGATACTCGTAATCGAGTATCCAGGTAGTTAACCGTTATCATTATTATTAATTACTTAAACGCTGGAGAGTCTATAAAAAATCCTAAATACGCCAAAACACGAGATAGGATCTCGAATTTACAAACGACCGGAATATGTTCAAGTATTTTGAAATTATAAACTTTCGCTATTTCTTGACAACGGTTCTTTTATGGTTACGCTTGAATCGACGATATCCTTGCGTTAATATTTATTATTCTAACGACGCTGTAACTCATGCATCCCGAAAAAGAGTCACAGAAATCCCGTGGACCGCAAAAGTCCGTTACCCGTTGACTCTGAAATATTTGAATCTCTGAAAAAGAATGGGCGAGCAAGGAAAAAGAATTTGAAACGAATGGATGGAATTCCCAGAAGCGAAACCGTGGCCCGCGATCCGTTAACTTAAACTTATGAAATTCGAATTTGTCAGAAAAGAGGAGAAATTGCAACATAACGATCGAAGGCGGAAGCATCGATCGAAACGCTTGGAATTTGTTAAATTTGCTTTCATGCGTTCGGCATAATTGAACATAAATTATTCCGAGCGCTAATTGTTCTTTAATTAAATTCGGTATGCTCGGAGTGGAACACAGTACTCCGCGAAATCAGTTTCTTCGGAAACAGTCACGCGTCGCGGACTCTTTTAAACTAACTTTGCAATTTTGAAATATCGTTTATAATAATTACATCTGATGATCGCAATTTCCCATGGACACAAAAAAGCGGTAAGACAAAAGTAAAGAGTCGTAAGAACAATTCACCGCAAACGGCAGTCCGCTTTTCGTATTCAACAAATTCTTTCATCGCTCGAACGAGCATGCTCTGATTTTTTTCAACTTTCTACAGATAGTAACCCATAAACAACTACCCGACACCTCGATATAACGCGAATTCAACTTTTTTTTTTTAGAAAGCGCAACACTCGATCGTCGAACGTCATTCTTGCGATTAGTAATTACACCGATTCGAACTCGTACACTAAATCATTTTGTTTCGATATCTCGATGCGCCGTTGAAAGAGCATTCCCGCGTGATCATGATACGTTGGAAATTGCAGAAATAATTGAATTGGCGTGAAGAAGAACGGTACCGCTTTTTCCACTGCAATGCGCGAGCACGTCGAAAGTTCCTTCCTACGAAAACTCTTGTTTTCTATCGCTTCGCTCGCTTAAAGTCTCCGGTAAATACGGAAGAGGTATGGATTTCCCGTAACGTAAATTTTGTAGATCTATAGGTTCTGAGGAAGAACATTACGATGGAAGTGCTCTTAGCTCGTATTTCAGGTAGTTTCAATATCTCAAAATGATATTTTTCGACTCGCTCTGTTCTTATAGTCACTGACTGAATTTAATCCATTCGAGGGCGATTACCAGACTTCGATTATTTATGCAAAGTGCACAATTTTATTTCATACGTATAATGTATTATACGTGTACTTCACGCATGTTTATCGCATTTGTTTCACAAAACCCGTTTAATAAAGTCAGTATAAAAATAATGCATTTTGCATAAACATCCGCAGTTTAGTGATTACACACGGTGCGCGTAATGCATTTCTTAGCCAAAAAGACTACTTACGCACCGTGCGCGCGACAATCGTGATCGAAACAAAAATTTGAAAGATTATAATGTAATATAAAATACATATGTTTGTTCTTTTAAGGAAAGTGAATTAAAAATAACTTTCAATAAATAATTGTTCTCACGTACATCAGTAGTATTTTATGCAGACTCCCTTTAAAGCAGAGGTCGCCAACCTTTCGGACCTCACGGACCACTAAATCCATAACTCTAATTTCTACGGACCACTTATATTTTATAGTTTATAGTGTATATATTGTACTATAAGTCTCAGATCCTTATCCTGAAATTTTGAGCCGGCAGCTTTTTCTCACGAATACAATACTTTTGTATGTACCCAATGATTATACAACACACCCGTTGTAAGGTTAATAAAATAAAATTGCAAGTAATGTTCAAGTTTTTCTGCGGACCATCAAAATTTTCTGATTTAAAGAGACATCCGCTACAGAAGAACGTATAAAAGTTATGGCAACATGATAAGTAGACACTATAAGACTTTCGACTATTAAAATCGAATTGAAACTGAAAAGTGACAAAATTCGACATTTTTTAACCTCATTGATAAATTAATTCGAGTTTTCGCTCTTACGCGATAGGAACGGTAACGAATTACATCGATTGTCGTAACAATCTCTTTCGCCGAGATGTTCGAACAAAAAAAAAATCGTAATGTTTATTTATGAACCGAGGCCAACGCCCTTGAACTCGATCGGTATTCGAATACCCTCGTGACTCACCGGTCGTTCGTGTGCGTGTCTTTGTTCTACAAAACACGGTACGGTAACCGGGTACTCGCGTTACTTGGCGTACTCAACCTCTCTCGACGAAGCCGACTTTGCGGGTCCGATTACTCAAGATCGCTTCAAGATCGTTGTCAAATCTGAGATATGTTTGCGCGACACTGTACTCGTGCCGCGGTGCTAAGTTATTATGCCACGAGCATCGAAATCGGGATCTTGAAACTGTCCTATCTAATTACGATAATAATTATAGACGACGGAAGCACGACCGGTTATTCGTGCTTGTATAATAATGAATGGCGTGTTGACGGGTGGCGATTATGCTAAGGATTTATAAACTGCAAAATGCAGCTTTCGCGTTGCAATTAGTTAGATCGCGGCATGGTAATTCAATTTTTCGAAAAATGACACGAGAATAATTAGAATTGTATTTCGTATTATTGGATTATGAATTAGGGAAAGTTTGCTGCCTATTATCGAATTCTTTGTGAACTAGAAATGATTGAAATTACGTTTGCACGTTACCGAATTTATAAACTGCTAGATGCAATTTTCACGTTACGATTAATCATAATTATAACTCGGATTGTCGAATTAGGAGGTAAGCAAATTTTGTTACGCGTTAATGAATTCTTTGTGTACTCCGAAATTGTTGAAATTATGATTCGACGTTACCGAATTTATAACCTGGAAAATGTAAATTTGGCGATGCGATTAATTTAAAAAACGAGAATAATTAAAATTGTATGAGGAATTAGGGAAACTTTCTTACGCATTAACGAACTCTTTATGAGGTGAAAATCGCTGAAATTCGATTGCGCATTACTGTACTTCCGCACAGTCAGAAAACGTTGGAATTTCGTTGTGTATGAATCGTGCGACATACACTATTGTCCATATGTATTTGCTCACCACCAAAAGTCGTCTTTAATACCCTAAATAACATACTCTACTAACGTTCAACTATTTTTATAAATTTTTTTCCCTTTTTTTACGAATTTAAGCAAATATTAAAAATAACAGACTGTGTTGTAAGTCAAGCTATCGAGCTGCTGTGGAATCAGTCGGATCGATAAGTAAGAAAATTCTTTCCTGAGTCCACGACACATCTCTGGAACATCATAGAAGAAGAAAGAAACTAAAATCCCCAACAAAAGTCTCGAAAAGTTAATAGAAAGAATACCGAGATTGCGCCGGTTGCTGATAAAAAATCGTGGCGGTCATATACAATAGATGAGAGCAAAATTAAAAACTGTTAATTTTTATATAACCATTTTTTTTTCACTGTTTTATAAAATAAAAACCATTTTGATATACTAATTGTACAATTTTCAGTAAAAGTTTGCAAGATATCATTCCTTATATTCACTTCTTATGAATGAGCAAATACTTATGGACGATACTGTACGTCTCTCGCAAACTCGAAAGAGACTCTTGGAATTCGGAACGATTAGCGCCCCCTTATCTGCAAACGCGCCCGATATCTCTCGATCGCCCCCTTTAAAGGATACCGTACGATTAGTCGAACAAACATTCCCAAGATAATTGCGCGTCTACCAGAATCTAAAATGAGCTAATGTGCCCTCGCTTTCTAGCGCGAACGTTTTACTTTTCTTCTCGTCAGCACGCGAGTAAACGCGTTCGCTTCGCCGCGCTAATTCGTGCGCGTAATTACCATTTAATCGGCGTGTATGCATCGTCTTGCTCGAAGGATTAATGAGCTCAGAGGGTGCGGAGATAATCGGCGGTTTTGGCCTGCTTTAAGTTTGCGCCGCGGTATCGCGACTCGGTGCTCACGTGAGAATCGACTTTTACGGCGGAACGCCGGATGCACGGTGCGAGTACGCATAAATCTTTGTATGGATAAAGTGAGAGGTAACGGTACAGGGAAATGATTAGCACACTAACCAACATCCACCCGAAGTCAATGCTAAGCGTGCGCGATGCTCGGCTCGCGGTTAAGTCGTTGGGGACGCGAGAGAGAGAGAGAGAGAGACTTCTGCATCGATGGTAATCTCGAAGGCAGGCTCTTTGAAAGAAATTCCAAGCGGAATTTGCATTAAACTTTGGTCCGACACCAAATAACTCTCATAGATATTTCCCGGGTTAGCTCTGTAGAAAGTATTCAATCCGTAAAGGGAAATGTAAGTAATTGGGTCGTTAAGCGACACGGGTTAACGTTTCTCATCGATTGTCACCGAAAACTTAAGCAGCTCGAATATCTGTCGAGCGCATCTAAATTATTATTATTATTTAGTACATCTGTTCCAATAGAGATAAGTACAAGTTCCAATATTCAAAAGATTCGTATTGGTTGCAGTTGGACAGCCCGGAAATTTAGATCTTCCTGAAAGACATTCGAGCTGCTCTATCCGCTAATCAACTGTAACTCAATTACGACACGGATATTAATTTAATATTCGGTTTGGTTCGCGAATCCTAGATCAGCGCGTAATAAAAAATTAGTCTTGATAAAAGGTAGATTTATTCGGTAACTATTCACGATTAATTCCGGGGAGAATAAAGATGAAATCTGATTAGAGAATATTTCTGCTATGCGTTATTTAGAAACTCCGAAAATTCAGAACATAGATATTTCCGGGGTTAGCTGTGTAGAAAGTATTCAATCCGTAAATTCAAATGCAAGTAATTGGGGCGTTAAGCGATACGGATTAACGTTTGTTATCGATTCGCGGGTCCGGAAAGACTAATATCGCGAGCGGTGCGATATTTTGTCTGTTTGAAGATAATTTACCATGGAAAGTTACCTCAACCGAGGTTTTGTACAGCATCGAAGAGACCGTGGATGGAGCGGCATCCTTGACTGCGGAAGCATCAATTATGTTACGCGTTTTGAAGTGAAGAAGTTTCTGTTCACGGTTAACCCCGTGACGTGGGGGGACAGCGTTGCGCGTAAAGTGTGCCTCCTTCGCGCTTGGAAATCCCGTGGAATAGATTAGCATCGTATATCTAATTCGGATTCAATGGAAACTACGCGAGACGTAGGATGAGCGTGAAGATTTTAGGTACACGTGTAGATAATACTTTATCAAAAATAAATTAGCGAGTTTCAAAATTTTTTGGTTATTCTTTAGTTTTACAAACTGCGTTTTGAAGCTGAATGTACACTTAAATTAAAAAATGTAAGAACTTGATACGACTTGTAAAAAAATATATTCAAAGATGTTTACTTTTTAAAAACATCATAACGTTCACATTTTTTTCGTTATTAACGCGTTGATCGTCACGTCACACACACTTGGATGACATGCGTGGCGTATTAATAACCTTCATATTAATATAACAATAACATATTAAACTCCGTTTTGAAAAGTATCGAGGGTTAAAGCTGAAAGTTCCCAAAATCCTCCCCAAAAATTGACAATAGTATTTCCTGACAAATTTGGAAAACGTTACGACCAAGAGTATTATCCACGCAGTCGTACAAAATATTTTTGGAATTTTGTCCGCCCGCAAGTGACGCATAAATATCCGTTTTCAAGAGTAACGAGCGTTAAAGCTGAAGCTTCCCAAAATACCCCCAAAAAGAAACAAAAGTAAAATCATACTCAAATTACTTATCTCTGTGCGGTCTGTTCGATGGTTATTTCACTTATAAAAAAAATTATTTCTTCAACGCCACTTTCTAACATTTGACCACATTGAAAACCACCATCCCTTCTTTCCTGAAAAAATACAAGGTCTAGTTCTCGCTTGCTTGTACTTGGTCCGAGAAAAGACTCTTGATTCCCTGGCGAATTTTAAACGCTACGACCAAAAAATATTATCCACGTACTCGTACGAAACATCTCCAAAACTCTCCCCGCGCACGGTTTATCCTTAAAATTTCCTTTGCAAAACTATCGAGCGTCACACGACCCGTAAAAATCTAACGACGCTTTTCCTATCAGGGAGCACCGAACCCCAAACTCAAACTCAACCCGTTGGCGCGCGCACAATGGGGATCGAAGCGGCGCACGCGGCTCCGCACCCTCGCGGAGCTCGTTCGCCGTCATATTTGTGTGTTACCGACGTATACACACGTGGGCTTTAAGAGAACGGCAAAAGGTGCATCGAAAGGAACGTCAGGCCGCGCGACAGCGTCTGGCGCAGACGTAATGCCACGCGTGTATCCGGAGAACAGAATGCACGCAGCACGTGCGCAAAGTATCGCTACTTTCGCGCCATGCGCCATCGGAGCACGCCTCGGGTAGGCGAAAGAAATACGTATACACACGTGTGTACCGCTTGCGCGCGTACGCGCGTACCTGCGCGAGCTCGTTAACGGTCACCGGTGTACCGCCAGACGATGCCGATAATCCCTCTGCGGTCGCGAAATACACGATACCTTTCTAAACGCATCCTCGCCTCGCGAACGCGATGTTTTCTGCGCTGCGGGATGATAAGCGCCTCGAGATGAGGCGTCGGGAATTTATGTTCGGCGTTTAGATTTCATCATCGGGGGATGTCAGCATCGTGATAATTATAGATAGGTAGCGACGGTATGGATATGATGATACGAGAGACGACAGGTGTTGGCGATAGAGATTTGACAGTTTATCAGAATATTATATCGGTATTATCGCGTTTCAAACGTGTTCTGACGTTTGTATTTATGTTAATCATCGGTCGATGAGTAGCTTCACTTTTTATTATATATGATAATAGGAGAAAAGTCCGTTTCCTAGTTTCAATAATAATTGTGATCTTAATTTTTTTTTGGCAATTAAAATAATTTCGGATCCTTGACAGCTGAGCTCTTAAAGTCTCGTTCGCACGATTTCAGAAAACTAACCAACGATTTAAATTGGAGCAAAACGTTATTGTATAAAAAAAGTTCAATTATTTCTCCCACGTATAGACAATATAGACAACTCTAAAATTAGTGTTAGTGTGTTCAACTTCGAATCAATTAACAAATTCAATAAAACCAATTGTTCAAATCGATTAAGTGGTTATATTAAAAAAAACACACATTTTAACAAAAATAAAAAATTATATGTACTAAAATTGACGAGTAACAAAAGTCATGATTCTACAAACCTAAACGTTTTGGCTCCCATTTAGAGGTCTCGTCATAGGATGTATTTTAGCGCGACTTTGGCGTTTCAATTTATAGACGAGACCTCGCGATCGGAATAGAAAAGAAACAAACGCGTCGGGGCAAGTTTTTAAACGATATTTAGGCGAAAATTAGGCTTAACGAGTCTCTCTCGAAAGATAATTTTAACCCAAAGTCAAGGTGATGTAATTTTAAGTTCTTTGTGAAAGCGAGCCTCCGAGTAGCCGGCGATAATGTCGATTCTCTTTGTACGTCGGTGCCCCCCTTGCGAGCTTGACAATTATTAATAATTGGGGGGGATAATACAATTTTTCACTACGGGGGGGACTTTAAAAGTATCGCGAATCGATAACGGGTGATGCCGCGGTTCAACGCTTGTTAGCATTTCTTCGGCGAAGCGTGTCGGAGAAATGGGTCCCGGTTAGCTATTTTTTTCTTCAACTTTGTTTTTCAACTCTCTTTAATACTATTTTTGCACGGCTCTCGTGAAACTTTCTTAATCGCAATCTCGACGACCTTGAACTTCGTCGGAAAGCGTGTTGCGGAAAGGCAGCGTTAATAGCTCGAGTTTCGAATGGGTAGCGCTCTTAGGCGGAATCTTGAGGCACGTAACGGACAAATTGCTTAATTAATATCCGACGTTGCCGTATCTAGGCCTGCCGTGATACGCGAGACGAATCTTGGCGGGAATGGAGGATCATCGCGGTATGCATTATCCATTATGCACTTTTCCACGCTCCCCGTCGCCGACTTCGTATCACTTTCTTGCGTGGCAATAAATTCCCGGCGAGTGGAGGCGCCGCTTCTCAAACGAGAAACTCAGCCTCGCGATAATAAGCCTTTAATAGCATTAACGTACGAGGTGAATCGTTTCGTGCCATAAAATGCTAGGATTCCAGCGAGAGAACTCGCAGTCGGATTCCTCTTTGCGTCTGTTGTCGCCAATTTGTGGGAAGTTAGTGCCGCGAGCGTCTCGAATATTTCAGGCTACTTGAATTTCGAATGAAGCCGAGCCTCGGTTTCAGATCCGATACGAGAACTCGATAAAAGCGGGCGTTTCGAATAAAAATCGAGTCGAATTCCTCTTTGCGTCTGTCGTTGTCGATCTGTGCGAACTAAGTGCCGCGAGCGTACTCGAATATTTCAAGCTATTTGAATTTCGAATGAAGCCAAGCATCGGTTTCCGATCCGATCTGAGAACTCGATAAAAGCTAGCGTCTCGAGTAAGTGAATCCAGTAGCTCCAGTTTTGATGAACATCTCGAATTAATCGAGTAGCTCGAATAGGTACGAGCTTTTCGAATGAATCGAGTAGTTCGAATTGTTATGAGCATCTCGAATAAACCAGGTAGTTAAATTATTGTCGAGCACCATGTAGCGAGCTGCTTGAAAACTGGAGCAGCTCGAATGTCTTTCGAGAGGATCTAACATTATTATTATTATTATTTAGTACACCTTTTCCAATAGAGATATATACAAGTTTCAATATTTAAAAGATTTATATTAGTTGTAGTCGGAAAGCTCGGAAATTTAGACCTTCCCGAAAACGTTCAAGCTGCTTCATATTCTAATCAATTATAATTCAATTCCGATATGAATATCAGTGTAACAAAAAATAGTTTTGATAAAAAGGTGGATTTATTTGATATCAATTAACGATTAATTCCGCGGAGCACTGATACATCCGATTGAAGAATATTTCTGCTATGCTTTATTTAGAAACTCCGAAAATACAGAACATATACGAATAATCGCGAGTCGAGTGTTGGATGAAATTTAAAACTCCACTTACGTATCTGCGTTATTCCACACCGTTTTTAGAGCCTCGCATCGCACCAGGGCCGCATTTATCGCAGAATCCGTCGGGGATCGCGTTTTAAATTCTTACTACTGGCAATACACATCACAAAAAATAGCATCATTATTTTATCAGAATTAGTTGCGCGGAGGTGCCAAGATGCATTTTCAATAAACTTGAAAAGAAACGTGTATGAATCTGAATAAGCGACGTAGTCTCGTTCTTTCGAACCCTCGTAACAACGTTGCACATAGTGCTTCCAACAGTATGTATAAACGCGGCCCTGTTTCGCGCAACGTACGTCCACGCGTATACTTATCGCGAGGTTGTACACATCCTTTTGCGTAATGACATCGCGCTGTAACGACTTAGTGTTCTATAATTACCGCCCAGGCGGATCACCTCGTAAATACACCTCGTTTCAGTCCAAATGGGCGGTCATCTTCTTTTATTTGCAACGCGCGCCTATCTCCCGCGAGGCTCGCATTAGAAATCCCCGACGAGGTAGATATGGAATTACGTTTTTTTTTTTCTTGGCACTCGAAGAGGCGGCGGCGGCGGCGGTGGTTTTTTCTCGATGTGTAAGTGCAACAATCGTAGCCGCGCTATCACACACGTTCGATCTAATGGAGAGCCGCGGGGCCTCACAGAGAGAGAGAGAGAGAGAGAGAGAGAGAGAGAGGGAGGGAGGGAGGGAAAGATGCTCGAGAGTTCAACTTATTGTTAGAATTCCTCTCTTCTTGTTCTACCACTTCTGTTCTTCCCTTCCGTGGCTCGTAATATCTGTCCATTGTCTCGTGACCCGTAACAATGGGGGAGATGCTGAGCGGTACACGGGGGAGGAAAAACTACACGCGTTATCATAACTGTTGAATTTAATGGTACGCTTTGATTTATGCTCGTTGCCCTGGGATCTCCGTTCGATTCCGGGGAAAAATTTGTACCTCCGCGTATTGCCGTGTTCTCGGCGCTTACTTCGCTCTCCCTTCCGGCCGGACAATGTATTTTTAGAGGAAACAAAGGATATACCTATATAAATCAAGGAGATAAATACTTTTATCCTTTATTTGTTCCACAATTGCCCTTTTGTCTCCGTAAAAATATATTGCCCAAGCGGTGATAAAACGAAGGATAATTCTGTGCTAAAAAGAGGAAACGTATTTAGCTCTTATGATAACTTACTGAGTGTTAAAAAATAGCTTTTCAACTCAAACAAATGAGGGGTAATAGTCATGGTGGTGTAACTCGCATTTGAATTTTTCTTTACACACGCACGCGATAAACGATACCCATAAAAGATTAGAAATCCTCCGAGAGGCTGAAAATCAGAGTAACGTGTCTCAACAAAATTCCAAATTTGACTTACACTGCTATCTATGTTCACCCTCGCAAACATACTTTGAATAACACACATTTTTTTAAATCACGAAACCACAGATCGTGCTTTAATACTAGAACTACCAGACCTGTCAATTTAGACTGGTTTGCAATTTTTGTTTAAGACTACTCAAATTTACCATTTTTAAGTATATCAACGAACAATTCTTTCTAAGTATTGTGAATATGTATAATTTTACGCATATACTTTTGAACTGCACAAAAATTGATAAAACTGGTAAAAAAAATTGTAGAAATAGGTGTACCATAATTGTCGGTAGTTCTAGTGTTAAGGGACCATCGACCTGTGAATGGGTCAAAAAATCGAAATTTTTTGCATTTTCAGAAAGTATAATGTCTAAAAAATGCATTCCCAAAGTTGTATGCTTCAATTCCAAAAATTGACAAAGTTACAACAAAGTTACTAACCGCTTCGACATTAAAGGCTGGTACGCCACGGAACTTCAAATGCATTTTTCTCGAGTCATGATTTTTTCAATTCGCGTGGAAAAGATCTCAAAAACTACGCGACGGGGATTGCTCTGAAATTTTAACAGGATATTCCACCACCTACTGGTTCGCCTTCCTGCCAGAATCATGATTATAAAATAACAATACCGTACTTTATTATTACAAAACTGACCTAGAACAACGTGCGATTTCATACTTCGAAATGTAGACGTCCCCTATTTTCCCCATTTCCAATAAAAATTATTAATTCTGCCAATAAGGTTGTAGAAAATCTTCGCGATTAAGAATAACTAAAAAAAATTTAACGTTGGTCCAATCGGAGAGCAGCAATTAACTGCGCCAGCAACATACATTTTTTAAACACGGCTTCATGGCAGGCCAAATAAAACCAATAAACAATTAATTAAAACTGTTTAAAAAATTCTCATATATGGCCAACAAGATGGTGAACAAACTGGAAAAAGAATTATGGCGTTAGACATATTGGAATATTTAAAAAAAATTCATGAAATCTGACCAATGTTCGGCCGTTCAAACGTGGACGGTCCCTTAACCATACGTGTACCCCACCATTCTCAATTATCGTTTCGTTCTTCCTCGTCTTGTCCAACGTCGAGAAGATAGAAAATTTTCCACCGATTTTTGACATTCGCGAGACAGACGCGCCGGTAATATCGGTAAGAAGTAATGGAATCTTTTACAAGAAGCTTAGATCTCGGTGCACGTGTCGAATCCGTAATGGAGTTCGTGAGCTGCCTCGAGGGGCTGTTGGGCGCTAATATACCTTTTTACTTCCTACCCCTCGACTTCGCCGTTTGTACCGCGTTTCTTTCGCCACGAGTCATTTTCGTACGTCAGCTTTTCATCCCCGCGCACGTTAGTAGAATTCCATTACCACGTCGATTTCCTGATTTCTTGCGTCACGCGGGATTCTATCCACATTTATCACAAAGAACCACCGGAGTGTTTCTCGTATCGTCGAGGCGCGCACGATATGTATCCGAGCTTGTCGCGCTATTATTTAATGGATTCTAAGCCACAGATAATCCGCGTAATTGAAACGATTGTTAATCGGTTCGTTCGAACTTTGAACGTTAGAGAAGGTTCAATGGGACTTTGAATTAACCTATTTCTATCGGAGCTATCACGCTATTGTTTGAAGAATCGTAAAACGGAGGTAATCCGCGTAATTGAAACTATTCTTAATCGTTTTGTGGGACCTTTGAACGTTAGAGCGAGTCCAATGGGATTTTTAATTAACACATGTTTGTCGGAACTATCTCGCCATTGTTTGAAGAATCGTAAAACCGAGGTAATCCGCTTCATTGTTAATCGTTTCGTTGCATCTTTGAACGTTAGACCGAGACCAATTAGGATTTTTAAGTAACACAATTTTATCAAAACTATCTCGCTATTATTTAAAGAATCGTAAGCCAGAGGTAGTCCGCGTAATTGAAACAATTGTTAATGGCTCCGTTGGAACTTTGAACGTTATTAGATCGACTCCGCTGAGATTTGGGATTAACAATTTTAGTGCCAAAGCGCGCAATCGCGTTTCGCGTAATATTAACCACGCAATCTTTTTACATCGTATAAAAGTAAGTGCTTCATTATTTAATTCTAAGTCACACTAGAAGTAATACATATAAAGAGTATCGAGTGCAGCGTAAGGCTCGTATCATGATTCTTGTTAAAAACCTAACGTGCAATCACGAATTTACACAAAACCTTGTAATTCCATTAAGAAACCGCTCAACATTCTAACGGTTAAATTTGACCATTTTACGAGTTAATCATCATCATCATCGGCAATCGTCGCTCGTCAGAATTCTAAATCCCCCATTTACCGCTATTAGCATTTGGTCCTATATCCGTGCCAGAATACGTATCAACGCGCGCTTAATGGTTTTACTACGCAGGCGAGAAAATTATACAACGCTAAAATATTCTCGAATCACGAGTACATGCGATTTATGCCCGAGCTTCGAGAACACAGGAGCGTCCGAATATCGAGTGTAATCGGTCGTTAATAAATCGAGAGATAATTTCAACTCTTCCACTCGAAACCCCTCTTCTTCTCGTTCTTCTTTCTTTTGCCTACCATTCGTTGAGCAGCCGCTGCCTGCAACGAGACTTTCTACCGCCATACACGTTATTACGATTGCATTACCGTCGGGCACGACACGCTTCCTGGTTCCTCCTGACATAAAGGTAAAGCTTACGTAAGAGCCGGTGATGCCTATCTTAAATTCCTAGGTCGTTGTTAGTGCTCCTGCTCGGAAACTCTCCTACGTACGAGCATCTACGTTCCAGTCGTTGATATCGCGCTGGTGCGACAACTCGCACGACGGGTACGTAGAAAATCGTGACGGGATTTTGAAAAAGTGAATATCCGTCCGGGTAAGATTATCGTTGAAATCGTGCTATATCAAAAATCATGGTTTTCATAAATTTTCATTTTTCTTAATGTAAAGTGGTGCGATGCTCAGCTGAAGATTCGTACGGTTAAGAAAAGAATTTATTAACGAAATATCACAGCTGATAAAAACTTAACACTGAATCTCAATTCGGTTGAATACTCCGAAAAATTTAAGACACCTGCTCCCCTCGAGAATATCGTAGTTTCCACAATTTTTGAGTTACTCAAATGCGCCAAATTGCATTTTTAATCAAAACTTTGAGGAATTAATAAAATTCGGGCAACGTAATACCACATATATTAAAAACTTCAAATTCAATTTCAACTCACGATCAGTCGAATACCGTGATAACTTGAGACATCTGCTCCGGTTAGAAAAAATCATAATACCCCGATTTTTTAATTACGCCAATCTGGCAAATTGCACGTTAATGCTGAAGATTCGTAGAATCAGCAAAGAATTAAGTAACGTAATACTGAAGATGAAGGTTAAGACGATAATAAAAAATCTAAACAGATGTATGACAACGATAATACGTGGCTTGCCATCCGTACAAACATAATATAAAAACACATACATCTTGCAAAAGTGAACGACGAAAACTATGCTATTAATATTTTATTCTACGCGTTTGATCCTCTGTCGCGGTGCCACGTACGATCATTAAGCGGGATTTGCATGAAAGGCATTTTAAGTGGATCGTAGCGGATTGATCGATTCGATAGAGAATACGTGACTATGGTCTCGTCGCTCGTAACAGCAATGGAATCACTGTTACGTAGGAACAAAAGCGATGCCTGTACGTATGTACCTTCGTGATCTAGATAAATCATTGCCGCGATGAAGTTACGAAAACGTTACGAATCGTCATTTTCTAGATATTTCAGTATTTTACCCGCGATTAAAGATTCCGCCAAACGATGAGAAAATTTTACCTCGCTCTTTCAATTCTTTTACCTTACGCAATAATAAGTTTCTAATGTAAGCGCACGTGTGGCAACGTACGTACATTTCGCTCGTTCCTTCGGTAATTATCTAATAAAAAATAGCGCATTACGCAATGCGACATCAATAATGCCTTTTAAAGACGTCTTTGTCGCTAGTGAAAAAAGAAATTAGAGAATTTCTTCACTTTTGTTGTTCGTTTTAACGATTTCTTTTCACACACGTTAGATCGAGAAGTTCACGGACGCTGAGGGAAAAATATCATTGTCGGACCAGGTTGTTTAGGAAGTTTTTTTTCAATTTGTATTTCGCGTCCCCGTCCATGCAGATTGAGACCCCTCGGGATAGATATTCGAGCGTGTAGCGGTTTACTTACACGGAACTCCGATCGCGAACGTCGATTGGATTGATTGTCGTGGCGAAGAAAAAAAAATTTGGTGTAATATAACGAACGGACGTTTTGGCGTCGATACAAATTTAATTAACTTGGAGCACCTCGTACCGTTACACTGGTCTCAAAAAGACTTTCAGTAAGAATAAGAGCGCGTCGATTAAACGGAGAAAAAGCTCGATCGTTCTACGCGTGATAAGACCGGTACCTATTTCATTCGTTCTCGAAGTCGATATTTAATAACTATAGTTATATACGTTTGGCAGGAGGTAAAACTAGGTCAACCACAACGAGTTATTAACGTCTGTAAAAGTACATTTGATTTTTGAAAAATACGTGTTTTGTAGAGTAGTCGTTTGAGTTTCACAAAAATTCATTAAAAAATATTATAAACTGAACGAGTAACTAGTATATGTATATGTACTGGTTATGCGAAATTTTGAAAATATTGATTTTTCATAAGTTGCAGTGGTTTCGAGCGAAAAGTGGGGTTTTATACGCATTTTCAACCTAAAAATGGATCTCTCTATAGCTATAGAAAAACTAAAGCATGAATCGGTAAATCCTATGACAAGCACTAAAATTTTATATTGGGAGCGGCTGTGAAAAATTTAAAGCAAATCGGTCCACTAGTCTCCCTGATATTTCCGGCAGTGATTTTTAAACCTCTGTCCTTACGGACCATGATTTAAAATATTTTTTAGTTATATTTTACGAAGATAAAGCTGAACTCATGCCAAAATAAAGTTGAGTATGTTTTATGTCCGGGTTACCGAATTAGTTTTCAAACCAGCGAAATATCTTTCGTTCAGATGGTAGTAAACAAAGCAATTTCTACCTTTAAAACCTTTCGTTAAATTATTACACCAGATAAGCCGAATTCAATTATCAGAAAATTATTGCAGTGGAAAACCTGAATTAAATTAACAGAAAATTATTGCAGTGGAAAACCTGAATTAAATCATCAGAAAATTATTCGAGTAGAAAACCAGAATTAAATTATCAGAAAATTATTACAGTAAAAAAACAGAATTAAATTATCAGGAAATTATCACAGTAGAAAATCAGAATTAAATTATCAGAAAATTATTACAGTAGAAATCCCTAATTATTATAAATTATTGGACGCTGCGTATTACAAGAAATTTGACAATCGATTCGTACTCGGCTCCCGCGATAATACGATCCTCGAGTATCGCGATGCCTAAACAACAAAAAGAGCAACTTTCGCTATGTATTTGTCAAACTGCGAAAACTAGCCCCGTGGTTTATTTTTGCCGCTCTTCTATGCTCCATCGCTCACATTCCGCTCTGATTATCGCTCATTACCATGTCATCTATGTATATTATACTCGTCTATACGTATAGGCCATCTAACCTGAAGCTTATCACCGTGAAATTCTCGGAGAAGAGCCTGGCGCTCGTCGATTTTTATTCGAAAGCGCATACGAGACCGATGAAGTAAATCCTCGGGAGGCGCGCATCCGTCGTGAAATTTGGGTCGACGTTAAATTAATACTCATTGCACGACGCATTCCGCTCTGATTTTCATTCCTTTCCGTGTCATCAATGGCCGCGCGATATCGCATCGAAGCCACCATTCGCGTTACTTCAAGAGTCTCGTTTCGCGAAACGATTTTCACATTGGTAAATCGTAAACGCATGCGTTTACGTTTCGTCGAGCCGCCAAATGTCCTTCAAATTTATCTCTCTTCCATAGAGTAATATTTCTTTAAATTTGTATTATCTTTTTACGGTTTGCGCGACGCGTAACAGTGATTCTACGATTCGTTCGATAATAATAACCACGTCCGTGATCCTTCGTCTATCGGCGGAAAGCTCTCCTATTAATTTTCATGTTACCCGGACATGAAAAAATGTATCGCATCGCGGTACACACGCTACCAGGAGCGTATACGTTCCGCTTCACTTTGACGTACCCGCGTTACCACGTGTTTCGTATTTACATTTTAATCCCAATACACGGAGGCTACTGTTTTCGTTATAAATAATATTGAGCGCATCGACGTTAATACAACTTGTAACAGAGATCGATTGTAAGATGGAATAGCTTACAAGAGAAGGTTGTCTTATCGATATCCTAAAAAGATACCTCTGGCAGACGGTAGCCCATGAGAAATCAAACGGAATCTGGTCTCCCGAGAAATTAGAAATAAACGTGTCACTTCGTGCCAACCACCAGACGTAAAATCAATAGAAGAGAAAAAAAGATGTTTCCCCGATAAGATAGTAATACAACGTTCAGCGGCTATCACTTTATCAAGATCGCCGAACATAATGCACAACATTCCTGGAATTGTTTCTTATTCAAACTCGCGCGCAACTAACGCTGATACCGCGCTTAATAGGAAACTTTGTAAAAAATCAATACCCCCTGTACACACGTAACGAGGAATATTGTTTACGTTACGGTAGCCCGCGTAGTCGATAACTACGCATTGTTAGCCTCCTTGCGAAATATAATTCAACGTACGATCGCGCCGTCGTAAATTTCAAAATATCGTGTAAAACGATCGAACAATGCAATCGTCGGACATGACGCAAATTGTTATCTCGGCACTATATCGATTTTCTATTACACATTATTCCATTCCCATTATTAGACGCGTGTTTCCTGACATAGAACTACATTCTTTCGAGTAATAACGTATCCCAGTTTTCGACGAACGTAAAAATGAGATCAATTGAAAGACTTCAAGTTGAAACCTTGCTCCGTACTCGAAAACGTGGAGTGGGGGATATCGGCTCAAATTCCAAAATCAGCCGTCACCCTTTCTTTTTCACCCCCGTCACGTCGAATGGAAAATAAAAGAAGGAACGGTTGGTCCGGTAGTATTACGAATTGCCTCGTCGTATCCGATTGCGAAAAGTTGACGTACCCTGCTTGTCAATGCGTATCGCTTAAAAGGTCGTAGAGCACGTAAAGACCCGCACAGAAGGTATCCCTTTGTCGTACACCTGCCTTCGCCTCGATTCGCGTGTGCGCGCAGATGCAAAACACGCACGTACACCACATACCCACCTACCCGCATCGCTCGGTTACACTCGAGTTGTATTTATACGTAGCGTCGTACGCGTGAGCCTTTTTTTTTCACGCACATCTAAGATCTAACGTACATAATTGCGTAGAATTTAGCATTACGAGTGAATCACTTCGTACGTTTTGGTTTGGTATTATCGTATTTATGTAATTGAAATTACAAACGCTGTCTGAATCTGTTCGTTGGCTCGTTAAACGTGGGTAAAATATTATTACGGGTCAGAGTAGATTAGAAAATGCTCGAGTATTTAGAAAAAACAGCAGGAGCTGCAGAGGAGAAATCGAAGGTAGAAAATGAATATGCAAGATAAGGCGTAACGTGTACGATAATTGTGATAATTAGACTGCGGTTGTTTATGCAAAATGCAGTATTTGGTATCTTATTTTATGCACCTAATGAATTATTTTATTTTATCTTATACGTACAATATGTATATGTATAGCACCCTGGCGATAAAGGTGACACAACTCAAAAAATGCCAATTGTGAGATTATGTCACTCAAAAATACGTTTTACGTACCAGCATGTGCACGAAAAACGGCACATCTCTAACTCGAAATTCATCGGCCAGGGGGCAGTTGTGTCAGTTTTTTTATGTTATCAGTTCTTTTCTAAACTAGTTTACAGATCCATAAAATTAATCTGTAGTATATTAAAAAACGTACTGCCAAAAATACGTATAGGAAGTTTCAAAGAAGCATTATACTATTTGAACATACCCAAGTTTTTTATTTTGCTATTATTTGCTATATTTCGAAAACTGCATTTTTAAGTTGTGTCACCTCTCTCACCGTGATGCGATATTATACGTATATTTTACTCATATTGATTGTACATATTTGTTTCACAAAATCCATTTAAAGTCAGTATAAAAATAATGCCTTTTGCCTAAAAATCCGCAGTCTAGTGATAATGCAACATTAATATCTAACTGGGATTGAAATTCTCTCACAAATGGTGTCCTCCATGATAATCGATTTTATCACGCGGAACTTTGTCTATGGAGTGCGGAACTCTTTTCGTAAAATTTCGGTCACGCCAGGGAGTACAATGATAACGCAACTGATTGTAAGTCTGCACGACCACGTGGGTCGATAAGACGTGACGTAGCACGCGAAGGAGTGACGAGTTGCCCCCAAAAGCGGAAACTTTGTGGCTCCTTGGTTTGCGCGTACTGTTAACATTAGATATGGTTTTCCGGTATTACGCGATCATCCGTAACACGCTTGACGAGTTGCTCATAAAGGGAACACGACTGCCCTCCCCCTTTCTTGGTGGTGTTTGTGTCGTGTCGGACGTTTTCTTACACACAAAAAAAAGGAACGAGAAGACGTAAGTAATACGGTTTGTCGACAAACGGTTTATCGTAACGAGGTATCGCAACGAATTACACGGTGGTCGATAAAGAGCTTCATTTTCGCGATAAAAAACCAAATGCTACTTTGCTCCCGAAACATTGCTCGGTGATTTCACATTGATGAATTTTATCGCGCCCTTAAATTGTAAAGCGTGTTCCCGAAAAACGATTTTAATTCACGCGCGTATCTTTACGAGAATCAACGCGTTATTATCGTTACTGTTATCATTATCCTGCTGGTAACGTCCAGATAACGAACGAGTTCTACAACAACGGTTAGTCCTACATTGCTTCCCGTGCAATACGGACTGCGTGACAGCTTGTTACAGATAGCGATAGTGATACCATCAGCGGCGATCGATCGTGAAAAAGGTTTTGTAAAAATGTATGATAGTGAGTGATTTACGAGCGTACGGGTATATCGCCGAGTGGGAGTGCTAAAAAGGAATTTTACGGTGACACCTGGACGATGTAATACAGTTCGATAAAAGAATGCAAATCCAGTTTAATTGTCAGTTCGATGACTGTGCTCTCAATGACGCCGAAGTTAATCAATTCCGTCCAATTAACACCATATAGTGCCAATTACAGATTCGACGAGTCACGACGATGCGGCTGTAGGGAACGGTGGTACCGTTACCCTTAAACTCGCTTTTACATCGACATGATCGTATTTTTGCCTCGCGTAACCTCCCGTACGTTCTCGTTATCGTCGGGCGTTCATTATCGTCCGTACTTTTATGAAAATGCCTCGTCGCCGTTCGAGGAGAACGACGTTTTAAAAATAATTCTCTCGTCTCGCGACAATCGGTTGCATCTCAAAGGCGCGCGTCCATGGAACGACAACAAATACCCGCGCTACTCGCCGTGCGTACGAGTAAACAGAAAGCATGCATCGGAAGCATGTAAGCCGTGGTAGAACGCGCAAAAGAATATTTCAGATAATCGGCGGGGGGGCCGCTCTGCGAGCTTCCGACGAAGATAATTATCTGCTAACCGTACAACGCACGACGTTGAAATAAATAGCAATTATTCTTCGGTGGAAGATTGTACTCGAGGGATCAGAGAAGGATATTGCGAGTCCACGTTGAATCTGCGATTTGTCCGTCTATCGATCCGACCATCGGGACCTCCGAACGGAATCGTGTGCGGCTCGGAATGCCAAGAAGCTCGACGGGATCATCCAGCGGGGATAAATAAAATTGATTGGACAGCCGCGATACGTGTCGCGAGATGAAAAATAGGAGGGATCAGGAAGCGGCTTCAGTTTGGCGCGAGAAATTGCATAGCGCGGCGGACAGCGCTGTCCCGTCTTTCGCGAGGGATACAGTCGGCAAACGGGAAACGTTGACACATTAGTCGACCGCGTCGTCGGGATTAAAAAAATACCGCGCGATGCTACCGTGTACCAGATTCGCGAGGCAAACAGCAGATAAGTGTGCAAGGATCACGATAGCCAGAAAATTTCGCGGAATATTACATCAACCGAGTGGAATGCAAATCGTAAATACCGATGAATCATCGTGGAAGCGTTTCTCTCTTCTCCTTTTTTCGATACAAATTTGCTGGTTACCCCTCGAATAATGTGCAAGAGAATTTCTGCGCCAGTATCGGCGGTGAAGACTCGAAGCATCGTTGATTAATCGACTCGCCGCGGAGAGTTCCGTTTCCCTCGATCGAACTGAAATCCTGCCGCGCGCTTATCTTCGTCGAGGTAAACGAGGCGAAAGACGCAGTGGGTGGAACAATAATCGGCGGAACAATGTCGTGCAGGAAGAAGATAGACTCGAAGCTCTGGTTGGACTACACCCAGACGGTAAGAATATCGATTGTGTTCGTGCATCGTGATAACGGTTATCCGTATCCCAGGGACCAGGTGAGGGCCCGGCGAAGAGCGGGTTCCTTGGGTAACAGAGTTAATAAATCGATGGGACGTTATCGTGCCGGATTGAGTTCAGCGTTGCTTCGAAAGAGAGAACGTTCGCGGTTGGTTTTTCTATTTTCTCTCGCGAAATAGAATCGCGATCAAGGGCGAGACGTCGATGCTCTCGACGATTCTCAATTACTTTGGTGTTACGCTAGAATAGGGTGACCAACTGTCCCGTGAAAATGGGATTGTCTCGTTGTTTCGCTACGATTCCTGGCGTCCTGAAAAAGTACCTCGGGACGACCAAATGTGGCGTATTTACGTTGGGTACTAGAAACCCTTTCGGATCGCTCAAATTTCCTTTATATTATTAAATGATGAAAGTGAATAAAAATGGTTTGAAATTGTGTGCAGTAAGTGTGTGTTGGAATTTAATTTTCTATTTCGAGTTGTCACTTAAACCGTGGTACAATCATTATTTATACATTTTTATTTCAATGTTTTCAAATATTTCATTATTTTATATTTTCAGTTTGTGTTCAGCTGCTGATAGTTACTTGCTACTTAATGAATTCCACATCTTTGCAATAGGTTTACAATCGAAAAAGTAAAAATTTGCATTTGTTGAGAGAGAGACAGAAAGAGAGAAAGATATTGCGGCATTTTGGACAGCAACTTATCCGAAAATAATAGGTATCCCATTCTTTCCAATTGACGATTTGGTCACCCTACACTAGCACCGAATCCACTGCGATTCCGCCAGATAAACTAGTTCTCGACTAGGTTCCTTCAGGTTCTCCCACAATTTTACCTGAAACTAAAAATATACCTTACTTCTGTGCTCCGACGAGTCGATAAACCGCTACGATTCCTTGGAAGCGTTTATCGTTATTAAAAGATTAAAATACAGCTCCCGGATCAGTGACCGTAAACGAGTCAATCATATCGGATGTTATTGCTTCGATCTGGTAATTATGTCCCGATGAACGGGCAGCCTAGAAAAACATCGAGACCCGTACAAACATCCCGCCGCGCGCGTCCTCGCCCCGTCATTCCCCGTTTGCCGGTTTCCGATGGACGATTAAGGCGTACGCGAGAATCAAAAGTATCGTAAGGCGGTTTCCGCAAAAACCGGGAACGCTGCTGCTGCCGCCCGCAAAAAGGTCTCGACGAAGTCGTTAAAGGGGCAATTGCACAACTACGGGCCAGGCGCCGACCGGTAGAATCTCGTTTTCTAGGACAATCGCCGTTCTCGCTGTTAGCCGAGAACGATCGCGCGCGCGAGGCAAGATCATGAACGACTGCCCGTGTCGATAACATTCCGTCGACGCCGATAACTAGTATCGTTCTGGTAGAGCAGAGTCATTAAGAAAAACATTACCGGGTTTACGCGTGACATTTAATTAAGGCCTTCCACGTTGATCGGAATTGTCGTTGCGCGGTGGGAATTCCTTGAATTTCTACCGTTCCGAAATCACGACTCTGCAGTTTTTTTTTTTCTTTACGTACAGTCATCCGTTTTCAACGTGACAACCATCTGGAACGCGTGTAATTCTAAATTGGTTACAAACGCAAAGGGTAATTAAAGATCTGAACCATGGGTGGGCAATTAGTTTCTAAGGTTTGAAAAAAAATGTTAGTCTACAAAAAAATAACTAAATATTAGTTGTCGTGGCTATTACTACTATTGTAAATAACGATAAACAATGAATGCCACCGTAATCAGCGAATACATCCTAAAAATAGATCAAATATTACTTATGTACAGATTGTTATCAAGTTATTGTGGGTACACACAGACAAATAAGGACCAAAAAAAAATAGCATTAAAGTAAAATAATTTTGGCGGTCCATTTATTTACCCTTCGCGGTCCCGATCCCGACCGCGGGTCGCCTATTGCCGACCCCTGATCTAAACGGTTATAATGGATAATTAAAAACATTAAACGGTTATTACGGATGATTTCAAAGATAATTAAAAACTTACACGATCATAATAGGCAATCTCACGATCGTAAAGCGTACGATCGTTTGAAAACTACACGCGTTGGGTTATGGGAAGCCTTTTGGACTCTAAATCGCCTAAGACTCATCTATCGGCGCAATCGTGATTGTTTAATCTCCGCACGCCGCAATCCGGAAGACCATCAGCTGTTCGCCACTTTGACTCGTAATGATGTGGGTGGAAACGCTCGGAGGTTCGTTTCACGGTTTACCTGAGAAGGGACACGTTTTGCTCACGTTTACATTACGTACGGTCCATCAGTGGTCCTACCTGTTTCTCCGTCCGAACACGGACGGGTCGCACACAGGTAGAACGAACGCACGAACATTCGTGCAAGCGTGCTGGCGAGCAGAGATCTCTTTTTCTCTCTCCCTCTCTCTCGCTACCTGCTTTTCTTACTTTCTTCCTTCTCCCCGTCTGACTCTTTGGCCCAGGGCTGAACATAGAAGGTGCAGGTTTTCGTCTCGAATTATTTGACACGAATCATAATGGTAATATAATCGTACAGTTAACTGGAACGTATGAATTTACTAAACCTGCAATTCGCATGATCGTTATTCAATTCTTTTCCCCCTGTCTTCGCGAAAATTCAAGTGTCCTATAATCCGTTAAAAAAATGCAACTTAACACGTTTGTCGCCCATCGTGATTCCGTTGAGTTTCTCGCGGGGCCCAAATGCGAGTGAACAAAAAGAACTTCATCCATATCTGGCTGACGTGGCCCACACGGAAGCATACCCGTCAGTAAAATATGGGTGACGTGGTGACGAATGTGTTAATTGCGTCAGATTAGCGTAATCGCGTTGGAAAGAATAAACTTCGTCTCTCTCTCTCTCTCAGACCCGATCGTCGTAGAACCAAAGTCTCAACGTAAACTCAATACAAACAACTTCCCTGAAATCGAATTCCATTTCGCCGGCCGACGCAACAAAAGAACGGCAAAACTGGAACCGTCGCGTCGAAGAAAATTGCCTTCGAAATCCGAGTCTGCTACAACCCTCTCCCTTCCATTCTCTTACTCCCTCTTGGGCCTAACCGTCCATTCGCCGACTGACCAGTTCGTAGCCAAAGTTCGTCTCGCCTACGTTCGACGTGCCCGCTATCGGTATTCGTTTCTCTCCTCTGTCGCGGGAAGCAAGGATCCGGCGATAGGATCGACGGTGAATCGATAGCCGCGGATGGATCCGGGATTAAATCGCGCCACGCGAAGATCCATCGGGAAACGCTTTAGAATTTTCGAAGTGCAATATGTCAGGCACGCGAATGCGTTCGAGCGTTCTCGGTGAGACTCGGGGAGGCTCGGTGACCTTCGGCGTACCTCGTGCATCCTCGGCGACCCTCGTAACCGGCATCCGCGAGGAGCCGACGCGCGGTAGATGTCTCGAGGACCAGTGACAGAATGTCATGTCGAAATCAGGTGAAATTCGGTTGATTCCTGTATCACGGAACGACCAACCACGGACTCGTATCATGTCGGCCACGTGTTCGAATTTTCACGGGAGGATCGGTTAAGCGTGCTTCGTCGTACAGTGAACTTTAAGGTAAACTAGAAGAGAAGTAAAGGAATATAAGGGGTGAAGGGTGTTTTTATTTCGGAATTAAGCCGATGAATCGTATCGTGGGTGTTGAGACTCGTGGTGAGCGGTGGAACGGAAGTTCTACCTTTTAATCGTGGTTCGTGATGAGTTGAGAGTTAGGAAAAAAAGTGGATACCGAATTATGCGTTTTTGAAGCGGTGCGTTCAACGCGCGGTAAGTAATTTGACGGGATTCAATTGTCAGGCGTAGCGGATGATGGTTTTTGTCGATGTGATTAGTAGATTCGATACCGTTACGGTTAACGCTATAACTACCGGACCAGTCATTTTGACTGGTTTGAAATTTTTGTTTAAGGATATTCAAATTTACCGGGTTTAAGCATAAAACGAAAATTTATTTCTCAAGTAGTGTAAATACGTACAATTTTAAGCATATACTTTTAAAATATATAAAAATTGGTAAACCCGAGAAAAAAAATTGTCGAAATAGATATACATTAACACTATTTCTATTACGACCGGGTCAAATTACCGTTTCTTAAAGTTCGTCTAGAATTTCCTACATACAACATTATTGTACCGCCACTTAATTTTATGTTAAAATATACGTTATCTATTTCTAACTAAAAAGGACGACATTGTTCCGCTATCGAATTGGCTATTATCTTCATTCTACGATAAAAAATGTAAGTAGTTTTGAAGATCGGTCACTTGACCGGTCACGGTGAGAACAGGTATACATGAGATGTGGGTAGGAATAGTGTTAATCGTCGGTAGTTCCAGTGTTAAACTTTTATCTCGTCGCGCGTCGGGGGGAAAGCTAAATGCGAGTTTCGGAGGCGCGCGACGAATTGTTTAAAGTTCCAGAGGCAAAGCGAAGAAAATAATCGTGACGATGTATCGCACAATCTCGTCGAATACATTATCTATTCTTATGGCATTCGTGTCAAGTTTATCCGATTACGAAATTTTTTTCCCTTGCAATGAGCCAATGTTTCTCTGAGTCAGTAGTTTCATAAAACGTTTTCATTAAAAACCCCGTTGCATCATTCGTAGAATCACCCATTGTTTTGCATCGAACGTTTTACTCGCTCGTGGTTTATTATCGTTAAATAAGATAACGCCAGTGCGACAACGATTAAGTTATTAAAAATATTTCGTGACTTCTTTCAGCCTTTGTCGTTCTCGGTTGAGGTATTGACTGCGAATAAATTGCAAAGTTTACCGACACCCGCCATTTCTAACTGCGAGAAATATAAAAAATTGTATGTTAATTATTACGTCGTTTGCAATACTTTAGCCTGACGCAATCCAACGAAGGTTGTACGCCGATGACACAATTTCAACGCGCAAGAAAGATACGTGTAGTCTCGATTTACAAAACAATGACGATCCATTCTTTACCTTCTCAAATTCGTTTCTCCGTCCGCATTGAAATATATCGAAGCGCACTTACGTTACCCGAGAATTATATCAGATATCGCGGAACTTAAATCGAAATTTCGTCGTCGAATTAAACCAAAGCTATACTACGTTGATCCTGATCAACGAACGAACTGCACCTCGTTGCTGCGTATTCCCTGCAATAATCATGGTACCCCTATGTACCCACTGCATCGTAACATCGGAGAAAGTGTGTTCTCGGATTACCGGAGAAAAGAATGCGGTGTTGACATCACTCGAAAACAACTGATCATACAGGATTTCACGCGGGTGCTCGAAATATTCCGCGCGAAAGAAATCGATACTTGAAAAAAAAAAAAAACGTAATCCCAGCTGGACGGTAACGTAACGATTGATAATTAGCAGGCAAACAACATAATTCGTGGAGGCGCGTCTCTCCGTTCATTGTAAAAGATTCCACCGTTCGTACCCGCGGTGAACCGTTTGAATTAGTCAAATCGAAGTGCGTGTAATCGCAACGACCTGAGTTCGTCAATTTCCGCGCCATTCGGAGCACGCGTTTCGGAATTTGAAAAATTTTCTACTCCCCGGCGGTAGGGACTCGAAGTGGGTAACTGTACCGTCCCGAGGTGTCTTAATGCGTAATGACGAGTCGACGCGTTTGACCTCCTATCGTGCACCTCGATGGACCGAAAAACCGTTGGTCAAGAACGGAGAAAGTCGCAGCACACTTTTTCGTCACCTCTGTGAGCCACTTCGCCAGCCGATATTGATACGGACGTGGGCGTTTAAGCCTTCCAAGATACGATACTCGTTGAACTTCGCGGTAACGTTGGAAAATATTGGCCGCGGTCGTATTAATATCTTCGAGCATCCGGAAATCGAATCTTTTGCTGGTCGCGAGTTATACTCGGGCGATTTTAATGTTTTAGTGGTGTCTCGGGTGTTCTAGAGGATCAGGAAAATTCTTAAAGCCTAATCGAAACGTTTCAGTCGAGTATATCCAATGCGCAATTTTGTCTAGACGCTTGTTAAGCGAATTAATAAATATGTACCAGACCCTCGTGTAACGCGGATATTGCGTTCAATAGACATGCGGCGTTATACGAGACTCGTGTCACGTAGGAAGAATAGAATTAGGTTCCGGAATCGTTTTCTTTATTAATTGTACAAACAACGATAACTTATTCAACAAAAAAATATTTTTATTTGTTTTTTAACTCCCGCTGTGTAAAATGTGTTACACGTAAAATGAAATGCTCAGTAGAAATTGCAGAACGGGTTGTACGGGTGTACACGTAAACGTCAAGTCGGAAGTAATCGCAGATAGAAAAGATCAGGAAGTTCTCACGTCGTTAGGTAACGTTCTCGTTTAGAGTTGACCCAGCCTCCGAACGTTCGATTATCGCCACTCTCGGATGCATTGTTTGCTTTTACGTCTGTGCGTAATTTCCGTCATTCGGAAGGGCCTGAGAATCTTTTGTTCCAGTGACTCGGTAACCTTGCGATCGAGCGGATTCATTGGAATCTTGAGAATTTTAATGTACTGTTTTTAAAATCGGTTGTGTTCTAGTATTGGGAGAGCGAGAAATTTCCTCGTCCCTTCTGCGGAACAATAGCCGATCTATAAAATCCGACATTTAAATTGAATTGGTGGGAATATTCGAATTTAAATACAGTTAAGGTTTCACGACTAATTATACGCGGTCAGCGCGCGTAATGTTTTCCAATTTTAACCGTTGGTATTCACGGCACGAGCGAGTCATTTAGCTGCACTTTCTAGGCGATTACTAAATGCATTCTCAGATTCATGGGGGAATCCTGTGACGTCAGCCGGTATCTGTTTCTCAACCGGAAAGAAATTCAATTTTAGAGCAAGGCGGTCGATATCGATGTGTACCAATAACGGCGATATTGGAACTGAAAGATAAACGCGACATACTCGAGCGACTGTATTTATCAGGATGATATTGAGAAAACGCACGAGCTGATCGCAAAAGCGTGATATTAACGTTATCTCGATAATCGAAGTCATAACACGTTCGGCCCCACAGAATGATAATATGCAATGCGTTTATGCAGATTCATTATGTATTACGTTGCTTGATTCAAAAAATATATATATTTCAATATGAAATATTCAATATTATATTATAATATTATATTATAATATCTACAGTATTCAATATTCCAATATAAAATATTCAATATTTTAATCGCTTACTAATGCTTGGCCCCAGACAAGACCTTGTCGCTTGGTATAAAATATTCCATATCTCAATATAAAATATTGAAACATTATTGTCCATTGCGTGTCCACCGGTGAGCAAACTGGCTGGTTAAGTAGTTAAACGGTGACCCACGGGTGGTCAAGCGGAGCTGAACGTGTTAAAATGTGTATTACTTTCTCTAGTATCGTGGCAAAGGGAAGATCGAAAGAAATAGCCGTACTCCGATACGTTCCTCCTCCCAGCAGCCACTATAATTACAACGTGTACAGCTGCGAAAATTTGCGGCTTCCTGCGACGCACAGCCTCCATAAATTGACTGGCATTGCGCCTTACTGCGCTACTGACAACGAAGTTCTTGCAAACGACCATTCTAACCAAAAGAAAACTACGAACCTCGGAAAGTCTGTTATTATGTACGGGAGCTTTTCAGAGCTCAGAATCTGGATTCCGATACCGCCGTGTTTAACCGGTAATTATTTTCATCTAAATACTCGTTTCTCGGACACTCGATCGGAATCTCCGTCGATGCATCCGTGATACAGCTGGCAAAAATAAACTGACGCGTGCACGAATTGGAAATTAATGTTGCCGTTAAGGGTAACATTAATCCGATAAAGTCCGACGAAATGTAAACAGGTTGGAGATCGCACAGCTCGAACTCAAAGTTCATCGAGATCAAATAGCTTGCGGTAAGTAATGTTACATCTCAAGGCAAAACGGTGTGTCTCGCTGAAAGGTTCGAAATGTATACCGGAAGCGTGTAACACGAAATTCGTGCAATTTCAGGAAACGATAGCGCGAGTCCGTGCCGTAAATTCTCTCGGCGCGGTTCCGTTACCTTGAAATGTTGCTTAATTGAAAAGACGCGTTCTGTTTCTCGTCGCGATTAGCATCTCACGGTTTAATTGCCCGCTCGGGCCTTATCGATTTAATTCCGACACGAGCATCGAACACGGACAAATTATTTGTACTGTCATGGGAATGCCCGTTGCTTTCTATCGATAGATCGATTCTCCGGTGCGATAAAACGGAACAAGTGCGACGATGCGTGCATAATTATAAATAAATTGCATTTAATTACTGGCCGCCCATTTGAGGATACGATGACGCACGGCTGCACTTGCGGAGAATTGTCGTGGCATCTCGTCGAGCGGGGATTGTAAAGACAGTAAATATTCAAGCCCTCGTTCAATATGAAGTATTAATTATTATTAATTTAAAACGATTAATGACAATCATTCGATCTACCATGCCTTTACGCTCTCTTCCCGTCGCAGAGATAGTGGGGTAAA
Source organism: Pemphredon lugubris (assembly GCA_933228935.1). Lineage (NCBI taxonomy): Eukaryota > Metazoa > Arthropoda > Insecta > Hymenoptera > Crabronidae > Pemphredon > Pemphredon lugubris. The sequence goes on from OW121818.1 coordinate 13,969,758, forward strand.
TAAAGCAGACTTTAGCCCATAAGATCCGGGGAGCAAAATCCCCTTTTTTTATTATCCCTCGACCCGTTCCGGTCTGCCTTTTATTTGTGTCCCGCGTGCCTTCCCAGCTCCTGCAGGTCAGGTCCTTCCGGTCCTAGCAGCGTCTACACCTGGATAAATCCTGGGGGCTTCTTCGAAGTCAGCCCCCGAGGCTTTTCTTCTCGCAGAACAAAGTGAAGGCCGATTCGCATTGTTCCTCTTTATACCGTTGTCAGGCCATATACCGTCTGGCCCGAGTCTTTTCATTCGCTTCCATACGCGTAAACGTATACTCTGACAACTATAATCCAAATAAAATAACCATGCAAAATTTAAGTGCATTTAAGGGACAGCGGTGTAAATTGTTTTCTATACAACTTTAGAAAGTACAACGGAGGTTCTTTCGAAACTCGTAGCGATAGCCCATCCGTTTGATAGCGATCGTCTACGATAACAAAGGAAAGAAAGTGGGAATAAAGCGAATAGAAAAAAATGTACATACACCGATCCGTTGGTTCCGATCGGTCCGACGAGAGAGGTTTCGAAAGAACGCAGTCGCAGCGACAATCGTGCCCTTCTCTTGAACCGTTCGATCAATTTTCAGATGGAAACGGAGGTGCGGACACTCAAGCAAGAGCTGGCTCGTACCCAGGGGGCCTTGAAGGCAGCCACAAAGAGATGCCGTGATCTGGTGAGGGAGCTGGACAACCGTACCGCGAGTCACGAATCGGAGAGAACGCTTCGGGATCAGCAACTCTCGCGAATTCTTCGCGCGCTGCTGGTCCTCGAGGGTCGGCTCAAGCAGGAGCAGAAGTCGATCAGGCAGTTGCTCTGCGAGAAGGACAACGTCATCAGGAATCAGCAGCTCGAGATCGCGAGGCTGAGACGTTACACGAAAAATTATATAAAATGCAAGCGCGATCAGACGCTCGGGAAACCATCGATGAACACGGAGGTGAACGCGGACATCGAGAGCGGCGGCTTGCAGAAGTCTAGCATCGAGGTATGTTGTACTTGATAGTTCTCTAAAATGAGGATTCAACTGTCGATTGGTTTGATATTCGTTTCTGAGTGAGAATCATTCCGATAGACTGTCCTTTTAAAAAGCATTATAGTATTTTGACACCCGTAGTGGTTCTCACTTTATTTAACGCGAATAAGGACCATTTAAATTTAAGATTTTCTGTCGTTCAATTACAGGTGGAAATCGGCTCGAGGCAAACTGGCAGTATTAGCAACGACATTCAGAATTTAAAGTGCGAGATTATCACGAAACTGAATCCGGCGGATGTACCTATAGTCCTGGAGGGCCTGGATCGAGGAGTTAAAAAGACGCACAGCTTCGCTGGCAGCGATATCTCGAAAACAAGTTTAACGAGTAGCGAGAACACCGATGTCTCTATTATTACAACTACCACGGATGGTAGCCCGTCGCTTCTCAGTACCGAGGGTTTCTGCGAGGGTGAGAGTACGGACGTATCACCTGGTTCGACATTGAATAAATCGAGCAGGTGCACGTCAACTATGATTACCGACAGCGAGAACGAGATGACGATGATTTACGATGAGAACGATGTCGAAGAGATGCTGCTCACTAATAATGGATCTAAGATACCCAGGAAAAGAAGCGGTACATGTAGATCCAAGACGCAGAAATCCTGCACAGGCATGGAGATAACCGAAACTACAAGTATCCCGCGGACGGATAGTAAAGACGACGGGATGGATTGTAATTTTGCTTCGGAAGACGAAGAGAAAGAACAAGAACCTATCTATGTTAATGCCTGCAATGAGACTAATTCCAGGACTCTGGAACGCACCGAGTGTGCGATTTCAACGGCATCGAAAGCGAATGACGACTACAGTAATAACAACGGCAATAGCAATAATAACAATAACAATAATGATGCGTAAGTATTATTACTCGTGACTATTGGTAATTTAATCAGCGTTCGAAGTTGTTTGATTAGAGGTCTCCTGTTACAGGCACTCGAAAATTAAAATGGAGGAGCAAAGTGTGGAAGAGACGAGTGGAAACTGGTATAGCGATCCGGACGAGGATAGAATCAGCGACGACGTCTTCAGGCATAGCACGTATCGACCCAATAGCAATCATAATTCTGTTTTGGAATGTGTCAATCAAATCCTCTTAAGGGACATGGAAGACGAAGAAACTATTCTGTCAATGCCTAGAAGGTTCAAACATCGTGGAAGAATCGTACGATTTCAACCGGCGAGGTTGTCGGATATTGAATCGGTAGGCTCTGAAATGGAAAGGAGAAATTCCGAAGAGAGCACGATGGAGAAGGAAGTATCGAGCGAAGATTTCAACGATGTCGCTGCTAGTAGTTTCGAAGCTACTGCTACGGAAGACGAATTCGGGATGCAAATATCTCAGTCGACTGGCCCGAATGTCGCGAGTAACGTCGCGAGTCCCGAGTCCAATCTGGAAGAGGAATCGGAAGAATCGAAGGCTATACCGATCGTAATTATAGAGCCTAAGGACGAGATTGAAGAAACTAGGAGAGCGACTTTCCCTCCGTCGGCAGCGCAAAAAGCAAAGATGCCGGTCAATCCGGCAAATCCACCGCTTAAACTGGAAAGAATCGAGGAAAAGACTTGCTTACAGATGTCCACGAAAGGTTTAACGATAGCGAAGAACCTCGACTACGAAGATATTGAATCGCTACCGGAAATATTGTCGCCACCACCCAAAACACCGCCCGCGCTACCGCCTAAACCGCAATTCAAGAACAACACGCTGATACTGAAAAAGATTCCTAGTCCATCTTTTCTGATCGACGAAACTCGAAAGAAACAACCGTTACTCGAGTCCGGCCCGTCCGAACACGGAAAGAAAATTTTTGGATTCATATCTTCGCCATTGAAATCGGCGGGAATAAGCGTATCGTCCGTAAGGAGTCTAAGTTTCGAAGAAACCATTAGCAAGGTTACGGGAAGTAACGATGAGGGAAACTTCTGGAAGAACAGGTTTAACAATGTACGTTCCTCTTTCCAAACGCGTCAGAATCACGAAACCAGCGGTGAGCAAACAAGGAAAATACCGAGAGTGACGAACATCGTTCGTCACTTTGAGGAGTTTAAGATCGGCGGTGAACCCGACGATCAAAAGGATCGTAACAAAGCGAAAGACAAATACGGTCACGCGGAATTCGAGCAGGAGTTCGATATCAGGCAAAATTTTGAAGAATTCAATCTCGACGAGTGCGACCTCTCTGACGATCCGGATCGCCCCGAAGGGGATGGCTCGGAACGGCTTAGCAATCTTGGAGCAGTTGGTCAGAACGAAAAAACTACCGCAACCAAAGACAATAACAATGTTCCTCTTGCTGCAACCAATTCAAGTAGTGGCTACGATCACTTTCTGGAAGCAACAGGTCTTAGCAATAAATCTATATTAACGCCTTCAAGATTGTTAAGCAATCACAAGAGCATGTTGAAACCAAAAGATGTGAAATACAAGAATAAAATCAAAGCGACCGCTGTAATGGAGAAGCACGGGGTTTCTGCGGCTAATACGACTCACGTCAGACATTGGACGGGACCGTTTGTCTGACGACTGGCCCGAGTTTTCCCGGCGAACTTTTTTCGGCAAGAAGTTTGCGATTGAGGAAGGCCCTCCCGCTCGTGTCTTTTGTCAAAGTTGAGATACGGGCGTAGTCGAAAGTCCAAGGATTCATGAAAATCCAAACTTTGTCCCAAACCGATCTTATATTTCGAAGTAGCTTTTGATTGTAAGATACGATACTGTAAATTATTTTCTACTAATATAATGCTTCTTCTACACTTTTCTCTCGTTACGCAAGGATTGAAAACTGTTGCAATTAATTTATTGTATCCTAATAGCTTCGATTCGATAAGCATTTGGATGTTTACTATGTAATACATTTCATAATATTTATAGCATTAATACGAACAACGAGTGGAATAATTGAAAATAAGATATCGTAGATTAGATATTCGTTGCTGTGAGATCATGTGTAAATTTACTTACCGTGAAGATTAGTATTTTTGTTGTGGGAACGTCTTTGTTCTGTTGTTTTCTACCGTATAGAAATAAGTCGCATAAAATGTCATATAAATAAAACATAAGTAATGTTATCGCACACAACTGGCATCTTGATAAAACGATTATAATACGAGCAATTTTCATTTAACCACCTTTCAACGTAGATAATATAAGACGACTGCAGAAAGCTACATTTGTTCAACCTATGATACAAAATAATAGAGGTTGCGTAACATATCTAGCTTAACTTTCAAGAAACATTTGGAACGTGTTTATGGGATAAGTTGTTATCAAAACTATTCCATGTTGACAAATATTTTATTTCAGGATGAAAGTACAAATGTACTTATTTCACGTTGCAAGTAAAATTAAAGATGGCTTTACTCAGAGAATCTTGCATTTGGAGCAAGAAATAGGTACACCAGTACAAGATTAAATAGTTTGTGATGTTTTATAAACAACTAGAACATATGATACAATTATATATAACTTCTACTATCTATAAAAATACAACGCAACTCTATAAAAATACAATGCTGACTGTCACTGGTATCAAAATCTAGATAGGATACGAAAGAAGAAAGAACGTTGGGATGTGCACATTATTAAATTCGAACATCACACCATTAAATGTTAAAAGGATTCCATTTTCGCGGGTTAGTATGAATCACTCGATCAGGCACTCTATTACACTTGGCTAGTGCTATATTATCAATACGAATGTATAGATATAGCTGAAACATTGCATGAAGGTTCACGCAATTATTTTGGCACGGCGGTTTCTTCAAGTTTCTCTTTCTGCACGAAAGTCGTAGAAGAACTAAAAATATACAAACGCTTTAGTGTCCTATAAATAGTAATTAAATTATTAACTTACCTCATTGTCCAAGTCTGTCTGGGACCAAACCTTAATCACAGGAAGCTTATTCTGCAAATAAAATAATCATTGGACATTGAAGAAATGTTGGATGTACAGATTTACTTGAATTTACGTACAACGGAGGAATCAGAATGGGCAGTGAGACGCTGATTAAGAACGAAGGGGACTTCGTCGAGATCTGAAGATCCTGGCAGCGTGCCGTAAATTGGCGTTGTTCCAACGGCGGAAGGTGTGGGTGGTCGAGGAGCAGGTCTTGTTGGCATTACTACTGCACTAGGGCTCAGGACTTCGTAATCCCTGTCGCTCGATGCATCGACGTCTTTTCCGTTTCCCCTAATTTGCGGGTAAATTCCATTTGCTGGGTTTGGTGAGAACTTTGGTTTCGGCGGTCTTTCGGGGGGTGCTCTGTGAGGAGTTCCATTTGATGGATTTGGGGAAGCACTTTGAAGTAAACTACGATTGATAAAATTTACGTCAGTTTAGTGACGAGAGTAAAGTGGGGAATATTTCAATCTTTGCAGGAGGAAAGGCATGACTTACTCTATATTAACATATGACTGTGAATTTGAATTCCCATTAACAATGTCCACAGTTTTGTAGCAAATACAAACTCCGTTTATATTACTGAAAAAACACGTTGGTCAGTTTTCAACTACAAACTCGCGCAAGTAGTGCTTTGACAAAGATGATTCGAAGATGATATTAGAAGCGAAACGTACCCAGCAGCAACAAAACCATCTGGAGCCATTTTGGATGCCTTGTGCATAATCCTACTACATATAATAATATCTGTAACTGCCTTCGAGCAGAAATCCTTATTCCCTACTTTATAGCATAATTGTTTCTTCCTCCATGCCCTCTGCACTAAAATCCATTACCGTAATGCATTAAACGAAGACAATTTTCCAACAAATGATATTCTGATTAATCTTACGTATATCTGCTCACTTGAATCTACAGTATAAGAGATCATGCTGTATCCTTCCGGAGGAGATTCTCGTTCATTAATGACCACTATATCCTCGACCACCCAATGCGGCGTTCCTTCCGTCTTTGAGAAGCAAATATATCTGCCTTTCTTCTTAATAAACAAGCCATATTCCCTCCAAAGATCAGCATCCGTATCTTGATCATACGTTCTCGATACCTAAAGCCAAGAAAATAATTATTTGAAGACATGAATTAAATAGCTCGACGAGCAGTAGATTTTGATTATATACTTACTACTTTAAAGTTTGGTGGACACTTGTCTATGTCCTCGACAATACTTATAGCAGTGATCGGCCTATCGTCGGGTAACACGGATGACAGTTGGTGAACCAGCATTTTGCAACCAGCCTTTTTGGACATTGTTACAAACCTGGTAAACATATTTTATAAACAAATTTATTATGCATTTCTGCATAACAATATTAAAATAAATAAGTATTCACTCCAAAATTGTAACTGTTGAAGTTCCACAAACTATTCTATGACTAAGAAAATTAACATACAATTAGGTAAGCATAATAACAGATAACTTCAATTAGTTTAAACAGTTAAGGAGCATAGAATAGCTTGTACGTGCATTTACATTTTAAACGTGTGATTAACTTAAACACTACCATTCAACGTATTTACAAATTAGATATCAGACAAAATTACACAGTCATAACAGTAGATAAAGATTGCCCCTTGAGTATATCTACCAAATTCCTTCAACTTTAATATGGATCAATCATACCAGCTTGGCAAATTCCGACAATTTTTTTTCCGAAAGTCAACAAAAAATTTTGCTGACACGAAGGAGATATTTTTAGCAAACTTTAAACATCGTTCGAGGGAAGCTCCACGACTATCAAGAAGAATGGAAATCACATTACACCCATTGAACCGTTTTCGATCGATAAAAAAAATAACGGACGGTACGTCGAAAAATTACGAAATCTATTTCGCTGAACGAGGTCACGTTCGAAGATCAATCAAGGAATTTAATCGACATAACGGGATTGTGTATGGAAGACTTTTGAATATTTACTATGTTTTCACTTTGAAAAAGTTACAATACACATTGAGGGTAAAGGGAATACTGAATACCTACTCTATAAATAAACACGTAATATTCCACGCAAATATACTCCGATTTTCTTACCTACGTGAAATCTCGCGCGAAACGAATTTACAAACTCTGCATCGCGTTCGTTGCAGTGTTATCGTTGGGCCTCTAATTAGCCGGTCAATTAACCCCAATGGTAGGACACGTCAGTTTTCGGACGACTACGAGTCATGAGAGACTCGTTCCTTCCTCGATACGCAGTCTTATTCTTCGCGGAATCATTCGAACTAAAGTGAAGGCACTCTCGTACGTATGAATAAACGAGGAGGGACGAGGATAGAACTGGTGAATGGAAAGAGAGGGTGGAGCACGATGAAGCGGGGAAGGAGTGAGATAGGTTGCACTGTGTTGCACGAGTCAGAGAGAGAGACACGCGTACGCATAAACGAAGAACCGTCGATTGTTTGTTCACGAACCAAGCGATTGATTATTCACGCACTTGGAGAGAAACTGTTCGAGAAAAAGCTGATAAGATAAGAGATGTCGTTCGGGAATATCGTTATACTCGCGAGCGATGAACCTCCTTCTCCCTTTCCTCGAACTTTTTAAGCGAATTGACATCAATGACATCATTCACACCACACCATCTTAACGTCTCCTATCTTAACTGACTAGGGTAGTTGTGTTCGATAAGCTAACCTCTGTTTCCGTCCGTTCAGGCCGTCAAACTTTACGGAGTTTTCTTTCGCTGTTCTCCCGCGATTCTCTTTGCCGGACGCCCACGGGGTTACGAGACAATCCGAACAGAATTAAAACAGACAAATCGAGATTTGCCAGGCGATAAGAAAGTGCGGAAGAACCGTTTGCCATCCCTCTATCATCGTTTTTATTATACAGCGTCGTGTTTACAAGATTTTTAATTAAATGTGCAAATTTAACGTTGCATAGTTCTCGCCACCGTGGCCATGACACTCCGAGAATGTATTAGATGAACACATAGACGCTTTGTTTACTTTATTTGAAATAACTTTTCACTTTAGCTTCGATGTTGAAATATTTTCCTACCTTTGAGAATAATTTTTAAATTGCATGGAAATAGTGGTGTTAATATTTTGGTGTGTTTTGCTTCACATTTTCGTATAAGATGAGATTCTAGATGGCGCTGTGGTATTGTTTGTGTTGAAATGGATAGTAAGACGAAGAGTTCTTGTGAGCCGTTGTGAGTCTTGTTATTCGTATTGCAGCTCCGACGAATGGCGGATATCAGTCTGATCCCCGAGTGAGATTTCAGGACAAAGAGCAATGTTCATCGATGAACTTGGCGTCGTAGAATTGGGGTAATATGCCTGTTATTTTTATAGATACATGAGCAATATACTATATACCAATTAAACAGTGCGGGATGTTCATTTCGTTTGCTATTGTTATGAAGAAAATATTGTATAATCAATCGTTAACGTAGATTTCATATAAGTAAACAAATATACATATTTTTATTAACAGACAGAATCATAACTGTGATGTGTTGTATTAATTAGTGTGGATAAAATACTGTATATTGTTTGAAACATAGAGAGTAATACATAAAATAAAATGGACATATTTCAAAACACTGCTGCAGAATATATGGATAAGCTGCACGGTGTTGTGGTGTTTAATATGGATATGGTTTTGAGTTTTTGCATTAATAAATATGGATTGCCATTGAGTATTCCATAAAATCACAATAGTACAAAGTATTACAGTGTCAATTATGTACAAAAACACAGTGTTGCATTATAAATTGTGGATATGAAATGCAGTATTGCATTAGTTAATATGGATATGCTAGACATTATTGCATTGAGTAATATGGATATTACACTAAGTATTAAATTGTTGATAAATATTCTTATAAAACTGAGCATTAGGTAACATAATATTGGTATTATACAAAGTACTACACAGAGAAATATGAATTGGTTGTGAAATGTTACAGTGTGTAATATGAATATGATTTAGAGTTGTCGTGTTAATGAATATGGATTATAGTAGATCATTGCATAACATAATATGGATTTGATACAAGGTATTGCTATAACAAATATGGATAAAAGCAGGGTATTGCATTGAAAAATATGGATATGATACAAAGTACTGCTGTAAAAAATATGAATAAGTAGCAAAGTATTGCAGCGTTTAATATGGATATGATTTTAAGTTTTGCATTAATAAAAATGGATTGCCATTGAGTATTGCATAAAGTAAAATGGATGTTGCACAAAGTATTGCTGTAATAAATATGGACAAAAACAAGTTATCACAGTATAAATTGTGGATATGAAATGCAGTATTGCCTTATTTTATATGGATATGCTATACATTATTGCATTTGGTAATATGGATATTACACTAAGTATTAAATGGTTGATAAATATTTGTATAAAACTGAGCATTTGATAACATAATATTGTTATGATACAAAGTATTACACAGAACAATATGAATTGGTCGTGAAACATTACAGTGTGTAATATGGATACAGTTTAGAGTTTTCCTATTAATAAATATGGATTATAGTAGATCATTGCATAAAATAATATGGATTTGATAAAAGGTATTGCTATAACAAATATCGACAAAAGCAGAGTATTGCATTGAAAAATATGGATATGATACAAAGTACTGCTGTAAAAAATATGAATAAGTAGCAAAGTATTGCAGTGTTTAATATGGATATGGTTCTAAGTTTTGCATTAATAAATATGGATTGCCATTGAGTATTGCATAAAATCATATGGATATGGTACAAAGTATTGCTGCTTCAACAGTGTGTAAAAACAAAGTGTCGCGTTATAAATTATGGACATGATGTGCACTGTTGCATTATTTAATACAGATATGCTATACATTATTGCGTTGGGTAGTATGGATATTACACTGTGTATTAAATTTTTAATAAATATTGGTACAAAATTGAGCAATAGGTAGAATAGTATGGATATGATACAAAGTACTACACTGAAAAATATGGATTGGTTGTAAAGCATTAAAATATGTAATATGGATACAGTTTTGGGTTATCACATTAATGAGTATGGATTGTAGTAAATCATTGAATAAAATAATATGGATTTGATACAAAGTATTGCATTGAAAAATGTGGACATAACACTAAGTACTGCTGCAAAAAATTGGAGCATTAAATGTGGTTACGGTTTTGAGTTTTTGCATTAATAAAAATGGATTGCCATTGAGTATTGCATAAAGTAAAATGGATATTGCACAAAGTATTGCTGTAATAAATATGGATAAGAGTAAGGTATTGCATTGTAAATTATGGATATGAAATGCACTATTGGATTATTTAATATGGATATGATATACATTATTGCATTGTGTAATACGGATCTGACACTGAGTATTAAATTGTTAATAAATGTTGGTATCAAACCGAGCATTAGGTAAAATAATATGGATATGATACAAAGTACTACACTGAAAAATATGGATTGGTCGTAAAGCATTAAAATATGTAATATGGATACAGTTTTGGGTTATCGCATTAATGAGTATGGATTGCAGTAAATCATTGAATAAAATAATATGATTTGATACAAAGTATTGCATTGAAAAATGTGGACATAACACTAAGTACTGCTGCAAAAAATTGGAGCATTAAATGTGGTTACGGTTTTGAGTTCTTGCATTAATAAAAATGGATTGCCATTGAGTATTGCATAAAGTAAAATGGATATTGCACAAAGTATTGCTGTAATAAATATGGATAAGAGTAAGGTATTGCATTGTAAATTATGGATATGAAATGCACTATTGGATTATTTAATATGGATATGATATACATTATTGCATTGTGTAATATGGATCTGACACTGAGTATTAAATTGTTAATAAATGTTGGTATCAAACCGAGCATTAGGTAAAATAATATGGATATGATACAAAGTACTACACTGAAAAATATGGATTGGTCGTAAAGCATTAAAATATGTAATATGGATACAGTTTTGGGTTATCGCATTAATGAGTATGGATTGCAGTAAATCATTGAATAAAATAATATGGATTTGATACAAAGTATTGCATTGAAAAATGTGGACATAACACTAAGTACTGCTGCAAAAAATTGGAGCATTAAATGTGGATACGGTTTTGAGTTTTTGCATTAATAAAAATGGATTGCCATTGAGTATTGCATAAAGTAAAATGGATGTTGCACAAAGTATTGCTGTAATAAATATGGATAAGAGTAAGGTATTGCATTGTAAATTATGCATATGAAATGCACTATTGGATTATTTAATATGGATATGATATACATTATTGCATTGTGTAATATGGATAAATTGTTAATAAATGTTGGTATCAAACCGAGCATTAGGTAAAATAATATGGATATGATACAAAGTACTACTCCGAAAAATATGAATTGGTTGTACAGATTAAAGTATGTAATATGGATATGTTCTTCAGTTATCATGGTAACAAAGATGGGTTGTGGTACATCATTACATAAAATAATATGGATTTGATACAAAGTATCGCATTGAGAAATGTGGGCATGGCGCAAAGTACTGCTGTTAAAATATGGATAACTAGCAACGTGTTGCAGCATTTAATATGAATATGGTTTTGAGTTTTTGCATTAATAAAAATGGTTTGCCATTGAGTATTGCATAAAATAAAATGGATGTTGCACAACGTGTTACTGTAATAAATATGGATAAGGACAAGTTATCACATTATAAATTGTGGATATGAAATGCATTATAGCATTATTTAGTATGGATATGATACACATTGGGTAATATGGATATGACACTGAGTATTAAATTGTTAATAAATATAGGTACAAATCTGAGCATTAGGTAAAATGATATGGATATGATACAAAGTACTACTCGGAAAAATATGAATTGGTCGTAAGGGTTAAAGTATATAATATGAACATGTTATTCAATCCAGTAGATCATTACATAAAATAATATGGATTTGATACAAAGTATTGCTGTACCAAATACGGTTGAAAACAAAGTATTGTATTAAAAAATGTGGACATGATACAAAGTCCTGCTGTAAAAACTTGCAGCGTTTAATATGGATATGGTTTTGAGTTTTGCATCAATATATATGCTTTACCACTGAGTATCGAGATTGTTAATAATATTGCTTTGAATAGGATATTGATTCTTATCGATTGATTCTGAGCAAAATATGGATATAATACAAAATTTTGCATTATCAAATATGATGGTGAAATTGAACTTTGCATAATCATCGATGTAATCTTAAAAAGATTGGTATATTATTGACTATTGCACAATTAAATGTAAATTGTGAACACGAAGAATAACATGAGAATATTTAATCACAGTGTAATATTTACAGGCAGACGGGAAAAAATTCATCATACAAGAAGACAATACCACAAGTGGATTTCAAGATTATATAGAGTAAGCTATTGATCTCCATGTATCCTGTAGCACAATTGTAATATATAAATAATATTTACGTAATTTCATTTAAACAATCCTAAGATTCTGTAATAAAAACCATCAAAATTAAACAAGTTAAACGTGTATATTTCCGTTGGAAATCTTCATTAAATTCCATAGCCAGTTCCAATGATATTCGCAGCCGTAGTTTGAAAAGTTCAAAGAAAATAAGTTCCTTTACGATTCCCGGAAAGCATGAAGAAAGAATTTTAAATTTTGCGTAGCCTTGGGTCCTAGAACCACTTTACAACCCAATATATCGGAGGTGGGGCAGCCCTTACCTGGAAAGGGCTTTGTAGAGAGGTCAAACGAACCGATCGGGTGTTAGGACCCTTTTCAATGAGCCCAACGGTACTTTCATGACTCATACTCCTAGATTTTATAAGGGCTTATTGTACCGGGCAGCCCGCGTTTTCGAACGGTTTCCCCCATGCACCCTTATGCGAATTAGTGTTTCTCTTATGCACCGGTTTTCGTGGCGCATTTCAATCTGTGGTTTACTTCCGTTACGTGCACGTCGTTGCGTGCGTGTGCGTGAACATTTTTATTTAACTTGTGTAGTTCGTTTTATTTAATCTAATGTGCACGGATACTGTTTGTTCTTGACGCGCGTTTCATGTGATTTACCGGTAGAGTTTCTATGTAATTTAGAGAAGGTTCGGTCTTAACCTTAAAAGCGGTTGTTTTCACCGTCAATTTTTGAATAGAGTGTTATTGCTTCGGTTTCTCTGTCATAGAAATGAAGCGGACTTTTTCGAGCCATTCGCATCGCGAGGAGAAACCGAAGCCATCCCGTGTCGAAGATCTCGTCGTGGTTTCGAGACCAAGAACCGAAGAAGATAAACAAAAACGCAGACGCGAATGGTTGATTCAGCAAGAGCGAGAACGAGCCCACGAGAGACTGAAAAGGAAAATGATTTTGGAGTACGAGATACGACGGGCTCGAGAAAAAGGTTTACCGCTCCCCAAACGAAGATCTTCACATCGTAGTCGTAGCAAGAGCAGAAGTAAGTCTTTGGAGCATCCACAGAGAAGACCTTTCTCATCAGACGCACCCAGGCCAACTGTGTTATCGCAACAGTAAGTACAAAGAATGGCAAGAGTTATTTCAAACGTAATGCATAAATGGACCAATTTTTAACAATTGAATTAGAGTGTAAACACATTTTTATAATCTTAGGTGAGAATAGATTCATATATGCATTTATTTCCTGGAAACATATTACACATATCAGATAAAGTGATTTACCATTTGAGTGTAATGAAATTTAAACAAGTCAAACACTTTTGCACTTCAGAGTAGATCCATCGAGCGGGTCGACACCTTTATTTAAGGGGCCAGATGGCACACACATTAGTGCGACAGAGCTACGAAGAATCAAAGTAGACATTCATAGAAACATTCCTGCAAAAGCACCCACCGACCAACTGGAGCGGGACATTGTCAATCCCGAGGACATAGTGGTCAAAAGAAGAGACGGTAACGTGTTGTTCTATCTCATTCTTTTGCGACAGATCTGAGTTATTCGATGAATTGATATCATCGAAGAACCTAACAGCATCATGGAAGATTATCTCGAGGATGTCTTAATAGCCTTCCATTACTGAATTCAAATCTTGACCCTCAGTCAAGATATTCCTAAAAAGAATTTTCCATTTTATTAATTGCAACAGCCGAAGAGCAAGAATTTTGTATCGTCGTTACATCCATGAAGATTATACGTGATATTTGTCGTCGTTTCGAGTTGAACTACATACCGGAGAATTTGCCCAACATTGGATTGACTTTGTTTATCTAATAATATATTTTTGATCCATCCAGGATGTAGCTTACTCGGAATACAACGTTGGATCGAGGTATTGATCGCATAGTGTGCGATATGTAAGCACAACTTCATTTTGTCTGAGTGTTTGTTACTAATTTTGCTATGCTTAACACTTCCTTTGCTTGTGTGCTGTTTTTACAGTGTGAGCGTATTGCTTTTAATGGGTTTGCACAAAAAATCGCATTTTCGATTGGGATAAAGAAATTCAAAGAATAATTTCATAACAAACTAATTGTTTATAAAGGGAAGAACTATATAGCTTTGAAATTTATGTTTTTGTTTGGTATATTTGTGCACACTCTTCATTGTTGTTTGGGGATGCCTGCATGTTTAGAAATGCGCATTTTTCCCTTTTCAAGCTTTATTTATTATATGAACATCGATTGGAAGATCGTAATTTCTCAGAAGAGATATTAAATCGTGGCATCGTACAACAGAGGAAGATAAATTAATGGCCAATATGATACTAAATGTGCAAAATATTAAATGTTCCATAAACGCGGTTTATCATTAAAGACGCATTTAAAAATAAATTATCGTAAAAGTTGTTTTCCATAATGTTCTATAACATAGCGTATAACAGTTGAATTGTAAGAAAGATCAGCAAACTGGAGGAATCGACCTGGAAGATCCAAACGTCTTTGAAGATTTTGCCTTGTTACTTTTGAAAACATCTCCACCTAAAAAAGCAATCACAGGAACCCATCTTCTTGAAGATAAAAAAAATAACAAAAGAAAAAGAAAATTCGAAGTGATTCTATAAAATATATCAGGCTTTCGATTAATTCCCGGTTACATAATATGGTGTTTCCAAAAAAAGATGTTGCTCACAAAATTAATTTCGATCATAACATAAAATACATTTTGTACAGAAACATTGGCCAGATTATAATTATCTTGTCTGGCAGTTAAGAAAATTGTAAGCCATATATCGTTTTCTATATGAACATCGTATAATAAATTTAAGAAGTATGATTCTCTTGTGAAAACTTAATGTAGATGACCTTGCATTGCCTAAGGAAATCAGTACCTCCAGCAGTTTTAATCAGCCTTTAATATCTGCCGCGAAAGTTGCACGTTCTGTAATTGCATCACTCGTTTGTTACCACGAAGATATGTCGAGTGGCAAGATGTGGCTTACAATTGTTCGGATAGCCAGTATACGTAACAGTTTTAAACACTTTCTGAGGTTTAACGCATCTATTGCTTGACAGCTTAAATCCTTAAACATTGTTAGCACTATATCTGATCAATGTGTAATACTTAAATACAGGAGAAGGATCCAAACCAATATTTGAAAGGGAGGAAATAAAGAGGGTTGTGAATAAAGTCGAAGAAGTTGTGGAACATCGTACTGTAGTAGCTATAGGAAATGATCTGTCAGGTACGTTTGGGACACAGAATTGTTTATCAATTTTGTTAAATATACAACTGCTTACACTTCAAACTGTCAGAAACTTGTACAATTGTGTTATCTTCTGTTTTCAGAAAACAAAACGCAATCGTCTAAAAGACGATTACCATCCCTAAGTCCTACTAGAACCCGGAGCCATAGTCCACGACAAACGTCTTCGCGTCATTCCAGGTTTGGGTCTAAATTAGTTGTAATTGTTTGCTTCGATGATTGCGTTGTACAATTCTTAGTATACCATTTAATGTTAAGTAACTGTGGCAAATAATATGGATGTCATTTATATAATATGGATATCACGATTACACAGATAATTTTTGAATGGGCATTAAAATTTTTAATATTTCGACATGGTCATAAATTTGAAAAGTAGGTCCATTCAGAAATTCATTTTGTATACAAAAATTATACTGGGTATTGCCATTATAACTGTATAGACATGTTTAGTGTTACTGAACATATGGAAGATATGATGATATACAAGAGAGTGTTTTACACGTATGAAAGTTACTGTGAAATTGGTGAATAAATTCACTTGGAATATATAATATGTGTTATTTAACAAATCTTCATCAGATTTTATGGTGAAATTAGTGAACAAGTTCACTTGGGATATATAATATGTGTTATTTAACACATCATGAGATTTTACGGTGAAATTGGTGAATAAATTCACTTGGAATATATAATATGTGTTATTTAACAAATCTCCATGAGATTTTACGGTGAAATTAGTGAACAAATTCACTTGGGATATATAATATGTGTTATTTAACACATCATGAGATTTTACGGTGAAATTGGTAAAAAAATTGACCAATATGTGAATATGGGATACATAATATGTGTTATTTAACACATGTCTTCATGAGATGGTTCTCGTTATAATGCAATAGTGTGCTCCATTCTTTGTAATTGCACTGAATGTAATAACGCTTCTTTATTATAGGCATGGCTTGTTTTGTGTTACTACAGTTTGTTTTGTTCTAGCTTTACTAATTCTTCACTAGGACGATGAGAAGAGACATTGAAACGGGACACGGACATACTTTGCAATGCACCTGCTATCTGTATGCAAATGCTTGCTCACGCTCGTACCAATGCTTAAGCTTTACATGATGTTTTTTTTATATTCTAAATATTTTCTTCAAACTTCACGGAATGATGTTTAAACACATTTCATTCTATGTGCGTAACACTGGCACTAACTTTGCTGTTTCTAACTTATTACCCTAACTTGGAAGTCATACATTTTTTTGGAAATCTTTTTTTATGTATAATAGACACGATAATTGTTAAGTCGCTAGTATGAATTCGGGATTGGTATTTCGTAATTGACGTTGGAGCGTGTATTTCGAAGCAGGTAATACAAAGCACCATAGAAAGGTGAGAATATCTGTTACTAAGGTAGTTATTTTGGATAGAAAAATTGTATAATAATACTGACTTTATTTTTCACTGTTCATTTCTCATGTTGAAGTCATATAACATTTGATTTGCAATGTGCCCTGCTTTTTTAGGTGTGCGCACTGTTTCGCTTTATACTTTTAGAAGTTTTGCTTTGCGTCGTATCAATTAATTAACTATTACCTTTCATGTTCTTCGTGTTTTTCTACATGTTGTAATGTTGAAAGTTATGCCTTCCGTATAACCTTTTTGCGCGTCACCAATGCGGGCATGTAATTGAAACATGAGAATGACAAAGTTAATATGGATATATACAAAAATATGGATATTACATGTGGTATTGCTCTATGCATATAGATATAAGTAAAAATGCGAGACTGTATATGGTAAACGTATCTGTTCACCCGTTAGGGGCGTGAAAATCATTAATTCTTGTGCAAATGGATTGTAATTCTGTACTTGCGTTGTGAAAGGTAATGATAATTGGCTCTCTTCTAATTTAGTTATCCTCTTTCAGACATGAAGATTCGAGGCATCGGGAAGACTATCACGGAACTCACAAAACTGATAGGTACTATAACTACTTCTATCATTAAGGTCATCGATCTTGTTTCAATATAATATATATCAGGAAAAGATACAAGGTCTAGTTTCGCGTACTTGTACTTGGACTGAGACAAGATCTTGTCTCTTGATATCAAAGCACAATGAAGACAATTTTCATCAAACAAGTACGGGATTTTGTTTAAATGTTTGCTTAGGAATAGAAATCGTAGCAGGGACAGGAGTAGGGAACGTAAAGACAGTCACAAGTACAAAGATAGACGACATGACAGTTCTCATCAACCGGACGAAGAACATTTAAGAAGGCGCGATCAACGCCGCGATCATTCACGCTCGAGGGACCGGGACCAACGCAAATGGGAGCGAGACTCTCATTGCAGGTACATACTACTACATTCCGAGTATTATCTGGTTCTCGATCCAGATTTTAACATTGAGGTCCTGGACGAGATGTAGCAACGCTGCACTCCTTAGGATCTGCAGATGGATAGAAGGTGAAACAAAAAAAGAGATTTTAACATCCACGCGTTTGCAGATCTCCTAAATCCGAGAGGCATTATCGGGGACAGCGAGAGAGATCGGGAGAACGCTCCCATGAAACAAGAGAACGAGAAAGATCCAGAGAACAAAGAGTACCACCCCCACACTATATCGAACAGGTTCCTGTTCCTATTTATTATGGAGTGAGTATTTAGCTTTTATAACTAATTTGATACACTACGAACGATAATAAATAAATTCTTCGTTCGTACAGAATTTTCCTCCAAGACCGATAGTGGTTGGGCCTATGGTTCCAATGCGGGGACAGGTGCCCATGGTAAGAGGTCGGCATCCGCCTATGATGGGACCAGTAAGGCCATTTGCACCAAGATTCATGCCACCAGAGATGTTCAGGCTAGCTCCTCCACATCCTAGTAAGTCCGTTTGCAAATGAATTAAATTATTTAAACGAAATTGGATTTTATAATATTCTCCTTTTCTTTCTGTGCAGGATATGGACCGATGTTTTAACGCAAGGGACACTGATAATGAGGCGTTGGGTTATGTACATAATGGGTGTTTCCAAAGTGAGGACCACGATGAAAATGTTTGGTTTATTCAAGCGGCTTACCAAATTTTATTGTATTGACTTTTACAATACCTAGAAATTTTATTGCTTATCGCAATCGCGTATTTTATTAACATGGAAGTGATGTATAAGTATCGTGTGTATTGCAGCTTTTAATTATTTTTTAATTCTGTTACTAGAAATTTTATTGCGACCTACATGTGATTAAACGTAATGTTTTTATCAAAATCATTTGAAGTATTGCATTCCATGAACTATAAACCTAATGGTTCCTATTTACAGCTGATTTATCTGGATTTCATCGTTATAAGTAAATGGTGCATTCCAATAAAACACGGGTAAAGTGCAATTTGGATAATTTAAATTATAATTTTATATCTTTCGTGCCGATACAAGAAGTTAAAAAATGCATGACCAAAACGGGAGTGATGAATATTTATTTAGAAATGTGCCCAATGCCTAAGCGATCAATAATATTGTCAAAAACATTGATGGCCTTCATTGTAACGCGCGTCAATTTGCTTCAATTGGTCCATCAATCCAGCCATCAATACTCAATAGATCCGACCTAAAACTTTTTGTTTTATTTTAGTTACATCAAAATCTGGTTTCTACTGTTGACATGTACCATTTTTTCAAGTGTAAGGGTTTTCTATACTGATTAGAGTGTTTTGATTTTATTTCCCATAATTCTGGATAATCGTGATATAAACGGTTCATTAAGGTCATAAAGTCCCGCTCATTGGTGATTCCGCCATGCTCTCTGATTAGTGGCTGACGGAAATATTGACAAGAACACTTCTAAACGTTCAATACGTTCCACCAACCATGCCCGTCAATAAGCAATCAAAAGTACCATCAATTTCCATCAATATTATTGACGCGATTATTGATGGTTTGATTGATCATCTAGGGGCCGCTATAGCGCGTGTCGGAAGCAATGGAGGGGGTATGCCGGGAGAAGGTTCATGACTCATACTTGCTCGCGGAGCAAACATGCGACAGGAGACAAGAATTAATTAAAAAAAAAAACACTGAACCATTAATGTTCTATATCGTGCGATTATGCGAGTTAGTCTTTAACAGGAGTTCGTAGCGGTAAGTCCGTCGTAACAATGTTGTTCATAATTTCACGGATTGCCTATTTTCTCTTTACGATCGGATTACTCGGCGCCGTTTTTTATTGCTTTATGAGATACAAGCATACTTATTGGAAGAGACGCGGCATTTCATCTGCACCATCATGCCATTGGTTATTTGGACATATAAAAGATGCAGTCGCGATGCGGACTTCAGCAGGAGTAATTCTTGGTAATCTGCATCAGCAGGCGTCGGATAACGATGATGTATTGGGCATTTATATATTCCACAAACCATTTTTGCTATTGAGAAATCCAGAAGTGATAAAGCAGATTCTGGTTAAGGACTTTAATATCTTCTCGGAACGATACTTTTCGGCGAAGTCTTACAAAGATAAAATCGGTAGTTCGAATCTATTTACTATACATAATCCGGAATGGAAGTATCTAAGGTGAGTAAAATAAGAGGAGAACAAATTCGAATTCGAATTCAAAATTGATGGGAGTATATAGAAGTACTATTAGATCTTACGTGCACTACGCGGTCAGCCGTCCGGTTGACCGGAAGCAATCAATTATATGGAAATTCTGTATGCATGAAGATTCCACGCTATATTTGATTTCTTGCGGACAACCGAACAGCTGACCGGATTGCAGCTGTCCGCATAGTGCGCCAAAGGCCGAAGGCACCTAGGACATGGGTATCCCGCTTGCTCCGCTTGGCCCCACTTCCAACATTCTTTTTACCTAGTAGTAGGATTCCTATTAGCGCGAGGAATGCGTAGAACCTACTACAGATATGAATCAACTTTTACGTCAATGCTTGGAAAAGCTACACGACTTAATTACTATGCGTGACAGTTCGGCCAGTGCTGAAAATGCGTGTACTCCGTCCGTATGATTGTGTTCGAGTAGGTTGGCCCCACTCGGTAGAACCCAATCAGACCCCCTTTCCCCTCGAGTGCCTTCTTTTAATCTCTGTACAGTGCTTCTCCCGTGTGTGTTGTATAAGTGATATTAGACTTATGCAACTTTGCCGTCTTCTCACGATGGCCGGTGAGACGAGCGGGAGTCCTGCGATTTAAAGGAAAAAACAACAAAGTATCGATGTCGTGTGTGCAGCGTGCGGTCGACCGCAGCGACTGCTATTGAGACCAGTACCTGCCAGTACTTCAGCAACAATCAACTGTCACTGCAACGCCCGATGCATAGTCGATACATTGTTGTTTTGTTGGTTTTAATCATTGTAGTCGCCTTCTGTGTCTGTTGCTCCGAATGGTGTATTTGCCGCTGCTCATTGGCCTGGATAATGTCCCTTGGGCCTTGTACCAATATGTGCTCACCATCATCGGACAATAGTACACGCATACGAATTTCTTTAAATTTAACGTTTATTGACGATGAATCGGTAAAGTCCTATTTATCGTTAGTAACGATAGAACTGCGCTCTTAAAGTATATTATTTTGTTAGAATGAAAATGACCCCCCTGTTCACGAGCGGCAAACTTAAGAAGCTGTTCTATTTGATGGTCGAAACCTCAGAATCGATGAAGAAATATTTGCATTGCCAATTTGATAAGGATGTGGAAACGACTCCGATTTTAGTAGTGGATACCTTTACGAAGTATACAACTGATGTTATATCGTCCCTTGCTTTTGGAATTAATACGAATTCCTTTGAAATTCCGGTGCCAGAATTTTATCTTCAAAGTGCGTAAAATTACATCTCCAGGAATTCCCATGCCTACATGTCTTCTTGGTTTATCCACTAATTCGGATTATCTCACTTTACTTCACGCCACAGGTCTCAAATGTGTTGCCCTTGACTTCATACGGGCGGTACGATATTTCCTCATGTTTTTCTTCCCGCAATTTGCTCATTACCTGGGTGGACAAATGATGGCCTCTGCTACGGACTATTTCCGTAAAGTATTTTGGAATTCCATGGACGTGAGGGAAGGGTCAAAACAAAAGCGAGGCGATTTAATTGACTCTCTGATCGATTTGAAAAATGGAAAGCAGGATAACGATTTTAGTAAGTTACTGACCAGTATTAGGAATTTAGAAAGTCAGGTGATTCAACCCCATTGTATTTGAAATACAGTTTTAGCTTCTTGAAATGTTAACAAATTCTGAACGGCGACATGAAAAATCAAGTTCTGAATGAAAGAGTGCATGAATTATAAGTAGCGTGTTTCAAGAAATTGTCTGTTCGATGGAGACAAAAATATTATCTTAAGGTGGGGGGAGGGGGAGGGTGCGTAGATGTACCAATTTTTAAACTTTCTGAAATGGAAAAGAGACAAGGTCTTGTGTCGAGCCTAGTATAGGTACGCGACACTAGACCTTGTATCTGTATTTATTTTTTGGTCGATATTAATTACAATTTTCACAGAGTTCGAAGGCGATGTCTTACTGAGCCAATCCGCGATTTTCTTCTTTGCTGGCCGCGATACCAGCGTGTCCACAATGACTTTTACCCTTTGCGAGCTTGCTAAGCATCCAGAGATACAGAAACGAACTCGGGAAGAAATTCTGGATAAAGTGAAGACGGAAGGACTGACTTACGAGGCAGTTCAAGGAATGAAGTATCTGCATCAAGTCATCTCTGAAGTTTTGAGAATGTATCCACCTGCGCCAATTATTGATCGTGTTAATTCCGTGGACTACAAGGTGAGATAGAGGAGATAAAATGCATTAGTTTATTCTCACATTATTCTCCTTCAGTGAGACCTTTTTTCTTATTGTCCAAAAATTCCATTGCCAGCTTCGCAAAGCCGTTGAAAGGGTTAACATAAGGTGCTTAGCCCGCGAAGCTAACTAAGCATTCTTAATTTCGTCTGAGAAATTAATGTAATATTGATTGCCTTAGGTTTCAATATCTATAACTGTGCTCCATTACCTTCATTGCAATTATGCACTCTTGATAATACTACCATATGTATACGCACGGCCTATGAAATTTTAATATTTTTTAAATAATTTTACGTTTACTGTAGAAAATTCAATAAAAATCATAACATGTCTCAATATCATACAGCTGCCAGGAACTGATATCGTCATCGAAAAAGGGACACCCGTTTACTTGGCTTTACTTGGAATCCATAATGATCCACGATATTACCCGAATCCTACGAAATTCGATCCTGATAGATTTAGCGAAGAGGGAAAGAGTGAAATTCATCAGGGTACCTATTTACCTTTCGGGGACGGCCCAAGAAATTGCATTGGTAAATGAATATTTTGTCAATCCCAGTTTGCTTGATGAACAAAGTTGGGCGTTTATAAATTTGATTATTTATTGAAATCAATGTATTTTTCATTTTAGGTTTGCGGGCAGGCATGTTACAGACTGCCGTGGGATTAATCACTGTGCTTAAGGATTATGAGGTTTCATTACATTCTGCGCATACCAACATCCTAGAACCTCGTAGTGTTTTCTTATCACCACCATCCACATTGCAAATAAACTTAACAAAAATACCGTAATTCAATAAATTTACTAACGATTAGTTAATTTTAAAAAGTCATATTAACAAACAAGAAACAAATACAAAATACCTCAAAATCTTTTATTATTTATAGCATTCGTTCAAATATCAGCTGTTAGAGCAGACTTGAGCGACTGGGGGAAACCAGGGACGTGCAACTCCTTTTTAGTACGACCGACGACATTTGCCATCTACAGTCGCATGAAATTTTTCGGATTTAATTACGAATGTTGCGGATTTCGCGCTGACAAGGAGACCTTATTAGATGTATGTCGAGTTTTTTTATGAGCTTTGGAGGGGTTGCATGGTTGGCACCCCTAAATACGACCCGAAAAGGGTTTTGACCAATTCGCAACCTCGATGCAATAAGTTTCCAAGATATTTAATTTTGAAATATCAATTTTTGCCACGACAGAAATTTTTTTTTTATTGTATTTCGTTACAGCGAATACGCGATGCGTCTTTACGTGGCGTCGAGGGATGACATTAGAGATAAGATAATTTAGGTGATGGAACCGAAAGAAAAAAAACGAGAAATTAGTGGGAGGAGGAAATTATTCGCGGTTGCAAAACAGCCAACCACGCGTGTCGCGATTCTGAGAAAGATGCAAGGACGGAAAGGGAAAGGGATGTATCGTAACACCGACGGAAAGGCGTAATGTGCGTCTAAAAACCGAGTAACCACGTTGTGCGTTTTTTTTGGGTCTCGATTCGAACTCGGGCTGTCGCGTCGTGGCAAAGATTGAAATTTCAAAACTAAATATTTCGGAAACGGTTGCGCATTGGTCAAAAATCTTTCGGGGTCGTATGTAGGGGTGCCAACCGTGCAACCCCTCCAAAGCTGATCAAAAAACTCGACATACATGTGATAAGGTCTCCTTGTGAGCTGCATTGATCTGATGGAAACGCACTCTCCTCGCGCGGTTTCGGTACCCCCACCCATCAGCTTTTAAATGCACGTCATACGAACGAAAAGAAAGACAGCGTTTGTTAAGTTTATCTGTCTGACTCCTAGACACGCACCGGGAGTCATGGTGGAGGTAGGCCGAGAGGAGGCTGATAATTCATGCTCTAAGAGCATGTTTTGCCCAGGCCTGTGTTAGTGTAATATTTTCTACTGAAAACGTTTTATTTAGGCGCACAAGTGACGTTTCTACGTCGCGTAAAGTTTATCGTTCTATTGCTATCATATTCGATTTCCACGAGTTTGAATAATATTGCGCTGGCTAATCAATTCGTATATGGTCCAATTAAAATGCGGGCGTTACAATCAATAACGATCGGGATTGTCGCATTCAAACACGACGAAAATACGTGGTGTCAGCCGAACGTCCGGCGGTCGAGGCTTGAGATGGATGAAGATCCAATCTCAAAAAAAAAAAAAATAGATTGATTAAAAAAAAAACGACCTATAGAGATCGATTCAAAAAATCGATATGTCGGATCCCAAAAAATCCATTTTTTAAAAGATCGATTGAGTTCATCCATCACTAACGCTGACTCATACTTGGTTGTGGAGAAAACACCCGACAAGAGATATGAATTGATGAAAAAAAAAAAATTACGATTAAGATTAAAGTTGCAAGGTCTCTTAACGTTCTGTATCGCGCGATTATGCGGGTTAGTCTATAACAGGAGTACGCAGCAATAAGTCGGTCGCAGCAATGTTGTTCATAAATTCATGGATTGTTTATTTTCTCTCTACGATCGGATTATTTGGCGCAGTTTTCTATTGCTTTATGAGATACAAGCATACTTATTGGAAGAGACGCGGCATTTCGTCTGCACCATCATGCCATTGGTTATTTGGACATATGAAGGATGCAGTTGCGATGCGAACTTCTGCAGGAGTAATTCTTGGTAATCTGCATCAGCAGGCGTCGGACAACGATGACGTATTGGGCATTTATATATTCCACAAACCATTTTTGCTATTGAGAAATCCAGAACTGATAAAGCAGATTCTGATTAAAGAGTTTAATATCTTCTCGGAACGGTACTTCTCGGGGAGATCTTTCAGAGACAAGATCGGTAGCTCGAATCTATTTACTGTACATAATCCGGAATGGAAGTATCTAAGGTGAGCGAAACATTATGCATTAAAGGCATAGACGCACTACGCTGACGTCTCGTATTAAGGGGGATCCGGAGTGGTTAATGTTTTTATCCGGTTTTGTGGGCTACACACATCTGTGACGTCTGAAGCGAGAAAAATCCTGCAAAATAACAGTTTGCTGGGAAGAAACAGCCGGGAAGGTAGAGCTAAATAAAACAACGTCTCGCTCTGCACAGGATCTTATATGAAACATAAAAGTCCAAAGATTGTCGGAAACTATTACAATTCAAAGATCAATCTTTTATATTTCTATTATATTTCTCCAATTCTGGACATTGTCCGGTCGAAATCGATAGTTTCCGGGAATCTTCGGACTTTCCCCTTTCGATTGGCACCTTGTACACCGTAGGATGTTGTGTCGTTTAACCGGCTCTTCCTCCCCAGGATTTGCTACATTTTTCTCTGTCCTTTCGCATTTCCCGCGGGATCCTCCGCTTCCCTCTCTCTCTCTCTCAGGAACAGCACAGACGTAAAGCCCGTTCAAGGAGAATCATATAGTATCCTAGCGCATTTTTAAACAAGGCTAGTACCTGCCCTGCGCCTAAACAACAGTCACTGCAGCGTTCGATGCGTGATCGATACTCTGTTGTTTTACTAGTTTAAATCATTGTAGTCGCCTTCTCCGTCTATTGCTCCGAGTGATAGAGTTTGCCTTTAACAGTGGCCCAGATAATGTCCCTTAGACCTCGGTGCCATATGTGCTCGCCATCCTAGCGCAATAGTACATGCATACGATTTTCTTATCGTTGGTAACGATATATTATTTTTTAGAATGAAAATTTCCCCCGCGCTTACGAGCGGCAAACTTAAGAAGCTGTTCTATTTGATGGTCGAAACCTCGGAATCGATGAAGAAATATTTGCATAGCCAATTTGAGAAGGACGTTGAAACTACTCCGATTTTAGTAGTGGATACCTTCACGAAGTATACAACTGATGTTATATCTTCCCTTGCTTTTGGAATTAATACAAATTGCTTTGAACTTCCGGTACCAGAATTTTATGTACGAAGTACGTAAAACTTCATCTCCAAGGAATCCTCATGCCTTCTAGGTTTATGCATTAATTGGGATTATTTTGCTTTACATCACTGAACAGGTCTCGAAAGTGTTGCTCTCAACTTTATACGAGTGATACGATTTTTCTGTATGTTTTTCTTCCCGCAAGTGGCTCCTTACCTAGGTGGACAGATGTTGGGCTCGTCTACGGACTATTTCCGTAAAGTATTTTGGAATTCCATGGACGTGAGAGAAGCGTCAAAACAAAAGAGGGGCGACTTAATTGATTCTCTGATTGAGTTGAAAAATGAAAAGCAGGATAACGATTTTAGTAAGTGACTGTGCCAGTATCAGCAATTTAGAAATTCAGGTGTTTCAACTCCAGTGCATTTCAAATACAGTTTTAGTTTCTCAGAGTATTACAAAATTTCGATGGCGACATGAAAAGAACAAGTTCTAAATGAAAGAGTGCATAAATTTTAAGTAGTGCGTTTTAAGAAAGGTTGGGAGGGGGATGTAGACGTAGCAATCTTTGAATATTTCGAGACTAGAAAAATAATTATGAAATATTACGTTCTATGTAGTCGCTTAAGACGCAATAACACCTATCTAAGTTTTATCAATTTTACAGGAGAGCAAAAAACCTGTTTCTGTGTGTGTTATTATCTTACGATTTTAGATGAGTTGTGTTATCAATTATTCGATTACCACGTTATCTATTGAATTTTTAATAAATCTGGAAACACTAGTCGATTCCGCGCGAGATTTCGAATAAAATAGTGTTTCTAACTCCATTTGACTGAAATGTGAGATAAGTGGGCCTGCTTCTTAAGCGACGATATACTTATTTTTTGGCCGATGTTAATTAGAATCTCCACAGAGTTCGAAGGTGATACCTTACTCGGTCAGTCTGCGGTTTTCTTCGTCGCCGGCCGCGCTACCAGCGTATCCACAATGACTTTTACCCTTTGGGAGCTTGCAAAGCATCCAGAGATACAGAAACGAACTCGGGAAGAAATTCGGAATAAAGTGAAGACTGAGGGGCTGACTTACGAGGCAGTTCAAGAAATGAAATATCTGCATCAAGTCATCTCGGAGGTTTTGAGATTGTATCCACCTGCGCCAATTATTGATCGTGTTAATTCCGTGGACTACAAGGTGAGATAGCCGAGATGAAATGCGTTATTTTATTCCTACATCATTTTCCTTCCGTGAAACCTTGCTTCTCACTGTCCAAAAATCACATTGTCAGCTTCGCGATGCCATTGAAAGAGGTAACATACAGTGCTTACAATTAGCGTGCCAATCTAACAAAAAGCATTCTTGATTTCGTCTGAGAGATCGATGTAACGTTAATTGCTGTAGGTTTGAATACGGTCCATGAAATTTACACATTTTTTAAATAATTTATACATTTACTGTAGAAAATTCAGTAGAAATTATAATGTGTCTCAATATCATACAGCTGCCAGGAACTGATATTGTTATCGAAAAAGGAACACCCGTTTACTTGGCTTTATGTGGAATTCATAATGATCCACGATACCACCCGAATCCTACGAAATTCGATCCTGATAGATTTAGCGAAGAGAGAAAAAGTGAAATTCATCAGGGCACCTATTTACCTTTCGGGGACGGTCCAAGGAATTGCATTGGTAAACAAATATTTTGTCGATTTTAGTTCGCTTGATTTAATGCACAACGTTCGATGTATTAAATTTGATTATTTATTGAAATCCATGTATTTTTCATTTTAGGTTTACGGGCAGGCATGTTACAGACTACCGTGGGATTAATCACAATGCTCAAGGATTATGAGGTTTCATTACATCCTGCGCATACCAGCATCCTAGAATCTCGTAGTATTTTCTTATCACCACCACCCGAATTGCAATTAAACTTAACAAAAATACCGTGATTCAATAAATTTACTACAGTTAGTTAATTTTAAAAAGTTATGTAAATAAATAATTATAAAATACCCCAAACATTTTTTATATTTATAATATTGGTTCGACTAGGTATCGAAGATCATTCCGCGTAAATTAGTTTATTTAATAATAATAATTAATAATAATTCATATACGTTTGGATTAAAATGCGGACGCTATAACGCGACGAAAATACGTGGTGTCTTTGTTAAATGCTGGATGAAATTAATTTAACACTCATAATGCTGAATAACGATATATCGTTGTTAGCAACGCTTGCCAAAAATGGCAACAACGATACATCGTTGTGCGTTATTATTGATGACGCTTTGCTGTTGCCATCGCGAGAGAACTCTGTGTCTGTCAAAAGAAATCGGAAATTTGTAGGGAAAAATCACGGTCTAAAATGAGCATGAACAGAGTGCTCTAAAATTTGTTATATACAGTTAAGACATTTCAAAGACCTTTAATTTTGTCGAATACGTTAACTGGTACGTTGGCTGGTTTTCGTAACATACATACGTCAATTTGGCTCGGTATTATTCGCACAAGCACAATATTTTTGATCGGCATTAAAAGAATTAAAATCAAGCGTTAACGAGAAGAATCGCGGGGTAGCCGATTTCGGAGTAAAACTAAGAATAGGAAAAACGTCGCGCCAAAGGTGAAAGTTTAGAAATTCGAACGTCTACAAAACGATCCTGGAATGCCCGGGGGGTAGAAAATTCGGGAAAGCGGAGACGTTATCAGAAATTTTCGGGATATATAAAGGAATATTCGGGTCGCAGTATCATTCGTGTTCGATTCGACGCGAAGTAAAATGGAATTCCAATTCAGCGTGCGAACAATGAGGACATTCATTCTCGTGGTAAGTTCCAGCTTCCCTAAATCGTAATGTTCAAATGAGATTATTAAAATTATCATTGAATACCTGAAAATTTCAAAAACAACAAATTGATTTTCAATACAGATCTCCGTATCTAATTTTAAATACCCAAAAATCACCAGAATTAACAGCTCTAATTTAAATACAATCCTCCGTAATTACTTCCCGATACCAGAAGAATAAAAAAATGCAGTCATCCTACTGACGCTCAATTTCTCTTAGGCCGCGCTAACAGTGGCAACGACGCAAGGCTTATTTCTGAAAGAAACGAATGAACCCTCAACCGGGGAAATATTCTTAAACGACGTGGGATCGGTAGTGGAGGATATAAAAGACTCCGCGTACCTGAAGGAAAAGGCTTTAACCGGTGCGGTGACCGCCATCGGGAAAGCAAAAGTCGGAGTCCTGAACGACATAAAGGACACTAAGGCCCACATCCTGAAGAGCATAATCGCCGCTAAACTGTCAAAGCTGCAAGCGATCAAGGACGGAAAATTAGCTTTCCTGAGGACGCTGGCGAATGCGTTTCAGTCCACGGCCGACGAGACGATTCGGAACGCACAATTGTCATTTTTTTCTCATCCTCTAGTTGCGTCGTATCTCGATAACGAGGAAGAGAGCTCCGAAATCCCATGGAATACATTCCTCGGCCTCATGGAGGCTTTATTCTCCAAGTTCCACGGAGGATACTCGAAAGACGAAGAGACGCAGGATCACATCATGATCGGGGATCAAGAATACATTTTTGTTCCTCTACCATCGTATACCGAGGCACATAGTTACGAAGAACCGGAAAGGGCTGTAGTACCTGAATATTTACCGGCGGAAGACAGCAGTGACGTTTCTCCTCGTCCACCGACAACCGCGACGGCGTTATCTCCGTCGACGGACGACGCGTCTGGGACGATCTCCGAAGTTCCAACGCTGGAAGATGCATAAAAATTTTGTATCGCCTATTGCAAATTGATAAATGGGCGAGCTTAAAAGAAAAACAGTGCGTTTTACTATTATACTGGTTTTGTTCAAAATGAATGCCCCATCTGTCTCGTTAAAATCGTTATATCGCTATAACTCAGGTTTCAGGAAGTATGTGTTTTCACGGAAGGTAGTTAAGGAGGAAACAAAAATAAGGAAGGAGAATTTGTTTCGTTATTGAACGGTTCTTAAAATGCAGTTTGGATACATTTTATAAAATAGAATATACAAAATTTGTCCATTATATCTGGTTTGAGTTAGCTCAGCCTCTTTGAGAGTGTACGAATGTTTGATTACAATAATTACTACGTTAATTGTCACGTCACTCACATTTTGGCGAGGCGTGAGTTTCAGTATCATAGTTACGGAATGTTGATTGTATTAATCTTAATGTCGGGATTGTCAATGCGCCACGCGTGTCATCCGAATTTAGCTGACGTGGCTATCGACTCGTTAAACCCCGAATCACCGAATTAAACGAGAATACGCGCACTGTCCTCTATTCGAGCGCAAAGATCATTTTTCGTTCTACGCGAAGTTTCTGTCTGCCAAAGTTACATCGCTCGATCGATCGAACCGTTGACGTCAGCTACACTTTTATTGCCAGCGATACAGTCCACAATCCGTAATTACATTTTATCACGAGTACACGAGAACGGCAATGAAGGAGTCTTACACGGGGGTCAGCCGATAATATTTGTTAGTTATAACATATTTCGTAGATAAATCAACGAGTACGTCTTCATAAAACGCGCCATATAAGAAATCAACGTTTTAGCTGGATTCAGCCATTTGGTATCATAGCACATAGTTTCCGCGGTGATTCTTAAGTCGAGGAAACGTCGAATCTTGCCCTGTAATCGTAAGTACATTACGCAGTTGCATTTATATTTAATATTCTCTTCGTCAACATTATTCTAAAAACTGATCGTGGGATTGATCTCCTCCGATCAATGGTTTTTCTGTCTTCACTTCCGAGAAGAAAAAAATGTAATCGTTTCGCGGGTCGTTTGTGCATATACATATGTTTGCACGCTTCCTAACCAGTGCCAGTGATTCCCCACGAATTCGAATCTGTTGAGAGTGCAAGGTTTACCAAACTCCGTTTTCTTTCATTCATCTGTTTTGACTGTTTGAGATATATCCAAAACGATCCCTTTAAATTCAAGTTTTGTTTTACGAATCTGGTCTTTCGTGTACAACCCCGTTGTTAAGTCATCCGAAAAGGAGCGTGGCACACGTCTCTAGAATAATATTCCATATTTGGTTTTGAAGGAAGTAAAGAACTAGTTTCACTTTTAACGCGTTCTCGAGCGACTCGCGTCTTTCATTGTGCTTTATTTTCTATTTTACGCAAACTTGTGAAACTTGTATCGTGGTACCAGATTTTAAGCACATTCTCGAGTGACTCGGTCCATTCGCGTTTTGCGAACCACAGGGGAAGAATTAGTTAACAGCGTTGTTAACGCCGCTATCCCGCGCGATACAATATTTAACGAGCGATTCCTTTTGTTAGCCAACTTCCGGGTTACGCGGAAAGTCATAACTGCGAAACTGTAAAAACGAAGAATCTTTGTTCCATCGGAATACGCTGCACGGGATATCGTGTAGGGGCTCTTGCTGGGCTTCCTGGTAAATTATATGTATGCATGAGGAAATTTGAAGCATCACCCCAAACCACTCATCATGACAGGGAAGGATGGTGGGATTAAAAAAAAAATGTTAAATTATATGTATGTACGCATGGAGCATGCGATTCGTCGTTATCAAGCCGATACACAAACAAATTATACATATACTTACGTGAACGCTCCTGTAATAAATGTGTTATCAATAATTTCATATGCTACGGTCACGCAATCTATAAAACAATATAATTGTCGTGCGATGAAACAGTCACGATCACCGTTGATAATTCTTTACAGTTTATGTACTCCGATGGCACAAATGCAGTTTATTGTATAGTAAAAGTGATAGCAACATCAATATTAATTGACTGCAGGTGCATCATTTCGGACCAACTATTACGTTTTTGCAAGATGCCTGGGTAGTTATATAAGAATTCCGAAAATGCCTATGTAAATAATAAAGACGTTTCTGATAACGATGAAGAGGAATCAAATAATCCATTTGCAAAAAGATCGTAATAAATGAACACGGTTTTCAATTAATGCGTTGAAATTAAAATTGCTGATTGATCTGTTGCACTTGGTCCTGCGATTTTGAATTCAGGAACCCCTTGGAATAAAGGAGCGTTATTTCGCAAAAAAACTGCACGACTTTACAGTTCGATCAATGGTTCTAAAATTAACGTGTGATTTGCACAATTTTCACCATAATTTCAAAAGTATGTCCACATTCGAGAAATGTTAGTTTTACCATTTTCGTCAACGTACACAGAAGTAAAAAGGATGTTTTGTACCGTATCCCATAATCTGCATATATACTATTTTCATTTATTCGTAGATATTTCGATCCAGTTGTAGAATGAGAGGAATCTTGGCAGTATTGCTAGTCATAGCAGTGGCTGGAGCAACGCCTTTTTACGACAAAAAAAACCAGCACACTTACATAGAATCAAAGTTCTTAGCACCAATACTCGCGTCTCTTTCCAACTTGAAGAATGCTCTCCACCCACATCCCCATGCCAAGAGTCCTCAACCCACTCAACCCACTCAACCCACTCAACCCACTCAACCACATGATGACCACAAGGATGATTACCCTGACGAGGATGTCAGCAACGCCGAATGGATTTGCATAAACCCAAAGACAAAGGAAGTGGTAGGTCGCATTTATACCGTTAGCATTTTCTTTTGGCCATGAATAAAATTAAAAATACGCTGGAACGTTGATTGTTCCAGGTAATTGGATGATAATTACGAAAAATAATGAATTTCTTACTTTCGTCAGCAATTCCGATATTCTTTCTTTCTTGTGTTTTATTCTACGAACTAGCGAAAGCGAAAGATAGTTGATTTTCCACGAATGACGAACAATAATTTATATCCAAATTATTTTGACGTATTAACAATAGCATTACCATTTACAGACATGTTTTTTCTTCGAGTCCTCACTATCTTGAACAATTTCTCTTTTCGTTAATCAATGTCCCGATAATAGACACTCTACGGCAATGACTATTCTGGACAATTGTAGAAATTGGTCAAGAGAGACGCCTTCTTGTACCCCGAATTTACTATCCGCGCGAAATAAATATTTCCAGTGAGTTTGATACTAAAAACGATGTCACGTCTTTATAGAAGGTCGTACCTGCAGAGGAAATGGAGGAACATGAAGGTAAAAGGCAAAACGGGAAAAATTCCCCATCTGGAGTCCGTGGCCAGACTAATAAACCATGGCAAGGACTGTACACCACATCTCAACCGACCTATCAATCAGGAAAAGGAAAAGTCCCAAATAAACCTAATAATCAACCAGGAACAGGACTATCTACCACATCTCGGCCGACCAATCAATCAGGACAAGTAGGATTGTCAGGTCAACCGAACATTCAACCAGGCGAGGAAAGTCAGTCAAATTCTGACTACGATGATAACTTAAACGTAGTTCCTTCACGGTCACTCAGATCCACATCCAAATTGAGCACTACGGAACCAACGGAAACTGACTATTCATTCATTGACTTAAGATAATATGCAAAGTACAAAAATGAAATGTAGTTAGATTCTACATGAGAATTAAACTCTTAGCATAATAGAGCTCGGTCTTCTGCAATTTCGATTTTATTTGTCACTGCACTTTCAAGAATAAATAATTTATTTCAGATTATAACACAAACTTCCGTTGTAACGTTTAATAAATCAATTAGCACGCTATCAACTTGATTGTATCGGATAATTTCTAACATAAACTGTATTATACTTTATTTGAGAAAGAGTCAAAACAACACATGGAAGCAAATTAAATAAAACAAAGAAACTCTTTCGACGTGAACATATGATAAATACGTAACTGTATCTTACACCGTAAACGTAGTTGCACTTATTTTATATATCACAAGTAACTCTTGTACGCGTTGAACGCGTATTTTTTCTCTCGCGTAAATAAAATTTACCGATCTTTTTAAGCGCATTTGGTAATACATAATACCTCATATAAGATAAAAGCGATAGACGGCGACGAAGATAGCCAAATCACTAATTTGCGACGATGGTCAAATTTAAACGTGCGAGGAACAGTACGGAGACGTAGTCCATAGCCAAACTATTGATAAAATTAATATCCTTCTACGTCAAAAGCGACTTAAGTTCATAACACTTGAACGATACATAATTCAACTCTTTGCAATTTCTAATTTGAAAGAAAGAAAAGGAATTAATATAAATGCTCATGATGCCACGATACAATAATAACACTGATCAATACATGTTTTTATCAGTAGATAGAAAAGAGTTCCGTTTGTTCTTCAGTATCATTATCCTTTCGAACTAACTTAGGATCCCGCACAGTAGAGGCGTAACTAGGCTGGGGCAACCGGGGCAATGCCCTGGGGCCCCAGAGGTAAGGGTACTCCCAAAGCTCCAGAAAAATATGTTTCATTATTTACTCATGGATCATTTGCGTCTTTGCCCCGGAGCCTCTAAATGCCTAGTTACGCCCCTGTAGATAGGAATTGATGAAAAAAAAATAAGAGACGATTAAGATTAATGTTGCAAGGCCCCTTAAAGTTCTATATCGTGCAATTGTGCCGGTTAGTCTTCAGCAGGAGTTTGTAGTGATAAGTCAGAATGTTGTTCATAACTTCATGGATTGTCTATTTTCTCTCTACGATCGGATTACTTGGCACGGTTTTCTATTGCTTTATGAGATACAAGCATACTTATTGGAAAAGACGCGGCATTTCGTCTGCACCATCATGCCATTGGTTATTTGGACATGTAAAAGATGCAGTTACCATGCGGACTTCTACAGGTGTAGTTCTTGGTAATCTGCATCAGCAGGCGTCGGAAAACGATGATGTATTGGGCATTTATATATTCCATAAACCATTTTTGCTATTGAGAAATCCAGAAGTGATAAAGCAGATTTTGATTAAGGACTTTAATATTTTCTCCGAACGCTACTTCTCGGCTAAGTCTTTCAGAGATAAGATCGGTAGTTCGAATCTATTTACTATAAATAACCCGGAATGGAAGTATCTAAGGTGAGTGAAACATCATGCGTTAAAGGGACAGACACTATGTTGACGGTGGTTTTATACGTTTCAATGTCCCGAAAATCGGTGCATGAAGTGTAGTGGATTGCAAGAGAACTATTGGACTAATTGCTTCAAATTTCATTTAATTTAAAAGTACAAATCTTGAACAACAAGAATCATCTAAAAAAAAAATACAAAATTTGCAACACTGCAGCGCTCGATGCGTCATCGAACATCTGTTGCTTTGCTGGTTTAAATCATTGCTGTCGCCTTCACCGTCTATCGCTCCGAATAGTAGAGTTTGTCCCTGCTCAATGGCCCAGATAATGTCCCTTGTACCCCGTTGTCATAAGTGATCGCCATCGCCGGGCAATAATACATACGCACGAAATTGTTAAAATTTAACGTTTACTGATGTTGAATTTGTAAAGTCCTATTGATCGTTGGTAACGATAGAACTGTACGCTCTTACGATATATCATTTTCTAGAATGAAAATGTCCCCCGTATTCACGAGCGGCAAACTTAAGAAGCTGTTCTATTTGATGGTCGAAACCTCGGGATCGATGGAGAAATATTTGCATAATCAATTTGAGAAGGATGTAGAAATGACTCCGATTTTAGTTGTTGATACCCTCGCGAAGTATACAACTGATGTTATATCTTCCCTTGCTTTTGGAATTAGTACGAATTCCTTTGAAATTCCGGTACCAGAATTTTATGTCCAAAGTGCGTAAAATGACATCTCCAGGAATTTTCATGCCTTCTAGGTTCGTGCACTAATTGAAATTATTTTACTTTAAATCACGCCACAGGTGTCAAATGTGTTGCTCTTAGCTTTATACGAGTGGTACGATTCTTCCTTATGTTTTTCTTCCCGCAATTTTCTCATTACCTGGGTGGACAGATGTTGGGCTCGACTACGGACTATTTCCGTAAAGTCTTTTGGAATTCCATGAACGTGAGGGAAGCGTCAAAACAAAAGCGAGGCGATTTAATTGATTCCCTGATCGATTTGAAAAATGAGAAACAGGATAACGATTTTAGTAAGTGACTGTGACCAGTATTAAGAATTTAGAAAGTCAGGTGTTTCAACTCTAGTGTATTTGGAATATGGTTTTACCTTTTTGGAGTGTTAAAAAATTCTGACAGCGACATGAAAAATCAGGTTCGAAATGAAAGAGTGCATAAATTTTAAGTAGCGCGTTTTAAGAAACTGTTCGATGGATACAGAAACATTATCTTAAGGTTGGGGGATGGGGTTGGGGCGTAGACGTACCAATCTCTAATTTTCTAAAATTAAAAAATCAATCGTGAAGTATGACGTTCTATACATATACATATTTTTTGACCGATATTAATTAGAATCTCCACAGAGTTCGAGGGCGATGTCTTACTGAGTCAGTCCGCGATTTTCTTCTTCGCCGGCCGCGATTCCAGTGTGTCTACAATGACTTTTACCCTTTGCGAGCTTGCTAAGCATCCAGAGATACAGAAACGAACTCGGGAAGAAATTCGGAATAAAGTGAAGACAGAGGGACTGACTTACGAGGCAGTTCAAGGAATGAAGTATCTGCATCAAGTCATCTCGGAAGTTTTGAGAATGTATCCACCTGCGCCAATTATTGATCGTGTTAATTCCGTAGATTACAAGTTGAGATAGAGGAGATAAAGTGCATTATTTTATTCCTACATAATTTTACTTCAGTGAAACCTTGCTTCTCACTGCCCAAAAATCACATTGTCAGCTTCGCGATGCCATTGAAAAAGTTAACATAAAGTGCTTAGCGTGCACATCTAAGTATATTTGATTCCGTTTGAGATATCGATGTAACATTTATCGCCTTAGGTTTGAATATTTCTGTGATAATATATTATTGAATATCTCTGAATAATACTATCATATGTATACGTACGGTCTATGAAATTTCCACATTTTACAAATAATTTATATTTCTATACATTTACTGTAGAAAATTCAATGAAAATCATAACTTGTCTGAATATCATATAGCTGCCAGGAACTGATATTGTCATCGAAAAAGGGACACCCGTTTACTTGGCGTTATTTGGAATCCATAATGATCCACAATACTACTCCAATCCTACGCAGTTCGACCCTGATAGATTTAGCGAAGAGAGAAAAAGTGAAATTCATCAGGGCACCTATTTACCTTTCGGGGACGGTCCAAGGAATTGCATTGGTAAACAAATATTTTGTCGATTTTAGTTAGCTTGATTAATGCACAAAGTTGGATGTATTAAATTTGATTATTTATTGAAATCCATGTATTTTTCATTTCAGGTTTGCGGGCAGGCATGTTACAGACTGCCGTGGGATTAATTACAGTGCTCAAGGATTATGAGGTTTCATTACATCCTGCGCATACTAGCATCCTAGAACCTCGCACTATTTTCTTATCACCACCATCCAAATTGCAATTAAACTTAACAAAAATATCGTGATTCCATATATTTGTGGGACAGTGCTATTTATGTTAAATAGCTGTTAAGAATCCCCTCAAACTTCATTAAGGCTCGTATACCTTGTAAACGAACGACATCGTACATCTTTTTGATTGAAATGTATCCTGTCGTTATTTCATTTCTATGCAGAACATTAAAATTTTCTTTTCGTAATATATGACAAATGTATTTCTAGCTATATACAGGTATGTAGCTTTCCTGAAGTATTATACAAATCCATTACAAAATTGTTATTTACTGTCAAGTTACTTAGGTAAAAGCGCCAAATATTTTTTAAATTCTGGAATTACACATTCCCGTGGATTAAGTGGATTTTCCGCCGTCAGGTAATCACTCAAGTATTGTGGCATGAAGCAAAGAATACCTTTGCTGGCTAACATGGCCCAATCGATTGGTTGGTTGGCCTGTTTAACATTTACAAAACAATGATTGATTTTCTTTCCGGATGGACTGGTATCATAAGGTGGTCTGAAACAATTAATATTCTTGAATCACACGGTGCTCTATCATCATTAATTGTCGCAAAACAAAAATAAGCATACCGCGCTTGTACAACTCTTCCTCCTCCGGCTTCGATAAGTCTTTTGAATTGATCATACTTTTCCTCGGACGTTATCAATATAGCAGTGATATTGTGAAATGGTCCATTCGGTTCTTTCAATAGTTTAAGCCTCCATTTATAGGCTGCAGTTGCGATTGTCTGCTCAATTCCTGGACTTGGATCTGGTATGACACCTGCACTTTTCGGATTGCCCCATTCGTATTTTTCTTCCTGCAAACATATCAGTGGCATATCGACAGTGGCATTAAATGTGAAGTAGTACATCTGTAATAAAAATTGAGCGAAACGGCAATACTAACGTCAATGAATGTTCCCGCTTCTTCAGACTCTCGTAAATATAAACAATGCAGAACCCATTTTCCGGAAGCTATACTACCGAGCATTTTCTCATTTCGGGACGGTCGGATACATAGTAAGTGGGTCGCAGTCACATCGAAAACGGGGTCTAAGGATACGTCGCCACCAAGATTTCGTATCACTTCCTCGTACGCTTGTCTGTCCTGTAATAATAAATATGTGTTATAAATTGAGTGTAAATGTAATAATTATACGCATGGTATAGGCAATAATGATACCTTTATACCCGAAAGCATAAACTTTGGTCGTTTTGGCAGTTCGTCTTCGAAATCTTCCAATCCAATGTTTTCAGATAAAGTTGGTTCGTTATTACTAGTATGTTCATTCTGCTCCTCAGGTACTGCGGACTACGCGTATAGGAAACATTGTAAGTCAAAGTCAAAATTTGTGAATTATATTATATTAAGTAATGTAATATAAAAAGAACGACTTACTACTCTGGAATTACTTGGGTCCTCCCAAACGACAGCGTCAATTGGTTGAGTATCTTTTATAAGACCTAAGGCCAGAAACGTACGCATTTCATAGAACTACTCGCCAGTAATTAAAAATATGTACTTACATTTTTCGATGTGATCTGCTCCTTCTGCGTTATACGCTTTGGCATTTTCCCCGGATAGTGAATACCTATTTTCGGGTGTATTTGACGTTCGTTGAAGCACTTGATCTAATTGTGCTATTTGTCTGTATGGCACGAATAGTTTAATTGTATTAAGTATTGCGTATACATACAATTGCAATCATGGAAAACAGAATATTTTTTCACTGATGAATTACATGTAATAATACTTACAGATTGATTTCGTTATTTTGGAGTGGACCAGTTTCCTCAGCAAATTCCAGTCTTCTACTTATCGAAGTTGTAGTAGTTGCTGGTTTATCATGCTGAATGATACTGTCAAGGTCTTTAGGAGCTGCTGTTGGCGTGCGATTTTCACCCGTGGTAAGGGTCTCATCTGGTTCGTCCTAATAGTTAAAGTGTTTTAAGAATCAAACAGTCTAACAGCAATACTCAGAGACTAGACTTAAGTCTAAGTAAGTTCCGTTTCATTGGCCCAACTTGAGCAAACGAGAGCGTCGCAAGTCCATTCCAAAGATGATTCGAAAAGATCAGACTATAAAGGTCGCTGTCAAAACTCTTGGCATTGCATTACTATATCGATAATATTAAAACATCCTACCTCCTCTACATTTCCACGATTTTTCAATTTTTGCCATAGTTGCCTTTTCAGTTCGGAAAGTGGCTGTCGGTAAATTACATTAATATATAAGTACATAGCGTGTTTATATAACAGGGTATGCAGTATGATGTATACGCACAGTACTGGGAGCTCTACGTTTCAACGGTGGTTCCTCGACTCTTAAATCTGGAAAATTATCAACCCACTTTACCCAGCCTTTTCTTGTTTCAGGTGAAGGATTTGGTTTAAACACTTGTCCATAGGGGGTGTCCGGTGTAGATACATGGAACGGCGATTGGGGAGTTTTGTTCATCACTAGGCTGAGTCTTTTATTTATCAACGGTGTATCGCCGGAATTGCTCTCCTGGCTCTGCAAGAATGTTTCGGTAAGCATAATCCATTTAAATATATTGGAGTTTGATAATCAGGAACAAATACTTGTAATTGTGGCAAGTGGCGCTTTGGAGTAATGATATTCCGCTGAAATAGTTCGGATGGAGGACCCATTTGACTCTCATTAGACTTAGGTAAACTTGTGTTTGTATCGTAGATTGGAGTCGGTCTGTTCTCAGGTGCTTAAAAAATGTAACGCGATACAATAAACTTTCTGGAATGTATATAAAAACTGGTATACCAACGCTTCGCCTACCTCGAGTTTCCCCAACAAGAAAAGGAGTTTCATCGACATACTTTAATTCCGCTGCACAAGCTATCAACCAATCAGCAGTGACAGCTGGTAATTTCCACTTTACCGCTGCGTTGTATTTGTTTCCTTCGGGCGTTGGACAAACCAAATGTGTACTACCGCATATTTTCTTTTCGGGATTGGTTTTTCGCACAAATATATCTTGGCTCCTACGACAAATCGTTTCCTTACATGTTAGAATGTACACGGTATGTGAACTAGCATGTTACGTATTTTTTCTATAATAAAAAAAGTCATACATAGCACCCAATTCTGTGACCAATGTTGCAAGATATTTTCGTTCCATTCCGGTATACATGCTCATTGTGATAACGCAGCCTGACAATGCATTTGAATGTTTTTTTATTGACAACGGTTTGTGATAATACATTATGTCAACCACTTGATCTAGATTTATGCAATCTTCCTGTAAAGAAATTATGAGTGTAGTTCAACGATGCCTGGCTGAAACATTAAAATAGAACTAAAATTACTTACTACGAAAAGATCAGTAACAATGTCGTTCACTGTATGTTTTAAAGGTGCACCGCATATTGGCACAACTCCGTAATCTGGTATACCAGAAAATGTACTTGACACGACTGTACCACCCATTGCTATAATACTCTTAGTTACGTAATCATCTTCCTTGTTAAAGCCAGTCACAACGAATGTTAAACCTGTGCAATATTTTATGTTCGTTACACCATTATCGTTTTCCTCAATTTTTTAAAGAATGTAATATCATTACCTTCCAGTAATCTGTCATTTATGGTAGAAGTCTGACTGACTGGTACGGTACCATCATCAGTTGAGAATCTGCTTTGGCCCATATCAGATGTTGCTGATGCTTTAAAATGTTTTCCTTGATTGTTACCTCTATCAACGATAGTTCTGTTAGCTTTCTCTTCCACAGTAGAAGCGCCTGGCTTGAAGATTTCTTGCATCGTCTTATCGCTCGTTGAAACTGAATTAGGAAAAGCTTTCAGACAGATTTTTAAATTCTATCTTTTAGAAGAACGGAGTTTGAATTAGTAATATAATCCTATTGTATTACCAACTGCATCTTGGAGATATTGTTGCACAAGGTCAGGCTCAGTTTGTTCTTTTAATGCTGTCATTTTTTTATCTATATTAAAAGACGGTATAGGGGGCCTTCTTGGTTTTTGCAACATTTGTAGATTCTGTAAGCGCGCACACGGTTACAGGGCATTCATTAAGACTTTCTAACACGTGCGCTGTAAGTTTACCTTTTTGCTTAATGGAGATGGAGGTTCCGTATTGTTCTGTGGCATAGTATGCTTTTGTTCAAACAAAAAATTTTCTTCTGGTGCAGGTCGTTTTAATCTTATACTCTCTGCTAGCCATTCCAAGCTTAATATATATGGACTGTATAAAATAATATGATAATTCATGAGAAAATATAGAATAAGCAATGATTTTAACAGTAGAACTTATTAACATACCATAATCCCTTCGATTTCATTAATTTGAATTCGCTTGATGCCCGATTTTCGTCGCCAATAATTACGTGCGTTAAAGCATCCGATATATCATCGAGCCGCGTGGCGCTACCCACATTTAATATCTTATTCAATTTGTCTCTATGATTCGAAGTAAATCCAGCAAGGTAAATCTAACGGGCAATGAGACAGATATAAAATTTTAGCCATGCTATAATATAAACAATGAAACGTAACTTGTTCACTTACATTACAACCGTCTAAAAATGGACCAGCCAATTTTGCTTCGCCGAATGTGATTCTATCTAAGACTGAAACTAGGGGTGCTGAAAATGTGAGTGCAAATAATGATGAATAAAACTGTACTTTAACAATCAAGAGACAAGGTCTTGTTTCGGGCCAAGTACAAGTACGCGAGACTAGACCTAGAATCTTTTCCGGAAAGAACGAACAGGGGTTTTCAAGGTGGTCAAACTGTATTAAACAATTAATTTAAAAAAAAGTGTAATAGCCATCGGGATATAAGATTTACTTCACAAGTTTGCTACTAACTGGTAGAAATGCTATTAAGTGATGGATCCATTGAAGAGACACTGCTTAACGTCGTCAACATGCTTTCGTCCACGAAATTGCCTTGTTGTATATCACACGGAATGGAACTTATCGCAGAGCAATTAATAGATTCATGAGCTGTAACAAATAAAATAAAGCACAATTGTGAAATTTCGAATATGCTTCAGTGTTCAGAAACTGGAAGTATAACTGAAATATACCATATGATTTTTCTGGCGTCGAACATGCTTTTGCTGATTTAAGGAGAAAATTTTTGAATGGTAATGCATAACCAACTTTAATACTATCGTACACCCAATCCGGCGTTAAGCACGCAATATTCGCCTGCTTTGCGTATTTTAGTTTTTCGCTTAATGCACAATTTTGTGGGGCCAGAAGAACCTTTACCTTTGTTCCATCCAAAGGTCCCATGAAAGTCTGAAAACCGATTAGTAATAATAAGAAAGGATTGGGTAAGATTCAACAATAAAGCAGCTTAAAAATCATACGGACCCCTCCATATTCGTTAATTAAGTTCTTTAATTCTTCTTTCTGTCGTTTTGGAAACTTTGTGGATGTTACAACTAAATTGAAGAAAACAGATGCTTTGAATTTGTC
Organism: Pemphredon lugubris; assembly: GCA_933228935.1. Taxonomy (NCBI): domain Eukaryota; kingdom Metazoa; phylum Arthropoda; class Insecta; order Hymenoptera; family Crabronidae; genus Pemphredon; species Pemphredon lugubris. Next base: position 14,013,033 of record OW121818.1, read on the forward strand.
AAACACGCTATGATCTGCTTTAACAAACTCTTTCAAATTTGTTTCCCATACAGCGTCTACCCACTCTTTTGTCATTATTGGTATTTTTATCTCCACAGCACTCTATAAGATATTAAAAATAAAATGTTACGATAGCTGTGCTATGTCAGTATGGAAATTATTTTACCTCATATTTTGCTGACAAAACTGAAGCGGTTACTAAGTGTGTTACATGGCTCCGAAATTGCTTGGTGAAAAAACCACCCATATATTCAACTTTTCTTTCTATACGCGTCTGTAATCAATATAATATGAAACACCATTGGTTTATTTATCTGTTTAAAAATATTTTTCAATAGACATACTTTTTCTTCTAGGTCCAATCCAGAAACACATATCCAAAGTCCTCTCATAGGTGTCGTAAATACTGGGCTAGATCCTTCTGGTATTGGCTCTCCATTTATAAAACAAACCAACAAGCATCGTGGTCCAACGATTCTATTTAAATTTCATAGTATTTAAGAGTGTTTAATCTATATTAAAGCTACTATAACTGGTAAATATAAAATCGTTTTATCTTAGATGCTTCGATCATTGATACTTACGAACATTTGGAAGTCTTTAATTTTTCAAACAAATCACCCTCAAACTCCTCCATTATAAACACATCTTTTTTATCAGGGTGCATTTGGCTACACTTTCTTTCAGAGATCCATGTTGGTTGTAAACCATTTTCACAGCATTTCTGGGAAAATCAAGTTATTCATATATCCTAATTTTAATTTGAAATAATTTTAATATACGTATATACAAGGAACTTTACTAACGTCATACGCATTCCACATATCCTCTGCGCAATCATCTGCAGCTTGATATTTGTTTGGTATAACAAAGTAGAGATTAACATCTGCATCGATCTGGCTCTCTTGACTCACCATTTTGCCTAGGATTAATGGTGATAATAATCTCTAAAATTACGTCCCAATATTTATATTATTTACTATTTATTTACGAAACATGCTTCAAAAATTTATGTTATCAAGAAATAGGCCGAAACTTAATAATCTATTCATATGGTTATACCGAAACTTGTTAAATAAAATAAGAATAATACGTGCAACACTATAAACAATTTCTATCACTGGTAATCATTCAATGCATGTTGTATTTGAGAATGATGCAAATATATACCAGTAGTACTTACTATTACGATAGGTTAGATCCTATTTGCATATAAATAAGTCGATGAGTTCCAATATGAAAAGAAAACATTCGTATTTTCAACAAAACAGTAAACAACATATGACAATATCTTCACCGGAATCATTAAAGTTAACAAACATATAAACTAATGAGTATTGAACCAACAGCAGTTCTAACCAGTTCCTTATGATGGAATTTCTCGCGCGTAAACTGACATAAACCTATGTAAATGTACTACTAGCGCCACCAAATATCTGTGAGATAAAGTTTTGACGTTTAGTCGCGTTATTTAAGCGGATCCAACCCTACCGAATGTTTTTAAACGGGCTTTACATCTGTGACGTCAGAAGCGAGGAAAATGCTGAAAAATAACTAGTTTTACTATTGCAACTTCTGGTACGAATAAAAAACTTCTTGCTCCACGCAGGGTCTCAAATGAAAGATAAAAGTCCAAAGAATGGAGGTCTGGTCCGATTCCGACCGGGCAACCTTCAGAATTGGCGAAATTGCTTAAAATTGTGTGACAGCTACTTGCTGGCGGCCACCTCGAAATCTCATCGTAATCGGAAAGTGACAGGTCCAAGTTTGCAGTGAAATTTTGTTACTTTACAATGATCCATGTCTGAATTGGGGACCAGACCTACATTCTTTGAACTTTTATCTTTCATTTGAGACCCTGCGTGGAGCAAGAAGTTTTTTATTCGTACCAGAAGTTGCAATAGTAAAACTAGTTATTTTTCAGCATTTTCCTCGCTTCTGACGTCACAGATGTAAAGCCAGTTTAAAAACATTCGGTAGGGTTGGATCCCCTTAATAATGCTTTATTGTTATTATATTATTATAAGTGAAGCTATTAATCAATCTTATTAATTGTTTATTTAAGCAGGTTTACATAATCTTATTAATTCAATAGAATGTTCAATTACATCTTTACGATTTTGTGTCCTTTTGGACAAATGTACAGATATACAACGTTTTCGTTGTAAAGATATAATTAAAAATACAGAACTTGAAACTACAAACATCAAACTCAATCAGTTTGACCATTTTATTTGTAGAGACACAATGGGGTGCAGGTGCGCTGTACTAGATTGCGATGGAGGACCATGGACATTTTCATTTCCAAATCCACATAGGGATCCAACGCGGTTTATGATATGGGTAGGATCAACGGGCGACAAGGACATCGTGGGACAGCTAATAAGGACAATCAAGAATCGGAAAATTTATGTCAAACATTCTGGAGAATTCTTCCAATTGAACGTCAATCTGACAAGTTCAGCAGTGCCAACGTTAAATCTACCAGGTAATGTTTTCAATTCAATCTTTATACGATATATAAATATAAATACTGTTAATATTATATAAGTTAATACTGTATTTTGTATTTCTTTAGACCCCATCAATATGACGCCATACAGGATCGAGATGGATGCTCTTATCAAAATTAAAACCAGTAATAATTGCGGGTCCAATGAAAATAGAACAAGAACAGAAGGGGGCTCACATTAATAGGCACACACACAACTAATCCGTGATCTCACAGTATACAACAGCGCGACCTAGGATCGAGGAAATACTAATTCTGTAGTGAAACCTTAACATTGGAGTGAGGGTTCCTGGAGTGCATGCGACGAGTGTGTGATAAAACAACATTGACAATTAATTCTGTTAACTACGATTTAATCTACTGTTCAACTCTAACATAAAATATTTATATTATTCGAATTATCGTAATCAATATAAACAATTTTATATTAAACGACATTATCATTGTAAAAATATTTTTATTATGCAATAAATTGTTTATTTACTACAAATTCTTTATGGTTTTTTCGCTCTTTTCTTCGTCCGTTCACCTCCGTCAACATCCGTCCTTGTTAGATAAAAGAATCCAAATAATTAAAATAAAAGAAGGTAAGTTAAAGAAATCAGGAAAAAGTTAAAAATTGTTGTCAAAAACTGCAATTTTGTATCAGGAGAAAATAATATGCGAAGAGGTGGCACGAAATACGAATACCTCTTTTCGTTTCATGTTCTCCTGATACAAAATCCGGTTTTTAGAATTCCGGAAATTTCTCGAAAATTTAGATTTGTATCAGGAGAACATAATATGCGAAGAGGTGGCACGAAATACGAATACCTCTTTTCGTTTCATGTTCTCCTGATACAAAATCCGATTTTTAGAATTCCGGAAATTTCTCGAAAATTTAGATTTGTATCAGGAGAACATAATATGCGAAGAGGTGGCACGAAATACGAATACCTCTTTTCGTTTCATGTTCTCCTGATACAAAATCCGATTTTTAGAATTCCAGAAATTTCTCGAAAATTTAGATTTGTATCAGGAGAACATAATATGCGAAGAGGTGGCACAAAATACGAATACCTCTTTTCGTTTCATGTTCTCCTGATACAAAATCCGGTTTTTAGAATTCCGGAAATTTCTCGAAAATTTAGATTTGTATCAGGAGAACATAATATGCGAAGAGGTGGCACGAAATACGAATACCTCCTTTCGGTTCATGTTCTCCTGATACAAAATCGACTTTAAAATTACAGTTAGGAACAAAAGGAACAAAGTAAAGAGTAACGCAGTGAAATTCATTTTTAATACATCGTTTATTGTCATAATCGTAAAAAAGATACAACTTTAACAATACGTAACAATAAGTAGAAAATAAAAAACTAAATACTATATAATTTAGTAACTAGAACAGCTTAATTAAAAGTACAGGGGCACGGAAAAGGGCATGAGAGTTCGAGAGGAGGTTAGAAGAAGGGAAAGGAAGCAGGATGGCTAGGATGTGTTTGGAAGAAATAAAGGAGAGGACAGAGAGGGGCGGGAGGGACTCCAGATGGGAGGAGGAGAGGAGGCAGTTTTGTGAAAATAGAGGGCGGGTGGTGAAGGAGTAACAAGGAAGAAGGGAGAGCGGATAGATGAGTGATGAAGAAGTAGAGGAGAGAGATAAGGAGTTGCAGGCAGTGGAAAGGTGGGAAAGGATAAGGGGATCAAGGTACAATAAGATGGTACAAGGAGTAAGGGTAGAGGATTTAAAAAAGGGATGAGGGGAAGGTAGGTAGAGAAGGGTAGCGAGGTATAGACAGGGGAATGAAATGAGGAAAGGAAGGTATTGGGAGAAGGAAGAAAGCAGGGAGTCCATGATGTGTGGGGCGGAAGAGGAGACTTGGGAGCATGTGTGGGAAGGGTGTAAAAGAAATGGGGAGGATGAAGAGATGGGGTGGCAGGAGAGGGTGAAAGAAATATCAGGAGGGGAAGAGGTGGGGGAGGAATGAATGAGGGAGCTGGAGTCGAGGAATGGCGGGAGGGGAAGGGAAGATAGGGAAGAGTTAAAGCAGAATGGAGGATGACGTACTACAAGAGAGGAGAATGGAAGAGAGTGTCGGAGGAGTAGAAGCAGGAACGAATGGGAGGCGGAAGTCCGGGAAGGGAACGGAGAGAGGCATTAGAGTAAGGATAAGCGAGCGAGGAAGGTGGAGTAAGGAGTAAGAAAAAATAAGGAAATAGGGAATAAAAAGAGAAGAAGCAGATAGTAAAGGATAAGGCAAAGCGGCCGGAGAGAGAGAGAGAGAAAGGTAGAATAAGCGGTGGAGGACAAGCGTGCAGAGGGATGAGGCACGAGCGTTAGTGATAAGGTAGGATAAGATAGAGATAAGGTAGCAGTAAGGTGAAATTTTAACCCTAAGAGGAAGTCAATAAATACACATTCATACATACGTACATACATACATGAATACAAACATACATATGTACACACATATAAATATAAATATATGAGACATATAAATTACAGATTCACGGGGGGGTGGAAGTGGAAGCGATATTGTTCGTTGATGCGGTCCGTGCGCGTGTTGCTTCGACGGTAAATGCTGTATGTCGTGCAGATACTGCTGTTCTGGATACGGATAATGTTTTTGTGGGTGGATTGCATTACTTCAGCGCTGACAGTTAATTTTGGAATACCCATGGATCCTCGTGTATCCGCATCTGTGAAATAAAATAGTCAACGTTTAATTTTAATACATAATAGGAAAAAGGCTGTTTTATATCTTACCTCTTGTTATGTATTACTGAATATTTCTCTGCATTTATCAAAAATGAATATGTTGGGAAGGGCGCGTAATTCATATCGTTCACTGTGTTTCTTGCTCATTCTTTCCACCAGACTCACTTACAGATTGTTCCCTGACCGTTCCCCTTCGAATCCTACTCGATACTGTCGATCCATCCGTTGTGGCTCCGACATGGCAACGATCCCTATCGTAAAAGAGAAGAAAGAGGGGGGGCTCTGGTATGTACCCTACCCATTCCTAATCAAAACAAGTCGAGAAACAAAGGGTTGGAAAAACAAAAACAATAACACGGGGCTAGTCGAGGTCGTATACTGTTTCTTCTATTATGCACGGATTAAACTCGTTGGGACAATCGCACTCGGATACACAGATTCACAGAATAATGGTTTATATCTTACATCTTTTTATTTATTACTGAATATTCCCCTGCATTGATCAAAAATGAATAGATTATAATACTAGTGTAGGTACCTAACGTTCCCTACACTGGTATATATATCGAGTTAAAAAAGAATTTGCGATGCATTTGCATAATTTTATTCAGTCAGATAACGCCAGAATAAACCCACAATTCATTGGCATACGCAATTTTCATAACATATTTTTAAACAGGAGTGCGCTATGTTGATTGTTGACAGCGTCATCTGAACTATCGATAGTTCAGACAACTATCGATAGCACTATCGATAGTAAAAAAAACTATCGATGGTGCAATAGTACTATCGATTGTTTGCCACCGTAGTGTACAATCAGTGTACATTATACCTGGTGACAGGTCCAAGTTTGCAGTGAAATTTTGTTACTTTACAATGACCCATGTCTGAATTGGGGACCAGACCTACATTCTTTGGACTTTTATCTTTCATTTGAAACCCTGCGTGGAGCAAGAAGTTTTTTATTCGTACCAGAAGTTGCAATAGTAAAACTAGTTATTTTTCAGCATTTTCCTCGCTTCTGACGTCACAGATGTAAAGCCCGTTTAAAAACATTCGGTAGGGTTGAATCCCCTTAAATTCCGATAGTAGAAATTCGTAAGGTGAACGGAATATTGAATCATAGAGAATAGTTATTGTGTTTTCTTTTATACTCAATTATACTCAATATTATTATTAGGATATATTAAACGTATACACCGTTCACGGTACACTATACCAAAATGACATATTTATTTAATTTCTTTCTAAAGTTTTCAAATCCGGACTGCACGAAAAATCCCGCCTGGACTATCCCGGCCGCCCCCCAAACTAGGGCAAATGCGGGAATACTAGATTTGGAATATTAGATTTGGCGCTTGTACCAAAATAGGGGTTATGTTTGAAAGTGCAAAATTTGAAAGAATCATATCAAATTTGTGTCTATTGATATATCATACGTATAAAGAAACACATATATGCATAAACGACAGATCTGAACGGTAATCAATTCTTGTGGACTTTGACGTACCTTTTCACGCGCGGTTGCCCTTCTGTTAAGTGAAAACTAACTGACAATAAAAAATCCGAAAGTTATGAAACTTTATTGTATTATGTATGCGAAATACGCTATTTAAGAATATTTCGTAATGGTTTGAAAGTATCTCAACGAAGACATCATGAGTAAACACGTGGCAGTTTGGCATTTCTTCCTTTAATATAGAAAACAGTAGGTTCGCATGGAAATTCGTGCTGGGAATTCGTAAAGGATCATCAGTATAATAATATTTGCTTAATTCTGAAACGAAGGGAATAACGTAGCAGAAGGTTTTATAATATTAAAATAATTTTATTGCATAATTCGTTAGATAGTAACACGGTTGACACGAACTATGTAATGCCACGATTGTGGCATTTATATTTGCTGCCGGTCGATGAAATAACAATAATCGGGAATAGCAGCTTTATATTCCTGAAATCGCAATGGTTCTAGCAGTTTTTCCCGCTGCAAACTATTTGCGAATCGATAACGAAAATACGTGATGTCAGTATACGGCGCTCTTCTTCCACACGCTAGTACTTTATAAGTGTCGTCCCCTCGCGTAGGAAAACGACTCACAAACACGCACAACTTACGACAATTAATACAATTGATACAAGTAAACTTTCGTTAGTTCATTAATGCAGTCAACAGAGATTGACAAAGTCTGCGTTGGAACTTCGAATCGCATCGACGGCGTGAATCCCATTTTACGTATACTTTCCTTCGTAGTTGAAAATATCAGTGATCCGATCTAAAAATTATACAAACGTAAGCGCACGTACATTTAATTTCCTTCGGATCTCTTTATCGCTCGCAATACGATTGGAGCTCGAGAAGAATAAGTACCGAATGAAAAACAACGCATTACTATGGTTTAATCCCCCCTCCCACCATCTTCTTTATTTCTTATCAGTCACCATCCCGCGCTTAACCTACACGGAGACAGTTCCCTCAGCAACTCGATAGTCTACGTTCTTATCACTGGCCGTTCGTATATAAATTACTTCGATAAATCGTACTTGAGAACGATTTCGATCGGTTGCAATAAAGTAAATGGAAATCAATGTACATTCGATATCCTGCTGTCATCCTTTCTTACGTGGCATTCCACACGCGTACAATCGCCCTTTACGACGAAACACTAAATTAACAATAATCACGTTATCCGTTATAACGTCGTTGTAAATTAAAACTAAATCCCTATAAAATAACGAAGCTGTTATTTATATAATCCATACTGAACTAGCTTCGATCGTCTGCCGATTAAAATGCAGGGAGAAAAGGCAACGTAATCTACTGTTCTGCGATTTCACCTGATCGCACACAGAATCAACGTACAACAACGGCGCTTAACCGAGATCGAATATAATGTATAATCGAGAATCAATCTTAAACTAGAGGTTTCCTCGCGCACGGATCTTCGCGTCTTCGCTCGCTTAACAGTTCGTGTGGTATTTGTTTCGAAACTGGCGTCCAAGAGCGTCGTTACACATTACAGAAATTGTATAGATTTAAGTTGCGCGTGCCTAGGAGAGACTCTATCCGGGGTCACGCGTTTGGGGCGTTGGTGGTTTCCTCTTCTTTACTCGTCTTTACGGGCTTCCCAATCGAGAACTCCCGCGCTTTGGCAGCCCATACTTCTCCGTTGGCTAGCACCCTAAGTGGAGAATGATAATAAAATAAAACAAGGTCAGATAGATCGCAGCGCAGGGTCGATTCAATTACAATAAGTAGGCAGTTATTGAAACCTAGTAACAATTGATTCAATAGAGACAAACATCCTTTCGCGTTTATAGAGCGTTCCAAGAACTATACCCCTGTAACACGTTTTAGCGTTACGTTCAAACTGCTCATTGACAGCGAGGGTTACGCGAAACTAGTTAACAACGCGAAGTCTGGATTATCGCTTAGAATTCTATACATATATCCCAGTTGCGGGAAGTTCATTAGGTATTATTTTCGGGCGCTAGTGCCAGTAAGTAGTTGGGAGAATATTAATTAAACGGCGGATGATTACCCCCGTACGTACCGTCTCGTGTTTTCTCTAACCAGCCTGTCCGGCGCTCCGTACACAGGGGGATTAGCGTAAGGATCATAGCCGAGCACAGAAAGCATCGGCGCGATGTCTGGCATTTCCCTGACCACGTCGTCCGGAATGTGACCTACCCACTTGGTCAGTGCTTCCAGATTAACTGGCTTTATGATCTGGTCCGACGATCTCTCGACTCTGCGATCGGAAAAATACAAGGCAAATTGAACTCTCGATCGTTTACCTTCTTCGTGTAGAAAAGAAAATCTGTTCTTTAATAGCCACAGTCTCTGTGTACATTGCAATGTACATAAACAGTTTATTTTTAAAGACTTTTATTAAAGCCATTTTTGATTTATTTACACCGGGACCTTTTGTACGCCATAGTGTACCCTGTATTATTTGGTAGAGTTTTGTCATTGTAGCCGTATAGTGCGCAACGTTTATGTTGTATAAAATAAAAGGACAAAAATAATTTTTTCGTGTCCCTTTCATGTACTAAATAAGAGTATTTACCAAAAAAAATGTTTTCTACGAAAAATAAAAAACCAGGACTGAGGAGGTTAAGCTGTATTTTAATGATCATTTTTTGTAAATTAAATAATTAGATTATTCGTGATTACTAAAAGGTTTAAATTCTCTCAAGTGAGAATTCGTGTATCCAACGTAGCTTTAAACTCGAGTGTCGATGTTCCTTTTTTAAAAACTTTTTTTCTTACTTGCTAAGTGGCACGCCGCCGGGCTTGTTGATAAATTCTTCATGGTGCATCACGGATTCGTTCCACGGAACGTCCAGGAAACTTAAAATTTTCTGCAACCATTGTCGTGGGTGCAGCACCAGTTGCTCGTAAGGAACCATTAGACACTTATCCGATCCTACCTCCTTGCATTGCCCGTACATCGCGGAGATTGCGTGATTCCATTTGATGAGTGATTGCCGGTACGACGATAAATCGAAGCCCGTTATGGTAACCTATGGGATGTAGAAAAAGCGGAATTGTAATCAGCATTACATATTGAAATATTTAGGAGCTACAGTTTCTATCGATGGAAAACTACTTTTACAAATGGATATCTAAACCCAATAAATTTTCTATTTGCATTCGACTTTAAAATCATGGACTTAAAGTTCCATATGGAGGAAATCGTAATGTTGCCTAAATATGCAAATTTCCTCGATAATGAGGCGGCGCTTCGTGGTTTAATATTCCCCAACGGCGTGAGATAAATTTACGTACATTATCCGGAATATTTGGATGGGTGGCGCCTTTGCCGTTTTAAAACTTTCAAACGTAATCCTTTACCTTTACCTTTCTCGATATGATAGAATGCACGGTGGCACGGCCGTCGCGGATCATGAAGATAAACTTGGCATTCGGAAAGAGATCCAGTATGTAAGAGCCCATCTTCAAAGTGAGAGGATCTTTGTTACATAATCTCGACGCAGGCTCGGCATGTCGTGCTATTATTTCCAAGCAAAACGCTGCTACCGCGTTGTCCATTACCTGAAGAAAATAGATACTTGCTTAATTAAATCATTAACCCATTAATGATCTCTATAACGCTAAAGTTGATCGACCAATACTCAAAATGATAGTGTAGACGATTACACGTTAATACCTTGTCTTATTCTAAGAAATAACTGATGTAGTAATCTAATAATAATCGATCTAGTAATCAATAACAATCTAATAATGGTCATTAAGTGGAATGGAATTAATTTTTTCGCCTCCGAAGCGAAAGTATCGATATTAATTGTCGTTAACCACGTAAATTGTCCTTAACCACGTAAAAGCACTCGAGAGTCCTTCCGTTGTGTAATTGTCAACTTTCACGAATGTAAAAGTTCCCGAGGTAATATACGCTGGACGATACCTCTTTAGAAATGCCCGCCTCGGTGAGCCGCAGATTTTCACTGTCGGACCTCACCCAGTGCATTCTCATCTGCAGGATGCGAGGTATAACCCTGGTCTCCTGGCCGCACCTTTCATGAAAAATATACGCGAATGAGTGTCTGGGCTTTCCACGGTCCGTCTCTGACGTCGACTGATCGAGAATACTCGACGCCAATCGTATCGGCCGATAATTGGCAATTTGTCCTGTCAATGGAACTCACCTGACATCGGGATGTGCATCGAGCATAGCTCGCATTAAAGTTGTACCGGATCTCGGCACCCCACCGATGAAGATTAGAGGCATAGCACGATCGTACGTGTACCTCTTGTTATCGTATGGACCCAACACGTATCTCTGTAAAAACATCAAAAATAAACTATTAGCGAACTGTTTAGAAGAAGTTTAAATCGAGTTTTATTATACAGGGCGCAGTAATAACTCCGATAATCGTAAACATTTAAATTTTTTAAAAACGGATATGAAATTTTCGAAGGCCTTTCAAGTACAAAAGAAACGATTGCTGCCTGCTTAAAGCCTTCTTTCCAACGTATGATTGCTGCAAGCAAAGTTTCCCTCAATTTCTGAAAATAACGAAGATATTCAAGGTAATCAGAATTAGTACCGCGCTCTGTCTACGCTCATTATAATTTTAATAAGTTTTCATGTTCGCGAAATTAGGATTTTCCTTTTTAAATGGATATAATGTAACGACATTGCGCAGCAGAGTAATCATGTTCGAAAGTTTCTTCAACTTTATCACGCGCCTAATGTGAATGATAGGATTTGAACTCTTTTTTATTATTCTGTATTATTCTCGTCCATCACAGTCATGAGTAGAAAGCGAAACGAGAGAAATATATTTCTACAACAAACCAATGCCGAACTATATCAATACGTAAAACTTGTAACGCAACGCGAATGAAGTGACTTGTAGCGAAAAGAGAGTTTGCTCTTGCGCGAATAACAAACTTTCCGGTGAGTTAAAAGATTCGGTAGAAAGGTCGCATAAAGTACGGGAGGATAAAAAAAGAAGCGATGGACATTTTTCTCGCAAGTTAGTTCCCGTTAATGACGATAAACAGACCGGTAATGGTAAAGCGGATCGTGGCAACGATTGAAAGTTTTCAATAGCCTCCGCTGAGAGGCAGTTTGTTAAACTATTCTTATAAAAGAGCGAAGGCACGTTACATCGACCTCTGCCACAGCCTCGATCCGAGTTGATTAAACTTAACTCGCTATAAAGTTTCTATCTATCCCATAATATGCTCTAACGAACGGACTCATCGAAGATACTTTACGAGCTCGATGGACAAACTTTTACGTATTCGATTTACTGTCCCACGATCACCGCGCTTTCCGCGAGACTTCAAGAAAATGCAGTCACCGATCCACGATCTAATCATCCGAATTTCCCTCTATCGCGGACCGTTTCAACCGGCTGCCAATCGAGGTTAAAAATTTATCACTCGCGTCGCGTTATGCTCTCCCCGTGATTAGTGGTATTTATTCCGGGCAACCTTCATTATCGCGACGAAAGAAAAATGGAAGAATGATGAACTTTCGAAGTGGAATAAAAAGGCGTCGAGATTGTGCCGGGTAGGGATGAGGAGAGGGATTCAAAGGGTCTTGGCCGGGGAAAACCCATAAATACGACTCAATGTGGCAGCCAGCTTGTCCCTTGAGTGATCTTCTTGTGCTCGAACACCGTGTACGTATACAGGAGACGTATGTGTGTTCGTGTCAAAGCAATTTCTCAGCTCGAGGAAACCGAAATTTTATTCCGCCACTCGGCGAGGATTTACGGAATATAAATCTCTTCGACGGCACATTGACAATGGGAAAGCTACGCAATAATTTGTTTTCGAGAGCGTGCCTTGTCGTTTAGTATTAATATTAATGGTCGGCTTTTAAAGGAGCCGCGCAATTGTATAAATCATCCGTTCAACAATGCTGAGGAAAATGTAGGTTTCGTCACATTGTTCGATACGCGTGGCGTATAAATTGATAATTGCAGATATAATGAACGTTCTTCGCGAGTGCGACAAATTGGTAGATATTTTATTCACGAGAGTCCTCGACGAACGCGCCTCCGTGTTCAAAATGATCCGACAACGCTCGAGTGATGTTAAAAAGAAATATTTTTGAGCGCGCTCGAAGCAACGAGCGACCCATTGACTGTGCTGAAAAATACATTTCACAATTAGCATTTCTCACGTGCAAACTAACGGCCCCTCCTCTCTTACTCTTCCTCCCTCATCTTTTCAGTCGCCCTTGCTTTTATTCGAAACACAGAATATAACTCGCGGATGAGGTATAACGGTCGTGATTTACGCAATGCGGAGTCGCGTTTTGATAGGAACTGAAAATTAATTAAATAATTCACGATGCGAATTCATTACGTGAATTATAATAATTTCATTATTAATCTAAGTATTAATAACAGTCGTGCTCGCGCGTATATTAAACTCCGCCGTAAACCAATAATTAAAAAATTGCGTTACAGGCACGGTAGGCCGATAAACATTTTGGGGGTGGTATTTATTATTAAGGTTCATTATGAAAGGAATATTGTAATACCGAATAATATCTATATAAAATTATCTCTTTAGATGCTTGAAAAATTTGTAATTGTACCGCTCGTTTTTGGCTAGCGAAGAAGAGATTTTTGTTAGGCATACTCTAAAGATAGAAAAATACCTTTTAATCTTCTTCCGTAAGACGACATTATCATATTACATTCCAGTTTTCATAGATATACACGAACTAACCAACGAAATTTTTAACCACGGACCACGGTCTGGATGCTGTATCTTAAAGACAAATAAATCTCGAGGTCAAACGGATGGACTGTGCGGGTGTAGGATTACACTTTTTCCCCAGCGTTGTACCATACATTTCGCAGTTAACATCCACTCCACGTGGGGATACGTTGTTCGAGTTTCCGCGACTGCTATCGCATTTTTCGTTTACATTAATTATACAATATTTTCGGGCAGAACGCAAAAGCACGAGCGTAAATGAACAATTAGCGAAATTATTCTTGTTGTAACGGCAACGCGCGTACGAAATAAATTAAACACGATACACGTTGGACGGCATTTATGGTTGTCATAAAAGCCACGCGAGCCACGCGTGCCGCCGAGTGGCACAAATGTCGTTGAATTCAAAGTTGAAGTTAAATAAAATTCAACAGCCAGCCTGTATTTCACGTATTTCATGATTTCCCCTCAAGTCTGTAGAAGGAGCCACACCCTCGACGGTGACGTTGGCGAAAAGTTCATTCTGAAATTACCATTTTTTGCAATGTAAAGGTGTACCGCGCCATCCCATTCCCCCGAATATATACCGCGTTTCGGTCTAGCCATCGAGCGCTCGTTAAAATCGCGCCGCTCGAGAATTATTATAATATGCCTCTCCCAAAATGAAAGTAAAGCCGCGCGAACAAACGAACGAACGTTTCGCACGGTCTATATCGAGAAACTACGATTCGCCAATTAAAAAACACGGAATAACGAGCCCTCGCGATTCTATCGATTGCTCATCGAGGAAACGAGCAGCGACTGCGAATCGTGATTCAATTTTAACACGCAAAACTGTGTCTTCATTTTTTGTTTTAATTACGAGCGCTGCGCGTCGAACTTTTGCGTTCCACTTGTTTATTACTCATTTGTCCGTGAATAAACAGGAAGGGAGCGCGGTAAACCGACGGACTAACGAGGAAGATGACCGGAAGAGAACAAAACTATGTCCCGAACGGGATAATACTTCGTTTACGGAATTAATGAAACGTTATCTTGTCGGAAAGCCAGTCTCTACCCTCTGAAGAGAAAAAGTGGCGCACATTTGCGCAAATAAAGACACAGCGTAGGACGCGTTTTACGATTTTCCGCGTGACAGAAGTCCTGGACGTTGGAGGCAGCGCGTAAAAAAAAAATACATTTCGCAATTAGCATTTTTCGCGTGGGACCGACGCCGGTCAACCTCCACCCTCCCCCGATTCTCTCTCTCTCTCTCTCTCCCTCGCTCTCTCGTTTTTATACCGAAGGACCTGGAAAACTACGCGCGCGAAACCCAACCGTCGCGATTTATGTTGTGCGGAGGGTGAGCCTGACAGAAACTCGTTTCTCTTCCGTTCGCACGTTGTTGGCAGGAACCTGCAAATACAGACGTGCCCGTGCTCTCAGGCTACACGTATTCACGCGTGTTACTTCTTGTCCCATTTTACCTTTTTTTTTTCCACATTTTTTTTGTACTCGACGACGCGTCGGGAAGGTCGCAAAAAGGTAGGGGAGTCCGGCAGGGTCGGGGGTTTCGCGGGAACGCGTCTGATTCAACCCCTTTTCGGAACACGCTTTTTTTTTGCCAGTCGTGCCATTAACGACTCTAATGGCCCTGCCAGAGGAGCGAACGCGTACGAACCGGATTCTTATTGCAGTTTTCGATTGTTTCACGGGGTCGTCTGTACTGGGTATTAAAGGCGTACCAAGTGAACGGAGGAATCGTATATTTTTATCCCTATTAAATATTAGATTGTCTTATAAGTTTCTTTCTTTTTTTATGCGAAATGAATACACGATACGGAAGAAACTTATGTGACATCCTATTTATAACGCGTTGAAAAAATTATATTTCATTTAATCCGATAAAGCGGTAATTGCATTATAACTGATAGTTATATTACGTGTTCATTTACTAACAGATAAAATCGTTACTCGTGCTTTTTTTCTCTCATGAAATTTATTTTATATTCCGTGCTTAACGCGCTAATCAATTTCGTTCTCGTTCTTACGCCATTTCACCACTTTTAATGCTGAGTGTTATATTAGCGCAATTTATTTCCTCTTTACAATGCAACATTTCTCTCGCTATTATGATAATGCAACCTCGCTTTTTATTAGTCGGATCGAGCGCAAGCTGCCGGTTTCCCTTTGAAGTCCTGCTCCTGACATATTACCTACAGGATTTACGTCATGCCGTTGCACCTGTGGGGTCTTACCAGGGTAACCTGCCCTTTTAACCGTAATCTCTCTGTACGTTATCAAAACACGCTCTCGTTATAAGTCAAGAGCGTAATTCCCGCTGAGAGAACTTAATGCTGTTGTTCCATAGCTACATTCTTCCCCGGTAACGATATCATTTCAACGCAATCAATCACCGGACTATTACACTTTTGTTTTCCTTCCTATCGCTATACCGACACGACGCGTCGCGTCGGGGGCAAATCTAATTTCTCGGATTATTCGTGATGGATCGTGGGACGTGTTTATTCTCGCTTGTCTTATACGCGTGCTCGTTTGCTGACAATATTAATCAATGACAATCGTAGTTACAGCGAAACCCGTATACATCGTTCCCCCGTGCATTGTTCTCCCTCAGGTATCGTTCGTATCTCCTGATCCTTCCGAGGCGCTTCTACGAACAATCGTAACCAGGATAAGCCACTCGAAAGTTTCAAGTTTCAGGTTAAAACAGATAGATCGCCCGATTAATATCGGATCTATGTTTTTTGGAAATGGCAAGAATATCTCGATAAAACGTTATTGTCGTCTATTTTGTAACTGTACCACTCTCTCCGCACGCTCGTCGCTTTCATAGTTTTTTTTTTTTGGAGGTCCCTTTGAAAGCGCTGAAACGCAATTTCACCGTACGACCGTCTCCCAAAAAAAATTCTATTCCGTGGAATTTCAACTCAAATTATTTTCGTATTTCCATTAGGAAGCGAGTATTCGCGTGAGTCGAAGAAGATGACTCTTCTAAATGGATCCTCTTGTATTTGCCGGAAAGAAGGAGTTAACGGAGATTCCCTGATAGCCGGACGTTCGCAACGAAAAGAGCTTTTCCGACCATGGCGATCGTCCATTAGCTCGAGTGAGTACGTCTTTGCACGTATCTCATCGATCATTCTCCTGGCGCAAAGTCGCCTCGAGAAAAGTTCGCGGGGAACGAGTGGCCGAGACAGGGTTGGGGGGGGGGGGGGAGGGGGCGGGGGGTTTGGGTGGAAGGGTGAGAGAGCTTGCGATCGATTAATCGATTCGGGGAGCTTTCGGAAGGTCTTTCAGAACTTCGCAATTATGACGGGGCAATTAGCTGGATACTTCCGTGTCGGCGATTGAAGTACGGATCACAAGCTTTTAAACTAATTTCCTTCGTCGTCCTTCTCCTTTAACGTTCCTTCGAACAAAGGATCTATGGTACGCGTATACGGCAAGTCTGACGTATCCCTCTCGCGAATAATCTCGAGGAACAAAAATCCAATTTTAAAGTTTCCCTGCATAAACGAAGTTCCAAGGAAATTTCTGGCCTCTTGTAACCTACGATATGAGTTCATACAGTACGAAGTCCCGACTTTCCTCATAAGCTATGCATGGGAACGCATATATGCCCGTCAAAGTCGACGCGAGAGATTTTCGCGAACGTCGTGGAAAATTAAAATCGAGATTAAAGTTTTCTGTTTCCCCAACGCGACGCGCCTCGTTGCCCGGCGAAACTCTCCGTCGGATCGACGCCCCTTCGCGTCGCAATCAGCGCCCGTCGTTGCCAATTAATCGCTAATTGTTCTTATAAACTTTTATAACGAGCAACGTCAACGTTCGTCGGGGGGGGGAAAAAAAATTGAATTTACGTAGACGATTTTACGTCTGTCTCTGGGATGCGCGACTAATTTCGTCGATCGCGATATTTTCTTCTCTCCTCTTTTACCGTAGTCACTGGTATCCGATTAAAGAAGAAATAAAAAGGAAACGCGGATGGAGAGGGTATTAAAGATGCTCGGTAAAAATCGGGATTTCATAATCTCAGGGAAACTCGTGCAAATTTAATTGTCATCGGCTTCCGGGACAGAAGGCACCCGGAGCAGAAGAATAAAGAGAACATCGAGACGTAGCTAATTCGCGCGATAAAGTACGCTCGGCGTTGGTTTAATTGCTTCTCGACTAATTTCGCTTGATTTCCATTGAAGTTTTCCTCCGAACTCGCGAAAACTGGGCAAGCATCGTTGACTTTGCTCCACGCTCGAGCGATCCGGCTAATAGCTCGTTCCTTCGGGGTATCTTGCGCGGAATTACTATCCCACGTTGACTGTACCATCCTGCCCGACGAAACTGTCGTATTACTACTTACCGTTAATCTCATTTAAATTTCATTCAAAGAAATCTCGTCTCGTAAAAGGGCCAAAGTTTTGCAAATATCGTCCAACCGTCAACGACGAAAAATATGTAATTCGCGTACATCGATAATTCGTCGTCCATCGTCGTTAACGACCCGAGAGACTCGAATTCGTTGGAAAATTTTTGCTCCGTTTCCTCGGAAGCTTCGCGAATGAAAACGGCAACGCGAAAGGATTTCTTGGTTTTTGCACGAGTATAAAAGTTTTCGGTGTAACGTTTGCGCCGCGTTGCGCGTAATTTTTCCACGTCGAGATTTTTAATCAGGGTCTCAAAATTAAGAAACTATTTCCATTTTGCGACCCTGAGTCGCCGTTAATAACTTATTCCCTCGGGGTGCGCGGTCCTCATCGAAATGGGAGGTCGAGCACAAAACTAGTTGTAGTTTGTGCGCACGCGAAATGTTTCAACTTCCCGTTCGTTCGTGGATAAATAGCATCATCCCCCTCCAGGCATGCCGGGGATAAAGTATACGTATAGACGACGTTAATTTTCGCCGCACCGAAATACCAGTTTCGTACTTTCGGCATGGATGTAAAAAAAAAAAATTCTCTGCACGGTTATCCTCGAAACTCTGTACGTCGACAGGCGCGATTTTATAGTCCAGGGTAAATTGGCACAATTAATTTTGCGCGGGGTGGGTCTCTTGACTGGAGCGTTTTAAAGGTACTTTCGAACTTTCGGTGTTTCGATAAACAAACGACGCGACGTTATCGGTTTTCAAAAAACCGCGTTTTTCCACGTTTTATGCCGCCCAGAGAACCGCGTAAGCGTATGCGATTCGCGTGTTGTACAAATAAACATTCATCGATGTATTGAAGATTCTCGAGTTAAGTGGACCATTGTGCGTATGAAAAGATGGAATTTTTTTTCTGCGAATAAGTATCTCTCGAACGCCATGCGCGTCTCTCTCTGGCCTCTACTTCAGCGGCGAAGGAACGTTCGGATAAAATAAAATTTGCTCGAATAATCCGTTGCCTCGAGATTCTTAAGATGGGAGTACCCTGAAAACGACATTTCCTTTTTTTACATTTGGGATTTTAAATATGTTGAGGAGAGTAGTGCTAAATTTGTATGAAGAAATTCGATGTATTTTCCAAGTTGTCAAGATTTTAACGGATCAAACACAGCGGAGTGCTGGTACAGCTCGAAACTTCAGACACGTTTTTTCCGGAAACTGTTTTTCACTTGGTTGACATGACATCTCTGAAACTTAAGAGACCGATCGACTTCAGATTATGATGGATTGTTCAGCGACTATCTGGCTATAGCCCGAACTAGGATTACATTTCTAAGATTAGTTTCCGCAAAGTAGTGCATGTATAATGAAAAAAACCTTTTTGTTTCCCATTTCTAATCTGTTTGTAATTTATTAACACTGTTATTTTCGAAGGAAAAAGTTACCGCTAGTTCGAGCTATAGCCAGGTAGTTGCTGAATAACCTATAAGAATTTTAAGTCAATCGGTCTGTAAAACTGGAGGCACACTATCGTCACGTCATGTGAGTTCACGTGCCATCACCGTACCTCGCGTCACGGGAAAAAAGTGTAGTGTACCTCGTCAATGTATTTAAATGGATCATAACCACAACAAACGTCACGTCACGCGTGTCACACGCCCAGTCTACACTCATCACAGATGCCGTGATAGCACAAGAACTCACGTGACGTGACGATAGTGTGTTTCCAGCTTTAGTTTCAGAGACATTATATCAACCAGGTGAAAAAAAGTTTCTGAGAAAAACGCGTCTGAAGTTTCGAGCGGTACGGGTACTCCACATCTGATCCGTTGAAATCTTTACGACTTCGGAAATTTTCCGAATTTCTTCATAAAAATTTAACAGTATAGTCTTGAACATATTGTTACGAACAGCATTGCCTCCCTGGCGTCCGGCATCACCGACAGGCTGTTGTTGGGTGCCGGGCTCTGATATTCATATTGTTACACTTGTTAACGTAAAAGTTATATTAGAGCTCTCGATACGAGCGGTTGTGGTCTTCTATAGTAAACGTTCCTTTTATAAATAATGCCTAATGTTCTTTCGCACTCGCGTAGCGTTCGTAATAATATTTGTAATCCAAAAATGAAAGAAAAAAATGTCGTTTTCGGAATACTTCCCTTAACTTTCCAGCGGGCGGGCTGTTGTAAACGTACAGCGCTTTTGTACTTTTGTAATTTTTCCATCAATGTTCTATTTGTATTCTATCGACGGTTACGGGATATTCTTCCAGAATGTTCTTATCTATATTTGAGATTTTAAAATATATTAAAAACTTTTTTTAAACATATGTATGTATGCTATATACATATTGTTAATTAACAAACTATATTATACTTAATAAAGTCTAAACTAATAATAAGTGTGTCCATACTTAATTAAAATTTAGTATAACCTTGGCTGGGACAAATTTTGTCCATGCTCTTAACGAGTGTTGTACGGAATACAACACGCATCCTCCATAAGGTTAAGGTAAGTGAAATAGAAAACATGCAAATCCCGTCGTCGACGGGGTTACGTAAATGTCAGTTGATTCTCACCTCTTTGGCGACCATCACCGCGGTGGGCACGTACTTCATCGACCCGCAGATGATGCCCAGCTGATAGAGGGCAAAGATCAGGAGGACGCCGACGAAACATATGATGGGCCCCTTCCGACCGCCACGATTCAACAGGAACGACATCGCGCCGTTGTCAACGGCGATGACGGCGTCACTCACGTGCACGTACGTCGACGTGTTTCGGCGATATGCGAGCGACGACTGGTGCAGCCGGTGCAGCCACGGCGAGGTACTCGAGGCAAAGCTTCGGGGGCCTCGTGTTATTGGTTAAACCTACTAGCTCATTGCACCTGTTAAGCGGAAAGAGACGTTCGTTTAATACGAGACAAGTGATTTATTAATACTTTCTAAAAAAATATGCTACCCGTAGGGGAACGAGTCGGTTTTTTGGCAAGGCAGAGGCGATTCGGGAAAATTGAATACTCTGGGTTTGGGTTTTACGAGTATGTTTTACGGGATATCGAGAGTTTTTGCACTTCACAAAACTGATATTTTTATGGATATTTTCGATACGTTTTGATAGAGAACAATTGCTACATGCGCACGGTGCTGTGGTTACATTTGAATTACGGAGATGTCACCGTAAGTCTGTATCCGTGGTTCGAATCGCGGGTGTCAAGTATCGGAAGTTCGACTTTCGATTCTATTCACTTGACAAGATCGAAAGTTCATGGAACGTCATAACAAGAGGAAAATTAATTCCTCGTATTTCAACGTTCTCGCGTTGGATAATCGAAAGGTAATATTTCTTTTCCAAATTTGATGAGTTCAAACGTTGGGCGAATGTTAAATCCACACGTCTGAATAATAAGCTGGACCGCGAAACATCCGTGTATTTCAAAACCAAGTTTACCGTATAGCGTATGTTTGAAACGCTAATGGAACGTTACTTCGATACCGAACGCGCGCGATCAAAGCTCATTTCAAACGAATTTCCACAAGGTGAATAGCGCAGTCACTTTCATCCGCGGCACTTTGAAATCGCATTGAAATGCACTAATGTTTAAACGTTGTTCGTGAAATCGCAGAAAGAATCGGCGTTGCACGATTATAGCTTTAGCGCAACCCGATTCTGTACGGTACACGAGTTTTATTCAGCATAACCGTTTTACGAGGTATAAAATTGATAAGTGGTGGCTTAAATGTTTGCCTTACATTGTCGGTGTACACGCGTGATGCGCGTAACACCTTACCGTTTCTGCAGAACTCGTTCGATACCGCTATCAATATTACACGTTTTCATTGTTTGGACGCAAAATAACATTTTACCGAATATACAGAATTATACGGCTGTACGATTATAATACATTTCCGAAATTATGCGGTTGCAATTGTTCTTTTTTCCTTTTGGATATTTTGTCCCGTTAAATTAATCCTTGCCACGAAACGTGGATCGCGAAATTTTATTAAAACCGAATTCGTATACCACGTTCGAAATTGATGTCAAAAGGACACAATTCGATCCTCCCCCCCTACGCTTTATAAATACTCACTGGTCTCGTCGATACATTATCGCGCCGTCAATTCCACAAACCGATCGTTCATGTAAGTGACACGAAAATAGAATATCGGCTCCCGGGGTTTTATTAATATTTTGCCACGTCATTATCAAATTAATCGTTGCCGTACAACGTATCTCGCCGATATCGACGTGTTTCTAATGCGGGTCCAAGAATCGTAAGGGATGGAGTTAGTAATACAATAAATACTTTTTGCCTCACACTTCGCTTTGCAAACCACTAGGACCAGCTTCCTTCGTACATTTTCGATTTTTCGTGCGTTTTGAACAAAACGACGATGAACACGCATTCGGCAAGGAATTACGAATATATTTTCCAAATTCTAGATCTTCTAGATCTGGATATTTAGCGCGAAAAGCTTGTGTAACGAATCCAACATGTCCAGTGTAACAATTATGTCTCGGTGAATTCAACGGATTACAGCAATATTTGTGACCGTGAAACTGATCGTGAAACCGTGACATCGTGAAACTGTTCTAAATCCGATTCGAAATACTAGAAAATGTAAAATTTCCTATGACTATTTCTAGTGGTAAGGATGTTAAAGTTAATAACGCGCGGTAAAACGGTAACAAAACATTTTAACTGTTTCGAAATACAAAATTGAGGAGGTTGAATACTATGGTTTATAATGTGTAGAAAATGTAGTGTTAATGTAATGTAGATATGCGATTAGCCATATTGGTCCTCAGGCGGCGGTATGTAATGTTTGTATATTCTAATCAAAATTAGCAACAAGAACAAAGAAATACCACAAAGTATTCGTTAATACTATGCAAACACGAAAAAGTACAGATACTATACCCACACAAAATTGCCACCATCTGCATTAGCGTACGCTCAATTTTGCGAGTAACTGTACGCCGAGTCACACTCTACAAATAGAAGTCCAAAGGGTTGAGACAACAGATAATCGAATCGTACGCTTGAAAACAAGATTGTAGGAGGGGAGTATCCAACAGACGGGCAAGATGTATAATCCCGCCCAAGGAAACCCGTTAACCACGATTCTTTTCCACGTATTTATCATCGCGAGCGTTCGGAAGTTCGCGAGATATCATAATTTTCCCCTCGATGGCTCCGCGCCATCGGGTTACCGGACCGAGCCGTCGACGTTCGAAGGGTTCCTTAAGCGCGCTTTGATTTAGCTGCTCTTCTTCCGCTCTGCGGCTTTGTTTGATATAATTTATGAGCTGCTCCGAGGGCGGGAGCGTACGCGTCTACACGTTAAGAATCTCCGGCGGCGCATTAGCGCGATAAATCCCAGCGGGATTATTGAATTCCGGCCGATTCACTGTTATTCGATATCGCGGGGGCCGAACGCGAGGATCCTTCAATATTTGACGATCCCTCCGCGTATAATCGAGCGGAACGCGAAACGCAAATCCGTTGCGAGCCGAGACGCGAATAAAATGGGGATTTTGGGGGGAGAGGTTTTCTCGTAGCTTACTCTGTTGTCTTGTTATTAATACTTCATTGTGCTCGCCCGAGGGAGAAGGGGGGATTCTCCATGAGTATTCGCCGGATGGAAATATGGAACACGTTGTAATAAGCGGAGCAACGAGCTTTGCTTTTCCGGGCATTATTGCGTCGCTGCGGGAAACGAGTGTTCCTTTTACGCGAAACTGGTAGACTGATTGTGAACGGCGAGGATATTTTTTTTTATTAACTCTCCACAGGAAGGGGTATGGATCCTAACGAAACGGATAAGGCTGCTTTACGGGTGATCGAACTGATTTTTATTCGTTTTTATAATTATTCAATATCTTTTTTATATATTGATGTTTATTGTATGGATATACATACATTGTGTATTCAAAAAGTTCCTGGGCCGATGCTGTAAAAACGGAATCAATGAATACAAATTTCCAAGCGTTATCTCTGTTCGGTAGCAAACGGTGGCAGTATTGGTGAACAGTGGTTTGACCCCCTTGTCACCGTGGACGCGAAATCCTGTGTGATATTTAATTAAATATATCTTTCGAAAGGTCATATTAAAAACTACGTGACTCCCCGGTGACAATATTTATTAAAGAATCTGGATTAGGATCGACCATTTCGATGAGATCCTTTGATGCCGCTCTTTTCATTCATCGGTGGGAGTGTGGGATGTCGATCTTTCGCATCTTGAACGGTTTGTGGTTGCATCTCAGGATCTCATCGAAATCACCGATTCAGTGCCAGATTAAAAAGAAAATATATCACACAGAATTTAGCGTCCACGGTGACACGGGGTACAAACCGCTGTTCATCAATACTGCCACCGTTCGCAACTGAACAGAGATAACGCATTGAAATTTCTATGGTCGATTCGAAAAGGTCTGCGCTACATAATGCCGTCGACGGAACACAGATAGCGTTATTGGTTCCGTTTTTACAGCATCGGTACAGGAACTTTTTGAATACCCCGCGTATAACTCTTTTTTACATTTTAATATTTTCCAGTTGATAGTGCTTCAAAACTCGTTTCGATCACAGGTGACCTGCCTTGACTATTAAACTTTAAATTTCGAAATTCCCGATCAGCGTTGTCGCATCGAACGGAGCTACGTCGAATCAAAATCAAATTCGACCGAAAAGATCGGATTTCAAAACTTCAAACTCATCCGAAACAGAAAACTTGCAAGGCAGATAATAATCCAAGATAATAATTTCATCTCCATCCGATGGAGCTCACGGTCTGTCGGGTAAATTAAATTCATGAAAAAAAAAAGGTAAAAAGATCCCTCGCTCCGGTAGAAGAAAGTTTCATCGATATTAGCAGCCGCGAGGACGATGGGCAGGTAAGCGTGAAAACGGAAATCTAATTCGAGCGGCACGATAAATGCTGATAAAAGCTGTCCCCGGGAGGTCGAGTAAATTTATTCATAACTTA
Source organism: Pemphredon lugubris (assembly GCA_933228935.1). NCBI lineage: Eukaryota > Metazoa > Arthropoda > Insecta > Hymenoptera > Crabronidae > Pemphredon > Pemphredon lugubris. Next base: position 14,037,807 of record OW121818.1, read on the forward strand.
ACCTTTCGCTTCGGCGGGCCGAGGGCAGAGAGGATACTTAAAGAGTTTCGTATCGAGGCCGCCGGTCGACCGGTGACTCGTGAAACGCCGACGAAAGCGCGATGGAAAAGAAAGCGCGAGGGGTCAAAGGACGAGCGGGCCGAAACGTCGAAGGAAGTTCGCGCAACTGGGTCGTATACGCGCAACCTGTATCTATTTTCCGGCGGCAGCTTTCGAGGGGAGCTTTCTATTTCGCGCCCTCACCTTTGACCCCGCCGAACTCATCCCTTCCCCCTTACCTCTCCGCCCTCCGCCCACCGCCCTTCCAAACCGTGCGATGAGAGACGAGGACAATCGCCACGTATCGCTGGCGGCGAGCAACGTCCAATCTAACCACCCTGTTCCCCAGCCTTAAATCTCATCGGTTCTCCGCGCTCTACCTCCGAATACGTATAATCGTCCTCTCGTGATATGTCCTTCGTCTTTTTCGCGTGATATTACCGCCAGCGATTTTTATTATTTCATCGAAGCGGCAAACAAAGTTTTATTGGTATTGCGGGAGCAAAGTAGTATTATCGTATTTATGTTTCATATTTATAATAAGAATGATAAATGACGGGGAGGTTTAAAATCTGTGAATTTGGTATAGTTGCAAGGTTTTTAAGATAATATTCCCGTATCATCGTATGGGATGTTTCATCTGATTCGTAGATTGGAAGTTTAATTTCCGCTGTACGGGAGTAGACTTTGTTACGTCGTTACGTCTGTTCTCGCTACTCGACGCTCTTCCTTTAAGACGTGAAATGCAGATTATCCGCGGTTCTTAGTTTTACGTTAATGTCACTTTTAATATCTACGAAGCTCTACGGTTCACCGTGACGTACGATCCGCGGTTCCTGGGGCTAAATTCGGCTGAAGCGACGCAATCGAAACGGGAACGATCTATCGTGCACGTTCACCCTTCTTTCTTTTGCAGCCTCGCGTTTAGTTTAAAATATCGCGATCCCGGTCATCTACATTCGATCAATTTTAACCATTATGTGACTGGGAAAGTACCTGGCAAAATATACCCCCGCAAAATATAATTTTTGGTCCTCAGGGAAAAAAAACAACCTTTTATTAAAACAATTTAAACTGGGAATAATTGTAGTAAAATTAGAAAATAATGAATGCAAAAATGTTCGGCCCCTTGCGACTTCGGCCCCACCCGCGTTGCGAAGTCTTGCTTTACAGTAATTCCCCCCCTAGTACCTGGGTACCTTTTCAGTTTTTAAATTCATTTTTTTCATAAATTTGTAGTATGCATGGTTTATATTATATGATATAAATCCGATAAACTCACGACAATGAAATAATTTACGGGAAAAATACAGATAACAATAATGCAGGTACCCGGGTACCTACACCTTCATTATAATTGTTATTTCTCTCAGTCACAGAAAGCTTAAGCGAAACCTCGCGAACGACCGTTCCTTTTGTCTCCCAATCTATACTCGTGGACGGCGAAACGTTTCTCGAGATCGCGAAGAACGTTAATCCCATCAATAAATCTCCCCCCGTTTTCCTGGCGACGATAATTAATATTTTTAATAACAACATTGATCTTCGCCACGGTACCCGAGAGCACCCGTCGTACCACTCCAAAACCTACGAAAGCGTACGGGGTACAACCTTTTCTACGTATATCTATTTTCTCCGTTCGCTTCGTCGGGTAAAACCTTTTTGGCTGTATCAACTTTCCGTCCGTTTATACGATACCCTCCCCTAAGAGATATCGATATCGCTCCCGATTCTCCCTGATAGCTTTCCCGTAGTTTTCCCAAATTCGACATTTGTCTACGGCGTCGTATCGCTGGTGTAAAATTGATATCAGGGATTTTGCTATCTGTACGAAACACCGTCGCCGACTGACACAGGAGGTTGGCAGATCGATGTTTACGATAGCGCTTGGCTGCTGGCACCTAGACATATTGTTGCTTTTCGCCCCCCCCCCCCCCTACCTTCGCTGAGCGACAACTACATCCCCCGGCAACACGCCCCCGTATCGGCCTGCCGTTGGCTTTATGATTGCGCGCTTTTGCAGACGGAGCAAGGGGTGCGCGCTCCACACCGTGATTGCGATAACACTGTACCAATTCTACCGTTATTTACGTATACCTAACGTAAATATTACGTTGTTGTGTCTTTTCCTTGTGGATCGAAGAAATTTGGTATAAAGATGTCTTTGCGTGTAAGTAATCGAAACGGCGATGCGAGTTCGATGTCGTGTTCTGGTACGATCTTATTTTAAATTTTGAAAAAATTTCGCGGGGATTGGATTTGTGAGACAAACAGATAGTAATGTTAATAAATTTTAGGTATTGGTGTATATTAACGCCGCGTTGATAAAAGCAATAATATTATAAGAATATTGTAGTAATATTTTTATTGGACTCGGGATGTTTACGCAAAATGCATAAGTTTTATATTACCTTTAAACGGATTTTGTGGAACAAGTATGCGTAAAGTATTTTATACGCATAATATATTATACGTATAAAATAAATAAATCTGATACATTAAATACTGTATTGAATGCATAAAATGATGTACTTTGCATAAACATCCGGAGTCCAATTATCATCGTTATTATGAATATTATGGAAAGTAAATGCAATGACGTTCTTTTAAGGGATGCGATTCAACGAGATAATTTTGTTTGTAAACAGTTAGGTTCGCAAACGAATGGAGCTGTAAAATACTAAATATTCGGGAGAGCAAAGTTTATTTCTCATGCAAGGATATGTTTATCATGGAAAAGCCTGAAAGTAAGCTCTCGGAGTGTAAGTGAATATGTAAGTAAGCGTATCGCGATTACGAGAATTACGTACGGTGTACGGTTTCACGTGCGGTATTTCTGCCCCTTGCGCGAACTGCGGGCAGGTTTACGATTACGGAATTTTGCAAATATTTGCATAAAAGTACGCTGGAAATTTCAGGGATGAACGAGACCCGTGTAAGCGCATTAATTACATTTAATTCCCTACCATCCTAGATCTTCACCAGCCAGTGCGATGATTAAACGTGCATTTGTGGATAAACTGCCCGCGTAAACATTGTCCAGCCATAATCTCCTATGACGCTGCATTTAATCTTTCGGAAAGAATTTTCAATGCGTTTTTATTCGGTCGATAAAAACGATATGCGAATTTTATCAAACACAAAGAAGCACGACAGCGTTGTGCTCGCGAAAAGAAATTTTCATCGAATCAAAAATATATTTGTTCCTATCGGGACGATGCCGCAAACTTACCGCAATGTTTCGTGCATTCCGCGATGTAATTGCAAACCTGCACCAGTCGCGTGGTTTTTGTTATTGCATTCTAAATGAATAATTTAGCCATAATATTGAATACTTTTGCAGAACATAGATATTAATTGTAGTAGTATTAATTAGTTTGATAAATGTCAAATATTTACTTAATCTTACTTATTAAAATATACAATATTAATTATATTATCACAGTACTACACTCGTAATCAGTACACGCGACTGATGCAAGGTTAAAAGAAGCTTATTCGTTAGACATCGATTAGAAACTGATTCCATTATCAATTTTCACATTTTCACCACTTTATTCTTAGCGATGTCAAAAACACAACCACAGATTTATTCGACAGCCTCGTTAGGGGAAATACAGAACTAATACTATCGCTCTTACGCTAGTCGAGCACGTTCCACCGGAAGCTTCTCCCAACGCGATTCGCGGTGCATTTTTACGATAAGGCATACTCTCCGCGAGCAACTGGTTATCGTCAAGGCCGTAAATCTGTCCGATCGTCAGCGAAACTCGCGGAATCCGTGTATTCGAGAATAACGTACATAACGTACGCCAAGTGCGAAAAGTTGCATGACTCCGGAACTCGAGCGCGACCAGTTCGAATAAAAACTTGCGTGCAGTGAATTGCATGCAATTTCGTGAGAAATTGAAACTCGACGGGCCGTAGCCGTGGACACGACGACTTCGGGGCCAAAAGTTACGTACGCCGCGGTGTGTTCTTTGTCTCGACGCGACGGTTCCCATCGATCCTGCCCACCAACCTGGACACCATCCCCCGCCGGGTTAACGGGAAACGCGCGATTCGTTCGCAAGTTAAATGAAAGAAGTTCGACGTCGCGACCTTGAAACCGATATTTTGATCGTCCGAAACGAAGGGTCGATCTCGAAGAAAATGTGTTTGATCCACGATGGATTATCGCGGTCTGCGAATTCCTTTCGACGAAAGATCCGACAGGAGTGTACACTTGGGCGCAAAAGTTTTCGTATGTTTTTCGTCTGGGGTCTAGTAAGTCGGCGCAAGAACGTTTTTCCGTGCACATCGTACATCTTGTTTTCGGTGAATTCTGTTTTTAACTAGTCGTCGCGTTAATGGAAATGTTCATGATTCGAACGTTTGTGAGGTGGAGCAAGAAATGCATTTGTCTGAAAACTTTTGCGTGTCATGGTATTGTGTGGAGCAGAGCATTAAATGTATTTGGACAAGGGATTTCAATTATATCGAACGTTTTGTAGCACGGATTTTGAAACTCATCTCAAAGCCGAGATTACATCCATGGTAAACGTGCATTAGTGGATGGTTAATATTAATCGATAAAAGGAAATTACCCGGATCGTTCTGATTATCAAATCATCAAATTACGTACAATATCGTCTGCCGTGTTCATAAACATCGACTTAACGTAACGGGAATCATCGTATAATGGATTCCAATATTTGTACGAGTTATTTAAACAGATTTTATACGTATAATCTAAATTCCACGTGATTCGCGATTTCTGGACGCTCCGTGTTAATTATTCAAACTGAGAGCCACGCATTTAATCCGATCCCGGAGCGTTTGTAACAATGTAATTTCGACCGTTTATTACGTTCAAAATGGAAACTTTTCGTTGAGCTCTCTTCATATTGCGACACCTGTCCGATACGCAAGGTAACGATCGCCTTCGGTCCCTTCGCTTTGACATTCAAATTTATCCCCGAGTTACGGAATTTTCTAAGTTCTATGTCGCCTTGTGTCATTGTAAAGCCTTCCCCGCCCAAAGGGCACGGAGAAGACGCGAATCCGCGCAAGTTTAATGAAAGAAGTTTGGCACGGCGAACTTTAAGCCGATATCCCAATCGACGGTCGTTTAACTAGAGCTAACGAGAACGAATCGATTTCTAGGGGAGGCGCGACGTAGATCGAGTTTCCGAAGGGAAATTATGGGCATTGACTTTCGCATTTGGTACCTTCAAGGTTCTCTAAGTTGATCTTTTTATATTTCGATAATTCGAGGGACGAGGAAGTGTATGATCGTTTATGTTGATATTTGAAAGGGTTAAATGCACAGTGGTATGAGTCATATGAGTCTCAATTCAAGAAACGAAAGGTTTTACTAAAAGTTCTAGAATAAATTCCCAGATGACATAATCGCGTGGGTGATTGAATCAAACATTTTAGGGAGGTATGAGCCTACCATTTTGAAGAAAATCTTCGGAATATTTAATATACTTATTATTCTATTATTTATTATAATTCGAATTCGCAAAAGATCTTAACTCTATATTTGTTTGATGCAAAAGCGTTTACTGCTGATAAAGCTCTATGTATACGAAAGTCCGAGTAGTTAGACTACACCACTTTGCCTGTTAACGAAACAACAGATTCGATTCTAGACCAATATTGTTTCGCCATTTGGTGGTAGAAATTATGAGTTACGACTTAATTCACTTATCGAGCAACGAATTGGAAATTGACTTTTCGCGTTTCGTAATGCGACAGATATGTATTTCCAGGGTATTCACTCCGATTACAAACGAATAAAATCCGGTACGAACTGTACCAATCGACGAGTCGTCGATGAAACGAAACGTTAATCCCCATTTATGTTAAATAAATTCCACTCGAGCCAATACGTACGGTTCTCGAAGTGTGAGTATTTTGGGCAACCGAGCATACGTCCCACGATGTCGGCACTGCACTGTTTTATCGACTAATTTAAACTTTAATTACGCAAGGGGTAGTGGAGATCGCTATTAACAGCGAGTTCTGTGTACAAATTTTGCTGGAGATCATGGAACTGAGGAGTCCCGTCATGATCTTTGAAAATTTTCAAGATAATTACCGAGGAATCTTTCATACGAAATTCTGATAGCAAACGATATTGCGTAAACATTTATTGCACGTTGCAACGATTTCAAAAATGCCGCAAGATATAACGTGATGCTTGTATATTAAAAGAATTAGATAATTAAAAATAAATATTAATGAGATATATCGTTGATAACGTTCGGTAAAATATTCTGTTCGCCCTCAAGACTCAATTAAATTTATTTGCGTAACATAATGCAGGTTACGCACGCGCGTATCGTTATAAACATTGTAACTTTACCATTAAAATTACTTTTACGTCTTCCATAACAAGCGGTCCTTCGTACGTTTGATTAAACCGTCCAGTTACGAGCAATTCCGTGGTTCTTTTGTTCGTGTTAGATCGCAGATCCAATTACGTCGGAATACGTCCACCGAATTGCGTGCACACGCGAGTAACAACTTTACGCGGGCGTTTAAATCATTCTCCGTCGTGGCAACGTGGTAACCAGATTTGACATTAATAAACGTACGTGACAATGGGGATAGATTTTACAGAGCAGCGACCTCTCCTTTATTTCTGTAAACTAAGGGACATGGACGTATTCGAGGATTAAATTTAACGGAAATCGTATTCACGGCTTCTACGTTTCAGCGTAGGGATTCTTAATTGCGCTCATCGACTAAAATTCTTTGTCACTTTAATTACCCTCGGAACTGTATTTCTCTAATTTGCCGGCGTACCGGGTCGCGCCGTTAATTAATCCAAGGAGTGGCTGAGTTTAATCACCGTGTCTCTGGATATCCGAGCGTACCGATCTTCCGTATTAATTATTTATAAAATACTGTTTTAATTGAATCCGAGGAAGATTTACATCGACGCCGTTAACGGCCACGGAAAACGTCGTCGCCCTAACGATGCGTTTAAATAATGCCACGGACTTTCAAAACCATTACACCGGACGCTAGCAAACATCCCGCTATTCGTTCCTCGATAATTTAATTACCTTTAAAATTGCTATCCGTTGTTTGAGGTAATTTCGCGTAGTTGAGAGTAATCGTACGATCTCGCGCAATGTTCGGAAACCTGAAATTGTGGTACGGACATTGATAGAGAGAATTACGCGGGGGTAACTCGAACAGACCGAGGAAATGGATCCTGAAACACGGGACTGGAAAATCGGCGGGAATAGGAAACTACGGGTTCGTAGACAGACGCCGAAACGCAATGCCAATAGAAGCCGAAACGCGGAGACAAAGCCAAACGTCTTTGGTACGGTAATCGAAGTTCGAACGCTGAGAGCTATGATGAAAATAGATGCGTGGAGCCGTACGAAATACGTGGGAAAATCTCTGAAACGGAAATCCACGGACGCGGGAGTATACCGACGAGGGATTTACGCGGGGAGAGCGTAAAGTTACAGCGTCGACGTTAAGGACGAACAAAAAAGAAACTGACGGAAGCGGAATCACGAATCGACGGAGAAACGCGAGGAACTAACGAAGAAAGAGTATGTAGTTATTTTAATTGTTACGCGTATCGATCATTTGGGAAAAATAGGGAGAAATAGAATCCGGAATATAAGAAAAAGGCAGGAAACGATCGGGAGTAAGCGAAGCGAGAAACGCGTAACGAATGAAACCGCGGATTTGACTGCCGATCTATATTTCACGAATGATTTATCGAAAACTTTCCAACGTAGGGGGGGGAAATGGATTGCGCGAGATCACCGCGAAGCGTTCGGAGATTAACGAGGGAGCGACCGTTTGAGATTGGGAGAGAGGGGAGAAGAACGGGCAATTAAATCGTTGATAGAGTAAACCGTCGAAGCCACGTCGAATGCCGAAATAGAAATGCAGTCGCGCGGAGGCGGATACGCGAGCATAGCGATTGCCGTTCTCGTGAATGCATCGTATAGGTGAGCGTGAGTGGGAATGAGATATCGAAACTGGGACTCCTAGAAACGGCATATCGACGAGTCAAACGGACGAACGCGTCAAGAGAGAGAGAGAGGGAGAGAGGGATGGAGTGAGACAGAGAGAGATAGAGAGAGTAGAAGAGAGAAACACAGGTACCGGAGGCGACAGATCAAAAGACAAGGTCTTGTGTCTGGCAAAGTACAATTACGCTAGATTAGACATTGTATATTTTCAGGTAAGAACGAACGGGGATTTATCCAGGTGGTCAAACCGGTATCAAAAAATGAATTTTTTTATTAAATGCAATTTTTATTAAATGCAATATTTTTATTAAATGCATGCTATTGCATAGCTTTTGGATAGACCGCGCCGAGATGAGTAATATGAGTTACGATTTGATCAAAATTGGTCCTGGAAATACACGGGAAGAATGAGAAACGAGAAGAAAGAGTCCGAGCGGCTGATAAAATCGTAAGGCGTGGGACACGTAGCAACAGAGAGAAAGAGAGAGATAGAGAGAGAGAGGAAAGGGAGAGTGGAAGAGATCGAAGGTCGCATAGAAACAGAGAGAACGAGAAGAGACAGAAACGAGAGAAGAAGGGTTAGGCAGTAAAGTGAAAATTAAAACGTTAACAGAGTCGACGGAGACGCCCGTCGGTGTAGGTCGAGCGATGCAACGATGTTGGGGTACCAATCCAATTAATCGGCGGGCTCGACGTGCACTCATACGTATAATGCAGCAGCCGTGCAAACAGCCCCCGCGCTTTCAGGTAGAAACCAGGCCGATGCGCTCATATTACCGGTGCAATATGTATCCCCGACCGTTCATCCACTGCCGGATTCACCCTGCTCCGCCAATCCGCTCGTCTTTGATGTGTGTATGGAAGAATTACACGGGGTCGGAGGGGAGGGGGGGGGGTGGGAGCGGAGACAGGGAGAGGAAGGTTGGGTGACCGGATATGGCGAGCGCGTAACACGCGCACGTGCGCATTTGTAATAATTAGAACAAATGGACGTCGGTTGCGGGAGGATTATCCGGAAATGCTGTTTCGCTGTTAAGCCGGACGGTGTTTCTCCCGAAATACGGGACGGATCGTTTTAGCGCCGGGATTCCATTAAATCGCATTGGTTGTATCTTTTTTTAAATCAATTATGATTTGCGTCATCGAACTATATCGGGCGAAAGCTGAGTTTAGTGTCCGCGCAATTGATCCCGCGCAAGGAGAACACGCATGGGTATCTTCGTTACGCTCGGTGTTATCGGGCGGCGGGGTGTATTTGGAATTATCGCAACGAACGAACGAGGATTCGCGCGTACGCCACGAAAATGTGCCGAAAATGTTGTTCCAGCGTAGTGAGCCGGTATTTCTCACGGAATTTCGGACGAACCGTTTGAGAGGGACGTTTGATTAACTCGGTCGGTTTTTAAATCAATTGCGCTTTGTATTATCGATTTAATCGGGCGTACGATGTACGTTTGCCATCGGTATAATTACTCAAGCGTAAAGAGAAAGGGGCGTACGTTTAGTTCATATAGAATAGCGGTGGGATATTTATTTTACGTTCGACGGTGTGATTTGTACCGGTTTTGCAGCTATTGTTCACGGCGTTTTGGTTATAATGCACTGACAAATTGCAGAATTTGTTACGCTCGTTCCTCGTCCCCCACCCCCCCCCTCTCTCTCTCTAAACGCTTACTGCGTTATAACGACGCATCAGCCTCGATAATTTTAACGTTTACAAATATTAGCCGAGTGAACTTTGGATTAATTAAATTTTACCTTGCCGCCGATCTACGTTCGTCCTGGCAGTCGCGTTACGAACGCAACGCGCAAATTAATTATTTAAACACAGGGGTGTATATATTAACATAACGTCGGCGGTTTTGACATGTAATCCAACGAAATAAAATATGGACGTACGATGACTGTGTCTACATAATTCTCCGCAACAAGAGCGGTGCGCTTGACAAATTTTGAATTTTAAGTCACGCTCGCCTCAGGATTCACGGAAATTCGAATAACGAATCACGTCAATTTTTTTGCCCCCGCGTAATGGCTCTCAGGTTTTTCGTTATTTTTCAGGGGGAGGGGGGGGGGGGAGTGAGGGCGAAATAAACGGGAGTCCACGCGATACGAAGGGAGGCGGCGGGAAATGTAGATAGATAGAGATATCGTGAGAAATTTACGATCTCATTCTTGCAATTCCTGGCGCAAAAACGACCGGCTAACGGGGCCGTGTTGTACCAAATCGCGCGAGGACGTCGCTACTAATTGAAACAAATGAACGACATTGCGATCGGAGTCGGAGCCCCCGAACACCGCGTACGAATTTTAAAGCCGCCATTTGGATTGCAAATCTACGAATATTCGCGGGGCAAACGGAAATAGTCGCGGTAAGAATAAACGGTACGATTAACGCGTACCTCGCCAATCGCTGAAACTTAAGATCGATCATCGTACGACGGGTCACGAAAGCTTGCGTGCCAATTTAAATCTACATAATTATTTCGTTTAAACTTAGAATATACAGCGAGGGTAATAAAATTGCTGTAATAAAACGTACGTTCAATGTCCGTCGCACGATTTTATTTTTGCGCATCAAAATTCAATTCTTTCGCGACCCGCTGTTACGTTGAACTCAAAATCCTTACCATAATCCACGTTGATTGATTTCGATCAATTCCAAGGGGAAATACGCTGGAAATATTCATTTTCGGTCGCAATGCAGATTTTTGCGCCAATGCGAATGCACTTGGGAGCACGTCAATTTTTCCAATTAATTACACACGAACATTTCTCATTCGTCGGACATTAATTACTCCGCGAAACTCGAAACGGACGACAATTGTTTCGTGACGAGACGCGCTTGTTCATTATTCATCCGCGATTATTTTAGGGTAGCGTAATTCTTTTTCATCTCGAAATAGCGCACGGGGTAAAGAAGAGGGCGCTATAAAAACGGATGTACAGAGGACAGGAGGGAGGGGGAGGGGGGGGGGGGAGGGTGAAGAGGGAGGTGGAGGAGGATATACGGTTCCCTGTGCGGTGTTGTAGTCCAGGAACGACCAGCAAATGGTGTCGCGGTGCACCAAATCACGCGAGAGCTTCGCTACTAATTGAAACAAATGGTTGAAACAGCGACCCCAGGAGCCCTTTGTCCCATCCGCACGGTGGAAAACCGCATCGAATCGAAAGTTAAACAAATTTCGAATTTAATTTGACAACGGCCGAAAACGGGCTCGTTGCGGGCAACGAGGGTAAAAGGGATTGCAGCGGTAAAAACGCGGCCATGTTTTAACGCGATTCCCGTTGCAATTTTAAATCGCTCTTTTGCCAGCCGGTTTAATTGTATCGGGGCATTCGAGTCGGCCGGGGTACTCGAAACGGGAGTAACGAGGAAGATAATTTGCGATGCCTGTGGTTTTCGAAAATCCGCGTACATTTTGTTTTTATCCGCGTCCGGCTGTGCCGTGTAATGGAAGAATACGAGTATCGTCAGTTCGGCTTTATTATTCTAGATAATGATGGTATGCGAGTTGCGCTGATTATGATAGTTCTAACGAAAGCTCGAGAATGCTGGAGTACGCTTAGCGATCGAACACGTTGAAACGCAACGAGATGTAACTGAAACTTATCCAATGAAAACTCTGGACGAGTGGGTTGCGCGGTACTGCACTCGACATTGTTGACTCTGGAACGGTCTTAACGGAGGTGCAAGGAAGTTGAATTTCTTTTTTTTTCTTTTCTCTCTCTCGGCTCGTCGAGCGAAACGGGAGGAATATTAACGTTACGCGTGCTCCGTATATTCGCGGTGGAAAACCACGCGTTGAATTAAATGCGGGAGTTAAGCTCCCCAAGGAACTGGAGATACAATCGAGGAAAGTCTCTCTTTATCATTTTGCAAAATTGCACCGCCGAGATTTAATCGGTTCGGTTCGTTATCAGCGACCGGAAGAATTTTTCGCGAATATATTGCGAACCGCTTAGCCCGCGTGGCCGACCGGTCATTTATATCAGTTTCCCAGAATCGTTCGGGAGTTGGACTTCCCCCGGGGAAAGTTTGTCGTCTTTCAGAGTCGTTGCTAACTTTACCAGCGATTATCCCACTCCTAAGGTGCCCGTAACTACAGTGCCTAGGATCACGGATCTTCTCTCTAGGCGCGGTTAATGTCTCGCTCGTTTTATTTTTTTTGTTAAGACTAACCGTACCGTTAATGCCTCATTCGTTTTATTTTTTTGTTAAGACTAACCGTACCGGTATTTCACATATGTGATCATGATTATGAAAGTGATGTAAGTAAAAAAAATTTAAAAAATGAGTTTATCAATTATTTTGCGTCACGTCCTTTTAAAAAATGGTTCCCAACCTTTTTTATTTTACGTCCCTTTGGTAGATTTTCAAAATTCCGCGCACTCCCCATAAATTGAAAAAATTGATGACCTTTTTTCGTTTTTTCCCCCGTTTATGTGAAATAAAAATTATTTCATAAATGCAAATTTTACTCCGCGATGAGTACTTGCGCCTCACCAGCAATGTGTTCACGGCCCAGGTTAGGAAACGCTGATTTAAAATCAAATCATGTGATAAAAAAAAAATAGTATGAGAGGCCATTTTCTTGATCATGGGTACCTATTCCTGACTAATAATAGGTATGAATTCCAATGAATGTAGTTTTTTGGTAATAACTATCACTTTATTCTGAGAAATAATGCACAACGTAACTTTTAAATAATATTAAAAGAACGAATTACATATTTTAATTTTTCTATGTATCATAAACAGAACATAAGATAAACAGGAGATCATAGAGGCCACGTTTGAGACTGATCATTTGACCGAGTTTGACACGGTTAAATTAACAACACCCCCGCCACGAAAATGCAACGTCTTTCCATCGATTTTCATGATACGCTCGTAACTTCCCGACAACGTAACGCGAAAGAAGTTGCGCGCGTCGGAATACGTTCCATTTCATTATATCCCGCGCACTCCATCGCGTCTAAAACGCGGAAACGAGTAAGCCCGAGGAACAAAGGAAATCGAGTGCACTCCCTGCAATCCAGTTCGCGCGTTTCCGCGTTTCCTAAGAAACTAGGCTAACCGCTCCGACGCGAAAGAATGAAACTTAAAAAAAAAAAGAAATATCGACGCGATGCGTACCACCGTCGCCCGGGTTTATACGCAGGACGCGTATCCTACCTCGCGATGTGTAACGCGACACGTTCCTTTTTTTTTTTTTGTTTTATTTCGCAAAGAAAAATGGATGGAAGGAAAAGGGAGAGCGACGGCCCCATTTTCACTTCTGTCCTCATTCTAACCGCTCTCGTATCTCTTCCTCCTATCTTGGAAAAGAGGCTGTATCTCTTTGGCAGGCATATCGGGCAAATGAAAGCCCCTCATCGTACCGGCTGCATCCTCGTTGAATGAAGGCTTGATTACGCGAATCCGAGAGGAGATTCGAGGGCTGGTACTTACGCGATACTTCCGCGAAGGAGGGGGGGGGGGGGGCGAAAAAAAGGGGTGGACGGGACGGAAAAGATCACGAATCTAGGGAAAAGGGAGGTTCTCGTTAGAAATACGTTCGCGCGAAACGGTCTTAAACTCCGGTAAGGAATTCTTGTCGGAAAGAAAACAATGCGTCGAAGGAGCGTGAAGTACGCGAGACGAATGCTCCAGTAAATTGCAAAAAGTTGTTATTACGACCGTAGTTTACTGCAAATTCGACGGAGTTCACCGTGAATCGTGCCTCTTTTCTTCTCTCTCTCTCTCCCGGATTAGCGCGACCCTCGACACAAAAATCTGTTCGCTCGCGCAAATTTCCCAGAATCGTTATCGCAATTGTCGCGAACTCGTTAATGGAGGCCGATGGCATTCATTATCCGTCCTGAGAGTTCGCGTTTTGTAAATGACCATTCGTCGCGCGGAAGAGCGACGGGCCAGTAAGAAAAGACGCCGGAAAAAACATTGTTCGCCGACGATCGTTCGCTTCGACCCCCGTACCTCTCGTACACGGTTCAAGTACTTAACGATCTATCTCTTTGTTCCATCCGCGAAAAATGCTTCGTTCCTCGGCTCTCGATTGCACAAAAAAATTTGAAGTACGATGTCGTTACTTTAACATCTGTGACGCGCTTCGAGCGAAGCAGGGGCCGCGTGACGTTACTGTACGTAGAGTTTATCGCTATTGCCTTGTACCGAGAAAAAATGTAAACAGTACCAATAAATTGGATTGTCCGGGGAGTTCGTGGCGATTTTTAAGGGAAATTCAAAAGCAACCCCTTTAAATTTCGATATACATTTATTTTATTATGTAGCTGCATTTTGTTTCGCAAACTTTCTGCATCTTTCACGCAATTTGAATATTCCATCCTTCCAGAACCTCTCAGGTTTTTTATTTTCTTAATTATTTTTTAATATTCTTTTTTTTGTGTATATTTTCAGGTATAGCATCATCATCATAGACAGCGTATATCTCGTTTACTGCTTGTGTGGTATTTTTGCCTTTCCGGTACAAAAAAGCATCAAACGCCTATAGTGCACTTTGTTTCTTTCCATCTCTAAAAGCGTATGAAATAAACAAAAAATAATGTATCCTAATCAAACTTTCTTTTAAAAATCCCTGAAATATCAGCTTTTAGAATATGTACACATGTCATTTGTCTTCAATCACTCTGACATATTTAGACCTGTTCTAATCCCACCTACCTAAAATCGGCACGACCTTTCCGGGCAACCCAATAAAGGTCTATTTACACAGCCGTAACATAACGGCCCCGTAAACATAAGGCCACTGGCATGGCGCTGTTGACGAGTAGCGACAGGGCCATTCAAACCCTACAGAGGAATACCTTTTACGATGCCAGCGCCCTTACATCTTTTTTACGTTCCGGTCACGGTGTCGTCACGGTACGGTTGCGTGCATATATATATTAAGACAATATCCGTGCCACGTAGCGTATCGCTCGTTGAACGATCAACGATGCGTCCTCTCCAGCCGTAGAGTTCGCACACAAATATATTACTCAACACTGGACAATAAAATTGAAAGAGAGAAGAATCACTCCGTCCCCCTATTTCGTTGTTATGCAACGCGTACGTCAGTCACGACGATCGGTCTGTTACTTCGCTCGGTGCACTCTTCGCGACTCGTTGCAGCCCGTTCCTTTTTTTTCTATCCCGTCAACACGAAAAAAGCTCTCTTTTCACCGTTTCTTTCTGTCATGAATGGCAAATGTACAGCGACGGTACGTAACCCCACCCCCCGACTCGTGCTTTTTCTCGCGCCGGGGGAATCCCGGTAAAAAAGCACCGAGTTCTTTCCGACGAGCTTAAATTCGTTGCCGATACAAATTCCTCCGTCAGATGATCTCCTAGCGTCGCGGGTAGAAGCGACAAATTGTGGGCTCCTTCATTCGGCCGAATAAAAATTACAATTTGCGCGAAACTTCGCGCGGGGGGAGGTCCGTAATTTACGAAAGTTGCCGGCCCCTTTAATCCTCCGAATTTTCACCGTCCTCCCTCGCGATATTTACTTTTTCGCCGGGCGAGTTTGTTTTTCGATATATCGCACGTATCTCGTTACGTAAGAAACGAGGGGGGGTCGAAACAGGTGGCGTAAAATAAAAACTAACCCCGTGTTCTTCCTCGCTGCCTGTTGGCCAGCTGCTCGCCCGGGATCTCCCGCAGCGACGCCTAACTTGTTACAGACTTCTTCTATCAGCGACATTCACTGCCGCTCTTTTTATTTGTTTTTCTAACTCGCGGGACAGTTTTTCTTCTCCTTTGCTCTCCACCGAAGTGGCGGCGAAGGATAACTCGCTCGTTCTGTTTTCTTCTCGAGTCGTCGTCGTCGTCGTCGTCGTCGCCGTCGTCGGAGGGAAACAAGCGAAATTCGGGCGATTTCGAGAATTGTTTTTCCCAATCAACGTCGCGCGTCCCTCGCTGAACGCACGCTCGGGGAATTCTGAAAATTTATTACGTCGACACCCGTGTACATTATGACACGGAGTACGCGTTAACATAACCCGTCGAGTAATCCGGCGCCGCGGTATTTCCGATAATAATACTGACACGGTAATACACATACATAACGCGGCGCTTATTCGAATTAGCGTTAAATCGGACGCGACTTCGTTTAACACGTTTGTACTAAATTCTATTATCTCGATCATCTTGATTTCTCTTTTCATTATTTCGGTATTGCGCCTCGCTATGCAGCCGACATGCAACGACAGACGAGGAGAACAGTTATTTACGAACATCCCCAATAATCATCGATCGGAGCGTTTCCCGTTTTCTCCGTCGCCCTCGCCCGTCGGTCAGCTTATTTTCCATCCATTTCCTCTCGACGTTGCATCCCTCTTTTCGCCGCTGACGTCTAGCACGAAAATACGGGCGTATTCAAGCAAATTGGAATTCTAGCGATATAACTGCGTTTCCACTCTATTCGCCTCACTCTTCTCCGTGTATATGTTCCTTTGCCTTCTCCTTTTCCTTACTCATCTCTCCATTTTTGGATCATTTTAAACGGAGAATGAAAATCGTGGAATGGGAGGAAGGTTAGCACGGTTAAACTGCGGGTAAAGATGAGCATCGATCGAGCGCTAAGGTTTTATTACCGACGATTCTGTTCTTTCCTTAAATTACCTAGTCGATTATTATTCTCGTTGGGATTACGATTACCTTTATCGTTATGAACATTGCGCATCGGCTCTTAGTGAGGTTTACGGTGTGAAAGATAACGTCGTTGGTTTGAGATGACTTCGATCCTCGTCGGTGGAGGTTGATTCGAGAAGGTATGCCGCCGAGATATGAATCGTACCTGTACTTTATTCCTACATTCGACGAAAAGCATACTATTTTAATATACATATAAATGTAGAAGTGTAACGCGTCGTGATAGTGATGTGGTGTAAATGTGAAAGAGTGAAACAGTGCAGGTATGAACGTTTGAGTTATGTGTATGATCTGGCCATGGTCAAGGCGACGGAGATTAAGAATGCAAGTATGAACGTATGGGTTATGTGTGTGGTTCGGGCGTCGTTACGACGACGGAGATTGTTAGGTAAAGTGAATCGATGCGCGATCGAAAGATTTTTTGCACAGTAGTCGACGAGAGTGATTCAGACTAAAATGTAAAAAGTCGAAAGTTGCGCTCTGTTCAGAAATTAAGTTGCGTATAGAAGCTTGTAAGCCAACCTTAAATAACATTTATACATTATTATTAAACTTGGACCCGGAATATATCCATTCCTACATAAATTACCTCCATTTTCTATTATTTTTAACACATGTCTGTTTTATTACTTTTTATACTCCTCGAGAGAGAAAGAGAGAGAAGGAGAGTGAAGTTAATATTGAGAAATATTTTTATGCAAGCATAATCCGATGGCAAGTATTTGATCTTTGCTCTGTCGGGTGGGATCAAGATCGTTTCGAGGGTCGAGTGCTCGCTTTATCGTCGCAACGAACCGTACCAAGAGGGTTTTTTTTTTACTTTTATCAGATACCGTGTCTAGAGTCCCTACAGATTTTAGCTCTACGAGAGGCTTTACGAGGGGATACCGCGAAAAAGTCGCGAAGTGTAAGCACGCACCGGGGTCGTGCGAAAAAACTCGGTTCGCCCACCGGTTATCGACTTGTCGATAAATAAAGCGAGCGTGAAAAGAGGGCGAGAAACGAGAGGGCCGGGAATATACGCGTTACGTCGCGCAACGATATCTCGCACGCTATCTTGCGCGTCGGCTTTTTGAGTATAATGCGCGCAATCAACGCTAGAAGATCAACGAAATAAAAGAAGCGTTTTGCAGAATTAATTATTTACATATTTTAGAAAAAGTCACGCAAAATTTTCGAAAACAGAATGTACTGAAAACGAGTAATGATTATGAGACATGTCAAACAAGTCATTTTGACCCCCTCGGTAGATCTAGTGTTAAAAATATTGAGAAATCGTGAGAACCTTGCGAGAGTCTTGGCTAATATTAATGATAAATTTTGTATATAAATAATAAATAATAATAAATAATAATATTGGGAACCCAATATAAATAATATTGGTTTAATGTCGTGGAAGACACTTATTTACACTTATTATTTCAAGACGCTTTCTCAGAAATGCAATGAAAAGTTGCGCGTTCCCAGTGAGGGTCACGACTGAATTTCTACCGTCTGGTACGGTCAGCGCGTCTCAAAGTCTGCCGCAATCAAAGGGTTCATTGCATTTTTATAAAGTATAACATCTACCAAAATGTATTCTCAAAATTGTATGCTTCAATACCAAAAACTGCACTAGCGACATTCAATTTTTGACCGTGTCGACATTGTATGCCGGTACGATGCCCATGGAATTTCAAACGCGTTTTGTTCGAGTCACGTATTTTTTAATCGGCCGGTCTAAAATTTCAAAAACGATGCAACGAACTGGTCTGAAATTTTTAGAGGATATTTCACATTGTACTGGCTCTCGTCCATACCGAAATGTGTAAAAAACGTGTGATTACAGGTTTTGAAATGTAAACGTCCGCCATTTTCTTAATTTTTAATCAACGTCGTTAAATCTGGTACCAACGATAGGGACAATCTTGCTGATTAACAATAACTAACAAAACTGAATTTTGGTCCAACCGGATAACAAGAATCAATCCCGCCAGTGACATACGATTTTTAAACACGGCTTCATGGTTTGCCAAATAAAACCAGCAAACATTTGACTAAAGCTGCTTAAAAAATTCTCACGTATGACCAACAAGTAGCCAAATAAACTACAAAAAGAATCATAACGCTCGACGTACCTAAATGTTTTTAAAAAAATTCATGAAATCCGACCAATTTTTTGCCCGTTCACAGGAACAAGAAGAGGTGAGCGGCGAGCGTTGACGAAAATTTTAACGCGCAGAAAAACAGTGATAGGATATTTCACGGGGATTTGTATTAAGGGATTTGTATGAATTTATCGTGGTCAGGTTGCCGTTGACGGTATTAAAATCGCAGGTGTTCGCACTGCTTTCCCCGGCTATACGATAATGGCACGGCGGTAGATTTCAGTCACGCGCCGAAATTGATTTCTCTCTTGTATTTTTTTTTTACATCCTGCTGCTCGTACGATGATTTGTATCGAGTACGTTTACCATCCCCGCCGAATGGCCGATCATCGACATTTTAAGCTGATTTTTAAACAACCCTCGTGTCGCGCATCGGCGTTTCGCTCAGCGACTGATCGGCGGAAATTGAATTACTGGTAATACCGTGGATTATATTCTGCATTTGCATCGACGTATAATAAATGCAAACGGAGAACATTGTTGAGCGAAGGGATTTCAAAACGAAAACAGTTGATCCTACCGGTGTTTTGCGAGCGGAACGGAGAATTCAACGGGTCAAATTTTCCGCTTTTTAACCAATTTGCAACGACAAGCCGGAATATTTTGCGCGAACTATAATAACGCGACCCCCTCGTCGTTCCAAGTGGAAGCTTGTTTTTTTTTTACGTGGTTCTCCCGCTCGCGAACAATTTCGCTTATACGTGGAATGTACTTAACGCGTTTGGCGACTCGCGTTCGCTATTTTCTCGTTTATCGCGCTCATAATAATGGCGTAATGCTGTGTCGTTTAGAATACGTCATTAGGAAAGAATTAAAATCTAATTAGTCATAGCTGCGTTGAGCGAGACGTAGGAAGCTCCCATTGTTCCACGCCGACGATATTAACTACCAGCGCAAATATCGTTTATCACTCAAAACAATCGTAGTGGCATAAAAAAATACTATACACCACTCTGTTTATTGAAACAATTTTTCGCTGTATCGTCCCCTTCCGCCATCAAACTCCCCGTCGTATGATTGAATAGAATTGAATCGCTTACTTCAAAAACACCCTAAACGTAAAAAAATAACGTCGATTGCTTTGTGTTTCTTTCGTTTCCCCCCCTCACTAGTAAGTCATTGAGCTAAAACGACACTAATATCTAAAAGAGTAAGTAGTCCAGTACTTTTTCTTATTTTTGGAAGTTTAAAGAAGCCGTTTTAGTGTCGTGAAACAGTTCTTTTTATTAATCATCTCGAACAGCGAAGAACTGCACTTAGGGGGTTTTTGACATAAACGATTCAATTAGAAAAATTGGGATTTCTTTCCCACTCGAAGCGTTCGGGTAAAATCGATCGCGATTGATTTTAATCCCTCGTCCGCCATTTCCGCGAGAAGGGTTAGCTGCGGAAACGCGAGTGGTCGCTTCTCAAAAGGAATCATCGGACGGCGAGAATTGGGTCTCGACTCGTAACGCTAGATAACGGATAATGGAATCTCGACGAAAAGATACGCCCTTCCGTGGGATGCCCCAGGATATTAGAAACGTGCATGGATTGTAGACCGGCGGGACGGTGACAAGAACCGGAAATGGGCACGAACCCACGATATCTGGAACGAGTTCGACCCTCCAGTCCGAAGTGGGCGAGGGAGGAAAAGGAGATTTAACGGTCGAAGGAACTCGTGCGGGCAAATGGACGGGGTGAAAACCTTTCGCCCGGTTTCGAGTTGCGAAATTGAATGCGTGATTCTGCCCGGTCGCATCAAATGTTAGCGTTAAAGGTCATCGGCGTTGAATCGATCGATTGGTATTACGGGTCGCGCAAGATGCGTTTGTCCCGCGGGTTGCAATTAATTCATGGGACTGGAAACATCGTAATTAGCACGTAATAATTGCATCAACGTAAATACGGAGGTACGCATTATTACAGTGCCGTGATTGATTCCGTACGGTTGACGTATCGCGACCAAGAAAATTATCGTCGCCCCGATAAGCATGTGACACTGGTACCGTGGGTTTGAGTATTCGATTGAACATCATACTTTTCATCGGTGTACCTTATCACAGTGTTTCTCAAACTGTGGGTCGCGACTCATTGGTGGGTTCCGAGTTAATTTTTGGTGGGTCGCGCGTTTTTTAAATTATATAGACTCTAAAAAATTTATGTATACAATAAAACTGGCTTGATGTATATTCAAATGAAATGGTGCTATAAATATGACCAATTCAACGAACATCAATACTTCGTTACAGAAGCGAGGTACTTCAATTTCATAAAATTGGTCCCTAAACGGGAGAATCGGTTCATAATGATAGATCCCGCTTTACCCGCGTACATTTATACACTTAATTCGGTGTGGATGAAACCTACCTTTAACATTTATAACAAAACTAATAATGCGTTTGAATAAGAGAACTTACGTTTCCGCGTAATAAACATTCCAAATTTGATTAATCCTCCTAGCGGAACGCGTCGTTACCGCGAGAAATTCTTTGCGGAAAATTGTCTCGTCACTAATCGTGGAAAATGCCCAGCGTAAATAGACGAAGGGTAAAATAGAATTTCCTCGGTCCACGTAGAATCGTCTTTTGTTTGCGAGCGGAAGGAATTAGAACGCGATTATAGAGGTTCGTTTCGCAGCAACGGTATCCTTTCGCTAAACTCTTCTACCAGCGTATTAAAGCTCATCGGCGTAGAATCGATCGTGTCTAGAGCTAGTATTTGAAATTATGCTAAATCCGGGATAACGATCGTATCCCGCTATTACCATAAGCCGCAGTATCGATGATTACTCCGCGAACTATACCCTTAAACGATCCAACGATTTTTACCGGATTAAGTAATAAACACAAACCATATCCATTTGTGAGATTATGCAAAGTTGATAACGGCCTTTACAAAACGATTAAATGACTCGGAATTTTCGGTGATCGAACTTCCTTCCAATTGTCGCGAGTCAAACGTTTTATTCTTTACGTTAAACGAAAATACTCGTTTAAACTCACCGTTTTCCTGTCGTCCAAAAATACTTTTACACCCGCGATATTTTACAACAATTCGTTTTAATATCGTTTTTTCTGTCCGAATTACTTGGACATCAAATTAGAGCGACGCGTAATATCAATTGCAAAGAATGCGAGGCATTCCATTTGGGCTCAAATTTAGTCATTAAAATGTTACCTTTGTCGGAGAATATGACACGCCCTTTGACCGGAGCCGGTCATAAAATGAGCGAAACAAATTGCTAGCCCATAGGTACATACGTTTCACACCTGTGTCAGACAGACTGCGTTTCCGGGTGATATAAAGTAGAAAGAAGGTTGAGTCGCTTCGAGCGAGTGGAGACTAATGAGTCAACATCAAGGACGATCGTACATATTTTAAATGTCAAAGGATCGTTACTTAACGCTCGCCTTGTGCTTCTTCCAACGTCGGAGAAACGAGAGAACAGTTCATTGATATTCATTGCGCTTTTTGATGTTTTGGAATTTGCGAGTCGAACTAGTAACGAAATAAATAAACTGAAATTCTATGTTTTTAATATTTCAGATATTTACCTTAGATAAAGACTACAAAGCGCGTCGGGAAAATTGAAAAGCTTTTAAAGTAGAATAGCGCATCTGTGCATCTGCGCTCCACCGTCGTTTCGTTGCCCGTTAAAAGTTTTAAACTTTCCGTGTTCATTCTTTTGAACGTCGGTAAGATCGAATGCCGTATAACGCGCAAGGTTTACTTTATACGATACCAACGTTTTAGCTGGAAACTTATTGTGTCCCTCGTTTTGCAGCGTGAACGAATATATCTTGCGTATTCTCTTATTTTATCGTTATTGCGAAAGTAAAGGTGTCGACGAATAAATTCCGTGGACTTTGAATAGTTTTCGCATCGCTTCGTCTGTCGCAGTTTCACCGTGGAACGAAATTCGCGAAATTTGATCGTTTCTGGAAAAAATGGAACGCGTATCGTATCGAGTCGTATCTGCGAGTCGCGTAAATATTTTCTATCTCAAAAGTGGAACTGTATCGTGATTACGTGCCATTTGAACGGATGTTCCTGAAGGAAGAACGAGATACGCCAAAGAGTAATGAAAAAAAAGATAGCAGATGTATTTCGAGTCTTGATGAGAACGCGTAAAAAAAAACAGATAAACACGCGGGTAAAGCCAGTGGATTCGAGATAATACGCACACGGTAAAAGTAATCACAACGTTCGCGATAATTACGTGAGTGAGAAAAATTTTGCGAGAGAATTTGCGAGCAAAGCAAATGTAATGAAAAATCAGTAGAGCCCAAAGTGCAATCCACTTTCCATACGCGTTACCAGAAAATTCTGATTTTAATAGCGCGCCGCAAAATGATGAATCGATAGCACGTAAGGTGCGCTATGTATTTATCGTTCGCATTTTCCAGCTATGGATAAATCTAGTTTTATTAAAAAACGCCCAAATTAAATTATGCTGTGTTTAAAAAAATCAAATTAATTACTTTTTAATTTTGTAGTCTGCAGACATATGAGCCGTTATTTTTAAAAAGTGGTATAAGTTTATTTTCGGAAGAAAATTAGTTAATGGTAATTTTAGTAAAATATAGATATCCTCTTTCTATATAACAGAAAAAAATGGACATATACCACTTTCGAAAATAACGGTTCATCAAGAAACAAGGTCTTGTCTCGGGCCAAGTACAAGTACGCGAGACTAGACCTTGTACCTTATTTCTTTCGGAAAATATGCCTAATGATCGTTCTCTCCATTAATCGACGATGATTTGAATTACTTCAATTCAGTCTATTTAATCAGAAACGTAAAATTAAAAAAAGCGATTCGAGGTGTACCACGTCTCACCCCACTCGTCGAGCATTTCTGAACCCAAGTCCGAACGCTTTAGCTAAACGAAAATCTATGATCCCCGAATTGCCGCAACGAATTACCTCGCGCCACTTGATAAACAATCCCTTTTCTACCTGCTCCAACGAGGTACCTTAATTCCCATCCACTGGAATGCATCGGAGCGCTAGATTGCCGCTATTCATTTACCTCCCCTCCGACCGATGATATTTTTACCGGCGCCGAAATATCCGGAAATATAGGAAGTGTTTTAGAATTGGGAATCGAAAAAAAACGAGGATCAGAATAGCCGCGGTGGCTGGCTCAATTTTTTCAATACCTGCCGAGGAGGGGGAAAACTATCGACTGTCGATTTTTCTCTCTCGTATCATCTCGCCCACCTCTGTTACCGCGCCGTACACGTTGCTTTGCGCATCGGTCTGTTTGATTGTTTCGAATAGAACAAAAAGAACGTGGCACAAAGAGCGAAGTAATTAGAACATCCGCTACACATGACGTTCGACTGCCATTTTCGATATATCCCGTTACAAAACTGCCGGAAGCGCGTGGAGCGAGCGACGTGCTCTCCACGATGACACTTTCTTATCATCCTCGTATTTAATTAACAATATCTCCGTTATCAAGGGCACTATCGCGAGACTCATTTAGATCCATCGTTCGCGACGACTACTAATTTTCGTCCGCTCCCACGGTCCCCATTTCACAAAACCATCCCCGCCACGCGTTAACGTTCCAACGTTGAACGATAAAACAACGCCCACGAATATCGCGGAATCGATATAAATTGTATTTTCCCCCGTCGAACGCGCGTCGATTGGAAGTATTCGAAAAGAAGAACCTTTGCCTCCGGTAATCGAGTTTTATAATACTCCCATTTATTTAATTCTACCTTTTAAATCGTTCGTACCGAGTGTCCGCGAAAGAGTAGAGTATAGTTAAGAACTCGGATCCTCTGCCGCGTCGAATTTTCCAGCGATCGTGTTTCATCGCCAACCGGTAACGAAGTAGCGACGCGAGAGTAGTTAAAGCAATTTCGTGGATGGTACGTGCGCGCGTGCCGGCGTAATGTATTATATCAAACATTGCCGTGCTCGAGTATGGCTGTCAATGTACAAGACGCGCGTCCGTCTGAACCAGCGATAAAGCCACGTAGGTAACTATTCCGTGGCGCGTGACCCTTTTCGAATTTCAGACCATCCTTCCCCCCGGACGTTCTCCCCGATCGCCGGAAGTTTCAGCCAAATTCTCGACAGCGCGCGTATTCGCGGAACGTAAGGGGTCGAGCGAACGTTACCCCGCCGCCGTATGGTTGCGCCGCGTTTATGCGACTAGTTACGAGGATTAATTAGAGACTCCCGCGTTAACTGCCGTGACCGATTGCCAAGAGGCAAGAGGGGTGGGAGGGGGTGGTTGCGTATCGTACCGGCTGCTCGTCAGCGTTGATCGAGAGTGCGGCCGTGGTAATTCAAAGTTAGACGGCGTAAATCCTTCGCCCCTCGGATAAAACGGAAATTGAACCTTCGCTACCGATGTACCGATCGATAGAGGAGTTTTACGTACGGTGTCCCGCGTACTGTCAGTTTCGCAAAGTTTCGAGTTACCTGATCGAACGTTGGTTGAGCGTTAAGGGACTTATGACGTTCGGCTTGTCAGGCGGTTTAATTGAGAACGATTCATTTCCTGTCGCGGCCCGGAAGCGGAAAGGTAGCGCGTATATGCCGGCAATATATCAGGCTAGTACAAACTGTTACTTCGAAACAGACGCGGGAGCAAACAGTGGAATGAGCTCGTATCGAGTCGGACGGCTCTTTGACGCAAAGACAGGGGATATATCGCCGAATAGGAGAACAATGAGAGATTACTTTATTTTGCGCATCCGTTGTACCCGTTACGCATTAGCCGACGCAAAACGAACGAAAATCCGCGTGTCGAGGAGTACGATAGGTTATTTGATTACGGGGATTAAAAAAAAGTACCGTTGAACGGCGATAAAGCATCGGTTGATTGGATAACTATCTGACTTTATTTGAGTTGGAACGTTTATTTCGGAAACTCCCGAAGTATACTTTTTCGTTTTTCGAGATGATTAATTAAAAAAACTGTTTTCACGACACTACAACGGTTTCTTTAAACTCCCAAAAATTACAGAAAGGACTAGACTACTTACTTTTTTAGATATTAGAGCCGTTTTAGCTCAATGACTTACTAGGGAGGGGGAAAATCGGCGTTATTTTTTTGTCGTTTAAGGGTTTCTGAAATAAGCGATTCAATTCAACTGGTACTTTCAAAACTTCGTACAAGAAGAGTGACGCGACCGTTTTTTTTAAATCGATGCGTTAAACTACGACAACTGTGTTTGCCTTTTTTTTTCCTTTTTCGCGAAAAGACGGAAAGTCTATTTATTTCTGTTTATTCGACGTAACTGGGAAAAACTTTTGCCCAGTTTCTTTACCGACGACTAAACGAATCTATTCCGTAAAAACGGGCAGTGGAGTATATCCGTGCTTGCTCAGACGGTGCATCTCGGGTATCCTACGGCGAACGCGGAGGAGTAAAGAAAGCGGAAACCAATACGGAGACGAGGAAGAATTTCCCCCGGTAGTCTAATAAAATGGCGGAGGAGCCAGCAGACAGCGCGATACGCGAAGCACGAAAGAATTCGGCGTGCAAAGTTTCAGACAACCGAATTCTTCCAGACGTCTTCCGTCAAGAGGAAAGATGCGAAACGGCGCTGCGCAGCAAAATGCATACACTACGGGACAAATATCATGTATCGCGTTTACTCCAAATCACCGGCAGAACGTATCGAAGGGAGCCTCAACCCTTTGCGTGCCAAGATTCCGCACAAAGTCCACCCCGCCCCTCGCGTCACGGATATCAAACTCAAAGTTTCACGTCCGTTCTGTATTAAACTTTCATCGTGCCAAACGTATACGTCTACCTCAAACAAATTTTTCTCATTTGTACGCATTTATTATACGCGAGATACGTCAAACGCGCATTTCTCTCAAACAACTTTTTCTCATTTATTACGTATTTACACACGATACGCTCGTTCGAGTTTTCCGCCGGGAGAACGTCCCACCGAAAACTTGATCTCCCTCCGCGTCTCGATTTCAAAAACGAGCTCTCTCGCGGAGCGCAATTCCCCCATTTAAATAGCAACCGTGTTTCACCGGAAAGGCCAAATAAAGCGGAACAATGGTGTTGGCCGGAAAGCTTTTCGCGACATTCTGCGACGCGGCCGTTGAACCGATGCGGTTCCGGAAACCAAGGATAAAATTCGTCGCGCACGGCCGCGGGCATTCGAATCTTGTCCGACTGGTACACAGAGGGTTGCGCGGAAAACTGGGGTAACGCGAGAACACGCGGTGGCAATAGAGAGAGAGAGAGAGGGGAGGGGGGGGGGTTGAGATGGAAGACTGTCAGGTGAATTCTTCCAGAGTGAAAACTTTCGGGAATAAATCCATCCGTCGTGGATCGGATAAGCGACACGCCTAATCCGTCGCGTCACCGAGGATTTACGTTTCCATTGTACGATCGAACGGGGGGGAGGGGGTTTCGTTTATTGGCGGCCTTTATCGCGGGCTTCGGGCACTCGTGCGACTGCCATGCCGCAACGGGGAACGTACGCGTAACGCGGGGATGGAAAAGTTTTACGGTAAACATGGATCGGGGTAACCGTTATAGATTCCGGCTGACATCAATTTTCAATGGAGCGCATCGCTCTTCCTATACCCACTTTTGCCCCGGCACGCGCTTATTTCCGTTGTAAACTCGCCCGGCGAAGCGATGCGCGGTTATTTCAAAATATCCCCCCCCCCCCTCGCTTCTATTTTGAACGGAGTTTCCGCCTTCGCCGGGAATTGATATTCCCGCGGTTGCGCGGGGAGACTAGATTCAACTTTCGTGACGTTTCGTTCTTCTCCATGAATAATATTTATCGAAAAGTTTTCGTTATCTCGAGGATACTTTTTTATTCGTCCGATGGCTCCGAGGAGGAAAGTGGCTGGAGTTATTACGTTTTTGTTATCTTTGCCGAATAACGCGTTACGATGGAGAGACGCTAAAGAATTTTGTTAAACGCTTTTCTTGGAAGTCTTTCTTGGAAGCAAGACCTTGGCACGCTATTTGCGCTTCGATCGATAGCAATACGAAGACGCGATCGATGAACTAGGGCGTAGGCTACTACGATTCAAGTGATTCGATGTTGCTCGTGGACAGAGTTCGACCGATGATCGGTACTTTACTTTTCTTCCAAATTTTGTTTTCATTTTCCTATGTATCTGAGGTGTTTTATTTTACCTTTCTGCAGGCGCGATGTATTTTATAATAAGAGCAGGCGCGCGTTGTATTATGTACAACGTTCGTGAAAAGCATTGAAACATGTTTCAGCCAATTTTATACTCAATTTTGATTAGGTATGGACATATTTATTATTAGTTTAAACTTTATTAAGTATAATATATAAATATATATAATGCTATATACATATATACTATATTATATAGTATTGTATATATTGCACATATACATATACTGTATTATATGGGGCATAGTATATCATTTTATATTAATTCACCATATATGCATATACATATTTTTTTAATCTCAAATATAGATAAAAATATTCTCGAAGAACAGCCATAACTGTCGATAAGATAACAATAGAACATTGGTGGAAAAATGACAAAAACACAAATATGTTGTACAATTTATAACAGCGCGCCCGCTGAGAGGTTAAAGGAATTATGCTAAAAACAGAGCAATTCGTAACGCTATCACAACTTTGACCCTGTTTCGGAGATCGACGTTGATTTGCGTTTGCACGGGACGATTTAATTATCGCACCCTAAGCCAGTGTGGAATTACTGGAGAATCGGTTGCGCCGTTTCCCTTCTACGTTTTGCTAAATCCCTCGTCGCTACGCCCCCCATTTGAATACGACCGATGGTTAAATCTCTGCGATATTCGTGTAATTGGAGGGAAAATATCTGCGCAATATTCCTGAATGGCGACCAGACAACAGTTCGAGATGTATTAACTCCGAAAACTTTGTAACGCGATTACACGGCGCCGGGAGTAATAATTAAACGATTAAAAGATCCAATCTTCCGTCGCGAGTTATTTAATTAAATACCGTCAGCGCGAAGATGGAAAACGTTGGCCCGGGAAAAGATTGATATTACGCGCGAATGTTGGCTGACGGAAAGAGTCGCGGTAATAACAGCAATTTTTTACAGCCAGCAGTGCGAGGGAAAATATTAACGCTGAAACGAAATGAAACATTACGTTTCAAGATTCGGCAAAATGAATTGAAAAAACACGAAGTGCTCCGCAACGATAGTGATACGGCGCAATATTTTATATTATAATATACGTTCGCGAAAAATATTTACTGCAATATTGCCAGTCCAGTACGCGTTTTCAACCATGAAACTTCGAGACCCAAGTCCAAGTCCGGAGTGTCGCTATTAAAGTTCCACTTTATTTGATAAAATAATCTCGATCTATCGAGCCGGATAGTTGGACTCCACCAATTCCGCGTCTATGGAGGATTTCAATGTTTTACGACGGACCTACGACATTCGAGGGAACACGGAGGATATCCGGTGCGCGTACGGCGAAATAGTTGCCATAAATAGGGATTCGACCTCGTTGATCCTACCCGACTGCCTAGGTGTACCCCGAATCCACCCGAATGTTGTCGTAGGGGGAAGGACGTGAACTTTCTACGGGTCACGAAGATATCAGCTGGAGCACCGATAGGAGAATTAACGATGGCCGGTATAATTTTATTGCCTCCTTCCTCCCGCGACGTTTAAAACGCCGATACGCGGAATCGTTAACGTTGCTTTTGAAATACCCGCCAGCTCGGGTACTCGGAATGGCCTCAGGAAATCACGAACGACCTGGATGGAATACAAGCGAGAAAAAGAGAGAGAGAGAGAGACGACAGTTCGATATATAAATGGAGCGTACCTTCCCTAATTTCCATAAAGATTATTCACTAGCTCTACGTACGGCACTGGGCGCCTCGTCCTAGCGGGATTCTTGAGTCGTCGGTATCGAAGTAATTATTCGCCAGTTGGTACGAAGTTACGGCAAACTCCTTGGATAAAAATTGCGAAAAGGAAAGGGACCGACGCGACGGCATGTTTTATCGCGCAATAACGGGACGGCCTCGTTCGCGTTAAAGCTTGGTAAATATTCATAATTCATTGTTTATTCATGCGCGAATGAAACCGCGAGCCGCAGAGATTTATTCATCCCGAAACACACAATCGGGCAATATCGCGACGATGGATTCCCTTCCCTCCCCCCCCCCCGTGGGTGTAATCCGCGAGCCTTAATTCGTGATCTCACGGTTTTCCTCGACTTCTTTTTTTCTCTCGTCCGACGTACCAGGTAACTGAATTTAATTAAGAACTTCGCGACGACAGGAAAGAGAAAAAGAACCGTACTTGCCCGCCGAGAGCCGCAAGGGATGACGGTGGTGCCCACCGTTCTCCCTCCCCCGAACGCGATATTACCTCCTTTTTACCGTTCCGCTTTTTCCCCCCCTTAAATTCCGACACTTTCCCGACTTCTTCTGCGTTCTCGCCGTCTTCTGCGTTCCGGGTTTAGCATCGACCCGGCAAAAAGGGGAAGAGCAATTTTGCTGGCTCAAAGGAATTTGTTCGTACAAAGCCGTCGAAGGCGCGGAATAAAACGTACTCGATCATCTCGGAAGGGTTTGTTCGCGCTGCTCGCGTAAAACTCGCGGCTTACAGTTTTATTTCAACGCTCGCCCGCAGTTTTCCTTTAATCTCGCTTCGAACTTTCACCTTCTTCCCGTTAATACTTCTCGCGGGTGACGTTACGTTTGACCTTCGGGCGCGGAGGGTGGAAAAGATCGCGGCGAGTGTAGGGGGTGAGGTAGATCGTGGAAGAAAGAGATTCCGTGTTACTGCGTTGAGAATCTCCCAACTTGTTCCGGTAGTTTCCTCCTGTCCGTTGCAGGTGAAAAGTCATGCGCGAAATTTAGAATTTCGCGCGATAAATAATTTTCCCTATCGGTGTGAATTGTACCGCAAAGGGGGGGTAGATATTTTCGAGCGTGTCACGACGTTTTATTCCGTCGGGTTTCGAGGTGAGTCTTCAAAACGGTGATAAAAAATGCAATGCCAGAGCAATCGGTATAGACGACAAGACGTTCGACGGGAAACGGTAATCGATAGTCGTAAAAAAGGCACAAAACGGATGACTTCTGTAACGCCGGGAGCGATATACGATGCAAAAGAAGACTTATCGTCTTTCGATGCTCGTACCACCGTATAACGTTGTTAAGAATATTTATAGTGTATTATGGAATATTAAAGCAACGTTTCTAAAAACGATCTAGTTCTACTGCCGCGTTTCCGCTTTACTCGTGTCAGATTACCTAAGATTACATACGTAATGGCAGCTCTTGGGGATATAGGAAATTTAGAATGGAATAGAATTTTGATCGGAGGTCATCGATAACGCGAAGCGTGCGATGACTGATACTTTAAAAGTTGCTTAAGAATTATACAATTCTTTTACAGAATTACACAATTATGCAATGTCACTACGAATAAGGAAGAACGTTACTATTAGGGGTACCGGAAAGAAATCTATTATTTTGTAAAACAATATAAAACTGCACTTTTTCCGAATTTTTGTTACAAAACGTTTTTCTAAGTCTATTATAGATACCTTTTTCATAAAAACTTAGGAAGATGGTTACACTACCTCGTCCGGACACAAACTGAGCTCAAACACTATTATGTAAAATAATAGATTTCTTTCCGTTACCTTTAACCTTCCAGCGGGCGCGCCATATTTTATAACGCGAGCGATCGCGTATTGTATTCCGTACAACACAAGTTAAGAGCATTGAAAAAACATGTCTCAGCCAATTTTATACTAAATTTTAATTAGGTATAGACACACTTATTGTTAGTTTAGACTTTATTCAGTATAATATATCTTGTATATATGTATGTTACGGGCAATGTAAATAATTGGGCATTATTTATAATGCTCGGGCAATTTAAAAAGTGCCCAAAGGGATATTCAAGCAAGGATCGTGTTGTTATTTACTTTGTCCGGGCACACGTTACGGGCATTATAAATAAGGTCCAATTATTTATATTTCCCGTAACTGTATATGTATACGTATAATATAAAAAAAACCTGTTTTTATTTAAAAAAATCTCAAATATAGAAAAGAACATTCTGGAAGAATACCCATAACTGTCGAGAAGATAGAAATAGAACATTGGTGGAAAAATGATAAAAATACAAAATTATTGCACGGTTTACAACAGCGCGCCCGCTGGAAGGTTAATATTTCTATTGAAGAGTGTCAACCGTCACCGCAACGCCAATAATTACATTAATCTACCAAATCCACTGTAAAGAAGGGCCCATCCAATGCGCGAGAACGACCAAACATCTCTCGCGTAGTTTCACCCGGAAATACTAGAAACTACCCCCCGAACGCGAGCATTTCTAATCCAATTTAAATGCCAGACGGGAACAACGGGCGCCAATATACACCGTTCTCGAATTAACACCGACGTCTATGATCCCCTCGGCGCGATAGGAACGTCTCGCTAAAGGGCGAAACATTTCGTATTATCGATCTTCCGCGGAAGGGCGGTCGCGATGGGGGGGTGGTTGGGATACGAGCTGTCGAAATAAGGGTATACCCGAGGAGAGGTTTTAAGGAGGCGGCGCCAGGCGCCGTTAATGAATAATTCAGACGATGATTTGCATGAGCCAGTGCAAACGTCGGACTTCATTTCGGCTTCGGGACAGTCCTACTAATGGCCTGGTTTTTGCGCTTCGCCGACGGTGCCGCGTGTAGACTGGCGCGCTCACTTAAAACGAGCTTCGAGGCAGGCTTTATTACCTCCGGCTGCCCAGGGCAGGTATGTGCCTATAGCCTGGGCCGTCGAGCCAGCGTCGACGAAATGAATAAATAATTCCGGGAACGGAGTCCATTATTGGGGTAACGCGCGGAATTCATTTTCGGAGGGTGCCGGGAGCGCGTGCCGCTTCCGTTTTCAGGAGAGAGAAGAACTCTGGCAAGACTATTCGTAATAATAATTTGCGCGGCTCGCGTAATGTCGGTGTGTATGTCGTTACATCGTTGCGAGGGGTTTTTATTAATCTTCGTACGGGCGCGCGGACGGTAGTTTACCGTCTAATTCATAATGTACAATTTTTAACCGATTTGTTGTATTGTTTGTATGTAATGTATTATATTATTATAATATACATATTATACGATAAATTATCGGAAAGGGGTGAGTTCGGGTGAAGGTTAACCGCGCGTCAGTCGCGTGTATGGCGATTGTAGTACTGTGATAATATAATTAATATTGTATATGTTAATAAGTAAATTGTATACGACACTTGTTAAACTAATTAATACTATTGAAATTAATATTTATGTTCTGCAAAACGTATTGCAAACGTGTTCAATATTATGACTGAATTATAACAAAAACCGCGCGACTAATGCACGGTTGACACTGAGATCGGGCGGGTGTCAAGGATGGTTTGAAATTAATGATTGAACGTTACAGATTATCATACAGTATTAATCTTCAGTTGGTAAGACAATTCTGACACCAATTCTTCTTATTATTATTTTTACATTTTTATTTGTATTGAATTATTTTTGGATAGAAGTGAAAACTAAGAAACTGAAAACGGGAGGAGAAGTCAGTTATTGAAGCAATTGGTACACTTCTCCTTTCGATGATCAGAGAAAACATATTTCCGAGTGGGGTTACTCATCACCCCTCTTACTAACGGAAGGTTAATGAGATTCAACACTGTCAGAATGAGCGCTACTGACTGGTTGTGGGATTGTGTTTCGTGAACAGTGTTTTGTCGCAGAAAACTCACAGGCACACAACATACAAGACTATTCGGCCGTTAAAACCGATATCATCACATTCTTCGGCGACGCGTAAAGAAACGATACGCCGAAATTGCTTTTATTCTCTACAGTTGAAAGCTCGCGAATATAAATTTCGTAACCCGTGTCTTTAATGACGTTGAACGTAAGTTACGGTAAAAGAGAACATGAGGAGATCTACCAGAACCAGAGAATCTCTATCTTTCTTTCTATCACGGTTTTGTGTATATCTATTACGACCAAAACGTATCAAGAGACAAGGTCTAGTCTCGCGCCAAGTACAGGTGCGCGAGACTAGATCTTGTTTCAGTTCCAGAAAGAGATTGGACGAAAAAGATGCCACACAGTTAACTTAACAATCATTATAGGGAAAGTAAAAAATGTAAAAGAGGAAACACGATTAAACAAATGATAATAACAATTTTAAGCAAAAATTTCAAAAAGGTGTCTCTGGATACCTTTGTTAGAAATAGCGTTGGGTGGGAAACGGGTTGGAGCTATTTTGGCGTCCTATCGTTTGACCTTGCTCCCGAAAGATTGCCGATACGTTAATTAAAACCTATCGATCGATGCTTTCGAGCGGCAAGATTTCTTATGCGCATAACAAAACGGCGAAAGGCAGGAATGGTTTTCGTACGCCTCAATAATTAATCGTAGCGCGATTTTCGTGGATTCAATTTCCCTCGAGTGCACGCTCTGGGAAACAGGAGCTGCTAAGGAGATTTTCAGGGACTCTGTCCTAATATTTGCTTCGTTACATTTTCAAGCTAAGGGGGGGCGTAATCGCCGGTGAACGCGATGGCCACGTCGCGACGGTTAGCCAGCGAACAGGTTATAAAGGTATTTCAGCATCGTCAAAGTCGATCGCCGATATAGCAGCGAATCGGCGAATCGTAAAACTCGTTTCGTACGGCAGTTACGGCAATTCGAGTGGAAAACCGCGGGTTCGACAAACCAGGTAGAACGGCGCGTTGCTAATCGATCTTCATAGATGGAAAAGTTTGCCGATCTTGCGACATCGCGATACGGACACTTTTTTTCCCACCGAAAACTCGGCGAACCGGAGAAAAAAGAAGGGACTTTTTTTTCTACGATAGAACGCGGCAAAAAAATTGCAAATTCAGCCGGATCTTCCTTAATGCGAGTTAAAGGGATATTAACGCGAAAGTAAAATCGCCGGGGATCTGGTTACCATCCTTGGGAAATAAAAATTCGCGGAATTTCGCGAGAGCGGCGGGAAAAATATTTTCTTATTAAATAGAGTTTCATCGTCGAAGTTGGAGAGCGTGGAAATTCGTTCCATAAAAATTTCCGATACTTTCGTTCTCGTATCTATGTGGAGAGAAGGCACGAAATTTAAAGGGCAAGGTACAGTTGCCTCCGGGAGGCACTTTGTTAATGAGCTCAACAGGTGCGACAGGCAGGGCGAGAGGGAGACAACGAGAAAGGAGGGAAAGGAAAGAGCATCACGGGGACTGACCCGCGAATATTGGGGAGAAAATCAAACTCGGATTTTCGTCGATGAGCGAAATATCGCGGGGGAGAATAATCAATTTTCAGCTGGTTTTTTAATAAATTGCGCGGATTGTCTATTTTTATCTCGCGCTAAGATTCTTGTATTTTCGTCGATTAACGAAATATCGCGGAGAAGAATAATCAATTTGCTGCTTGATTTTGAATAACTTCGCGGACTATCTTTATCTCGTACAAAGATTTTTGCATCTTTGATATACGCAGCTTCATTACTATTGTTGTATGATTTTCCACTTTGTCACGAAGTTCTACACCGCATATTTTGGTCCATTTCATACCAGCTTTATACCAAAGCAGTATATTACAAATAAATGAATTTGGTCATGAAACTGGGACACGTTGCCCATACCTGTTTTAAGGGCGTTGGATACCCCCCCGTTTTGGAAGGGTTTACGCCGTCGAATGCACAGGCCACAATTGTTGACCGATTTTGATGAACAATAGCTCGTTTGAAAGATAAAGGATGATCCATGCGTTGTCGAGAAGCCGAATTTTGATAAAACCTTTTTTTTATCAACAAATAGTGATTCAAAAAATTGCTAAAGTTCAAGACAATTT
Source organism: Pemphredon lugubris (assembly GCA_933228935.1). Taxonomy (NCBI): domain Eukaryota; kingdom Metazoa; phylum Arthropoda; class Insecta; order Hymenoptera; family Crabronidae; genus Pemphredon; species Pemphredon lugubris. The sequence continues at coordinate 14,073,499 of OW121818.1, forward strand.
TACGCATGGAAAGAAATTTTTTATCAAAATTCGGCTTCTCAACAACGCATGGATCATCCTTTATCTTTCAAACGAGCTATTGTTCATGAAAATCGGTCGAGAATTACGACCTGTGCATCCGACGAGCTAATGCGTGTTTTCGCCCATTTTCGTGAAAAATCCTGAAAAATATTCTGCGTCCACTAGCGACCCCAATTTCAGCGGCAGAAGAGCCGAAACTCCTTCCCCCACTACGAACCTAACGCACAAGCATGGGCTGGTGTGCGTGTAATTTGGCTAGGCGTGCGGTCAATGTATAGGTGTTTACCGTTACAGCGGAAAATCACACCGACGGCACACAACTCTGATCCATTCTAAACTCTTGCGAATAAGCCAACTCGAGCCGCTCGGGCCTTTTTGACTTTCCGTCCCGTCTCCACCACGCAATGCATCGTAAGGGTATGACGCTCTGCGTTTCCCATAGAATGCTTCTTGACCAATTTCGATGATCAAGGACTCATTTGAAAGATAAAACATGAAGGAATGCGCATGATATTTTAGAATTTTGGAAAAATGTAATCTTCGTGGAGAAAAGAGCGTTAAAAAGTTTAAAAACATTTTCCGGAATAGAAAAAAGCCATTTACAGAAATTCTGAACGATAACACGATTGTGTATTCATCTTTTATCTATCAAAAGAGCCATTAATTATCCAAATCGGATATCTAACACGGGTTGGAGAATTTATAACGTAAATCCATGCACTGCCTTCAGCGGCGCGCCGCCGTGAAGTCACACCGAGGGGTAATTATATCTGGTTCGCAGATATAATCCACGGTCAGATTGATCGTCAAATAAACATTCAATTTTTATTCTGTCAATCTTTCCTATTACGGGAAAAAAAATGAAACCAAAATTTTTTTAAGAAAGTTAGACATACATACATAAGTTCTCACGAAACACGTGAATAATTAAAGAATAATACTGTTACAATAATATTGTAACAATATGTGAAACAAGTACGTCCCAGATTTCACGTTACTCTTGTGTTTGTCATTGTTGAGAAGTCTAAAATCCTAGGTTTTCCCAACGTAGTGACAAAATCCCGGTGACTTACATTCAGATAAAAGGGGTAATCGAACAGGTATACGTTACTTTACGCCGTAACAATGTCATATCGTGCATTCGATGACCGTAGCATTCTATAACCGAGAAAGGTAGTACGTACATTTCGTACATTTCGGCAGGCCTCACTTATACCTGCTTATACCGGGGACCGCTAGACGTTGGACGAACCCCGATTTTCGCCACATAAAAGACCTTCTCTCTTCCTCCCTCGCTCCGTCGCGGTCACTCCTTCTCGTGCAGTGAAAATTCAAAGAACTCCAACGTCTAGCCGTGCCTAGCCGTTGCGGGTATAAACAAGGCCTACCGAAATCCACAGGGTCCCGGCTCTTCTCAAGGGGCCTTGAACAAGTGCGAAGGAAAACACCCCGACGGGTGTATTTCGCGCTAGTCTGACTTTGGATTTCAAAAATAGCGACCTCCACATGGTGAAATCTGGACAGTTTTTGACAATTCGGAAAATATCACCAACTTGCAAAGAGCTACTATCGCTTTACTCGATACCTCTTTGATTCTAATTTGTTCTATTATGTCAGAGTTCTTGAGTTTCGTATGCAATGCAATGACAGTTGATCCATATACATACCTACCATTATATCATATGGATTCACATCTTTATGTGATTTTTCAGTCATGGTCAAATTGTATAAATTATACCATCTTTATACTAGTTATCGAATTGTAATCCTATATTGTTAGTCACAACAGAAATGATTACCAAAATATATGAACGGTGCTTATTCGTAACTGAAATGGATCAGAGAATGACAGCTGGTAACACGTGTTTCATTGACATGAAATGCACCGGAGTAGCGAATGCTTTCTGTAGGTGTGCGTGCGTATCTGACTCTGTCGGTGGGCCCGAGCGGGACGTAAGGGGTACAGCGGGCCGGGGGGACTTCGACGCGTAAGAGCAAAGTGGGGACACTACTCCCCTCAAGCGCCTGTAGTTCGCATATTGTCCGCCACCCGTCGCTGAAGTCACGCACGGGTTTTGCTCAGGGTATCCAACGCCCTTAACCCCTTGAACTGCAATTTATTTTCAGTCAGCACTGCTCAGGCAGACAATTTAATTTTCTTAGATTTAAGATGAGGCATTGATATAGAAACTTACGGGTTTGGTGCTCAAATAATTTGTTATTATTAAAAATAATATTTGTTTCACACATTTATATGAATGTTTATTGTTATATATACGTATAAGAACATAATTAGTGTCGTGAAATACTTCACTAATGTGTAACAAAAATATTACAGTTCTACATAGTATTTAAACGAAAAAAAAGTACAAGTGTATCAAAGCAATAGACTCGATATGACTTACACATACTTCTCTCATAAAAAGCATCAACCCTCAATAATATCTGGCGACTGCAGCTCGTCATTGTCAGTCTGCTCAAGAAAGTTCATGACGAGCAGCACTCGTCATTTCAGTTCAAGGGGTTAAGCAATTGCACGAATAGAATACTATCGATGAAGTATGTAGCGATAATAATACGCGCGCTGACATATTATGACTTGTACGTCATTCGAAACGGGGCCCATCGTTAAGATTCTCGCCCCAGGTGACGCAAATCGAGTCAAGAGAGGATGAAGGAATTTTCGAACGGATATGCTAATTTACAAAGCTTTTGTACCGACGATAATTCTGGGTAACACCTCGGGCAAGTCGATGCAGTGATTTAATTAGAGTGGTCGGACGGGGAGGATCCCTTTGATGGAAATGCGGGGGTGTGTACTCCTGTGAACTCAATAGCCCTGTTTCTGGAACAATATACAATCTAAGTTCTAAACATCCTGATGCCAAGGGCAGCTTATACGTGGGATACTAGCCTCCATAAAGATTAAAACTTTGTACCTTCGATGACGAGAGCCATCGATTTATAATTTTTTATTAATTATTCTAACCGGGTAGCGTTTTTGAATTATTCTAACCGCAGTTTACACGTACTATATTAATGTTTGCGTACATTAGAAGTTTGGACTTTCAATAGCGCAGTCATCGCTTTATAATTGTTTATTATTTATTCTAACAGCGTCGGGTTTTTATTATTATTCTAACCGCAGTTTACGCGTACGATACTAATGTTTTTCGAATATTAGAAGTTTAGACTTTCAATAGGACAATCATCGTTTGATTTTTTAACCGCTTGAATTTTATTACACGGTATGCTACATTTTTTTTAATAACGGCGTAATATGTTCTTGGTACAATGTTTTCAGTTAAACACTTCGCGCAAAACGACACGACGATATCAAAATCAACGAAGTAATTCTTGAGAAAAGATTTCATAACCTTTAAACGATTGTTCGCTTCGACTCGACTGGGGACACTTTCTTCTACCGATTAACGCTAATTACGTTTAATTATGGTAACAAGCGCGTACGCGAAACGATCTTAGTGGAAAGTATCAATGGAGTCGTGTACCCTCATTTTCTTCAACCATCTCCCAAGATAGTAAGAAGGGTAAAGCGAGTTCGTTAAGCTGATCAATTTTTTCACGGAGTTAGCGATTCACAAAATTTTCTATAAGTCGGAATTAAGGAAGTAATCTTAACCCTTCGGGTGCTCCAGGCGCTTATACGGCATCCGTAAAAAAACGATATTCTTTCCATTGAAAAAATCACATCTTTCACAATTTTTCAGTTATCAGGATTCAACAAAGTGCGATTTAAAGCTGAGGATACGCGCAATCGTAAAAAAATTGGTACACCTCGTAATTTAATAAACATAACCCCGGAAACCTTCAACGACAATTAGACGGCTGTCTGAAGGAAGGGTATACGTTGATCGGTCGTCATTTTAATTACCACAGCGAGAGAAGAATCATATTTCCTCATTTCTGTAAATTCGATCAAGCGTAACGTGCGTCCTTCTTCCAGACACCCATTTAATTATACTCTTTACCATGGAACGAAGTGCCAACGTTAGCAACTCAGCTTCATCGTTAAACGAAAATCGGTGCTCGACGATCCGTGAGATTTACTGCTCGGGATCGAAGGGGTTAAACCGCGGGCGAACAAGAAATTTACGCCAAAGTGGACAAGCAGTCGCGTAGAATTAATGCGTTGCAATTCTCCGCGGATCGCAGCATGGGACAAAGTGTTCCCGCACCTGGCCCCGGCGTTATAGTAGCAACGGACCTGAGGTGATATCGTATAAAAGCTGCCGAGTTTACGTCGAAGGTATGCACCGACGATACATGTCGTTCTAATTCGTTTGGTTTCAGTTTAATCTGCGATGCGTAGGTACCTGTACCGCCAGTTGTGCGTAATATAAATCCGTGTTTTATCGAGCAAAAGCTTGAACAACGGAATCACGATTACTCCTCCGCGTGGAAACAAATTTTCATTTCAAGAGCATCGATAATCGCAACGGTTGGCAAAAATCGTACGAACATTACTTCAAAACGATAACCCCGGTACAACGTGAGTTTCAACCGTGTATATGTATATTTCACCTGCGCGTAGTGGTCGAATCTAAAAGTCGCATTGGATCGATTCATGCTCGTGCAAGTTTGAATTGATTTCAAGATGCTGAAAAATTACTAGCGAAACGGTATATTTGAATAGAACTTTCCACGACCAGAATTTCTGTTTTCCGATACCCGATTGAGTTATTTTATTCGATGTTCCATATTTTCAACCATTCCAATAAAACTCAAAAATACCTTCACAATACCTTCACGCCCTTTAATTCATTTCGCCAGAATTTAATTTTCACAACATACCGAAAATACCCGAACGCACGCGTACCGACCACTCGTACAATTTTTTTTACTTTTTACTCCGTAATTGACAATCGAAATTCTGCCCATGTACGCGTGTTTCACCGTGTTCGGCGTATCACGAAACTATCATGTGGTACGCGGATCCCGTGTAGTATTGACTTAATTAATATCGAGGCAAATTACAAACACATCTCGGGGAACGTGATTTACTTGACAATACCACGATAACGCAAACACTTGGGTGAGTTTTGTGTTTACGGTTTCCCTCATTGCGATCAGAGACATTCGCGGAATGATTTAATCAACCAATGAACATCAACGACCGTGCAAACCCCACCGAATATCACCGCGGGGCATTATTGTTCGTTCGAAGTAAACAACGATCCGCCGTTGCGTATTCGTCGGCCGATACCCGAGACCGATCGAACGATAATTAACGAACCCGGTCTGGTACGTCCCGGCGATCTCTAACAATGTTGGAATAATTAGAATGGTTTCGCTTCCGCGAACAATATCGCGTTTGCCGGTGTTAAGGACAAAGCGCAAAAATTTTTGTATTCCAAGATTTTAATTACGAGGTACTTCTTGATATATTAAAAAGTAATCCCGCGTGAAAATATAGGTTGCTCCCTCCCTTTGTTCTCTCCCCATTGTCCTCGTTATCGCGTGTTAATTCTTCCGGTTGCTTTTTACTCCTCGTTCGTAGTAGTCTCGCGTCATAACGGTGTCATTGGTTATACGATAAACAGACGCGGACTATGCCGAACGCGAAGAGCTTTCGATCGACGTGTATTGTACGTTGGATCGTGTCTAGCTATTCAGAATTTTCCCAGGATAGAGAATCGAGAAATAAAATTACGAGGATTTTCACAAAAGAATATTTCAATTTTCACAACGGCAAAAGAAGAACCGGAAGAATATAGTTTATTACCGTTTCTTTGTGCTTTGCACCGATTTCTGTGTCATGTTCGAGAGGGACGTAGCTTTACTCGCGAACGGGCAGTTGTTAAAAACACACCTCTCACTGTTTCTACATTTTGCATTATTATTCTGATTACTCATTGCTCACGGCGATGCTTCAGAAACGGGTTAAGGATGGGAAGTAAAATTACGGCGATTTTCATAATATAATACTTCTGTTTCACGACGGTAAAACAAAAACCGTAAGAATATGGATTATTACCATTTGTTTGTAATACCGGGTTCTGTACCACGTTCAAAAGAGACGAAGCTTTACTCGCAAACGAGCCGCTGTTAAAACACACCGCTCGTTGTTCCTACCATTTACATTATTATTTTGATCACTCATTGCTCATAGCAATGCCAAAAAACGGATTAAGAATGACAAATAAAATTACAAGGATCTCTTCAAAAGAATATTTCAATTTTCGATAAAACAAAAACCGGAAGGATATTGTTTATTACCGTTTCTTTGCACTTCATACCAGTTTCTGTACCACGCGTTCAAAAGAGACGAAGCTTCGCTCGCAAACGAGGCGCCGTTGAAACACACTACTCTCTGTTTCTACCCTTTACATTATTATTCTCATTACTCTCTGCTCACGGGCAATGCCTAAAACGCGAGCTAAGTATGATCGAGATGTATCGTGGGCATGAAAAATGATGCGTTGCGAGAGACGCGCTGGAAAGCACGTAGAAGACCGGAACGCTTTACGGATCGGTCGAGCTTCATCAAAGTCGAAAGCGTAGGTAGGTGGGTATGTTTCCTCGCCAGCTCCGCGGAGTGCAGATGACAAGTGTTAATATCTGGCAAAGGGGTCGAAATTTTCAGCGGAAACCCCCGGCATAAATCCTCCAGCGTGCTCGGGACGGACCATTGTTTTTGTCGTAGCGCTTGCACGCCACGAGAAAGGGAACCCCGCGCTAAGCGATAGAGCCAGGAACGTATACCGCGGGTTCCATCGATAGCGCGTTTCGCGAATTAACGCTTTTGCGGCCATCAAGATTATAAATTTTCGCGTATCCGCCCGCAATTCCGCGCGGTGTCGTTTCTCCGCCGTTGAAATTACGGCAACGCGATCGAGGGCGCCGATGTGTACGGCAATGCGCGCGTCAACTAAAATGAGAGAGAGAGAGAGCGTATATAGATATCGAGCGATTTCAATTTCCGCGGCAAGTTAATTTTCCGTGGGAAGGTTTATTCGGTAAATTACTTTGCGCCCGGGAAACTGTCGCGAAATGGAATATTTTTTTTTTCTGGTTGCCACGCAAAAGTTCGCTCAACGTTATCGCGATATCGACCGCGAACGTTCTAACGTATGTACGTCTCGTAAAAACCGAATCAAATGGTTCCTCTCGTTTTTTCTATTTTTTTTTGTGTGTAATTTACATTTTGCAATAATTATTTCTAAAGCCGAATCTTTGGGAAGATTTAACCTTGCAATTTGATCGACGACAATACATCAATTATTTCTAAATAATAGTTTCTAGATTCTATCTTATTCCACCTTTGCGTTCTCAAACGCGTCGTACCGTTTCAATAATACGCGGAGTTTAATACCCTACGACAAAGTGCTTTCATTACACAAAATTTCTCACTCGACGCGCCTCGCGCGTTTGACGGCGTAAAAAGGTAGAAAAATTTCCTGATATACAAGATGAAGTAGGACAGGAATGTGCGACCCTGCAACGACCCTTTTGCGAGCGACTAACCTACGCCGAGGGAAAACTGTTCTTTGATGCGTCGCGAGTAATTACGCCTCGCCAAAGCGTTTGAAACTCAATAGAAGTACCGGGGACAACGGAATACTTTTCCATTAAACGTAATTCCGGGTAGACGCGATCGTAACGCGGATACAGAGGGCAAAAGTAGGGGCGGGGAGGGGGCCGACGAAAATCAGGAGACGTCCCTGAGCGGTTTTCGTCTCGTTCGCGGAAGCCGGTGAGAGCTTCGCAAACGAGCGATTGCCCTTTTGAGTCGTTGCCACCACGCCCTTTTCGCGTAATTTAAAACACTCTCGCGCCTCTGATGAAAGCCACCGGTACGCCGCACTTTTATGAATTGTTTACCGAGCCGTCGCGACGCGACGGTTTGTTCCAAACTTGTTTTTCGCTTATTCCAAATCACGCTCGTACGTTCCCGCTCGGGTTTTTAATCTCCCTCCGTCGTTTTCTTTGGCGTGGGTACCTGTGATCCGAGAATTTTATTCTGGAAATTGGTCCCCCCCCCTCCCTTGTCGTAATTCGCACCTCCTTTAGCTCGACTGAGGAAAAAGAATTCGATGGATGCCTGGGAGGGTGAGTATTTCTTTTTACACGTTGATTTTTGACGTTTCCCGAGGGAGGAAAGATTGAATATTTTAATTGAAAGCTGATGGTGATTGAGGTATTTATCGAAAGCGTTTAACGAAGTTCAAGCTTTTGGTTACGGTTGGACTTTCCGCAACACTGTACCCCTATCAACGCGGACTGCGCGTAAACTGTTTGTTTCTAAAGTTTCTCTGACACGCGTACTTACTCTTCAACGATAGCTTTGAAATTGTTAGGAAATGTGAAATAAAGCGACTGACGAGAACAGTCACGTGATACTTTAAACATATTTATAGACAGAGTTCAAAATATCATATTACACTATAGAGTACTGTTCAAAGAACATGATATTCACGAATGCTACTATAGGGGCTACCTTTCGTACAGATGTCTTCCGCGGAAGCCACTATAGATGTTATCGCAATTATGCTATAGGTACCGAAAAATGGTTTCTTGGCCCCGAAACGTGTGTTTTACTTTGACTTTTCACGTACCACGGGACCACTCGAATTAAGATAGACAGAAGCAACGTAAGCATGACAGACTGAACGGAGTACTTCGTACCGAAGGAACTTCCTCCATGGAAAATTATTCGCATGGCCCTTTATCTATTACCCTCCCTCCCATAAAATTCACTTTCCGAATTGGCTAACGTAAAAATTTTAACGATCACCGCTGGTCGTTTTAAAGGGCGTAACTTCAACTGAAATTCAGCGCAGCTCCAATTTTTCTTTCCCCTGAAGGAAATAGAGAGATTTGGACGGATGTCTTTTTACGTCCCTAATATTCTTCCAACATTCGTCCCAAAGTAGTAAAAACCACGACGGGAACGACGTCCGGGTATAATGAATAGTTTCGTTGGCTTCTTATCTGCGAAGGGTTTCGCTTTACTCTCTCGGAGGAGAATAGTTAATCAACGACAGAATGCTCCGTTCGGTGACATTTCACTTTTGAAAAGCTATTTTTATTTTCCCCCGGCAATAAAAAAAAAAACGGCCGGTATGTCTTCGAAGCGATTCTGTTTCGCTCCGATAATTCCCTCTCCCTCTGCCTCACCCTCTTTCGATCTCTCTCGTCCTCTTTCGATAGATGTCGATTTCGAAATAGAGATTGAGGACGCGTTCGTTTATGAGACCTCTAAAATTAGATAGTAACGACCGAAGCGACGCCATCTCGTTCTTGGCGAGCATCTGTTAGCCCACGTTGCGCGACTATGATAACCGCGCAATATTTAAAATTAGGCAAATATATTATTAGATCGTAATATGCTTGGTAAACTTGTAAGTACGAGCCGGATTCTCACTCGACGCGGTGAAGAGTCACGCGAATAACCGTTACTTGCGATGAATTTTAAATAGGTTTGTTAGTTGAAAATTCGATAACCCCCTATCGCGCGTTTCGTTGAGACAATAAACCAAATCCGCGCTTAATTATCTAAAACCGAGTTAATTTGTATATTTTATTTGTACCGTATATACATTCGTATATTCGCGATATCTCTTGACGTTTAATTAATATTGTCAACTTTGACACTCCACATATTTCATACTTGACAAACCAGTTAAAATAATAAATCTGCAGTCTTATAACTAATAAATCTTACATCTGATAAGTCGTAATAATAAATCTGAAGTCTTATAACTAATAAATCTTGCACCTAATAAGTCTTAATAATAAATCTGAAGTAAATTAACGTTCGTTGCGTATCTCATCGCTCGGGTACGCGCACGAATGGTCTCGGGAAAGAAATCATTTCCGCGACATTCCAATAAGAAAGTTTCGAAATTCGAAAAGTTCCGTCCATGATTTTCGTTTGTCTCCCGCGTCCAAAGTTTCCTTTGACGCGATCGTGTCTGGGTGCACGTTACGCGAGAACGATTCCGGAACAATTCGAGCCGAGTATCGATAACGGGCAGGGAATAGAAGAATAAAAGACGAATAGAGATACTCCCGTGCCCGTGCAGCGAGGAATATAGTCTATTCTGATATTCCTTTTCGCGAGAAATCGCATAGGTATACGAGCTCGAGACTCGTCGTATACGCGAAGCTTCTATCTCCGCCCATAAATTTCCCTACGCCGTGCAACGATTACAATATAATAAACCTTTATATTCGACGTTAAACTGCGTTCACGAACGTAACTGCCTCTCCGGAGAAAAAGATAACGATAAAAATGAGAAGAGCGGAGGAATGGAAAAAAGATTTTTCACGTTCGGCCTCTGTGCTCGCGATCGGTACGCTTTAATATGTATCTGATGGACATAGTTTTACAAAGGTTTGAAAGGTGAATAATTGGTGAGAATGCATCATACGCCTGTCGATAAGGCTTAAATCTAGATCATGCACATCTCTGGATCTATCTCCAAGCTTTTGTTTACACTATCAAGTGTATTTCGGGTCGCTGGTCACGAAATAATTATAGAATTTCTATTCTACTGAAAATTATTTCACAAGGAATCACATGTGATTGCGTGCTTTAGAAATAATTTCGAGGTCCGGAGATTCGGAGATGTTCATGATCTGGATTTGTTCCGTTGATAATTTAGAACAGAAACAAATTGCCGGAGTTGTATAAGAATTAATTCTTGCGTATTATTCGCGCATCCTGTTTTCTGGAATCAATTTTACCCATCGGCCGCGGTCTGTCGCCAGGTCTAACGAGGTATATGCATGCAAGTACACACAGGGCCGACTCAAGGCACGATGCAAGTGATGCACAGAATCAGAGCACCCCCTTACGGGACACCGTACAAGATTATTTATAAAAATAAAATGTATGCTGCTCAAAAAGTTGTTAAAAATCGACCAAAAATAATGAAAAAATGAATCTTATTGTAAATAAACTAGTATGAAAATAAATTTGAAACCCGCGCAGGTATGAATGACACTTCCTTTCGCAAATTAGAGTGGCGGGGGGGGGGGGGGGGCTGAAAAAGAACTTTGCAGCAGGGCGCCGACTAACCTAAGACCGGCCCTGCGTATCTCAAAACTGAAAATGCAACGCGGAACAGAAGAATAAAGTACAACAAATGACGAGAATCGAGTGTTCTCTTATGCCTTCGTGCACCTATCACGATGCCGGCTAACGCGCACACGCAGGATCCTGACGGAATTCGAGACGCGCGATGTTTGAGAATCAGTGGGGGAAGCTAGACTTCCTTTCCTGGTTCGGCAAGATGCGCTTGAATATCAACGTTTCAGACATTTCTCACGCGTTAAATCGTTACTCGGGGCCGTTCGTCTTGTCGATAGATGCGCGCGATTCCAGATTGGAAAGGTGGAAAAATGATCCGCCCGGTTATCGTGGCGCGGATCACGTTTTAACGTCTTGCGCGCGGCCACGCGTAGCAAATAAATATCCGTACGTTACGAGATCATGTTTACAATTAAGCGATTACGCTGTCAAACTTCCGGTAGAAGGGGTGAACTAAGGAAAATTTCTGCTGTTATGTAGTATCGTTTATATTGCACTGAGGCAACGCTGAGACCTAAATTTTGTTTACTATTTTGTATCAGTAGATCACAACAAATGGAGTAGGTACATTTAATACGTTAAGCCAGCGGTTCTCAACCTTTTTAGGACGGCGAACCCAAATTCTCGCCCCCCCAAAATCTATCGCGACTAACATGGTTTTACATTTGCAGGATAAAAAAGTAGTTCTAAAAAAAACAAAAATACGTGTTAATTAATTTGTTTATCACTACAATAATAATAGGAATCGTACGACTGTTCCAGGTAATTTTCGGAATTTATAATACTTTATACTTTATAGTTTATGATTATACAGTTTAAAAAACATAAACTTCTTAGAATCCGTATAACTAAAGAAAATCCTCACAATCCACCAATAATTGACTCGGGATCCAACAGTGCGTCGCGACCCACAGTTTGAGAAACGCTGCGTTAAGCTACAATTGATTTGACGAGGAATGCAAAATTTCCTCTACATTTCGAAATAAGATCAGAGGCGCAAATCGCAGTCACGCGATACGCAAACATCGAACGACGTTCGTTTTCGTTCATTTCTCTTTTCTCGAGAAAACATTGAGAGTGTTATTACATAACTATGTATACATATATTTATGTAGGAAATTCCATTTCCGGAGTCATACTTAATTCACCGTTTCCCATTGGAGTGGCGAAGATGGCACCGTGCAGCTGCTCGATCTCGGTGTGTCTCTTTATCGTCGTCCTGAGAAAAATAACGGGTATAAGGTGTCCCGACGTATCGGTGCACTTACCCCTCTCAATTTTTGTGAGTGCACGCGGTGATCGTTTCGCCGTCGTTACAATTTCTACGACCTTCGCGGAAAGCTCGGGGGAAAAAAATTGCGTGCTCGTAACGACGCACTTAATCACGGAAACACAGATTCGTTCGCGCACACGCTACGAGTGACTATCCCATTCATAAACCCGGCGCTATCTTCAACACGCAGTGAGATTTGTCGTTTCATTCCCTGTCTCGCGAAATAACACACGATACGGCCATTGTTGTCTTTGAATAACGCAAGTTGAAACACTTGGAATAGATGTATATTCGATCGAGGCTCTACCAACGTTTTAACTTTTAACCATTTGACCGTGCAGCTGGCGCATATGCGTTTTGACTCAAAACAGAAGCGACCAAGAATGCATTGGCGTTCATATGTGCGCAACATAAAAAAATGAAGATATACATTTTCGTTTTTTTTTAAACCGAAAAGGTTTTTTTACTTCTGATGTCGAAACTTGAACCTTTTTCCAACACACTCTTGATCAGAAAGTAGAATTAACTCTCACTTAGTCAAGTGGTGAAACTACGTGTGGACAACTCTTGGTTCTCTACTTCTTTAACACTAAATTGTTCTGTCGTTCATTATATTATAAATAATGAACTAAATATAAATAAATGAATGAATAATTACACATATTATAAATAAACGCAATATGAAGTTGTTTGAACCCTCTGTTAATCGTATATTAACTTTTACAGTCTTTGTTCCCACCTGTGAAGCTTATGCGGTGGAGGGTTAATTGGTTTGATTTTAAATTATTTTATTTATAATTTATTATTACTAATTTACTTCGGCCCTTGACTCGGAGACAGAATGATAACTTAGCTCTCAAACTAGAGACCCTACAAAAATTGTCTCGGACGAAAGTTGATATTTATCGAGAAACAAATATTCCCTTGTCACGCAATATCAAACAACTCGCGCGCTTAGTACTACACGTTTTTATTTCCAAATATAACAGTTATAGGATTAATCTGTTTCAAGCATCTCCGTTCCTCATTCCACAGTGCATTTCCGATACGCAAAGAAACCAACAACCGCGGCGTATGAAAATGATTAGCTCCACGCTGAAAATTTATACGCGTAACGCTGAGATGTTTTAACGCGAACGCTGAGTATTCATTACCATAATTCCCATCTTACTGCCGGCGACCATAGAATTCTTTCTCGAAACTCTACAACGCGGTAGCGGAAAGTGCCTCACGGCTCGAGGGAGAAACGCGGGCGTTAAGGTGGCGCAGAGATCCGTGACGAGGTGTCGAAAGAAAACACAGCTGTACGTAGAGTATTTAAGATAACAAGAAAGTAACAACTCGCGAGTCTCGTTTAACGTTCGGATATTTTCCCGTAACGAGCATCGCGACACGTTTCACGCGGCGCGCTATCTTCGTCGAAACTGCAGTTTCGAAGAAAGATATGAGAAACGAGAGGAAGAAACGGGGGAAGAGAGGAAGGCGGCGGAGATTTTAATAAACCCACCGCAATGAGATACATAGAAAGTATGTAAATTATATCCCGCGATGAATTAATAAACTGGAAGTATCCTTGCGCTTATTCTTATTACCTCCGCCATACTTTCCAACGATCACTTTTATTTTTTTTCTTTCGGCGAACGCGGATCATTCCGCTTTCATTATCCCGCGCATTCCAGTTGGTTAAACAAAAGTACGTCGATCGAACCTCCGTAGCTCCACGCACGCGTATCTCGCGCTGAGAAAAGAAACTATCGTTAAAAGGAATCCCTCGCCAAGAGACATCGTATTCTCGAAAGAATGGTCCGCCGATCGTTAAAATTCCAAAGAACGCAACGATGCTCCTCGCAAAACTGCACGCATGATCGTGCGTATCGCGATAAATTGCAAACGTCCGGTGTATCGGTGCGTTAACGCGGCTAGGGGGGAAGGCAGATAAACCAGGGAGAATAAAGTACGAACGTAATATCGTTTCGTTCGCGCTTTAAAAAAAAAAAAAAAAAAAATCTCGTTACCCGCAGACAGTTTTATCCAACCTCCGGCATATTTGTATCCACGCTCAACCTCGTCGAAGGTACAGTGGCGTATTTCACAAAACGCTCGGTTTGCCGAACGCGATTCGCGCGAGAGCAAACGCTCGGAGCGTCGTAGTCGCTGGATACGCGTAACGTATTAAAGAGGCCGACGGCGGAAGCGTGGGGGGGGGGGGGGGGGACGAAAAACTCCCTCCTTGCCAAAAAATTGACAGCCTTTTCGTTGGATTGCCGAGCCATAATATTTTTCCTGCTCCACGGCTCGGGAGAATTACTTCCCCCTTTCTTTATGTTTCTCCCACTCGAGTACGCGAGTAACCGCTGTACAGCGACTTTTGCGGCAGCAGTCGCGACAAGCTTTCCTTTTTTTACCGGCGTCCTCCACCCCGGAATCTTCTCGCGTGGATTTCATTCAATCTCGTACCTAACCGCCCCGGCAAATGAAATTTTTTCATATCCTCATCGCGAAAGCATCGGTTTCATATTGTACCCCCTCCCCCCCCCCCCCTCACACCCATCCCGCTCTATTACTCCCACGTTACGGACTTTTATCTCCCCTTTAAGTTCCAGCTAGCGCGGTACGAACGTGGATTTCCCTTCCGTTTCCCGCGGCACGAATGTCGCGCGTATATTCGTACATAAATTGTATTTGTTCGATCGAATTAAATTTCCCGAAAGCTCGTACCGTCGCTTCATTTTCGTTAACGTAGCGCACATCCGTGGTTCCCGTGGAAGCGAGAGAGACACATCGTCTCCCCCCCCCCCTCCCCCTCCCCCGCCTCCTCCGACCGGAGATAATTTCCCGGAAATTCGTTGGTTTTACTCACTGCGCTCCCGTATCTACAGTTTAATCTAGTTTAACAATGATAATGAAGTACCGCGCGCTAACATCTAACTACATTCAGACTACGATAATTCCCCCCCGCTTTTGTGCGGCGTCTGCTTCGCGACTTAATCCTCTAATGTAACGCGTAAGCGTGGCGGTATCATAAAAAGTCTGCGAAGCGTAAGGAAATTTGGTGATGGTTTGTACTTTGCGATAAAGTAACGGCGCTCGTAACACTATGTGTAAAGTTCCTGAATTGTGTCTGAAATGTAATATGTTAGAGAAATGACCCTTTTTGACACTAGGATTACCGACGAACAACTCGGTATATGGACCGTTTGTTTTGTAAGTGGTGCAAGTTCATTTTTTTTCTATTTTTTTTTAGTTTTACACTCTTTTAATCACAAATTATGAGATATCCCATTTGTTTTTTTTAAATGGACTTACACCACTTTCAAAATGAACGGTCCTTATGTAGGTATACCACGTACAATTTTACAACAAAAGGTAAACAAAAAAAGAAGTACTTTACAGTATTAATTATTTACATATTGTAGAAAAAGTCATACAAAATTTTCGAAAACAAAATGTATTGAAAACAAGTAATGATTATAAGAAATGTCAAACAAATCGTTTTGACTCCGTTGGTAGATCTAGTGTTAATCACGTGCACTTGTTTCGGTAAAAGTAAATAGCTCGCAGTTCAAATATATTTATAAATTTGCAGAGTATGTATGTCCACGTAGATATGTGTACCAATATGCATGCAGGATGCAAAATATGCACCCAGCATATATATTAAAAATAAACAATAGGTGCTCTTTAGCGAAATCGAGCATCGGCAATGTTTACTTTTTTCATCCGTTTTCAATTTTAAAAAGCACAAAATTAATTTCAATAAAAATCTTGTCACTTCAAAAAAATCGCCTCGCGCGCGCAAACTTGGAGGATCGTTTCCAGAAACCAGGGATTCATTAATAAAAAAAAAAAACTACCTCACCGCGTAACGGATACTAATTTTTTCCCAACTTTGGCACCCACAGTCGCGGGAAAGTTTGCCCCTTTACGAAGCAGAAAATTGATTATGATGTACGAGCTTTTAATATCATATCGCCGGGATATTCATTTACAAGCTTTCCAATCGATATCCGTTATGCCCGGGCTTTCACGTGGACACTTTTGGAGCAATTGCCGGTTCAATTAGTCCAATTTACACGATGGCTATCCACCGACGATCGATCGCCAGCGGTGAAGGGGATCCGGCTAAACGAGCCAAACTTTTCGACGCATTTTCGCTGCTCGTACATTCATTCACCTACGCTGCACCCCCGCGCTTCCCACTCACCGACGTACACCTACGCAACGAACGCGGGAAAAGTAACTTTACGATATTTTTCAACGCTGCCCGAGTAACTTTTAGTTGCCGAAAATAGCCGTACTAACCGCTTTAGCGGTAAGTAATTCTTTTTTTTTCTTTTTTCATCGCACACTTCACTTTTTAGGGTCTCGCTCGGAGTTTCGCGCGAGCACGAGTAATTTCTACTTGTCGAAAATATTCCCATCAACGGTTTACGACTTTTTTTTTTTCATTGCGCCGCTCTCCTTTTACGGCATCCGCTATTATCGAGTATAAAAATTATACCGATGGGTCGATAAATAGATTTACGACGATCTCTATTATTTGAGATGTCCTATAAAGATGGTTCTTCCCGATGGAAAGATACGGAATATATGCTCGTTAAATCAGCAGACAATGGGGCGGGTAATTTGGAATTATGTTCCATATTTCTCCCGGGACCGAAAGATGGTTTCCATGATTTGGAAAAAAAAATTGGACGACTATCCCTCCGCGAAATAACTTCAAATTAGAATTGAGTTTTCCCAGAGGTAAATTTTAATTTACCGAATGGTCATCCCCGTATATTGATAACAAATGAGCGCCGCGACGACTGAAACGGAGTTTTTTTTCATTCTCCCTCGGAGCGAGGGATTTATATTTTCCATCCGTTCATTTTCTTCGTTGATAAACTGCCGACTAAGCAAACACCGGCTTAACGCGCACCGTAATAAACTATAGCGTCGACGTTAATTCGAATACGCGCGTGCACTGATTAGAACACGATTAAAATCCTTTGAAGTCACGTGAAGTCTCGTCGGACTCATCCTTCGGCACATACGTTTTAAATATTTATACGAGGTGACTCTTGATAATGGTTTAATTCCTCGAAAGAACTTTTTAAAGTCCAATTACTCGCCGGGGCGTCGAGGGTACCTTCATTTACATTGTTAATAATTTAACTTCTCGAGGGACGAATTTTTGAAATTAGAAAAAATGATTAACTTTGTCAAGCGTCAAGTTTTTTCTTCTTATTTCGAAGTGATTGACATTAAATCAGGAAATATTAACGACAGCAGGTATGGTATATAAATTAAAATAAATAATATAAATGTAATACATATTAAATACATATTCTCGGAACGGTGATTCATACAAACCTTTCATAATTCGTAGATTTAGAAGTGTCTCGAAATCCTAGAAATTGATATTCATCTCTTAGCCCGTACCTCGACATTAACGCGATCTAATCTTCAAATGCGACTCTTTCGAGCATCGCATCATTCACGCCGCGGAAACCAAGTTATCTAATTTCAACGGTAAATATTTTCACACGGGGGCGTCTTTATTTGTAGGTACAAACCGTTAAAGCAAGGACTGAAAACACGTGTACTTGAAATATTACCGAGGGACCCACCGGAGAGCCGCTGCAATTGATTTCGAAACCAATTAAGGAAGTTACCCACTCCGTCGAAACGACGAGTACGACGTCCGCTTATCAGTCTTCCGCCAGAAGACTCCGTTGGAAGATAAACATACCGTGATCGAACCCGCCGTCTCGAGAACCAGTTAGTTTTAACGACAACACGACGGATCGACGTTTATCGATAAACAACGAACGGCCGTTCCTGGAAGAATCATTGATTAACCCTTTCGGACTTTATATGCAAAACGGTGCAGGATAATCGAGACTCTCAACGTATTTCAACGATAGTACAACAACGAATAGCATGCTGGTATAATTGTCTATCGAATCGACTGCAAATAGGAGAAACTGCGTCGAGGAATTTTAATTCTAGATTCCTAAGGTTGTAAATGGGATACTTTTATCACTGCTCGTTGCTTTAACTCACTCGAGACTGATTACACACCGCAAGAGTAATGCATTTCGTAGCTAAAGGGGCCACTGCACACCGCGTACAAGGATCATGAACTAAACAACAACTTTTGCTCCTGGGAATCGTCTCAACATCTTTTTCTTCGTCTCGAACGTGTAGTAGACTCAGAGATACAGGAAATAGGATTATTAGAAACATATGGCAGGTTTAATAAAAAAATTGTACAATACAAGGACGTGAATGCAAACACGTCGTTTTCTCTGTGAAACTTCGTAAGGACTGGATATTAACACTAGATTGCCGGAGCAGGACAATGTGCCTCATTTACTAGTAGTGAAAGATAATGATCTTCATCATACGTATAGCCCCCAGAAAAAGAAGAGCTTGCGTTCTATCCGAAAGTGAATCAAGTGCTAGTGATAGTTATCGTTAAAATAAAATTTTATTTTTTTTGTAAACTTCAATTTTGATGTTTGAGTCAAATTGACTCTTTCCGCATCCGGCAATCTAGTGTTAACGGTCATTCTTAAAAGAAAATGCACTCGCCCGTATGGCGGCCATTCTCAAGTGCACTAGATAATGCATCTTGGCAACGTCTAACATCCAGGAGCGTATGCATAAGATTCATATAATTTTCCACTCGCAATACTATAACTGGGTTAACCGGATTTAATTCAAATCCGAAGAGCTTCATCGCATACCGTATCCATAAAAATTCCCTTCACTCCGCTTTACCTCCGGTCTAACAAAGAACGCAAAAGTACAGCGCGAACCATCGGTTCCCTTTAACCGTAAAGCCAGAGTCGATCAGTGACTCGCCAAAGCGTTTTACGAAAAGAATCCCGCGCAAGAATAGTTCGAGTTTGCCGGGATTAATAAGGATCCCGTGGAGTACAGAAAGGAAGATCGAATCTTTCTCGGTAGGAAGCCCGAGAGTCGTTCTACGGTTCGTCAAAAGTGTTTCATGAAAAGAATCTAGCGCGAGAAAGACGCGAATACGTGTTCTTATTTATCAAGCATTCCGACGTGCCGGCTACCTAATGTGTAATCATTCGCCAAGAACGAAATTAAATTGAACTGGTAGAGCGTGGGAAATGGTTTTATCGTTAACGTTCACATGCCCGATTCTCTCGCAGGTATCTTTAACGTAACGTCAGTCCATTCCGCGAATTACCGTTGAAGATAGTTTCTTACCGGGATAAGATAAAGGCGTGGACGTTGGCGAGATAAAAATGCCGGGGAAATAGGATCATCCGTCTTATCACGTGTACAGCTCGCATCTTCTCCTCGTACATCCGTTATTTTCTATTTCAAACTCTAAAACTATTTCCTCCGAAATATTTGTACGTCTCCTTCTCCTTGCGCGGAAGTACTGAAATAAGTTCGGCGTAAGGTACGTCCGCCGGTATTCCTCTATTCGTTTACCGTTCACTTTTCTTTATGGACCTTATCGACCTGCCATTCGCACACGCGTATTTATCACGAGTTCGGCGGAGGCGAAAACACGAATCATCGTGGATATTCAGATTTATATCGAAGCGCGAGATAGGTACGATAAGAGTCGATCGAGTAGACCAAGTCTGTACTTTAAGAGACCGTCGTTAGATTTTGTATTTAGCCTCTCCTCCTGCCGCCGTTCTTTCAAAAGTAAGGACGCGTTAGGTCTCCAAAAAATTGCATACTTTGACACATTCTACGGCAGAGAATGAATTTTCTTCATAACTGTCATGGCAACCATCGTAAAATATAAACTTTTCCCTGCATAGTAAAAGAAAAATAAAGTCCGTACGATTTTTCTTCACCGTGTTACGACTTATCAAAGTTACCTATGCATTTTTGTGCAATTTTTCAGGGAAGTAACGCATCCTTACTTTTGGAACAACGGCAGGAGGTGGGCGGTAGGCTAAATTCAAAATCGTGGACATCCAGATTTATATTGAAGCGCGAAAGAGTCAGGATAAGAGTGGATCGAGTTGACGAGTAGTAACTGAGAATTGTATAACGAATTCAAGACATGTACCAATTCTTAGAAATCAATTGAGTAATTTCATTAATTAATTCGACAAAGAGATGAGGATCGCGAAAGAATAGCCAGAGCCTCGGCGATCGGAAGGAAGGTACTATTCCCGGAATGGTGTCCCTGAGCAAAGTTCGAGCATTTTCATTTTTCCGCAACCGATTTTTCCGATTCTCGAATTAATTCCATCCATCTTGAATTCTCACTACGATTAATTTACGAATCAACTTCAACGCGCCTACGTATAATGTGTATAATAGTCCCGTATTCTAACGTTTGTCTAACGATTATTTTAAAATGCTATTTGCATCGCGTTATCGTCTTCAAACGCGCGGGATCATATCCATTAACTTTCGGTTGATAACACAATTCTGATATGCATTCTCCGTATTATTATTTCAACATTTTCATTTGTATTAAACTGTTTTCGGACTCAAGCGGAAACTGAGAAACTGAAAACGAGAGTGAAACTCAGTTATACCGTTTATTTTGAAAGTCCATTAAAGAGAGAAATGAGATACCACATAATTTGTGATTAATTTAGTGTAAAACGAAAAAAAATAGACTTGCACCACTTTCAAAATAAACGGTCCAGTTATCGAAGCAATTGATACCCACCCCCTTTCGATGTTCATAAAAAAAAAATTACCGAGTGGGGTTCCTCATCGCCTCTGTTACTAACGGAAGGTTAAACGCGGAAACACGCTCGAACCTTTGACGGGTCGCCGATAGAAGTTTTCAAGTTTTCCTTCTCTCTTTCTCTCTCTCGCTCTCTCTCTTTCTCAGCGGTTCGAATTCACGTCGCTTCGTTCCACCGCTCTCGCCCGGACCCGCGCGACGTCGAATTACTTATCTCCGCGCGAAATTGAAGTATGATCTCGTGCCGAGCGTATGAATCTATCCGGCGATAAAAGTTTTACGGGCCGATCGATCGATCGGCCGGCGCATCGCAGAGGCGATGCAGCGTGCAATGAATATTCGAGGACGCTTCGGCGGATAATTGAAGGGGAGAGAAAAAAAGCGTGTAGCTACGACTTTCGAGGGTGTGACGAGTTATTTGCGATACCCCGATGCGCCCCGCCGTTTCCGCTTCATTGTTTTCGAATGCCCAACTGGGAATCGAAACGCCGGGCAGTTAAAGAAATCAAATTACCGCTCGACTCTCGCTTTTCGGCGTTTCGAGTTAAAACACCATGGACGGAAAATCGCGTTACGAATCCGGCGAGCGTTTCCACGATGCCTCTTTGGACGGGGGGGCTGAAAATTACAGTTCTTTCCCCCGAAGTTTTTCCGCGGTTGACTTCTAACTGATCGCACGTTCGCTAATTGCGCGCGCTCATACGTCTCCGTGCTCGGGACAAGAAGCGGACGAGAAGTTGGCAAATTTGCGAATTAATCCTCAACTTTCCATCGCGCAGAGTCGCGGGAAATTAATAATCATAGCCGTTAGCGTCGACAAGCTGGATTATTATTATTATTATTCGAGAGAGAAAGAGAGAGAGAGACGGATAAAATCATTTTGTTTCTTCCGCGGAAAATGCGTGTATGGAATATATTGTCGGTATTATAAAAGGATCCTGGGAAACACGACATTATTATAGCATTACGCAACGCTTTTACGTTGCATAATTTATTGTTTATCCTCGGGATGCGTTATTATTATCAGCGATATCATGTCGCACGATGCATTATGTATATCGAAGGTCGCAAATGCGCGTCAAACGGATATTCGTGCGTAACGACATACAAATTGGTTCGATAAAATGAAGCCCATGGTTATGCGTGATACGTATCTACGATGCGCTATTTTAATGTTTCGTTTTCAAATCGATGTCAATTTCGTTTATCGCTCACGTGGATCGACCGGAAACGCGTGTCGGACCGTAAAGTCTAAATTGGAAGGAATGGCGACAACTACGTGGTCGATATCGACATCGTAGCTATTACAACAACGACTGAAAGCGTCGGGCGTTAAGAATGGCGCACATTTTTCAAAAGCACTCGCGTTCGAATAACTTCTCGAAAAGAAACGACCGCAGGGTGAAAAAAAAACAGAAAAGAGAAACGCGCCGTTATTAGATGGTTGCAATTAATTAATAAAAATAAAGCTTCCAGTTAGAACGACGGGAAACACTGAAAATAACGGTACGCTGAAAGCGAAATAATTAAAACGTCACGTTTTTCGACGTTAATATTCCAGCTTGTATTTAGAGGGAGGTAATTTGGTCTGGGTAGAAAAAATAATAATTAACATTACCGAGAACAGTAATTACGAATATACACGGGCGGGATTGCATTGGAGTTGATTTGCTATTTTGTGAGTACGCTCTGGCATTAATTACAAAATTTATATTTTGAAATACAGCGCAGAATTAAAGCGCAAGAGTGGGCGTATTTTTCACGGCGGCGCAATTAAAGGAAAGCACTACGATAGATTACGAGAAGAAAAGGGGGCGGGAAAAAGTTGAACCGCGAAACGCTCGCGTGTGTGTCGCATTTCTCAGCCGTCCAAGCGGTAATGCCGTGAAAATTTTGCTGACCAGGCGAAAAGTTTCTTTCGAGTCTACAGCCGCAAAACAAGCGCGATATAGAGTGGCCTTTTTGTCTCGACACGAGAACTCAACGAAATACAGAGGGCGAGTGGGAATTTTTGCGCTCGAGTCGTAAATGAATATTTCCCTCGATCGCTGCAATTGCACAAATTACCGCGAAATTAACGCACTTGCGAAATCGTGCCGCTCGATCGCGACCACTTTGCACCATAAGGTAAATAGCGTTAACCTCTCGGTACTTAAAAATTTTAACGCGAGTGGTAGTTCCCTTGTGGTCTTTCAAACCTTATTACTTATCGAATCATTTTTCTCTGGAGTGTTACGTTAAGATTTATTGACTCGTGAGAGCATGGATTATGCTACGGTTTTACTGAAATTGAAAAAAAAAGGGATAAAGAAATCGAGTATAGATATCGACGACGGTATCGATATGAGGTATCGAGTGTTAATGCTTAATACCGACGCGTCGCACGCTCGTTTCATACCACATTCTATTTAATTCTCCGTTGTAAAATTTTAATTTCGGGCATAAAAATTGAAGTCGGAGACTTTAACCGAGGTTTTATTCAGAATAAAATATGGGGCTAATGGGTTTACCGCAGCAACATGATATTCGTTCGTTTTAATGTAACAATTAAAATGTACGAAATTGTTACGCTTCGCGTACCACAACACGACGCGTATTATTTTCGAAGTTTCGTTCTCTCAGAGAAGCACAATGCCACTCGAGGGTTAATAATATCTGTTCAACGAACCACGCGACGAAGTTTCGCAAAATATGGTAATTACTCCGCGCTCCGATTTACCCTTAATCTTAGGGGTTGTTTTAGGGCGTGTAATGTTATATCTCTCGTCCTTTTCGACATTTATGTCAACGTTAAAAACGACCCGAAGATCGTCGAGCAGAGGGGAGAGGGATATTACTCGCCGAAGCATTAGCCGCGTAATGAAACCTTTTACGCGCTTCCTCCGTTTCATTGAATTATTAAATTGTTCTTCCGTCCGCTTTTTCCGTCGTTTCGCCGCACTTACATCTCGTCACCCCTTTATATCCAATAAAAGAGTATTGTTGAGATTTTTAAGGACCAAGAGTGAAGTTTCTACCCGACGTATATTTCGTACGCGACTATAAAGCTACAAGCGCTTTCACTCTGAATCGTGAGAAAAGTCATGCGAGTATAAAGGTGAGCAAACCCTCTTTTTAGATTAAGTATGCGCCTCATCGATTACGCGTTAATGTAATATAAATATTGATCTAGTTTCCTGATGCACCACTTGAAGATAACTTTCCATCTTTCCTCGAATTTTTTATTTTTCTAAAAGTGTTTCTTCTTTTTTTAAGTTGCGGTGTCGCATTGCCAAGTCCGTATATGAGAACGAGTGGAGTGTACACTTAATGGAACCGAGTAAGATTAATTAATTAATTAAATATTTTGTTTATTTAAACGCGTCAGTCCCGCTATAGGCCGCGCGGCGGAAAAATCAGCAGCGCGACCGAAATGTAGATCGCTCCGCGCCGTGGCGCGCCACAAGACGCGTGTACAGGAATCGCAATTTTATGTTTAACGCGTTGACGCCGACGTCGGATCGCGTTTCTCGCCATCGGGCGATTCCGTTAGGAATCAAAATGACCACTTAATTAATCATAAATTATATCTGTGATTATTGAATTGATATTAAATAAATTCTACTGTATTTCAATAACTGTCAATTCTTCTAATTCTCAACCGTATAATAATTTTTTCTACGAACGAACTACATATTTAGTATTCTGCATCGTTCGATGGGACATACAATCGCGGTACACGCTGTCGTGAATATATTAAACACACTGAATACATTACCGTTAAACCGCGTATTATACATGCTGAGTCGCGTAATACGTTACGAATCGGTGCCTCGGCAACTACTCGAGATATTGATAAAATTCTTCATGGCGGTTTGTAAGGGCTTTTTCACGCGAAGGTGAACGCGTATAGGACGCGCGAAGACCCTTTTGACCGTACTTTCACACGGTAAAAGGGGCACCAACGTTTTTTCGGACAAGGTTCTTCGAGTACGGTCAAAAGGTTCCGACGCGCGTTCTACGAGCGTTTAGCGCTCGCGTGAAAACCTCCTAAGGGTCGACTCGCGCTACCCGAACCGAATTGAAACTGTCCCTGACAAAGGTTTTGAGGGTGACGACGGGTCACCGTGAAAGTCCTTTGTTCATACCAATTCCGTTTAGTTCGAATGACACGTTAAACGTTCCAAAAAGGTAATATTTGTGACACGCGTTTTTTTTTAATTTCCTCACTTTGCTATTCGTTACTCTGGTACTGTCTGGTAACGGGACACGTAACTCATCTGGTATGATTGTATCGTATGACACATCGGAGAAAAAAAAATTGTTCAAACCTTCGCGCAATTAAATCTTCTCGCTGTTAACCCTTTGAGCAGAAATTACGAAATCGGCTCGTCATGTGCACTAGGCAATTTCAAATAAGCATAAGTCCGCGGACAATTGTGATTCCTGAAAGATTTTTTTTCATTTTGAAGGGTGAAGTTTGTGCTTTAAGAGACCATTGTTAGATTTTGAATTTAGCCTCTTCTCCTGCCGCCATTCTTCCAAAAGTAAGGACGCGTTATGCATCCAAAAATTGCATACTTTGATAGATTCTACGGGTTTGGAATGCATTTTTTCATAACTATCATGGTAACCATCGTAAAATATGAACTTTTCCCTACAAATTAAAAGAAAAATAAAGCCAGTACAATTTTTCTTCGCCGAGTTATGGCTTATCAATGTTACCTATGTATTTTTGTGCAATTTATTGGAAACGTAACACGTCCTTACATTTGGAAGAACGGCAGAAGGGGGAGCGGCTGAGTTCAAAATATATCAATGGTTCCTTAAAGTACAGACTTCATCCTTTAAAACAAAAAAAAAATCTTTCAGGTATTAGAATTTTTCGCAGAATTATGTTTATTTCAAGTGGTGCGAATTAAATCGTCAGCCTGAGTAGTGCTGCCTGAAAAAATGAATGCTCAAAGGGCTAACGTTATCCTGTCGAGTATTAATTGATCTCGTTAATATCGATCCCGCGAAATTAAAAAGTTTCCCCACCCCTATCCTTCGAGCGCCCCGGAGGAAAGAAAACTCCAATAGCTTCGCCTCGCTCGATATCTATTCGATTCCGCTAATTCTTGAGAGAGGATACCTCGATCGTTTCGAAGCTGCACTTCCGATGCAGTTCGGAGAACCGGAAACTAGGCCGAAGGCGTCGGCACCCAGTCGAGCCCCCGTTTCATACCCCTCTTCGTTCTCGGCACTCGGATGCTCACCCCTCCTCGCGTGCAGTGATTGGCCACTCGTCGCTCGCACGGAATAAATCACGAGCGATGAATATTAATACGGCCGCTAGTCGATCCGTAGTGAAATTCACGTACACGAGAAACCGAGCGAGTGAGCGTGAGAGTGGGGGGTGGGGGGGCAATAAGCGTAGACCCATTCGTATATAATTTTATCGACTAACATAAGTAACGATTCCAGAGGAGGAACGTGCAATTTTCTAGACACGAAAATTTCATCAATTATTCCACGCGCGTTATTCTTTTCTGTTCGTCCCTTCGCTCGGTAGTTTTCTCTTTTTCCACGCTTCTCAGGTATAAAACGGTCGACGAAATTTCCATGCTTCGCGTCGCAGCGGAAAGTTTAACGACTACTGCTGATAATTTTTTGCCAGGATTAACAGTTTTGTACTCTACACCCCTGATTTTTAAAATCGTCGTAGGACACCGTACCGATGATTGTAATTAGGGAATGTACAGTGTTCATTGTTTTCGTAAAAAAGAGAAAAAGACTTTGCGCGAGTATATGACGAAAACTTCTTCTCCCTCTTTACGAAAACTCGCTGTCGCTAATGACGCGAGCGGTTAAGTGCAAAACGAGGCTAAGGTTTTTGAATCTGGAACAACATTTACTTCGAGCGTGTTGCGAAAAAGCAATGAAAGGCGCGGGGAAGGTCGAATTTTGCGTTGAAAAAAAAAAAAAAAGAAAAGTCCACCGTTAGACGTAATAAGCGGAAATTACTGCGCGTTGCGGAGGAAAAAACCGGAGCTGTTAAGCGAATTTTCTTTACGATAAGTGGAACTATACGACGTAAATCTGAGAAAAGAATTTTGAAATCGGATGAAAGCGGTTGCGGTAAAAAATGAGTTTTATATCGGATTAAATGCTACTTACGTAGAAACCGTTTTTAAGTCTGCCTTATTGAAGCTTATTAACTTCAACCGTACCATTGCGAGTCGACGTGATATTGAACAAATATGCGCGTTACGTTTTCACGGACGAAAAAAATGGAGATTCGACCAATATTCCGCGGACAATTGTTCGATATCCGAAGTCACGACTTTAATCAGATTTTCTCGTTACCAACAGTTTGGAAATGTGGAAAAATATATTTTAGTACGACGATCGTAAGATACTTCAGGATTGTGATTGGGAAACTTCGGAGGTGAATTCCTCCTACCAGGAATCATGGGTAGAAAATATTTTTCAATATTCTACTTGTCCCTGCGAAACTACCTCCACGTTCCATTGTTAATAAAATACAGGGAAATATTATTCGACGAGTATTATACGCCGAACAAACGGATTGAATTTTTATGCACTTGCCAAAAATAGGAGAAACGAGAATCGTCATTGCGCCAATACCTCGGTATCTGAAACAGAAAAAAAGAGAAGAGCACGTTATTCTATCGTCGGGGAGATTAAATTTTCATCCACGCGTTCAAAACCATAAAACATCCAACGATTTTAATATCGCGACTCGCCCGCCCAATATTTTTCGTTAACAAACGTCCGCGAAATTTTTATTTGTATCACGCTCGCGGTTAAATATTCCCCCGCGATCGGGATCGTCGTTACGATAAATTCGCGGCCCTACGTTTTCAAATTGAAAACGGATTTATCGAGATTCCCACGAAATTCAACGCGAACGTATAGTATCCTGCGTTGGAATTTGCAATCCGGTTACCGTTGAGACTAACGTCGGCCCAGAGACTGTCTTCCCTGGTTACTCGGCAACGATCCCGCGTTTCCGATTCGAATAATTACGCGCACCACTTCCGCGCGCGTTGCAAGCGGAATTTTAATGTCCCGAAGCGCGGGAAACGCGTTCGATCGACGACTCGTGCGGACCGCAGCTGTTGACCCAGAAACAAAAATTCAAGTTGTGTTCTCTCGCGTGAGCGAGGGAGACAGCGTGTACGAGCTTCTTTTTTTTTTTAAAGCGTGCCGTAAAAACTGGCGAGTAATTTTAACGATCCCTTTCAAGGATCGCGAATGAGGTTTTTTTTGTACTTGCAATTTGGTGGAAAGAAGAAAGGCAGTCGGGTCGGGGATTTCAGATTCAGAACTAAAAAAAGAAGAAGAAACTTGGTACGTTAGGGAGGCTTTACCGAGTCTAGCGTACCTCGAGTCCGTTGTTTGCGGATTCTTTGTAGGGAGAACTTCCGGTTTCATAATACATCGTCCGTGGCGAATGAAACGCGGTATAAAATATTAATGGTAATAAAACCACTTTCGAGGCGAGGGATTTTACGTTTTCTCAGTCTCGTACACATACTATTTTTATTCTGATATTAATTTCAATATTCCTAAATGAGATTATTTCAATCTCGGCAGCGGTGGTTGATTATAAGTTAACGATAAAAAGTGGCAGATGGAGAATTCAAATGACACGATAACAATCGATGTAACCCATAAAGCGCGTATGTACACGATTATCTGGAATTGTTCTTCGCGTTAAAACCCTTATTCTGAATCTCGTCTACATACTATCTTTATTTTGATATCCATTTCAATATTCCAAAATGAGATTGTTTCAATCTCGGCAGCAGTGGTTGATTAGAAATTAACTTTAACGATACTAAGTGGCAGATAGAAAATTCGGAACAAATCTAGATCATGCGCATCGCCGAATCTCCGGATCTCCAAACTATTTCTAAAGCAAGCAAACACGTGTGATTCCTTATGAAATAATTTTCAGTAGAATAGAAATTCTATAATTATTTCGTGATCAGCGACCCGAAATACACTTGATAGACTACAAAAAAGTTTGTAGATCTGAAGATCCAGAGATGCGCATGATCTAGATTTAAGCCAAAAATTCAAATCACACGCGACAACGATTAATGCGACCCATAAACCTCGTACACGATTATCCGGAATTGCGCTTCGCGTTAAAACCCTTATTCAAAGGAGTGCGAAGGAAGCGTAAGAGAATCTGCCAAAATTCCGTCCCCGGTATCGCGCGTGTTTTATCCGGAGACCCGCGTACGTATACACATTACGTTATCACGTGCTTTTCAGCTTCAGCCGGTTTATATGGATACTTTTAGCTGTACCCCGTATCCGCGTGCAAATAGCTTTTAGGAAGCAGCTCGTAGCGGCTCTTATCGGCAGCGCCGGGGGAACAGGAATATTTTACGCTCGCGTGCGAATCCTTCTTTTTTTCTTTTTTTTTAAGTAGCATGTAATTAAATTTCCTACTTTACGGCATAATGCACGGAGACAAAAAAGGAATGATGTAAAGCGCGCAGAGTAAGGCGTCGGCTCACTTCTTTCTTTCTTTTCCCTTTATACGAAGAGCCACGAATCATTTATAAACGAGCGGCCCGGCGTCTTCCATAATAAAGCGTGTACTTCCGGAATTTAAAGTAAATACCCTCTTCCATTCCGAACGTTTAAAGTTTGCTAACGGGAACCGTATCCCGGGTGGAAATACTTGTAATTCATGAGAATCGTTGTCGGAACGCGCACGCTACTCCCGGGTAGAAAAATCTTGTTTTCCAGCGTAATGCTCCGACGTAACCGGCACACGAAAACCTGATTTTACACAACATCGCGAGATTTCCTCGCGCAGTCCGTCTTCTCGCCGTTTCCCCCGGCAAAATGTCCCCGCGTTCTCGCGGGAAATTACATTCGACGATACAATAAACCTTAAATGGTACACTTAATTCGTCGCGAAAGGAACTTCCTCGGTCGGCTGCCAAGATTCATTACGTTTCAGGCAAAGAAAGCGTTTTGGATCGTAATATCGTTTCGTCGTTCCGTTTAATTACATTTCCCTGCCTTCTCGGGAGTATTTCAACCGTGGAGCGATAGAGGCAACGTTTAACAGAACAAACACGCAAACCTATATTCGCGATAAAAAGAAACTTTTAAACGCCTTCGCGATTTCTCGCCGTTCGAAAGAGAAGCGAGGAAAAGTGAAACGCGGAGGAGGATTCCTGTGACTTCCGTCAAACGAGAGAGCGGACGATATCGCGCGACGTCGGACAATCGGAATAATGATTTCTTCTTCTTTTTTTTTTTTTTATCACCGCGCTGGCAAAAGGGAGTTATCGGGTACGCCGTTGGAATTCGACGCGCATTTCTCGCTTCCGTCTCCGTTCTACAGGCAGATTCCCTTGGGAAATTGCATTCGGCGGTGGCGTGATTCGAGCATAAGGGGTTGCGGTCTCACCATCATTGTCTCCGAACGCTCTATCCGCGTGCGTCTGTTTGCACAAGCTGTCGACGCGAGTAAACCAAAACAGCCGCCCGGCTCCGTCCCATTATAATGGAAGTACATACTAACGACTAACAATTACTTTACCTCGAACTGTCGAAAGGACGCAAATAATATGGATATGGTACGTTGCGCCAGTCGTCGATCGACTTTGAGCGGAAGTTTCGTAGCAGTTCCGGACGACATGCGCGACGAGAGTACCGCCTCGAGAGATAGTTTGGTTCGATACGTCGATAATTTCAATTTTAAAGTATTGTGATGCACAACGGGTGATTGTGCGAAAACTGGACTTCGGTGTTTAACGAACGAAGTTTTAAAGATTTATCTCTCGATATAACAATTTTAATGTTCGTGAGATTCGAAGTGCGAGTTTAGATTTAAGACTTTGAAGATGCTGGTGGATTGAAATTCGAGGATATTCTGATTTGAGATGTAAAAGTATTCTGCTCGAGAGTTTGTAGTATTCTATTGAGATGTAAAGAGCATTCTGACAAAGAACAGGATCGGCAGGTTTAAGGAAACCTATTGTCTGTCGAAAAGGATGCGCGAGGGATGATGAGTAAGTTGTTTTTGGTGGAAAGTAAAAGAGGAGAAGGATTAGGAATTTGGACCATGAACTAGGCGAAGAGGAGAGACGTATGCGAGATAATAGTGATTCAGGATCCAGGACGATTCCAGCGCTGTGCAAAATATTTACTATCCTAATCTTATCATTAATTTACGATTAGAAAAGGAGGAGTGCGAGTTCGGTAAGTTACAGTATCCACGAATCTTTGGTGTACAAGAATAGTGACACAATTCAAGAATTGCCATTTTCGAGATTATTGAGAAAATTTATTGCAAAATCCGCGTGTTTTTATGTGGAAGAACGACATATTGATACTTTCAAAAACGAAAATACCCATGTCCTAAAATTCCCAGAAAGCGGTTGTGTCGTTCTTACAATTAGTGTTAAGTAAGAAAAACGAGAAACTTTTAAACTGCAGTGCTGGAAAATCTATCGTTTCGAGTTACATGTCCCTATATATTTTTATAATATTTTTGTATATTTTTATATGTTTTTATAATATTTTTATCGCACGTTGACTCTTGATACGAATCAATTTTTCTAATTATCGAGTAGGCGTCGAAACTTCTCGCGACGCGCACAGAAATACTCGTTAAACTCGTATTTGTCGGGTACCGGGAAGTATCCCATCGAGAACGAACATATCGACGCGACACAAAAGAATGAGAACGCGCGATCGTCAATGAAAAATAGAAAACGAGGACGCGGACCGTCTATGGGCGAAAAGAAAAAATTTTACGAACACAGGATTGACGGGGGGAAAAAACAGACAGAGAGAGAGAGAGAGAGAGAGAGAGAGAGAGAGAGAGAGAGAGAGAGAGAGAGAGAGAGAGAGAGAGAGAGAGAGAGAGAGAGAGAGAGAGAGAGAGAGAGCGAGAGTATGGTCGTCGATGTATTTTGTATTCGTATTCGGTGTGTCCATTTCCATTTGTCGCCGGCGCGCCGTGTGAAACGATCTTTGCATTTGCATTTTTATCGAATACAAACTCGATAAACCGAGCTAATCCATAAAAAATTGGTTTTAAAATGGCGCGCAAAATTTCCCGTTTCCTTTATCGACCTGTCCGTTTAACTGGTACCCTGTTACTCGGCTAATCGTTTATAGAATACAGTTTACGGGACGCGATACAAGGCGTCTATTTCGCGACAATTGAAACGTAGTGGATCACAATTGACATTAACAGTTTTTTTTTTTTTTTTTTTTTACCGAGTACCACGCAACACGTCGGATCGACGCGTATGTATACCTGGAATTCCGTATACTCATACCATCCGGATATCCACGATCATACAAATGCAAGTATCAATATCTCAATTTGCGACTAAAATATTTTTTCGGTACAAAACGTTGCAAAAGATTAACGTGAAAATGAAATATTTACGAAACTACTTGCAAAGAAATGTTTCCTCGTATATTCACGAAATATTTGTCACCTTGTTTATGAAAACTTGTAGACACCCACCATCACCGGGATCTAATTAAACTTATCATCCGTAATATTATATACGTACGCCGGTGTCATCTCATTCGATATTCTAAATTGTAGACACTCACTATCACCGAAATCTAATTAAAATTATCATCAGTAATATCATACGTACATCATGTATAATCTCATTCGACATTGCAAAACATTTACGCGAAAGATCAAAAGACAAGATCTTATCTTGTACCAAGTACAAGTACGCGACAACTAGACCTTGTATCTTTCTATTTAATCCGAACTACCGTCGCTTCAAACACCGACCAAAGTATTTCCGCAATACTTCGAGGCCACCGAGGTTATCTCTTAAAATAACTTCGCGATCCCGTAATGAGAAACAATCACGTTCGAGATACAGTCCCACGGAGTGTACCAGTTGCATTATGATGCGACCTAGGGGCGCTGATAATAATGAGAACCACGTCGAAACCCGTGTACACAGTTACACGTGCTCAGGGTCCAGCCGCATTAACTAACAACGTATTTCCCCGAGGACACGTGGATCCACGCAGACCGGTCCGCGTTGCCCGGGGGAAATATGGAATTGAATTGTTAATGCCGACTAACGTTCGCCGAGGATGTTCGTTGTTATCGGAAAACGATAGGGGCCGATGAACAACAAGGTTTATCGATCCGGACGCCCGGCAACGTCTTTTTGTTCTCCCGATTAATTTAATGACCCCTCAAAGGAAGTCGGCGCCGACGCTCTTCCCGAAGGATCGTTAAGTTCTCCCTCGTTACCGAAACGATCGCGACGATCGTACGGCGTGTCTCGATCGCGCCGAATCGATCGCCGACGGACGTTAAAACTGGAGCGCATCACTATCTTGCGAATAATGGGTTTTACGATTGCAATTGTATCGGCGATTTTACTGGAAATGTACACGAAAGAAAATCATTCTTTCGTTGCCGGAGAACGCGGGGGTACGGACATGAGATTACTACGGTTGTAGTGTTTTGTGTTTACTAGTATTTAGTGTACCGGGCGTTTACTGTTCGGTAGGTTTTTGTTAGCAACGAGTCTGTTATTGTTTAAAAGTTATATATTTTTGAATCTATTCGTAGCTGTCTCGGAAGTAAGACGTCTCGTTCTTATTGAACGGGGGAAACGCGATTTATTGTATTAACCCTCGAACGCTAACCATACGTCAATTTGATGTACACTGATTATTTGTGGTATAATGCAGGGCCTGCGGAGTGCTGCACCGTGCGAAAGATAATTCTAATGGCAATGGTGGACCGATTATGAAATAAATTAAATGAATAACTAAATAAACGCGGAAGGTTGGAAGTGCGAAAACATTGTATTTTCAATTACCAATTAATCATGGTACACTGATTATTTTTGGTACGTTCGTTTTTATATAATTTAGTTATTGGATAAATATAATAAAAAAAAACGAGATCATAGTAATTTTAACATGTTTATGTACATTGTATACTACGGCTGTCGATTCCACGTATGGTTATTAGAAAGAGGTAAAAATAAGATTAGCGTTCCAGAATTAAACGCAATGGAACGTGCGCTATTACCGTATCGAAATAAGTTAATGAAGCGGAACAAAACGAGGAGCAGACAAATAATAAAACAAACTTCCATGGCTCGGAACGTCAAGCGCCAGAATTCGGCGGGTGTCTGGACAATTTAGCTTTGAACGAGTTCCAAAAACGTGCTCTATTAAACTTGAACGACCTTCCGAAGCGCGCGAACCCTACGGACGCAACAAGCTCAAATTGAAACGCAAATCCTTGAACGTTAACCGTCGCAATTCGCTGCACGCTTATATACTTTCAGAATTCATGACAGAAATATACGAGTCAAACGAAAGAAAGAAAAAAAAAAGAAAAATAGTAAGAACGATAACGGATAGCTCGCGGAGCGATTATAACTTTAACTTAACCATACCCGCGGTGTCGTTTCACATTTCGAGGGAGAAACGTCGAGCACGTTATTCCACGTCCAGTACACTCGGCGACCCGACGTTACGTTGGAACTGAAATTCGGTACCCGGAGGACTATCGTGGTCCGCGATACGTACCGAATTATGCCAAATGACATACTCCGATATCGGAAGAAAACCACGCAAATCCCGTTGGAATTCTGCGGAAATGACTACGACGAAGGGGCGCGCTTCTGTCCTCTCGCAATTCGCCGGCGAATCGATCTGGCTCCCATGGAATGGAATTCCACGATGGAATCCTACGAATTATATCCCCACTCTTGTACCATCGAGATTGGATGCTAATGTATTTGCAGGTCTTATTAGGTGGTATGCCGGCTTTGCGCGGTGCGATTCAATTAATGCGAGTTTACTATCCGCGGCGCCTGCTCGCGGCATCAGCGTCGGCGTC
The DNA here is from genome assembly GCA_933228935.1 of Pemphredon lugubris. Taxonomy (NCBI): domain Eukaryota; kingdom Metazoa; phylum Arthropoda; class Insecta; order Hymenoptera; family Crabronidae; genus Pemphredon; species Pemphredon lugubris. Next base: position 14,108,411 of record OW121818.1, read on the forward strand.
GTGCTCTTATCGAGGCATCGCGGGGATGGATGGATGGAGAGAGAGAGAGAGAGAGAGAGAGAGAGAGAGAGAAGTATTTGGGCCCATCCCGCCGTAGGCTACGGAAACGGGACAGATGGAATTCCAAGGACACGTCTGCGGGAGTCTACGTACACCGTAGTCGTCGTTAATTAGCCTCGGGACTCGACGCCTTTCCCGTGGGATACCGTGCGCGTACCGGCGTCGCGTCAGCCGTTTTGTCTCCGAAATATTATTAAAGTCCTGAATCGCGACGCCGGTGAGATAGAGACGCGTCTGGGACGATAATCCGAACGCGAAACGTCAACTCCTTTTCGAGACTGAAACCGGTGTGCTTGCTTCGGGGGTGGGATGAATATGGTTTCAAGAAAATGGTGGTTACATATAAGGCTTGGTGTTTTATATTTATTATTAACTATGGTGTAAACGAAAACGAAAAGGAGGAATGGAAGAAATGGAAACTAATACAAAGTAGATGAAGGGGAATTCTGGGAAAAACAATTAAATAGATTTAGTATATAAAATATGAATATACAGAAAGAAAATGATAAGTATAATTGGTTTGTAAACCCAGTGTAAATGTTGTTGGTTGAAATAAAGCGGTGCGAAAAATTAAAGAAATTTTCAATTCTCAATCCATGATCGACTATCAACTTTTCTCCTTTTTCAATCTTCGAGCGTGATATTTCGCTGTTCGAGTTTGACCGACACTGCGTACATCGAACAATAAGCAATTGGCGGTACAATCGATATCGAAATGAAATAAATATTTCTCGTTTAGTATACCTACACGCGTATATCAGTCATTTCGGCATTCTACGTTAACGTGAACATGAGGAATGACGACCAACGGGATAATAAACGCGGAAGGTTGGAAGTGCGAAAACATTGTGTTTTCAATTACCAGTTAACCGCAACGCGGGTTGGCTTATCTTTTTTTTATGTACCTAAATTACGCTCCCTTTCAGCGGAAAGCGAGCAAAGGCCCCGAACGGTATCGATTAATCGATCAATCGGTCCACCATTGCCATTGAAATTATCTTTCGCACGGTGCAGCACTCCGATAGCCCCTGCATTATATTACGCACCTGCGTTGCACGGGTGACGCAGTTTTGAGAGCCCCTATCGAGCTTTAACGCATCGTTCATCGTTTGCGAATTTACGGTCAACTGCCGGCGAGTTAGTTATCCGCGGAAATACTTGGTCGAACCCGTTATCAGTTTCGCGTATTACCGATGCCTGCAGCATTGCAAAATTTAATCACGGATTTTACACGCCAAAGTAATGCCCGATGCATTTCCTGCGCGAATACCAATGCTCCGCGAACGGGCTTCTGGTTTTCCATTACTGGTACCCGTAGCAGAGATTCAATTGCATCGATGTTGATATCGTAACTACGATTAATATCGTTTCGCGTAAATAATCTGAAATTCTGATATTGACAGAGATCGTTGTCGGGGAGCATGAATATATTTTACGTGCGACTCCTTAATCGAGCGATTGGGACAAATGAAATTTTGATACGAATAAAAATCATTCTCGCGATCGGAAACGTGTTTTATTGGCACTCAATTTCTTAATTGATCGAACGGGACTCTTCGACGTAAACGATTCGGGAAAATTCAACTTGACGTGGCTTCGGATGGATTTGTTTTTCGAATATAACTTAAAAGTTGTACAGGTGTACAGGCACAGGTGTCATCCAGTCTGCTTTAAAATAAAATTGCCCTTATCTCATGCAATTTACGCGTACGATATCTCTAGTACCTCTCGGTTAGACCTAAATGAATGAAACAAATTTGTTTTAAAATAAAAAAAATTGTATTATTATGACATTAATATTTGTATATTTAGATAATTAATGTATTCGTTTACAAATTTATGTAATAAATTTAAAAAAAATTTATGAATAATGTAATAGAGACAGCACAAAAAGTTTGTTATATTTTATTTTATTCTATTACATTATTCTGGTCATAAATTTGTAAACGAATACAATTAATTATCTAAATACATAAATATTAATATTTAATAATGATAAAAAGTGATAACCGCTGATTATTTTTACTTTTAACCAATAATTTCCTGTTTGGTGATAGGTGTACCCTACGCGACTAACAACGTTACAAACGCCGACGTAACTAACGTAGGGTTAGTAATTGATCCGAAAGTGGGATAACAAGAATTAAGACCCTCGATTGAAATATTCTGTATTGGCAAAATATGCCTTAGGTATATGTATTTTGAGCGAATCGACTCTACTTTCTCTCTGCTGGAACGGAAACGTCGATGGAAGTACCAACGTAATCCGAACAATTCGGACTCCCTAAGAAACAACGGTAGTTGCCATCGAGTATTTAACTGCATCATTACGCGGCATGTTCCTCGTTTTACAGTGGCATCGTGATGCACACGTACATGCCTGCTACGTATCGGAAAGCAATTACGTTCTAACTACGGCAGAAATTACGTTGCGCCACGATCTTCGAAGGGACGAACGTTGCCAGTTTTTGTAACGGACGTTTCCAGGCGGTAAGGTGGGGTACCGTAAATACGCCAGTGTATATGTATTTTTAACATGGTTCAATCATTTCTCGTGAAATTTTTATCCAGATCAGAGAAAAAAGAACAGTGGAGTTTTTGCAATTAAAAATCAAATTATATCCGACGGATGAAAATTCATGTACGTCTCCCGAGTTAATTATAACGCTTAAGAGGCCATCTCCCTGTGAATGGGTCAAAAGAATCGAAATTTTTTGGATTTTCGTAAAGTATAACGTCTAAAGAATGCACTCCCAAAGTTGTATTGTTCAATTCCAAAAATAAACAAAGTTAGAACAAAGTTACTAACCGCTTCGACATTGTAGGCTGATACGCCACGGAACTTCAAATGCGTTTTTCTCGAGTCATGATTTTTTCAATTGGCGCGGAGAAAATCTCAAAAACTACGCGACGGACTGTTCTGAAATTTTAACAGGATATTCCACCCCCTACTGGCTCCCTCTCCTGCCAGAGTCATGTTTGTAAAATAACAGTATCGTACTTTATTATCACAAAATTGACCTGAATCAATGTGCGATTTCATACTTCGAAATGTAGACGTCCGCCATTTCTCAATTTTCAATAAAAATTATTAATTCTGGCAACAGGGTTGTCGAAAATCTTCCCGATTAAGAATAAATAAAAAGATTTAATTGTCGTCCAACCGGAGAGCAACAATTAACCGCGCCAGCAACATACCATTTTTAACCATTTTTAACAAACCAATGAACATTTGATTAAAATTGCTTAAAAAATTCGCATGTTTGGCCAACAAGTAGACGAAAAAACTGCAAAAAGAATTATGGCGTTAGACGTACTGGAATGTTAAAAAAAAAATTCATGAAATCCGACCAATTTTCGGGCCTTTCACAGGTAGATGACCCCTCAAAACGTATCTGGTAGTTTTTGAAGCTTATATTCCCCAGACTCGCGCACAAGTAACGCGAGGGATTAAATTATTTAAACCAATTTGAGTTCTCATGTTCAGTTTGCCATGATTACTATACGAGTACGGTTAGCAGGTGACCTTTAAATATTCCCCCTCCATTATGCAGAGCCAAGGATTATCTTTATTCGAAACGACGTTGCCTCTGAGCCGAATGTTTCCCACACACAGCGAATGGTATAATCTAGCGGAGCAACGTGTTATTTCCTTCGGGATGTGCGTCAAGGACAAATCTGGATCACGCGGAACTTGGAAAAGGATCTCGAGGATTCGAAATAGCCATCCGCGCCACGAACACCGTTAGGGAAAAAGGAGAAAGATAATGACGGAGAGAAAGAGAGAGCCGGGGAGAGGAAAAAAAGAGAGAGGAACCGGAAAATGAGTGGAAGACGACTGGATTCCGCGCGGATTTCGACCGTTTCCTAATCCAACCTAGAATCTCTAATTTTGTCGGATGCTTCTGGCAAGCGAGAGCCAGGATAACGTTCTGAATTCCGAAACGATTTTTTTTTTCTTCCCCGGAGCTTCTATTCCTTCCAAGATCCTGGACTCGAGATAATCAGGATTACTCTCGTAGATTGCGCGACCTGAAACGGAAAGTATTCGCGCGTATGATTGTCGTTTTTTGTGCGTCGACCGGAATCACGCAGTTTTCAGCAACGACGATCGCGTATTTTCTACGAAGTTTACTAATTTAATGAAAACAAAAGGCAGTATTATTATTTTCAACTGTTCCGCTCTCACCATCAACCCCTTGTTTGCGTATTACGACTGCTATTTGCGCGATCGTTATTTGCACAATGTTTTTTATTAATTGGAAAAATATCTCGTAGGTAGGTACTGAGTGGGAAATTGCGTGGGATGTATACGTTTTTCTATCAAACAAACTCTCGTAATAACAATTTTTTCGTATCTCCAACGGTACACCAGATATTTCTATATTCTCAGTTAAAAGTTAAAACAAACGTACCCGGGTATGTGTAATTCGAAATTATTTCAACAATTTCAACTCTCATTATAAAATAACTGACCGGGTATTCGTTTCGCCGTTTATATTCCAATAACCGCGGTTATGAAAATTAATGAAAGTTCCATCGCGAGCCACGGAATCATTCGAACCTTTTCGTTTCTGACACCGACTCTCATCCTCGAGTCGTTCCCATAGCGAGGCAAACAAAAATCGATGAACAACGACCTACCATCTTTCTTTCGCGTCTGTCACGCGTCATCCAACGCGCGGATCCTCGCCGACGGAGAAACGACTGTCAATAACTCCTCGTCGAAAAGGACCACGTTGGAATTCGTACACGCGCACTTCAACGCGCGTACCTAAGTATTATACAATCCCAGGGCTTGTTTGAGCTCGTACATCGAACTCGTCCCGACGACGACGCTAATCAAACATTAACCGGTATGCCTGTTTTAATTCGAATCTCGGCTATTTACCGTACGAAAACACGTGAATCGCAGGTGCGAGGCGCGACATCAATTCGAAAGCATCCGCTAAAATTAATTTCAACACCCGGGCTCTTTGACAAATGAATCCTGATATTAAATATTTGTCGAAAGTCACGGTCCCACCAATTTTCATAATCTGCCGGCTTGCTTCTCGTAACTACCGGCGAAATGTACAACGTGATAAATTATCCCAACGTCGTCCGGCGTCGTTATCCCCGAAGCACAAAAGAAATCAGTTCGTAACACCCCCTTTTCCGAGGGGTGCCGGAATGGAAGAGAGGATGGGGAGGTGGGGGTTTGGGGGGTGGTGGTGGAGGTGGATGGTTCGTCCGGTGTTATCGCGACGGAAAACGAATTCTGCGGATCGTAACGCGCATTGTCCTCGAGATGACGAAAAAGATAGGCAATATTCCATCCTGCGGGATTCCTGGTTGGTGCTCGGACGGAGCATTGTCGTCGGATAGCCAATAACCCTCCCTCCGCACTCTCGGGATTCCAGGACGCAAGATTCTCTCTCTTACTCCCTCCGCTCCCTTCCCTCGTCCGGGTACCACGCCGATTCCTTTTCGACGCTCGCGAAAGGAGGAAAATCCAGCGACGATAATCCTTTCGTTTCGGGACGCCACGATTGTGCTCGTAACCTCGTTGCACCTGCAATATCGCGGGACTCGAGCGTCCTTCTTCCTTCTTCTCGGATCGATGGCGTCCGCACTCGATAATACCGGAGGAAACAAAATCCACGGAGGGATCTCGTTACCTCAGATTATTCGAAGCACTCTCCGATAGAATATGCAAATAAGTGCAAATGCGAGGAAGGTGCAACGAGATCTTCGAGGGGAGGGGGGAGAAATGGAATCTTTCCGCGAGGGTGGAAAAGAGTAGCGGAAGAGCCCTCGGGGAATTCATCGGCGAATGGGAAATAGAATTTGTCAAGTTATTTTTGTTTCATCCCGTTGACTGTATATCCGACGAATATGGAAGAATCTTGGGTTTAATAGATGCAATTATAGCTGTATCGTTAGTTCGCGTAAACCGAATCTACACATCGTCCCGCGATAAACAATACCGCCTATCTGACACTTTTTGCGTAACAGACATTTCGGTTTTTATGACTTCGTAAAATCGCCGTTCACTGTTTTTGATTGTAGTTAGAGCAAAATACAGGTAGTTAAAGGAATAATTTTGAAGTACCTGAAATTCATTTTTGTACAGATATCAATAAAATATAAGTTTCGTAACAGTTTTTTGTCTCTCCTGTAAAATTTCCTCAATGCTAGATAGGCGGTATTGTTTCTTACGGGACGAAGTGTGACCACGAAAAAACCCACGTAGTGTGTCAAAACATTAATTTCAAGAAAAACGAGTTAATAAATTTAAAAAAAATTAATTTTTTTTTTTACATTTTGAATGGCACCATATGATTCTACACCCGTCAAACTACCGAATCCCGGTCTTGACTCGAAAATGATGTTTTCACACGCTAGGTGGGTCTCTTCGTGGACGATCACATATATCATTCACTCATTTCCTTTTTTTTTATACCGTAACGAAGGAAACGTACGAACGGCGATCCCTCGTTTACCGGCCTCCAAAGAGTAAAAGCGAGGGAAAACGCGCGAAGACAAACATCTCGTAATCATTAAATCGTGAGAATTCGCGGGGAAACCGACCATTCCTCTTCTCCCCCCCTCTGAATAAAAGAACCTCCCCTTACTCACGCCGCGCAAGGAAACCATAGTTTAGGGGTTTTCTCGCATTAGGACAGCCATAAGAAAATACTCGGTTCGGTACGACAAAATAATAGCAAACGGTCCATCTGGAATCACAAAGAAAAGCACTTCGGCTGACGATTTACTCTTCGCCCGGCGTTTCTCCCCCACCCGGTTCGCCCTTCGTTTTATCGGAGCGTTTATTTTCGCGTCGAAGGGAGGCGAAAAGGAAGGGACGCCGGATCTGCGGAGCGCGTAAACTTGGCAGGATTGGCGTCCCGCGTTAGCTCTACCCGTGTGTTTTTTTCTCTCTCTCTCCCGCAATATTTGCATGCCGACTGTTCTCCCGCGGAGAACGAGAGTTCAAAACAGGATACAATCCTTCCGACGGGAGGTCTAGCAGGATCACGTATTCCTCCTCCTCCCCCTCCTCCCTGCGAGACAAACAATTCGACTAGTTCGCAAACGAAGAAACGGGTAGATTCGATTGGTGTGCGTAAGGAAGCGCTACGGGATGATAAAGTAACAGCGACGCGGACTGGAAAGAGTAGCGAGATTAAACTTTTATTTTGGTTCTTTATTTCTTCATCGCCAGACGAGACCAGACGCGGGAAGGGGTTCTTCACGGGGATAAATATTTAATCAAACATCCCTGGAGTATATAGCGATGTCTAACGTAGTGGCGAAAGTTTTAAGAATCCTAACCAGTTAACTGCGTTCGACGTGTGTACTCGTCATTGGTCGATTTGAATTCCGCATATCTCGTAGATGGGACGCTTTCTCAGAATTACGACATGATTTATGATCCTCACGGAACGGTTCTTCAATTTTTGAATGTTACTTCAAAACGGGATATACTATATCGAATTCTTCGAGGGATTTTTTAAAATCAAACTCCGCAGATAACTTCTAATTCGCTTCCAAATTGAAGTACAAATTGCGCTTTCCAAGAGTTTCCATCAAATTTCGAAGTACGTCAAAAACTAACTCCTAAAGGTCGGAAAATCGACTTTTCTTATCACCGCGCAATCTGTTCGGCGTTCGGGGACAAAACCTTGCACCTAACGATCAACTTTCAGCGTTTCATCCTCGAGTTATCTTATTCGAACGACCATCGAGAATAGAAGAAGACGTAGAGGAAGAGATCCCGAACTAGTGTGGCCGGAGAGGATTATCGACTTTCGGGGCAGTCTTCGTTCTTTTCTTTTTTATATTCCCTTCGTGAAATTTACGAACTGGGTGCTACCGCGGGACTGAGAGAGGTCTACCGGAAAACTAGACCCCGAGGGAGAGGGAGCTAATCTTATTTCGAGCCAGGGACCTATTCGAATACGCTTTTTAAGAGCACTTCGTGGCACTCTTGATACGCGCGTGACGGAAACGCGACTACGCTCGATCGGTGGCATAAAAAAAAGGAAGAGGGATAAAAAAAAAGAGAGACCAGAAAAATGCAATGGAAACCCCCCGAAGAAAATCTCCCAGGGCCGTGGTCGCAGTGGGAAAAAGTCTATTTTGAATAAAAGATGATCGGTTCGATTAACATTTTTTTTCTGTGAAGCTTTAGGGATACATTCGGCAGAGATCCTCGGTTGAATTTATTCATACGCTTCTTGTCGTGCATCTCGATCCGGCGATTTACGCTTCCTCAGAATTACGCCCATGATTTATGATTCTCGAGGAACGGTTCTTCAATTTTTCAACATTACTTGAAAACGGCGCATAAGACGGCGCGTGAACTTTTATGAAGTTTCGTCTATCAGGATGATTAATATTCCGTGAACTTTGAGGAAGGAGTACCGGGAACTTCGTGAGTTTATTAACTCTCTTCGAATCATATAGAATGGATGGTCCATCTTAAATATATCAAAATACTCGAAAAACTTTGTTTCCTACGCGCCAGTGATTCTCAAGTTCCAGCGATGAGAGTGGATAAGTTTAAGGGAGGTTAGCATTCTCGAATCATGGCTGAATGCGCTAGTAACTGTAACAATATTCTTAAAATTATGCAAACATAATTTTAAATTCATAAATTTCACTGGCAGCCAATGTTTACAAAGATACCGTCCAGCAGTCTTCGCGAGATAATTAAACAACGCTTTCTTGGGAAATTCTGCGCCCTCGGAAAACTACATCCTGTTTTTCCGATCGAAAAGTTCCTCGTACACGCTCAGCCCTCTGTGTCGCTAATAAACTGTCATGATCCTGCAGGAGCATAAGAGCTCCGGGGGAACTAAAAGGACCCGTGGAAGAAGGAAACAGAAAAGGATGCTCCGGGTCCTTAAGTTTCTTACGACAAAGTAACGAGCAAAAGCCATACTTCTGTTCACGAGAGCTCGGTAGTGGATGTTACGTTGATTGGAGAAAAAATATACCGAAACGTAACAACGATTTTTACCGATTGCGAGCATTCGAGAGTTGATCCTCCTTCAAAGGACTTTGTAAAGGCATAAAAAGCATATTATCAGTATTATAAATCTTGCGGAGTCTCCCCGTCGATCTCATCGGTCCAGAGTATTTTCGAAATAATCCCATTTTCCGATTATACAATATAATTCGCGCGATGTCCGAATTCGTATCCTCGTAACGACGGACAAACGTATTTAATTAAATCAAAGCGTACGCGCTTTTGATCTTAAGAGATTAATTCTAGGAATATTACTTTCGCGGAGCAACGAGAGGGTACGCTGCTAATTCTTCAAGAAAGAAGAACCCGCCCTCCGCAAAAGTCACCGCAAAGAACAAAGGCATTTGCCGGAGGGTAAAGATCCAGGAATAAAGCAGCGAATTTTCATTTAAACGTATCCAAAGCGGAAGGAACGATTGCGAAATTACAATTTGAAACCAGCATTAATTTGTACCAGCGACACGACCGACTTCCTGTAGGACCGTCCCGAGGACTATCGATATTTCCGTTTACAAATATTTTTTATAATTAGGATTCAGGCTGTACCTTTCGATCTTGAGGTAAAATATCTCTTTTGCGAATGCCAATAGCGTGTCGAGAGTAACGCGGAAGTAAATTTAAGAAATCCTCAACCCACATCGAGGTATTCATCGGTATTCTCGTAACTGCAGAGGAAAGCGAATCTGTTTAATTCGTACTTGAGAAAAACGTGCCCGATGAACACATTTTGACATTTTCTAACGTAAATGTTAGACGCGTGTCCTCCGGTCGAATTTGGATTCAGTCTGCATCAATATGTCTTCCTAATTAACACTGGAACTATCGACAAACATCTCGGTATTTAGGTAAACTACATACAATTTTACAAGAAAAGGTCAACAAAAAAGAGAAGTGCTTTGCGGAATTAATTATTTTTACATTATTTTAAATTACATACTCTAGAAAAACGCCAATTACGCAGGCAACAACGCCAATTAACTTTTTCATTCTCTATTTAGATGAATCAGTCGTTTACTACATTAAAAACAATTCTAGATAAAGTCATACAATACAAAATTTTCGAAAACAAAATGCACTGAAAATAAGTAATGATTATAAGAAATTCCAAATATGTCATTTTGACTCCCGTGGTAGATCCAGTGTTAAAGTATAGGGAACTAACGTTTCAATGTTTCAACGAAGCATCTTTTATAATATAATACGATTGCTATCATTCGTCAACGCCAGAGCACCCGCGTAATTGGCACGATAAAAAATTGTTCAACGAACAAAGATAAATCGAGTGGACAACGATCATATATTCCTGTCGTATAAGCAAACGACGGGTAACGTCCTTTTTTTTCTCTCGAGAATCTCAAACGTCGTGCGACGATCTCATCAAAATTTCGCACAATTCCGCGAAACTTGTCGTCATCCAAGTTGCGGGAAGGTTATTCGACACCCTCGGCGAAAATTAACGCAATTCAGCCAGACGCTCGGTGGTTTCGAGTCACTCGCACGTTTTCGCGACAATTAAACGCGACGAGTCCGTTAGAACTTTGTTTCGTCTTACACAACTTACGTCAGGAGCGTATTCGACGGCGATGTTACCGCCCCTGCGCCCCTCCACCGTAGTAAGTCGAAAACGGAATCTCAGCATCTTGTAGGCGGATGCAAACCACGTAGAGGGGAAGGCAGTATAGTTGAGTTTTATTCCCGGAGACAACGGGTAGGGTAAAGAACGTGGGAGTGCATGTGGCAGTTGCACGTACGATCGTAAGCTCGTAAACCGTGGTAGGATCTTTTTAGGTTCTCCAAGCCATCGGGGAAGAAAGAAGGAGGGGTGGAGGGGAAAAGAGAGAGGGAGAGGGAGAGAGCGTTGAGCCACCCCCTACGACGCCGTGGTCGCGCGTTTTAAGCTCGCCTCTTAACCAGAGAGTCGAATCGAAACGGAACTTTTCTATTTAATCGCCCGCCGGATAAAAACTAAATCTCGAATCCGCCATTTATTTTCCTCCGGTGGAAAATTATAATTCAAATCGTAATTCAGTCTCGCCGCGAAGAAGGAAAATTCGAATGTAAAATCGGTGTCGTTTAGTATCCTATTCTTCGCGCCTTTTAATCTTCCATCCGAACTTTCCCGTTTAATTTTTATCCGGAAAAGTTTTTTCACCCTCATAATACTCGAGCATACGTACATCCTCTCTTAGCCGTGGCTCGTTTTGCTTCGGGATCCCTCGTTTTAATTCGATTCATAATTCATATCGATGTCGATGGTCGATGGTTACACGGTTCATAAATTAGTAGCGGGAGTCTATTAACTCGATGTTATTATGGCACAGTCGGGAGAGAAGCGAAAAAAAAGCTGGGGAGTGAGAATTCATCGAGTGCTTGGACACGGTGTTACGACGAGGGAGTTCGTAAAACGGTGCCTCAAGGGCGTACACGCGTTAAAATGAACGCGAAATGGCGGAATGGAGGAGCGAGAAGCATCGAAGTGGTTTCGGCAGAAAAAACAGACGGGAAGAATGTCGTGCTTTTAACGTCTCCCCGGCTGATTTTACTGCTGGTCTTTGCAATGGTAAATTAGAGAGTACGTTGACGCCGCGCCGTTGAGGTGATTCGCCAACTCGAACACGTACGTATTTCGATCGATTACTTTTGCGCGTATTACTCGTTTGAGGGGGTTAAAAAAGGCACGGTGGTTTAAATCACTAGAATCTCAATTTGAGAAACGAAGGGTTGTATTAGAAGTTCTAGAATAAATTCCTAGATGACATAATCGCATGGGTGATTGAATCAAACATTTTAGGGAGATATAAGCCTACTGTTGCGAAGAAAATTTTCTGAATATTTATTTATTATAGAAAGTACAAATGTTGCAATGTATAATTCGAATTCGCAAAAGATCTTAACTCCACATTTGTTTAATGCAAAAATGTTTATTGCTGATAAAGCTCTATTCGAGAGTCTGAGCAGTTGGACTTGCACCACTTTGCCTGTTAACGAAACACCGGATTTCTTTTCGCACCAATATTGTGTCGCCATTTGGTGGTACAAATTATGAGTTAAGACTTTGCATTAATATGAATTGATTATTTAAGAATTGCATACCGCACTTAACTAAATTTTTCCGAAAAATGGACTTGCACAACTTTGTTTTTAAACCCCCCCCCCCCCCCCATTTATGTATTTGTAACGAGTGAGCGTGCAAAAGGTGTACAACCTTCGACACGAGTAATTGAGCAGGGTGTAATTTACATCATGCTTAATTTTTCGCACATTACGCGGAACGAATACTCCATATATCGTTGATATCGACGAACGGTACGTGAATAATAACGTAATTGTAATTTAATTGTTCTAATGTGAACAAAATTTGCAATTTATTACCACGTGATTTTGACGCGCCGTGAAATTGGACGAGGGGTGAATTATACATACGATACACTGTACCGTATCGTGTATCAGACCGGAAAAACAATCAACGCAAGGTACAAACGTCAATTTCCCACAGCGCGCGATACCACTTGTTGGTGTCCAGACACTTCTCTTCCGTACGCAATGCACGTTTATAAAGTTTCCGTCATCGTTACCGCGGAATGCGCATTCAGGCTCAACAATAAAGACACGAAACAACGAGCGGAACTCGCGCAATTTTCTAGTCGACGAATGCTCGCCGACCGCGAGTACATCCAGGCGAAAGTCTCCGCGAAAATTCATTCGGTTCTAATCATTTCGAGAAATTGAACGTAACGCGAAAACCTAAATCGCAAAATTGAATACGAAATAAGCTACTCGGTTGATTATTTACGAGCGTCTACCTCACCCCCTCCTCTCCACACCGCTGCATTAGAATACGCGATGGCTAAACAATTTTGCGACAAACGTTTAATAATTCATAAGGGGTCCCCGGGAAGGAAAATAAAACGCCCTCGTCTCACCGTGGCGAACTTATTCGGTTACCGCGCCGTAAAGTATTACTTCCTCCATCTTGCTTCGCGCCTAAATATATCGGAGGCATTATTACGTTGTACCGCCGCCAGGTTTTATCGGCGCCCGGTTCATACATTCTTCTTTGTTATCATAAAAGCAGTACAGTGGCGATGATAAAGTTTCCAAGTAGGTACTCGGCGGTATCTTTCGTACGATCACCACCGTTAATGCACTGTACAGGCTCATAAATATCCCCTCGAAACTTCGTGCCCCGTACTCGCTCGAAAATAGCGAATTATTCGCGAATGGAATTTCCCTAGGAACTCCGGGAATTCCCTTAGAAGTGGTTCCACGCTTGATTTCTCCCCGCGATCTCCCACCTTGCCCCCGACGTGACTCCGAAACTTTTCTCCCAACCCCCTCCCGGGGGGGTTCCGCGAAAAGCAAAACTTTCGACGCTTAGTTCGCGTATTTCAATATTTTCAATGACTCCGCGGGGTCTGCGAATTTGATTTATCAAAGTGAAAGTTCATTGGATCCCTGATCCGTAAAGATACCGACAGCTTCGTCGAACGTTTTCGAGTTACGCGTTCCCATCGTGGAACGAAATCCACCGAAGCACGGAGAAGGATAGAAGTAATTTAACACCTTAATTGTTTCTCGTTAGCATAGAATTCTTAATATCAGAAAATTCGAACTTTTTTACAACGTCGGAATCTTCAATATTGCACTGGCAAAGAACGAAAGCAAGCTACGGTACTATATAAATACCATAATAATTTATTTCGCGTCGTTTCTCTCTCGGATAACACCGACGCTTTAATCATCCGTTACGCGAAACATTCTAAATGGAAAATTACTAGCTCAACTCGAGCCAACGTGCAGGCAGCGTCGATCGCGAAAGAGACGCTTCGCGGGAAATAACTCATTATCGCAACATTCGCAACAACGCGAAGCGACTGCGTTACCTGCTGCTCGTCATTGATTAGAGAAAGTACCTTCCGGGCATGGAATACAGGATTTCAATTCTCTTTCCAGGAATCCTGCCCCCCCCCAACCCCCCTCGACCCGTCCTCCCAACTCAGTCCACCCCTCGCGTCCCACACCCCCGTGCCCCTCATTATGCAGAAAGCATACGAACTGGACACACTGCGGAGAAATATACCTGCAGGCTGCTTTTGGTGCTCGAGTTTGCCGACTATAGAACCGGAAATTTCAACGACCCCTTTCACGACGACCTACCCCAAGAGAAAGGGTCCGTTGCCTCGCCTCACGACGTATCCGATGTAGCCAGACGTATATGCGCGTACCCGCGGGGAGTAAGGGGGGGTGGGTGGGGGGGGGGGGGGAGATGAGGGGGTAGTTTGCAAACCTTTTGCACGAATCACCGGAAATCGTCTGTCGGTCTTTCTCTCTTTCCACGGATATCGACTGTCGATGCGGTAACCATTTCTTTTTATTCCTCTCTCGGATTTTTACGTTCGGGAGAGAATAAAAGGTGCGGTAATGGAGAGGAGTTTTATCCACGTTTTATCGATTCCATTGATAACATTTGGGATCGGTTATGCGTAATCCTTTTTGTACCGCGACCCTTCGGGTTATTATTAATACGCGACGCTATGTAGCGGCGGCGCGGAAAAATCGACGACACCGACAATTTTTGAAACGCGCGAAAATACAAGATCGTCTGGGAAATATTCGCTTATCGCCGGGTTTCGGATTACATCAGGATTACTCAATTGGCAATATCAGCTCCGCGTTCGTATAAACCGTGAGTTTGTTAAATGAAAATATTGATTATTAATCTCGTGATTCTTCCCGCGTATCCTGAACTTAATAAAACAATTCGATTCGCGTCGATAGGCGAACACTTTCACGGTGCAATGTACCGCGTGGGAAAAGATTCTCGCCGATAATAATGAAACGTGTGCGAGCAACGGTGTCCGCGGTATAAAATAGTTACCGCGATTCGATGCCTTTTACAAGCACGCGCTGTTAACGATGAATAATTTTGTGATCCGACGAAACTCTCCGCGCGATGCGAAAGGAATGACGCAACGTTACCGCGAGACGGGATGAAATATTAAAATCTCCATAGAGTAACTGGGATTAAATAGACCGAGCGTATACCGAACGGCGCGCCTAAATGAAAACCCCCGGCGGTTCGTTACGCTCGTCCATGAATTATCGGCAAGTACTCTCCTCCCCGAAGATACGCGGATAACTCGAAGCCATCCGTCGCGATAAATAAACCACTCGAATTTGGCACCCGTTACACTGCCGCGCAACCGACTGTCCCGCCCCTGGTGTTCCGCTCCGTCGAACTCCCTAATTCGATATCCGGACCGAGTTACACTTTGCTGCCCGACTCCCGTCGTTCTCGCGAGATAATTAGCGGGCGTCTAATTAAAATTTATTCTTCCAACGGCGTTTAACGGCGCCGATGAGCCGCACGCGGGACGCTAACCCGTCGCCGTCGACGTGGCTCCTGCGTGCGAAACTCTTCAATCGAATTTCACGGCAATCTTGAGCGGCATTGTCCGCGTCAGCGAAACTGTCGACGATTAAGCCCCGGCGCGCATAAACAGCCTCGTCAAATGTCGAGGCCTATCGATCCAGGGACGGGCAGAAAGGTAATTGAGAGGGCACCCCGGCTTTATGGCGGGGTGGGCAAATAATAGATTGATCGGGCAACCGACGATCCTTTGTGATAGCGAGTGGGTAACGACATTATTTGATCTTTTCAACGAGCTCAACGAACGCGCGGCATTTGCATTTCCGCTGCGACGAAAAATGCATTCGATACGGCGTGCATCGCTACGCGGTTTAATGAGCCCCGTGGAGCGCAAAGTTTGCGACACACGGGTTTTCGACATGGGGATTTTAACGAGCGACACCAATCTCGCAATTTACGAATGATCATTTTGTTAAACTGACTTCGTTAACCGTCAAGTGTTTTCTTCCGTTTATTCCGGTTACTGTGCGCTGTTTAGATATTCGATAAACAGTCGTTTGATTTACGAATTTATGGTTGCAAGTT
Organism: Pemphredon lugubris; assembly: GCA_933228935.1. NCBI lineage: Eukaryota > Metazoa > Arthropoda > Insecta > Hymenoptera > Crabronidae > Pemphredon > Pemphredon lugubris. The sequence goes on from OW121818.1 coordinate 14,124,442, forward strand.
CTTTAACCCTGGATTACGGCAGTGCCGTATGATTTGCGATTTCATCGTTTAACTTTAATAATGCTAACGTTGGGCTTGAATGTGCTCCTTAACGCTAGATCTAACAAAGGGGTCAATATTACTTGTTTAGCATTTCTTATAATTAGACTGCGAATATTAATGCAAAATGCATTATTCAAATGGGATAAGTATGCGCGAGGTACACGTATAATACATTATATTGCCCGTATAGTACATTATTATACGTATAATATAATGTTATTGCCTGTCAGCTCGTTAAAAATAATGTATTGTGCATAAACATCCGCAGTCAACTTATAATCATTACTCGTTTTCAGTGAATTTCGTTTTCGAAATTTTTTTATAACTTTTACTGAAATATGTAAAAAAATTAATTCTGTAAAGCACTTCTTTTTTTTCTCTTGTATGTAATATACCTACACATACCGAGATGTTCGTCGATACTCCGTGTTAATCGTATCAATTATTCTTAAACTGCAGTTCTTCCAAAGCGTTACTGTTTCAAAAGATAGATAAAAATATCATTTCTCCAAATTACACGAGATTTTTCTCGAGCAGTAAATTTTAACTCACAGTAACTTCTCGTAATCTAGCATTAAATGACAGACAAGTTATTTAATTTACACGTTTATGTAATTTAAAGAAGCGCTGAAAGAAAAATATTTCGCGAATATTTGAAAAAACATTCTCGTATGGCTCGCGGATGTTTATAAAAAAGCGTCATTCCCTGGACGTATTTCGTACGAAAACTATATGTGCGCCCTTCTATTTCGAGTTTGTATGAAACTCAGCTCCGAATGGATAGAATATTATTGTTCGCTGCTTACCTCGGAAGGCTCTTTCCATTCTTATTGTTAGTTCGGATCTATGATGCACTTTGTATCGCGGCTGCAGTATCGTCCGTCGAGTTGAAGCGAGTGTTTGCGAACTGCAGTCTCCTGTAGGAGAATCGGTGAACTGCAGTTCGTTTTCACGGTGGCCGCAATATTGCGACAGGCGGACAATAGGCAGGAGGGTAGCACGGCCTCGAGGCTTCGCTGCTACAAGCAAAATCTTGCGGCGTCGTGCTTACTAGGAAATTTAAGACGAGCGACTTACGATTTAAACCTATGCTCGAATACGTCTGGAGAAAACGTTCGTCTCGTATCCACCCGAAGCGAGAAATTTCAAATCGTATTTGTGTCGATGATTATAAAAGTGGTCCATGTCAAAAGTTAAAAATGAGTTCATCAGTTATTTTGAGTCGCATTGTTTGAAATCAAATAATGTGATAAGAAAAAAACTAGAACGAAAATATGACTTAAGCACTTTTATAATCATGGGGACATTTACATATTTGATTTTTTGGCGCGAGATAAAAAAAGTGATGCGCGCGAACAAAAGAATTAAAGTTCCGTGATTCGTTTTGACTAATGGCGGAAATTTTGGGTGAAATAAGCTTTGTCCGGTGAAATGGAATATAAATAAACGAAATTGCAACCCGACACGCGGGGTACGAATAAATTAATTCCGTGTCACGTTTTGCCTTCCGTCTGAAATTTGCGTGAAATACAATTTAGTCCGTCAAATGGAATATAAATAAATGAAACTGTAATCTGACAAATGAAATATAAATAGATTAACGTGGGATTGGTTGAGAATGAAATGTAGGTTTTTATTCAAACGGAGCATTCTGAAGTGGAATGTGCAGTAGAATAATAACGAAGACGCGTGTATAATAACTGTACAAAAAGTATACGTAATGGTCATTTAAAGATAAATTGTTAGTGCGAACTACGTCTCGGTATCGCTCGCTTTTTATTATAGGGAGAATAAAATATTTTGTATATTAACCTTCCAGCGGACTCGCTTTTGTAAATTGTAAACCACATTTGTACTTTTGCAATTTTTGCAATGTTCTATTTTTATCTTATCGACAATTATGGGTATTCTTCGAGAATGTTCAGATTTATATTTGAGATTACAAAAATAAAAAAATATACATATTGCCAATTAACAAACTATATTATACTTAATACAGTTTAAACTAATAATAAATGTGTCCATACCTAATCAAAATTTAGTATAAAATTGGCTGGGACATGTTTTTCCAACGCTCTTAATAAATGTTGTACATAATATAACGCGCCTGTTCTTGTTATAAAATATAGCGTCCCCGCTGAAAAGTTAAATTATAACATTATAACGCTTTACTTTTTGAATAAATCACAGGCGCAATTAACAATTCCTGTGTCTCCCTAAACGACGCGTCTCGACCTATTGCCCAGAGCATTCGTCCCCGACGACGATTAAAATCCTGTGCATGGGCGAAACTATTGCACGTACTTCACCGTTTATTGCTCGACTAATCTGCTTACACGTAAGCCCGGCGGTTTAGCAAACTTTGGACGATGCTAAATGAAGCTACGAAGTCCGATTGTCTTATTGCGCAACTTTCGCCCGAATGTGCGCTCTTATCTTAATATTCCGGGGCCCAGAATCCCTACGAACTGGGACACTTACGTTAAGAGCTCCTTTCAGTCGTAAGTGCGAGAACGTAAAATGGAATCTTGTTTTCCAGCGTCTTAAAATTTCAATCTCTCCCGAACGAATGTAATGGCCTTGAGATAGTCTACGTGCGAAGCTGAACGACGCGTGACGTACTGGTAAATTGGACGAATTTCGTTAAATCGACGAGGATTAAAACAATTATGGGAACAGTCGTGTCTGTATTTCGCGAATCAAGGTCTCACGGTACGGTTCCGCTACGACGTAAAAACGCCGACGCCGGTGGCCCGGTGTCGCGTGCAGCGTCAAAACCAGTGCCGCGTCCCGACGCTGTGCGTGACGGCGTCATGACGCCGCGTGCGTGACCAGCCCCATTCAAAACACCGGGACCGTTCGCCCGGCGTTTGACGCCGACGACGGCGTCGGCGTGTTGACGCCGTAGCGAAACCGTAGTTTAACACTCCAATCGTCGCACTGGATCTGACAGATCCATTCAAGTGTTTTTAGTTTGCAATATTCGGTTTGGTTCAACATTTATCTTCTTTGTAAACATTGTAAATTTGGAAAATTGCAAATATAATACAATTGTGGGATGGTAAAAATATTAGGACTACGCAATGCCGAAGACATGCAGCGTGAGAGTTGAATGTATGCGTGAGAATGTATGTGTGTGGAGGCGTAGAGTGGGGCACAGCGTGACGAGGCCCAAAAAGTCGCAGTCGAGAGTCGAGGGTCAAGTGTCGAGAGCCCAAGGGCGTGTGTCGAACGTCGGATAGACGAAAGTGATAGACGAAAGACGAACATATTTGTCGAGACGTTTTTGTATTAAATTGTTTTGTAGTTTTAAATATATACAATAACCATCATTCATTCCGGATCTCGAAGCTTTAATCCCACACAATTTTAACTGTTCGAACGTGTTAAAGAAGAGTATTGAAAAGTACCATTTCGTTATTATTGATGTTTACCCAGTTTAAGTTAGGAAAATACAAAAATTTCAGCGTATGGATCTGACAGATCCAGTGCAATCATTCCCGCGACTCTTAGGGCGGCGACCATTGAAGCGTTAAGGTACCGAAGCGTCGCTGTTACATACGTTTTTGACTGTACTTACGCGCTCTCTCCGTAATTTAATCACACTTACGGAGCGTGTAATTAAAGTGTCGACGGACCGCCACTGGATTCGCAACGACGCTTAGCTTTCCGGCGAGGCTTTACGGTGTGTTTCTTTAAGTCGACGGAACCCACGCCACGCGGCATCCGTGGATTTGTGCTGCCGTCGGAAAAGCGAGAGAAAATACAGGGGATTCTCGAGATGCTCTTTGAGAAAAATCCGCGAGTCACGGCGGTTAAAAGCCATTCCGCGAGGCATCGCTGAATCGACGGTCGAGCGAACAAACGGAAGGGGCCTCGAACGTTGTTTTCAACGAGACTGGTACGATCGTACTTATCGTACAAAATATTTATCGCGCGTGTAACGTACCTCGACGAGGTTTCCGAGTGGTTTACACTCGCTACACGGTAATTTCAATGCAACTCGAGTATGATGTTTGGAATAGTTCAAAATCGTTCCATGGTGTTTATTGTAGGTTAATAGAGACCGGTGGGAGAACGTACGTGCATTTCGAAGCTTTGAATTAGGAACGCGTTGATTTTGAAACGTTACGCGAACGTAACGACAATAAATTGTTCTTGCTTTGATTTCTGATCACCGAGACCATTAGTGTTCAACCCTCGCTGTAACCAATATGCGCAACGATAAATCGTAAACGTCATTAACACTTCACAGGTAAGACTATGATCTTAACGAAACAGACAAGGCTGGTCCCGGGTGACTGAAGTGATTTTTTTTCACTCTTCTAATTATTTAATACCTTATTTTATATATTAATATTTGTTTGATGTGTATAGCTCTTTTTTACGTTTCTAGAGTAAAATAATGGTTGGGTGGGAATCAGTTCTTAATAATATTTTCTAGTTGGGAGTACTAAACCTCGTTCTAGTCACGAATGACCGGGTCTTACCTATTGACGATTAAATTATTAATATATTTATGCAGTTATTTCTTTTAAATGCCGCGGCGTTGTGACACTTTTTGTAAAAAAATTGTTACAAGATGCCATCAGGATACGCTTATAGAGCCTTCAAAACTATAAATTGCGTTTTTTGAAAAGAGTTCTGATCTATAGGAAGTTAATGATTATTACGCCACGGCATTTTTGCTTATACGTCAAGGCGGACATCATATAACTTTTTTGCTCAACCATTATCGTTAGAATCGTTAGAAGCCTAATATTTGGACACCCCTGCCATAGTCGATCGAGCACATCAAAATAATTATTACGATTCCGTACTTCCAGTCGCTAGAAAATCTCCCTAAACGGATGCAGATGTTATTGTTATCAAATTTTATAACCGCAATCTCCATTTTGTTGGGTATTAACGTTAATATTCTCGACTGCCTCGAGAGACCCTTTCCGTTCTTATCGTTAATTTAGATCCACGATGCGCTTCGTACCGCAGATTTAGTACCGTAACCGGGAGCAGTTAATGCGCATTTTCGGAGTAACGTTATACACTCGAGTAACAGCGAAATCGTAGACGCAGCGAGATAAATTTCTCAGCGCTTTGATCTTAATTAAAGCCCCGCGTAATTAACCGTTTATTTGGATGTGCACGGATTCGTTTGACGTACGGACGATTCCGAAAGGGCGCGGAAACGCATAAACGCGGGACGAAGAAAAGGTTGAATTGGAAGAATAAACGGGGGTACGGAGGGTGTTTCTCCATAAAGGGCGAGGGACGTCTGAGTGCGCGGCACTTAATCGCCATTGTGAAATTTCTCGAGTGCGCTCTTATGCGAAGATCCCTCTGTATCTGAGGATGAAAGATACTCGTCGGTCTCTGGACATTCTGCAACCCTTCGCGATACGATGACCTCACTTTGAGGTTTGCTGGAAATTAATCGTCGGCATATTAATTCGAGGTTTTACTTTAAATACCATTGTTTCCGAATAAAGCCCGAAATAAATTGAATAAAGCGCAGCTTTTGTACGAAAGTACATCGCTCGCTTCTAACGGAGGTGAATATCCTGCCAAATATTTAGTTTACAATTATAATTGTATACGTAGGTGAGCGCGATGTACTTTAAATGGTCCAGTCGATTTAGTTTAATTTAATCCCGCAAAACGTGGCTGAAAGTATATACCGAAAGTAAGTACCTGCGCGAGAGAATATTTTGTTAACGTCTGGCGTTAATAGGGATAAAACAAGAAGGAAAGTGCAAACGGTAAAACTTCTTAAGTAACAATAATCCGTTGAGATCTTAGTCTCGGCGGATCGAGAATACCCGTTACGTTCGGTAACGCAATTAAGTGTAACTCCCAGTAAAGTTCAGCAATTTATTACTTCGTTAAGGAATTAAAGAAACAAAGTTTTTAAGACTGCAATTAGAAGAGGAAGACATTTCAATTGCGGCTACCGCGACTACTTCGCGTAATAAGAAAGTTCGGACTGTTCGCGTGGCTTAAAAAAAAGAAAAGAAAAAATTCCGCGGTTTACCCACCTCCCGGGACTTGATTTTCCAAGAGCGAGGGAAAAAAAAAGGGGGAGCGACGAGACAAAGGGTAAGGCCAAAGAATTTCACCTACTCCGGTCTGACGTTTCAGAGCGACCTGGAACGAATTCAACTTCATGCACGAAAAATGAGTGAGGGCGACGCGCAATTGAATTTTCCCATTGTCAAGCTTCTGCAGGAAGGTCGAATGCTGCGAACGCAATTCGAAGTACAATTTAAGTCACTCCTCGACGATCGCTCGTAGTCGCGTATATGTCGAATTCGCCATAGCTCGTACGGAAATAGTCAACTCCAGGAATATAGGATTCACGTTATGTCGCGTGAAATATAGTTTTTGACATTATGAAAAATCGAACATCGATTTGCGGGCGTAACGTTCAAACGTAAATAACGTCCATAGAAACGAAGATCGGTCAATTTATGGGTATTCCGATAGCGCAAAATATTGTGCGAATGTTTATCTTATCGAGAGGCAAGATCGTGCTTCGGTGAAAGTATTAGTACCTACGTGAAAAATCGATCTTGCAATTTTCGGAAACCAACAAATCGGTGCTTTCTTTTTTGAGCTGGTCAAAATGTATAAAAGAATTAATTTTTTCCCAAAATATCATACCGTAACTCGAGTACGATTCATTCTAAATCGCTCGGTTAACACTAAGTTTACGGGACCCGTCAATTTGACGGATTTCAAATTTTTTAATGAAATATCCCAAAAACCATAGGATTAATTTGAATCATTTTGCTTCGTAAATTGATTCAGACTTAAACTGAATAAATTGATTTTGTAAAGAAAATGCGTATTTTCGTTTACCCGTCAATTTGACGGGTGCTCGTAGAAACGCCCGGAAACCAGTGTTAATTGCGAAACGTTAAAAAATGTTGGCATGGTTAAGCAACGTGATAGTGCAGAACGATAACGAGTATTCTCTAAATGTTTGAAAAAGCCTGTATTTAACGCTGCCCGTCGCTAACGCAAACTTGTTTTTGCAAAAAATCTTCGTTTATGGGTAAGCTTACCTAAATGCAAGTACGGACTTTAACGGTTCGCAGTTGAGGAGAGTTCCTTCTTGTTGTTTGTTTTGGGTACCTACCTATTCCACCGTGCGTATGCCTCTCGCGAGTGGTGCTTCGAAGTTGATTTGCTCTGTGTACGGTTTTCAACGTTTTGCTGAATGCTCTGCTTGGCATTGTCAAGAAAACAATGGCGAACTTCTATCTCTGGCGGCGAATACCCGAAAGAAACGATTTTCTTTCTAAAATTCCTCGGACTTTGTTTATGGGGGCAGTACCCTGAAAACGACATTTTTTCCGTTCATTTTTGAATTTCAAATATGTTCGAGAGAATACCGTGAAATTTGCATGAAGAAATTCGATGTATTTCTAAAGTTATAAAGATTTTAACAAATCAGACACCGCAGAGTGTGCTCCTACCGCTCGAAACTGCAGACGCGTTTTTCTCGGAAACTTTTTTTCAACCGGTTGACATGATATCTATGATACTAATAGACCGATCGACTTCAAACTTTGATAAATTGTTCAGCGACTGTCTGGCTATAACCCGAACAATTTCTAAGATCCTTTTTCGCAAAGTAGGTAGTGCGTGTATAACGAGAAAAAAAAACAACTTTTTTTTCCTGTTTCTAATTGCTCTATAATTTATTAACACCGGAATTTTGAAAAGAAAAAGTTATCGCTAGTTCGGGCTATAGCCAGATAGATGTCGAATAACCTATAAAAATTGAAAGTCGATCAATCCATTAGTTTCAGAGCTATCATGTCAACCATATAAAAAAAAGCGTCCGAGAACAACGCGTCAGAAGTTTCAAGCGGTTCTGGTATGTACTCCGCGGTATCTGATTCGTTAAAGTCTCTATAATCTCGGAAATACTTCGACCTGCTTCATAAAAATTTAACATAATACTCTTGAACATATTTAAAATCCAAAAACGAGAGAAAAATCGTTTTCGGGGTACTCCAACTCAACTTTGCGCGCCAAAGTCGGTGATTTTCGTCTGACAAAAGCCCACGAGGTAAAATAATTTCCTTCCTCGCTTCCCTCGATCCCCTCGAATCCGCAACGACGGATTTATAAGTACGACGGAGTAATAGCTGGACAAATGGCACGCAAGGGAGATTGAGAGAGGAGTTCCCGGTGTAATCCCTCGCTCTTTCATTTTCTCCTGACCGTAGAGAAGGGAGACAAAACAAAAAACAGCCGAGTCGGTGGCCCGGAAACTTTATATGCTCATTCTCCTCGCTATCTTCCGTTTTCTCGAGCGAAGTAAAAAGTTTTTTGTTTCTTTAAGTTGAAAAGTATTCGCTGAAATACCCGTCTGTCTTACTGATTTCCCTCGAGGAGTAATAGCTTTCTATACTTCCCCGCACTCACCGCCATTGTCCGTAACCCGCCGATCGGAATTATGATCATCTTCCGATGAAAACGTAATTAGCGAACGACCAGGAGAGCGCGCCTCTTTTCAATTGGTAAACTAAAACGGACGAGAGAAAAAACTTAATTCCCCCCTTTGACCGACTCGAGCACCACAAATAATTCCATCGGATCGATTTGCATTCGATTCGAATTGGATTAATTCCCTTCCCCCTTCGGCACCAAGGTGAAACCTATCCCTTCGAGCAATAAACAAAATTTGATGTCAATTGATATTCGCTCTTCGACGAAGCGTTCGAACTCGAGAAAACTTCATTGACGTTTTCACCGCACCGAAACTGTTCCGCGTAAGTGACTTCTCTCGAATAATGCAGCGTACAAATTCTTGAAAACGAGGCAAACCTCCGCCGAAGGGAAGAGACTATAAACAATGGATGCGGTCGGAGAGCCATCCTATTATTTCCAGGTGATCGATCTTCTTTCGCGGGGGTTTCGAGCTAATCGATACGAGCTTTTCTTCGAGATATCGCATTTTTAAAGTTTTACATGGAGGTACGTGGGCGTGGGACGCGAATAGACCTATCAGTTTCCAGGTGAGACTCTGGAATCTTCCGACAATATTGTATCTTCTATACGTACAGTTTTTATTACCACCTTGCGAATTTTGCCCCACGAGAGAGCAATTCAGGTGTATTCAACTTATATTTCAATCGGAAACTTCCTTCGATCCCCGCATCTAATTTACGTCGCAGCGTTATTTTCTGTATTAATATTTTCCGAGCGATCGAAAGTGTTTCGTCGTGCGGTTTAAAGTTTTATTCAGCGTCGCGGACTCGGGGCTTTCGAGGAACGCAAATTATTTTATTTCATCCGAGACTCTCTGCGAAGCTTAAACGATTTTCAAATGAATTTTATTATCGAAGGGGATATTTTCCGGGTTAATATTTCTCGGCAGGATCAAAGGAGGGTTTATCTCAAGCGATGAATTTTCTTTCGACGATAATCGATAAGCCGGCGGCCCCTATACGTTGTATCGAGGCCCGTACACAAACGCCAATTCGCTTTCATTTACGGGGAAGGCGTGGGAGTTCTCTATCGAGAATAGAAATGTCACGTTACGTGCATCCGGTGCGCGGAAGCCCGATTCCCGACACAAAAGCCCAGAAGCTATAAGCTCTCGGTAATAGATCGACGCGTTCCAGACGTCGCATCATTGACGTCGAGACGCCGATACACGCGTCGTTCGTTTCCCCTCGGTACCAGACAGCAGCCGCGGTGTGTGCGGCGTGCGAAAGCGTCGAAAGTGTCGGATAATTCCGAAGAAAACGTGTCGTCGACGTCGATGCCGTCGTAATGAATGAACTTGTCGCCGTCGCGAGAAATAACTCGATAAAGTTGGCCGATAAACGAACAGCGATTTCGTTTCGAGTAGAAACTAGCCTTAAAGAAGAAAGGAATTCTTCAAATGCCAGATTTTGGTACAGAAGATAACAAAAATGTCGAGAATTACTATTAAACTCATTTAATTAACGCAAATATTAAAGCGCGGAAAATAAAGATAGGAAACGCGTCATGAAAATCAAAGATAAATGCATCACTGATCGAGTTATCCAATTTTTTTAATGAACTCATTCAAAAGTTTCCAAACGTAAGTTCGTTTCAGAATTTGTTTAAGAGCAATTTGAATTAGTTTCACGGAATACCGAATGAGAATGAATTCCGTACAAGTTTCTTTAAACGGATGGGAATATTTGAATAAATGTTAGAACTTCTTTGCAAGGGCCGCGGACAAAGTACGAGGTGCAATCGATACGCTAACGACGTCGAGACTGAAACGAGACGCGAACGGCTAAAGGAGAAACAGAGAAATCGCTGCAATTAAGACGACAATTGTTTGGTCAAGACGACGAGCGAGATAAAACGTAGAACTTTTAACTTTACCCGTACTTCAGACCTCATCCTCCAACTTCTCGGCGCTATATGTATACGAAACGCGTAAACGAAGTATTCGCGTCGTTCGGACAATTCTCTGTTTCTCAAAACACTTTAGCGCATTTGCATCGCGAGTGCAGAAAACCGATGCTGGGAATGTAATTATATTAATCCTTCACGGTCCCGGGTCTAATTTGACTGGCCAACCGTGAAAATAATTACGTACTACAGCGAAGGATTAATTAACCCCAGATTAAGATACTTTACTTTACTTTGTGTTAAAGTGTACTACGCAAAGAAAACCTTATTTATGTGTCTTTATTGATCTTTAGGAACAAGTTTTTGAAACATTTATACTATGGAAGAACTACAGATTAAAAAATAAATGATACAATTAAAGGGTCGTACACGTTTCTGAAATACAAATCTTCAGTAATAAGAATCGTGTAAAAGAATTAAAAAATTCTTCCAAATATTGCTGCTGCACGCAATGGTGTAAAACACTTTTTTGCAATATTTCTAAAAGATGTACCTTATAACCCTGATGTGACTGGAAAGGTACATGGATACCTTTCTAGTTTTTTAAATTTATTTTCGAACGTTTTTCCTAAATTTAGGCAAAAAATAAGTTTAAAAACTGAAACTGTACACAGGTACCTTACCTTTCCAGTCACATAAGAGTTAAAACAAAAAATAAAAATTGGTTTCTCAACCCGGGAAACGTATATGACCCCTTAAAAAGTATAATGAAGACAAACGCTCGCATTATTAAATTTGAATCATGAGATCGTAAATTTTAGATACTGTCGTGATTTAGGGTTAAAAATTACAAAATCTGTCCACTCAATTTTCCTCGCGTTTATCCGAACGCTCCCGACTTCTCGGGGATTAAATTCTACCCGCATGGTCACGCAACGATCGTTCCGGTTTTCCGTCGACATTTTAACGCGCTGAGTTGCCACAAAGAATTGCACCGGACACGCGCGGCAGACGAAAGCACCTCGGATAACTTTCGACGACACCGCCTATTGTTTCGCGGGCACAGGGACTCGTTGGTGGCACCGCGAAAAGCGTCGCGGATAGGGGAGTCAAAGAAACGCGGACGATGATTAAGAGCAGACAAAGACACGTCCGAACGGTTCACCGTACATTCATGGCTTTGTAGAGAATCTAGGCCACGAGCCCACCACGCTGCCATATTACGTATTCGCAATATCGCCGTGGTCACTCTTTGACCAAAGACACCTTTTCGCGGGACAAAGTTTACGTGATTCTAAAACAAACGCAGAGGCGATGGGGGCGCAATTGTTCGGGAAGCGAACTGGGAGATGATGGGACGCGATTTCACAGGGAGAACGATACAGGTTTTTAATTAGGGATGGAAAACTAAACGTATCAGAATCTGAATCTATCCGGGTCAGGAACGGAACGTAACTCTGTTTGTAATTTGGATTCGTTCCTGGAATCGAACGTAACCCGGACTGTAGTTTGCGTTCGTTCCTGAGATCGAACGTAACTCGGATTGTAATTTAGGTTCCTTCCCGGAACCGAACGTAACTCGGATTATAGTTTGGATCCGTTCTCGGAACCGAACGTAACTTGGACTGTAGTTTGCATTCGTTCCTAAAATGGAACGTACCTCGGATTGTAGTTTGGATTCGTTCCTGGAACCGAACGTAACTTGGGCCGTAGTTTGGATCCTTTCCCGGAAACGAACGTAATCGGACTGTAATTCGGATCGGTTTTGATCAACCGAATGTAAGTTGTTCCGAGTTGCGTTCCGTCCATCGGAACTGATCTAAACTGCAGTCCTAGTTACGTTCCGTTCCGGGAACCAATCCAAGCTACAATCCGAGTTATGTTCGGTTCTTGACTTTAGACGTTTTGGATTCGTATCGTTTTCAGTTCTTGGTTTGAATTTGCGCACGCGTAGTTACATGTTTGCATAGTCTTTCTCGTTTCGAATTGATCTACTAAGAAGCTTGATCTGTACGGAGTTTGGTGAGTAAATCTCTGTACGATGTCTATGTTACAAATTTTATTTTAATTATTAAATGTCCAATATTGCTTGAAATAATTGTTTATACTCCTCGTCGTTAAAAATACGTACCTTATATAAAAAAGCATTGTAGGAGTTATATGAATTAGTGCTAATAACGAGATCTGGAAAAAGAAAAGAGCCAACGAAGGAAGACGTGTGAGAGAAGGTAGGAAAGAAAACGAAGGAAGCGATGTTAAGAGCTGCTGATCATAAATAAATTCGTCGCAATTACACGGCTGAAATTGTGCGTTCGGTGTTACGAGACCGAGAAGTGGACGATGGAAAAATGTCTTAATTCGCGAAAATGAGGGAAATAATGGCGAACAGGGAAAGTGAGAAGCCAGCGGTAAAAGCGCAATTCATTCGATTCGCGGTGCAAGTATTAGGAAAGACAATAAAGGAGACTCTAATAAGATAAGAACGCCACAAGTGCTTTTCTTCGAGTACCGCTGCGCCCATGAATTAGGGCTCAACCCGGGGACTTAGCGAGGAAAGAATAAGAATTGGAAAACGGAATGAGAGAAGTTGCAAAGGAATAATGGAAACCTCTTCTTGAAAAGGGATCCGAAGGAAACAGGACCCAGGAACAGGGATCCATACTATAGCGGCAGTATTTCGATTTTCCGGCGTACCTCGGCTTTCCCTTAAAGAAAGAGGATACGTTAAAGGGAGAGGAATCTATCTCGCCTGCAGAAAATGCACAAATATTCCAGGGACGTGCGAGTAAATAACGAGAGAGGGAAACGTTCTATAAATTCTACCTGTTAGCCGTGTATGCATATTTACGTATCTCGGAAAAGTAGCAGTTTATTTGGCAAAGACGCGTAAACGCGAGTTATTCGCCGACGACGTAGACGCACGTAAGTACGTTAAATTCAATCCGCAGTGGCACGATTGAGGCGACCTGAAAAATTAACGAGCGTTGGGAGAATAAAATGATTCGCCGAGCGTCCAAGAGTACAAATAATAACACAAAGCGAGAGAGGTTGAAATTCGCGAGTATCGCGGTACGGGGAGAGAAGATTCGCCGATTAAATATTCAGCGGCGGTAACGAAGATTCATCCTACGATCTAGGCAATTAAAAGATAAGACCCAGGATCAACGCGGTGGGGATTAAGACGAGGAAGCAAGAAATATTTCTTACGTACCGGGACCGATAACGAGGAACTGTACCACCGAGTACTCGGGAATAGAAATATAATGGTAAAAATAGTAATGCGCTCCTCTCGTTTATTCGAGTGTATGTACTTTCGCGTTTTATTTTGGCGCGATGACCATTTGTTCCGTCGAGATTTGCGAAACAGAAAAAAAGAAAGGATAGAGAAATTAATGCGCGGTAGGGCGAACGTACGAAAGTGGCGAAGTAGTTAAAGAAAGTTAAGGGAGTAAAAATCCAGGGAGAGAAAAGCGATTAAAATTTTCCGTCCAAGAATCACGAAAGGCAGTAATGGGGACAGCGGGCGAGTGGATAGCACCATAAGTACTTTCCGTCGAGTACCGTGTCGTCTAACAAGTAAGTATTCCGAAAAAAAGAATACGAAAGGAATAACAACGCGAATTGAAAGGGACGACCTCGAAGAGTCACGGAGCGAAGCGACGGGACAAAAGAAATAAAGTGTACGCAAGAAAAATACGTTGTTACTCGATTAATGACCTTTGCGCTTCTCATTTGCGTCGAGTGCGAATAACGAGAGGTACCGTGGAGAATTTTCATGAAAATTTCGTAGAAGCGAGACACTAATTGAACATTCTAATCCCATAGGAGTGAAGAACTGGCCGAGTCTCCTAATCTCGAAGGAGCTATTAATCGATTCGTTTGGAAAAATCTTCGAGACGAATTAGCGAGAGAACTGCAGCCTTTCCGCGTATCTTGAGAATGAATATACGAGAGAAGAAAGAATCGCTAAAGTATTCGGACAGCGAACGGAAGCCTGTCGGAAAAGCCGGTGGAACGCTGACGAGATTGATAATCCTCGGATTAACAACCGCGGGGCTTGAAAAATGAACGCGAGAGATCCATGGGGGAAAAGAGAAAAAGAATATCAAAGGGAAGGGTAATTTAATTTGTTCCCCGTGAATACCGATGGACAGATATTATTGGGACAGGGATCAAGCCGGGGGTAAGATCAAGAGTAACGCGAATTTCAATCGAATATTCAAGAAAGACGATCCATATTCAATTGCAGCGAAAAGAAAAAATATTCAGGGTTTTGTCTGGGCGACAGAGGGGTTAATGGAAGAGCGTCGAGAGAAAAGTAAAGAACAAGTACGTCGAGATCGGCAATTTTTGGATTAACATTCTCCTCGTTATTCTAGCCGAGAGGGCGAAACGACGAAGCGGAAAAAAAATAATAAAAATGGGAACTGTGATGAGGAAAAAAAGTGAGGCAGTAATGGAAAAGCGGTTTGGTCGGGGAAGAGAGTTTAAGAAAGCGGTTAATTTAATTCTTCGCCGTAGAGTCGCGAAAGAACAGTTCTCCGGATAGTAACTAGAGTCCGGGGATTTGATTGGATCGCGAAATGACTGTTAAACGTTTGAACACCTCTTTTATCGATCAACAGTTAGTATATTTTAATTATATTTGAATAAAAAAAGTTTTGACACTCGCTGGACAGATCTCGGGAAACTTACTGGAACCAACGACGATGGGTCAAACGTGACTCATACATTTTTTGCGTGTCGGGATAGTAAAGAAATCTCTTTTACTTTAAAAAAATGACAACCCTTTAAAGAGGTAAATATATTAGTAGTACATACTAGCATTGAATTTTTCGACTCACCTGTTTGTTCAAATATTTAAGAAATTACGACCGAAGATTTCTGAAAAGTAACACGAGGAATACACGAAATTCCAAATTCGATAATCATTTTACGAACTATAACGAAAACAGTGCTAAAACCGTACAACGTTTCGCACAGCGAATAAATAAACCTCGCAACGAACACAGTTTTATATAAACTAGAATTCGGCGAAACGCGGAATCGGAATAAAATCCAATCCGAAATAAAAATTGCATCTCCGATTCCACTCGGGCGATTCGTTTGAAAATTCAAGTTAATACGCGGCGCGTTGAGCTAACAAATATTTGACAAGAAGGCCGGAGGATTTAACAATTGTTCGGGCTTGCGGATTAAAATTCAGGGCGTGATCCCGCGGGGGCGGGCGAAGAAGTTGAGAAAACCGTGGGGAAAACGTGCGGTGCACGAAAGCTGAATGGCGAGGGAAAACAAAAGAAGAGAATAGAGAAGTGACAAGATTGGTCGAAGGATGCCCCGCATGTTAGACGACTGCTCATCTCGCAGACGGGTCACGTAGCCTGCCCGAGGATATTTATTATCCCGTTTAAAAATTTGCATCGTAAAATCGCGGAGACTTATTGCGGCGATGTTGTGAGTTCCTCGCCCAAGAAAAGGTGGTAGATTTTATTCCAATCTGGTTCGATAATAAATCACGCGTCGTTCGGCGTTACTTCGTTGATGTGAAAATCGGGAAACCGTAAACTTGGTGAAGCAAAGTAAACGTAATTGGCGGAGTTATTACGCGGAACGAATAAATTCCAGATTTTAGTGGAGTACGGTTATTGCGGAAATTGTATTATAAAAAAAATTCATTTTTAATGCGGTTTGAGAACCCCGAAAAACTAAAACTACATTTGTTCTTTCCTGAAAAGGTACGAGATATAGATTTTGCGTACTTGTATTTGGCTCGAGACAAGACCTTGTCTCTTGATAATATGAGCCTTTATCTTTGAAAGTGGTGTAAGTTCATTTTTGAAGAAAATTAGTTAAAGGTAACTTTAATAAGATATAGATATCCTCTTTTTTAATAAAACAATGACAAAAATGGACATAAACTATTTTCAAAAATCAAGATATATAATGTACCGCGGTTGTTTTGGAAACGATGTAATATATAATGTAACGCAATTATTATGGAAACTAATAATATATAATCTACTGGGGTTATTTTGTAATCAATATAATATATAATACAACGCGTGTCGTTTCCGAAACAATTCAACTACTCTCACGGTTGATATCGCGAAGGAGCGTCCAATTTTGCAAAAATCTTACCGCCACCGCGAACGCGGAAAATACAGAGAAAAATACGGTCAGCCGTGGATTAACTTAATCCTCGCAGCGATTACTTATGCTCAACCGTAACATACGCGCAAAGCTCCGAACATATTTTTCCCGCATTTGCGATGCGCATCCTCGATGAATTTAGTTCGGCCGATTTTTATTACAAACTTCCTGCCACGCGCGTATTTCAGTCGCTACGCGAAACAGGAACAAGCGAATCGCGAGAATATGAAGACAATACGACCGTCGAAAATAATTTATCTTGTCGCGACCACGGGAATCGATGCACGGAAAAGTGGACGTGTTTACTTTTCAACGCTGAAACTTCTTCTCCGAATCGTTCGGAGCTGTCGTACCTTTTTACACAAATCTTTATGCAAAGCTATCCTACCGTATGCATTTCGAGAGTAAATATCTTGTACCAATTACCGACAACGTTTCCCCCATAAACGTACCAACCAAATGTAAACATGGATCTTGGCAAACCGTTCGGTTTCATGTACCTATTTAAATAAATTCATAAAGGCGATACCAAAATATCGAAGAAACGTTATAATATATCTATAAGATATACTTAATATACGATATAAAATACAGTATAATAACAATCAAAAGATAAGGTCTTGTTCCAGGCGAAGTACATATAATATATCGAAGAATCGGTTACACGGATAATAAAATCATGACGACGTAAGATTGCCGAGCATGAGCATCGATCATCCCTTGAATTTTTGACCAATGGCCTCTCTGCGTCGAGGGACGCGATAAGTGGCACGTATGCACGAAAATCGGAGAGACGCTCTCGCGAATTCCGTTTCATCTTGTTAATGGACTTTGCCGGAGTTCGGGGATGAAGTTACAGGGTGGACGATCGGAATAGTTGTATCGGGGGTAGGTAGAGGGGCCAACGTACATGCATTAATACTCACGCGGCAGGGGAGAGGAAAACTTTACACATTTTCTAGCTCGGATACGTGTGTGCGTTCAGGAGCGTCATTCGTGGGAAATTAGTTGATACGAAGAGGGTTCTCGAGTTTCGAGGCAACCCGAAGATCTCCGTCGGATAAGTTGGCAATTTCGTAAATGAATAATATCATATACAGCGCGGGAATGAAAGTATTGACAGAGCGGTGAAATCCGTGAAGCTTGAAGGCTTGTTTGTATAATAGTTTGCAAAACATGTACATAATCGATTGCGATTATCGAAATATAAAATTGTGATTTACAAACGAAGTTAAGTAATTATCCATTGATTTTGATAAGGAAAAATACATTCAAGTTCTATTAATTAATTAATGTCGTAATTAATCTCAAACAGTCGATGCTATGTGTACATTCGGAGTATAATAACTCTGGTAAAGAAATGTAATATAACAATACTGAAACAGAAATGTAATATAATAATAATAACATACATGACGTCTCCTTGTCGTTCAATTATTATTATTTATTATTCAATCATTCTTACGAATAGCGCGTCTCAGGAGATTTTATACTCATCGATTCCTTTTAAAAAATTGTATCCTGTGCGAGACGTACACGTAGCAGGAAAACTTGATACGAATGAAACTGTTTTCATCGAGTCAGCACTACACAACGCGTCTTTATTAATTTCGTACAGACGTTTGAAATAGAGAGGAAAAATTTCGCGCCACTCCGTGGGAGAAGTACTTGCGCACCGCGGAAGCTTGCCAAGAATATGCTTGCCAAAAAGGCAAATGCTCTCTCGTTTTATTACGGGGGAAACCCTCGGTAATAGAACACGTATGAAAATTTTGCACAAGCGTCGTAAATCTTGCGACGCTAGAGATGAAAAAACGAAACCCTGAACGAAATAGCGCGAAGTAAGAAGTAATAAAATGCGTATCTTATTTGTACGCTATGTGAATCCGATATCGTTTAGGTAAAGTACAGGGTTGGACAAAAGTGTGTACGCATTATCGTAAAATATAATACCATTCCTTAAACTTCCTTAAAACATTCAGATTTTTATGTATTCGCATTTTTTTAATTCCCACCGTGTTGTAATACTTTTTACTTCAAAAGTTGTCGCAGGATGCCGTTAGCATATTTCTATAAAGATTTTTCAAAAATACACATTGCGTTTTTTATAAAAATTTCTGATGGAAAAGAAGTTATTGACTATTACGTCAAGGTAGCATTTTTGCTTATTCGTCAGGATGGATATCATATATTGTACGGTGTTTATTAACTTTTTTACTCAACGACTATCGTTAGAAGTAATATATTTGATACACGACCAAGGACAATTCTTTTTCTTCTAATGTGGCTCAGGAAACCCAAAACGTTGGACGTCCCTGCTCTAAATCATCATCGCGCTCCACGCGTGTCTATTGTTTCCCAATGATTTTCAATCAAGTTTCGCTTGGTTACAAAAGAGAAAGAAAAGTGAAAAAGATTGCAACTTGCAACCCGATATCCGAATACGTTGATATAGCTGCCCCTATCTCTCCTTTTTTCCGATATCGTTGCAACGAAACAAAAGCATTTTGAACCGTGTCTGACCGGTGTTGTCTGTACCTACTACTTCGTGTATATCATACGTGACGCATCATCGGATATCGTATCTTCGCGTCAGGATTTTCTAAAAATTTCGTTTTTCAGGTATCTTTATTTTTTCCTCAGTACGGCGAGCAATTTTACCTTTAAGCGTACGATATAAAATTAATAAATGGATTTAGTAATTGACCGTATAAACTCAGTGAAGAAATTTATACGATTTATTACGTTATTATGAAAAAGAAAATTTCGGTTTCTTCTTCTAACGTCCAAATAATAACGCCGGGCAATCCATACGTATACATATCTCGATTAGACTTCAATCATTGAGTAGGTTATTTTATCTTGAGAAATCAATTTCGCTGGTAAAGTAATTCGATAACCGGTAAAATTTCAAAGAATAAGATTTCTCAGTAATAAAAAAATACCCACAACTCGCTTGCCCCGTTGACTCAAAAAATTAAACGGAAAGTCCACGCGATAGAACGAGAAACCCTGATAGACTTTCGAGGGTCAACTGCGCTTCATCGAATCTTCGAAGCTCCTCGCCACATTTCACGGATCAAGTGCGGCGATCGAAATTGGCACGAATCGACGGGATGAGAAAGTAAATACAACGGGGAGAGTCCCTTTAACCAGTTCCAAAGAAGCTGCAAAATTTAATTGGTTCGCGAGAAAACGTCTCGCGCGAAGGGAAGCAGTGCGCCGGTGATTAAAACTTTCTCCCCGACGACGTGTCTCTCCCACCTCGCGCGGGCGGCAAAACTAAGACTTTAATTCCTCGAAAATCGTCCAAGGAAGCAACGGGGGGAAAAAAGAAAATGGCGTTGCACGTCGGAGCGGTGTACCGAAAAAGTCGGGGCTAAAATTATTTTTCCCGGGCAACCGTGCCCGGCGCTGCAAAAATGAGATAAGTTCGCTTAAAGAATATTAAGCGCGATGGTGGAAGAGCTCCGACACCTACGCTGTTGATCTTTTTTCCGTAATTCTACGAGATTCTCGGGAAATCACGGCGAAACTCTCGCGGTGAAATTATGTTCGACAATGCCTCACGGAGGATCGCGACGAGCGCACCGGTGACTCCGAACTCGAGACTATCGATCGACTGGAGGAGACAAATGACAGATCTCCGGTGACCGGACGGTCAGAATATCTCGTGTTTGTCCAGGAGGCAGTGGCTAGGTGGTTTACATTAGGACCACTTCCGCCCAATCGATTAGTTTCAATCGGTTTACCCCGACGGTCACGGTAATTCCTGAAGATCGCTTTTATCGATCACGTGCTCTCTCATTAGAGAAGGGTTTCCCGTGCTCGCCTCGGGCGACGTACAACGAAGCTGGATTTAAC
Source organism: Pemphredon lugubris (assembly GCA_933228935.1). Classification (NCBI taxonomy): domain Eukaryota; kingdom Metazoa; phylum Arthropoda; class Insecta; order Hymenoptera; family Crabronidae; genus Pemphredon; species Pemphredon lugubris. The sequence continues at coordinate 14,144,842 of OW121818.1, forward strand.
GCAACTTTAAATCGGGGGTAACCAGTGCATTTTTTTTTTTGAGAACGAATATCCCTGGATCGAAACGTAAAGCACGATACAGACGTCGGCGGGAATTTTCAGGATGCTGGAAGTTTCGAAATTAAATCTCCGGGGAAATTAATTCCGCTCATTACCGCGGTACGGCTGAAACCGTCGGCGAGGACTTCGCCGAAACTTTCCATTATTTTATTAACGACGAAACTTAATCACCTACGTAGCGGTGTTTGTATGATCAAACTCTCAACTTTATCAGAGATTGCACGTTAAATTTGTGATAACAGCTACTCGAACTATTAATTACCCCGTTCGTCGGTTCCGTCTCTAATAACGTAACCCCGTGTATGCTCGTTAAACTAACACTCGATTATAATTAATACTCTTCATCGATTCGGGATCTCTCGATAATTATCGATCTTCACGTGGGGGAAAGAGTTCGCGACACATTCGTTACGCGTGAGGGCTTCTATTTTTTCCCCCTGTAATACACTTCGATTATACCACCTGTTTAAAATACAGAGTGATTAAAAAAGAATACCACACCTTTGAAAGTATGTATTTATTGAACGAAACATGTTGGAACTTTGGTTAATGAATCAATGCAAAGAGAAAGTGCAAATTTTTTTCAATGAAATGTGTCTTCACAAATATTCAATCCGACCTCCTTGACACTCTCGAACGATATCTACTCGGTGGTCTAATTCATTCTATACTGTATGTTCAATAACTACAGTTATTCGGGTTTTTATTTCCTCAATGTTAGGTGGCAGAGGTGGACGAAAAACGTTATCTTTAACATACCCACATAGAAAAAAATCCCAATGGGTAAGATCAGGGCTTCTTGAGGCCAGTGATGAAGAGCGATGTCACCAGCGACCTGGCGAATTAAACTATCAAGTAGATATCGTTTGAATGCCTTAAGGAGGTCACATTGAACATTTGTGAAGATGTCCTCTACTGAAAAGAAACTTTGTAACTTCGTCACTTAAGGGGTCATCTACCTGTGAACAGCCCAAAAATTAGTCGGATTTCATGAATTTTTTTAAAACTTTTCAGTACGTCTAACGCCATAATTCTTTTTGGAGGTTGTTTGTCTACTTGTTGGCCATATGTGAGAATTTTTTTAAATGTTTTAATCAATTGTTTATTGGGTTTATCTGGGCCGCCATGAAGCCGTGTTTAAAAATTGTATGTTGCTGGCGCGGTTAATTGTTGCTCTCCGGTTGGACCAAAACTAAATTTTTTAGTTATTATTAATCGGGAAGCTTTTCTACAACCTTGTTGTCAGAATTAATCATTTTTATTGAATATTGGGAAAATAGCGGGCATCTACATTTCGAAGTATAAAACCGCGCGTTGTTTTAGGTCAATTTTGTAATAATAAAGTACGATATTGTTATTTTATAAACACGATTCTGGTAGGAAGGCGAGCCAGTAGGGGGGTGGAATATCCTGTTAAAATTTCAGATCAACCCGTCGCATAGTGTTTGAGATTTTTCCGCAATGTCGAAGCGATTAGTAACTTCGTTGGGACTTTGTTCATTTTTGGAATTGAGGCATACAACTTTGGGAATGCATTCTTTAGACGTTATACTTTATGAAAATGCAAAAAAATTTCGATTTTTTTACCCATTCACAGGTAGATGGCCCTTAACAAGCAACACCACCATTCCCAGTTTTATTAACTTTACAGTAGAACAAAAAACTAGTTTCTCTGTATGTGTTATCTTATGATTTAAGATGTACTGCGTTATCAATTATTCGATTAACCCGTTATCCGTTGACTTTATCATAAATCGGAGACCACCAGTCGATCTCGCGCAAAATCGTTGTATAAAACAGTGTCGCTAATTTAATTTGTCTGAAATATAAGAAAAGTAGTGTTGCTTTTTAAGCGACGATTTATTTTTAAATCCCCCCTTATCTTCATTGACTCTTTACATTGATTCATTAACCAAAGTACCAACACGTTTCATTCAATAAATACATATTTTCAAAATCCTGACATTCCATTGTAATCACACTGTATACATATCTCATACAATTTTCCCCGTTACCCGTGTCCATGAAAATCACCCAATAGTCGCTCGTAGACGCTCGTGAAAATCGCTAGGCATCTATCAGTCGCGCGATAAAAAAAAGGAAAAGCGAGGGAAGCGCGACAAGCAAATCGTGTCAGCTCCGAAGCCGTGAAAATAATTTCATTCCATCGGTCGACGTGGCGAGACCTCTTCTTCCAGCCTGACGTTTACTCGTGAAAGAATATTTTTAGCTGGCGGGGACACCAACGTGACGAGCAGACGGCAGTCCGCTCAACGTTCTACCGTTTAATAACCTCCCTTCTTTAGCCACCCCCCCACCCCCAGAATATCTGTCACTTCGCTCTCTTTCCTTCTCGTTTCCATATTCACGATTGTCTCCGGCGTTTCGGCGCAATTTTTCCAACGCCTGGACGGAAAGCCCGGAAAAATGCAGAATCGTACGCGGCCACGTTTCTTTTTCTTCTTTCTTCATTTTTTTTTTCCTTTTTAAACAAGCTTCGCTCGATTTTATAACGGAAACGGCGGATTCTCGATTTCACGGTTAACCCGGCTGTCGTCGATTACACGGGTGAAGGAACTCGATGATACGCGAGAAATTTCCCGTCAGCATTCTACGGCGGGAATAACTTCGGTGGTACTGTAAAACACGGGTAATTGCGGGTGCGCCCGGTATTTCGCCTCGACAGGGTGGAAAAAAGCGACGGCGGAGTGGAAGGGATCGCGGTTTCTATCTTCCTTTTTCTTTCTAGCGTAGAGAAGTTCGCGAGATCGACGGATTCCTCGCGGAGTAATAATAATTTAACGATATTTTAAAGCACGAAGAGGGGAAATCGTAATTTTTATCGGCTCGCCATCTGCCGTTGAGATCGGATGGCGGAAAATCGATTGACGCGAGGAAAATCGCCGCGAGGCGAACGTACGATACTCCGTTTTACAAATGGAATGGAGCTGGGTAACGCGGGTAGAAGAGATAGAGCAAAACTGATGGATCGTTACATCAAAAAGGTCGGGAGACAAAGACGAGTTGCGTGGAGTGCGTTTACCGAAGCTCCGGTGAGTTGGGGTAGAAGATGAAATTGAATTATTTCATATTCTACGTTTTTCGATTTTGACATGACGGTAAAATGATCCCTGTCCCTCAAATTCACCTTATCTTCATCATTTTCATTGTTCCGTTATTTAATTGGTCTCTTTTAAAAGTTTTAACCCTACGTTAGTCGCGCGGGGTACAGGTGTACATTCAGTCTACTGTAAAATTAAATTACTCTTATCTCATGCAATTTACACCTGCGATATCTCTAGTATCTCTCGATTAGACCTATGTGAACCTAAAAGACTTACAAAAAAATAATTTTGTTTTCAATTTTGTGCTATTTCTATTATACTATTTTAATCATACATTTGTACACGAATACATTAATTATCTAAATATATAAATATTGACGTTTATTACAGATAAAATGTGATAAAAGCTGATTATTTCTACTTTTAACCAATAATTTAGCGATGGGTGACAGGTGTACCCAACGCGAAAAACCACGTATCAAACACTCGCACAACTAACGTAGGGTTAATTATTCTTCGCGTGCACGACTTTTCAAACGGAAAAGGGTGAAGTTTTGTATTTCACTTTCATGCACAAAGTATTCACAGGCAATCGAGGAAACTCAAGGAGATACAATAATATAATGCTGCACGTAAAACGGCGCCGAACGACGATACAAGATTTTCCGAAACACCATGAGCGAGAGGAAACGTCCGTCGATTCGATCCGCCGGTACCGTCTACTTATTAGCAGGAAGATGATAACGTTAACGGCTACATAAAAAGTTCCAACGAAACGGGCACCCTCGAGCTACTCTGATTTCCAACTTTCGAAGATCCGCAATGAATATAAGAAGGCTCGAAGAGAGTTCGTTTAAGTAGAGCAAAATGAGTATTAGATTCTCGGGCGAAGGTAGAGAGCTTCTTTCCACGGTCGATCTAATCACGTTAATGGAATCTTAATGCCACAATTCGTGTCCTCGCGGGGTGCGTAAAAACTTTGATGAAAGAGGCCAAACAAAAGGTTCTCCCACCCCCCCCCCTTCTTCCCCTACCCCCACGGCGCTTTAGAAAATTAACGAACAATGGCTGCCGAACGATAGATAATAAAGTTCAAACGAAAAGCTGAGTAACTTTGCCCCGCGAACCCCCCTTCCTTTTTTTTTTCCCCCACCACCCCGCCGTCATTCCTCGTGTCATTGACACTGTCGTCGACGGTTTAGCGCGAAGATAAATTCCAGCCGCCGTTTTCGACGGGCAAAAGTTGTTTGTACGTGGCCTTAGCGCACCCTGTTTTGTCACCGAACAATGGGACCGCGGACAACCCTGTTTGCCTCATACATAATGTATTCGTTCCCGGGCGTTGGCGAACACGATAGAGCGGTATCATTGTTTACGAATCATTGAATCGACGGAATGAAATTACACCGATACGAGTGCGCCGGTTGTACCCCGCTGAAACTTTCGATCCCCGGGTATCTCGGCCGACCAGCACGGTCCGCTTGCCACTGGTTTCGCGTAGAACGTTATTTACAAGGGTACATAATGGCTGATTTACCGAAAGCTCGGTGCTTTCCGCGAGGCATACGCCAATTTTCGGAATGCGTTTCGCTGTTTGCGAGAAAATCAGTTTGTTGGGGATCGACGATGTAATAGAAATCGTAACGGAATAGATCAACTGTAATGCACAACGCGGTGGTTGTGCAAAATAATAATAATGGGCTTCCAACTTTAGAAGCAATTCTGTATTTTATTTAGTATGTTCAATAGAACTAATATCCACGACTATTTCGTAGGCAGGAATTTCGTTTCGAGGTGTACTAAATAATCGTTCACAGTATTCTGATGGTTTAAAATGTTCTCTTGAGATGTAAAATGAATTCTAAAGGAGACGATCGATAGATTTAAGGAAAACTATTATCTATCAAAAAGGATGTGGAAGGGATGATGAGAAAGATGTTTTGGTGGAAAGTAAAAGCGGAAAAGTACTAGGAGTTTGGACGATGAACTAGTGATAAGGGGAGATGCGTAAAGGAATGGTGATTCAGGGTCTATGGAAGATTTCGATGGTGTACAAAATATTTGCTACACTAACTTATGAGTAACCTTATCACTAGAGAATTAAATAGAGATGGGGTCGGCACATTACATAACGGCGGTTATATTTGCGGTTATGTCGAAAAACGCCGCGTATCTTTACTTTGAACATATCGTCGTTTAAAGTTCCGAATGTTCTTAATCGGAATTCGGTTTGAATTGGATTATTTTCTTTTTAACCCTACACCGCACAATGTGTCACCCATGATGCACTTGTTATAAACAAACTAATCGTGTTGTTGTTCATAGACTATCGATTTTAAATGTATAATTATAGCGTCGATAGTTTCGTTATCAATAGCCTAACCTATTTTCTTCATATTTTCCCTTCAAAACATTGTCTTTACCTTTTATCGTATATGTAGCGTAGGATTAAGCGCATCGAAAATAATGTATCATCGGTGCTACGTTGTGCAGTGTTGGGTTAACACTTTGAACGCCACATCAAATTCACATATTTTGCCCAGGACACCACGAAAATACAAGGTCTCTCTATAAAGTAACGCAATTTGTTTACTCCGAACTCTGGAAGGGTCATCAGGATCGCTGTTTCTGTGAACCGCCATATCTAATGATTCCGGTCACTGATGACCATCGCGGCGTTTTAGGCAAAACAAGTTCCGGTCACATGTGACCACCGTGTCGGTCAACGTGTTAAGCAGAGAGCACACCGAACACGGTCCGTTACGTCACGTCGCGTCTTCCCCCGTGCCGAAAGCAGACGGAGGCATCGAAACACTGCGTGGGTCTACTTTCGGTTCGAGGTAAGACGCGACCAGACGTAATAGAACGTATTTGTTGTGTTTCCAGCTTAAGCAATATTCTACAGCTCGATTAATGCAAAAGCTGAATTGTTTCTAAACTGTGACATTCGCCGTTTTTTGATAAGCTAATACAGTCGTAATAGATTTAAATCAAGTTCCTATCAATATTGTTTATTTTTATAAATTCGTTGTGTTAGTTTGAACGTAAGCGCGTCGACGGTTGTTTGATTTGAAACACAGATCTCGGAGATTTGAGGATCGAAAGTTTCCAATCTCGCCTCCTTAGAATGCGGAGAACAAGCGTTCGAACGAGTCTACCACTTGGAAATCTACTGTAGCTGTAACTCTACAGACGCTTTGCAGACTCCGCGAAGAATACTAAATACAGTGGCGTTCTACAAACTGGTTTGCACGGTGCGTTAGAACCGGATATAAAAAATGTCCAGGTCGAGTAGGAAATAATTAAAAAATAATAAGTAGACACTCTATCAGGGGTTAACTATATTAAACGCTACGACGTCATACGTGTATGTATTATTTTTTATGGGAACAAGCTTGTACGGTGCGTTTCGACTCGAGAGTAACAGATTCCCCAATTGAAAATAAGTTGATAGTAAAATTAGTAACTGTGAATTCTATAATTGGATCGTATGTTTTGAAAGTGGTGCAAGTCCATTTTTTTCTTCTCTTTTTTTCGATTGTTTTTCTTTCGTTTTGCACTATATTAATCACAAATTATGTGATATCTCATTTTTTTTAAATGGACTTACACCACTTTCAAAATAAACGGTCCAATTGTCAATTAAAAAACACAAAGGTACGAAGAAAAATTCATTCAAACGATCAGAGTTTAGATACAATAAATTGTAAGAATTGTTGGAGCATACGGTCCTGAGCTTGGGGCGAGTGCGTGAGAGGGCATACGGCCCTGACGCTTGAAGATGCGCACGGTGCTTTCCGCGATCGGGTTTTTGTTTAAAACACATCGATGTGCGACCGAAGAAGAAGAATAGTAAGAAGCATAGAGACAGGATATGTCCTGAGATACGTTCCTCTTTATAATTGATATGTGTATTTATATGTTCAATACACCTGCCTAATATAGTTATAGCTTGTCAATAGTTACGAGTGAATATTATTCTCTCAATATTCGTCATAAAATATACAATCGACTCTTCGCAAATGTCCTAGATCAGGATGTATTAATTATCCACGCACAATATGGAAACGAATGAAAATCCTTGAAGCATCTTTCGCGATACAACCGTCAAATTATGAACGCAATGAAACTATAAAATTATTACGCTAGGCAATCGGTAGATCTCCCGGCAGCGCTGTAATACTCGTAACGCATACACGCGAAACGAAAAATCCCCCTAACACCGTTACACGTCTCGCAAATTATCGATTTTATTACAATCGATACGCTTTGTACACGTCTGTTATCAGGCTGCGCGTAGAACGTGTAGAATTTTACGATTAGCCCACGTTATAACTCCCAGAAAATGTTTAAATATGATCGATACTCCGTATAAAACGCGTAAAAAATCATGTAGAATCCTCAAACACGGAAGAACGAATAATACAGGATCATCAATTAAAAACTCAGAGTTTTTAAATTCGACAACTAGCGCAAGGATGGACTAGGTATAAAAAGTTTACAGATTTGTAATCGTTCTTGCAAAAATATTTCAAAAAATACTTTGCCGGTGCTTTTTATTCTGATTCATCCTTCGACGAGTTACAATAAAATTATAACGAATAAACTAGCTACTCACTCGAGATTCTCTCTACCCGTCTCCACCCGGTTACAACGGAAAACGCGATTTTCCACTTCGCGAAGACGTTCGTTGTCACGGAGACACACGTTTGTTTCTCCTAGAAAACTAACATTAAGGAATTTCGCCCGCTCGTACTTCGGCCGTGGAACGAAGTCGTAATTGCGCGAGTCGACGTTACGCTGTGATTTACTCGAGGGCACTCGGAGAAACATTTCATGAATTTCATGAATCTCGCAAAGCGATTAATGTAAGGCACGCGAGATTTATACCGGGCTCTTTGTCCTCCGGAGAACGCTCTTCCTTGGTAGAGACAAGAAACTTTGTATCATCGCGACATCATCGAAATCAACGTACGACGGGAGCGTCTCCGCCTGGATCCTCTTTTTCTTGAAAATCTTTCTTTAAAGAGAAAACCACGGAAGTTTCTCCCGATCTCTTTTTCGTCCAGCAGAAGCTAATTCGCCGTGGAAAAATAAAGTAAAGAGGCAGGTTGTTACTCCCGAGAAGGTATAAACGAGTTCCGGTTGCGCGGGTTTGTATCGAGTATGGACGCGTCATGTGTAAAACCAGTTTAACGATTACGGGAGGACTCGTAACCCGTCTCGTAACTCGGACGCTCATCTCTCAAAGACAATACCATTTACGGGTAAAATGAGTTTAATGGCGGACAGAGCGCGGAGGGAGACTTCCAACGGTCGTTAATCGTGTAAATAAATAACGACAAACGAAACGTAACCACGAGGGAATAAGACAATTATTATATTAACCCTTCATGGGACTGTGTAACTTTGAAATTACATATTTAATCACTGATTTAATTTTTTTTTTCTTAAATTTTGTTAGATCGGTAATATAAAAGGAATTGGCGTTATTATCCGGTCGTTTTTAATAGAAAATTAAAATTCGCAGAAATTTATATTACTTTTATATTACTGATCTAATTGATTCCACGGTCGATGATTCAATCTCGTGTGCTATATCAAATTTTGTTATACAATATGTCATTATTAAGCAGTAATTTTCTTAACACCGATTACCAGCTTTAACATGAAATCTCGAAGTAAAAAACAAATGATTAAAACTATTGAATTCATTGTTAATTTGTTGACATTAGTTGAGTTTACGTGACATAATTTTTTGTAGAATCGAGAAAACCATTCAGCCCATACAGGATTAAAAAAGGAACGTGTTTGAAGGTTCTACGCAGAAAGATATCTTCGCGTAATGAAACAGCGAGAAATATGTAAAGTGATTATCTCGAATAATAATAATTTTCATAAAATCGTAAGGAATTAAATCGGTACGTTAAAACGCAAAGTCCCTGCAAAGATATATATTTTTGTTCCACGTCCGCACAAAAGGAAGCTTTCCCATCGCCATAATATATGGACCGTTCAAAAAATCTGCTATACTACGTGCTAGTTGAAAAGTGTTTTACATTTCTTCCCGCATACGCTGTACTAAAATTTATGTACCTGCGCTCGTTTTACCGTGGCACGAAAGAAATCTCTGATATCGCGGACCGAATCCTTTCTCTCGAACGAAACGATAAATCAGACGCGAAGTTTTCTTACAAAGGTTCGCATTCTGCTATTCCGTTCGATTAATCAGAGACGTTTATCCGACACACTACGGATTATCATTAATTCCGTTCATTTCGCCGAGAGAGTCCGTCCGATCGATCTTTATTTAAACAAAAAAAAAAGCACAGCGGTGTAAAGCAGCGTTTGGCAAACGCTGATCCGCGGCAAAACCGTGAAAATAAAAAACAACGATAAATAGTACGACGAAAAACAGTTCGTTTCCCATTTCTCCCGTTTAGCAGAATAAACGCCAGCCAACATCACGTTCTTTTCAACAAATTTGACTGATTCGACAAATTTGAAAAAAGTCCACCTATATCGGTAACTTCGGGCCATTTGGAAACAGCGCCGCGTCACATTCATAAATTAAATACTATTGCGAAAAACAAACGAAAAATGTATGAAACAAAGACCGCGGTAAATCTTCCCGGCCGATCGTGGAAAATTAATATTACCGCGCGCCGTCTTTTCAACTCCGAAGTTAAACCATTGCATTACGCGATGTATAGAGGCCCATAAAACACCGCACGCCCCCCCATCTGGCGCCAACGCGTGGCAGTCATGTAAGATATAAATCATGCATGCGACTTCAATTTCACGCGGGGAAATTAAACTTCCAAAGTAAATAAATCAACGCAACCTTGCCATTAAACCACGTTCGTGGAGTCCAGCGAGCTCACGGAAGGACTCGCGCGTATCCGTTCCCTCGGCATTCGTCGACGCTCACGGATCGTCTCCGGGTGCAGAGAGGTTCCAGCAGCTTTCGCCGATGCCGAAACAACCCCCCGCCCGCGTTGTCGTTTCATTTGTCTTTCGGTGCTATCGCGCTGGAAACTTTGAAAATGTGCTTCTCTCTCTCTCTCTCTCGCTCTTCCTCCCCCCTCTGTCGCTCTATCTTTATATATATCTCTCTCTCTCCCTCTCTCCACTGTCTTCTACTCCGTCCGACAGAGACGAAACGCGTGTACGCGGTTATGCGGGGCGTGTACGTGCGAAGAAGACAAACAACGTTTAAGCCGAGCATACATGTACGATGTTACGTAAGCGCACACCGTGAGTTATGCGCGCATACTAATGTATTTACAAGGTGCACCGTAGATTCAGGTCGAAGGGCTGACGGGAGGTTCGACAAAGTTTGACGAGTCGAAGATAAATATAGCAGCGCGTTTCGAGATGATTTCGTAATAATAATCGGGGAAAGTCTTAACACTAGATCTACCAAGGGGATTAAAATTACTTGTTTGGCATTTCTTATAATCATTATTCATTTTTAGTACATTTTTGTTTAAAAGCCGCATCAACGTCAAATGTCATCAGTGACTACATAAAATAACAATATGAAGAAAAGAATGCAACCAAATGTACAAGAACAAAAAGCTACATGGCCCATTGTCAGTATATTTTTTTCTACATATGTAAATAATTAATTCTATAAAGCACTTCCTTTTTTATTGATCTTTTGTTATAAAATTGTATGTAGTATATCTACGTATACTGAGATGTTCGTCGGTAGTTCTAGTATTAAGGGGACGAGGGTAGGTAGATGTAACGCGTGGTTGAAGGAGAACAGAGTAAAGCGAACGTATATGTACCTGGGTACCTTTACTGGAGCAGAGGTAGACCTGCCGTGTTCGCCGGGAGAACTTTGACAGCGCGCAAGGCTGTACTTCGTGGAAAATCATCCTGGAGCTTTCGAAAGCTAAAGTACAGCCGACACTTGAAGTCTCCGCGAATCCACTTTATGGCGATTGTACCGACGATCGAATAATTCTATGACACGTATGAGATGACTTGCTTCGGAAAATATGCAAGATGATAAGGAGGTAGATAAATGTCATTGAGCCGAAGGAACTCTAATTCCGAGTACACTGAACTTCTATATTTTTGTTACGAATACATTCGTCGAGTCGAATTTTTCGGCTCTTGATTTTCTCTTGGCGACAAAGAAGGCACCTTCATTTCCCCTTCTTAAAACACAAACCTAATTTCCTTTAATTGAATTATGACCACGAGTTGCATTACCAAGCCTTCCATTAACAATTCTAAAGTTACGGGTTTATTACTCAATTGATTCAGGACCTAGGCCTCGTCGCACAGAGTAATCTGGTCAGTTTTGTAATAGCGTTAAAATCACCTCTGATAATAACTTGGTTCGGACCTAGGCCTCTTCGCGTAGGGTAATCGCTCTCAACCCCATTATCGTATTGCTTCACGCAGTAGCTTGCATACACTTCTCAACTTTCGAACTCTCGACAAACGTGTTTAAGAAACCCGCCTGGCTCGTGACATTTTCAAAACACAAACCCGATGTTTGCACCTTCTTTCTCTGACTCTTTTTTTCTCTCTCTCTCTCTCTCTCTCTCCCTATCCCTGCTTAACGAAACGGAGAATCTTAATAGTCGCGAAATTTTCACTTATCTCGAGGAAAAGACTGATAAATTCTCCGAGGGATTTAATTGAAAATGCAATTACTACCGGGGACGCCAGGAAATCTAAAGAACGCTTCCGCGAGTCTTAGGTATACGTGTATACGCTTCCCGTGGGACTAGCTATACGTACCGAGGGCAACGCCAGCAGCCAACTCTGAGGCCACAATCTGAAGTTCGGAGGTTTCAATTTCACGAACCATTAGATTTCTTTCCATAGCACGAATCCTAGTATCTCCCCCTGATCTTGGATCCAACTGCCCCGGTTCAAATGTAAATGTTTACTAATGGCTTCTGTTTCCCACTTAACGCGAAAACTTTTCTCCGGACGAGTGGCGTCGCCGAAGCCGCTTAAAGCAGAAGGAAAACTTACGATGCGTCGCAAGAGTCGCGCGAGGCGAATTTTCGCGCAATGAATATTACAGGGGGGGGATTAAACGTTCGAAGGCGACAGTGCCGCGAATCGCGAGGGAAAGAAGAAACGTGGCGAGTGGAATAATGTAAACGAGTTTATTAGCAACGCGACACGGTTGCGAGATGAAAATAATCGCTTCGGTAAGCGAGCTTTAACGAGCCCACCCACGTTACTTACAAAGCACTCGCTAACTACCAGAAGTCGACCGGGTAATTATAAGTGCAAATTACGAAGGCGGTAGCACAAAGTGCAATCCAAAACCCCGAGGGGAGAGACGGGGTTTTCGCGGAAAATTCCGGGGAAGAGTTTTAACTTTCTTGGCCACCGAGGAGTCTTTGATATCGTGGAATTCGAACGGATTCTCGATATTCGAAGATTGGTTTAGAGTTTAGAGCGAATCTCTTTTGCGCGTCGCGGGACTCGAGCGATGCGTTTTGCTGCGTGACTGTTTTTTCTTTTTTAAATTATTCAAGTTCCCAGACGAATAATTGTGCGTACAATAAATTTGTTCACACGAAGTTGAATGACATCGTACAGTTTCTCTGTAAAGACTACTGTACGCAGAATAATTAAATATTAATGGTAACTTCATACCAAAAACATCGATGATTTTTAAACCTCGAAAAATAGAAATGAAACTTTTATATATGATTATTAGACTATGCACGTTTATTCAAAATGCATTATTTTTATACTAACTTTAAACGGGTTTTGTAAAACAAATGCAATCAGAATACATGAAATACACATAAAATATATATTTTTTTAAAACTGTTGTTGCTTCCCTGGCTGTTGTTCCCTACGTACGTAGCAAATGCATTTTGCATAAACATCCGCAGTACAATGACTATATTTTTAATATCGAGTAACGGAACTGCGTTCTAAATCATTTCCCTCGTATCTGTAATCTTAATGTTGTAAACTTGAGCGCTCGCAAACTTACATCGTTATTACATTATCTTTCCCATTTACGCGTTACCAGCGTTTTAACCGAGTTCGGCGTCGATCAGCGCCGCTTCCTCTCGTCTAAAGTTACGTCGAGCTGAATTTGACAACTCAATTTCCCGATTAAAAGAAACGAGGGGCAGGAAAATAGACGCCAATGGAGATTTCGGTTACGCCGCGATATCCTCCGCTTCGCGTCCGTGAAATTCTAGCCGCGTGCCATTCCACGCTCGTCCGATGTGTACGCGCTTTATTTGCGCGTACCTTTTATTTCGGTCCGGGAGCCGCGTTTTTGTTCAAAGTCGAAATAGAAACGGCTTCGCACGGTCGCGTAATTGGATCGTTGCGCGAAAATCGAGAAACGTGAGTTACCGTAAAAAATTCTCCCCTGGAATGTACGCGCGAATTACAGTTTTCCCTCGGCGCTCTTATCAGGCGAATTCCTATCCGCCGATGGGATTGCATTTGAATCCACCTGACGACGCATAGCGAAGGCCCGTCGTTCGATCGCTCGTCTTCTCGACGTCATCTTCCCGTCACACGACGCATCGCGTCCCACGCGTGGCAATCCTCTTTATTTTTCTCTGTGCCCCCTCCCACCCGACGCTTTCTATGGAAATTACGCCACCGGTCGTTCGGGAGTTTATTTTTTTTTTTTTCAGTGATAACAATACGTACTTTGTTGAGCGATATTATTTTTGCGCGCTAAAATGAAACACCGAAAAACATCGCGTGTATTCGCACGATTCCATCCGGGAGAGAATATAGGGATTGTAATGTGTTTCCCGTAACGATTCAACGTACATTTAACACGATATTGCAAATAGAATGTATCGAATTATATCATTGACGATCGGTCGATAGAATCTCTGTGTAATTCGTAAACGTTTCGATCTCTTTGTAGAGCCACTGTGGCACGAATGGTATTATTGAAATACGAGTAAATTGCGAGTTAATAAGAAACTCCGTTACGTTTTGTAGTGTTCGTTGTTATCGGCTGAGCTACTTCAACAAAATTACGCCAGCGAACGAGAACAAATAATTGCTAATACAATAAACTCTCACGGTAATCTCGATATACGTACTTGTGTTTTAGCAATGTATTTTATACTGAAGAGAACTCGTGGAGAACGCAAAGCGTTTGAAAAACAGAATTTATATTGATCGGAAAAGTTGGTATAATAATTCAATGCCATACACAGCGAACAAAGAGTAGTATTTTCTGAAATACTTTTCAACGAATAACGAAAATTTGTATTTCCCGTAAACCTCTTTCGTCTAAACAATAAGAGCGCTCTGCAAATACTAAAATCTAGACACAAGATGAAATATTGAAGAAGAAATCGGTATTGTTATATCTGTAATCGAATCTTCAAAAGCGAGATAAGAATTCCCGGATATCGCAATCGACGTTAGTGCCATTCAGCTCGTGTCAAATTTAATGGAACTCAATCAAAATAAATGTAATTCAACGAAGAACGAGTGAAGGATAATGAATAATCTAAAGATATCTTCACTAAATTATCAAGAATTTCTTGAAATTTCTGAACGAATCATTGTGCTCGATGGAAAATGTCTCTCTTCCGCGTAGTCCGGCAAAAGTTCAGCGATTGTTTCCGATTCTTCGATACGAAAAGGAGCTTCCACGAAGCGGAAAGTTTGCAGCTTACAAACTCTCGCGCGCACTTTCATCCTCTGCTTAGGAAGTTTGTCTTGCGCTCGCATCTCCTGCCTTCTTAACCAACGTTATTAGCTGCAGCGGAAATCGTTGGTTGTTTTCCGCTGCACCGGTTCTCATTTGCTTACCGTATACTTTACCGTCTCGCTATCCGTATCCAGGATGGCGCTCTTCTACGTGTAATTGTTTTATACCATGTATGACGTAAAACGTAACATTAATATAAGTATAATATAAAATATAATAACGCATCACGATGTATAATGAACATTAAACAAACGTTTGCGCGACGCATTTCCTTCCAATTACCGAAATAAATTACAAACTCCGATGATTATAATTAACACTCTATGAGTCCGTGTAATTTTCAAGTCACTTATTAAAATACCGTTATTTTATTAAATAATAAATAATTATACTGCGTTAATTAATTTGATTAAATAATCAAATGTTTCCACAAGACGATGTATACGTATTGTTACACAATGTTAATAATAAAATAATTGAAACTGCTGTATTCGTTGTTTATCTGTATACGCTGATATTGGTGCTACGTTACATACATTTTTTTATACTCAAGAAAAATATTCGTCCCATACAGGATTAATTAAACGCGTAAAGACGAACGAAAAATATTATCCTGGGTCGAACTTTAATCCACGGATTAAATTCGTGAAAAATATTTTTCAGCCGCGTCATCTTTCCCGCTACGTTCCATCGAATAAAATTGGCGACGAAATTTCGCGAGGTCAGTCAGACCTCGCTGCACGGTTTGCAAAATGTTCCAGGAAATGTATGCTCTTACCGTTCTAGACTCTCGAGTCTAGCAATTGCGTAGTCGAGCGACAGCGAAATGGGCTGCTAGATTTTCACGCCAACAATTTTCACAGAGATTCTTTTCTCCTCATTTGCACTACCGTTCGTATCGTTGAACGTCCGTATACCGCTCGCAAGTATATTTGTCCGCGCTCCGAGGAAAGTGAAAATTACGGAGATAGATGTATCGTCGGATAGTATACGTGGCGCGTACGTGTCTACGTCGTTGGCCTTTGTCTTTCAACGATGAAAATCACGGTAATGAGAGTGTAATCGCGTGCGCTATGTAACCAACTGCGTGTTCGGTTGCACTGGAACACCGGTCGTGCGGTTAACCCGGTACATATTGGGAAACTAATGAAACTTGGTAGACATACGTAGCCATCTAAACTGATTTGATGTTACGATTGGAACTGTAAACAATTTCAAAATAACGATTCGCGATATGGTATCATCGAATAACAATTTCTAGGTAGACGATTCGAATTTTATATCAAGGACGAATATTAACCTTACGTTAGTTGCGCCGATGTTTCTTAGGTGGTTGGTCGCTTGTGGTACACCCATTACCCATCACTAGATTATTCGTTAAAAATAGAAGTAATCAACATTTATCCCTTTTTATCATTATTAAAGATCTATATTTATATATTTAGATGATTAATGTACTCGTTTACAAATTTATGATTGGAATAATATAATAGAAATAGCACACGATTTTTTTTCAATTAAAAAAAAATGTTTTGTTAGGTTCACATAGGTCTAACCGGGATGTACTAGAGATATTGCAGGCGTAAATTGCATGAGATAAGAGTACATTAATTTTAAAGTAGACTGGGTGACCCCCACGCGAGTAATGTAGGGTTAAGGTCGCGCGATTGATCGGATCTACACAGAATAATATTTTAAATGACTGTTTCTATAGTTACAGACACAGGTTATCGTATAAACATTTAAATCGATAAAAAAAATGACGTGACGGTTCCTTTTCCATGCATGTGCGAAATAGTCGAAATTTTCGTAAAAATTTCTACTACTCCCTACCCAACGATCGATTTCCTATTAAATCGATGTTATCTGGTATCAACCGTATTTCCCTTTAAACAACGTATTACAAACATTTTTCGAATAATTCAATATCCAAGTAACGAAAATTAAAATTCGTTTTCGAACCGCGGATTCTAATAACCGCGGCGCAGGTGTAACGCATTTTCCCCGGGGCTGAAAAAAAGCGTATTTAAAATCTTCCAACGGTAGACGGCGTACGCGTGAAGCGTTGCATTCTACCCCGTTTATTTAAAAGCCCAAATATTTGTTCGCGTTCATCGATATAACCGACGTATCTGCGTCCGTGCATAGCATCCATCGATCACGGGTCATCTACGGTTACGGTGTATATCCAGGAAACAAGGAAAATGGAGAATGCGCGGCAGTGCGTAAAATACGAATATCGCGGGAGGGCGTCGTATGACGAAACTTCCGTCAAACTCCATCATCCGTTGCGTACGCGAACGAATCGAAATATCGGCAGATTCCGCGCGACCCTATTGGCGCGCTATCGGCAGTCAACCTCGTAACGCGCGACGAAAGAGTCATACGCGAAGAGAAACTTCGGTTATTCGTATCGCTGCGTAAACTTTGGCGAAGCATCCTCTAATATTACGCGGGGATGCAGTTGAAAATAACTTTCGATACGCGTTACATGTAAATAGGTACTCGGAAGGTGATTCTTGAGATATACTTTAATTTTCCAAGTAATTTCGCAGGAATGCTACGTGTAATTTCGCAAAAAAAGGAATGGAAGATTTAACAGATCTCGAACAGTTCAGATTACAATTTTGTGTCTAGATAAAAGAAAAAGCTTCCGCTCGTCGCTTTAGTTCAGTGGTTCCCAACCTTTTTTTATCTCCGATACACCTTGAGTAGGCTATTCATTGACAAGTAAGTACCTCGTTCCCACACCCGCCCACCATAGATATATATCCTATACCGCATACTGTAACTTCAAAATATTGATTTCCGCCAATATCGATATTTTTTCGCGTACTCCCAAGCCACTTGCGTACCGCTAGGGCGTACCGAGGGTTGGGAACCACTGCTTTAGTTGATACTCGTATACACGATTAATTACATTGCGCGTATCCGATAAAAATGAAATAGTATATTTATTTCAGCTCGAAATGAGAATTAATAATTGCGAGGATTTATATTAAATTCATCGTTACTCTATTCTCGTTAACCTTCCAGCGAGAGCGCCATATTTTATAGCACGAGCGGGCGCGTGTTGTATTTCGTACAACACTCGTTAAAAGCAGTAAAAAAACATGTCCCAGCCAATTTTGTAAACTAACAAGAAATGTGTCTACATGTAATCAAAACTTAATAAGAAATGAATAAAAAACGTAATTTAAAAAAATATATCATATATGTATACATTATATATTTCCATTTAGCAAACTATATTATACTTAATAAAGTTTAAACTAAAAAGAAATGTGTCTATACGTGATCAAAACTTAATAAAAAAATTGGCTGGAACATGTTTTTTCATAAAAAAACATAGTTCATAAAAAAAATAATTTACTTCCATTCAAAGTTACATACGTGTCTTATTAAAAAAAGAAATCCTTTATTCCCTGTACAATTCAGAGCCACGATAATTTTTTAATCCCAACTCCCGGTGAATGAAACACTGCCGGCACAATCACCCTCCAGTTATTAAACACCAAATCTTTTTCAAGCCACTCTTTACCTTACGTTCCAACGTCACGGAAACATCCGCGGAGATGGAAACTGGCGCGTTATTAACCCGGTGATTTATAATTACGCTGGAAATGCACATCGAGGACTCGACTACCATTAATCACGGTCTTCCATGGGCAGAAAACGTGCGGAACGAGGCGAGGGCGGCCATAGGAAAAGCCGAAATTTCATTCGCTGGCCGTTACGACGTCCCGCGGTTCGCATTCTGTCATCCGGCATGCCGTTGCGTCGATCAGGCTTGAAATATTGACGAGTCGGGTCCGATTGTTGTACCATCGGTTATTGGTCCTGTCCTAGGGGCTGCGAAACGCCGATATCGTGCGCGTTTTTGCAAATGAACATTCGCCAGCAACTATTGTTTACGCACCTCCGAGTATCTAAAGTGCCACGAACTTCGTTGAACCTGGCTACAACGATGGCTAAAACGTATCTATATTCCGGAATATCGACAATTTTTTAGAAAACGCCCATTCTGTCGAATCGGATTTTTATTCGTCCGGTATTTATGTGAGACGATATTTAAAATTAAATATCTATATTATCAAATATTCTGATTGATATTATGGTCAAGCGAAAATACCGATTCCGTGTATTGATATTTTCCACAGATTTGCACGTCGATAATGGGTATTTGGCGAATCCCGACGTACCTTCGTAACGAATGTAAATAATAAAATAAATAAAACAAAACATAAATGCAGGACGGAGAAATTCAATAGACAATGCTTCAATTTTTTTGTTATTTACGAATGTATGAAAAACTCTTCGGGACAAAGGTATGATATTCTAAGGGTGTACGCGTAACGATGGAAAACATTTTTCCCGATGAGTTTAAAAAAAATATGTTTACAAGTAACAGAGATAATGATGGGTATCTATTTAACACTAGACCTACCACACCAGTCAGGTTGACTGGTTTAAAATTTTTGTTTAAGGCTATTCAAATTTACCATTTTTAAGTATATGAAAATTTATTTCTATGCAGTATGAACGTGTATAATTTTAAGCATATACTTTTGAGCTATATATTATTGATAAAATAGGTAAACAAAAATTGTAGAAACAGGTATACGTTAATCGTCGGTGGTTCTAGTGTTAATTGCTCCTCCCTGTACGAGCGTTAACTTTCGGTGATTACGACGAGGATCGATAGTTGGATTACGTTCGAAATTTCGAATAGTAATCATCGGGTAACGATTATTTCGTTCAAACTTATTGGAAATACCGTGAGCCGCGAGCAGGCTATAACTATGCGGGAAAATAGCGGCGCGACGACTAACGAAATTACACCGCGCACGACAGTACGTTCGTAAAGCTTTTACAGCAAAAAAAAAAAAGCGTACCGATGCCTGCCCGGCGTCAGTTTTCCACGTCATCCCGTTTACCGATCATGCGCACCGCGAAAGTAACAATTAAAAACTTTCCCGCATAAAAACTGTCGAATGAAATCGAGATAACCGTGGTAATCCATTACCCGACAATTCCGTATTCCGCGATGCAACGTACGCACTTTGGTTCGCAATAAAAACGTTTTACCGCGGTAGATTCTGATTTGAATAAAAATCTACGCTCGCTGTATACGCGCACGTGCATTAGCGCGCACGAAATGCGATTTCATTGTAACGATTTTCGGCGAAACTCGCGGAGATTTTATGCGAAAAACGCAACATCCGATTTTCCGCGAAAACATAAAAAATAAACTCGCAATCGCGTGGAACCTATTTTCATTTTTCCACGCCGGGTTTCATCGCGGTAACGATATCTCTTTTAAAATGCGTGAAAAAATTGCAATATCGTCGTTTTGGTTTAATTTAAATCGAGTCCAAAACCGCAATCGCGGCCTATTCGCGATTAGTTAAAAAAAAGACCATACGGAACAGATAATTATGCGTAAAAAAGTTTACGTATGTATCGCGAGTATGATGCACGAAGTGCGATCTCATCGGGCTATCAAATATTTTGCACAGTGCCATCCCTTTTCAAAAATAAAATATACATAGTCTGGCGCACGGAATATTATCGCTATCATTATCGCTTTCTCGCATAAGGGGTTTTCGGCGAAACTCGCAGAGATATCATGCGAAAAAGTTAACATCGGTTTTTCGCAAAAATATAAAAAATAAACTCACGATTTCCTAGTTCATATTTTCATTTTTCCATGCGGGGAATCATCGCGATAACGATATCCCTCTTAAAATTCGTGAGAAATTGCAACATCGTCGTTTAAATCCAATTTAAATCGAATTCAAAAACCGCGACCACGGAATATTCGCTATTGGTTAAAAAAAAAACACCATATGGAACCAACGATTTTGCGTAAAATAGTTTTCGTTTGTAAAATATCGAGAGTATGGAGCCCATACGGGGCGCGTTATCGTCGAACTGTCAAACTTTTCATATAGTACCATCGCACAGTATTATCGCTATCATTATCGCTTTCTCGCATAAGCGATTTTCGCCGAAAGACCAATCCCCCCGCCTGCCTCCACGATACTCCACTGCCGAAAGTAATTTTCGAGCGCTTTGCTGCGCTGATTGGATTTCGTATTCTCGATTACCTTCTCCGTGGAGCTCGGGGAGGATTAAACGCTGGTCCACGGAATTCGTGCGGCGAAATCTTCCCCGGCGGTCCCGATGTCCGGGGGATCCTGATTACAAAAGCTTTTGCTCCAAAAAAGAAGATGGCGTTTGACGAGCTCGCCATTTTTTCGCACGATCCCCCGACGAGCCAACTGCTCCATTTTTTGTTCCATCCGCGGGACACGCAGTTTCGCGGAGTCGCGAAACTTTCGTTTGGTTTGTGGGTCACCTTTTATCGATCCGCTTTCCATCCCGTTACCACCGTGTACGTAACGTACGAAGATTAATGCGTGTCTACGGGTGACGCGTATCAGGTATTATTTAACCGTTCGAACAAATACACCGTGTAATTGTGCGTGACCAAGCCGAAGCTGATTTCTCGTAGTCTTACCTTATCGCTCGGATAATTGTATTGATCGTTCTCAGGTGGAACGTTCCCTGCGACAGATATATAGTGCAAACGATGGGTAGGCTGTAAGAGAGATTATCTTTGATAATTTTTAATGAGTTGCTTCAAAACTGTTATGGTTTATTCTTCTATTTTTTTGTATTCACTAGGACGTGTCACGCAATCGGAAATTTATTTCGAATGTAGGTAGGAAAAGGCGGGGTGAGATGACGAATTTTATATTTCTCACAGTCAATAGCAGTCAATTTCATCATCTTACCCCATAGCTGGGGAAAGATGGTGAGAATGACATTTTTTGGGAAATTTCGTGTTTCGTTCCATTGAAAATAAAAGAGGCTAATGAAAAAATTCATGGTATTAGGGCAAGACATGGAAGAAAATGTCCTAAATGTCACATCTTAAATTCAATCACAGTAGTCAGGAAAAATTGTAAAAGCTTAATCTCATCGTCTTACCCCACCTTAACGTCGTTTTCGCCAACTCCAATCGATTTGTGATTAATTACTCTCTTTGATTGTGTACAAATGATAAACAGACACCATTACCGTTTAATGTTACGTTTATAATAGCGAACGGTTGATAAAGTTGAATGTAAATTCCTCTTACATTTCTCGAGAAATGGGTTTTATCGAACGAAAGAAAATCGACGACAGAAGTTACATTATCTTAGCGCGAATGTCCCGCTCAAACGCCCCCTTCATTTCCATCGCTCTCGAGGCAAAATTTCCTCTAGTAGAATTCAAGGATAATTAACTGGTACAGTCTTGCCGGGTCGTGTTTATTTTATGTAACGCCCGTGGATCGCTATGTTTTAACGAAACGCTTCTTCCTCGCTTCAGGACGCTTCGTTTCAACGTAGACAATTTCGAACTTCGTTATTTACGATATTACCTTCACCGGTACCTAGCGTTAATTCGCTCAAGGTGCGTAAACGCGCCCGAGTTACCGGTCCCATCGAATCTAACTAAATCAATCTTGCTTATCACGCTCCTGTATAGAAACTACAAGCGTAATCTCTCTCCCGAACGCGTTAACCAACGGCGAAACGTAATATCTCGAGAGTACGTTACGCGGACGTACCGTCATTTTTATCGTAATATGTAAAACGTGCGATTAACGATCTTCCCCTCTCGCAAGAGGGAAAGATCTCTGCCATTTTTCCGGGCGATTACCCCCATAAATTTCAAGGATCGCTTCAAGGAGGATGTTTAAAGAAAAGCTTCCACGCCATTTTATGCTTGCACACGGGTATAATATAGGGTATTACTGTTTACGAATCTTATATCTACCTATTACGAGCCTCCACCTACTTTGATGCGCTCCTAAAACCGTCTCGGGGTAACACGAATGCACGTATCTTAGTATTAACCAGCCATGTTCGTTGTATCGCTCGAGGAGCTAATGCAATTCCCCCAATATAATTTACATAGGCGATACGAAATTTACATATACATATACGTGCCAAGTATAATAGTAACGACCACGATGAACCGTCGTGCCCGATTAAACGATCCGCGAATCTCCCTGCGAATCGTTACGAAAGATCAATTTTATGTATCTACAAACATAACGGTGTAACGCAATGTACACTCCCCGTAGGTATCATACTTACAATTCCCAGCTGTAACACTCTTGATATCGCACCCCGGCGAGAAAGGTCACACAACTCAGAAATGCAGTTTTCGAGATATTGTAAATAATAGAAAAATAGAAAATGTATGTATTTTGAAATAGTATAATGCTTCTTTGAAACTTCTTATACGTATTTTTGGCAGTAAATTTGTTAATACACTACAGATTCATTTCATGGATCTGTAAATCAGTTTAAAAAGAAACTTCTAACACAAAAAAACTGATACTACTGCCCCCTGACCGATAAATTTCGAGTGAGATGTGACGTTTTCCGTACACGTGGTGGTACATAAAACGTATTTTACAGTGACATAATATCAAAATTGCCATTTTCTGAGTTGTGTCACTTTTCACGCCGGGCTGCGATATTACGTACCAACGGTCCGCGAACATTCGTTAATTTTATCGAGCAAATGAAACTGTAACTGACCGGAAATAGCAAGTGCCAAGCGTAAATCAAGAACTCGCATTCCTCCGCGATACGTCAATTCATGATCAACGATGCAGCGTATCGACTACGGTTAGCTTTAAATTTTTTATTCCTCGGATATATCCGCGATAATACACAGTCGGCCGATGTAATCTAATCACGAACAAAGCAGTGTCATCGCGGTATCGAGCTTCGAACGAGGTCCATTCGTAACAGGGGAGATTCCAGCGGGAGCCTCGATTATACATAGCTAATGCTCTTGATTAACCGGTCTATTGACCGGGTAAAGGATGCACCGGAGTTTGCACGCGCTCGCCGTAGTGACAGTTTAAGACTACGGAACTTCGAGAGCCGTAACGTTATAACATCTCGACAGTTTAATCGCTCGGAATAATTGGAACGCGGTTCGGGCCAGCGGGAGGAGTAATAATTTTCAACGAGATAAAAAGTTTCGCGAATAGGCGCCGTGGGGGCGAAAGGTAAATCTGCTCTTGGGGCGCATCTTGGCAATTTTTTCCCGATTACATCGCAGGGAAGCTCGTTATATTCGCGCAAGTTCGAGAACACCGGGAGATAGGCGTGCGTCGTAGAAACTTACGAGGTCCCGATAGAACAGGTGTTTTATTGTACAGGTGTATCCGTGTCACGGGTATGTGGATGATTATGTTGCATATGCACGTATTTCACGCGACACGTGAGTTCTGTGACGAAACTCGCGTGAATTTGTAACGAACACATGGATCGTTTATTTTGAAAGTTCTTTTTTTTTCTTTTTACACTAAATTAAGCAGAAATTATGAGATATCTCATTTTTAAAAAATGGACTTACACCACTTTCAAAATAAAAGGTTTATATGTATATAAACTGTCATGATTTTTACATGTCCGCTCCTGGTGAAGGTTGTTGGGTTGTCAGGGGCGCCCGATGATGGCCGCCGTGCGGGTAGCCGTCTTTTGTTTAAAAAATCACGTGATTCGCATGAATTCCGGATTACACGGCCTCCAACGCGAAATATTTTATTTCACGTGTACACGTGTAATAAGCAACTCTAGTATAAAAGGTGTTCGGAGAATGAGCGATTTGCATCGGAACGGCAAATCGGATTGTCTCGTTCGCAATGTTGGTTTATTTCATAAAACATTTCATACAATTTTTGTTTACCAATTGTACCAATTTTTATATATAATATATGCTTAAAATTGTACATATTCACACTTCGAAATAAGTTTTCGTTCATATACTTAAGAATAGTCAATTTGAATAACCATAAACCAAAATTTCAAACCAGTCAAAATGATCGATCTGGTAGTTCTAGCGTCAATAAAACGATTCACATGAACTACGAAAAAACTACGCTCAACGGACGACGCATGACACAAAACGAACTCTTCCACTACGCTCGCTGCCCAATGCTCAACGGGTTTTGTCTTTTATAAACCTATTTCACCGATCGATGTTGCCAGGTACAACACACGCATGCATTCATACATACGCATACTCGCTGGCTAATATCACGCACCACAGAATATTAAAAATTATAAAGGCATGCAGTCATTTATAATAATCCGTATCCAATACGGAACGCGTATAACTTTGCACGAGTATGCATTGTACAGGATTTTTACTCTCTAGAAGGTTCAAAGTTCGTTGATCTCTGTGAACGCTCTACCCATCGCGAGCCGATAGATCGGCTAATTTTTCACCCGTTGCGCATAGGTCGTGTTTGTCGGCGTCATCGGTGACGGTGGATAGAGCGGTGCAAATCAATTATCGAGCCGTGGAAATTTGGAACCGATTTTTTCACGGTAAAATAACGGAGCGCATACTCGGTGATGATTACTATTACATACTGATTACTGTTTAAGGTTTAAAAGGAAATATCGAATGTCCGATTTTAAGATCTCCGAATATGCTCCACGATAGCTTAAAATTATTCGATATGCTCGAATTCCAGCTGATCATGGAAAAGACTTGGTCAAAGTTGATAGGTTGCGCGACGAAGAAGTATACTCTTAATTCTATCGTGATAACTATTCTCAATAATTAACGATTCACGGTGATAACGGATTACAAAGGTAGATGCGTGTCCGCGCACACATCTGGCAATCCAAATTGAGTTTGTTGTTTGCGGAGTGTTACTAATAAGAGCCATTAAATCACGGCGATACATTATTTTCGCGTGACAGTCAAACGCGCTTATATCCATCAAAACTTTCAAAAATCCTACGTCCGTCGACAACCGAAACTCGAGGAATGCGTAATTCGTCAAAATTAAAAAATCCCATTACGCCCGAAACTAGCGACAACGTCAAAAAAGCTATTCAAATATGATAACAAATCCAAACATCGAAACCGCTCCACGCAATCGTTAATCTAATCTCACGGCGCTAACGTTCGATAACTTCTAATCACAGGGGCTAAGTAAACCAACTCCGAATCGATTTCCCCTCGCGCGAGACGCATGCAAATTTCTCGATGCATCATCGTTTATGGCACTTTCATTACCCTCTATCGCGTTGCACGTAATTCCGCGCTACCAGCGTTTTCGACGATGGGAAACACTTAATTCTATCGCGGTCCCTATCCATTCCGATCTCGGAGAAAACGCGATAATGAGGCGTTTAAGCGAACCCGGGGACAGAAGGAGAGAGAGAGGGAGAGAGGGAGAGAGAGAGAGAGAGAGAGACTACGCGGAGCGCCGTGTGACGGCTAACAAGACGACGCCGCGGCGTCGACGACGGTATACGTGTTTCAATCCAGCTCGTTCATCTCGCGCAGGTTACCATAAACTCATTATCCAAGTTAACTGTTACGGACTTCGCGTCGTGTACGTTTACCGTCTATGGGATACGCGCCGTCCTTATCTGCCCGCGATACCCATACAGCAGTTTGCAGGTATGTCGCGGACGCTCCTCCCCTCCACCGGAAGCTCATTACGTCTACACGAGTTCGAGAACACGCAAGAGATACGTCGCGTAAATAGCCCCCGGACAATGAGTGATTTGCATCGACGCGGTAGATTAGCTTGTCTCATTCGCCCGCACGTTTGTTTCCGCGAGTATTTCAGATGCGCGCGGTTTTGGGTCTCATTGTCGTTGATAAACTTCATCGATCTATCTCTCGAGGGTCGACCACGGAAATGTTGAAAACCGTACGGGCCATTGGTCATAGTCGGAAACTGGAAAACCCGAAAATCGGCTTTCGATTTTTCGGTAAACCGTTAAAACCGCTTTTCGACGGTCAAAAGGGGACCGTCCGTCCGTGCGCGTGGTAGCGGTGAGAAATACAAGTCATATTTTTTTAAATATGGGTATCCAAAATCGACCGCGAATCGTTACAAGCGGATTGTCGTAGAAAATTATAAATCGCGCTGAATGGAAATACATAGAAATCGATTTTTCTTTTAACATCCGTTGAAATCTCTGTTCAAATTATTACGCGATTATCTTGTCTCTCGGAAGAGCACTGGGGCTTCGTTTGGTAAAATTGATATGATCTCAATTAATAGAAAAACACTGCCGAATAACACTCGTCGAAGACGACAAACTTAAAAAGTCCAATAAGAAAAATAAAACCTACGCGAGTGAGGCTTTCGAAATTTCACCCACCGCGACGTATCAGCGATAAAAGGAAAGAAAAACATATTCCCAGCATCCGCGTCTCCATAAAACGACTGACGTGTCCCGTACGTTTGACGGGTAATCGATGTAAATTAAATCAATGTTACAAAAACCAATTCTGTTCCTTCGCGGCAGGTCCGTCGAAACGACGCGCATGTAGAAAATGTTATTACGCTCGATGCGATTCGCCGAATCCATCTATCGGTCGACGTGTACACAGGCATTCTGTAGAATTCAGCGAATTTCGCCAATTCCCGGGAGGCTCTCCACCGAATGTAATTCACCGCGACAAACGACAGGTAAGAGCAACGTATTCGGCATACGAATCGCGCACCGTGATAATTACACGCGCTACGGGACTAACTAGAAACCGGGCGCGAGTACAACGTTGCCCTCGACAGGAGTATCGCGACGATTGGAATTCAAAAACAGAGGTACCTAACTCGTTGAGTCTTCATCGAAGTTTTGTCACGGATCGCAATAGTTGCATGGAATTTTTTAAAGAAGTTTTCATAAATCAAACGTTACGAAAGTAGAATTTGAACTTTGATTAATATGAGGTATTAATAAATTCCTTTTAATTCTGTCGTGTTATGATCGTTCTTACAAACGTTTGAAAAAATTCAAATAAATAAGGATGATTGAGGATAAATTCAATTCTGTCGTAGTGCGATCCTTTCAAGTATTTGCTGAAATAAAAATAATAAATAAATAATTGGAATTAAAAATAAATAAGAATCAATTTAATTCCGCCATGCCAGAATCTCTTTCAAAAATTTGCCTAGAAATTAAAATAAATACGGACCGATAAAATCGGTCCGGCTTTCCCGCGACGCAAAGCTCATCTATATTTCTCGCAACACGGCAAACGTTTTTGAAAATCATTTAAGTGTCTCCGAATAAGCCGGAACCTCTGAATATCATAAACCTAATCGAAATCATGAAACGCAACATAATGATAAAAATGAAGAAGTTAAGCGTGAGAAAACGCGAAAATATACGGCGTGATGATAAACAGAGAGTTTGAGAAAAGGCATAATCAGCCCGAAGCGAATTGTCACGTACAGGTGCATACATCATTCTACACCCAAGAATGCATTCTCGGCAGCATCAGACACTCCTAGTACCCCGTTTGGCATAGGTACAGCAAGTACCATGGAATGCGAATCATCCTATACGCGTATCTAAACGAACAACGGAACCCTCGTATACACTTCCTCGGTGTATACATCACGCGCGTAAATTTTGTCGCTCGATGCACTTCCAATCGATTAAGACACCGTCATTTGCGAAAACATGGAATACGCAAAAAGAATGAAAAGCAAAACTAAAAACTCATATCTTGACTGTTAACTAAAAAAAATTATTTTTCAATGCGGTTTGATCACCGTAAAACCCCGCGTTCGTTCTTCCCTGAAAATATACAAGGTCTAATTCTCGCGTAGTTGTACTTAGTCCGAGACAAGACCTTGTCTCTGAATTAGTCATTATTATGACAATAAGTATTCGAAACTCGCGAGGAGAGATATTAAAATTAAAAGCCAGTCGATAAAAATGTTTAATCGTCATAAGAAAGAAACGAGAAAGATAAACTGTTACGACAACGAGGAACAACTCGCAATTATCCCGATCGACGAGTGTCAGAGACCGAAGAATCTCCGGTATTTCGTTTCTACCGGCAGAAATTCTCATCGCTTCATCGACCCAAATAAAACGGCATCCATCTATCCTCGGAATTACTCCAATCAGTGCCGAGCCGGCGCATATGAATTACTATGCGCGAGGCGATGCATCCTCCCCGTGCACCGCACGCTACTTACTTCCCGTCTGTGCCGTCGTAGACCAGCCGCGGAATTCGGGTCACCCGTTAGACACTCTCGTTTAAACGACTCGCACTCGGTACGCAGAGTTTCCCAACCCTACGACTCGCGTCGAATCTGAAGGCTTTTCTCACGCGAACGTTGCGAAAATTTTCTTCGTCCTGTTCGTTTATTGCATAAAAAATTGATTTAATGTGAAGAAAAAAAATTCTTCTCCGCGCTACGCCTTAGCACTGATGACATAATCTATTGAAAGATAGCGAGTGAATCGGGGAGTGTGACTGTTTGTTTGAGGAATGCCGATTTAGGTGTAAACGTAGGGCTGGAATTTTAGGCGCAGCACTTAATAAAATATTAATTTAAAATAAAGTTCAGAATATATGTGACCGTTCACGAAGAAAGCCCGTCTAGTGTGTCAAAACATTATTTCGAGAAAATTGAGTAAAATACTATATTTTTAATAATATAGTAATAATGTAATGTAATGTCTTATAGTAATAACAGTAATAATGTATTTTTGATCGTACTTTTTCGCTATTACAGTACGTTTTTCGGTATTAGTAAATTTTGTTGACATTTTGAATGGCACCACATGAATCTACACCCTTCAAACCAGCACTAAGTGGGTTTCTTCGCGAACGCTCTATATAACGCTATAAACTCACAGTCATCTACAATAACCTATTATCCAACGCGTCCCATCGCGGCTTCCAACGACGTACCCGATTCGCTTTCGTTACGAATTTTTTTTCTGTTCCACTCTTTGGGCCGATCGATTATCGCGTGGATACCGGCACGGATGCCCGGTTAATCGTAAGTGCTAATTGGATCCCGTTCACCTTCGTTCGCTTCGGTGAGCGGTAACTGCGACGAAACGCTTGAAAATCAAATCTGCCTCTCGGCCGAACGGCGTAACTGTACTCTCGCATACGCCGACGGGTGTTTACGAGCGTGCGCTAGTACGGTATCGCAGCGTGGGCGATTTCAGCCTCGAACGCGGTGTCGTTAACGCCGCGTAAATTAAGACGAATCGATATAATTCGAGATATTGATTCCGTGTAGAAGCTGATAAGCAGTGATGTTACGAAAATTATTTGGGATCAATCGGTTGAAGGGTGGACCACTGTATAACGATGAGAAGAAGTCACCTGAGGCAATGCAACAGCAAACGTTGCACCGCCTATCCACATTACTGACGTTCTTTTGCTACCTGACTTAATTAGTGTGAGTGATTGTTCGACAAATGGCAAATGATGGTGGTCGAGTGGGACACGCGAGAACCAATCAGACCGTATATTTTCCGGATGCCTTGGTTCTATCTTTGCATTGCACTTATTAAATGGACCGTTTATATTAAAACTGATGTAAGTCCATTTAAAAAAAAATTAGATACCACATAATTTGAGATTAATTTAGTGTAAAACAAAAAATGAACAAAAAATGGACTTGCACCACTTTCAAAATAAACGGTGCAAATAACGCTCGTTTCGGATACAGTGAATTGCACCGTCGAGTTATACACGAATCCACGGGAGAGCGTATTATTCGCGACTCGTCCGACCCCGAAGTTAGCCGGAGATAAAAATTCTCAACGTTTCAAATAGTCACGAGTCAACGACCTTCTCAGAGGAACTTCGGAACGGGAGTTTTCATCTTCGTTCGAATCGACGTTGCACGAAAGGAGCGTAAGTTGCAACGAGTATCGACTCTCGATAATTCAAATATTTAATACTCGACGGAAGAAACGGCGGGACTGCGAAATAAAAATGAGCATCACTGGCGTATTCTAACTATTACGCTTACGTTACTCTTTTTAGCGTGGCACTCGTACTGGGCGAGGGGTACGAATACAACGGACGAGAGATTGAAGTTTTGCGATGACGCGAACGACAAACGGCATTCCTCGGCGTACAGGCGCACGCCTGTATTTCCAGACCCCATTTATTGTCGACGTCAAATAAATAGTTTCATCTCCGTTCGACTAGGACTTGCGATACTTCTTAAACGAATAATCCCACATATTACGTAAGCGTACGTGGAAGCGAATTAGACTGTTTCCCAATAGTGGCATTTTTACGCATTTCTAACATCAAAGCAGTCTGGTAGAATTCATTATTGCGAAAACATTTTCCGCGCCAGTAGGAGAACTGGACTAGAGGCGATCGAGCGGTGTTCCCGCTACGTTAATGCCGCACAAAGGACAGCAATTTGGGGTATTTGTTTCGTTTATTCGAATCAGTAGCGATTGCTAATTACGATTTATGATTAACGAACGGTAATGAAGGATACCCGTGTACTTTCGCGTTCGTGTTAATTGAAAATTTCTCGTTCAAAGCAGAGCGAGATAACGTTACAGTTCCAATTCCACCCCGTCTATCTAATTTCGATTATGCAGTCCTACAAATAATAACTATTTAAAGTTACTAACACCGCCGATAATAATCAGACGTCTCGCTCGCACGAATATAATTTTGAGCGAAATAAGACTGGGCGTGTAAGGATAAAAAATAGACTGTAACGAACATGTTTTCGGTCAAGAGTGTAGAGAATTTTTTTTCTAATGAATTCTAACCACCACACTAATAAAAAGACTGCTGCATAACACGATGATGCAACGTTAGTCGTCGACTTCACGTTCTATTTATTCTCTCCCCTCTCTCCCTCCCAAAATTGAACAGAAAGTAAAAAATAATATATTTTAAACCGACCAGAAAATTACGCCAATTAACCTCTTTGTATCATATACTCCTATATAAAATATAACGGACGATTACTGAATTCGATATAACTGAAAAACTAAAAAATTAAATAGATCAATGTGTCAACTCTATACCTTGGAGCCCGCACATCGACCATCGCAAATGGAAAAATCAGACGCGGGTATCGAGAGGGTTAAACAAAAACGTTTTTGTTACAAGCTGTTGCGTATGCGCCCAACTACCGCATCCGTACATAGAAATATAGGAAATTGGGGCACGATTTGTTTTGGTGATAACGTTACCGTAACTAAAACCCGTTAATTGAATACCGAGCCCGCTGCCGCGTATTCCCCAGCTAATTGCATTATTTTATCACGTGTAATTACACTCCACAATTAAATTTTTTCCTCGTTCTATGCGCCGATCATACATTATTCAAATACGCGCTACATTTTAACTTTGGATTACGGATTTACGATCGTACTTACTTTTGCAATTAATTATGGCAATTGGTTGCCTCCGATTCCTCGTACAACTGTGTCTAAACTTTAGACGAATTAAACCGAATTTATTTCTACCACACTTTAGAGTCTAAAGTATCGTAGAAAGAAATTCGGTTTAGAAAAAAGATGTTGCCGATTGTACTGCGGCGAATACTTTGAGCTGATCGTTATGGTTCCACGATTTACCAGATTAAGAAAGTAAGAGAGGATCGATGTACCTGAAGCGGTAATCAACGGACGTAATTAAATTCATTGCGCAACGTACCGATGCCAATGTTGCACAACTGGAATTAGCTTCGCGAGGAAAATTTAACGAATCGTAAGATCCTAACGAAGGAACTCTTTAAATCACTCGTTAAATATTATCAAACGATTACTCTCAGTATTTCTTGCGAGAAAAATCCTACGATATTACACACTTTTCTAGAAATTCCTATATCTCGATTAAATCACGCCATGATGCAGTATTATTTTAGTTTAATGAGAAAAAATTCATGAAATTTACAAATTCCGGAACCAGCCTTCACTTCAAATTGTTTTTTTTTTAATATAACCACAAAGCGACTTGGCATTATATCAATTGGAGCTTAAATATTTTATTTATTAAATTAGAATCACGTTTAACGTTATTTTAATTCAAACTAAACCTAACTGAAACAAATGATGTCTCAACATCTACGCTATTTCATGATTATACGAATACTATATTACATAATTGAACGAAAAATGATGAATTCTCCATGCGAGATATTTCATTAAAAAATTATTTTCAATTCCCACAAGATTTGGTTAATTTCCCAAAAACTTTTCGAAATCGTGACACGAGCTTCCCCACACTATTCTCGCACGATTCAAACCCACTTTCCAAAGTATTAAGTCCCCTATGTTTGAATCGCACTCAACTAGCGCATCTGAAATTTACCTAAATCGCCGCCGGTTTCTGAACAATCAAAGCGGGGGAACCCGTACCGCGCGAATGCGGCTGCACGTGGTGTTACGTGCGTTCGGGTGCATACGCGAATGGCCTCAAAAGAGACATAACCATACATACGCGTCCGCGGTAATCTCGTTACGAGGCTGAAGCGACTCCTTTTCGCAGCGTCCGAAGAGAGAGAGAGAGAGAGCGACCCGGCCAAAAGCAATTCCGCTTAAACCCACCTCGATAGAAACATCTCTCTCCCTTGTTTCCCTCTCTCTCTCTCCTTCTCCGCATCGCCAGAATCCCTCGAACCCTTTAAGAACCAAAATACCGTCGGCTGTATTCGTTAAAAGCGAGTGCAACGGCGCGAGCGATAAGGGAATTGAATTCCATGCTCGCGTAAATGATCGCAATAACGAGAAACTCCCGCGACAGATAAGCGTGCGGTAAACGACCAGGGTGCACGGAAACTACGGGGCTAAATCTTTCCCAAGATGGTGAGATTACTCGCCGTTAACTACCGATAACGTAAACAGTTCGGACGGATACGCAAAACCTTCGGGGTGTACCTCGGCGAACGAACCGGTGTTTTCGAATCGCGCTACACGGATCGACGGACACCGTCAACGAGAATTTCGATTGTCATCGTGTTTACGCTGGGGTCGGTATTATTTTCGCCGCGTAAATGGGCTCACTTGTCTACGTGTAGAATATAATCCGTTTGCCGTATCTCTGCGCGCTGAACCGTACTTTCCAGCCACCGTGAAATTCATCGCGAAACGCGTAACGCGACCGTTTAATCATTTGTCGGGCGTTAAATTTCCCTGAATTTATGCCGCGCGGCTACTCCTACCGTTGCGATTAAAATAATATTCTTTGGAAATGAGATAGCTCGTATGTCGTTCATCATCAGGGAATTATTTTCAGTCTTCGTTCCCCTTCGTTCCTCGCTTATTATTTTGAAATTATTCTCGAGCTCTATTCCACTCGTCCGAATCCGATGGTCTGCCAGTGTTCGACTCGAAAGTAGGAATCGCAAGGTCTTGCGAATTATTTGTAACGGGAATTCTGCGACAGCGAGTGTTATCGTAAATCTGAAGGATCGTCGTTAAACCTCGGAACGGCAGAGAGTCACGAACGTCGAATAAACATATCGATCCTCGTTATTATGACGGACCTCGATCGAGGGTGTAACTAAATTTTCCCTCGTTCAACAGTACCTACAGCTTTGACATCGCGCGATAAATTTTCGGAATTGAACTAGAAGCTCTATAATTATACCGAGAATCGGCGAATGTAATTAACGACAATTAAACACTCACTGCTAAACGTGTCGTTTAGAATTTACGATCGCTCTCAACATTGCGCTACATTTACTACAGCGGGATTACGGTTAATTCCAACCAATCATAATCAATGATCGCGTGGGATAATGACGAAACGATCTCGCGGCGTATGGTTATAATTTAGCATAATTTATAGCTGGTAACGCGCTGGCTCTCGCCTCGAAAGACTTCTCCTCCTTTTCTGCTTTTCTTCTTCGCGAAAAGGCAACGTGAAAAGATTTACGTCGCAATTAGCCGCGATAACCTGCAATTAACACCCTGAGCGGATGCACGTACGAATGGAAACACTAATTAAAACTCATACAGGCCCGATCCTAATGGAACGTTAAAGGCTGCTTCCTTAACGATCATTTCTATCATATCCGGTCGAGTAACGCGATTATAAACGTCAAATTAAACGAGGCCTCGTTTGCAATTACACTCGTCCTATCGCCGTCTAGCGACTTAAACTACCGAAAGTAATGGAAGGCTTTTGTGTTCGACGATATTTACGATCACGATTTGCTATCTGCAACAAAATTGCTGATCCTCGCGCAACATCGAATTGAATTTCATTCGCTACGGCCGCTTCCGCACAATCCATAAATGCATTACAAGCGGGTAAATAGATTACGATAGATGCACTACGCGTCGTTCGATTTCTATTACTAGAACTAGTACTACCAACCACTACTATTACCATTATTATCGATAATAATATAATAATAAGTCTGAAACAATTGATCGCCATTTAAGTCAACAATTCCCCCAACCAATGAATATTTGACAACGAAATCAGGGGAGCAAATGAGTTTGAATAATTTAACCCCTCGGTACGTGAAATTATTAATATTCTCCGTCGAAATGCATATACATGACGTTGCTTGGCTATTCCTCGGAGGGTAAGTGGCCTCGCTCGGCAAACTGTGCTCTAATTTGGACCGGCATGTTTTTAAATACATTCGAGGGTTCAAACTTTAACGCGCAAAGGTAAAGTGAGCCGATAAAAGATTAACCTCGACCGATATAGGCAAATCTCTCGGCCAATGGACGCCGAGAGTTAAAACGTGGCCTCAAAGTACCGTCGACCGTCTGAACCCGATCGAACGATCGATCGCTCGCCAGTCTCCCGATTGGATCGGCCCTCGATCAACGGCAACCCCCAACGAAATTCATCCCCGTTGGTTCCGCCTGTCAGCCACGAGGCTTTTGTTCCAACCCCGCGAACTCGTGACATCAAACGGTCCCTTCAACGACTTCGTATTTCCCTTCGCCCCTTACCACCCTCGCGCACGTCACGACGATTCGACTTTGCCGTATCACTCTTCGCGAGTCCGTGACGCTTCTTTGTGACCTACTGCCTTTGGACTTTAGACGTCGTCGACGTCGACGGCGAGTCCAACGAGGGGGAGGCGTGCGCCCAAGAACTGCTTTTTCTATGGCCTCGCCTCGTTTTCGACGTTCGTTCGTTAAAAAAAATGTTGTGACGTAAATAAAGAGAGTTTAGAGACGTCTCGCGGGAAAGGGAAGACCGTGAAGAAGAGTAACGAGAAGAGAGCCGGGGAAGAGAAAAATAAACGTTTTTAAGGTCTTTTGCAAAAAATCCTTCCTCGTATTTCTTTTTCGTTACTCTACGTTTTAAACTACCCCCCCCCCCCAGTTTTTCTCGCGACTCGTTTGTTTATTTACGACACAAAATATTTTCGGTATTTGCGTAGCCACGACTATCTCGTTGTTTCTTTTCTGTAATTGTTTTTTGTCAGATCTGTCGTCTATCATCTATTCTTGCTGTCCGCGTTTGACGTCACGGTCGTTACGACAGAAGTAGGTAATTGCGAGTCAAGTTAAACAAGATTGCACGTTCGTTCAACTTTCAACCCCCGCAGCTCGTTTTTCTCCGTCGGCTGTACCACTGCCGACAACGTTCAGTATTTTTGGCTAAAGCACCCTTCATTTTCGCGGGTCTCGCGGCAAAAAAAGCAGTGTTTAAAATTGTTTCCTGTTTCCCGTAACCCCTTCACGGCGGAACGTTGCTTCAGACCCGCGACAATAACTACGACCCACTCTGTACGTCGCGTAATTACACTTATGGCTGGAAATAAAAGTACCTTAAAGAAAAAAAAAAGGATACTAATTATTCTATTACAGCGAATTTAATGATACTTGGGAATTTATTCGATGCTCTCCTCGCCGATGCGGTATAGCAGTCGCGAATTAAAACGAACGATCGAAGAGAGGGGAAAACGTTTATACGTAAGCGTGATGGCTTAATTGCGTTCCGGCCCATTAGTATAACGAACTAATCATTCGTTAAGCAGTCCTTTTTCTCTCGGGATGCGAACGATGCAACTCCGTTGCAGTTTAATTTGTAATTGCGAAAACATCTCGTCCCGCGCGGTCAATAAACAACGAAAAATGGATCTCGACGAGAAACCTCCGAGGGGGTTGGTTCGCTGTAATTCATCGTACGCGTACAAAGTTCTCCGGGGCGTACGTGTGTGTTCGCTTACACGTATACGGTACGTAAGTACATACGTACATAGTTTTAAACGAGCAAAGGGCGCGTGACGAGGTTCAAGTTGCCCCGTCGAAATTTTCACGGCAAAAAGTTTCCGGGGTCTTCTCGAGCGCACTTTCTTTCGATCGTAAGAACTTAAGAACCGAATTATACTTTCATATTACGCGATAAATGTTTTTGGCCTCCCAGCAACTTTTCCACCGTTTGTTTTATACGGCGTTGAAGTAGCGTCTCGTTAAGTCAAGTTCGAAGCGTTAGTTACTATGTAAATGTATCCGCTTTAATTTCATTTCAGTCTATCGGCAGAAAATCAGGAGAATTCAGTTTCCCGTGATTTCTGACGGAATTTCGCAGATAGCGCAGATCGAAGAGAATATTAATTAATTGTTATAAAAGTAGAGGGAGTTCGAGTTTCCCTCCATGCAGACTCGGAAAATATCGTTACTACTTGTAATCTAGAAAGTGGAAAGGGAATACTTTCAAATAAACGTAATAGTTACTAACATGAAGTATAGATGCTTTAAACGCCGATACGTTCTCTCTAAATTCTCGCTCACGGCTCTGGCTTTCTTTTCGATATTTCCCCTTTCAATCAATCACTGATCAAACATTCCTTAGAAACGCGCTTCCGCGATCGCGTTCAATGCTCTGCACTCCTTCATCTAGTCCTCATACTCGCTCATCCCCACGCACACCTCAAACCCACAGTAACGCGGAGAACGTTGGCAGAGTAGTTTAAAGTCTCGATTGAGAAAATGAGTTTTAGTAAAATAGATTCTCAGCCCGCGTTATTGACTTAATTCTTTGTCGAGTTAACCGTCAAATAGTTTTACTTCGAATAAATTGAAAAACTCACGTTTTCACTCGCACCTGGTGACGCTTCTTCTCCCCCAGGTGAGCACTACGCAGCTCTCGAAAAGAATTCCTGAAACAAATGAAATTAATTCCATACATTAGTATATTCTCCCCTTTTTCAGGAGGACGGATCGAATAAACTCGTTTTGTGGTTTTTAGGAAAATCGACCTGTGTCAAGATTTTTAAAAAATTTGTGAACATAGTATTTGTCTTGCAGAATACAGGATTGATGAATTTATTAAAAGAAATAGGGGAGGGAAAATTGAATGACCAATTGTATTGACCAAAGTCCGACAAGAGCAATCAATGTTCGATACTTTAAGGTTAAACAACGATATCTCAGAATTGAAATATATGTATGTGACGCCCGTCGTCTTTCCTTACAACGACAAATAGTCGAAAGCAAATACAAAACAAACACACTTTCACTACGCATTGACGGTTTCTCCCATCGATTCTTCGGAAACTCATAGTACTAATACAGTCGCCTCTCGATAATTTCACACTTGATAATTTGAATCTCACAATAATTTGAAGTTTTTCTCCGGTCCCTTAAAAAATACTCGTTAAATGAAAAAGCAATGTTTGGTCCCCTCGGTAATTTGAAATTGTAGCGAGGGCATCTTGCTCGCCAACACTCTAAATTTGAAGTCAGGGCTCCCGAAATCTCTATAATTTGAAGTGCCCCACTTCTGCGATTGGTTTGTACATAACATAACATGCATATAACTGGTGTTTGTTTACCCCAATGTTTATCTTATTCAGTTTACAGTCTGCTTTCATATTGTATTGTATTCAAACCGTGTTTCTTGAAACTGTGAAACATCATAACATCTAAAACAAACAAGTGTCTTTCAATTAACGAATATCAAATAAACATGAATGAATAGATTCACACGTACATACATGTGTATGTACTTTCAATCAAATTCTCATTTATTTGAATCTTCCCCTCCCTCACTCTCGATTATCTGAACTCCTATTATTTTGAACTCTAGGTAAATTGAACATCTTCTCTGGTCCCTTGAGTTTCAAATTATCGAGAGTCGACTGTGCAAGGTAACGACGAACGAAACTTCGAACATCATACGTTTCCTTCGGAAATGGCGTTTTTCCTCACAACGACAAATGGTCGAAAGCAAATACAAAACGAAAGCTCTTTGACTACGCATCGACGATTTCTCCCATCGACTCTTCGGAAACTTATAGTACTAATACTAGGGTAACGACGAACGAAACCGCGGACATCATACGTTTCCTTCGAGAATGGCACGAGGCTTCCGGATTATTATTCGATCTTGCCAGTCGATGTTCCTCGGCGACATAATCGGGAACCACCGACATTTTGCTTCGATCGCAGGTCGATTCACATTCGCGTTACGTGTAACGACGGCAATCGAGTGACCCCGAACCAGAATGTCGTATGGAATGAGTCAGCATTCCGGGGACCGTATCTGCGAGACGAGCAATTAACCGATAACGTCTTTCGATCGATGGTTATTGTTCGCACCGGGAGCGAGAATTGAACGTCCGAAAGGTAACGAGAGTGAACCTGAAGATTTATGCGTACTTCCCGTAACCTATTTTGATAACCCCGAAGTTCGCGACCGAGGTTATCCAATTGCTTTATCCAGCCTCTGCACGTAGAAATAACGCTGATGTGCAAAGTTGCCTTGATTTTGTATCGAATTATTCATTCCGGTCCGGTAATTCTTCCGCTAATTGAATTTAAATCGAAATATATTATTAAATAATTCCAATCGGAGTTACGCGCGGCTAACGATAACGTTTATACGTCGGATTGTGGTTTAAAAGCATTCGTATCACAAATCCGCGGAAGCGGTCGTATGATAATTTCATCGCTCGCCAACAACATTTACGTTTCCATGTAATTGGTAATGCGCGGGGGTAGGATTCGGATTAAAATCACGTCGAGCCAAATTGATCTGAATTTTTTAATACCGCGGAACCGCCCCTCGTTTTTGTAATTAATGAATTATAAAGACAGATCCCTGACAATCGACGATATTTATCACCGGGAAATGTAATTTCCGTTTTTCAAATAAAGATAGGAACGCGGTGCGAGACCTCGAGCACGTGAATTTTTCATAAATTCCTCAGTTATAGAAATGTGCAATTAAAGCACGGAATTAAACATACGCGCCGCAAATAGTTACAACACGAATTGCATATAAACAACGCGACTTTATATTATACGCGTGTAATGCGTGTAATTAAAAATTCCAATTTGCTTGATTAATTTAATTACGCGCAATTGTCGTCCTCTCGGTTAATTAGAATGAGCAGCCGACGGTACCCTCCAGGATGAAAATTAAATAAATTACGATAGAACAATGCGGCGACGATACGCGCGGCGCGTCGCAAAGAGCAAAGTTCTGGAGGACGGTCGAGCAACCCGCGCGATGCTTTGGTTTTTCCACGAGTGAACGACAATGCTCGAATTATAATAATCAAAAACATATCCGAGGAAACTAATAACGAATAAAATTCGCGAATCAAAATTAACCCCTTCGAACAATAGCCAGATTACAATGTATGTACTTCAAGCATTCAAATTCAACGATCACCGTAATTTACAACGGGGTAACGATAATAAATTCGTCTGGGTATCTATTGCAGTGGTTCCCAACTCAACACTAGCCACGGACCACTTTTGTAACTTTTCCACCACCACAGACCATTACTTATTTTCACAACCCCCCCCCCCCCCCCCTCCTTCTCACTTATTTCTTTATAATTTATATGTACCTACATAATAAAATCAGCAACACAGGTAATGTTGTGGGAAACATTTTAACTTATTTATTGGCACTTGGGATGGGTCCACACACCACCAGTTGGGGGCACGAACACGATGAACAAAAAATTTGTATAGGTCTTATAGGCCTAATTGCTTTAGTTTATGAGTGAACTTTTCATGCGTGGTAAACAGAAGGGAAGGGTGGGTGAACCTTGGTTCGCGTGAAGGCAGATAATTATACATACATAAAAGGGACATTCTCTCCAATGGCCTTGACTTTTACATATGTTGCCAAAGTCACCCTCCTGAGAGAAGGTGTCCCTTTTATGCATAATTTCTATTATATTTATTTTGGGCTTTAATACTGCATATCTCGAAAACTAAAGCAGTTAGCCCATAAGACCTATATAATTTTGTGTTCAGCGTAAAAAATACTACCAGCAACCACAGCAAAATCAAGGGCCACCAGTTATCGTAGTTTCCCCCAGTTGAGAACCACTGTTCTATCGAGAACAAAAAGAATCTAAATAAAAGTCCCTTGCGTTCCTATTCTTTATCTCACTCGCGATTTTCGAATTCATCGAATTTAACTCGAATCTCCCTGACGAGTTCCCATTGTTTCTTCCTTCGACAATACCGCGATAACAGTTATCCGATTACCGTGCAAATAAACTCCTTCCACCTGGCATTTACGCGCGTCACAAGTTCGACGCATTAAATTCCCAGATCGCGCCGTTACCGCGCTAATTTACATATCCAAAATTAATTCCCTCCACAGCGGGCATCCGTACGTTTAACCCATTTCACCTTCCCTCGCTGACCCAAAAAATTCTTTCCTAAATTCCAAACCTACCGCACGAGAAGAACTCTTCAAGCCGGTCATAATCATTTTATTAACCCTCTCAACGGCGTCAATGCTACCCAGCTAATCTACTCTCTCTTCTCGGCGCAAACTTCTTACCCCGAATCTCGCGATGAATTGTAAAGGGACGGTATACAATGCAAGCCGCGGGTTCGGGTCTCAAAGTCTCTCCATTCCCGCTTTCTCGTCGGAAAACTCCGAGCAGAACGGAACAACGCCGACGACTTTTCCTTTTTCATTTTCACGAGCTTGTACCGTTGGACGTACAACGCCCGCGCTCGTCTGCTCTCCCCGCACACGAGTAGACGCGAGTTCAATACGTGCAAGCAAAACGGACGCGTACGCGAAAACGCAAGTAAGACTGAAAAATCCCGTAGTATTTCCGTCGCGAAACTTCTCGTATACGTATATCCGGCATTCCACTGTTAACCTGTTCGCAGACAGAGAAATCCTTTGCGACCACGAGGCGCGAACACTGTCAACCTTCTGTGTGCAACGACATTCATGAGTTTCTTTTTACCCCCGACGTCCAGTTTGGTACTTTTTAGAGCTCCCATCGGCATACCCATCGTTTCGTAGAGCGGAGCTCCGTGAAAGTAGCGTCCTACCAGCGTTACGCGAAACGAGAAAAAATAAGTAAACAAATAAAGCAACGCTTGTCTCGAAATAAAAAGTAGTCGTGGATAAATCAGATTCTCCCGCGACACCGGCAAATCAAACCCACGCGGGGGTTGCACTAACGCGGGGTTTTAATGCACGGTAATTTAATCGCAAGTTTCCCGGGCGTACCATTAAATTCCAGTTTATTGATTTTGAAGGAAAGGTGGGAGGGCGTGACGCGGGGCGGGAACGATGGTAATATTTTTACAGTTAAATTATTAACTGTCCAATGGACGGGGGTGAAAAATAAGCAAATACGCGATTGAGGTCTACTAATGAAACATGTTCGTGTAATCTGGATGATTTATCCGCGGTATTAAAGAGCGAGGCATTTAATAAACGTGACTCGAATAAAAACAAACACTCGATTCTGGGAATAAAAATAATATTTCCAGCACGAGTTACTCGATATCGGAGAGATCGATGTCCCAGTCTCCGTGAATACCAACTAAGTTTCTTCTTAAACTTTTCTTTTTTTTTCATTTCCAGAATTATTTATTCCGTTCGCATCGATTATGTTACGTACCCTTGTCTATTCTACACTCGAGTCTTAGCAGTGAACCTTAAAGAGGTTAAGGGTACCAATTGATAGTTCAAACGAAGAAAATTATAAACCATATTACGTTAAAACGGAGAATAAAATCCCGTAGGTCTATGACCCGAGTGTTCCGGTAGCTTTAATTAATAGTTAACGATTCGTTTCTCTCGCGCGAAAACAAAACGAGAATTTCAAATGTCCGGATGTCCATGGAAGACGTTTAATTGGTCCCCCCTGAAATTGGGTCAAACTTTTAAACTCGAAAAAAGCTCTCTAC
Organism: Pemphredon lugubris; assembly: GCA_933228935.1. Lineage (NCBI taxonomy): Eukaryota > Metazoa > Arthropoda > Insecta > Hymenoptera > Crabronidae > Pemphredon > Pemphredon lugubris. The sequence continues at coordinate 14,187,624 of OW121818.1, forward strand.
TTAGTTTGCCCTTTAACCCAACCCAACTGGCTAGAAATTGGAGGTATCCATGTTTGCCCGTTACAAAAGATTCCTCTCCCATTCACAATTATCCGTTCTCGACATAGATCCTCTTATCGGGGAGGAAACTGAAAATCTACCGAACTTCTCTGCGAAATACATATATATATATATATATATATATTCCGGGAAATCCCGGGATTACTTCCGTGGCTCCGCCCAGTTCCCAACGAGTTTATTGGCTACGCGTAAGGGCGCGGGAGGTTAATTAATTAGACGAATCAATTTTCCAGGAGCGCGAGGAGGATCTTAGAAGGAGCTGGCCTATGGAACGTGTACATATGCTCGTGTATGTGTACCGAGGAAACGACGTCATCCGGTACCGAAGCGAAGAGGACTACTACGTGTACACGCGTGCCTGCTACAGGTCGATAAATTATTCAGGAATAGGACGTACCCGCCGACAGGCGTCGTGAGCTAATTAACCTCGTTATCGCGTCTGCACGTTCTACCTACGGTGGGCTGATCGGATGTGTCCAGCGAGCGAACCCCGATCTTCCGGTTCGAGGGTTTCCTACTAATCTCCGGGGAGAATGGTAGCGGCTGACGATCGAAGAAAAGTTTCATCCGGGGATCCATCTTCCTAGACCTTCGATGCTTAATTGCGAAATCGAGATTCGTCGGGATTCAGAAGATTCGGAGGTGCTCGGTTTTATGATCGATCAGTTATTAAATCTAATCCTTTCTCGGAACAGTACGAATCGAATGGAAATTTGTTATTGAAACAATATAATTTGCATAGCGTGTTACGAGGGTTTGAAAAGTATTGCAATTCTAATATGGAGGGTGTCGAACAAATAATAGAGTCTCTATTCTGAAAAAACTCTATTCCAAAAGGCGAGCGATTGGAGGACAAGAGATAAAACTTTCCAAGGACGCGCGACCGATGAAAATTTTTAAATCGCGACCCCAACACGAACGGCCTCGAAAAAATAATAGAGTCTCTATTCTGAAAAAAGTGTATTCCAAAAGCTGAGCTCTCGAAAGACTCAAGATACAACGTTCCAAAGATACATAACCAAAGAAAATTTTCAAACAACGAGCAGTGAAGCGACCTTCTATCATTATTTTCAAAACCCGAAGGATCATCTTCTAACCGATCGTTAATACTTGAAAATTTAGAAACCCGTTACCAGCGGTCAATGTTTACAAGAGCGTAACCTACTAAACACACCGTTCACCGATTAAATTCGTTATCGAACCCCACGCGTCGTTCCGACGGTACATTTCGGCAGAGAGTAAACTAATCGTTGGCGATTCCCCGCAACGCTAGAAGAGATATAGAAACTGCCAGCTCGTGCGACGGTCTCGTAGAGCACTAATAGGATTCCCGGCTGACGACGTTAATAGAAGGATTTCGAGTGGACCTTCCTCGTAGACTAATTAACCTCGTTATTTCGCTCGTCCTTCCTGGCAGGACACTGGTGCTATTCCCAATGTAACGGCCTCTGCACTCCGCGCGTCGACCTAATGGAAGACACCTCCCTTTACAACCTTCGCCGGAATAATCGACGTTCATTGGTTACGATGGACAATGATTCGTCGGCCGAATGATTCAACTTCCGCACGGCTGCGCTGGCGGGTAATGATCATCGATATTCATGATAGCTCGAGCACGTTTCGTTCTTTGTTTGTGAAAGTATTAAAATTATGTGAAGAGGGATAATTAGGGCGTGTTTCTTTTATTTTGAAACCCTTTTTTTTTTCTTTTTTTAGATCCCACCACCCTGTCCTCATCAGAGTCGGGGGTGTATTGTTTAGACGCTCTTCCCGAATCTCTGCCGGTGTCACCTCATCGAATGACTCCTTTACAGCTTTAGACCAAAAGGAATAAAGCTGGAAGGAAGTCGATCGCGAATATGGGCCCAGAAGAGACCCATTAATCAAAAACGGTGTCATAAAAAACTCATCAATTAGGTTTTATAACCTTAATCATAGAAACGGGTAAAAAGTTTAATAAATGAATGCAAAAACAAGGTCGAAAATATTAATAAATAAACGCGAAATTTTTTTTGAAACCTGGGAATATCTCGTGGAACGTTAAAGATATTGAAACACTGTTATTATGTGAAAATTTGATCAAGATCAATCACTAGTAGTATCACTCGTAATCTTATCTTATCACGTGGGGTTTAATAAACCCCAGCACACTGACGAAGGGTTAATGATATGGAAACATTGTTATAAGAATTGTTAGTGCCAAGGCCGTAAATAGTATTTTTCTTACCAAAAAAAAATCTTACGATAATAATATCTTTATATATTCAATCGACCATGATATTCCTGAGTTTTCCATTAAAAGAACTACGCTCCACGCGGAACGTCTGCGGATAAATCACATAAAACTAGGATTACAAAACGGAGCTCTAGAATTTGCTAATTGTAAAGTTAATTGGGCCGAATTCATGATACTCATTTCCTAGCTAATTACGCGGCACTGGAATCATTCCGAAAAGACCTTGGTACCGATTCTTTTCAAACAAGATCCCGCTATTACCAAATTAACCGAAATTTTCAAGTATCGCGAACCAACTCGAGATTCCTCTGTAATTAGCAAAACACGTCTTACAAACGAGATATCTTTCGCACGAACGTGCTGTAGGTATCGATTCGAGATCGGTGAAATAGCGTTTCGGCTGTTCAAAGAGAATTTCGTGCCACTAGCAGGAACCGCCAGTTCTTACCGCTTTTCTCCGCGTGAAATACTGCAACGCAAAGTCACCGCGGTCAGTTTCCACGAATGCGTTCCGCAAACATTTCCGCGCGTCCCTCTCGTTACTCGGCGAAGCAACGGAAAGATCCTCACATCTTTTACGCTCACCAGAATTCTGTCGGCGGTCACTGTGGATCACGGGCTAAAATTACCTCAGAAAAAACGCGTAAAACACCAAATCCGGGATTCGCAGAGAATTTCGTTACTCTTTGAAGAGACGCAATTTGAAATTAAAAAAAAAAAATAGTTCCGTCACGCCCTCCATCTCCACTCCCGTACGGTTCTCCGATAATAAACATTGCGATTTATGTTCAATTAAAAAAAGATAATAACCGCGATCATCCGATCGAAAATGTTCGGAAAAATAATTTCAAATATATTCAAGGGAATATCTCGATCGCGATAACGGATTTAATATTTCGCGCCCTTGATAAATCACAGAATCGTTTCGGCGCACATCCCATCGCTGTTCGCGTCCTACCCGACAATATTTTACGCGACAGTATCGATAAATGTTTCGCGGCTTTGATATATCGCTGTTGCTAGTTCTTCTCGATAATAACCGTTGCCTGTATCGGAATAATAATGGTACTGCGAACGTACACCGTCCCGTTTCCACGCCACACTCCCGCCAGCTTCGCCGCGGAACTTCCAGTTGCCCAAAATTTGAGTTACACGTCTGCCAGAGTGCACTCGTAAATGCCGGTGTTTCTTGCGTGAACTTTACTGGCCGACGGCCAAAGAATGTGTTGAGCGCGAAACGTAAGAGCAGGGTAAACGTTCTCAATGGTAAACGGCTTAAAAGTGTTCTCCTTTGTTAACGACTCTACCCTCAACTCGAGGCGCGCGCGATCGATAGAAAAACGTAACAAATTGTTTCCTTTTTCTCCGTCTTTTTTTTTTTTTTTTTACTTTCGAGCAACTTAATTGCAACGGGAAATACCGCGCGACGTGCCAGCGAGACAAAGACAAACAAAGGGGGTAAAAGTCTTTCAGCCGCGATGAAACGTCACCCGGTCGCGTTTCCTTTATCCCATTCCTCCCGTTTATCTCTATGTTTTTCGACAATTTTTGTTTTACTCTCTCCATACCGTCGAAGCAATAACAAAAGCGCAAACGCGCTCGCTTCTATTCCGACTTTTCGAGTGGATTTTCCATGCAGAAAAATTGTTTTTCGCGGGGGATAGTTTTTTTTTTTTTTTATTTGCCCCCGACGCGAAAGTCGCGTTTCGATCGACCGCGGGTAGAAAAATAATTTCTATGCGGGCGATTGTGTTCCGCCGGAAGAGCTAACCCCCCCACAACCTTTCCTACCCACCCTCCGCGGTTGTACGACCACCGTTGCTTGTCTTCCCACGGAAAATTTCTCCGTCGGATATCGTCTGGAACTTTTCACTTTTGAAAATCAGAGAAAAGTGAGGCGGACAGAAGGGAATTTATGTGGCACAGCCCCGTCAGTTTGCGTGCGGAGCGAAGCGAAATATCCAGAGGCTAGTAAATCAAACGTGGCCGGGACGAAAGGGAAACGCAATATTGAGAAGACAAGACCTCCGGGGATATATATGACTAAAATAAGATTCGGGGGGCGGTGTAACGCGTATTCGGGAAATTTGCACGTCGGTTTGGTCGAAAAGGAGAGAGGACTGGAGAGGATCCAAAGAGCGCGAATGTTGCGCGTTAAAAATAAATCGCCGTGGTCTAAAGTAGCGTGATCACGGACGAAAAGAGGCGTAACGCGCGAGATTGAATTAAATTTCCGCGATTTTACACCCGTGACACGTATTATCGATCGAACACGAACGTTCCATCTTCGGATTTAAATTTCTCGCATCGGATCCGGGTGGACTCGTCGATAAATATTCATTTTAAGTGTCTCCTTTGCGGCGCGGTACTACTCCCTCGTTACAAATCGAATTTTCAATCTAAAGTTTAAATTAAAGGTCTAACTCCCGTCGAAGCGGTAAGTTTGGCATTTAAATTTCAAATGGAAAGAACGGCGGTGGGGGGGGGGGGGGGAGTAGTGTGGGCTGGCTTAGAGATCTCAGTCAAATTTAATTAATGTAACGATTCGCTCTGCCATTAAACGAATATTCTATTTGGCAAAAAATCTTGCGCTTATCGTCGCGCGCACCATCGCTTTATTAGACTGAATTTAATTAAACCATCGGACGTACGAGGGAAGAAAAAAAATTCCACCGACGTCGGAGGTTTTTCGTACTCGGGATATCACCATTCCGGGAAGGGCGCGTCAACGACGTCGACCGGAGAAGCCGCCTGTCGCGCTTATATCCGAGCTAGTTGTTATTCCAGTAACGCACGTCCAATCGATTCAAACTTCTTGACAAAAACAGCGATTCTAGGTATCAAAGGTGCACGACGGGACGCCGAGGGTTAACCTGTTACCCCCGTTTGGCACGTACCAGGAAAAACTGAGACGTCGAGAGGTTCTCGCGAACGACTCCTCGTCTTTAATCGCTGCGCGTTTCGATTCTGTGCTAAAAAATTTTCGATTTGACGCTAGAAAAATCCGCTTACTCGTCTGGCGCGCGATCCGACAGGGCGTGTATTTTTTAACAACTTTGTAGGATATGTGAAAGCTAGTAATAACATGGGTTTGCGTTCCTCGCGGTCTGATTGCATTTCAATTATTTTTAATAGCAGTCCCAAAGGGCGCGTAAATTCGCACGAATGTTCGTCCCGTTGAACGATGTTTGAACGAAAATTTGTTTTTTTTCGAAATGTAATATCGGTTAAATCAGTGGTTCCCAACCTTCTTTATTCTGCGGTCCCTTTGTAGATTTTCAAAAATCTCAGGCCCCCCTCGCCATAGATTGAAAAAATTGATGACCTTTGTTTCGTTTTTCTCCCGTTTATGTGAGATAAAAATAATTTGATAAATGCAAATTTTGCAGCATGATAACTACTTGCGCCTTCCCAGCAATGTGTTCGCATCCCCCAGGTTGGGAAACACTGGGCTAATTCCACCTGACCTTTGGAAAACAGTAAAGCAAATTTTTATCTCCACGCTATCAACGTTCATGTAGGGGCAATATTTTTTATAACAATGTTCGATCAACGTTGAGCATATCTACTTCTCTATAAGAGCGACGTTGAAACGAACCAACGTTTGTCACGCGTTAGTACGAAAACCACGACGGATCTTTGGCACGGTTAGTTGAACTAACTCCGAGTTACTCCGAAATTCTCGACGTGTCGGTCCATTAGCGTGGACCCTCGACGCTACATTTGTTATTAGCCCCCGTTATTTAAAGGTAACGACAACGCGAGCAACGCTGAAAGACAATCGGCATTCTTAATTGCCAGGAATTTGTCGTTAAGCGTAAATCAACTATGATCGACGATGATATCTAAACTACATCTAGAATCTAAAAATAATTATACATTTCATATCTTCCATATTGAAAATCATCAGCTTCAGAATATTACTATCGCGTACATCGGACGCGTAATTCTCTCCCGACGCTCGAAACCCGATTAAAAAAAAAAAAAAAAAAAAAGAAAAACAATGATCGAGTACCGACAAAGACGATCAACCTTTAACGCAGAAATTTTCCCCTCCTCCAGCTTCACAGCGCTCTTTGCCCGCTCATTTTAACGAGACGCCGGATAGCAGTGAAAATGTGGGTCAAGCGTAGAGAGCGAGTGGGCGGTATTAACCCCGAATAAAACGTAGAAAAAAAAAACTTTCCTTACACCGAGTAACCATCGTTTTTGAACGTCCGCCGTCGTTCGTTACTTATCGATCTCGCCCGACGAAATTGAATTAAGCTCCTCGAGCGAGAAGACGGGAAGAGAGGGGGAGAGAGGAGGATGAAGAAGAGGGTAGAGAGAGAGCGGGAGAGAGAGAGAGAGAGAGAGAGAAAGGAAAAAAAAGAAATCCACCCTTAAAGTGCGAGGGGGGGGGGTGGAAGACGAGTTGAGAACGGTGGTCGGCATGGGTCTTGAGAGACCAGCCAGCCGGGACGAGATGAAAGGAGAGACGAATGAGAGCGTGAGAAGGAAAAGAGCGAGACGCGAGAGCACGAAACGTACCTCGCCCGCGGAATTTACCCTGTTAGAGAGAAGATCCACTAATACCATCGACACCGGGATTCCAATTAGCCACTTTACTGATTTCCTAACCGGAAACCAATCGAGAAGCCTGTACCTTCGCTGCGAGAAGAAGAATTTCGAGCGACGAGGGAGATACAGCCACACGCCGATGGTGGAATATTTTCTCAAAGAGGAACCGCGATGAAATTTAAAGAATTTTTTTTTTTTTCTACCCTCGACCCAGTTCGTCGGAACGCGTCATTCGTGGAATCGTTGCGCTTGATTTGCCCACTCGGGAATAAATGTTTTTAATGAGTTTTTGTTATCTTAATTCGCTCAGGCGCGATCAAATGTTTATCACGTTTTTTGCGTAATCTTAAATTAATATTCTTGCGATTACGTGTTTATTAAGACTTCTCTTTAATCTTAAATGATCCTCACGCGATTATTTGTGTATCATGATTTTTTTTTTAATCTCCATTTGTTCACTTGCGATTAAACGTTCGCGATAACTTTTAATATCTTTGCTTATTCGCAATCACTTTTCGTATCAGCGAATTGGCAAGAAAAATACGAAGGTGCGTAATAACGAGATTCAAGGTAAGCAGATCTCGATATCTACTTATTTCCTAGAATATTTCTTTTCGTTTCATTCGCGGATTGGCAGGTTCCCGATAATCCCCGTCCTGTGATACAATTTTTCCGCCTTTTCAGTTATCATTGCGTCTCATTCGAAATGAACATTTTTACCTCCGAGACTCGAAAGCAGGGCTTTCGGGCGAAACGAGAAATCAAGCATAAGGTGTCAACGGCGAGCATTACACAAAATATCCTCGGCTATATACGTTCTCGCTACGAGGAGACACGAGCAACTAAACATTTCCATGGCAATGAGCTGTTATCGCAGCTTGGTAATTTATGTTTTATGTACCGAACACTTTGCGGCGTTCCCGGTCATTAGCCTTGAAGCTACCTCAGACGCAGGTGACGTAAATCTGGCGGTACACCGAGCCCCATTGTTGAGATATTCCCTGCACAAGCGAGTTGCCGTTGCTGTTGATACGCGCGGCGGAGAGGGTCTTAACCTACAAGGGACGACGTTATATTGCAAACCCTTTGACTACGTGAAAGGAATTTCTCCGACATAACTCGTTATCGATAGAATGCCCAGAATGTTAAGATACACGCTGAACTTTCCAAGATCGAGGGTAAACCGAACATTATAACGCGAAGGGAGAGACACGTACGCGGGATACGTAGGAAGAAATACGATAGAGATACCGAAAGAAATTTTGATACGTTATTACTGTTCTCGGGGAAGCTGGAGAGGTCGAATAAATTTTTAGAAAAGGTTCGAGTCAATTTTTCGTGGATCGCTAATAAAGTTGAATTATGTTTATTATTCTCGTGGTTTCAAATCCTGTGGAATTGCCACTGTGTCGATTTCTTCTGTAACGCCAACGTAACTTTTTAAAAATCTAATTTAAATTTTATAAACTGTATAGGAGATTATTGTAAGTTTTGGAAGATTGGATAAACAAATCGTCTGCCCGTGAAAGCGTTACGAAATGACGTTAGTATTAATATCCGCTTTCGGTGTTATCAGTGTCCTAGTTTCAGGCGGAATGTAAATCAATATACACAGCGCATTTTCGATGACGAACGAGCTTCGGAATATTATATCCTTCGCGTTTTACCCTATAAACGCAGTGGATACTTTTCTTGTTTATCCCAGTTACGTAGTTTACGGTGCAACGGGTCGACCTCATTTATGTAATTTCTTTAATCGTAAGATATTACATTAGATAGTCCAGAATAGTCCAACATCCAAGTTTTGTTCTCTTTTATTTTCATCGGAATAACTTTCTCGCAAGATCAAGAATTAAGGTCTTGTCTCGGGTCAAGTACAAATACGCGAGAACTAGACCTTGTAACTTTCTCCGAAAGAACAAACGGGGGTTTTCGAGGTGGTCAAATCATATTAAAAAATGCATTGTTTTAAAAAGCGCAATATTAATAGTTTTCCTTTAACCTACCGATTTTCACCATCGACAGATCTTCTACACTCCGCAAACGGCGAAGTACATTTTTCACCACGGCTGTTCTCAAAACCTCTTCTCAAAACAATGATTTTCAGTGAAAATTTTTCACTGTCTTTGGAAACTGTCTTTGGAACCTTGTATTCATGGAAAAAAATTTACAGAATCACGAAATCGTTCCTTCAGTTGGAATTCACTGTACACCACCACCTCAGGCTGCATTTTCCAACGATCCTCGAGCGTAATTTCTAAAGCGCCGCGTGTACGTAGTACGAGCATCAATCGAAGGCATTAGAGGCAATTCGTTCTCTCGGATACTTCTCCGCGGAAAGTCGGAAACTCAGCCACGACGTCTGTCGGCCATCCATCCCTAAATGGTTAATCGAATTAGCTCGCTAATGCATTCGCCAGGTACGCGTTTGATTTGATTTCGAGCGGAAAGCGAGGGTGAAGGATGGAAGATCGGCAAAAAGTAATTGTGTCGAGACCTTGATACGGTCAATGGATAGTAATTCGATCGAAGAATTCGGGTGGTCACTCCCTTAATTTACATAAGTCAAACCGTTGATATATTTAAACGTGGTCTCATCGCGCGGCGTAGAGATCATGAAGATATTTCGTGTCTGACAGATATTTGGAAAAGCTCGAGGAAAAGTAGCAAGCTCGAGCAAGTAATTCGCAGCACCTTTAACGTAACGATATCATTACGATGAAATCTCTCGAAGGAAGGTGAGAATTTTTCACCCCGAGCGATGAAAATCTTTCGAAAAAGCACGTGCTTTTGATGGCAATCAGGAAAGCGTCGGGAGAGCGTTCCTTCTTTTATCGATGAGGGAAAGCTTTAGGACGAATGGGGTGGAAATTGAATCGCGACTTCGAGGGGGATATTCTGTCGCAATTATAATATCTCTAAATTTTCCGAACGTATACAACTTCGAGTACGAGGAAGAAAAAATTTTGTCATATTCGTTCTTTTGATTTCGACTATATTTTCTATAATTTCGCGTATTTATGGGTCATGTCTTGGCATGGACCGAATACGGGTACGCGAAAAATGCACCCCGTATCTTGGAAGCTGAATTGCGTTAAAAAGAAGTTATTAAATTCGCATTTGTGAACGATGTTTTTAAACTATACAGTGTTGAATGAATACTTAATGTTTCTTCCTCTTCAATTTTCATAGTTCCACAATTAGATACGATTGCTGACATACTGTTACCAATTCTGGTATAACCGAGCGAATTTTCAACTTTAAAATGTTGTTTCTTGTATTAAAAGAACTCTAAAATTGTGAGAAGTTGTGATTTTTATAAGGGTAGTGTACTGTTTAATTTTCACTGCATCAAGCTTCATATGGAGCGGTCCACCAAGTATATTGAATACCCGTTTTATTGAGGTAAATATAAATAATTTGTATCTGCTCACATTTTTAGATTTCACATATTTTGTATGAAGAAGTTCCTATTAGTGAGCATCGACCTGTGTTGTAAATCACTATTTTTTATTTTTTATAGTTAACATTTTCAAAAAGTGTAATGAGCACCATAAAGGTTGCGTCGAGTCCAGTAACTCGATCTATCATCTGCTGAAAATTAATCAACAAAACCGCGAGACGCGTGATCTCAAAAACAACTATTCCTTGATAAAAAAATCTCAAAAATAGTAGAAACCACGATTTTTAAACAACTGGCACGTCTCGTTCCGATCACCCGATCACGAAACACCACGGCACCGAAAGAAAATCAAAACGCCGGCTCCGTTCAGAGTCAGCAATATAATAGCGATATACAAAATTCATTTGGCGTTATTATCTGGTCGTCACAAATGGATTTGCGCCAAATAAATTGACATATAACTACCGAATTGATTCGGTCGATCACTAACCTTCATTTATAATCAACTTAACAATACCCACGCAAATCAAATAACTCAAACTCCGCGGCTCCTTTATCCTACTGAGGATATTTAACATAGTTAAACGTAATAGCACACCGCCGGCAGGATCAAAGGTTCAATGTAATTGCACCGACGAATCCACTTTCATCGATGTACGCGCACGCATTATCCATTCCCAGGGGTATTAGGATCGGATTTGGATCGGGACGCGCGCGCGGCTCGCGTCAATTTTCCGCGCGTCCAGATTAAGTTCGGCGGAACATAGATTACGGTGGATGCGGCATTGCTGCAGCTTCCGCGTCCGGGTGTTCGGGGCCGACGAACCGTAACGTAATCCCATCTCGCACCTCGTGCCTCAATTCGTCGGGACACGACTCGCCATCGCGTTTCTGTCCGCGGGGGTAAAACACGAGGACGCGCGACGCGATTACCAAAGTGAATTATGAGAATTCGTTCTCGATACGATGTGTCGCATTATGCCCGCGCTTATGCGTCGGTTAGAGCTTCGGGGCGCGCATTAAATTATCCCGCGTGCTCGCGTAGGGGGGTAATTGAAGGAAAACTGGTGGTGCGTTCGACCCAAAGCGGTTAGATAGCGCTAATCCGACGATATTGCTGATTTGCCTCCAATTAGAAGATCGATTGCTAATATATAATTACTCGCGTATAGACGAAACTGAGATCGATGAATATCCGCGGTATCGGTAAATCCAGCTTGACTCGGTTTAAATAGAATCGTTCTACGAATATGTATTATCGATTAATCAAAAATCAGCGGTTAGTTATAAAATCGGGATAGCTTCAAAACCGCGGTAGAAAGATATTCGTCATCCCAACGGGGAGAACATCGATAGAGGAATTCAGTCTTCGAATACGAAATTCCACGCGACGCGGATGAAACCATTCCTCGAATAATCTTTCCCGCGAACTCACGTTTCATTCTCGATCGAATAAAAATTCGGTATCCGTGCGAGAAGAGATCTACCGGTAATATAGTTAAAATATAAAAATCACGAATACCAGGCAAACTTCGATCGTCGCGAATTATGTAACGGGGAGTGATTAATGACGTACTTTCCATCGGAACTTAAAGACGTGAAAGAAAAAGTCTAACTTCAAGTGTGGCAAATAATTAATTATGCAAAGCAGTTTTCTTTTTTCTTATCTTTTTGGTGTAACATTTTATGTAGTATACCTACATATTCCGAGCCAGTTTGACCACCGCGGAAAGTAGGTAAACTTGTGATTTCAGAAATTCTACGTATTATTTTCGTATAATTCAAATCCACGCATTCATTTATACAAATACAGTAAACGCTCCGTTAAAACAATTCTAACTTGTAATCGTCGCGAATTACGTAACAGGGAATGAACTAATGACGTACCCACTTTCCATCGGAACTTAAAGACGCGAGCGATGTTGCGTCTAAGAGTCTAACCTCAAGTGGGCCAGAAAAACATGGCTCGAAGAGTAACTAATGTTCGAAAGTCTAAAACCTCAAAGGAACGACGCGGCGTGCACCCTTGCACGCGGGGTGCATTCATCGACTTAGCGGCACGTAACTTCGCTCGGGTGGCGCCTTTACGCCGAGAGCGAAATTAAAAGCGGCGTGCTTACTCTCCTGTTTCACAGTAGCGTGAGCAGCCGTAGCGGCTGAAAGAGAAGTTGCTCTCTTTGAAGATACCGCGAAATCTTTCCCCCGAATCCAAAGGATTCGCGAAGTAGGTAACCTGCCTCGATCCTCGGCGTGCTGCTTCCGTTTTTCCCTTCCGGTTTAGTTTAACTCTTACCAACCAGTGGTGGTTAATCCCGAATGGAATTAACTTAACTTCAACAGGGAGTGAATTTTAGATAACGCTTCGTTCCGGTCAATATACAGGGGGACATGGTTCTTTACATTTTTCTCGCGAAACTAAAACCAGAGCTAGGGGTTCAGTTTAACTCTGACTAACCGTGGGGGTTAATACCGAACGGAATAAACTTCGATCGGGAGTGAATTTTAGATAACGCTTCATTCCGGTCAATGTACAGAGGACGACGTTCTTTCTATTTTTCTCGCGAATCTAAAACTAGAGCTAGCGGTTTAGTTTAACTCTACCTACCCGTAGAGGTTAATCCCGAATGGAATTAAGTAAACTTCGATAGGGAGTGAATTTTAAATAACGCACCATTATGTTCAATAAGTACGCGGCGACGTTCTTTATATTTTTCTCCCGAAATTAAAACTAGATCATACTAGATTAATTCCAACTGGAATAAACTAAACTTCGATAGGGAGTGAATTTTAGATAACGCTTCGATCCGGTCAATACGCACGCGGCGACGTTCTTTACATTTTTCCCGCGAAACTCAAACTAGATCAAGCGGTTTAGTTTAACTCTGACTAACCGTCGGGGTTAATCCCGAATGGAATTAACTAAACTTCGATAGGAAGTGAATTTTAGATAACGCTCCAGTCCGGGCAATACGCACGCTGCGACGTTCTTTATATTTTTCTCGACGAAACTAAAACTAGAGCTAGCGGTTTAGTTTAACTCAGACTAACCGTGGGGGTTAATCCCGAATGGAATTAACTTAACTTCGATAGGGAGTGAATTTTACATAACTTCCGGAGCAAGCGTGTAACGGAGAAGTAGACTCTCGGTGGAACGCACGGGGACCAATTTTGAGGCTGATATACGCGTCATTCCGCCCAAACTACTTTCCGAGGATCCAGTTTGTTCTCGCATGGTCGGGGAATCCACGGTTCGACGTGGATCCCGAAGCGCGCTAATGCTGTTCATCGATGCTCTTTGACTTCAGTCCGTGCTTTTAGTTGGCCCGATGATTCCACGGGGTTATATGAAAATGGATTTCCGCGTGCATTTCTAATAGGGATTAGTCATTTTCGAAGGGATTTTATAATTCTGTCATGCGGATAATCGCCGAGCGAGTTAATCTGTTCAGATGCGTCTGTTGCGAGCGGAAATTCGAGAAACGAAAGTCACGGGAACGGAGATATATCTACGTATTACTCAAAAGTGTCATTAATACCGCGCAATATTATTTTGTCATTCGACACGCTGATACGCGGAATCTTTGTTCCACGCGTGTACACGATTAAACGCGATATTATTATAGCCTGTGATAAAAATGATCCTTCTATTCGTATTTTTATTTAATTTGATTTAATTCTCTGCACAGAGCTTCGTAATAGTCGTCTACGCGATAATAACCATTTTATAATAGCTTTTATCCCACCACATTTACAAATTTACAATTGAAAGGATTTAATGCTCCCAGTTACTTAACGCACCGTTATCCACGGTACATAATTCCGAGACGGGGTTATATACGAGAAACATATCACGTACCCCGTTCGAACCAAAAAGATACTTAATTAATAACGCCGTTTAACGGAGACTTATTTCCCCTGAAAATTCAGGGTAAAGAAACATCCTGGAGGGACAACGACATCGTTCGAGTTCCATCGAAAGAAAGGGGGACACGACGAGTCTTCTCGACGTTGCGCGCTGATCCACGATGGTGGGTAGATTTCCGGATATCCTGCGCGTCGGCAGTTTGAAATGATAATGACGATGGTCAAACCGAGTCCCGGGGACCGGGAACGGAAGCGGTTGGATTTCTGCCAGATCGTTCCTAGGACTTGGTTCGAATATTTGGAAGGCCGATGCTTCGCGAAGGATAGACAAACCGAATTTAGTTTCTCCGCATACAAGACCCTTCGTAGTTCTCTGACGGGTGCCGAGGATGGCCCTAGAAATGATATCCGCGCACCTGCTGACCCGTCCGTCCGACCAACTTGATTTTCCTCGGAGACACGTTGACTCGACCAGACACTCGCGATATTAATCCCGCGCGATAAGGAAATGGGTCGAAGGGAATGGCTACGATGTTACGGAAACTTCGGTTAAGCCGTTACGCTAGTTTCGAGTCTCTTCCTGCGACACGTGCAATTTCGTATCGCGGAATGCAACGCTTATCCTTTAGTGAGAATTAGTGGCGCGTTGGTTCTTAGGGGAGTCCGGCCCTTTTTGATAGTTGTAGTTATAGTTTCGCGAGAGAAATATGAATGGTTTAACATTATTCCTACCGCGACCGGTCATATAATCGTTTCTTAAGCTTTGTCTAGAATTTCCTACATGCAACGTTCATGCACAGTCACTTAACTTAACCCTTTATTAGTGGATTGACAGTTCTTCGCGTCTTCAGTGTATTTGTAGTGTATAATTAATTGTTTAATAGAATTTAATTTCACAACAACTTTTTTACATAGGAATAATATTATTTAACAAAATAAAATATTATTATTATTTAATATTATCAGTGCACACAAAATCTTATCACGTTGTGTTTAATAAACCACAACACACTGACAAAGGATTAAATGTTAAAATATACGTTGTGTATTTCTAGATAAAAGAAATTATATTTTTTCATTATCAAATTGGCTATTTTCTTCATTCTATATTACGATGTATAAGTTGTTTTAAAGACCGGTCGTTTGATCGGTCACGGTAGGAATAGGTATGTATGAAGTGTCAATAGGAATAGTGTTAAAACATTTTCAAGGAGATTATCACATATGGGTACATTTTATAAATTAAAATTATTCTCAGCAAAAAAGTTAATCAAACCATGTAGAAAGATTAAAATCTAGCGGAGAGCTATTCACTGCAGAATTATACAGTAAAAAGAGGAAACTTGATGCGTGCCAGCAAAAAGAATTGAATCCTTTTTCTCACTTTAATAATTCGTTCCTGAAAAGGTTAAAAAAGGATGCCAACAGTTGATTCTCGGATGGTACAAAGCTCACCAAAAACAGAGATTTCTTAACTGTCTGCCTCTAAATATTTGAATAATTTTCTCGAATCATCGTGCGTATATTAAAAATAAATTCCAACAATCACCAATTACGCGAACGCCAAAGCGATAAACAAAAAAAAATCGATCAAACGACACACGCAAAAATAAATAACTACGACGCGTATTCGCGTACACCATTCGTATCCGCCGTACGACCAAAACTCCGACGCGTCGCAATCTCTTTTTCCACTGCGAAATAAATTTCCCCCTCTGAAAATTCTCACGAGGATCCTCTAGTTTCTCCGATATATCACGGGAAATATTCCGCTCTCATGATATTTACGCGGTTGTACCGCCAGGGCGACGCGAAATCAATGGCGCCAATCTCCCGTGATCGTCGCGATTTTCCCGGTCGTTCGCGCGTTCACCGCCCTCCCGCACCATCTTTCACGCGTCAGCCCCCCTCCCCCCCCCCCTACCTAACGTCACCCGCTACCGCCCTCGAACCACAAAATTACAGAGCCGTCCCCCGACTTCTTAAAGACAAACGCGTTCGCGGGGCAATTTGCGGAGCGGTGATTGTAAGTCCCGGACGAGACGTCTGCAAACGAGACTGCGGTGGATCCGCCTCTATTATTAGCATCGCTCCTCCAAGTTCACCGAGCCGAGGTACACCGAGGTACTTCGTTGGAATTGTCATTAGTACCAGGAGGGGTCCGGACGGTGATAAAGGAGAGTTCCTCCCGGCGGGAGTAGTTCGATGAAAGTGTGGGTGGGACCAGATAAGAACCGCCGGGTCGTTTCGTTCGACGTGGAACGACGCGTCGCGTTAATTGCCCTCGCGTGTGTTTCCTTGCTGTAAAGATTGGATCGCGATGCGCGATGATCGAAGCTCAATTTTTATAAACCATCGCCGCGGTGCTATGCACTGGGTTGTCGGGGAAATTCTTGTCGATTTTCTTTTGGTGGCATTAGAACAGGTCTAGATGTGTGCCCATGATTATAAAAGTGGTCTGTGTTAAAAAATTTAATGAATGAGTTAATCTGTTATTTTGCTTGACATTATGTAAAATCAAATAATGTGATTTAAGGAAAAACGCAAAAAAATATATGAGAGACCACTTCAATAATCATGAGCACATATATCGGAGTGATTGAAAACAAATGAAATGTGTAGATATTCTAAGAGGTGACATTTCAGGCATTTTTAGAAAAAAAGTTTGATTAGGATACATTATTTTTTGTTAGTTTTATAGGTTCTTAAATATACAAGGAGACGAAGAGCATTATATGCATTCGATGTTATTTTTACCGGAAAGTTAAAAATTCTACAGCAGCAAAGCAAATGAGATATGCGTATTTATGGTGACGGGACTGTAGCTAAAAAAAAATTAAATCGGGGATATTAAAAAAAATATATAAAGTATGAAACATAAAAAATCTAAGTGGTTTCTGGAAGGATAGAATATTCAAGTTGCGGATGGAGAAAGTTCGTGAAACAAAACAGCATTTATGTAATTAAACAAATGTATATCGAAATTTAAATGAGCTGCGTTTGAATTTTCCTTAAAAATCGGCACATACTTTCCGGGCAACCTAATATATATAAAATCTCGGAAACGATCGAGGAATCAATTTTCTATACAGTTACAAAATTTTTAAGCTTCTTCATTTCGTCGAGTAGCATACGTCAACTGAACTCGGTAACTTTTTCACAACTAAAAAGTTGCTAATATCAAGAATACCGGGAAATCGATGAAACCTTATCGCGACACGTTCTGACAGAATTGGTTAAAAATTACGACAAGCGAGCTTCGAAATTCAGAATTTAAACACTCGTTAATTAATTCTCTTAACATCAACGGACCGCGCAATCGATCGTCGATTGGATAATCATTCTGGCCGCTCCAGCGAAATTTCCCACGTGGTTGATTCACCGCGCGTCAAACGAAACGAACTCCGTCCAATGAAAACTAATACGCATCGCCCTATCGCGTATCATTGGGATACTTCGGAAATGAGCAAAGTTTTTGCTTGTATTCCAATCATTAAATACTTGCCGCCGATGGTAGTCTGCGGTTCCCGCAGAGTGGGCGGTTTTGCCGCCTGTTTCACGGTTACCGCGGTTGTCCGCGAACCGACGTCGACAAACGAACGTACGACCGCTAACGATGGTTAACGACCTCAAACGAAACAATGAATGACGACGCTGCAGCTAACCGGCCAACAGGAGTGGCGAGAGTCGTTCGTCGGTGACGTTTTCGATGTTTAACTTCGAGAAACACGAGCTCTCGGCTGGTAAGAGCGAGCCTGACGACCGGGTTATTTTTTCTTTTTTTCGAGGGATACGATCCGACTCTATCGCGTGTGCCTCTGTATCGGTTGAAAAATAGGATCGTCCTCCCTCGGGCGTTAATATCATCGACGTGAAAACTGCGATCGATCACTCGTTCGCGAGGCGAAGAAGTAGGCCAACGTCGGCAATGCTTTATAGTTTATTAGACATCTCGTGATTTCGCGGCATTACGTTCGAGGGCAACGGTACGGGCTAATCCCGCTGATGACGATTAAGTGTTTCAAAGGAAACTATGGGTGCGACGTTTCGTAACAACGGTGTTTCGAGCTTCACTTCTCTAGAGTCGTGTACGTTTGATACTTGACCTACCATGGGAGGGCAATATGACTTGTTTGGCATTTCATACAATCATTATTTATTTTCAGTAGATATTGTTTTCTAAAATGTTGTATGACTTTTTCTGAAATATGTAAATATTTCATTCTGTAAAGCAGTTTTCTTTTTTCTTGTCTGTTTGGAGTAAAATTGTATGTAGGATACCTTAATATGTATATTGAGATGAGTCAGTTTGACCACCACTGAAGGTAGGTAAACTTGTCACTTCAGAAGTTTCTTGTATTATTTTCCTAAAGTTAAAATACATTGGAAAAAAATAAGTATATTTTTTTACGTTGTACAAAAATTGCCAGAAGATACTTTACAAAATTTGTCTATGTATATGTAATTTTAATTAATTGTTTAATACAGTTGACCACCTCGAAAACCCCTGTTCCTTCTTTCCGGAAAAGATACAAGGTCTAGTCTCGCGTACTTGTACTTGGCCCGAGACAAGACCTTGTCTCTTGATAAACGAGTCTGTGGTACACCGACTAAAGTAATTGTAACTTGTGAAAAATGTCTAAATTTTATGGGTAATTATTTTTAAAATTCTTATTGTTATTATATTATTATTATTACTCAGTTTATATGCAATTTTCGTTCATAAAATAGGAAAATATATGAAAACGTATAAAATGCTATGTTTTTTTCTTAAATGAATTGTCAATTTAAAGTGTTAATTGGTTTCCTTCGTGAGACAACTTCCGATCTCAAAAACCGGAGAATTTGACAAATAATTACGTCTATAAAGTAACGATGAGCGCGAGGAATGAAAGTTTCAATGACTAGAGAATTACATCGCGATGCTTATTTTCTCTTTTCTATAATCGTTCTCCGCGTCAACAACGTAATTCGCTCGAGAACCGGTTCCGCGAGCCATACTTGCCCTCGCTATCGAAACGTAACGGAGATTCGACAATCGAGACAGCAAACAAACTCGATTAGGATGCATCGAACCGTCAACGAATCATCTACGCGACACGTTCCATAATTTCGTTCGACGTGCCTCGAAATCTGGCACACCTACCGGTATAATCTTGGACGGCCATCGACATTTCGCGTTTACAGCCAATGCGGTTGATTCGTCGAATTGGATGGACCGTGGGCGATATTAAATTAAATCTGCGGGGAATCAGGCTATAATGGGCGTCGGAACAGCCATCGAAATTCAAATAGCGCCAGGAAACGTACGTACGTTTGTCGCGCAGGTACACCTCCGCGTTTACGCGCGATTACTAATTACTTTTATTTGTCCCGTATTAAGCTGGGAATTGCTGGGACGAGCGCGGATTCGGGAAAGTTGGCTCCGTTCAAATTCAATGAGAGTAATTATAACCCAACTCGCACAATTACTCTGAATTAATTTAGTCCAACTATTCTCCGAGAGTTAACCGAACGTGCATATTTCGAGCAACACGTGGTCTAATTCGTGGATTTATGAATTACAGAGAAATTAATAGGTCCGGTTAATAAGCTTCGCTATCTGAGTTTTGCACGGCACGGGAAATAAAACCCTCGATTTACGCGCGTCTTATACGACTTCAATTCCCGGTCCGATGCAATCGAATCAATAAATCCAGGAAAATTCATTGTTTCGCTAAGTGGTTACGATAATTGCATAATTAAAAAACCGCAATAATTGAGGTGTTTGCGTAAATAGAACTCGTTCTTATAGCAGGTAAAATTCGATAGTCATTACGCGGAAGTTACAATTGACGCTGACGTGTACCACTGGTGGCTCACGCTTGCACCACTCACGCACCGAACATGTAATTTATTCGTAGAAAAAAATGACCGTGTACTTAAAAATTACAATTAAAAGAGTATAAAAGTATATTTACCGAAATAAAGTACGATGTATTGAATTTCAATCCAATAATTATAATTACAATTTATGATTAACAAAGTAGCAATTTTCATTTGTAACGGAGCCGCAAAATGGTGAAACCACAAAACCGCAACGCCGGCGTTAAAAGTACATTTCAAAATTCTAACAAATCCATTCGTTCGAACTCAAAAATGATGACCTCTCGATTTACGACTCTCGCGTAACAAATGAAGCTAGCCTTTCCAACCGAACAGGAGACATTAATTTTGAGAAAATCACGAAACAACCCTTGTGCGCGCCAAATCTCACGCGAAACTCTATTTCGGTTTGGAATCGCCAAACCATCGACCGTGCCCCTCGATTTACTCGCTTTCCCGGCAAAGTCGATCGATCTACGCTCGAGCCACCGTGCTCGAGTTACGTAATTACCATCGATCCTTCCCCCCACGGAAGACCGCTAATTGTAGCCGGTAGATCGGTTCGCGTGTTCCTTCGCGATTTGTACGAACCCATCGTCCCACCGTGGGATCACGTGCCGTCCCGAACGTTCGATAAATAATTCCGCGAATCGAATTGAATTTCACCCATGATTAATTCCACCCCGCCGGTGTTGCAGGTGTTGTTACGGATAGGAAAAAGGAGACGCCACCCGATGCGATTGTAAAAAAAGAAAGCGACGAGAGGTCGCAGGGAAAACGAGCAACCCGCTAACGTTACGCTCTCGCGTTCAGCGATATTGCTGACATAGAAACGTCAGTTCCGTACCATTCGATCGTGGAAACTAATTTTCTGGTAAATCGCGTTTAGAAAATTAATGGCTTTAAGAATTTAACGCCCGGAGACTTAAGCGAATCGAATTGAGAAAACCTAGTTTCAAAAAATAGAAGATTCGTGTTTGTGCGGATAGTCTAAACTGAAAGAAAAAATAAATTGGATAATTTCGACAAGCGTGTCTTTGAACTCAACGTTACACCTACATCTAAAATGAATACTACGTTTGATCTGATTGTTAAAATACGAAAAGAATTTTCTATAAACGTAAATAAAGTTATTTTCCATTAAACATGCTTGGCGATATTTCTTGGAAAAATAATTTTATAGAATGTACATACAGAGCGGAGCGTTTCAATTTAAACACCTGAATCTCTTCGTTACTTACGACTCATAAAAAACTCATCTGGAAAAAGATACACTCTCCTAAGAAACACGCTTAACGATAGAAATCAATTTTTCTGTGTTATTTAAATTTTGTATACGTCTATTAATCACGCACGTAAGCGCGTGTTACCACTTAATCGTACCCGTGACTCAAATCAGAACCAAAAAAATGAATTTCATCCATTTCACTTCCGAACCGCTCGATTAATAACCGTTCCTCAAACAACGCGAGTTGTTTCAACAGCGATGCAACTCGTTATAGGAATCTTCCGACTGTCGAGAATTCTGAGCACGGATGTACCGTGTAACGAGTCCCGAACTTCTTTACTCCCTACCGCGCGCGCAGAAGTCACGCGCACATAGATACGAACACACCGACGTATATAATACACGTCGCTCCTCCTCCCCCCGTATATAAACCACCGTGTATAAACCTCCGTATGTTACACGCGTATCTGATGCTCACGTCGGATTTGTGTAGGTGCAGTTTGTTGCACGATGGCGTATCCGTCGCTGCGCTTACACGGGCGCGCGCGCTCACACACACCCAAACCAGAGCGACGTACGGCGACATCCGTTCTTGAACGTGATCTTGATACTCGATGCGTACTCGCGTGTATACACATGACACGTGAGACAACGTACACTTGTCTTTATGATCTCTCTCGAGGGCTCTACGCATTCGCGCGCGATGAAGGGAGCGGCGACGAGGAAGACGAAAGCGGTGGCTCAAAATAAGAATAATGAACCGGCTGGTACGCGTTTCGCTGAACGTATTTTATAATCATGGGGGATTACGATCAAACGCCTCGACCCCACTGTCGGTGGGGAGCTCAAAGGGGACGGGAGAGTTCGCTGTTTACGGTACGCCATATCGATCTCGTGACATTTAAATCTTCCGGTCGTTGTTAAGGATCAAGTAGAACTTCAAAGGAAGTCAAATAAAAAAAGAATTAAAAAAATACGCCTTTTACGTTCTATATGATTTAATGAGCGTCGTTCTGTAGATCGTTCGGCAACGACGGTCCGTAAATCGAAGCGTCCACGTTAAAATACGTTTTCAAAAAAAAATATATACGGTTACCTTTCCAGAGAGCGCGGGTAGGGTAGACGAGGCACTTAAAACCGTGTACGCGAGTAACTTTGAAAATGAGTAGTTCAACGTGGAGAAGCAAAGTTGTCGCTATTCCACCCGACGAATATCAAAGGGCCCGAAAATACGTCTCCCTTGTCAGCGAATAACATTTGCTTAAAACATTCCCTTTTTCCCTACCGACAACGTCGAAATTATACGACTGACCTGTTTTGAGTGGCTCCCCGCGTGACACGCCTCGCGTACCCCGAAAGGTTAATAATTGTAATTAAATCTTCAACTACGACGCATTCAATTCCGCCGTACCCGTCGTACGCGCATGCATCATGCGCGACATCTCCGGCTATTGTGCGACGACATAGATCCACCGCGACCGGGGCACACCATCGGCGCAAAGCTTTTGAGCCAACATAATGAGCCGTAACGCGCTCGCCGAGTAATTAAAAGCAAAGCCAAATTATCTTTGCTTCGCTTGCCGAACAACTTTTTTATTCTAATCCCGTGTTGTCCTAGTTTCGTCAGGGTTTTTTAGTCCTCGCTCGAATCGATTTACTTTATCACACCGATACACCGTTTCTCGTTGTTTTGGTTTTCTCGCGCATCGCTAAAACGCGTTTCTCTCGCTTCATCGATATCCCGTGGAAATCCCTTTACGCCGGCGTTGAGACTAAACGTGGCTTTTAATAAGTTTCATTAACCCGCCAGCTCCATTTTAGTCGCATTAATTTCGTTTTATCGCAATCGGCTGCCGTAGCATTTCCTCAATGGACGCCGCGTAATTACACGCGTTTAACGGTGATCCTGTAATTCGCGAGGCGGCACGCGATTACATTCGTCGCTATAACCGCGCACACACAACAGACACGCGTAACGTTCCATTAAGGGCACGCGTGCGTGCGCACAAAGCGAGGAGGACCGCCGAACGCGAGAGAAACGCTACGAATTCGGGATGCACTTTACTTAAGTGCATATCTATAATTTACGACATCGAATGGGTTGAAAACCGCCCCTATATTCCCACCCTTCGGCCCTATTTCGCGTATCCCCGAAAGCTATACACGTCGATGCTTTTCTGGGACAGCCAAAACCACCTCGGCACTTTGAGTAGATTCCTGCAAATGCCTCTGGTACCCGCAACTGTTGCTCTTACCTTTTGAGATAATTCCGGAGTAGCTCGCGAGAGCGAATCCCGCTGCGCGAACGATGGAAACCGTGGAAACGGCAAATTCTCTCGGGGACGGCAAGGAAAAACGCGCTAAATCTAATATCCCTGAAAATTGATTTGCGAGCCGTCTACGTTCGTAAAGGACTCGCGACGATATCGGTAAGAGAATCTGAGTCACGGGAGAATTATGTGCCACTCCGCGAGGGTATGAAAAATAGTCAATCTCGTGAAACAAATTTGGTGCTCGGGAGAAACGAATTTAAGTGACACGGGTGGTTGGTCAATTTTCAACTTTAGACTTGGCACGTTTTTCCCCAGGACCATCGAACTTATCCCAGATTCACCGAGACGAGCGTTTACCGTGAGTAAATTCAGCGCCGGCGGTTTAAAGGTGGCGTAACACTCCGAATATTCGCACAATGCCGAAGAGAACGGCGGGTATCGCGATGTAACTAATATCTTCGTTGCAACCGCGAGAATACACGTAGCATCTTAATATCGTAAATAGCGATGGCCAGAGTAGATACTTTTGTAAGTATAAAGAGTCGAGAAAATATTCCAACGTTCAATTCCTTTATTAAAGTTTTATATCGCCGACAATCGCCGAGGAATCGTTTCGAAACATTCGCGCGTTGCGAGAATATACCGCCTATTAAATAGAAGAGTCGAAAGTAATAAAAGTAATTATCTACTTAGATTTTTTTTTATCTACGATGGACACCGTCCAGATTATTTCAATTCCAACTTTTGCGAGCTAACGATCGCGAAGTGGTAAATAATTTTGTTTACCTACAGTTACTCGCAAAATCGAGCGTACACTACTGCGGACGGTGCCAACTTTGTGACAGTAAAGTACCTCTACTAACTTTTACGTTCCCGCGTAATATAAAAAAATACTTTGTTATTTTCAGTTCTTGTTGCTAATTTTTCATTAAAATATACAAACATTACATACATTGTACTGTTTCACTCAATTATGCGTTCGTTTTATTATCCCAACCATACTGCCGGCTGCATTAGTGTACGCTCAATTTCCCGAGTAGCTGTATATCGACCGCAAAGCCTAAGAAAATCGAATTATGCTTATGCCACGACTCGATCGATCGATTGAATTAGTAGCTTTAAAGACAGACACTATGGAGGGCGGGGGCGAGTACCTGTTTATCGTGGTGTTTACGATCGTCCGGTACATCGACGTAATTATAGGGTTCGTAAAATGATACGCGAGCGAGAAACGCGGATTATTATTCGCGCCATGATTTATGTACGAGACGAGAGAACTGCTCTTGCCGTTAACGAGCATATTTCGATGCACAATTCCACGACTTTATTATCGGGTTTACGGTTGACGAGGACGACGAATCGAGTGTCATCGCAGAAATTCCGAGATAACTAGAATTTCTCGGGGCAAAGGTACAACCCGGCATGAATACAAAGCTACACGCAGATCGATTCGAAAACAGAACTTTATATTAACAGAGTCGGATGTTCGAAACGAGTTCTCCGGTAAGCCGGGATATTCGAGAAATTTTCTACCGGAGGATCGGTTGAGATTGTTCGGTAGACAGGGTGAGCGAATGACATTTACGGGTTTAAATATCTGCAAAATTTAACAAAAAATGCAGGAAATAATAATTACCGCGATAATTATCATTTTTTTGCTACACCAGGCGTGTTATAGCAAATAATCCGTGACTCCTGTAGCGTTTGAACCAAGTAAACCGGTAATGGTTAACACTAGAACTATCAGACTACATAGTCATTTTGACTGGTTTCAAGTTTTTGTTTAAGGCTACTCTAAAAAAATTAATTGTTTAATACAGTTTGACCACTTCGAAAACCCCTGTTTGTTCTGTCCGGAAAAGGTACAAGGTCTAGTCTCGCGTACTTCTACTTGGCCCGAGAGAAGACCTTGTCTTTTGATTTACCATTTTTAAGTACACGAACCATAATTTATTTCTAAGTAGCGTGAATCTGTAGAATTTTAGACATACACTTTTGAACTATGTAAAAATTGGTAAAATTGATAAAAAAAAAATTGTAGAAATAAATATACTAGAAAAATATATATATGTATATCCAGGCTTGTTTTATGGTGTCGGGATAAGTACGTTCTTTCGCAAACAGCTTCTACTCGAAATACCTTTTTCTATTTGGTTCGATTTTACGCGGCTAGTCTATCTTCTTGTCTCCTTTCGTACAAAGCCGAGTGAAATTTTCAAATCTTCCAAGAAGAAAATCTTATACCGGAACTCGATCGAGATTCGACTATCTCGACGCAAGCGGGGCAAGTGAAACTGACAAAGAAGAATGAAATTTCAAGCTACATCGATGCGATCTATCTGTTACGAGCAGATTCGGATCTAAATGTAATAGCACGATAGACGCCGGGACTGTCTGTTCTTGACGCAAGCTTGTGCCAATTTGGTAAGACAGGCGTAGAAGTCGATTTCCTGAGGGTAACGTATACATATGCAGATACAGCGTGCCAGGTATGCTGATATACGACTTCCTTTACGGCAGAAGCTACTGCCATAACCGCATAATTATATTTCATGCGCGAAGAAAATGATAGCGTTAGAAAATAGAAGAGCCGTAAAGTCCAAGGCTTAGCGTACCAATGCAAAATTGATAAACGAAACAAATAGAATTTACTTTAGATTAAGAACACGATTAGATCAATAACGTCCCCGTCGAAGGTCCTCGTAAACGGGGAGATTTTTTTAAAATTAATTGTATTTAGATCCTAATCTGCCCATGACAAATAAATTACATCGATTTAGCTTGAAATTTTATTTTTCTTTGGCAGTTTCACTTTCCTCGCTTGCGTCGAGGAAGTCGAACCTCGATCGAGTTCTACTATAAGATTACGCTAATACACAGACTATTCAAAGAGCATAGTTTAAGTAAAATATGGTCACGTTACCGTCACGTGCCGCTCGCAATCATTCATTCTATTAGGCTTATTTACTTTTACTTTGACGACACGGAAGCGCACGCAATAACGTTGCGAAACAAAAAGCGAAACGTATGTACGCAATCGCGTTTTACCCGTAACTTCATTTTTCATTACGATTCACCGCTGTATTGTCTTCCGTCTGATTCGTGTGCGCTGGACCGATTAAAATATATGGTAAAAACAATTTCTGAAGGGTTTGTATAAAAACCCTGGAACCCATTTTCTACAACTTCGTCTACCTTTGCGATTCTATGATATAATTACTACGAAGGCATTTTAATCGCTGCAATCCAGCAGATTATAACCGTGCGTTTGATAAATTTTGTCCCACCCGTGCGATCTGAAATTAATAAAGCCAACAGACGCGAGCGTGCCGTGGAATTTAACGCATAGAAATAGATTTCTCGCTCTCATTAACGACTGCCCGCCATTTCTATTCAAATTGACGAATATTTCGTCCCACCTTTCGCGGCGACTCAAACACGCGGCGAGACCGCGGGGGCAGAATTCGGATTCGCGGCCGAGTTTTCCCATTAACATATTTTAACCGCAATATACGCTAAACGTGGAAGCGACGTCTCGCCCTAACTTACTAACGGAAACGACGGGCCACGCATAATGAGCGTTGTACCCCATTGCTCCCTGGTGTCCTGTAAACCTTGCATTCCGCGCAGCGTAATCCTGTGACATCGAGTTAAGGACCGTTTCGCGTTACCGTGGCGGCCACGTTGCCTCCGGAGGAACATAAGAGCCATAATTGTACGTTTCAAGGTTTGCGGTCGTGCGCGCAATACTTGAAATTCGCCGCAAAACCAAAGCTTGCCTGCTAATGCGCTGGGACACGCCTCCTTCGCGGACGCACCCACGATACATCGATTTCACGTTTCGTTGGTGCACAAGAATAGTCCAAAATTGCCATTTTCAAAGTTGTTGCGTGAATGTATAGTGAAACCTACATATTTTTATGCGGAACTACAAATGTTCGGCAACACGTAAAATATAATTTAGGGCCCCCAGGACAAAAAACAATTTCAATTAGGGTTAATTTTTCGCTCATCCCTTACGCCAAAGTAAGTGCTTTTCACACTGCACGATTCTAATCGTACTGCAGAAAATCGAACAGCGACATTCTTTTAGTAGAGTGAAGAAGATCATAACCTCTTTCATATTACATGGTCACGGCAAAATGCCGTCGCCGTGCCGTGTGCGCCGGCCGAGCGGCGACCGTAAAGTCAATGGCGTACGTGACTAGATGCACGATTCACATTAGACAAATGGTTTCCCCGTTCGGATTTTTGCCGTACGTTTAAGAGCACGAGGGAAACAAGAAACTTTTATTTTTAAATGGCAATCCTTTACAATCTATTGTTTTGAGTTGTGTCGCTATTCTTATACCCCAACCGTTTATTTTTACTATACAATGTTCAACATTCGCGTGCAGGTTCTCGGAAAATTGCCCCACCCTCTTACGCGCTTTGTTCGATCTCACGGAAGAGATTGACCAAGCGAAAACTCGATACATCCTTCCGAACTTTCTTTCTACGCTTCGTTTCTAGCTTAAGAGAATACCTTGGAATTAGCGAGGACAACGGCGTGGGAGGGTATAATGAATATGTTAAATTCTGCAGCTCACCCGTGTCTCGCAAAACCTTCGTGTTTCGCACGAAGTACCCTACGACCTTAGCTAAGAAGCGCGCGTTCGCTCCATTGTACCAGCGACGAGTATTCTCGCGATAATATGGTACAGGTGAGCCGAGAAGAATGGATTAAAGGCGTGGCGGGTTACGAAAGTGCCTTGCAATTAAATGTCTTCGGGCCACCGGGGGGACGAAAAAAAAATAACACCGCGTCTCACTCGGAGATTTCCCTTGTAAATTATTTCCCCGCATCGGGCTTAATGGGATACTCGGTATTACGCGCAAGTATGGCGCACAAAGCGACCACTCTATCGCATTGGACAAAGGGACCTCGGATATGGTTGGGCAGAACCGAAAATTGGATGCATTCCAGAGCTTTCTCGGAATTTCTATGGAGTCGGGAGATGACGCGCACGAGAGTACGAAGGGATGTTATTTTTTTTTTTTTCTTTCAGTTCGACATTCAGTTGTGGATGAAATATTTGTCAAAGGTGATGCACCTCTCACATATTGCGGGGAACTTGCACGAATAGGGGAATGAGTTTCGTAAAAAAAAACTGTAATAATTCAGATACAAAATGGAAAACTATTACTTTATCGCGCCTGTTTTTCCTTTATGCGTGGATCGAAATGTATCTCGAATCGTACGCTTCGATCATTACCAAAACAAAAACACCGTATTGCAACTCCGATGCAAAGTTAGTAACGTATGTGAGACGACACAATCCTAACTAGTCTAACCGGCCTTCCGGGAACACTATTCGTTCGTACGTAACTGACTTGATTAGTTTATTCCTCGATTGCTCAAAGTATCAGGTTAGTAACTAACAAAGTTCCCGCCGTTTTTTTATTCAATTCTTTTTCTCTCTATTTTGTCTTCCAATGGAAAAGTGAACATACTATTCGAAAGTGCTTTTTCTGCTCTACAAACCCGCTATCATAATTTTCTTGACAAATTAATTTCACCTCAATTTTAGGGTTCGGTGTGTGATTTGCCGCTTTTTATTTAATTCTTTTTCTTTCTATTTTGTCTTCTATCGGAAAACCTACTTTCATAAATTTTCATGCCTTTTTAAAAATGAGTATTATTTATCTATTACCACAACTTCCTTTCCTCTCTAGGTATTGGACAGTGTAATGTTTCGCGTCTTCGAATATCAGTTTTCTTGTTAAATTAATTTTACCCCAACAAAGTATGGACCACGATTATCGGAAATTCCCCTACAATTTATAGAACTTAAAATTAAGATAAAATTAATTTTGTAAGAAAATTGATAATAGCAAGCTCGTAGAGCAGCAAAAAGCACTTTCGGATAGTATGTACACTTTACCATTAGAAGACAAGATAGAGGGAAAAAGGATCAAATAAAAGAACAACGGGATATTACTTACCAACCCAATACACATCATCGATATCATCGAAGCTCCTTACGCTTTTTATTTCTTTTCTCTAACCACTTATAGCGAAAATGCCATGCCTTCCGTAACCACTGTAGCATACACACAGCTCCGCACAAAGTGGTTTGTAAAAATTAATTATTTCCCACAAACGTGTTTAAAACAAAGGGCGTAACGGTGAACAACGTGTGTCACTTGCTTTGTGAGCAAGCAGCGTGTACTCGACACATCGATACATAAAACCTATCCAGCTTTTCACGTTCGCCGTGCGAAGTATTCGACTGCTAAACGATTCATCGATAGCATTAACGACGCGCCCATCTCTCTTCGTTACAGCGCGTACGCGTCAGGTAAAAAGCGAATTCCAATGGAGATCCAACTAGCCTCGGTACGGTTCACGAGCCGTATCATATCTTTGTCCGCATTTGCATGTGGGTCAAAATGATATCCCCGTGTCCGGATAAGAGGAAAAGAATATCCAATAATTACCATCGCAAAGAGCACTCCCGATTCCCCAACGGTAGGAAATAGCGATATCCCGGCGTTTGATTTGAATTTTCGATCACTGAAACTTTTTCTGCATCGAGACACTTCCATCCGCTCCCTTGTCCTCTCCTTTCTCTTACTCCGATTCTCCAAATGGAGCGGGGAAAACCGAATTTACATAGAAATACAGTAGCGGACAAATATATTCCGAGGAATTATTTTCGCGCTTCGGTACTCGAAGCTTTTTACTCGGTTGACAATCAAAGTTGTGACACGAGTGGTTGGTTAAAGTCTCTCGGAAGTTCATTATAATAGTCAGCAAATAAAGCTGACGGTTCTCCCCGTATCCACGCACTATTGACATCGCGAATCCTTTCGACCAGTTTCCGTGAGGCCTCGATCCGTGACTTTGTAACCGTGATTTTGCGCATTTTGCGAAAAGGTCAGATATGAGAAGCGTGGGAGCATGGTTGAAGGTGCGTTATAGGATGTGGCATTCGCGAAAATAATCTCTCTGCTACTCCCGAGTCACGATTATCGATGCCGAGAGGTAAATTGCGACACGAGACTTCAACCGTCTTAAAGTTAATCCGGATTTGCACTCCGACGATGAACAATGTTGAGCGAGTGGTGAGTAGAAACGAGCGTGTCGGTCGCGAAGAAATTACTCAAGGGCGATAAACGCGAAACGAAAACTTGGAAAGTTGGTTATCGCGGGGAAATAAAGTTTTAAATTAAAAGGTACGTTGTTGCGTTCTAGTTCCGATGGCAGTGCCGTCAACGGGAGTACAGTCGCCCCATGGGAGTACCAATTTCTCACGTCACGTCGAGAATGAACCCCGGACGGTGAAAGGGGATGAAGAAAAAGTTGGCGAAAGGAGAGGGGATGATATCGTCGAACAAGAGTGAAGAAAGCGCGGAGCATGAAAATGCAACTCCACGTTCTTAGGACAATACGACTCCGCGTACTTAGGACAATGCAAAAACATTGGCGTGCAATCTGGTGTTTTCGTTGCGTGGAAAGAGAGGGAAAGAGGACACGAAAGAACGAGAGATGAAGGGGGACAGATGGGAGGAAATATCGTGCGAATCGAACCGTTTCGCTAGAGTTCACGTGTGCGCGTGACCCAGTGGAAACACTTCAAGGGTGTCTACCGCAGTGTTTTATCATAGCAATTTTGAAACAATTGTTTCCTAAACTTTCGAGTAGGTAGGTTCGTTATTTCGAAGCGAAGTAAAAGTTGAAATCATGCGGAGTAAGAGGGACACTTAAAAGTTTACAGGAAATTATTCCTACACGAATCTAAGGCAATCGTTCGCGTACGTGTGGCTGAGCGTACTTCATTTTACTCTAATGACCAATTTTAAATTTATTTTCAAATTGCTACAAGTTCCTTTATCTAAAATCTCTCGCGCTGAGTATTAATCAAGTTGAGACACCCGTATCTACCGCGATTGTGAAACACCGTGTACATATGTATTACATGTAATACTATATCTATGCATATACATGTAAGGCGGCCCTCTTATTGTGCGGAGCTTCAAATGATAAGTCGTTCTCAGCATTCTCCTCGCTAGCGTTTGTGACCTGCCGGCCGAATCCATTTAGCTTCGGGACAATGGAGGCACAACTTCTAACTATCGATTATTAAAAGCCGATAGAAAAGTTGGTAGTTTCGGGAGAGGATCCGATAGATCGATATCTACTCACGAAGGAAAACTCTCGAGAGGGAAATCTGACATAAGGTTCCATTTCCTTAATAAATCTTGGTGTCACTTTTGTAAAGGATCCACGAGCTTGCGTCTCTTAAATGTTCTGCGATTAAAGTTCATCGGAGTTCTCTATTTTCCATCCTCCCCTTATCTTTTTTCTCAAAAAAAAACAAAAACAAACCAACGTTGCCATAACTCGTTTTTATATAAATTTAATTCCGTAACATAGCAAATGAATTTTGTCAGATTTCTACGAAAACCTCTTCCATACAGGTATAAATTATTGTACGCGTTTAACGCCACTAAAACTTGATGTTTTAATCTCCGCGCGGACCTTACGGCCAATCTTTTAATATTCGCGCGAGTGCTTCGAGCTCCTGCAAATTACTCCCACTTTATCCATCAATTTTAGAGTTTTCACTGGAAACGATCGTTACTAAATATTCGAGGGAATTTTCACTACCCCCTCGTCGGAGCGACGGGAAAGAAAAAGTTTTCCACCTACGTCGAATAAAGTTCGATGTAAGTAAATCGTCTAACAGTGCCCGGTTCGTAAGAAACAGGAGTGCAACAACGCGAAAACATTGAATTCTATGGCTGGACGTTGAAATCGAGAGACTCCGTTCACAGTTTCGAAGCGATGGAAGAAACTTTGCCTGTGCAATCCCGAAGAGATACTTTCGAATGCTCCGTATATTCGACACAGTCGTTCCTTCTGGTAAAGTGCACGCGTTCCGTTTATCACGAAGCCTTGCGAAACGATGCAAATCCCGAACGTTTCTCCGCGATGCACGACTTATCGAATTGTATCGGATGGAATCAACACGGGGGCACGAGGAAACAGTGAGAAAGTCGTGAATCCACGAAATACCGCAAAATGTTTCATGACGTTTACCAATTTCAAATAACGACGAAACAAGAGTAGAAACTATTATTATTAATGTACGAATCATTCATTTAAATTACCGGAGAGAAATGAAACACCGAAAATTTTCAAAAGGCTTAATTTTGTATTCACGGTCCGGGGTTTGGAAGATTCCACGCGTTTGTCATTACTTTCCCTTGGAAAAACAAAATTATTGAAGAGGAAATCTGGCGTAGTTCAGTGGACTTGACTATACGATTCTAGAATCGTATGACACTAAAATTAAGAAACATCTTTCGCGTTTCAATGAAATGCGATTTAATTCCTCGATACATAAAACACGTCTCCCGATATCAAGAATCTGCGAACTCGTAAACTTTTCATCCGCCGTTGCACTATCAGTTTAATCGAACGCTCCTGGAATTCCACGACGCGGAATCCAACTGCTCATTTGAATTGCGACAAAGCTCTTCTGTCAAACATCCCCGTCCCATCGCTCGATAACTTGGAATCGGAAAATTGGCGAATAACAATTTCGCATCGCGTTAACGACCGGTAAGAGATATGTCAAAGCCCGCAGTTCGAATCGATTATATCCACGACGCTCCCCTTTCTCTGGCCAAAGGTCACGCGTCACGTGCCCAATTACGTTGGCTCAGTAAACTCGATCACTGCGACGATATCAGTTTCGACGGTCATCGCTAAATTTCCAAAATTTCCATCGTTGTATGCTCAAATCTGACCGCGTATGACTTCTAGGATTATCCCTCGAGTACTGATCCGTCGACGTACAGTTCCGACTAGTATTCTTGTCAGACCTGGTACCGGCTACCGAGGAGTTCAGCTTGATAAATATGTATACACACAGTATGTACACCTCGAACAGAGGGGGCCTCACAAATCATGCCCACGCTTCGTTCGGTGACGCGAATAAGGACCGGGGTCTTGTAGCCACTCGACAAGTTGAGAGAAGTTTCCGGGAATGTCTGCTCCTCGTTGTAATTGGTGCTTATTAGGAGCGATATTAAGAGTACTTTCGCGACTCGGCGATCGAGTTACGTTTCTTAGGAAATTGGATCTCGTCCGTCCGATAAATTGGAGAAAAATGAAATTGTGGTCTCGTTCAGGAATTAAGGAGCAGAGAAAGTTTATCGGTCTAACGCCGCGGCGGAAACTGGGAAAGTTATTTTGTTTACTTCGGACGAAAGGTCCCTGATATACGATATACCGAGGGAGTAAATATTGTTTAGTCGCAAGAAGATGAGAAACGGTATTTTGAGAGTACCTTATCTCGAGAGCTTCGTCGTCGAGTAAGCAGAGTACTTTTGCGGTTACTTTCGCGAAGGCGGTCGCATTACGAAAGCTCGCCATCCGTGTCGTATAAAAGTTAATCTGGATAAGAGAAGAATTCTTTCCGGCGATTAAACGCGCTAAAAGATGGGAACTAATGTCGCTTCCCGTCCATCCATGAAATATTTGCATTCGAGACGCGATATTCACGCCAAGTTACCGCGACTTGCGACTTTCTGCTCCATTTCTCTCTGCGGCTCGCACGATTCACGTACATTATGAAGTCTATTTATTATTTATCCTCTTTGTTATCTACTTGCTTTACGCGGAGGCGCTCCGTCCTCTTTCATGCATTTATCGTACCCGAACGCTTCTCATTATCACGCGCTAACGCGAACACTTTCTATATTCTAGCCGGAAACTTTCGCATTAGAGTAGCATCCGCGGAAAAATACTATATTGATACGTAACCGTTACAGACAATTAGGGGTAGGAAACAAAATATACAGACACGCTCGATTTGGTTTAACAACCTCGTCCGTAATAAAATACACTTTTCATATTAAACGGTTTTTTCACTGTACTTTCATTCAAAACGCTGATTCGACAAACGAGATTAGTGTACGCACACTTTCCACCGGAACGCGCGTTCCGCGAAAGTTTATCGCTATCCTCCAATCGGAAACTTACGATAATCGACAATACCTAAACGTGCTCCGCATCTCCTACGAATAACACCGGCGATAACTCGATCAAATTCACGCTGCACGGATCGGTTATTCCACCTTCGGATTATCCAAGTGGAGAACGCGGCCCTTTGAATGGCGAGTGCACGGCGGCAAAACAGGATTCAATTACGAACTTGCGTCACGGCCGCCGATATATCGTCGCATCGATCTTAATTGCCTTTTCATTCTCCAAATGTTCGTTCGACTGTCGAAATTTCAATTGAAATCATCGCCGTTCGAATTAGCCGAAAACCGTTCTACGGATATTGAAATTCATACGGATCTCCACGTTTCGATAAAACAATGCCGATTTATTCTGCCGGATTAGTCGCACCGATTTTATTTCTCGATTTCCGCGTACGTTCGCCGCGTCTGAGAGAAATGTATTCTTCGGGCTTTCAAAAATATTTCTATGTCGTACTCGTCTACTCACCTCGCAATCAAATTACGGCACACCGAAGTCTGTCGGGGAAACGTGCAAATTCGACGCGCCCGGATTTCAATGGAAATTTCTAGTATCGTCGGTTTGTACGCGAAATGAAAAACTGCCAGTCACGAGCCGCCGCCTAGTTTTCAATTCTCAAAAGTTATGAGCGCGCCCAGTTTTTGAATAAAAATACTTTGGCACGATATTTTACATTTCGTTCGGAAAGCTCGTTTCGCTTTTCCGCAGATTTTACGATGCTTTGTGTTTCGCAAATTTAAATCGTCGAAAGTTTGACGTGCGCCAAATACATTACATTTTAAATTCATCAATGCCATTGTATCGCGAGAAATTATATTACGTCAATGTTAATACGGTGAACGGCCAAAAAGCACATCGAAAGCTATACGATAACACGAAAAAGCAATTAACAACGGTTTGCGACTAATTAAAAATGGATTTAATTTGAACACGTTACGATAGAAACGTCGATTAAAACTCGAAAACCCAAATGGAATACAATTTTACGATTACGTCATTTCGTAACTTTTGAAAATGAACGAACGAAGCACGAATGTTTGGCATCTTTTTTTTATTTGACACAAACGAACGAATCATTCTTGCATGCTTCAATCAAATCGGAGCGCACGAAGTCGGAACTTCTCCTTTCGTGCATGCTTTACAACGTACCGCTATCGTAGCGGATAAACATGCTGGAATTCCATACGATTCTATCACGGTAACGCCGCTCAAACGACATTTCTTAATCTGAAACCCGCGCGATACTTTCCCGTGGAAATTAATCGAGTGTGAACGCCGAACTGGTTTCGATGCCCCGCGCAATTCCAAACGCGCAATGATTATCGCGCTCGCCGCTAATCGCGACCGCGGAAAAACGAATATTAAAGGTTACGATCAACGTTTTCATTTTTAACTAATGAAACGGTAACTGCTCCTTACCCGCAGGTGCCCGCGTGAAAAGGGTACGGGTATACATAATAATGAGGGCAATTGTCACGATAATTGCGATGGTAATTAAAATCGCGAACAGCGAGAAAAACAGCCACGCCGGTGAAAACCAGCGGAATGCATTTTGTGCCTGGTACAGCGCGTTACCGATGTACGCGCATCCATGAAAACACGAGAGAGTTAATGCTGTAATCGTCGAGATAAAAAGGCGAAATAAAAAGGAAAAATAAAACTTGTAATTTTGCCTTCTCACGAATATTTCGTTCGCACGAGAGCTGTTTGTTTTGCGTCCCGTTTTACGCGAACGACCCACTTAACGAATACGCTATATGCGTTATGTGCGGTTACACGAGCATAAACGTTGACGATTTGTTAACGAGGTTAACAACGCCCGGCTATCCGTGCTAGGCAAAGTTTCTCCGAGAATCTTCGCTCATATCCGTGTCGCGTGTTAAGATATGCACGCGCATTCCATTGAAACTCGAACCACTCGATAATTCGTTATTTATCGAATTTCACGATCAGATGAGTTTTCGAAAAATGAGATTGTAATAAAAAAAATTGTGAAGCTAACCCTGGGTCAACGGTTTCCACAGAGGTTCGTTCATTCATCGTCACGTTCGTTTTTACAATATTTTTTTTATAAATTGCTTCGAATAAATCTGTCGCTTGTATGGAGAACCGTCTCGTGACAATTTCAAAAAATCAAATTTAAACATTAACTGAACTGTAAATACAAGATTTATGTATTTACTAGAAAAAAATACTCGACAGCAAACTTCATATGTATATTGAAGAAGATAATCCAATTAGAAGAATTAATATTTAAACTTTACGAAGTTTAGTATTTATTTCGACAATATTCGTGTTTAATTAGAAAATATTAAAATTGTTTGACCTGAAGTTTAACCTTCAAGTACCGTAGCAATAATCTTCTCCAGCGCGTAATAAGCCATATCTAATATTCAAATATAATTTCCACTAATTATCTATACTTTCCGAATCGCCTGTATAATAATTCCGCTCTCGCAGTTACCGCCTCTAGAGATACGCGCATTTGAGGCAACTTCATCCAGATAAGGCTTAATCGGGAGTCTATGGCCCTTTGAAAAAAATTCCAAGGATCCGCTATAATAAAAACTTCGGAAACCCTCTCGCCCTCGAACGATCCGCCGTAACGTCTTAAACAAAAAAGACGACACTTCCGATGTCCATAAAATCGCTCGTGTTATTGGGGCCTCTAGCAACAAGTCGGATCCCCGAATCCCTCGGGATATTCTTGACGGGTCAAGTTTCTCACGAGGGGTACACGTATCGAATGCGAGGCGCAATTGTCCCTTGATTCCTAGAACGTGTATGCCTCGTGATTTATGGGCAGCCTCGTCGAGCGCGAGGGCGTATCGTGTTCAAATATCGGAAACGTTACCACTGTGGATATTACAACGCGGACTGACAATACAGAGCACAGTATTTGCACGGGCTGTGAGTAACCGGATATCCACGTGTCAGAGTAATCGAATCGGGACGTCACTGGACGTCCGCGCTAAAATTTAGCAAAGGAACGTTGCCGAATATTGTTGCCATCACGGTCAGAGGAACGTTCCATACCGTTTAAATGAGACTTTCCGTGTTTATTTTCGTGCAATAGGAAATAAAATTATTTAATACAGTCGAATAATCGCACAACGAGTAATTGTGCTTTATCGAGATTTGCGTCTATACGTTTTACGGATCCTCGAGCGTGCGTAATCATTTTTTGCTTCGAATAGAAACAATTGGAGCGAAATTGTGAAGTGAAGTGAAAACGCGATAGAAGTTTTCTGGGAAAACGGTCAGATTGGTACAGGGTTTTTCGGGACCGTGTATGTATCGCAAAAGGGCGTAACTACATCGTTGTACTTCGAGCATGTACACGTGGTGATTTATGGATAACCGTGTGCAGCCTGAGGCCGTATCATGTTAAAATATCGGAAACTGGTCTATTCCGTGTATTCGGATACGCGCTGACAATCCAAAATAGCTGGTTCACAACGCCCCGGATAACATTATTTATGATATAATAATTCACGAAGGCCACATTCGGACTTCAAACGTAACTCACGCTCGGTCGTCGCGAATACAACACCGAAATTAAATGCTTTCCGTTGCGTCGCAGATAATCTGACGCTGCGGTAGGGCGAAGAAAGGAGGTACACTAAAGAGACGTTATGCAGAAACATTGAATGATTACGCGGTTAGAATATTGTACCTGTGCAATAATATCCGATGCACTTATTTTAGGTATACTCGTTTTATCTATCGCACATTTCTATTCACAACGTTTTTATCAGTAAAAAAAGGAGTTTCCTTTCTACAAGATATTGCACGCTGATAATCACTTTGAAAACTCATTTGATACGTTTTTTTTAATCGATTACATCGTGGTGTCGCGTGTTTTATATAGAACCAAAATAGACACGTTCGACCTTGAGTAAGAATAAAAACGTTGTTTCACGAAACAGTGCAAGCTTTACTAGAAATTAAGAATCGGCGACTTTTGAAAAGTTTACAATAAAATTCGATAGGTCGTTGGTGAACAGTAGATCAATGCTAGTACACCCCGGAATGTTTACAACATTTTGCGTCGAGTTTACAAAAAACATTTACGAAATAAAATTATGGTGAACCCTCGTATGGAAAAAAGGGTTCGCTATGGTCGGTCATCGCCGATTTCATTTTTAGTATTCAGGGATCCGTATGATACAGGCCAAGGAACTTTTTACGAGCACCTCGCATTTTGATCTACCCATGTTTCATACCGGCATTACGTACCTATATCTTGTACAGTCCGGTTATTCCCCATAAATCAGTAGACGAAGCGAACGCAATTTTTCGTCATGGGGGCATTCCGTAATTTGTCGTTTGTAATATGCTTGGCAACTTCGCGAATAACGTTACACTTAAGAAATGTTTCAGTCATAATGTTTATAGGTTCAAACAGTCGATTTAACCCGCTTCGATAGGTGTAAAATTACGATGTAAGAAATCAATGCGTCAAGTTTGATTCATCAATTGCGAAATAATCTCACATGTCGACGAGTAGCAAAAGGATCAAATGTCACGATTATCTTTCATAAAAGATAACTACGCGTAGGACATATTGCGTGTGCGTTAAAGACGTCAAAGTTTTGCGCTAATGAATTCGGTGAATCGGAAACGCAGTGCGAGAGAGATGCATAGCAAGTTTCACGTGATTGTGCC
Source organism: Pemphredon lugubris (assembly GCA_933228935.1). Classification (NCBI taxonomy): domain Eukaryota; kingdom Metazoa; phylum Arthropoda; class Insecta; order Hymenoptera; family Crabronidae; genus Pemphredon; species Pemphredon lugubris. Next base: position 14,226,819 of record OW121818.1, read on the forward strand.
GCGGCGAATATGTACATCGTTAAATTACAAACGCTAACTGGTAGAAACGATTTATCCTTAAACGGTGTTATCCCAGCTGAAAATTATTTAATTTGCGAAATGTAACACGTCGGAAAATCGTATCTGTCAATACAGTTAATTGGCATAGGCGTAATTGATAAACACCCCTAATAGTAACAGTCCTAGAAAAGAGAAAACGTAAATCCGCGTTCTATCGTGCGATACTAAAAAATAAAAACAAACGCCACGGACACTTACGGTACTATGTACATTACACATTCCTGACCTTTACGAAAGTCGTATTCGTGGTGGACAACGAAAACCCCACATATCGACCTGTTTTTAAAGAAGAGGCTTCCTAAACGAGTCAATAAAGTGTGCACAGTTACCTGGATGTAACCTTGAATGCAAAACGCATCCGCGTTTCCGCCCTAGAAGAAGTAACCTTGCGTGGTATAATAGTATCAAAAAGGGACGAAGAGCAAAGTCTTCGGACGTGCGTCGCTCCAAGTGAGAACCGCTGATTCGTAAATAAATAATTCGAGTTGCGAGCCGTTACATTCGTATACGAGTACAAACCGCGTACACATCGAGAGAATAATGTTTATCGTGAGATGAGATCAGCCGCTCCCGCATATCGCACGAATAAGAAATAAAAAAAACCGTGTGCCTCCACTCGCATCTCAACATAACCTATCACGCTTCTCCTCCGGACGACACTCTAATCGCTAAAACAAACGCACTCCTCTCTATCGCCCACAAAACGTTTCCCTCCTCCTTACCTAAATCTTCGTCTTATGAAATTTCTATTCGAGATTCTATTCGCTGCCCGTAAACACATTTAACGAGAATAGCGACGATAAATACATGATAAACGTACACGCGACTCGTACGCGTGGTATGGTCATTGACGCATCAGGTGTCAGTCACCTCGAGAGGGTACGCGAGTCTCACGTGTGCGCCTTGCACGTCCGCCCTCGAGCACTCTCTCGAGGCACGTGCCACCTTTCCAATCTATTTCACTCGCATCTTTTCACCGCGATATCCTTATACACGCGCGGACAAGCAAAGAAAAAAAGACTCACCAGGTTTGCGTTGACGACGTGTGCTCCTTCTCTCTCCGTTCCTCTCGCAACGTGACTATCCCTTCCTTCCTATCTGCCTTCCTCTTCTTCGTCGTCCTCCTCTTCGCCGTTGCCTTTCACCGTTTCGCAACAACTCACACACGACGATCGAGAAATCGCACGAGAATATACCGAATAGTCCACTCACTTGTCACGAGTATCAACCGCGAGGAGAAGAGTCACTTTTCGACGGGAGGAAACGTCGACTACGCGCACCGGTGTACGAACACACTGCGAAACGCGGTACGGACACACTGCTCCATACCGTGCGATGAATCAGCTGCTACTACCTCAGCGCCGCCGCGCGTCACGGTGCGCGGTTCAACCAAAAGATTGTTGAGTGGGGTTGGGGTGGGGGAATGCCAGTCGATTGAGCTATGTACTGGTCATGTATCGTGCTCGGTTGTACGGTTGGGTACGCGCGTAAATATGTAAATAAAGGATGAAAGAATGAAATTAGTTTCTGGTAGAAGGAAGTACGCGATGATTGAAAACTTTCCGGAGGGCGATTGATTGAGCAATCGAGTTATGGATTTTAGTTTTGTATAGATAATTTGTTTTGTTGTTTGATTATTTATAATCAGTCGATATATTCAAATTCTTGTACGGGAAATATATATACACGCGTGCAAGTATATATTAAATACGTATATAATGTTGAGCACGCAATCTAATTGGCTTCCTATCACCGACCGAATACGTATTTCAAAACTGTTGTATATGCTCCAACTATCTTTCGATCGAAAAAATATGCGTACAAATGCAAAATATAGTTAAATACATTTTATAATTGTATAATTTTTTTATTTTACCTTCTTGACACTTCTTCGTTGCTTATCGCGATAAATAGATTCGCATACGTACGCTACTCACACTCTCTCTCTCTCTCTCTCTCTCTCTATTAAACCTACTCTGTGTGAGAACAATAGTTATTTTTGTATTCACCGTTGATAAAGTCGTATCTGGATCTTGACAGTTACCTTCAGTAGATAAAAAACAAATAAGCTATGTTCAATGGTAAGTTTCTTGTTATATAGAACAAAATCATTGTTTCTTTTTACAACGCTTGTTGACATTCGAACATAATTCGAACTCTAAGATTTCATTTAATAACGACGATCGCTTACATACCGACGTGTAAGATTACTTGAATCTTATTGTTAGACGGAATATAGGATACACTGAACAAGCATTACATTTTCTGGCGACATTTTTTCGACACTGTGTTTGTTGGAATACATACTATGTGCACTTGGTAGAGTTTAATGATGGCAAACTATCGGTAGAATTGACAATATGTAGTATCCGATAATTTGCACAAAAGCTATCTATAGTACCGAGACTATCGATAGCTTTCGCATCAATCTGCAGCACCGACACCATCGATAGTTTTCACATCAATCTGTAGCACCGACACTACCGATAATTTTCACACCGAACAGTATGGTCGGTATTTCATTAATCGATAACATTTACTAGCACATCTACTGGCCGTAGTGGAAAACTGAAATCATACTTATAGTTACTGTTACATACAGGGGGTCCAACTCCCCTCTTGTAGGATCGACGACATTGCTTTTCGTACCATCTACGGTCGCGTGAAATTTTTCGGAATTAAAATCTCCAATATTGGGGCAAAAATGCGGGATATTTGAATTAGAACTTCAAGAAAATCATTTTGAATATTCGCGGAAGACAATTTCCAAGAAGTTTCCATTGTTTCCAACACAAGGTTCGATAAACAAACAAACAAAGATAGACAGTGCATTGAATTTGGTGCGTCATCGCGAGTCACCTTGACATCATGTATTCTTGATCGGTTAAAAACACATGAAGGACCTCGCCGAAAATTTTGAAAAAATTCACAGGGGTGCCTCGATGATGGATACACACGGCCGCATGGTTAATAATTAGGAACATTCACATTTGTTCGGGTAAAAAATATTAAAACGGGGCGTGCTCGGAACGCCCAGTTCCGCCGTCGCAGATTCTTAAGTTAATTATAATAATTTAAATACGCAAAGATGTTTTTTATCCCGAACAAGTGTGGATGCTCCAAAGTATATGAGAATTAAATCTGATTAATTGTGACCCGCAGCATTGTTTATTCATTTATAATAGTGTAAGATTTCACTTTTAATCTTCACATATTTTCTTCATTATCTCAATATATTTTTCGTACAGCCCACACAGTCAAATATTATTTGGGACCGGCAGCGTAGATTATCATAAAACACTGTTAAAATGTCAAAGATATGGTAATAAAAATAAGAGAAAGCCTACCCCGTTTGCAAAAAGTAAGGTTAGGAGAATAGACGAATTATATAGAAATGTACATATTTTAGTAGCGTGTAAATAGAAGTAGAAGCACGAAATAAGTCACTTTGAGAGTCAGCTTTGAGTTTGAAAATGACCGAGCCTCAAATAATTAAGTGTGCACAAAACACAAAATCACTCGCGATCATCGCATATTTGAATATTGAGGCTCACGTGAGAACCATAAATAGAATCAACAGGTGAAGGCGACGCGCCGTCTGAAATTTAAGTTTGTGTAAAGATTATGAAATAAATGATTTCTTAGTAAAAAGAGTCTCAGGGATGTAAGTAATGATAAAATAATGATAGAGCCATCATAAGAGTTTAAGGATTGTTCGTGAAGAAACTACACAAGAACCAAGTGTGTGCAAAATGACAATAGCCTCAATATAAACTATCCACTACCAGTAAAGTGAAATCGTAATCCTTGAGGGATAGGAAAAACGAAACTATTTTTGTTTAGGGATTTGTAACAAAATTCAGATCACATAGCAAAGACAAAGGCAGTTTCAGTAAACGACGTAACGTTGACTGAGGCTAATGCTTTACCGAAAGCAATGGTAATAGATTTGTTGCATAGGGAAACAATAAGAAACACGGAACTAATGTATATAAATAAATCTTTATTGTTAAACATATGAAAAGGTCCAAGGGAATTTTTAAAAGACAATAATGTTAAATCCGAACAAGATCAAAGTGGTGGGAAAAGAGGTTTCGTTTAAAGGAAACTATTGTTATGCACAATGGGTGGTTGTGCAAAAACTAGGCTTCAGAGTTTTAACTACCAAAATTTTAAACGTTTATTTCTGTTGACATACCAATACTTATGCTTGGCCATAGACAAGACCTTGTCTCTTGATTAATACTCGTGAGATTCGAATACTGCGAGCTCAAATTTAAAACTTTGTAGATGCTGATGGTATAAAATTAGAGGATATTCTGTATTGAGCTTTAGAAGTATTCTCACTTGAGATGCTACGAGTATTCGTAAGGATCGGTAGGTTTAAAGAAAACTTTTAAAAAGGATGTGAGACGGGTGATGAGCAAGATGTATTTGGTAGAAAGTAAAACAGAAGCACTAGGAATTTGGACGACGAACTAGGTGATAAGGAAAGACTTATGCAGGGGAGTAGTGATTCAGGAACAAAGACGATTCCAGTGATGTATAAAATATTTACTATACTAATCTTATGACAAACTTACGATTAGAAAAGCAGGAGAGTGGTTCATTACACTATAATTAATTGCTTAAAACAAAAGTTACGCAGGAACAATAAAGTTTAAGCTCGCATAAAAAAACTGTTAAGTGACATAAACATGTCAAAATCTACGCGGGCATAGTATTCTTCAAATTAGTGAAACAAAATTAATTAGTACTTCAGGGAGAGCCAAGAAACACGAATCAAGTGATCAAATTTATTGGTTCACGTGCGCAACGGTCACAAAATCCAAGAAGAGGAGAAATCATATGACAATTTCACAAAATCAACATTTACTCGATAATGATTAAGCATAACGTGCGATAAGCATTTATTTGAGATTCAGTAAACAGTAAACTATGGAAAAGCCCCACAGCGGTTTAATTATTAAGAATTCTGCGCTCTAATGAAATTTGTGGGGACGTGGCTTTAAAAATGAGAACGCGTCCGCCATCTTTAGCCATTTGTAGTTGAGCTCTGTTGAGCTTCGACCGCCGATGCGATTAGTGCGTGCGAAATGCTTAAATTTTTAACCTCAAAGAACGCGAAAGATAGGCTAGTAGTATTCAGTAGTATTGTGCCTGCAATCGTTGGAGCCGTTAGATTCAGAAATACGAAAGGTGGATAGCTTAACCTACTCGTGAACGAGCGAGAGATAACCTCGGTACGATTCCTCAAAAGGAAAACCTAGAGCGACTACCAGACGAGGGCCTGAAGGGGCATATCGGGCAACCGACACTTCGGGCACCACGACGGCGATAATCTAGAATCCGACCATTTCGGATTTCGCCAAATTAGCTTTCTAAAGCCGCCATACCTTTCGCGAACGCGTTATTTAAGCACTATATTGCCTGTGTGTACGAAACATTGTGAAATATAAGGGCAATTATTGTGAATAGTGACTGAGTGTGAAAGACGATCTGCGAGCCTCACGTGCGTGCGTTTTGGGCTGATACCTCTACCAGCGAACATAAAAAAAAGGTAGCGTGCGTTTATTATATTACGAGCGTAATAAAACACTGGGCAATTGTAAGCGGGGTTATGCAAATATTGTGTCTACCAAAGATAAAGGAAACAAATTTATTTTGTTAACATCTTTGAAGCAGAGTATATTTTCTTGTTCATTGTAGATTACAGTATTGCTTTACCAGATACAGGGTGTCCCGTAACTACCCTAAAATCGGTAAATGAGGGGTAGCTGGGGTGATTCTGAACAAGTTTTTCCTTAAAAATAATGTTGTAACCCCTCTCGTTTTTGAGTTATTAACGAAACGGCTAGGCCAATCCCAGCGCGTATCGGGCGCGCGCTCGAAACGAGAGTGTGGTCTCTGGATCGTGCTCGACCGCGAGCTTGAACAAGTGCATCGCCTGGGTATCGAGGGAAGCGTACGGCAAATGTCACATCGCCTTCAAATAAACTAATACTCGTTGAATAACTGTGTCCGATGCTCTTACCCGTTATTCAATAGGAACGAAGATTGTAGTATTTGTGGAAAAAATGTTTCTCTTAACAGCACGTTTTCAGGTGGATAAATTATCGTTAAAATAATTTATAATAACTAACGTTAGAAAAGCCTTGTTAAACTCACCCATTCGTCCACGAATCACCCTGCCTCGACGAAAGTAGGTCATTGGCACTAGGTCACAGTGCCGATTTTGCCCTTCCTAAGAATCTCGAGAGCCTCGACAGCTGATTTTACGGCCGGGTCTGTGAACTCACTTGACACTGACACACACAGTAGGAACGGCATTTGCCTAATTTATGGCAGGGCGCACGGCTAATCGCAGGTACGCGGACACCCCCGAGAGTCGAGCGGCGATCGGCAATCGGGTCACTTTACCGAACGTGCATTTCACTGCGCGAGCACTTTCACCGATAACTCCGAATAAAACAATTATGTAGAGGAACGTAATTGAACCTACGTTAGAGATATTTGGTGGCCCTGAAAAGGGCCGATTGTTATTGCCAAAATTGCCAAGATCGACTCGACGTACCCTCCTCGCGCTTGCATGCACGTCTCGGAGCACCGGCGGACGTTGCGCTGCACTTCTTCCAATGCTTCTCGATTAAGAAACGTAACAAATATCCTGTAATACTCCGCGTTAGTTCGTTGCTGTATGGTACCCGTTCGGTTTGAAAAACGATTCTGCCAGCTCTAGCGTTTCTTGGGTCTTGCTTAGAAGGACGTTCGTTAGGGAAGGGATATTTTTACAATAGTACAACGTAGTGGCTCGCACATTTGGAGTCAATTCAGCCAAAAAATACCCGTGCGCTCGGGGCGGCCGCATGGTCTTCGTCACTACGTACGCGCTAGCGAAGACGCAGGGCAAGGAGTGCCATAAATTTCACTATTGTCCATACCGTGTCGTAAAGGGAAAGTGTGGCTATTTTACGAAATACGTGCATCGTCTTAAAACTACATCGACAGCGTACACGCAACATAATCCTTTAATATTTTCTTACGATTCTTCCCGCAAAGAAGGAACAGTACATACAATTCCCAAAATTATCAATTTAATATTGTATTGTATTGCGAAGACACTGCTTGCGACGCATACACGCTTGCCCGTGTCATTTGTAATATTATAAACTTAATGTTGTGGGATGTTTAGTGTCGAGTGCATGGCGTGAATAAAAGTACAAGCGCGAAGACACTGTTTGCGGCGTGTAGAAATGCTTAAACTCTTAAACAGTCGGCTCCCTAAGAATCTCTGATTTCGATTTTGTTATGATTATCGCACGCGCGCGGCAACCGACTGTTTACGGGAACGCGAGCAGCAAAGCGTACCGCGGTACATGGGCCCGATAAGGGGGACCTGTTCCAGACGACCAAAATGTTGATAGACATAACGATGTCTGTCTCGAAATACGTATCAAACAGTGTCTTCGCTAATACAATACAATATTAAATCGATCATCTTCCAAGTTGTGTGTACTGTTCCGTCTTCGCGGAAAGAATCGTAAGAAAATATTAAAGGTTTACGTTGCGTGTATGCTGCCGATGCAGTTTTAAGCCGATGCACGTGTTTCGTAAAATAGCCACACTTTCCCTTTACGACACGGTATGGACAATAGTGAAATTTATGGCACTCCTTGCCCTGCGTCTTCGCTAGCGCGTTCGTAGTGACGAAGACCATGCGGCCGCCCCGAGCGCACGGGTATTTTTTGGCTCAATTGACTCCAAATGTGCGAGCCACTACGTTGTACTATTGTAAAAATATCCCTTCCCTAACGAACGTCCTTCTAAGCAAGACCCAAGAAACGCTAGAGCTGGCAGAATCGTTTTTCAAACCGAACGGGTACCATACAGCAACGAACTAACGCGGAGTATTACAGGATATTTGTTACGTTTCTTAATCGAGAAGCATTGGAAGAAGTGCAGCGCAACGTCCGCCGGTGCTCCGAGACGTGCATGCAAGCGCGAGGAGGGTACGTCGAGTCGATCTTGGCAATTTTGGCAATAACAATCGGCCCTTTTCAGGGCCACCAAATATCTCTAACGTAGGTTCAATTACGTTCCTCTACATAATTGTTTTATTCGGAGTTATCGGTGAAAGTGCTCGCGCAGTGAAATGCACGTTCGGTAAAGTGACCCGATTGCCGATCGCCGCTCGACTCTCGGGGGTGTCCGCGTACCTGCGATTAGCCGTGCGCCCTGCCATAAATTAGGCAAGTGCCGTTCCTACTGTGTGTGTCAGTGTCAAGTGAGTTCACAGACCCGGCCGTAAAATCAGCTGTCGAGGCTCTCGAGATTCTTAGGAAGGGCAAAATCGGCACTGTGACCTAGTGCCAATGACCTACTTTCGTCGAGGCAGGGTGATTCGTGGACGAATGGGTGAGTTTAACAAGGCTTTTCTAACGTTAGTTATTATAAATTATTCTAACGATCATTTATCCACCTGAAAACGTGCTGTTAAGAGAAACATTTTTTCCACAAATACTACAATCTTCGTTCCTATTGAATAACGGGTAAGAGCATCGGACACAGTTATTCAACGAGTATTAGTTTATTTGAAGGCGATGTGACATTTGCCGTACGCTTCCCTCGATACCCAGGCGATGCACTTGTTCAAGCTCGCGGTCGAGCACGATCCAGAGACCACACTCTCGTTTCGAGCGCGCGCCCGATACGCGCTGGGATTGGCCTAGCCGTTTCGTTAATAACTCAAAAACGAGAGGGGTTACAACATTATTTTTAAGGAAAAACTTGTTCAGAATCACCCCAGCTACCCCTCATTTACCGATTTTAGGGTAGTTACGGGACACCCTGTATATTAAAACTTTACTTACCATTACCATACCTGATATTTGCGTGTACCACGCAAAACATAAGCCGGAATTAAATAGTATTCTGTAAAATTATCGATCATGGATTCGATTTAAATCGTTTGTGCACAACGGGTGCCATAGTAGGTTTTGAGACGAACAAGGCTATCTTGTCATTCCGTGTTATTCCTAAGGAAGCACGAACAGTAATTAGCGTAGAGCATAGAGTCACGCGTTACTTCATTAATACTTTGAAATTGTGTACTCAATAGTAGACACGCATGCTAGCGTAGATCAGGGGACCCTTACACCCAGGGGTGGAGACTTCTTGAGACTTCCCTGGGTATCAAATGTTATATTAACATATAATTAAGTCATAAATAAAAACAAATCATTAGATTTTAAATAGTTTTTTTTTTATTTTTCGTGCAATAAGATTTTCTATTGTCTGTTCAGACTAAGTGTAAAAATACATCGAAGAAATTTGCGTCCGTTCTGCGCATCTTCCCACTCCGCCTACAATACTCGCATTGTATTGGCTTACCGCTCGCCCCACTAAACGGTGACGCGCAAGCGTAATCATTGCTGACGTCATGCCTAACGAGCGGTTCCCTATTCAATCGGTGTCAAAGAACACATGTACCGGTTGTGACCACGTGCACTGTGACAGACAGATTTGATTTGTTATTCATTTAATTAACTTATAACTCACTCAGAAGAATAACAGATTATGCGAAGAATAACGGATAATACGAATAACTTAACTCGAACAGTTAACGGTACAACTCGCGAAATGCATAATATTGTCTCACTGAGTATGTAGGCAATAACGGCCGGCGGAGTGGGGGGATGGGTGGTAGAGTGGGAGTCTTGGACCTCGCGACGGTTCCCAAGCTCAGTCGAGATGCGCAAAACGAGGTTACTCTTAATCTGAATACACAATACACTCTCTTTTTTCTATCATACAATTATTGTCTATTTTTGCAACTTTACCTTGCAAAATGTTATTAATGTGCCCACACCATCTCCTGATGGTGTCAGTTGCAATTACATGAATAATAAATAAATAATAAATAAATAATTGCTCAGGTACCAATCTCCGTCGTTTTGACGGAGGTGGAGACAAATGCAATGCTGGTTGCAGAGACTGCGACTGTGATGCTTCTGGAGATAAATGCAATTCTGGTTGCGGAGTCTCCAGCAATGTAACCTGTGAAATAAAGTGCACGGTACTCTATGTGTGAAGATGAAAGATTACACACATAATTATATTGCAGATGTATCTACTCACATCAGCGTTTTCTCTGTATGCATCGCAATTTTCTAAATTCATATTGGGTACACTATCGGCTTTTAATACGCGCAACTTCCCGTGCGGTTTATAGTCACTTTCTTTGAAATGCCGGTAGCAAACATAGCATCTTTTCAACTGTTCTGTACTCAAATTCTACGTTTTGGGCGACTGAACCGCTGCCCTCCAAGCTGCAAATGAAGCTGCGCCCTTCGGAAACTTGTGGAATGGTCCCGAGCTCCCCGTTGGTCATCCGACACACAACACAATTTTCCCATTCCTACGATAATAGTAACAATATCAATCTTTTATAACTTGGTTTATATCGAAGTTGTATATATATATGTGTATATAATTATACTTACTTGTGAACAAGTTACGAAAAATGGTTAATACAAAACAGAATCACGAAACTCTTGAATCAGGTGACGACGCTCACTGGGTTCAGTACAACAATGGTGGTCGTGGCTTGGGTGTTCACTGCGCAACCGCAATGTGACTCAGCGTTAGCCAATGAACGCCAAGCATATGTGCGCCATCTGCAAGGTAGGACCGTTTTCGCGAACTAATTCCAGTGTCGGTGATACGGCTATAAGTTAATACCCCCTGCTTACACCAATGTTAAGGTTTGACTTGGTTTGACTATAGAATTAGTAGGTCCATCGATCATAGGTCGCGCTGTGGTATATCTGTGAGATACACGGATTGGTTGTGTGTGTGCCTATGTATGGGAGCCCTCAGAATGTAGTAGTAGTACTATTAATTTCGCGGTATTTTTAAATCCGGAAAATAGAATATGAATAAAACAAAGTATTACATAGAACTACAATTTATTTGTAGAGATTAACATATTCTAAATAATACAATATCTGGTTAAATTAGAGATTATACTACAATTCATACAAGACGCAGTGTTACACTATTTCACAAATGTATTCAAACGCTTACATATTCAAATTACCAATGGAAGCATTGAAATACTTCCATGAACTACCGTAAAAACAATTTTACTTAACAACTAAAACTGTTCTAACACAGTTCTTAAATAATTTGACTTAATCTAAACAATTACAACACTTCTTAAATAATTTGACTTAATCTAAACAATTACAACACTTCTTAAATAATTTGACTTAATCTAAACAATTACAACACTTCTTAAATAATTTAAATGAATCTACTTAAACGTAACACAGTCTTGAATATTTTCCTCCTCCTGAAACAAATAAATATACATTTAAATAATTTTGTTTAAAATAGACATTTACAACACACATTATCAATAAATGCGAGGCAGACTACAGAGCTCAGAAATACTACAAATAATAGATAACCAAAATTAATCTAATTAGATAATCGTATCGTTTCTATCTCGATGCTAATAACATCAGCGCATCTGGGTCAGTTGGAAGGTGCCCAGTATTCCGCAGAATTGTGTTTAAATTATCAAAATATATTGAGATACGGTGTAATGTGAAATTTTGAAAAATGTTTGTTACAACTGCATCTGTATGTTCACATTTAGTAAACAAAAACTAAGATTACTCGACAAATAAGCTACGATCTTCTGCCTAAAACCAATTTGGTGTGCAACGCGGGGCACAAAAAACGTTACTATTTTATAAATTTTGCGCAAGCTATACAAAAAGAATGAATTTCTTGTTATTTGTATATTTGAAATGCAAATTGGACAATTATCTAATTCTTATAAAATGTTTTTCCGGATATAATTTTGAAAATCAATAGTACAAGTGCCCACGGAAGAAACACTGTCTGGCAATACTTGCAATTCCTAACTTGTTATCTGTGCCGTATCATTAACATTGAGAAGATTTCGTAAATCAATCAGGAATCTACTGTAATTGTCCGGATTACAGTTGCAATTTTCTGAAATACTACTTTTGAAAGAGTTCATTAATAGGCTCTTGTAGTGTCCCTCGAAGGCCAAGCAATCCGGATGTACGTTCCTGACACCGTACTGTCGGATTTGCCCAAACATGTTTTCTAATGGATCTTGGTTGAACATACACCCACGAAAATCTGTTAAACCAAGATCCATCATGTGCTTCCCTAAAATTTTGAACCCCTCGATGGTCTGAATTAAATTACGCAATACAGGTGGGCGCGCTTTATCAGAGGGCTTCCTTTTAAGGAAACACATTCGCTTAACAAAATCTATGGCGTCAGACAATAACGTAAAATGCCCACAAGTTTCCAAATTAACTCCTGAATTAGAGTTTAATGAATCAAACAAGGAATCGAAAAAATAAATCTTTAACTAATAAATTATTCCTAAATGCCTTTAAGAGGTGTGGAGGATCATATAATGGGACTATAGTTTGATTACTAACTGTAATAACTTTGTCATGCTTGCCGATACCGCGACTATATAGTTCTCTATCTGAATCAAAAATTAACGAATTTATTGCCTTTACGTTTGTTACGCCTTGATCACATATAGAGGTGATAATTTTGAGGCCGGCATGTTCTGCGCGCAAAGCTATTTCTTCGTAAGAACGCGCGATATCTTCCCAAGAACTCGTTCCCTTACAAAAACTGCAGGGTGTCCCCTAATTGTTGTAACTTCGGGAACTGGGGGGTAGCTGGGGTGAATCTGAACTACTTTGTCCTTTACCAAAATGTTGGTCGCGCTTTCGTTTTTGAATTATTAACGAAAAACGCTGACCAACCAGAGTGCGTAAAACTCTCGCGCGCTCAACCGCGAGAGCGTTGCGTCTCGATCGCGCTCGACCGTAGCCGTGAACAAACGCACTGGCACAGCGTGGATATCTAGGGAAGCGTAGGACAAATGATACATCGTCTTTAATCGAAAAACGCGAAATGATTCGAAATTCGATTAACAAGCAAACGAATAAGTCGTTTAATACCTCTGTTCAATAGTTTTATGCGTTATCCGGATGGAATAGAGTTTTAGTACTCGTGAAGAAAATTATTCTAAATAGCACGTTTTCAGGCCATTCTTGAGCCGTGATGAAGGCGGTACGATATGATACGATATAACATTTTAAAGAGCATTAAATGGCGAATCCAACGATATATACATATAAAAATAATAATAATTTTATTAATAAAATATTGCGTCCCGAAAAAAAACAACGAACTTTCTACGCACCCTGTAGTAGCAGTCTTTTTACATCAGGCGTCTTGAAGGTAGTATTCCTTGCCATTACGTATCCCTTTACCATTGCCCATACCAGTTCTACCAGGGGTGTTAGTTGAAGTTTGCCGGGGTTTTCGATAAAGAAAACACTTAATTCTCAAGGGAATCTCAAAAATTTTTTATTCAATGTATTGACCATTGGATTCTACACATTTTGCCCATCTTTCCGGCAAATCATGGATACCATTCCAAAAAAACTTTTTCTCTTTCAAGGCAAACCATTCGACGAGCCATTTTTCGACTTCTTCAAAATTGACGAAGCGCTGCTGTGCGAGCGAGTGTCTCATCGATGCGAAAAGGTGATAGTCGGACGGGGCGAGGTCTGGAGAGTACGGCGAGTGCGATAATATTTCCCAATTCAATGCATTTAATGTGTTCTTCACCACTTTAGCGGTATGAGACGGTGCGGTGTCATGTTGTAGGATAACTTTGCCATGTCTTCAAGCCCATTCCGGTCGTTTTTCGATCAACGCCTGATTCAAATTGATAATTTTTTGTCGGTAGCGATCCGTATTCACCGTCTCACCAGGTTTTAATAACTCGAAGTACACCACACAACACTGGTCCCACCAAACACAGAGCATTGTCTTACGGCCAATGCGATTTCGTCTTGGAGTCGATGGGCCGGCCTCACCAGGTAAAAGCCATGATTTTTTTCGCTTCGGGTTCTCAAAATAAATCCATTTTTCGTCCCCCGTGACAATTCGATGCAGAAAAGATTTCCTTTCGAACCGTTGAAGCAGCATTTCAGAAATGGTTTTTCAATTTTCCATTTGTCTATCGTTCAGTTGGTGTGGTACCCATTTTCCATACTTTTGGATATTTCCCATGGCTTTTAAACGTTGGCTAATAGCTCCTCGGGTCACATTTAGTGTTTGTGACAATTGTTGTTGTCATTGGGTTGGGTTTTCATCCAATAACGCCTGCAATTCCTCGTCTTCGAACTTTTTCGCTGCACCAGGATGTTCATTGTCTGCTAAATCAAAATCCCCACTTTTAAACTGACGAAACCATGTCTCACATGTTCTAATCATTGGAGCATCTTCACCATAAGTTTCTACCAGCAACCGATGAGCTTCACCTGCTTTTTTCTTTTGATGAAATAAGAAAAGCAACGAATGCCGCAAATGCGATTTACTTGGACTGAAACTCGACATGTTCACTGAGGTAAACAACTATGACGCTATTATTTTGGCAGAATGTAACTTGTGTATTTTTGAAGGTTAATGTCAATAGAAAAATATGACATAGATGCCAAATTATAGAAATATATACATATCTCCAGCGACATCTATTAGTAAAACCGGCAAATTTCAACCAACACCCCTGGTATGGGATTCAATTCACAATGGTAGGGTGGTAGACGTAAAACAGTCTTATTATGTTTCTTTGCATACTCATCTACGACGTATACATTCTGGTCCGTTTTTAATCGCTTCACCAGCTCTAGTAGTCTTACTTTTATGAGTCCTGGTGGAATGTCCTGTCCTCTGGCATTGAGCCACTGTGAGATGTCAGCTTTATTCCACGCGTTCGTGGGATATACATCACGTTTTACAGAGTGGTAAGATGCATTGTCCATAACAATGACACAATTATCTTCCAATTTCGGTAAAACGTTTTCAAACCATTCGAAGAATGTGGCGCCATTCATTTCATCATGGTAATCAGCTGAATTTTTCTTGGATTCAAAACAGAGGAGACCCCCGGGGACAAAACCATCTGCAGATCCAATGTGCAGCACAATAAGGCGTTTACCCTTTCCTGTCGGATCAGGTGCGCCAATGGATAAACCCCTGTTTTGTGCATCTGCACTTGATCTAATGGTGCTTTCCTGCCAAATTTGTTGGCTACAGTCAGGGGTGGCGATCTCCCCTCTTAGCGGACGGTGTCACTATTTTGGACGCCACCTAGAGCATCGAACAGAATTGGAACTAAAATCCAATATGCACATACACATTCACACAAGCACACACACACACATCGCTACGAATCACGTACATGCTCGGATAAAAAGCGTGCTATGAAGAAGGTAGTGCACAAGGAAATGACAGAGGTTTTCACTATTTACGACACAGTGGCCGTAAATAGTGAAAACCTGTGTCATTTCCTTGTACACTACCTTCTTGCTGGATTACAGGGGAACTTAATTCTAAATAAAAACAAAAGTTATACGTTTTGAAGATCCTTTTTTTATTTTTTGTTTAAAACATTTCAGATGCGCCATATTTTCTATTCTGTTTTGTTTGTCGAAATTCTCAAATTGTCCAAAAATTATGGCGTTAATTCTTTTTAACCATTTTTTAATGAAAGTCATTGTGGCTTCCTGCACAAATACCTCCATACTTTTACATCGATGTGCTGTGCAGCCAAAGTCGGTGCTATTTATATTGGCCATCACAGATAACCATAAAATTGTTTTTACCAATGAACGTTTATTGTTTAGTTGAACCGTACAGGGTTCTTCGGGAAAACGTGAGCCGGAATTAAACGTCCTGATGAGCATTTCAGCACGCAGCTCTTATTCATGGCTGCAATAATATTAACAATATTTTATAATTCGATTCCGGATTTTTGTATCAAGTGTTTCTAATGCTTCATGTACTTACTTGTGAATAAATGGTGAATAATCGTCAATTTCGAAAAAAAAACAGAACGCAAGTATTCAATACTCTGTAACAGTCTACCGATGCTACAAAAGGACGCTAACGAGAGTACAATATGGCGCTCGACGTTGCGCTTGGCGTCCTGGCTTGCGCAGCCGCAATGTGACGTCAGCGTCACCACTTGCGCTCCATCTGTGTACCAGACAGATCATGAATCAAACAGCGAATAACACGATTTCGAGCCAAGATCGCAGCCCCTGGCTACAGTCTGTTTACCCAAGGAGCATCGAGGTAGTAAATGTGTCTGCCCTCGTCCCTGTACCTTCGGATCTTCTCCAAGTAATCTTGACGCCATAATATGATATGGCTCTTCTCGATTAACGTACTATTTCTTGATCGTTTCGTATATTTAAAGCCCATCTTCTTCAATGTGTGGTACAGGGTTGTCCTGGTAAAATGGTCCTGGTCCGGGTCTTCATTTACCGCACACAATATTTTATCCAAATTTGGCATTTCCTTCCGCAGCCAAAAATTGTGTACCGTTTTGCGTACAGCATTTTTTTCTTCTTCGGACATTCGGTCCATCCTGCACAAATGCATCCTCTTCTTGTTGGGAGAAGTGACGGTCCCTGTCTACTTGTACTGTGCGATTGTCCTCTTGATCGTACTAATGCCAATACCGCTCATCTTTGAGACTTGGCAAATCGTTTGCAAATATGTTAACTCTTGCTTTTCTGCTAATATATATTTGTAATTATTTACAATTATATTTTGCTGCCCTGACCTCACGGGCTGTCCTGATTTATGCCTCTTTGGCGGACTTATATTTGCTGGGCCAGGCTGTGGATCTATTTCCTCTTCATTCCTGTCCATTTCTTCATGTAACACTTTTTAATTAACACTTAATTAATTATTTAATTAACACTACAATTAGCACTTTTTATTTAACACTTTTGTTTTGACGAGGGTGTTGTGTAATCATTCACCCATGTGGCAGAAAGAGCCTGTAATAGAGCTTGTAAGGAACAGAGCTATATCACATTGCGGTGAATAGGTGTAGAGGAGCACAATCATTCAATATCAACGAGGAATCAGAGCGAAGCAAATATCTATTGTGAATAATCTAAGGAATGCGGTGATATTGTGTAAGCGGTTAGATCTCAATTCTTGCGGAGGTTAAACAAGACGCGGTGAAGCTACGATTATTCAAACGGACATGCATGGCGGTTCCCGTTACGCGGGTATAAGAACAAAGGATTCCGATATTGAATGTTACCACATGAGTGAGATTCGCGGTGAGGAATCTGGTGCTCGGCGGGTTCCTGCGAGCTAACGCTCGTCTTTTACTTATTTTTACTTAATATTAGAGCTCTGAACACCTCACTATGCTTAGCGGAGATTTACGCTCTTAGATCGTCGGTGCGGTAATCTAATGATCGGCGGTGAACACAATTTACAATAATACAAGGAAAACTAAACGTGTGCACACGCTAACGAGAGAACCAATAATGGCGATCGATAGACGCCAACGGAAAATCATGAAGAACAGAGTTCATAAAGTTACAAGATTCGCCCTGCTCTCATGAAAATGCGTGCGTGCGGAGCGGGCCTGAGGTGACAGCAGGCTGATTATTGGCTAATTGGGCGATAAGCGCCCTCTGACGCTGACGGCGGTACGCGTGATCGATGCGGATAGAGAATCAATATTAGGCGGCTCGGCGCCGCCTAACCTCACGCGGTGCGGTGCCCCAGAGAGGGCACTGCGATGCTAATTACCGAACAGAGGGTTACCGAATTCTGGTGTTCGTTGCAAGGTTGAGGGACGGTAGGAGAGTCGAGGGTACCGAACAATAAAAACTTTATTCACACAAAAAAAGTTGTATATATTTATACACGGCCGGTCACTTTTGGCCAACAAAACTTAACACTAGGTAGAGAAGAAGTAGGAAAACAAACTAATGGTTGATAATTGTACGATTTACGAGAGATTGCCGATACGATCCGATTTAGCGTAGGTAACCCGAGAGCGAGATTGAAAGCACGTGTTGCTTCACGAGGTGAGGTGACGAGAAGTGCCGTAATGGCGGAAAACCGGTTCCGTTGGATGGCCTATTGGATGGTCCACCGAAGTGGCCTGCGCGCGGCGCGTGCACGCAGCCGCCGAGACAGTCCGCCGAACGAGTGGTGCCGAAATGCGGTGGTAGATGTAACAAAATTCCGCCGTAACATTCGCCTTTATGTAATGGAACTTCGCAAAATTTACAAACAAAACATGTTCTACTCCTTTTTTTATGAGCTGCACAAACTCTACATTGTCTTTGTGGTTGGACACTTCGACCACTTGTCACTATATTTATAAGTTTGTGTTTCTTCAAATTCGATAGTCTGCCGGGATGGTCTAATATGGGTGCTCTCCTTGTAAGTACAGGACTGGGCAGGTTGTTATCGTCTTCCGTACAATCATCTTCCGTTTCATTATCTTTCGTCCACGCAATTGCCACTTTGTGCAAGAAATTCTTATATGTAATATTTTTTCCATTTAGCACTGTGTATGCTTTGAATGAATTGAATAGTGCACAATTGATGAAAAACATTACAACGCGTTTTGTCCATTTTTTTGTTTTTCGGAAAATGGAATAATATGAGAGATATTGGTCCGCGCGATCTACGCCCTTCATATATTTATTATAATTTATGATCGAATTAGGCTTTTGTATCAGGGCTGCTGATCTTCTGCTTCTGCTTGTGGATTCCATCAATTGTGCAGAATGTATAGTAGAGATCATGTTGACATTTCTTTTGCCATTATTCCACACTTCTAACAAGATTTGACCATTCCTGCGAAATTCGTATTGTCCTCTTGAAAGCCGTAATGTTCGCAATGATTTAGGAAGACCTCTATTTTTACGAATGGTTCCACACACTCTTATTTTATTTTTTAGGAGAATTCTAGCCATTTTTACACTATTGTAATAATTGTCTTGATAAACCTCGTGCCACACGTTTTTATATGGTTTAATAACCGTTAGGACCGTGTCTTCCAATTTATTTCCGTCTGCGGCATAAACGTGAAAATTACATATATAACCTGTGACAGCTTCACACACCACTCTCACAAGTATTCCATATTTAGTAATTTTTGCGGGATTATACGTCCTAATCGAGAGTCTGCCCCGCCACGGGATTATACATTCATCCAAAGATAGTTGTTGACATGGTTTATACACGTCAGTAAATTTTCGCCGTAAATAGTCAATCACAGGTTGGATTTTAGCAAGCCTATGTGAATTGTGCGGTATGTTGTTATTGTCCGAAAAATGCCAGCTCTGCATAATTTGCACAAATCTGTTTCGGCTCATTGTTTGTGAGAAGAATGGAGTTTCAATAGTTCGATCAGTTGACCAGTAATCATATACAACGTCTTTTTTTATTTGTCCCATTAGAACTATTAGTCCTAAAAACTTCTTCAGTTCAGGTACCGTGATATCAGTCCATTTTTTTGTTTTTGATGAAGTTTTATATCTTTCCATGACCTGGTAATGATATCGGTTGGATTCTATCACCAAGTGTTCGAAAAAGTAGTTTCCAATAAATAAATTGACACTGTCCATAATATTCTCTGGAGAACTTGGCATAATTTTTATCCCAGGGCTGCCTTCGAACGGTTCCAGAATTACTGCCCTGTCATTCGTCGACCATACCTCATCGTCATTTTCATTGTTATTCACATCGTTTTCGATAATATTTATTTCCTCTTCCTCTGAATCAGTGTATATTAATGGCAATACACACCTTCGTCTTCGAATTATGATATCGCTACTATCACTGTCTTCACCACTATCACTCTCTGAATAACTGTCAGGACAGTCTGACAAATCATTTAAATAAAACTCTCCGGTGTCACTTTTTTCAGTCATTGCGAATGGTAAATTTTTCCAAACGATATAACTCTGTAGCAAGTTACAAAGCAAAGCAACGCAACTAACGCCATTGAGCAACATAACATAACGATTGACTTAAGGATTAACACAAAATAATCGGTCGATAAGCGTCGGCGACGAAAAGCCTATTTATCGGCTACCGGTCGGTAAGCGTTGGCGACGAAAAGCCTATTAATAGGCTACCGGTCGTTAATGTGTTAAGAATCACTGCTTAACAAGCACTATGAAAATCACAAACCACTCGTTCGTAAATGTAAAAATCCGCCAAAATATGTCCGCAAAAATCCTTTTGTCCCTGTGCACGTGGTCACAACCGGTACACGTGCTTTTTGACACCCGTTGAATAGGGAACCGCTCGTTAGGCATGACGTCAGCAATGATTACGCTTGCGCGTCAACATTTAGTGGGAAATTCAGAGGCAATTTCTTTGGACTTTCATTTTTCATTTGAGGCCTTGCGTGGAGCGAAACGTTGTTTTATTAAATAATTAAGTGATTAGTACGAAACGCTTATTTTTCAGAATTTTCCTCGCTTCTGACGTCACACATGTAATGCCCGTTTAAAAACATTAGGTACTCCGGATTCCCCTTAATATATTAATTTTTCGTCAATATATAATATGTAAGCTGTCTTGCCACTCGTGCAAGCTCCTTACTAAACGTTTCAACCTCCTTTCTTTACATTACAGTATTCCAATCCAACAAAAATTAAAAACTTACTGTCCAAAATCTCAAAATCTGAATGTTCATTTCCGGAACCTTCCTCATCAGATGCTTCGTCCCTTTGTTCCTCTTGACTTTTCTTGAAGTTTTCAAATTCCTCCTGCATTAATTTCATCTTCCTCTGCAATTCTTCTATAACTTTACTTTCTCTCTTTCTTTTCGACATAATATCACAAGATATTTACGAAAAATACAGAAAAATACAGAAAAACACTTTCACCGAAATCAAGCACGTGTTTCGTCTGGCGCACAACAAAAAGATATGACAAGTCTAGGAAGTGGAACCAGTGAGGAAAGGGGATACTTTCTTTCTCTCTAAATGTTGTGACGTCTGGCGGCGGCGCGGGTAACTACATAGTAATCTGGAGAACGAGGCGGGAAATATAATCGAACTATAACGCCCCAAGCGGAGAATACCGTAACAAAACAGCGTGAAAATCGTAGTGAAAACACACCAAATCGTAGTCAAGAAATAGGGCCTAAACGAAACAACATTCCGCCCTGCAAAAGGTTTTAAATTAAAGCTAAAAGTCATAAAAAAAGTCACAGTCATAAAAAGTCACAATTTATACACCTCCAGGAACGTTTGATTCCATAATAGATGGAAAAATTGTTACGAACGGCACTTGGAGGCAAAATAACAGTGAATCATTAGCTGTAAGGCCATTAACACCTGCGGCTAGACAAACGTCAGCTAACATTTCGGAAATCCGATCGGAATTTGTGAATTGTTTCCATAATTTGAATTAAGTATGTTCTTGTTATGTCTACTCTTCTAATACGTAATAAATGTAGGAATAAATGTGTGAACTTACCTCGTCTTCCTTATTGATCGTATCTTCGACCTCATAATTTGTCCCCAAAAATCCTTCCATGAGTTCATACACGAACCACATTGGTTGGAAAATGTCTTCAGCGCCTGCTCCAGATCTAATTGATGATTTCTTCGTTTTTAGAAGAGGCCTGAACGTTGCCATGAGGGTTTTTTTTTACTTTTCAGCACTTCAATGGGAACACTCATTTCCAGACTAATGTTCCTCCACGCGTCATGTACTTTATGTTTTAACTTGTGGGATTTATCTTTTGGGTCCCATAAGACCCTTTCACTTTGATACATTTCTAAAAACTTTATTGTTTTTGCGTTGCTTCAATCAGCTTGCATTTTGTAGCTTTTTAACACGACACTGATTCGCGGAGTTTTCGAACTTATCCTTCTTCGGTTGTTTGGTGACTAATTCCTACGCGGACTAATACGCAGTTAAATAAAGTCGGTTTAAGTCGAAGAACAAATTTGATTGGACGAAAATTAGTGAAGAGGGTAAATAAGAAATAAGGTGAGGTAACTCGTGGTGGAGTAGCTGCCGGCGCCCCTTGCGCTAGCGCGTTACCTGACTTTTCTCGGAACGGCCGGCCACTGTGATGGTCTTCGCGGAAACGCACTTTATTGTACCCGTACGCGCCAAGTAATAAACTCGAAAAGAACATTAATGGAAGTTTAAGGCTACATATTCTTTATACTCTTTGAAGAGCCGCAAACACGTGCAACGGCTTAACCCCGTTTGCGCGTGCATACAGTATTTTCGTCAAATGAAAACTGTGCGGCCACACGATTCGAACTATCGGCCAGTCGTTATACAGGGTGTCCTGTATCTGATCGATTTCCAGGATATGAGGGGTAGCTGGGGTGATCCTGAACAACTTTTTCCTTGGCAATAATGTTGTAAGCGCCCTCGATTTTGAATTATTAACGAAATGGCTAGGCCAATCCGAGCACGGATCGAGCGCGCGGTCGAAACGAGAGTGTGGTCTCTGACACGCTCCGCCGCGAGCGTGAACAAGTAGATCGTGTGGGTATCGAGAAAAGCACACGGCAAATATCACATATCGTTTTCAAATAAACTAATAGTCGTTTAATAACTATGGTCAATACTGTGACTCGTTATTCCAAAGGTATGAAAAGTTGTAGTATTTGTGGAAAAAATGGTTTCCGTAAGAGCACGTTATCATCTCTAAAGCTGTAATATCTCCTTCTGGAGACCAGACCTGCGATACATTGGCACGGTTCATGATTGAATCGCCGTTGTACACTACTGCGTCAGCAGCTACAGCTCTCTCGACTACATTTCCGCATGGGTCGCGGCGGTGGACGTTGCGTGCGGGTCGCGCTGGTCGTATGAAATCCGCGGATAGTGATAGAGGCGATGGGTCCATCGAGACTAAGCCGGACTTGGATGCCTGTCCACTCCAAGAGAAGGATGAGACGAAGGAGGGTGGCAATCTTCCGGAGACACGAGTCAGGACGTTGCAATATGCGTGTACGTTACCAAAATACGTGCCAAAATACCCGGTGTTGTAATGCTCTACCACGCGGGAATTCCGACTATTGCATAATTCTTCTGTCTCAGAGTTCTGCAGCAGTATTGATACTTGCCGAGGTTCTTCGTTCCCGTGAAGGTCCACTTTCATAGCACTCATCATGCAATGACGAAGAGTGAATAAATGTGAACCTTCACAGGTCCGCTCGCAATTCCCCCGCGTTCTACGCGATGTTAAATTATTTAAAAAGAGTGTTTTAAAGTTTCCAATAAATTGAAAGCACGTTGGTTTTGTATTTCTACAACCTAACGCTCTAATCAATCCAAAAAAAATTTCCAACGGGTCCTGATTTATAAATCGCGGACTAAATGGTTTTATGTTTTGTTACGTTCCGAGTGGTACTTACGTGGCCGAGCGGATTGGACGGGCCACTCAGGTAACAATAAGAATAACTTACAAACTAATATCGTGACTACTCGCGTAATCACAGACAGGATGGATGGGAACGTTTCACTCTCGACCCGTACAGGTCGTTGGTTGTTCTATGTGGCAGACGTTACAAATTTGACATGAATAAATAAATTCTTCTATTATATGCTCAAATATAAATAACGATACAAGTTCAGCGGATGTTTCCGTTAACAGGATTTTATACAAAACATATCCTAACAAGGTAAATACAAAGTAAATTTGAAATACCGGGGGAAGGCAACGCAACTGTATGTCATGTAACACTTATAGGTTATATAGATCGCCCGCACGCTTGCGTGCACTATCACGCTTCCATACTACGAAATGATTCTTTTCTATTCTTTGCTTCTTTTATCAGTCAAACATCACACGAGGTGCTCGCACGCTACTATTCGACCGGTAGGTTTATAACCGATTTTGCAATAAAAACCGGCGAATTGACAACAAATACTCATACAATTAAACAACAAATACTCATACAATTAAATGCTTGATAGCAATGACGCTTACACTTACAATTAGACTTTCCTCGCATGTAATCGGGTACTTATTATACTTAATCGCTTACGTTAGTTCAGACCGGTGCCTTTCTCGTCGGCGTTGCACTCAGGAAGACGGCACAATCCACACGTCCACTTAATGCCCCTCACGCCCAATTCACCACCCACACACACACTCGGAAAATTGTCTTTATCACTCCCGCACAATCGGTTTTCGATCACTCGCGATCTATCGTTCCTTTGATTGGAATTCCGGTTGGGTTGGGTCTCTTTCCTTCTTGAGATGTACTGCTTCGTTCACATTGACTTTCCCTATTGGAACGCGACGTTTCGCCTCTGGCGGTTCGATGACGACCAAGGGTGGGGATCTCCCCTCTTAGCGGACGGTGTCATTATTTTGGACGCCACCTAGAGCATCGAACAGAATTGGAACTAAAATCCAATACGCACATACACATTCACACAAGCACACACACACATCGCTACGAATCACGTACATGCTCGGATGAAAAGCGTGCTATGAAGAAGGTAGTGCACAAGGAAATGACAGAGGTTTTCACTATTTACGACACAGTGGCCGTAAATAGTGAAAACCTATGTCATTTCCTTGTGCACTACCTTCTTGCTGGATTACAGGGGAACTTAATTCTAAGTAAAAACAAAAGTTATACGTTTTCAAGATTCTTTTTTTATTTTTGGTTTTATAACATTTCATATGCGCCATATTTTCGAATTTGTTTAACTTGTCGAAATTCTCGTATTTTCCAAAAATTAAGGCATTAATTCTTTTCAACCATTTTTGGATGAAAGTCATTGTGACTTCCTGCACAAATACCTCCATATTCTTACATCGATGTGCTGTGCAGCCAAAGTCGGTGGTATTTATATTTGTAATCACAGATGAACACAAAATGGTTTTCACTAATGAACGTTTACTGTATGCAAATAAGATTTGTTTATTGCATAACTGCATCGCCTGTCTGTAGTTATTTTTTATTATATCTGGCGCAAGTTCGCACATACTGCAATCCGCCACTCCTTCTCCCATTTTTATAGTACGTATGAATCTTTTAGCAACCTCTACCTGGTCAGAGTAGGAGGTGTTATCCACCTCAGTATCAGTTAATATTATTGGATATAAATAGTTGTCTTGTCGGGGACGTGGAATCTCTTCCACTGTTTCTTGCAAATTATAAATATAATCCCGCAACGAGAATAGTAAGCTACCGTCGCAGACCCTTTCGCAGTTTCCTGCCGTCCTCCGCGACGTTAAATTGTTTAATAATAGAGTTTTGAAATTGCCAATAAACTGTAAGCACGTCGGCTTATTATTCCGGCAACCAAGCGCCCTTATGCAACCGAAAAAATTCTCTAGGGTATCCTGATTGACATTGCGCGGGATGAATCTTTGAATTCCGTTTTCTTCCAGGACAGCACTTAATTTCTGGAACCCTTGCAAGGTGAGAATCCAGTTTTTTATGCACATATATCCTTTCGTCGGAGTATGAATATGAACCGGAATTAAACGCCCTGATGAGCATTTCAGCACGCAACAATAGCTCTTATTCATGGCTGCAATAATATTAACAATATTTTATAATTCGATTCCGGATTTTTGTATCAAGTGTTTCTAATGCTTCATGTACTTACTTGTGCATAAATGGTTAATAATTGTAAATTTCGGAAAAAAAAGAGAACGCAAGTATTCAACACTGTAACAGACTACCGATCACTACCGATGCTACAAAAGGACGCTGACGAGAGTACAATATGGCGCTCGACGTTGCGCTTGGCTTGGCGTCCTGGCTTGCGCAGCCGCAATGTGACGTCAGCGTCACCACTTGCGCTCCATCTGTGTACCAGACAGATCATGAATCAAACAGAGCTAATAACACGATTTCGAGCCAAGATCGCAGCCCCTGATGACGACTGACTGGTAATGGCCGCTCCGACTTATAAAGACCATCCCCCCCACCATGCGGCCTAGTTTTACAATTATAATTAAGGGAGTTCTTTTTACCTTAATTACATTAGCTTTCGTGCGTTAGATCGTATGCCGGTGGAATAATTGTGGTCATTGTCCCCGTTTGTTCGTAAACTGCAAATTTTGAAATTTTGGGGTTGCGTTCTTAATTTTGTTCGTATATCATTTATTCCACCGAAATTCCCTTTTTTGAGCCTCCCTTAACCTAGTACCGCTGGAGAAAAGTTATTCTAAAAATTTTGTAAAACGCCACTTTTTTTTATTCTTGAAGGACAATAGGTCGCGTGCTACAATTACCGTTACTTACTAGTTTCTTTATCCAAATCGCTACATTTATGTTTGCACATCATGAAATGTATGGAGTATTGTAATTTCTTAGTTGATAACCATCTGTATTTGGCAAAACAGCATTTAGTGCCTCGCATCTTAATTTTATGCTTATTATTAGTGTTTATTCCATTTGTTTCGCCGTGGGAGAATTCTGGGGACGAAACGCACGTGCACGCGGGCTACACGTTGCTCAAAACAAAAGAAGTAATTGGCGCGAGGATACGAATACATATACATATGTGGAATTTCAATATGAAATTTAAACACTTTGTTCAAGATCTCTGAAATTTCTCGGGAATATTAAATATAAATATACGATATTACCTTGTATGCACCCACAGAATGTTGTGGACTTAAAAACCTTTTTGCCTTCAGTTTTTTTCACAGCCGTGAACGTAATCACCACGTCCCTCGACAAAAACTGTTTTATAATGTTAGAAATATTACCTTTTAGCGACGTTCGAAGGTTTATCTTGCGCCAAATCTCCTTCTTCTGCAAGTAATAATTAATAGGAAAATAACGAAGAAAAAAATATGTTCTTTACAAAACTTCAGTAGTGATAGCCTAATGACGCACCAGTTGCGCTTTGTAGTTATTTGTATCTAGTATACTGTCGATGTCATCGAATTCTTCGATATTCTTGAACGGAATATCGATGTCCAGATTTTTTGATAATGATTCAGTATTGTTGTGGGCAGCAGCTTCCTGCCAACCACCACTGTCTTTTAGTAACAGGTCTAATTTCGAATTCATGGCCTCCATGAGAATTAGCAATTCTCGGACGGAGGTTGATGTTGCCGACTGTTGGAGGGCAAGACTCCGAAAAGATTTTTTTATTAGAGTTTGCAGATCTAGAAATATTACATCAACCATAAACTTTGAGACATACTTAAGCTTAATACACCAACGATTATTCCCGATAAAAAACATTGAAACTGATCGCGCTCGGCCACGGCGCAGAATAATCGTTGGTGCTCGCGACTATTATGCATACCACCGTGTGCATGCGTCATCGAGGCACCCTTGTGAATTTTTTGAGAATTTTCGCGTCATCACGCAGTTATGTGGGATATCGCGTATCTCTTAGGTGCCGCAGCCCCGCGTAACGACCCCCACCTCCCAATTCAGCGTTCTTGCTGGCAAAATCAGTAATTCTGAGGCGGTTACACTTTTTCTTTAATAACTTCGAAGTTACTGCGTGCTCGGGGCTGCCTTTTTTGCAAACTCTTCGTCTCGAAACGGGCTACAAGTCTCATAACTCCTCGAAAGTCAAAATAAAAAATAAAAAAAAATTCGGTTGGTATTAGTGTTCACTTGACCCTTGCAAATTTTCTCGCGGAATTCTGCCTGTACAGTCGAAAATGTTTATTCCGTGCCTCAGCGGCTTCTTCCGAGAGCAACCCAATTGAGAACAATGCCTTGTCTATGACAGTAGCACCATGCACCAGGATCTTGTGCATTGTAGGTGTCATAGGATGCCACGGATACAAACTTATATAAAGTTTTGCAGTGTCTATGCAATAATCTGCAAACTTGTCCAAATGGACTTTGTGACCACTTGTGCTTCAACGCCTTTAATTCATCTTCAGTGGATGCTCCTGAACGAACAGATTGTTTAGCTTTCTTTTGGTAAAGCCTATAAGTCGACATTAACGACTCTTTCTTTCTTTTTAAGTCCGGTATGGTGGCATTCAAAGAAAATTTTGCTTGAATTCGTTGCCATGCATCTGCAACGGCATTTCTATTTTTGTGGTCCCTCGTTAAAAGATTCCATAATAGTACCTCTGCCTGATACAATTCTAAAAACTCAAGCACTTTTTCATTGGACCATGATTCCAAAACTTGATTCATTTTGCAAATTCAAAATTCCAGCCGGATAGGTTATAAAATTCCAATTTAAACAGCGTCACTCGTTGGCCAATGTGTGGCCCTCATATCGATATTTGCGCCAACGCCTCTGATGTTTGGCTGAAAAACCGACAAGCGACGGATACGCGCCAATGTTGGGGCTAATGTTGGTACCCAGGGGGTGGGATCTCCCCTCCTTTTGGACCTGGTCAACTGTCTTGCCTGCCATCTGGTTATCGACTTCTGAAGGAACTAATCACACACACATGCAAACGGCACAGGGACACATACGCACACATAGTTA
This sequence comes from Pemphredon lugubris, assembly GCA_933228935.1. NCBI lineage: Eukaryota > Metazoa > Arthropoda > Insecta > Hymenoptera > Crabronidae > Pemphredon > Pemphredon lugubris. The sequence continues at coordinate 14,255,220 of OW121818.1, forward strand.
ACGAATCTCGTGTACGTGTACTAGCGCGGATAAAAATTACGCTATGAGGAAGGTAATGCACAGGAAAGTGATAGAGGTTTTTACTATTTACTGCTCTTGTGTTGTAAATAGGAAAAACCTTTTTTATCACTTCTCTGTGCAATGGAAGTAGAATTAAGGTGGAACTTAATTTTAGTTATATGTATTAAGTAAAAACATAAGTAATACCTGTTCAAAACCCTTCTTTTATTGATATTATAATAGTTTTTGCGGCTCGCCTGTGTTTCTATATGACTTTCGGCATTGAAATGCTGATTTTTGCCAAAAATTATAAAATTAATTTTTCTTAAAAATTTGTAAATAAAAATCATCACAATTTTTTTAACGAATGTTTCAACATTTGCGCACCTATGCATTACGCAACCAAAATCATAAGAATCTATATTACTTTATAATATAGATTCAAGCACGGTTTTAATGGCTTCGGTATAATAATATGTTTCCATATGGTCCATTAATAATTGGTATGCATTGCCGCATGCAAGTGCAATTTTTGCATGCTGCAATGCACAGATATCGCACTCTGCAACTCCGGGGTTTTTAATTAGAAGCTGTAGTATAATGTTTGCAGCATCAGAGTCGCTGCCTTCTAAGTTCCCGGCCTCGGAATATTGAATTGTTAACGGTAGTTGTGCCGGTGTGTCCCTCTATACCATATCTCAAAATCAGAATTTCGAAGAATTTAAGTGTGCGATTTGACGTGGAATCGACCATATATAATTATACTTACTTGTGAACAAATGACTAAATATGGTTAATATAAAGCAGAATCACGAAACTCTCGAATAAGGTGACCACGCTCACTGGGTTCAAGACAACAATGGTGGTCGTGGCTTGGCGTCACTTAGCGTGGCTTGGATGTTCACTGCGCAACCGCAATGTGACTCGGTGTTAGCCAATAAACGCCAAGCATATGCGCGCCGCCTGCAAGGTCGGACCGTTTGCGGAACTTATTCCCAGGGTACCCAAACCTCAGTGTTAAAAGAACGTAAGGAATTTAGTTCTCGAGTCAGTCCCTGATGGCGCTGACGTTCAATATATGACGTTCAGTATATCACACAGTTGCTATATATAGTAGTACCCCACCCTCCACTCGCTGTAGCTATATATATACATATATTCTATTCGTTTTACTTATTCTTTAGAATTTAAAGGATTCAACTCAGATAACTGTGAAACAAATTCTGAAATAATACATTTATTTAATAAGTTTGCGCGTTCGATATAATGCATGGATATATTGTATTACTACCTATTCTAATTATATACAAATAATGTGTTACAAACTATAAATATTATAACATATAGATAATTTTAATTGATAATTTTACTGATGATGATACTTTTTTCTGCACTGGGTGCATGTTCCTTATATGTGGCAACCTTCCTAGTTGCTCTTCTAAAGTCCTTCCGCATGGGCATCTTGGCATTATACGCTGTCCGGTTCATCTTCTCGTGGTTGTCGTTCCAGCTGCTACAGAACAGCTTTGCAATCGATTCTAAGGAATGAACAATGCCTAATATTATCAAAAGTACTACGCACTAAGATATAATACCTTCATAAGAGAGTATAGCACATTCATAATGGGAAACATAGAAAATATACTTGCTATAATTCCGTTGCTTCAATAAACGTCTCTTCTTGTTGATCCCTCGTTTCCTTGCTGAAAAAATGATACAATAATCTGTATTAACTGGAAACTTTTTATTTCTTAGCTTCCTATTTTTTACATCATAACAAAACCATGGCATATGTGCGCTTTACCGTTTTGAAATCAATTGTATACGTTGGCAAATTTGTTGACTTACTGTTAGACTGATTGCTGGTATCGATCTTATCTACGCTAGCAATCCTCTTCACATTTATCGGGTAAGCTTATTAACTTTGGATTTCCACACGTAACGATCCATTTCATTCACCGCGGGTTCGAATGTTTCGGAATACTGTAAAATTCCGATGTATGTACTTGACGTCTATCAAAATAATTTTTCGATCAAATTCGAGGATTCTCGTACACGCGGATAATGATTCTTTAGTAATAATTACTCTCGACCTCGAAGTATTTTACGACAGGGTTTTCGAATGTATGACGAAGATGCGCTCTCTTTAACGGTAGACGTAATTGCGAGAGAGGTCACTTTCTCGTTGCTCGGGGTGTCGCAGAGGCTGCCGTCTCCCCTATTGGCGGCCCGTGTTCTTATTTTGTAAAATGACCCACAAGGATGGCTTCCCGGTCGTAAAAACTACCACCATTATGCGCAACGTGGTAGATTTACAATCGGGAAGGCATCCTTGTGGGTCATTGTACGCCATCTACAAGTTGACCGCTGAAGGAACTAAGCACATACACATGCAATCGGGCACACACGCAAACATGGTTACTGAATCGCGTGTACGTGTACTTGATCGGAGAAAAGATATGCTATGAAAATGCACAAAGAAGTGACAAAAGAGGTTTTCACTATTTACCTATCATTCTATTTATTTCTATTTATTTTCCAGCAATGCAAGCGGGAGGGACTTAATTCTAAGTGAAAACAGAAGTTATATCTTTTAAATATTCTTTTTTTGTTGATATAAGTGAAACTTTTTTGTATGCTAGTTTTTGTACATTGTTTGCGTAAAAAATGGTACATTTGCCATGTGATCTATGATTGCATTTATGAGATTAGTCCATTTTTTAATAAATATCCTTGTCATTCTGCCCATAAATCAATCAAAATTGAAACATTGATTGTGTTTGGCATCCAAATATTGCTGTTACGTTACGCGTAACACTTACTAGGCCGAGCGGTATAGCCGAATCACGTACGTAACTCTGAATACTTAAAACTAATTTTGCTTCTACCGGGGCAGTCGCAGACACGATTGATTGGAAACGTGTTACTCTTAGACCTATACAGATCCTGATTGGCTGGTTGACATGACAATACACACACAGATAACATTCAACAAATAAAATAAATTAAAATAATAGTTACCTGGTAAAACTGAATATATTCAATTAATAAGATGTTACGAGCCGGGCGTGTTTCTTAAACGCGTTTGTTATTATGCCTTGGCATTGACAATTAGATATGCAAGTAGTGAACAAACAATCTGATACAGCTCGCCTGCACCCTCGAGTGCAGGGTGTACTGCTCAAACCGTTTTCTAAATACGTTACTAGGGATGGTATTAACCTGCAACAGTGTGCGAATACTCGAAAGTATTCGGTTTGCAGCCCAAGCTAATATCGTCCCTATTCGCGCCTAACCACGGTTGTCAACCTGTAACAGTGCGCGAATACTCGAATGTATCCGGTTTACAGCCCAAGTCGATACCGTCTTGATTTTAGTTTGCGCAAAGCTACAATAATAACCTGTAACAGTTTGCGAATACCCGAGAGTATTCGGTTTGCAGGCCAAGCTATTAATGTTCGAATTCCTGTACGCGCCTAACTACGATATGCAACCTGAAAACAGTGCGCGAATACTGGAAAGTATCCGGTTTGCAGCCCAAGTTAAATATCGTCTAGATTCTAATTTGCGCCAATGGTATGGTAATGTTACCGTTTTTCTAAGCTATATAGCTACGATAATGAACTTGAAAACAGTGCGCCAGTATCCTAAAATACTGGGTTTGCAGCCCAAGTGTTATCGTTCTGTTTCTATGTTATGTCGTGGAACGCGATGTCAAAACTCGTAACTTGTTTAATTCACTCCGAGCGGTAAGAGTGAATAGTTTGTGAGACGTTACTCAGTACTTCTATTCTTATATACAGTGGGTAAAATAAGTATTTGCACACCCGGTTTTTGTTAAATAACTCTACACAAAGAAGGGGGATACTGTTTCAAAATACTTTATTCGATAGCTTATTACAAGTGAAGAAAACGTATGTTAATAAGAATCTCAAAAAATTATCAACGAAAAAATAAATTAACAAAAACAGAAATTTCGTAGACAAATAAGTATTTGCACATCAACGCTTCCGTTAATAAGTTAGGGATAAATTGTGTAACAAAAGTTTTAATACTTTGTGTGCATACCGTTAGCATTTATGATCGCTTGCAATCTTCTTGGCATTGTTTCAATTAGTTTTTTGGTAGTTTCTGCTGGGATTTGTTGCCATTTATTGTATATTAATTTCTTCATATCTTCTTTGCTGGAAATATTCGTTTTTCTTAATTCCAAATCCAGTATATGCCATAAATTTTCAATCGGATTTACATCTGGTGATTGTGGTGGAGTTATTAGTCTTTTGGGAACATTGTACAGTAACCATTCCTTCGTTTTTTTGGCAGTATGCTTCGGGTCGTTGTCTTGCTGGAAGTGATACGTGTCCCTGATGTTTAATTTTGATGCACTTTGTGATAAATTATCACGCAATATATCAATGTATGCCAAAGCATTCATTGTGTTCTCAATAAAAGCGATGTTTCCAACTCCGTTTGATGCCATACAGCCCCAAACCATGACATGTCCGCCACCGTGTTTCACTGTGGTTTGCAAATTCTTCTGTTGCCATTCCGTATTAGGTCGTCGCCATACGAATTTTTTTCCATCCGACCCAAAAAGATTAAATTTACTTTCGTCCGAAAAAATTACGTTTTCCCAAAACTCCAACGGCTTGTCTACGTATGCTTTTGCAAACTCTAAGCGTTTCAACCTATTTCTTTCATTTATGAAGGGTTTTTTCCTTGCCGTTCTTCCACCCAGACCAACATTATGGAGAACATTTCTTACGGTTTGAGCACAAACAACTTTACCTGAAGTTGAAGCTATTTGGTTAGCTACAGATTGAGCACTTGTGAACGGTTCTTTGCTCACTTGTTTTATAATCTGTCGCCGATCTCTGTTAGATAGCAGTTTTGGCCGGCCTGATCGGCGTTTATTTTCTATACTACCGGTTTCCTTTTGCTTTATAATTACGTACCGAACGGTCGAAAAGTTTACATTTAATTTTTTACCAATTTGGCGATAACTATGACCTTCATTACGTAACAAAACGATTTTTTCCCGCGTGGATGTTGAAAGTTCAGATATTTTCGGCGACATGATTTCTCTGTGGATTATAATCGTCAACTAAACTTTCGAATGTTTACTAGACCATTTGCGTGAATGCTTTGTTTACATTTGTACTGTTTTCATTAAGCTAAGAACTTACCAATGTCGTTTTATAAGCACATTGATAATAGTAACGCTGATGTGCAAATACTTATTTGACTACGAAATTTCAATTTTTGTTAATTTATTTTTTCGTTGATAATTTTTTGAGATTCTTATTAACACTTTACCGACCGCTAGCGTTTCAACAGCATACGCACGTCCGACCGGGCACGGATTCGCTCTCGCCCCGGCTCTGTTCTGTTTAGAGTGTCACGCGGGGATGTCTGTGCGTGTTATGTGTTTAAATGAGATTGTCTGCTTTCTGTTATTATAGGAAAAGTATATTTAATGAAATCTTTTATTCTAATAATGTTATACTGTAACGCTAAATTATACTTATTTTATGTATTACAGTGGTTACTACACATAGGAAATAGTTAATATTTTTTTAAAGTATGATATCGTTCATAACATTCGCCTTTATGTAATGGAACTTCGCAAAATTTACAAACAAAACATGTTCTACTCCTTTTTTTATGAGCTGCACAAACTCTACATTGTCTTTGTGGTTGGACACTTCGACCACTTGTCACTATATTTATAAGTTTGTGTTTCTTCAAATTCGATAGTCTGCCGGGATGGTCTAATATGGGTGCTCCCCTTGTAAGTACAGGACTGGGCAGGTTGTTATCGTCTTCCGTACAATCATCTTCCGTTTCATTATCTTTCGTCCACGCAATTGCCACTTTGTGCAAGAAATTCTTATATGTAATATTTTTTCCATTTAGCACTGTGTATGCTTTGAATGAATTGAATAGTGCACAATTGATGAAAAACATTACAACGCGTTTTGTCCATTTTTTTGTTTTTCGGAAAATGGAATAATATGAGAGATATTGGTCCGCGCGATCTACGCCCTTCATATATTTATTATAATTTATGATCGAATTAGGCTTTTGTATCAGGGCTGCTGATCTTCTGCTTCTGCTTGTGGATTCCATCAATTGTGCAGAATGTATAGTAGAGATCATGTTGACATTTCTTTTGCCATTATTCCACACTTCTAACAAGATTTGACCATTCCTGCGAAATTCGTATTGTCCTCTTGAAAGCCGTAATGTTCGCAATGATTTAGGAAGACCTCTATTTTTACGAATGGTTCCACACACTCTTATTTTATTTTTTAGGAGAATTCTAGCCATTTTTACACTATTGTAATAATTGTCTTGATAAACCTCGTGCCACACGTTTTTATATGGTTTAATAACCATTAAGACCGTGTCTTCCAATTTATTTCCGTCTGCGGCATAAACGTGAAAATTACATATATAACCTGTGACAGCTTCACACACCACTCTCACAAGTATTCCATATTTAGTAATTTTTGCGGGATTATACGTCCTAATCGAGAGTCTGCCCCGCCACGGGATTATACATTCATCCAAAGATAGTTGTTGACATGGTTTATACACGTCAGTAAATTTTCGCCGTAAATAGTCAATCACAGGTTGGATTTTAGCAAGCCTATGTGAATTGTGCGGTATGTTGTTATTGTCCGAAAAATGCCAGCTCTGCATAATTTGCACAAATCTGTTTCGGCTCATTGTTTGTGAGAAGAATGGAGTTTCAATAGTTCGATCAGTTGACCAGTAATCATATACAACGTCTTTTTTTATTTGTCCCATTAGAACTATTAGTCCTAAAAACTTCTTCAGTTCAGGTACCGTGATATCAGTCCATTTTTTTGTTTTTGATGAAGTTTTATATCTTTCCATGACCTGGTAATGATATCGGTTGGATTCTATCACCAAGTGTTCGAAAAAGTCGTTTCCAATAAATAAATTGACACTGTCCATAATATTCTCTGGAGAACTTGGCATAATTTTTATCCCAGGGCTGCCTTCGAACGGTTCCAGAATTACTGCCCTGTCATTCGTCGACCATACCTCATCGTCATTTTCATTGTTATTCACATCGTTTTCGATAATATTTATTTCATCTTCCTCTGAATCAGTGTATATTAATGGCAATACACACCTTCGTCTCCGAATTATGATATCGCTACTATCACTGTCTTCACCACTATCACTCTCTGAATAACTGTCAGGACAGTCTGACAAATCATCTAAATAAAACTCTCCGGTGTCACTTTTTTCAGTCATTGTGTTGTGTAATCATTCACCCATGTGGCAGAAAGAGCCTGTGATAGAGCCTTGTAAGTAACAGAGCTATATCACATTGCGGTGAATAGGTGTAGAGGAGCACAATCATTCAATATCAACGAGGAATCAGAGCGAAAGCAAATATCTATTATAAATAATCCAATGAAAGCGGTAGTAAAGTGTATAATGCGGTTAGATCTCAAATCTTGTGGAGGTAAGCAAGACGCGGTGAAGCTACGATTATTCAAATAGAGATTCATGGCGAATTCCGTTACGCGCGGTACGAGAAGAAAGGATTCCGATATCGAATGTTGCCACATGAGTGAGATTCGCGGTGAGGAATCTGGTGTGTCTGGAATAGTCAATAACAGAGCAATTAATGAGCCACAAAAATAGGAGGTTTATTATAGTAATAAAAGACCATACCTAGCGGTGCGTATAATATACAATAGAGCTCGGCGGTTCCGATAAGAGAGTTGAGCTCTCGTCAATTCCTTATCAATATTAATATTCGAGCTCTTTTCGCCTCACTATGCTTCGAGCTAGAGCTACTTAACGATTACTTGCGGTAATTACAAGGATCGGCGGTGAACACTTTGATATACAATAACTCCGTGTGCACACGGTAACGCAGAAACCAATAATGGCGATCGATATGCCAACGGAAAATCATGAAGAACAGAGTTCATAAAGTTACAAGATTCGCCCTGCTCTCATGAAAATGCGTGCGTGCGGAGCGGGCCTGAGGTGACAGCAGGCTGATTATTGGCTAATTGGGCGATAAGCGCCCTCTGACGCTGACGGCGGTACGCGTGATCGATGCGGATAGAGAATCAATATTAGGCGGCTCGACGCCGCCTAACCTCACGCGGTGCGGTGCCCCAGAGAGGGCACTGCGATGCTAATTACCGAACATTCCGCCCGCCATCAGCAACAGCGTTGATGATTAAACCCTTTCTCGCGCTTCTTGAGGTTGGGGTTGTACGCGGTCCTTCAGAGTTCTTGATTCTCTGGAGCTGGTGTAGGAGCTGGCAAGACAGCGAGCTTAGAGATAGGTCTCTTCATTGTAGAGGTGGCTGTCTTGAGAGTAACCACCCTGGTGAGCCCGTCTTGTCCAGGGTGGAGCGCCATTATTCTGGCGAGCGGCCACTTGGATGGTGGAAACCTTTCATCGGTTATTCGCACCAAGGAGCCCACTGCGGAACTAGATCTTCCAAGGGCCTAGAGTTCAACACTGTCTCAACTTGGACCAGAAGAGTCGTAAATTCTTCAAAGTTGAGCGCAGCGGCGGTGATCCTCGAGAGATGGTACTTTATAAATTTAACTGCAGCTTCCCATTTATCTCCCATGTAAGGGGGTGCAGGCGGATTAGATCGCCGGGTAATGCGATCCTGGGCGAAGAGCTCGGCGAGCTTCGGAGACTCCTGTGTCCCTCGAGAGAAAAGCCGCTTGTTCTCAGCGGCTTCTCCAGTGAAATTGGTGCCACCGGCTTGTAATATTCATCGTACTCTATAAAATATTCTATTACTTTTTTCGCAATTCCTTCAAATAGAATATCATAATTTTTGTCGTCAGGACATATATTTACCGGAGTGATAGACGACCAGAATATTTGACCTATATCAGATGTGAAACATTTCATTTTATCATAAGGGATGGTGTAAAAAAAATGTTGTGTAATCATTCACCCATGTGGCAGAAAGAGCCTGTGATAGAGCCTTGTAAGTAACAGAGCTATATCACATTGCGGTGAATAGGTGTAGATGAGCACAATCATTCAATACCAACGAGGAATCAGAGTGAAGCAACTATCTATTGTGAATAATCTAAGAAATGCGGTGATATTGTATAAGCGGTGAGATCTCAATTCTTGCGGAGGTTCGACAAGACGCGGCGAAGCTACAATTATTCAAACAGACAAGCATGGCGGTTACCGTTACGCGGGTATAAGAACAAAGGATTCCGATATTGAATGTTGCCACATGAGTTGGATTCGCGGTGAGGAATCTGGTGTGTCTGGAATAGTCAATAACAGAGCAATTAACAGGTAACAGGGTAGATTTATTCTAATAATCAATAATCATACCTAGCGGTGAGTACAATTTGTACAGTAGAGCTCGGCGGTTTCCTACGAGATAACGCTCGTCTTATCCTTATATTAACTAATATTAAAGAGCTCTGGACACCTCACTATGCGTCTTAATATTACGCTCTTAATGAACGCTGCGGTGGTAGATTATCAGCGGTGAACACAAGAAAAATACAATAGAACAACTACACGTGTGCACACGATGACTCAAAAACCAATAATGGCGATCGATCGACGCCAACGGAAAATCATGAAGAACAGAGTTCATAAAGTTACAAGATTCGCCCTGCTCTCATGAAAATGCGTGCGTGCGGAGCGGGCCTGAGGTGACAGCAGGCTGATTATTGGCTAATTGGGCGATAAGCGCCCTCTGACGCTGACGGCGGTACGCGTGATCGATGCGGATAGAGAATCAATATTAGGCGGCTCGACGCCGCCTAACCTCACGCGGTGCGGTGCCCCAGAGAGGGCACTGCGATGCTAATTACCGAACATTCCGCCCGCCATCAGCAACAGCGTTGATGATTAAACCCTTTTCTCGCGCTTCTTGAGGTTGGGGTTGTACGCGGTTCTTCAGAGTTCTTGATTCTCTGGAGCTGGTGTAGGAGCTGGCAAGACAGCGAGCTTAGAGATAGGTCTCTTCATTGTAGAGGTGGCTGTCTTGAGAGTAACCACCCTGGTGAGCCCGTCTTGTCCAGGGTGGAGCGCCATTATTCTGGCGAGCGGCCACTTGGATGGTGGAAACCTTTCATCGGTTATTCGCACCAAGGAGCCCACTGCGGAACTAGATCTTCCAAGGGCCTAGAGTTCAACACTGTCTCAACTTGGACCAGAAGAGTCGTAAATTCTTCAAAGTTGAGCGCAGCGGCGGTGATCCTCGAGAGATGGTACTTTATAAATTTAACTGCAGCTTCCCATTTATCTCCCATGTAAGGGGGTGCAGGCGGATTAGATCGCCGGGTAATGCGATCCTGGGCGAAGAGCTCGGCGAGCTTCGGAGACTCCTGTGTCCCTCGAGAGAAAAGCCGCTTGTTCTCAGCGGCTTCTCCAGTGAAATTGGTGCCACCGGCTTGTAATATTCATCGTACTCTATAAAATATTCTATTACTTTTTTCGCAATTCCTTCAAATAGAATATCATAATTTTTGTCGTCAGGACATATATTTACCGGAGTGATAGACGACCAGAATATTTGACCTATATCAGATGTGAAACATTTCATTTTATCATAAGGGATGGTGTAAAAAAAATGTTGTGTAATCATTCACCCATGTGGCAGAAAGAGCCTGTGATAGAGCCTTGTAAGTAACAGAGCTATATCACATTGCGGTGAATAGGTGTAGATGAGCACAATCATTCAATACCAACGAGGAATCAGAGTGAAGCAACTATCTATTGTGAATAATCTAAGAAATGCGGTGATATTGTATAAGCGGTGAGATCTCAATTCTTGCGGAGGTTCGACAAGACGCGGCGAAGCTACAATTATTCAAACAGACAAGCATGGCGGTTACCGTTACGCGGGTATAAGAACAAAGGATTCCGATATTGAATGTTGCCACATGAGTTGGATTCGCGGTGAGGAATCTGGTGTGTCTGGAATAGTCAATAACAGAGCAATTAACAGGTAACAGGGTAGATTTATTCTAATAATCAATAATCATACCTAGCGGTGAGTACAATTTGTACAGTAGAGCTCGGCGGTTTCCTACGAGATAACGCTCGTCTTATCCTTATATTAACTAATATTAAAGAGCTCTGGACACCTCACTATGCGTCTTAATATTACGCTCTTAATGAACGCTGCGGTGGTAGATTATCAGCGGTGAACACAAGAAAAATACAATAGAACAACTACACGTGTGCACACGATGACTCAAAAACCAATAATGGCGATCGATCGACGCCAACGGAAAATCATGAAGAACAGAGTTCATAAAGTTACAAGATTCGCCCTGCTCTCATGAAAATGCGTGCGTGCGGAGCGGGCCTGAGGTGACAGCAGGCTGATTATTGGCTAATTGGGCGATAAGCGCCCTCTGACGCTGACGGCGGTACGCGTGATCGATGCGGATAGAGAATCAATATTAGGCGGCTCGACGCCGCCTAACCTCACGCGGTGCGGTGCCCCAGAGAGGGCACTGCGATGCTAATTACCGAACATTCCGCCCGCCATCAGCAACAGCGTTGATGATTAAACCCTTTTCTCGCGCTTCTTGAGGTTGGGGTTGTACGCGGTTCTTCAGAGTTCTTGATTCTCTGGAGCTGGTGTAGGAGCTGGCAAGACAGCGAGCTTAGAGATAGGTCTCTTCATTGTAGAGGTGGCTGTCTTGAGAGTAACCACCCTGGTGAGCCCGTCTTGTCCAGGGTGGAGCGCCATTATTCTGGCGAGCGGCCACTTGGATGGTGGAAACCTTTCATCGGTTATTCGCACCAAGGAGCCCACTGCGGAACTAGATCTTCCAAGGGCCTAGAGTTCAACACTGTCTCAACTTGGACCAGAAGAGTCGTAAATTCTTCAAAGTTGAGCGCAGCGGCGGTGATCCTCGAGAGATGGTACTTTATAAATTTAACTGCAGCTTCCCATTTATCTCCCATGTAAGGGGGTGCAGGCGGATTAGATCGCCGGGTAATGCGATCCTGGGCGAAGAGCTCGGCGAGCTTCGGAGACTCCTGTGTCCCTCGAGAGAAAAGCCGCTTGTTCTCAGCGGCTTCTCCAGTGAAATTGGTGCCACCGGCTTGTAATATTCATCGTACTCTATAAAATATTCTATTACTTTTTTCGCAATTCCTTCAAATAGAATATCATAATTTTTGTCGTCAGGACATATATTTACCGGAGTGATAGACGACCAGAATATTTGACCTATATCAGATGTGAAACATTTCATTTTATCATAAGGGATGGTGTAAAAAAAATGTTGTGTAATCATTCACCCATGTGGCAGAAAGAGCCTGTGATAGAGCCTTGTAAGTAACAGAGCTATATCACATTGCGGTGAATAGGTGTAGATGAGCACAATCATTCAATACCAACGAGGAATCAGAGTGAAGCAACTATCTATTGTGAATAATCTAAGAAATGCGGTGATATTGTATAAGCGGTGAGATCTCAATTCTTGCGGAGGTTCGACAAGACGCGGCGAAGCTACAATTATTCAAACAGACAAGCATGGCGGTTACCGTTACGCGGGTATAAGAACAAAGGATTCCGATATTGAATGTTGCCACATGAGTTGGATTCGCGGTGAGGAATCTGGTGTGTCTGGAATAGTCAATAACAGAGCAATTAACAGGTAACAAGGTAGATTTATTCTAATAATCAATAATCATACCTAGCGGTGAGTACAATTTGTACAGTAGAGCTCGGCGGTTTCCTACGAGATAACGCTCGTCTTATCCTTATATTAACTAATATTAAAGAGCTTTGGACACCTCACTATGCGTCTTAATATTACGCTCTTAATGAACGCTGCGGTGGTAGATTATCAGCGGTGAACACAAGAAAAATACAATAGAACAACTACACGTGTGCACACGATGACTCAAAAACCAATAATGGCGATCGATCGACGCCAACGGAAAATCATGAAGAACAGAGTTCATAAAGTTACAAGATTCGCCCTGCTCTCATGAAAATGCGTGCGTGCGGAGCGGGCCTGAGGTGACAGCAGGCTGATTATTGGCTAATTGGCCGATAAGCGCCCTCTGACGCTGACGGCGGTACGCGTGATCGATGCGGATAGAGAATCAATATTAGGCGGCTCGACGCCGCCTAACGCGGTGCGGTGCCCCAGAGAGGGCACTGCGATGCTAATTACCGAACACATTGCGAACGGTAAATTTTTCCAAACGATATAACTCTGTAGCAAGTTACAAAGCAAAGCAACGCAACTAACGCCATTGAGCAACATAACATAACGATTGACTTAAGGATTAACACAAAATAATCGGTCGATAAGCGTCGGCGACGAAAAGCCTATTTATCGGCTACCGGTCGGTAAGCGTTGGCGACGAAAAGCCTATTAATAGGCTACCGGTCGTTAATGTGTTAACATACGTTTTCTTCACTTGTAATAAGCTATCGAATAAAGTATTTTGAAACAGTATCCCCCTTCTTTGTGTAGAGTTATTTAACAAAAACCGGGTGTGCAAATACTTATTTTACCCACTGTATATTCGTTAGGAAAAGTATTAATCCAGTTTAAAATAAAGTTTGAAACAATTTTAAATTAAAAATACTCTGGTATATTCTTAAATCAAAAGAAGTTTACAATAAAAAGTCTTTGGTCAATTTACAGTACTTGTTTAGTGTTCTGTGTAATAGAAGAGAAAGAAAAGAAGTAATAGAATATAATATAACGGTACTTAGTGAGACGAAGTTTACCCTTGGGCAGTGACGATTTACGATCTCCTTTGTACGTTATAGTCAAAAGCCTAAGCTTCGAGTTGACTCTAACGCCTGAGTATTGCGGGGGAAATTCAAGACTAAACGAGTTTAAAACTGCCGTAAGAAAACGCGTACGCTTCTATGGTTGAAATTATTCTTCAAAAGCAACTAATCCAATATCGCTATGTACTGCTCGAATGTCTAACTGGGAAGAACCCGCGAGGTCCTGAAAACCTCGTCTTATATAGGTTTATCGGTGTAGGGGCGGTTGCGATAAGGACCAAAATTTGGTAGTGGGATGGATGATGTGGTCCATACGGAAAAGGTTTAGGGAAAGTGACGTAACTGCTGCGGGAGTGTATCAGCATTGTAGGCGAGTATAATGCACGGCTCTATGGATAGGTTAAAGGGAGAGAGTGAGAAAGTATCGTAGGACACGGTGTAACCGGGAGCGCCGGTTACAACGGGTCGTAGGGCACTTAAGGTATCTACAAAGAGGGGTCCTTTGCAGGCAACTCGCGACTGTTTTAAGGAAAGGCGAAAACTTTATGCTCTATGCTCTATGCGTTTAAAATAAAATTATAAAGGCGCCTTCTTGTCGCCAAGTTTAAATTCGAGAGCCGAAAAATTCGGTTCGACGGATGTCTCCGTACCACTCGAGTCACGCGAAAAGTACTCCTAAAGATGAGTTTGCATTAGGATCATGATTTGGTAAAAAACCGCTAATAAGCTCAAAGAGTCTCTCTTGGTCTAACACGAGGGAGATTGAGGAAGAATCAAGGAAGATTTTTTATAATTCCAACCAGGACAGCGATTATTCGCCATGGAGGCGAGGATCAACGAAATACAGCGCAAGATAGAATTGGCTCGCGCAATGCACGCCGCCCTGAACGCCAAGAAATCCAAAATCAAGGATCTTATGGACGGCATTGAGGCATGGACAGACGGGATCTGGCATGAATTGAACCAGGTCCAGGAAGAAGATGATAAGAAAAAGGCACTCTTGATAGAGAAGATCAGGTATCTGAAGAAGATCGACGAAAAGGAGAAACACCTTCGCGCGATACCGTCGCGACAGGGTCGCGTAATAAGAGAATTCATACAAGAAACCTATGAACCCAGGGATGGGAGGTATCATGATTCCCCGTCCACCTCGCAAAGCGAGACTTCAGGAAGCCGACCAGTATCAGCATTGGCTGAAGTGTTGATCAACGAAGCAACGATCGCCCGCCAAAAGACGATGTCAATTTTGGATGTAAGCTTCAGGGAAGCAGGGGAAACCCCGAGGAACACGCCCGTATATGAGGATGTAACAATAGAGGAGGAAAAAGGGGCAGATCTATTACGTCTCGTGATTGCGGAAGACGCACCAACAGTCGAAGGTAAGCCGAAAAGATGTGAGGAAGAAAACTTGCCGATACGTTTTATTACGACGGAGGACACACCAATAACTGACGAGGATCCCGATGTAAAAAGAATTAAGGAACGACCGCAATCAGCGCAAGAAGATGAGTCTATCGATGAACGGAAACCATCCATAATGCCGTGGACGACCACGGTGTCAGACGGTAACCGGATGGAGACATCGATGATTACGGAGGACTCCGACTGGATGGAGGAACTTACGAAGAATGCAGAAGATGCCCCAAGGACGCCGACGCCATTAAAGACGTCAATCTACCAGGGGCACGAGGTGGATGTAGCCGAGGTAACGCTCACTACAGCGAAGATTTTAACTCCGCAAGAGCCAAAAGAAAAGGAAAAGACACTTGGTAGCATTACGGCCACGCTCAAGCCATGCAGTATCAAATTGATTAAATTTGAGATGCCGAAGGTAAACACAGGATCGACACGAAAAATCGCACACACCACCGACAGTACCATATCCGCAATAACCATCACGCAAAGCGGAAGGATAATAAAGAAACCTATCAATTATGGGGAAATAATTGATATGCGGCCAGACGATGAGGCCGAAAATGAGCAGAGCGAGGAAGAAGAAAAAATACCACTCCGTTATGTGAAAGGACCAATGCGATCGCTAGTGGATGATTGGAAGCCGAAAAACGCGGCACGTCACGAAAAAGTACTGAAGGGCCGGAAAAGACGACGACGCGCACGTAAGCGCCACCCACCGTCCGCAAATGCAGCAGCTGCATCGAAGGAGGTGCAGATTCAAACAAAAACCCTGATGCCAAAGGTAGTGAATGATCGCGAAGTGGATGACGGTCCAAGCGATTTGAGCGTGCAAAAGCTCCTCGACACAACAGGCAGACAAGTGCCGATTAGGAAGCAAGAAGTACTCTTAGCGGAGCTAGAATTACAGCCTGTGAAGGAACAGGTAGATGAAAAAAAACACGAGCCAGTTAGTAAAATAACGGAATCAATTTTGCGACGAATGCTGCAAGACGGAGCAATAATCCAGGCAAGCATTTCGCCGGAATTCTTTGAGAGAGCTGATGTGTTGTTCATACCGCCAAGGATGAAGCTTGAAGCAGAAGAGGTGTTACAAGCACAAAGCACGCCCAGAATTCTGAGTGATATTTGTATGCCAAATACAAATACCAAACACAGGGATCACACGTATCATCGGGATCCTATTCAAGAGACTGCAGGACCATCCACTCAGAAAGGATGAAGAATGCCACCGTCACAAAGTAAAATCTCCACGTGCCACCGAGAGAGGCTCGTGAGCATTTTAAAGGACAGATGTGACCGGCGGCATTATTTTTCCATTTATAATAATGTAATAATACCATTGTTGAAGAATGTCATTGTAAGATTTCGTTTTTAGCCTTTGTATATTTTTTTCGTGATCTCAATATATTTTTTATACAGCTCACACGGTCGAGCATTATTTGTGACCGGCAGCGTAGATCAAAATTAAACATTGTCAAAAAGTCAGAAATATCGTAATAATAACGATATGTAGCGACCAGCAGTCACAGGCTTCAGCCGCGCCACCTAGATTGGATTTGTCTATGCCTTTTGAATTATTTCTCCAGCTGTTACTGCGGTCACGCCAGGGGTGGCGATCTCCCCTCTTAGCGGACGGTGTCACTATTTTGGACGCCACCTAGAGCATCGAACAGAATTGGAACTAAAATCCAATACGCACATACACATTCACACAAGCACACACACACATCGCTACGAATCACGTACATTGTGACGTTGCAGAATTGGCACGTCCCAAATTGGGTGACCCCCCCCCCCCCCCCCCACGCTAGGGTAGAAACCTCGCGATACCGCTACCGAAATCGTCGCGATACCGCGACTATTAGTTAACGCGATACCGTACAGAGAATATCCGCGATACCGGCATCATAGGAGCTACCGCCATAGGGACCGTCGCGATACCGCGATGAGTAGAATTGACGCGATACGGATAGGGAATCGCGTTCAAACGGGCATCGGCAGCTTACCGAAATTCAGAGTAGGGAAAGAGTAGGGGAGCCGCTAGCGAGCGGCTCCGAACTCGCGCGAATATTACCGATCGCGCCGCAGTCAGACGGCAAGACAGCCGATACCGAGCGGCCACGAGCTTAGGCGGACGTCGCCGATAATTTCTACGATGGCGACCGCTGCTCGAGCTGTGTCGAGTAGCGAGGAGATGCGCCGAGGTACGGCGCGCACCGGCAGACGCGAGGACCCCCGAACTGCTCCGTGAAGACCCGACGAGCCCTCGGAGAACGCACGGCACCAGGGGTGCCGCGCAACCTCGCAGCGAGGCGCCGCATGGAGGGGAGACATCGCGGGCACCCACGCATCCACCGGCGTGGATCGGAGGGACGGCGAGGGGTCAGAGACCCACCTCCGGGGGAGACTCGCCGTGCCCTCCACGATTTCGCGGCCAGGGGCCGCCACGCCGGGCAGATGCCATCCCGAAGGAAGCAGGAAGACTCGAGGGGGGATCGTCCAGGCTCCCTTTCGCGGCGGGCAGGCGCATCCCGGGGGGATGCGGCCGTATACCTGCGGGGGAGGCCTGGAGATTCCGATTTCCGGAGGACGCCTGCTGCGGGACCACCAGCCACTATCCGGGGGATAGCAAGGGGCAGTCGGGGGGAAAATTCGAAAATGCCGGTGAAAATTCGCGGGGACCAGCCGGGGCGCCCGCAAGATGCGCCGCTGGTCCCACGACCAATTAGGCGACGTTCCGCTAGAAGTGAGGGAGCGAGGATGCGGAAGTAGGACCGCTCCTCACTTCTGCTCACTTCGCCTAGGGCCGTCGTAGCGTGCGAGCGTTTTAGTTACCGTACCGTAGTCTGTTAGATTTTACCGTTGAATTGTAATTTCGGGTCGCAAAGGACCATTATCGTTGTATCGTATCGGGATGCATTGTTAAGGAATTGTTCGTAACTGCGCCGCCGAAAGTGTCCTGCGAGACAGAGGGCCAAGGGCCGATATCGTAACGGACCCTGTAAGAGAACCTCGCAAGGTAAGCTGCCGTTTAACCGCGTTTAACCGTCACCGGGATATGACGAGCGTGCGGCCCACCGCCTGGGCGAAGTCACTTAGATTAAGGATCCGGCGTTTCCCGCGGAGAACAACGAGCGCGGTGATTCCAGCTCGGTGTTAACCGGTATCGCGTACCGTTCGAAAATAAACGTCTTATCGCATCAATTACACCGTACCCGCTGAGCTCCCGAATTTATTTATTTTATCCTGGTCTCGACCTTACCTGACCGTTACCGCCTTCCGCATGCCCGCTACACCCCGCCCCTCTACCATTAGGGTCGCGAGCTAGCCCGTAGGCCAACGGTCCGTCCGAGGGTTCATCGGTCGTCTCGCGCATTTCGAATCCTTTGGTACTTTAGGGTCAAAAGTACCTGGCGCCCATCTGGCAATTATCGCGACTAATATCGAAAAGGACCGATAGACCCCCGGCCGAAGTTGTGGCGTAGCTTCTCTGTCGAGGACGAGAGAAAAGCCGTCACAATACATTGAAGGATGACAGGCAACCGTTACATTTTATTTTTCCTTATAAAATTAGATTAACCCGCGTGCACCATTTTTTAAGAAAAGATGTTGCGAATGCACACGCAAACCTATCCGAGTTCCGACAATTCTGCTGCAGGCGTCCAAAATGCGATATGTCAATATTAAATGTAATGGTTGATTGTAATTGCTCTAATATTTTTTCCGTCAAAAATATTGTGGGCATATGGTCCGTTAATACTGAAATCAGTCCGTTAATATGTTGGTGTAGCGAAACCGTACCTTAAATGCGAAAGAGATCTGGGAGTCTCACGTGCGTGGGTTTTGGGATAATACCTTTAGTAATATATTACCAAAATAAAACACTGCAATAAAACATTGGATAATTGCGAGCGGGGTTATGCAAATATTGTTTTACCACAGATAAAGGAAAGAGATTTGTTTTGTTACATGTTTGTACCATAGTATATTTCCTTGTGTATTGCAGAATATAGTATTGTTTTACCAGATATATTAAAACCTTACTTATCATTACCATATCTGATCCTTGCATGTACCACGTGAAGCATAAGCCGAAATTAGATAGGATTCGGGAAAATGATCGAACATAGGTTTCGATTCAAATCGTTTGAGCACAACGGTTGCCGTAGTATATTTTTGGCGAACGACGCCATTTTATCATTCCGTGTTATCCCTAAGGAAGTACGAGGATTAATTAGCATAGAGCCTAGAGTCACGCGTTACTGCTTTAATACTTTGAAATCGTGTACCCGATAGTAGACACGCATGCTAGCGTAGATAGATTCAAATCGCGCAGCAGTGATTGATTCAGTATAATATAAAGTGTAGTCGATAGATCACAGTCCGCGGACTGTAGATCGTCCGAATCACGCCCCGAGTGTTAATGCATAGAGTTGCCGCACGCTCATACGGAGATGCGTCTTTACACGTGTTAGATGGGATAGGTCACTCGATATTGTTTAGTAATCTGATATATTTAAAGAAAGGTGTGTTCAAACTGCACGATACTCGCGACTAGAAATACAGTCACGAAGTATTATATGCACCTAGAGTGGAGTATTATACCTTGAGTGGAAACGCACTAGGGAGTTTTGGTTAGGGTTCCAACGGCGTACCCTAGATGCCGTGTTCGCGTTCATAAATTTATGTGTACGAGATCTACAGTAAATCAAGGGGCAAACACGGTTACTTTCTAAGGCAGTTTGGATATTAGCTGTGCGTAATTATTAAGTAATATCCTGGCGGCCGTATCTTCTACTTACATACATACTATGACGTGTTCGGAGTATGACTTCAGCGTTAACCAATCAACGCCAACATATGCGCTCCATCTACGGTCGCGGGAAATTTTTCGGAACTAATCACGAATGTCGCAAACTTCGGTCTGAGTTGCAACTTGCAACCCATTGGGTACATAGTTGGCAATTATTTGAAAATATTACCAATATACATAGTGTTAAAGCAATGCTAAAGTTACTCGTCAAACGCAAAAAGCAATGTGTAAAAGTATAAACAGTCCACCGAAAGCTAAATTTATATTTATCGTTTGACACGTTATAAACAGTGAAGGTAAACGAGGTTCAAAGATTACCCTTACTCTCTATATTAAAAGTGCAAGGACTTGATTAACAATTTTAAAAATTGCCTTCTTTTATTTGTAGTCCCATATTAAATATTGTTAGGAATATATTATATTATTATTGTCCTCTTAGTTCATTTTTATCAAAACGTGCATATAACCTAAAATTTTGGAAGATAATGTCTTCTTCCATGTATTGCTAACATTAACAGTGATGAGAAACATTGGGATTGGACTATGGCTCGTAATCGAGGAATAATATGTTTCCGTCATTGCCACACAAACAACATATTCTGTAAAACTGTTCCCGAAGAATGTCCAACCTGCCATTCGTGCATCACAAGTTATACGTTACAGCCATTTGTCATTCCATATCCATACACAAATGCGGCTCATCAACCAACTACAATTGTTATTAGACCGTCCCAAGGCAGTTTCAATGATTATAATACTACAAGCGATCTACACATCGGAATAGTGAATTCCAATGGAATTGTTTTTGAATTTGATAAAGAAGGATTAATTACAAATGATTTTTCGAAGTGGATGGATTGCATTAGTTTTAAAATAGTTCCATCATCTTGGGATTGTCATTGGGACGAGACATTAGAATTAATGTTAAAAGATGATAAGTGGAAGCTTTGGAACTATGATGAATGTGGAATGAATTGTTTCAGTTTTGTTATAGAGTTTATAAATTATTTGAATTACCCAGGTATGAGATTTATAAGTAAAGAGGATGTCTGTGATAGATTACTATTACATAAAATTCAGGATGCAGTTAAATATAATTCTTTGTACAAATGTTTAGAAAACAATGAATATTTTGTATCAAAGTGAAGAAGTTATCGTATGAATACATAGTATGTCTATTTTTATACATTGGTTGTACGAATTTTACTATAACGTTCCATAAGTCGCAAAACATGTATCTCCTTGATAGAATAAGTATGAATAATTATGTAATCGTGTATAGTATACGTTATTAGTTTATGTATGTCATTCACTTTAATAAAATAAATGTAGAAACTGTGGTAAAAGAATTATTTCACATTCTCTTTCTGCCTAGGATATCTTAAGAATGAAATGGGTCTCAACAAAATCAGATTACCTCTGTTTAATATATACCATCAACCAAGATTCCTGCAGTTTGTTAGGAATGAATCATCTGACAATGGTCAAAATAGATTTGACGTTATTGTAGTTGGTGGAGGTCATGCTGGAACAGAAGCTTCCGCAGCTGCAGCGAGAATGGGTGCAAAAACATTGTTAGTCACTCATAAAAAAAGTACAGTAGGTATGCATCGTATGTCGTTAATCTTCTCTATTATTCACTATAAATATCAGTAAGGTTTGTGATTTATAGGAGAAATGTCATGTAATCCTTCTTTTGGCGGTATTGGAAAGGGAAATCTCATGAGAGAAGTTGATGCATTAGATGGGCTTTGTTGCCGTATATGTGATTTGTCAGGAATTCATTATAAGATATTAAATAAGCGTAAAGGACCTGCTGTGTGGGGATACAGGGCACAGATTGATAGAAATTTATATAAGGAACATCTTCAGCAAGAATTGTTCAATTTACCAGGATTACATGTCTGTGAATCTTCGGTCGAAGACTTGATTATCAACGAAGATTTTCCTAATTGCCATGGAATAATTCTTAGTAAGCATATAATTTCTGTTTCATTAGAAAATAAGTTTATGTTGAATGATGTAGTTGCAAAGTTATAAGAATCACTTTTCAGGAGATGGAACAAAAATCATGAGCGAAGCAGTTGTCATTACAACAGGAACATTTTTAAAAGGTCAAATCAACATTGGTTTGGAAAAAAGACCTGCTGGTAGACTTGGTGACGAACCCAGCATAGGATTAGCCGATACATTAGCAAGAATAGGATTTAGAATGGGAAGATTAAAAACAGGTAACTGTCACACCCTTCACCCAATTCATGTCATGAATCTATATTATTTGTTGTTATATTTTAGGTACTCCACCACGTTTAGACGGAACAACTATCGATTATTCAAAATGTTCACCAATGTATCCGGATGAAGTACCTACACCATTCTCGTTCATGAACAAAACCGTTTGGTTACCAGCAGAAAAACAGTTACCGTGTTACCTGACCTACACAAACGAAAGTGTTGGAAAAGTCGTAAAAGATAACATGCACTGCAATTTGCATGTGACTGAGGAAATAACTGGTCCGCGATATTGCCCCAGCCTAGAAAGTAAAGTTTTAAGGTTCGGATCGAATGATCATCAAATTTGGCTAGAACCGGAAGGACTAGACTCTTCTTTAATATACCCAGCTGGATTATCATGCACACTTCCAGCCGAGAAACAAGAGGAACTGATCAAATGTATTTCAGGATTAGAAAACGCGAAAATGGGTTAGCGGCTTTTCAATAACGTCACTTAATTTCTAATTACTTTGTGCAAAGTTTACACACTCATTTATTACACAGTTAAACCTGGTTATGGTGTCGAGTACGATTACATCGATCCCAGAGAATTAACTTTCCAATTGGAAACGAAAAAGATTCCTGGATTATTTCTGGCCGGTCAAATCAACGGTACAACGGGTTACGAAGAAGCAGCCGCACAAGGTATTATAGCAGGAGTTAACGCAGCAGCTAAAGTAACTATCGTTTAATCGCATCATCCAAATTTTGCGAATTAGTTATCGAGAGGCAAGGTCTTGTCTCGGGCCAAGTACGAGTACGCGAGAACTAGACCTTGGTTCTCTTCCGGAAAGAATCTACATTTCACAATTATGTTTCGATAGATTCTCAAAAGAAAACCATTAGCAATAAGTCGAACGGAAGGATACATCGGCGTTCTTATCGATGATCTCATTACTCAAGGCACGAATGAGCCATACAGAATGTTTACGAGTCGCGCCGAATTTCGCTTATCATTACGGCCAGACAATGCGGATCAGAGACTCACGAAAAAGGGTTACGAAACGGGTTGTGTGTCCGAAGAAAGAATGGCGAAGACAGAAAGACTTCTTTCGAAAATAGATGAAACTATACAATTACTCAAAAACGATGAACGTTCGTTTACTCAGTGGAAAAAATTGCTTGGTCTTGAAAGAAGTAAAAATGTCTCTTGCAAATCTGCTTTCGATATATTGAGTTTGATTAGCGAAAATATAACTCTCAAGCAGATAGCCGCAGCTGTACCAGAACTTTCCGAAAATGTTGTGGACGATCCGATTGTAGTGCAAAGAGTTCAGGTTTGTTCCTACATAATATAAATTTTGACTATCATCATTTTATGCTCGTAGAGTAAAGGAAATAGATCAGATGCGCGGTATCGCGATTGATACCAATAAACGAAATCAGCACGGATTCATTGCCAGTTGTTATGATCAATCAATTGATCTTCTAGATAGAGGCGATTTATGCGAAAGCTATAGCGGGACAACAGGGTGAGGTTGATGAAATTCGCAGAAACGAACAGATGATTATCCCTCGAGACATCGATTATCACCAGTAAGTACAACAATAATGACAACAAAATCTGAATAAGCGTTTTAATAAAATGAATTTGTTATTTATATCCAGTAGACGACTAAGTTTATCGACAGAAGAAAAGGAGAAACTTACTCAAATTCAACCGCATACGGTAAGTCATATAAATAAATGTATTCCAGTTTATAATTAAATGTACTCCATTTTCACGATATTGCACACCGTTATATTTTTATTCAATTGACTTTCGGTTTTATAGATTGCAGCAGCCGGTCGAATTTCAGGTCTCAAGCCGGGAACTATTTTGCGGCTGATATATTATATAAGAACAAATCCGTGCAACGTGGATGCTTTCGAGCATTAACATAGTTTACGTGGGTTAAATAAATAATTTAATTACGAACACCGTCGTTGAGTTTTTTTCTGTATCCATTCCGCACCAGTATTCTATACGTGTACCTGACTTTTAAAAGTACCGAAGATAGTTTACCTGTACCAACTACCATCAGCGAGCGAAAGATAATTAGTCGTGGATATGATATCGTTCATGTAAATTAAATTAAATCACCCCTCGATACGGGAGACAGTCAAACTTCATGTGTTATCATCGACAAACTGAAAACTTATCAGATACAAACACTCAGGTTTTTATATTCGAACTCAGTTACTGCATACACTATACTTGCTAGCATTGATCTTTAAATAGAAAGTTGTTATATTTACCATTCGATCAGAATTATCGGAAGTCGATGCGCCCGCTTCCATTTCTGAACGGCTAGGCGTAAATGGCGTAACATTACGCGGACCGGGATTTTATTAATATAATATAAATTGAGAACGAGAATGTATAAAATAAAATCTCCCGTATTCCTTTTCTTTGACATTTTGTGACTCTATTTCTTGTTCCGATATAAAAAAGCAAATTCAAAATATCATGTTAATTCATTGGAACGATCTACAGATTTAGTTGTGGAAACTCATAAAATCCACTCGGTCCATTAATTTCATAAACTGGTATAATTGATCTTAACTCGCAGTACGGTAGGAGTTCCCGTAATGCGAGTCCATGACAGGGAAGTTGCCTGATTGAGTTAGAAAGGGTCCGTCCAGGTTCAAACTTCTCACTCCAGAATTGTCTGGTGAAGCATGTCCAGCGTAAACGTCGTTATGAGATTACTCGAGTAATCAATTTACTTACCCG
Organism: Pemphredon lugubris; assembly: GCA_933228935.1. Classification (NCBI taxonomy): domain Eukaryota; kingdom Metazoa; phylum Arthropoda; class Insecta; order Hymenoptera; family Crabronidae; genus Pemphredon; species Pemphredon lugubris. Next base: position 14,280,211 of record OW121818.1, read on the forward strand.
AAGCACGCACGGGAACCCTCGTACCATCTGCATTTTAAAACACGAATAAATCATACCTTGATGTCGCTTCTCGTGATTTACACGATCAAATGTTATTATTCAATGAAATCAAGTCCAAATTAATTTCTCCGCGATGACGGTAGGTGATTTATCTCTCATTCGTTTTAACAATAAATTTGTGCATTTTGCAAATACTGCAAGATTAGTTTATAGTTTAATACTGTGGTTAATGCCGTAAATGTTTTTTTATTCAGCTCAATGTTTCGCAAATGGAAGCCTCTATTCCTAAATTTCTACGAAAGAGGTCAATAGAAATCAATAGAATTTTGTACTAACAGTTATCATTTATTACCATTAGTGCGATAGTAAATACTGTTACGATACATTGTACAGGAATGGTGTACGATCGGCCATAGTACAGGGTCGTTGTAATCTATTATAATAATCGGCTGTTCTCTACATTGTTAATCAAGTCAATGCGAGCTCGGTACAAAGTCGCCCTCAATACGGTTGACAAGTTAATACTATTGTCTCTCTATATAGCCTCCATGTCTCCGAAGAATCCATTCTCCTAACACTGTTCCTCTTTCAATGTGGCCTTCTTTCTTACCAATTATCGCCGTATTCTCAATATCGTTCGACGCTGATTCGGTTGTAAAAAAATGTACAAAAAGTGACGAAGTAGGATGACAAAATTTCAATTCTCCCACCGCTAGGCAAATCCAATATTAAAACGAACATCAGATTGAAATGCAACTATGTACGGGCAAATAATCATATCGGATTACATTCACGCGTCGAAAGTGGTTCCAATTAGGAACGGTGTTCCAAGTGCTTTTGTAAAATCCCTATGAGTTTCGTTCCACGTATATTTAATATAATTCCAAGCACTTGGCAATCGTTATCGGGTTTCGAGGTCTCATAGTTTTTTTACGAGGTGACCAGCAATTTCTATTCTTTCATTCCTGTTTAACATACTAGATGCGTTCTACTACAGGATAGATGCGCCCTCGATGTTAAATTCAACATTGGATTTTCCCCTGTGCGAATACGCGCACGTAAATTACGCGAAGGCATGCAGTCCTCAGTATAATCATTATGCATCGACCGACTCTAGATTTCCTCCCCGAATGGTGGGGTATCTCATGCACTTTTTCTTTCTCTCTTCGAGCATTTTGTTCTTCACGCTTCCGTCGCGAGAATTGAAAAACATTTCCTTAATTCTACTTATACTGGCAAGCTACCGTGTGTACGTTATACATAGTATATACTATTTTACGCTCTTACTCCAACAACGACTATTCCGAATAAATTAGTTTAAGGCTACGTTTCTTAGCTCATCGATCATCGTACCTGCTGCTTAACCAGCGTCGGGTACGTCGAATAGTTAATGTACAGATGTCAAATCCGTCTTGCGACGAGAGCACTTGCGAGAATGGAAAATTAATCGAATATTCGTGGTAATGATGAAAAAACTCGTAGATCTTTCGCCGTTTCTTTTTAATCATACCATTGTAGCACAACGTCTCTCGCATGACGGATTATTAATAACTTACGTTAGAGATACTACTATTATTATAACGTTGTCGTTCGTTTAATGAGGTCTAAAATTAATAATTACAAACAATAATGTGAATAATGTTATCTACAAGAATGCAATGGCGAATGACATGCGATGCGGTCAGACATGGCGACGGTGTTAGAATAATTATTATCAAGTTCACGTAAATTTAATAGGAAAAATGTTGTGAACAACTAATCATAATTGAGAAAGATTCGTAATTATTGAAATAAATATCACTACCTACGGTAAGTAGAAAATCTGGTGAGCAAATTACATTTTTTTCCCACGCTAGTTTGCGACAATGCTAAAAGTCTGCGTGAATACAAAAAAAGAAAATAATTATCATATCTCGTAAATCAAATAAAAGCATTCACGTCAACGCGTTCCCCTTAACAGTTTTTCCAATGAATGAAACAAAATATAGGAAGGGATATATGGCGATACATCGCGTTCGAAACGTGCCGGGATCGCATTGTCGGGCGTTCGGCATGAAATATGATTTCACTAACAGAAAAGCACAGTTAAAGCGTTACAACTGTCACCATGTCGTTGCGCATTGTTCGTTGTGATTATACAGCGAGGGATTTATAACGAAGTTACTGCTCGTTAATACACTAATTACACGGTGCCGTTCACACGCTCGCATTGTCACGCAATTACTCGTAGCTCGCAATACACGCACGCATGCAGACACGCGGGCGCAACGTCGCCAAAACCATTCGATTTCGTGGGTCGCGAAATGATTTATAGATTCCACTGAAATTGAAAGATTAATGTAAATTTTTGTCCGTGCCCGAGAGCTTTGTTCAGGACGGATAACGACTCGTTATAAGTGAATTTATACGACGAGGAATTAACGACGTTGCGCTCTTTTCATTCGCACTAGAAGAAAAGGAACTAACGAGATTTTCGGAACGATCTGCTTCCGACCGAAGAATTCGGGGATAATGCGTTTATTTGATATTCAACTCCACAGCCGTGCACTGGGCTTCGGAAAAACTCAAGTGGTTTCAATCTCCCAATTTTTTGCGAAGTTCTCTTTTTTAATTGCATTTTTCGTAGCTTGAAATTAATTAAACTCAATTTTGACGTGATCTACCTTCTTCGTGAATATTCAACGGAAAAAAGATAATGTTTCCTGAAAATCACTTAACGTCTCCGCTGTACCCTAGTGTATGTTTTATGAAACATCACGGTAAGTGTACGGTTCTTATATGCGACTGATTTTATATTCTACCACTAGAAAAGTACCAAAAAAATCGATATCTTCGATCGAACGACAGATCGTTCCACTACAATTCTACGATGAGTGATGGATATTCATTTCAGTCTCTTAGATGCACCTGAAGAAACAATGACGATTATTCTAATCTCATTAACGCGTCAGAACTACACGTAAATCTGGTATAAAGAATCCAAAATTCGTGCGAGGTTCTATCTAACTCTACACAGACGTAAGACGGTTTTTATGCGGTGCGTTGGGTCAGCTCATTTCCAATGACACTTGCGATGTCAGTAGAAAATCAATTCAAGAAGATACATATACTTTTTTTCAGTTTTCAAAATACATGCACCGGAAACTTTTGTTACACTCGGTTTTCCTCATTTACATTTCAGTCGATATATTTTCTCGAGTAAGCGAACGAACTAAACAATCGTGGATAGACAATCAAGCCATGAATTGAGCCTACTGTCATCGCGTTTCGGCGAGTGTCACCGATTAATTTATCAATGGCTGTTGAATAAATCTGTCGACAAATGTCATCGGAAGTTACGCCGGAAATCGCGCAGAGAAATGGTAATCTCGCGCGCGCACGGTGCGAGAACCGAGGAGATTTCACCTGATCTCCGTCTGGGTTCCCCATTGTATACAATTCGGCACGTTGAACACCACATTTGGAAGGCATTTCAGAAGGCATTGAATTTCTAGTGTGTATTGTCACGAGTTGTCGTCGATTATGCCCTGACCTACCTACGTATGACTTCGCGAAAGCGTGACTCATATATGTATAAAAAAAAAGGAAAGCCTCGTTCGACGTACAATCGCCGTATTGCCTCGTCCTGAGACTAAACGAAAGATGATGATCGTTTTGAATCGTTCCTCGAAATGCGGAGAGAAACGTTTGCACGCGATCGTCTCAGCGATTATTGGTTCGATAAAATCGTGTTCTATCGTGTTAAAAGTGTAAAAAAAGAAAGGTTCATAGTAATAATAGAAAATAACGTTTCGTTGTGCTTGTGAGAGACTATCGACGGGTGATAGTTTTGGACCAGTCCGTAGCACGCGGGGGGTACCACGGAATATTGTTCAGAACTAACAGTCATGGAAGGTGTACTTCCTTCAAGTCTTATATTCGAAATCGATTTTGGCAGTGTTGATACTTTCTTCGAAAATTCCCACCATTCGCATCTCCTCCGTTATGTAACCGAAAGGTTTATTCGTAGAATCTCTGTTTGCATTTAATTTACGAATTGCCGCGGCGCAGAAAAATTTCGTTGCTCCTTAATCAATAATAAATTAACATTGATCGAGTATCGAAGGGGTAGCTCATTTCGCAGAGATGGAAAGTACAAAGATCGTTATTAATTTCCCCGCGTGGATTGCAACGCGCGGCGATGTAATTTGTGGTATTTAATGCACTTGCCACCAGGAGAATCGTGTTGCCGATCAGTGGTGAGCCACTGGTTCGGACTCTTAACGCTGCATGCTAATCGAAGCCACGATTGTAGCTAGCAACGATGCCGATGCAAATTTATGCTAAAGAAAATTGAAGAGCGATCGCTCGTGGATTCAGGGAACGCCCGATGAATAATGAAGCGAGACGAACCAAGAGGAAAGCTCGGAATTAATTGCTCGTCCTTCGGTAACCCGCGATGTAAACGTGGGTCAAGGTCAACTTGGTTTTCCACGAACTTTGAATTTTTCCCCTCGCGAGGATCGAAGTCCGATTAATTAAAGGCGATCGCTTTTATGGTCCCAATGACGCTTCTTCCGCGCTTAGTTAATTTTAGAAAGATTTAATTTTCATTTTTATAAAATGTGTATAAATTTCGAACGATCCAGAACGCAAACGGCGTTCGATCGTTCTCGAACGAATTTGGCGTACACGCGTTATGGACAGTCGAGACGAGACTTCGCGTCTCGAAATTGGTCTCCAATATTATTAATATCGATGAACGTCATTATCCTGCGAAAAAAGTCAACTTGCCCTTAATCGCGAGCGATATGACCCCGTCGTTGATCGTCGCCATTTATTAATAAAAATCGAGCGAGTAATATCGCGCATCGACCACAAATCATCGTTAACTTCTGATTCGTGGGTAAGGGATTGACGACCGATGCCAGTTAGCATGCGTTAGCGATAGCATCGTTTAATCTCGTTCTCCAAAGTGCAACGATGTTTGAGAACGATATTCCATACGTTCTACGCGCAATTTCAATTTGTATAATTGATTATCGCTACATTTAGAAGATTATAGATGTAAAAGCCGTTTTCACTCCAGTTTCCAGTGTCAATTCGTTTCCGAATTCAACTTTGACTACGCACGGTCAATCGATGTCTTAAAAGCGAACTATTAGAGTCATTTTCTGTATTTCGCCGTTGCGGCTTAATCTCATCTTATTTCTCTGTCACGCAAACAACTGCGAGTAAATTAGAAAAAGAAAAAAGAAATAGAATCGATGAGAAAAATTGGTAACTAAAAATAAAATTCTACGTCCATAGTCAACGCTGTAAACTCAAGTTGAAAATAAACTTCCATCTTTAATAACGCGTTCTGAATGTCTGTCGATAACACTTCGAATGAAATCTGCCCCGGAATATCGTCTCAAAGTCAAAACAAATCGGCCAGCTTCGTCTCGATGGGAGTCGTGGTCGACGATCTCGACTAAACAAAACTCCCCCGATGACCGTAACTGTCAATCTCTTTAAATATTTGCCACGTTACGTTTCTTGGTCACGCTTCGTCTACCTTTGCCGAATCACCGTACCACCGAAAGTGACGGACTCGCTACACACAAACGCCTGCGGTCCAGAGGTTTATCCCTTACGCGGTACGATCTCGGTGGACTTCCGTCTTGAAGGGGTCAAAGGCCCCATCGACACGGAAAGAACTTTCGACAAACGGAGTTCGAGTCCCAGTTTGCTCGGACAGTTATCGCGTGGAAAATCCGATTCGTCGAGTCGCAAAGTCATTCGGGGCGAGGAACTTGACCCCGCCACGCTTCTCCAGCTGAACTTTCCAATCCCGAGGTCAATGACCCAGTGACACTGAATTTGTGCAGTTAACGCGACACCCCGTTTCGAACGGATTTCTCGTTAACTCGGAAATTAGCTTACGTTACTTTAGCGTCATATCGGGCTGCTTACTTTAAGTCTTTCTGCATTGCTGTCAACGGTGTTCGTAAAAAAAAAAATCAGTAACGAAAAGATTAGAATCTATCGCGAACGTTTCCTTTCGCTTCGTGTACTCCCTGTCCCTTCTAGCTCGTCCCGACGACGATTCTGGACAGAGAATTCTGTTTTCCTCTCGGCGACCTCTCGACACAATCTCTACGGCTAACGTGTTTCTACACTTCGTACGTATATTCGTCGCTTTACGTTATTTCTCGTCCTTATCGCGTCAGCGCTCTTGCAGTGTATCGAAATCCACCCGAGCGACACTGGCGAGAGATAGAAACTTTCGCTCTCCATACGCGAGAATTCGACGCCGAATGATCGATGTCGAACGATCTCTGGCGAGAAGACAGTCCCTCTCGTGGACGCGAGCTTTCCCGTCGCGAAACATCGAATCAATCTCTACGTACTAACGAGCAACGAAGCCGCTCCACGAGAAGTCTCTAAACCACCGACGCGTCGCGTATAGAACATCCAGGGCTTTCGGACAACGCCAAGGAAATCGTGTTCCTTAGCAGATGGTTTCCAGCGGTGCGGTCTTGGTGCTCGGATTCTGCGTGACGCTGTCACCCATGCTGGGCATCCCGTGGCTGGTGGTGCTCAGGCCGTTACCCTGCCTGCCAGCGTTGGTCCTCGGATTCCTGTTGCAGATTCTCTTCAGGGCTGCCCTGACCTGCGGCTGACAGCCGACCACAGCGAAGATCAGTACGCCTTGGAAAGCGTTTATCAGGTCTGTGAAGTACCAGATGTACTGGGGTCCACCTACCGCCCATGAGACCACGTCGGCTACCCAGGTGATACCCATCACGACCACCAGCTTCATGCAGACCCGGCCGAGTGCGGCTCTGAAATAAAGACGAGCGTCGTTATTGTAGAATGGATGTACTGTAGAATATACACTATGGTGGATAAGTGCTTGCCCACTCTTAAGAAGTGAATGTAAGGGGTGATATCTTACAAATTTCTAATGAAAGTTGTGTAATTAATATATGCAAACGTTCTTTACTTTAACGGACTGTAAGAAAAATACAAAAGCAAGTATATCAAATGTGACAATTAAAACATTTGCTTTAATCCCAGTCTGCTATTTTTAATATTTGCTTAAATTTGTAAAAAATAGAGGAAAAAGTAATGAATTTATGCTATTTGATATTAAGTAATCAACAAAATATAAATTTGAGGAACACAAAAAAGTACAAATAAAGGCAATATTGATTGGTGGGCATGTGTATGAGAGTCACGATCGTCCGCGTAACCGATCGCAATCTATAAATTTAATCAATTCTTCTCTTTTCATCTGACTTTTTGCTTTACATCGAAATCCTCATTACAAACACAATATCCCTACATCACCGTGCCGGTTCGATACACGAATGCTCAGCGATCGATTTTGCGACTCCTTCAATTAACTCTACAATACTACAATTTTTTTTCTCTGCACAGACATATCGTACAGACCAAGCAATTTTTTTTTACAGACCCAGCAACGTCACGTAATTGATGACGCTGGAGAGTTTCGAAACGATTAACTCGAAATTGGGTGAAATATAATTTTTTTTTTATTCCACGCGCGTGTCTATTATTCGCCCGACTTCCCGCGCGCGTAATTACCTTCGCGGTTAATTTGCTTTAACGTCCCATCGGATATATAATTGCGACATCCCGCGCCGCTCGTCGCGTCCAGCGGTCCCGTAAAACCGTAAACGCGTATCTCCGAGGTTTCTCGTAAAAACTCCTCCAATTAACGCAACGACGTCCAATTGCAACGGGCATAAATCAACGCGGCAAACGTATCCGTTTGTTCGGCACGACACGTCGCGCCCGCGCCGTAATATATGCATCGCATTGTGGTCGAAGTCAAAGCATTATTAATACGTTCCAGAGGGCAGAATACTCGCGGCGTCCCGTTACCCCGGCGAACCCCGAGCGCCATATCGCGGAATTACAACGTTGTAATGTCGTGCAACCGCCGAGCGATCCAACACGCCGCCGTTATCCTAGCGCGGGCTTCTATTTTCGTGGCGTTGCTAATTATTATGAACGGACCGCGTGCAGCTAACCGAGGTACCGCGGGAGCGACGAGCAGAAGCAAAACTGCGGGTGCCGGAGGGAGGGGGTGTGCGTGGAAGTCGGGGGCAATCCGCGATTTCCAGTTAGAGGCAGCCCGAAATAACGTCACTGGGTAGGTGCGCGTTGGACGGGAAAGAAAGAGAAACGCGTCGGAAGCGAAAGGCGGGAAAAGGACGACGCGGAAATCGCGTTCGTTGCCGCGAACGATGGGAAACACGGCGTGCACAGGCCTCCGTCGGTGTTACGGATCGTTTCGCATAAATTTCCTCGAATAACTTGAAGATTATTGTTCGTCGGGGATGATGTAAGCGCGAGGTAAACTCGTCGTTATCGAGCGATGCGCCGTTCGTCGCACGAATCAAATGTCGTCTCGGAAAATTTCTCGCCTGTGGAACAAAGCGAGCGGAAGTCATAAATAACGAGACGTTTTGTATATTGGAATCAAATGGGATCATCCGTAATGGCAAAAGAAGACGTAATTTGTACGCGTCGTCGAGCCGGAGAAATTTGGCGAAATTTCGCGGACAGCGAGTGATTTCGTTGAGAATAATTCGAGGTAATTTTAACTGGGAAACAACGACGCGATCCAGGGGTTTGTTATTTGACCACCGTATCGCGTGTAATAAAGCGAGGGGAAGTAGTAAACAATGAGCGAGGCCGTATATTGAAATTAATCCTAACTTTTGTAATCGTAAAAGGCGGTGTAATTTGTAAGCGCAATCGAGCGGGGCAGCGTTCCGCCGAATTTCGCCACGGCGCTTGGGATAATTTGAATGAAAACAATGAGACGAGCGAGAGAGCAGCTGGAAAACAACAAGTAAGATCGGGAGCACCATGGAAACTCGAGAGATACTCGAGTGGTAATAATATGCATAGAGATAACAAATTAGACGCGGCCGGCGCGGCGGTGGCGGGCATGGAAATAGAAAATGAATTTACGTAACGGCGAATGAAAGATGAATATTTAGGAATCGGCGGGGAAACGAACTTACGAGGAAGTACGCGATACGCATGAAAGTCACGGAGATTCGGAAAGAAATACAAACAAAGCGTGGGCGGTATCGGGGCGAGAATACGCGGGTACCATAGGATCGCGAATGTCGAGTCTCCCGGTAGAGACAAAGAAGCCAAACGAGGCGAGCAAAAAGATGAGAGAAAGGAACACGTCGGATCGAAATTGCAACGGTGGTAAAAGACACGGTAGAAAGAATTCGAGGAGACGCGGGAAACCGAAAACTCTCGGTTGAAAAATTGAAGGGGAACGGAACAAAGATATCGATGGGTCGCGGTTGAGAGAAACGTGCGTAAATAACGAACACGCGGAACGATCGAACGACTCGAAATAGATGACGCGGTATTTTTATTTAATATCACGAATCGATGCCAATCTCTACGCGTGGGCAAGGAGAACGGAAGAATCGCAAATTTACCGTCAGATCGACATGACGTAACGAGATAGAGAGATATTCTCGATCTGTCGGGAACGAGAATATCGAGAGGTATTAATTTAAATATCGCGAGACGCTTCGATCATTTAAAGCGAGTGACATAAGACAAGCTTAATGGGGATAATTCGACCCAGACGACACATCGATTATTTGATTACAGAGAATTCTGCGAACCTTTGAAACGGGATGGTCTCGGCGCGAGTGAAAAATTTATTTCACGGATGAAACGAGAGAAATGGGAGCACTTAACGCGACGATAAGTAATACGTCTCGGGATTACTGAAAGGTATGTATTAAAGCTGAGAAAAATGCGAATACGCTTGTGCAGAAGTCAGAAATACGGAAGACGTCTCAAGATTACAGAAAAACATTTCTGGTGAATTTTGAAATTCTGCTAAAAATTCATGCGTCGCGAAAAAAAGTCCGAGAAACGCAACATAAATATCTGTATTATAAATACATCGTATATATAATAAACTCGAAATAAATCCTCTACGTCCGAAGATAATGTATCTACCTTCCAGGATACAAAAATAATATCGCTATCTACCGGACCGCCGTCGCTATAACTTCTTTTTTCTCCCTAACTTCCGCGCGTGTCTATCCGGCGATTCGCGTCGGCGAAGCCAAGGAAACACAGATCTCCACTTTACGATCCACGAAACCTTAGAAGAGAGAGAGAGAGAGAGAGAGCACACGCGGGAACGAGGGAGAGCGCGCAGTGCAACTGTGGAAATTGCATCTCCGAGACCCGCATCATCCTCTCGACGGTTATTGCGTGTGTTTTATCACGTTTACGTTCAACCGAACTACCTTGTCGCTTCTACGCCGAGCATAATTCAAACAGTTCCTTTGAGCGGCGCGTCCAGCTGACGCGTTTGCTTTATTTCTACGGTACAAGACTATTTTCGCTTATCGTGGGCAGTAGATTTTTGAAAAACGTCCTCGAGTTATACGGAGAATCGCTCGACGGGACTCGCTCGATAAATTGAGCGCAATTCGCACATACATATATGTATGATTTTAAGCGATTCGCGAGTATCCGATAATTCGGAGAACGATGAAGGAATTTGCTCGCAGTAATTTCACGATCCTCCGTTAATCGAATCGTATTCTTCAGGTTTTAAGATCATATTTACACGCTGAAACAGTGGGAATTTTAAACTCGACTGTTTTGAGTAGCGCGTCACGGTGAAATTGCTCCAAAAATATTTGAATATTTTTGACAAACGAACGCGGAGCAAAAAGCGAAGCTCGTATTAATTAACGTTATGTCGGTGGAGTGGCGAGAAAAAGGAACACGGTGTTTCGGAGTTACGTTGAAAAAAAGAGAAAGGGAAGAAACGAATACAGCGCGAGGGAATCTGTATTTGCCATTATACCTGATGTTCCCACTCTATAGACAGACAGCATGCGCCGAAAGAGAATCGCAAATTGAGATCGTCAATATCAATTTCACGTAGAATGAGGGTTGCAAAGGTGGTTCGAAGGGACGGCGTACGAATGGAAAATAACGATTCGATGCCTGATATCTGTCGGCGCGGTAGTGATAAAATAAATTCTTCTTTGAGCCCCTCTATAAAAAGGCTCGGGCCAGTGCACGCGCATAAATATCCAAAAAATGCGATTCGTCAAATGGCTTTCATCGTAGGCCAGGGTAAAAAAAAGAGAGAGAGAGAGAGAAGAGATAATATTTTCACATCATCCCCGAAATATTCGCGGAGAACTTTGCCGTTTACCTTCGCGATATCCTGCGATTGAAATTTCTCACCGACACCTCCGGAGCGTCTCGTAAATATGCGTTATAAACTGCGATTTTCATAAAACAGGTTCATCAGGTGCCGGGAACTGCCTGGAATCGCTGTATCGACTAAAAATAAGTCTGATCCACCGAGTTTTATTGCCTCGTTGTACTTTTTTCTTTTTCTCTCGTCGTACCGATCTTCGTACCGATCTTTGTACCGAGACTCGCGGACCAAGAGTCGAGATATTCTCCGCGTAATTGTCTGCAACTTATTTTTAATAAACCCACGGCTGTCTCGATGTCGTATCGAGCAACGACTCGAGCGGTGGATTATTTGCGAAACCGTGTCGCGTTGTTTCGAGTCTCAACCGTGGTACCGGTTATCCTTGATATTCATCGGTTCCGGGGCTTGTCCTTCGCGCCGAAATAAAGCATCGTTTCCACGCGAAAAGCGTGTACCAGCCAGCAGCGGGTTTACCGGGTGCAATAAAACGTCCAGTTTTCGAGAGCGAGCGTCGCGTAGTTTCGCTCGAAACTGTTTCCGCGCTGAAATTCTTCGTGTATGGCGCTTACTTCGAGATAGAAGCAAATAAACGAGCCGCACGACACGGCAGGAGAGTTGCGAAATTTCCTACGCTACCGTGCGCCGGAACGCTTTTCTTGAAATTCACGGGATAGAACGTGCGGCTCGTATCGAACCGTGTCCCAAAGTAGAGTTAAATCGATTAAAAGAAGGAAGAACTCGATAGATCGTTCGATGGATCGTGAAATCTTTGGAGAATCGGCCGTGACTTTTTCTCGGCAAATTTTTTTCTTGAAAATTTGCAAATCTGCGAAACTGTTAAATCTTCGAGGAATGTAAATATTTATCCGAGACAAAGGTCGTACGGTCGATACTTTCGGGGCCACGAGAGATGCAAGATATGTTTACGAATCCCTCGATTCGTCGGGGAAGTTTCGAAATAAATATTTTCCTTCTCCCGCGGATACTCGCAAAACCGATCCTTCGTCGATGGAAAAGCTGCCAAACTTCGAGATTCGCCCGTAAACAGTTCGGCATAATTTTATGGAAATCGTTACATCGCTCTCGATAGTAGAGAGCAGGACAGTAAAGACAAAGACCTTTGTTAATGTACCGGGGACGCAACGATAAATATACCCTTCTCACGTGTTTGATATCACGCGGATCATTAAAAAGAGATTTACACATTTCCACGGGGAAAAGGTTGACATATAACTATTGCTTTGATCTTTATCCCCGTGTCCCGTACAATTTATTTCCCAAATTAAAAGACAGGATGCGACGAGATATTGGCAGTTTGCTTTTCCAGCGAACAGTGGGCAAAGCAATTTCTCGTCTTATCGGAGCCAAGTTTCGTATCCGGAAATCGTAAAACTCTCGGAACGAGATACGGTCCAACGCGCGACAGATGTTTGAAGTCCGACCGTGAACCGGAAGGATCTACTCACCTTTCCGTGGTACTCTTCACGAATTCACCTTTCCAAAGGCCGCACGTCAGTTCCCGAGCTGTGGCAGCGAAGAACAGAAGATTCACCGCCAAGAGCAGTCCGATCGGCCCGAAGAAGTAAGCCAGGATCTCCATGTCACCTGCGAACACGAATAAAATCGACGAAACGTGAGACGCGTGATCGAGAAGATCAAAAAGTATAACTATAAATAAGTAGAATAGATATAACGTACTGGTCGCGAACGGTATACGCACATTTTTACGTTCATACGTATATTTGTTATTTTTGTATCTCTGATTTTATCGCCACCCATCTATTTCCGTATCTACATCTATGACCAGGAAGTCATAAAATAGCGTAACAAATATTTTGAACACCGTAACCACCAAACCTTCCTGACTCACCGTTGACGCATCCACCTCGATTCACTTATTTTTCAACGCTCAAAATCCTATTTTTTTACAGTCGCACGAAAATCCGGAATGTTCGGGAAAGTTGTGCGAAACGTTTCAGATTTCTATTTCGTTCGACCTCACGTATCGGTTATCGTTATTTGTATCAGCATAGCGTAACTCCTCGGTCGCGAAATAAAACGTTTATCGTAGAACTCGCTACGATTTATCGATATGCAACACTTCGGTGTCTGTTAGACGGGGTATATAAATACATTTACAATAGCAGGATGTAACTAATTCAATTCAGCATTTACTTTCGGGCTTTTACCCACTCGTCGATCGAGTAACCCGTTAACACTATTCCTATCACGACCGGTCAAACGATCGTTTCTTAAAATTCCTACCTACAACGTTAATGCACCGCCACTTAATTTAAATCGTAGCTGGTTAAATGTTAAATATACGTTATGTATTTCTAAATAAAAAAAACTGCATTTTTTTACTATCAAGTTGATTATTATGTTTATCAAGAGACAAGGTCCCGAGCCAAGTACAAGTACGCGAGACTAGACCTTGCATCTTTTCCGAAAAGAACAAACAGGGCTTTTCCAAGTTTTCTACATTAAGAAATACAAATTGTTCTAAAGATCGGTCATTTGACCGATCAAGGTAGCAATAGGTATACATGAAGTGTCGGTAGGAACAGCGTTAATCGAATCTCTGGCACGAACGGCAGATCGACGGGAATGAATTTATAGGTACGCGTTTCACCTGGACCGATTATTTTGACGACGGACTTTGTCTCGCGTCGGACGATCTCTCCCCGGTAACGATACTCTAAATATAAACGGTGCAAATATCTGGAACGTCGCTGTTTCGAGTTAGCCGTGTTCAATAATAAACGTTTCGATCGCTTGAATGGCGAGCCAGTTTATCTTTACGATGCTTGATTCAACCTGGCATCCTCGACGGAGAGACGCGGGAATCGTCGGTGTCTGGAAATTGCGCTGCCATGAATGCGGGACGACGATCGTTTTTCTTCTCGTCAACCGGAAACGACGGATGATAGGTACTACATATTCGCTAGTCGCAGAACGATTAAACGGTTACGCGAAACAGGTAGACCGATGAGAAGACGACTCCGAATACATATCGCGATACGTTGTCGCGATCGAGTTGCTCCGAAACGCCAGCTTACGATTACGCCCCCGGCGTAATTAGCGACGAGAGCTCCCGCGATGTAAAAAAAGCAACGTCCTGTGGATTACCCGTGCAGGACGTAGAGAATACATTTTTAACGAGCACTCCATGCGATTAGCAGACAGAAGTTCTGGCGTATAAAAAGTGACTAAGCCGGATGGTAAAATGAATTTTAAAGTACGAGAGAGAGAGAGAGAGAGAGAGAGAGAGAGACTCGTGTTTCAACTTATTTCAAACCGAATGTCGGTTTGATTTAGTTTTGACGAGGACGGAGGACGATCGCTCGCTATTGGAAGTTTTGCAATTTAAAGAGCGTCTAAGCCGGATGGTAAAACGGACGTCAAAATACGACGGAGATTCGTATTACTACGGGATATTATTTTAGAGTACACCCAATATTTGTTTTTCCTTCGGTTCTTGCACGGGGAACTCCGAAACTCGATGCGTACATTGCACTCGTAGGTTTCGAGAGGAATTAATGGCGAAATTATGAAAAAGCGAACGACGAGAAGAAATATATTCGAAACGAAACAGTGACTCGCGAGATCCTCTTTTTTTTATCGCCAGGGAAGGGGAGAAAAGGAATAAAGTTAGGAATAACGAACGGGCGAGTAGATCGATAATCGATGACGGACAAATAAATCTACCTACGACCGACGACGATCGTCGCGATTTCTCGGAAATACGAGGCGTAAGGTATGCACACGCGGGACGGATAAATCGTCTCGTTTAGGTCGATTGGTCTACGATTTTGATTTCTCGATTTCTCAGAATCGTAAGTCGGCGTGCGTCGAAAGTGGAAATTTCTTATCAACGTACGAACGGCATCGGGGAATGAAGAATTGCGAATCAAATTACTGGATGGCATTTCGATAGATATCGCGCGTCGCTTTCGCTCGCGGGAAGTCACTTCCGGATAAAATATCGCCGGGTACGCCACTCCGAAATAAAACGCGGGAAAATTTCGTAAAAACCGCTACGCAAATAGATCGATAATTCATGGGGAAGCAAATAAATCGTCGAACGCTGACTCGCTGACAGGGACGGTTTGTTTTCTTACTCGTATGGCTGGAGTACGGTCGGCAGGAAAGAAAATCAAAGGAAACGAGTGTCATCGTTGTATACGCGACTTTAAATGGATTACGGTACCAGCGGTTACGCCGATCATTTATTTGCACGCCGTTATTACGTTACATTTATTTTTAATGACTCGCGGATAGCAGCGGAGTTCTGCGAAATGCGAGCGTGGGTGGAACGAGAGACGCAAATCCGTCGATGCGATATTAGAACCAACTCGCGGGTGTATTTTAATTGCTCTATCGGATAAATTTGATATTCGATATTCCAACGACGTTAATTCGATCCAACTGTTTTCTTTCGTAGACGCCGCCGCGTGGTTGTTATTTCAAAATATTTCTCGTGGTTACATTTTCCCCCTCAATCCCGCCTCGTATCCTCTTTCATTTAACTACGGTCGCTTTATATTCCCCATTATTTCGATTTTACAGCCATCCTGTCGTTCGCGAGAAAAGAAACAAAGTCGAGACTCGAATAACGTTGTAAAACGAGACTGAAATTATTCTATGCGATACGAATCGGGTCTTGTGTTTCTTAGAAAATCAAGGGGCAGGATCTTGTCTCGGGACAAGTACAAGTACGCGAGACAAGACCTTGTATTTTTTCCGGGAAGAACGAACGGGAATTTTCGAGGTGGTCAAACTACATTAAAAAATAAATCTTTGTATTTCTCGGAGAAAGAGTTGCGATTTTGTCGAAATTAACACGATCTATCGGGAGAGACCGGGAAAACCCGAGGTGCACGTCGCGAGTCGTGATCGTTGGAAAGTTCGAAACGTGAAATTACGAATTACCACCACGCGAATCGAAATCTTTCTGCGGAGTACGCGTAATAAAATCGCTGCTTGTACGTTTAACAGAAATTACGCAAATCACGTAAGTGCGTGCTTATCCAATCGCAGGTACATTCGCGAGTACGTGTCGGGATCCGTGCAACGTTTCCCCGAGATTCGGGGAACACATATGAATATGAATACGTTCGTTCGGTGTAACGTGGCAACCCGTTTTCGCGAATATCTGGCTAGAAACTCAGACAGTGCAATCTGCTAAGTATACGGCGGGGGAAGCGAAGATAACTAGTTTCCAAGTAAATTGATGCGTTACTACGTTGCGTTTACGGAGCCACCCCTTTTGAATAGCTTTCTTGTGCGCGAATCGACCAAGAAATCGAAAATTGGAGGTATCGAGACTTCTTCGAATCCATTATTTATTTGTACTCTGTAACATCGACCAAGTCTTCGTGCATTAGCGTTTTCCTAGGAATTAGCACGCGGAGTGTTCTAGTACACCATGCATCGCTTCGTTTGTTTAAATTTCCAAAGGAAAAATGAATCGTATTGGGAAAGTACGATTCGAATCAGTCGAATCGTTCAAGATTATTATTTTTCGCGCGAGTTTCGTCTACAACGGAAGATTTTCGATCAGTTAATTAAAAAACATGATGAAATTTTACGAATACGTGCGTTCCGAGGGACAAATCAATTTTTCGTCCTCGCTTATATTTGTTCCGATAATATAAAATGATGATATTCTGCATTTACCAAGATAAAGGAAATGTAAGTAAACGAAGTCTGCGCAGCAGGGTTCTCGTAGGAATCACTACGCGGAATATCCAAGTACACCGTGCAATGTTCCATTTGTTTAAATCCTCGATGGAAAACAAAATTGAATCTAGGAAGTACGTCATTCAGAAATTTATTAGACCAAGTAAACACGTTAAACATACGAACGTAATAAACACCGTATTGCAACTCCGTTGCAAATGTTTTCGTAACGTACGTGAGAACACACTTTACTAACTAGTCCATTGGTGCATCGTGTTGCGTGATACGCGAGAATGTTCGCGTCCGTACCCTTACCCTGCGTAGCAATACCGAACGGACGTTAATCAAAAATCATAAACAAAAAACTATTCGTTTCCGTGCGTCGAAAATGTGTATCCTACAATAAAGGAAAAAATACATTTACCAGAGTTCATTCGTGCGGATTGGTTTTCATTCGGCGATACAATCCCGAGAGAGGAGCGTCTCGAGGTCTGCATGGATTCGCATGTTTCCATGAGAATTTTATGGTAAATAAAGACCCGTCCGAGACACGGACCCCGTTATCGAGGCAATCCACCCCCCCCCCCCCCCCCGCCCCCAACCCCCTTCCGGTAACTGGTCCGAACCCTCAACCCCATAACCGAGCGTGCAATCTGCCAGAAGCACGCGTCCACGAGGACCCCCATGGCCACTTATCGGCGAGAGGGTCGCGCGAGCGTCCGCAAACAAACCCATAAATAAAATCCTTACACCGCAAACTCCATGGATGGCGATGCATGCTTTCTCGCTGATATCGAACTGCGACTGACCCAGTTGAGATGTTTATATCCCGATTCCACGGTACGAAAGGTGGAGGATTTTGAAGCTGTCATCGACAGACGTGGTAACAATAGGAATACATTTTTGCGTCGTTATTAGTTCTACAGGGTGATTACAAAAGAATAGTAGAATTTTTAACATATGTATTTATTGAACTAAACATGTTGGAACTTGGGTTAATGAATCAATGTAAAGAGTAAATAACAAAGTTCTTTTTGTTCAGTACAAGACATCTTCGGAAATGTTCAATGTGACTTCCTTGAAACGCTCGAAGGATATCTACCTGATACTCTAATTCGTTTCGTATTGTGTGTTCAATAGCCGTAGTTATTGGTGCTTTTAGTTCTTGAATGTTAATTGGTAGAGGTGGACGAATAACGTTATTTGTAACGTATTCCCATTTTATTATTTTCGATTCCTTCGATTTTATTTTTCTACCAGAAATCTTGCTGCAATCAAAAAATAACAACACAGCTTTTTACACCAACTAGACCAAATTGTCTTTCAGGAAAAATGTTACTCTTGACATTTGGAGCAAAATTTCTGGTAGAAAAACAAAATCGAAGAAATCGTAAATGATGAAACTTTTATTTGATTATTCTAAAGTTTACATTCACGTGTATTTATCTTTTCGTTTTCACGTGTAGGTATTCGTGAATTATGTGAAGTGAAAGTTTCAACATGTTTCGTTTAATAAATACATATTTTCAAAGTTGTGGTATTCTTTTGTTATCAACCTGTATATTATTTCGAGTCGCAGTTTCGGGGTGACTCTCGACGTGAGAGACGAAGGTTGAAAAGATCTTTCGATTCGCTCACAAACGATATTTGTTATATCGTAAGAACGTTCGTTATTTTCGGATTCGGTTCGCTCAACGATATTTGTTATACCGTAAGAACCTTCGTTACTTTCGGATTTCATCCGAGTACGAAGTTTATGAAGACACTTCTTATATTTCGCGAACATAATATTCTGAAAACTTTCGCGTAGTTCATCTTGAAGTAAGTATTGTATGTAAAGTACGGGGCGAAGGGCGAACAAGAAACCTCGACACGAATATTAAGCGAATGCAGAGTAGTCAACTTTTTCCACGTTTCCTTTTTATCTCCGCAGCCCTATCACGATTACTTTAAATTCCTCCTGTATACCAGATCGTTACGACGTAAGCACTCCTGAGGAAGTTTCTAATTACGTTCCTTTAGTATCTTTGTTCCCTAAAAGTAAAATAGTCACAGCGATGATATTATTGACAATTCAATCATTTTGATCGATCGTCAAAAGAATTCTATTATAATATTTTAGTCTATGTAAAATTACAGCAACACGTTAATCGTTAACTGATTATGAAAGTGGTCTAAATCATATTTTCTTCTATTTTAAAGAAATCATATTATTTGAATTTAAAGAATGTGACGCAAAATAATTGATTAACTCATTTTTTTACTATTTTTTTTTTACTAAACCTACAACATTAAAACTAATCTAATGTTCATATGTTTTCTCGGCGGAGTTCCACGAACAAAGTTCATAAAAAAAAAATTCGTAGAAAATCCTTGGCAACTTCAACCCAAATTAATCGTTCAAAGTTTCCTCCTCATTCCACGAACAGCGCGAACCGATTTGTATCAGTTATCGCCATCCTGTTATCTCACGAGGATGTCTAGCGCATCCGCGAAAGTCGCAGCGCCAACATCAAGCTCTCGGGTGCTCGTCACGAAAGTTTTGAAACGGGATCTTGCTCGGATAACCAAACTAACTTGTATCGCGTCAGGCTCGCCGTGAAAGCTCGACGGAATATTAAACGAAACGCAAAGGGACGGCCTATTATTCGGTTTCTTTGCGGCTCGTCGTCTCGTTTCTCTCCGCCGAGCCGCGCCGTCCGGTCGCTCATCAAGGAAACTCAAAATTCAGCGGTCGTGCGAGACGAGTTCGGAGGACCTCACTACCGAAATTCACAAACTTTTTTTTTCCTCCCGCGGCTCCTTTTCCCCCCTCGGGACGTCCACCTTTCTCTCGTCCTCTCGCGCTCCTTGACTCGGGGAAAGTTTTTCTATCAAGATTACCCCCGCGGAAGCTTTCAGGGATACTCGCGGGAGAAGAAAGAGGAGAGGAAGATATCTATTACCATCTCCCGCCACGGCGTCGTACGGCGGGACTAGCCGTGGAAGAGAAGTTTAGATGGATTTTGTTCGCCTAGGTGTTTGAATATAAATAATCGATACGGGGAGATAATATTTACGTTTTGCGATAACGGTATTTGAAGGGAATATCAACTGACACGCGGATAGTCGTGAATCCATTCTAGTTTGATTTATTTCTTCCCGGCGGATAGTGAGTAGCATATTTCATCGTATTGTACGTTTATTACAACACGTTTCATCGTTTCGTACATTTGTTTTCATTCCCTCGAATTATTACTAAGAATCGCGACACCGATACGTGTAATACAGTGAGAATAATTAACGACGAATGTGTTACAAATTACACGTTCCGCGATTGATCTTCAACGCTTTCATTTTTCTCTCGTAGATAAATAGCTTCCTTTACGAAGACGCAACATAATACGGTACGAGCGATTCAGGGAATGCCGAGGCAAACAATTTCCGCGAAGATAGAATCTCAACATCTGCCGATGAATGCAAAGAGGCAATAAGCAAAACTGCGGAATAGAAATAAAAGTTCGGAAAAACAGAAGAGAGAAAACGATGGGACGGGGAGAAGGAAGGAATGAATGATAGAAAGAGAGAGAAGAGGAGGGGGAAGCGCACGAGACAGAGAAGGACAGAACCGAATAAAAGAGAAAAGGGAAATGAACGCGTTACGAATCTTACGGGGGGGTGTACAGAGAGCAAACTGCCGTCTATATTCGCTGGGTTTTGGCGGGTCGCCAACAATAGCTGTTTCGGCCGGGTTATATCTCACTCCATGGCAACCCATAACAAACATAAGTGAATTATGTCCACGCGTGCCGTTCGATACTTTATGGCACTGCCGTCAAACCCGATTAGTTCGCCGTCGAAAACGCTTCGCGAGATCAATTGCGTTCGGAGCGCGATTCCGTGTCACCTTCCATCTTTCTCCCGTCCCCCCCCTCTCTCTCTCTTCCTCTCTCCGGTACCCTAATTCGTTCGCATTTTGACGCGGGCAATTTATACCGCGTTACACTTTTAATCCATGGCGGTTTTACGGCTCAACGAGCCCGAGGTCGGTAGCGAGAGCGACGCTTTAGACGAGATAAACAGATTCTTCGCGCCCTGTCAATCGCGAGAGCCACGCTTCCCCATGGCAATCGCGAAAGATTATGAGAGTTTACGCGATACGCGGAAGGCTATTTTTATTCGAACTAGGAAAAATAATTTTAACGGGATCTCTTTATCACCCCGACGCGAGGCTGTTACCCCCCGGACGTTCCGAAACATTTTTGTAACGATATAAATGTCGTTTCGGACACGATCATATTTTTGCGAATTCCCTTTCCATTTAATACACCCCGCCTCTTCGCCGATTGTTTTCAGGACTGGCAAGATTTATCGTTCATTGTCATTGTAATTGTCAGTGTTTTTCCGAATGATCGAGCGCGAAGGAATGATTTATAACTGCTCGAGCGGAACAACAAGCTTTGCCCCCCCCCCCCCCCGCTTTATCAATTACAGCGTCGCGTTCGCGTAGGAGACAAAAAAAAAACGTGTCCAAACGCGTATAAATCAGACAGAGATGGAATTTGAAAAGCGCGTTATACTCGTAACACAAATCGCTGTCAAATATAATTAGCCGACAGCGTCAAAAACGTTTCGCGAGTGCCGCGACGTTTCGCGCTCAGCATTTCCGTGTCGATTTGCATTTCATTCTCCGTCCTCTCCTCCCTCTCTGTCTTTTTTTTCTCCCCCTCCCGCGAGCAGGCAGATTTATCGCGCGGCGTTCTTTTAATCACCGCCAGTTTTGCAGATAATCGAAAGTGATTTGTATCGGTGGGGCTAGAGCGGAGTGCGTTCATAGCGTCCCGCTGCTGTCGACGAAATGTTCCCCATCCTCGCGCGTCAAAGCCAAAAACCTCCGGCGAGACAAAAACAAATCGGCGAACATAGTGGCCGAAAGCAATTACGCTAATCGCGTAACGACGAAAGCTCGGTACAAAGATCCGCGCGTACGTAACGCGAGCTTCGAAACTGAAATCCCGGGCATTTTCGTTGTAACGTACACTCGAGCGAACAGCACTCGAAGAGACAATGAGAAGATTCCTTCCGCTTCCCCCAATTTTCGATTCATTGCCCCGCTCGGTGCGGGCAATAAAATGAGAGTGCGTGATAAATAAAGCAGGATCACAGGGACGCAGTGGCGGGCGGGGGATTGGGGGAGGGGGGGGGGGGGTTGATTCGAATTTCGAGCAAGGGTTTCGCGCGGAGCACTTCCACGGCTCTTTAGCATTCGCTAATTCCCCCTGCATTTCATTACTAACTCGCGTGTCCTAATCGTCCTTTCCCTACCCTCGATCGATTTTCGCTTCCCAAAGTGCGTTACCGCTTTTCCATTTTACAATTCTACTCTCAACCCCCCTCCCCCCCGGAATCCTGCGACACAATCTCCCTGTTCTTTACGAACGAGTTTAACCGAGTGCTTCTATTCAACGACGACCGCTCGATTAATTTCCCCTTCGCGGATTTTCAATTAAATTTAATTAGCTTTTCGAAACTGGATCGGCGCGAGTAATTTACTCGTAGTCGAACGCCCGACAACTAATCTCCTCCGCGGATTTTCTCGACGATTTTTCTTTGCCTCGCGAACGATTCATAATTCGCTGGACTAATGCGTTTCGGTTATTAGAACTGGTTTTCTGGCCAAGAAAGGTTCTGTCGATTGCCCGCCACGCGTCGCGAACTTCCCCTCGAAACGTTCGATTCCGCTAATTCCATTAAAAAGCGTAACGAGCCGTGCTCTCCCGGTACGGCCACGCGTGTCATATTCATCGGCCGAGTAAATCCGATAATTCGTGCGACCGGTCGCTCGAAGTCGCTCGTTTCCCGGCATTCCCTTTTTTTCCTTTTTTTTTTTTCATTGTTCGAGTACCTCTCGGATTTGTATCGTTTAAAAGCATGGAAACGGTTTTTGATTATTAACGCGTTTACGGTACGCCGAATGTGGGTCGTTATCAATTCCCCGATAGGATTTTCCGCGCCCCGTTGTCGGCACAACGGCGCCCAAAGAGATTGTTTTGCCGTAATTAGCTCGATCGTTATCCCCGGGGGTTATCGAATCGATGGAATCGTTCACGGTTATTATTTTTGACTCGATGTACGCGGGATTTATATTTCCATTATGTTTCGCTTACAACGGAAGATTGTCGATGCGTTAATTAAATCAAATTGTTAAACTTTACGAATACGTACCGTACCGAGGGAATAAATAATTTTTCGTTTCTCGTTCACATTTGTTCCGACGGTGTAAAATCGTTACATTTTACAGATAATGAAATACAGTAGATGTAAGTGTTTTATCCGATCAAACCTGTGATACGTCGAAAAGAGTAATCTGGTCGTTAGCGAATAAAACTAAAAATGACAAGCAAAGAAGAGCATCGATTTTCATAAGCTATTATTTTCCACTGCCATTTGGAGTGTAATAACTTCTTCCACGGATAAACGATGCAATCTATACGTCGAATAACGAGAGATCTGGCGACGGAAGTTAGGCGAGCTTAAAATTTACACATCTGATGAAAATCGAATTTCAAAAATTGTTATAAAATTCGGACGCAAGAGTAGAAATCGTCGGGGTCCATTGAACCCCGGCGTGTGTACGTGCACGCCTGTCCTGGTTTAAACCCCGCCGCGCAAGTACGGGCAGCGGTATGCCTCCCGATGAAATAGTTTGTGGGTTTAACAAATTGATAATAAATATCGGTACGCGTGTAAACGTCCGTAGACTACTTAAGTGCTTTCCCCTGGAGTGTATACACTTGCAGTGGGAATACTTGTGCGCGCGTGGAGTTGGTCCAGAGATAGGGGCCAGTGTTTCGCCGGTTTCGCACGGTCGAGTTGGACAGGTTATCTCTCTAATCCCATCGTTTCGGGTGCTACGTTGTTCCAGGGTATGCCGAAGTTCCAGGAGCATGAGATTGCATAGATACGGGGGATAGTCCGCCGATTTGCCATTCTAATATATGCGAGCGTTACTCGAATATTCCACTCTTACCGCGTAATGGAAAGAATTTTGCTGGCCGTGGTTACGAGATTTTCTGATTATTCGGAAATTATCATACGGGCCGATTATGGATTTGCGGGACGTCAGGTGGGGGAGAATGAAGGAATTTCACTTGTGTATTCCACTCTTAACCGAGAGGCGAATGGATGAAACAAAGATTAGCGTGCCAAGCGTGTACGCATAGTCGTTAACAATAGATTGCCAGGTGCTGAATGAGTGAATCTGACTCAAACATCAAAATTGAAGTTTTTAAAGAAAAATACAATTTTATTCGATCACTATCGGTAGCACTTGATTCACTTTCAGATAGAAAACAATCTCTTCTTTTTCTAGAAGCTGTATAATGAAGATCTTCATCTTCACTGCTTGAAAGTTCAATCCTATTAATCGGAAATGAGTCTAATTGACTCGCTCCTGGCAATCCACGCAATCTATTGTTATCGCGGTAATTTTTATTTCCGCACGTCTTGTAGTTCGCTAACATCGATCAATCTTCTCGAATAATATTTGAAAATTATCACTACGGTCGATTACAGATTCGCGGAAAATCAAGTGTTGGAGAACAAAGGAATTTCACTTGTATATTCCACTCTTACCGAGAGAAGAATTGACGCATCAAAGATTAACGCTACGCGTGGCCGGTAACGCGGCAACTTTAATTTCCCTACACCTCGTAATTCGCTAATATCAACTAATCTTCTCGAATAACACGCGAAAATAATTCCCATCGTTATCCGTACACGGTGCAAGGTACAACATTCCACCGATCATTCCGATCACCCGCGAATCATCGCATGGATAGCGAGCAACGATTTACTAATTTCGAGCGAGAACGTTCGAAGCGATGCAATTTACATTCTGGAAATTGCATACACCCTGCCTCGCAATTCCCCTTAACGACTCGAATACGGACGGACTACCGCGCTTCGTTTTTACAAACGGCGAGCTGAGTAAAGGAGAATGAGCAAAACCAGAAGATGCAGGTGCAGTAATAATACGTATCAACGCGGAAGGAGGTGAGCGGGGGTGGTGGATAGGGGTGAGGGGGTGGTGTGGGGGGTTCGTTTCGAAGCTACTTAAACGTAGCTCTCCGTGCCCGTACGTTTACGTGCAGTTTAGTGGGGTGTATGGTAGTTAGGTAGGCTTAGAGGGGAACAGGAGTTTCGCCAGTTTCGCACGGTGGGGTTGGACTGGCTGGCACCAGATTTATCTCTCTGCCCCATCGTTTCGGTCTACGTTGTTATGGGGTGTGCCAGAACACCGGAACGCCAGAATGCCAGTACACGAAAGAGGGGAGGTAAAGTTGAGCATTGAGCGCGGCACGAGCATTGAACGCCGTTTTCGGGGGTACGAAATGAATCTTCTTATGCTTCTTCCGTTTATTCGGTGTGTCGTGACTGAATTCTTTAACCCTTATAGTGCAGGACGACGATATATCGTTATTAGCAACGCTTGCGAGAAGTGCCGACGACGATATATCGTTGCGCGTGCGTTTACTATCAAGAGACAAGGTCTTGTCGGGGACCAAGTACAATGACCCACAAGGATGCCTCCCGGTCGTACGAACTACCACCATTACGCGCAACGTGGTAGTTTTTACAACCGGGAAGGCATCGTTGTGGGTCATTGTACAAGTACGCGATTACTTTGTCTTAAAATAAAGTGAAAATGTGTAGGGAAAAATGACTCGCGTTAGGCGGAAGTACAATATACGCTTCGCGATTTAAAATGAGACTAGGCAAAATATTCTAAAACTTGTTGTCACAAGATTCAATCAGGTTTCCCTATTGAAAATTCCCAAGCAGCGCGACAGCGCCGCTTGCATTCTATGTCTGGGTTTGGGCCTGGATCTAGGTCTGGGACACACGCATTAGACAAACCCACGGCGCTGGTAATTTTCAAGTGGTTAATTCTGTCGAGTTTCAGTATTTTTCGGTACAACACGGAAAGAGTTAAGGAAAATAATTTAACTCCCGGACGAGGTAACGTTTCGATCTCTACGGATATTTGTCGAATTAGTTTCACTTTGCGATACCGCGACCACAAAACTTTATTTTAAAACTTCGACGGTAATCGGGGAATTGGAAATCAATATTCTCCATTACCAACGGGATGACTAATTACGAATTAAAAGCACCCTAAGCGAAACCCAAACTACAAATATAGCAGCGACGCGTGCCGCTTAAGAGGAAGTTGTTCCGACCCTACTTACGCATTCACCAATGTACACGCGCGTCGGCAGGTATACCAAATATTCACTTATAGTCACGGGTATACCTGTAAGCTCTCTCCAGCGAGGCGTACGGCTGCGCCGAATGGGGAATGACAGAGACAGAGTGGGATCGAGGGGGGGGGGGGAAGAGAGTGTCCCCCAGTTTCGCACGGTGGGGTTGGACTGCCTGGCGCCAGGTTTATCTCTCAACCCCATCGTCTCGGCCTACGTTGTTATGGGGTGTGTGTCGGCGTGCCACTAGAAACGTGGGGAAGAGAAACGGGGTTCCTGCAGCCAAAGTAACGGTGACAGGGACAAGGGAGGTACGGAGGGGACGACGAAAAACGATGAGAAGAGGGAGGGAAGCTTAGAAAAAGCAAAGCCTGGAGGGAGGGAGGGAGGGAGGGAGGGAGAGAGAGAGAGAAGCACGAAAAGAACAATAGAGGCAAGGCGCAGAGGGAGAGAGTGAATATAATGAGACAGGATACGAGAGAATGAAGAGAATGAAACTTATAGAGAGATAAAGAGGAACGCCGAGAAAGAGTGGATACGGCAACGTGCTCAAAGAGAAGAGAGAGACGACCTAAGCGCGTCGAAAAATAGAGTAGACCAAAACATCACCGGGGGACGAGGCTACGAAGAGAAAGCTAGGGAACAGGGGGGTTGGGGGCGGGAGATAGAAGGGGTGGGTGGGGGGTGGGTGTAGGAAGAGAGAAGCATAGGGTAACGTCCGTTGCGGAGGAAACACGCTTGTCCCTCTGAACCCCCCCCCCCCCCCCCCCCTCTCTCTCTCATCTGCCCCGGCAAAAGCATTGTGTCAGGACGTAACAACTCGCGATAGTCCGACGCAGCTTCCCATGGGGCACCATTATCCTGATTTAGCGCCACGGCAACGACTCTATTTCCTACCCGCTCAGGTACATGCCTTCCCTTTGTCCGGCCCTTTGCTTTATTTGCGCCGAAAGGAAGGAAAAACGCGACAGGAGGAACGGAATCGACGCGTTTGAGCTTTCTCGCACGCACTGAACGTCGTCGTGTGCCCGTTACCATTCGCGACGCGAGTTCACCTCGGTTACTCGACGAGCGAATTCGGTCGACCCTCCGCGCCGATTCGACCGACGACGCGAGTTAACGCGTCGGCGAGTCGGCCGAGCGTAGATTTTTCGATTATCCCGCTAATGAGAGCTTCTGCTCGCGCATCGCGAATTTTGCCGCTCCGCTAATTAAATGTAAAACGAATCTCTCCGTTGTAACGCGAAAGCGTACGCGGGACGGGAAGTTGCGATGAAAATTTGTAGGTAACGACGTAACGATTACGCGCCCCCCCCCGGGAATGTATATCTCGGGTTTCAATGGCGGAGAGAATCGCTCTGTTGTAATTAAGCAAACCGAGTAATAAAATTTACAAATAACGACGGAGCGTAACGAGGCGTTCTTAATGGAAAATCTCGGGATGCGCGACTGGTTTAAGGGGTCATCGCCTTGTTCGGTCGAAAAAATCTATTTTTTTACACGTTCGTAAAGTTTGGACTTTCTTTTTAAGAATAAGTTAAGATGAAATTCGTTTGAAAATTTGAAAGATTGACGAAGTTATAAGCCGTTTGAAGAAAACTGGGTCCAAGTATTGTAATCATAACATAAAACTTTAGACGCGTTTTTCTCGAAACTACGTTCTTCGACTCGGCGTTAATAATAACTACTCGATAAAACGCAGCTAAGAATTTGGGCTTTAGCAAATATGTCGAGCAAAGTTTTATCGTTGCAAGTTTTTCGGTCGAAATGTAATTTATTTTTTGAAGCGCCTGCCATTTAACAAATTCTCCACTTTTCTTAATGGTTCTAGTTCTCGCCTCATTTTTTTGTTTCAAACAATTTTTACCATACTTTTCATCAACGTTGCGTCGCCGTGTTTTTTTTTTACAATACATACATCAAAATTCAATATCGTCTCTGTGTTTTATTCAACACCTTCGCAAAAAGAAACACACTTATACACGAAGAAACAACAAATATGCAAAATCGAACGCGAAATTGATCCGTCCAATAGTTCCCGAAAAAAAAATTCGCCATAAAACGTGCCATTTTCGATGCAACAAGACGATAACCTGCCCTCAAAGCCGACAATTTTTCAAGCTTCCTGGCTGATACGGAAGCCAATTTCAGCTCGACTCTTCCTCGCGTCGCTGTTTATTTGGCAAAGGATAGAAAAGCTGCGATATTAATTGTCTAGTGGGCGTGGGGTGCGGGGCGCGCCGATAAATATGAAAACCGCGGGAAATTAATACGTGCGGGCCGTGTCGGGAACGAGTATTTACGCGGGACTTGGGCGCAGAGAGAGAGAGTATGGTTGCCGGATTATGGGGTGCAGTAGCTGTGGATTATGACTCCGCTCGTTAAATAGTCCCCCCTTCCCTGTGCAGCCGTAGGGAGGCTCGACCACGAATAAAGACGCTACGTTAACGTCGAGAGTCCTTATTATCTTCGTTCGATACGCGCACACACGCACCCCCCGGAGCCCCGGGCCCCGGGGTGCACCGGTTATTATTAGGGATTCGAGGTATTAAACGTACTTTGGGGTATCGATCTTCTTATTCGGCTACCCCCCTGCGTCATACTTAAATACAATATTTCGGGAGGTATGTAATCCTCTTACCAAAGTATTCGTGCCTGCCGGTAGGTAGATTCTGATAGCGCGTGCCATTGTTTCTTATCTCAACTGATTACGTTTATGCCGCGGCGAGGAAGCGCGGAGGAGCGGAAAATGTAGGTACACGAGTTAAGGAGATATTTAGGGGAGTATGTAATCCTCTTACAAAATGTTGTCTATTAACCCGCCGAATGTCGGTAACCTCCCTTTGCCTCTTTACTTTGTCTGCTATCGTTTTGCTATTACCACTTCGATTCACCTATGCCATACGTTATACAATTTCCATGTTTCTAATTGTACATACTATATGCGTACTAAGTTGTGTCTTCGCGTATGCACGTGACTGTGCGAGTATCTCGTGTCTGCGATATCATAGACATCGTACGATAGCGTGTTAAATGTCTCGAATATCCAAATTTCCAAAGTTTTGTTTATTAACTTCGCTCCGATTTCTGGTTGGCTCATCAGAGGTGGTAAAATCTATTTATCGACCAGAAACTTTCGTTATTAATAATTTTACGATTTACTTTATACACTTTCTACGACGTTTAAAGTTTAACAGAACGTTTTAACCAGACAGCTGTGTTTGACGACTACATGCGTCATGGAGAAATGGCTGTATTTTGTGTTCTGACGACTATAACCGTCATTGCTTTATTCTCCACTTTTTAGACCGCGCACCTGTGTGTGTCGCGAGAATCAAACGCTGATGGGTATAGTCGCCAAGACACAAATTACTGCAATTTCTCTATGACGAATATAGCCGTCAAACACAGCTGACTGGTTAATTTTAACCTCCGCGAATACCCACAACATTCGAGCAAGCAATAACCGTTGTTATTTCAGTAACCGCTACGGTTTATTAATTTAAATTAATTAATTTTAACGGTCGACCGTAACGTAACCTTTTTGCTCGTACGACAAAACATAATTATTCCACGACGCGCCCAATGATTCATGAACGCGCAATTACTGGTTACGCGTGCGTGCCTGCGTGCGACGCCGCAGCAAAATTGTCGATGCGACGTTTGATGGAGTATTAGTACCGACGCACATTATCGGCGCGTTATATCGGATTTTCAACGTTTTCAACGCGAAGATTCCAACGCGGGGGCGTTTCACACGACGGACTGACTTTTTACGAATGGGGTGCGAACGCCGCGGGCTGGTTCTTGATTAGCAATTAATACAAGGGTCCCTATCGATCGATCGATTAACGAAAGCAATTTAATCGGCACTCCGAGCACGACTGACCGGTCCCATTAATTGGCGGAATAATCGGATTACAGGGAATTACCTGTTAACCATCTCCTCCCAACGCATTACTTTTGGTAATAAGCTCCATTAACGTTCCTGGTACCGATGCGTTATTAACTTCGAGACCGGACCGGCTAACTATCGTCCTAACAATGGAATAGTAAATCTCTCCTCCGACTCGGAGATGAATTAATTCACTGATAACCCCCCGTACGACGTATCGCGTAACGAGATCAAAATTAATTTACTACCGCGCTAATCAACCGTGGATAATACTTCCCGCGAAACTAACGAACCGTTAATCATTATTTAACGCGCTGTCCACCGATCGCGCGTCATTATATCACGCGCGATGGATGAATTAGAATTCTGAAAATAATAAAATCAAAGTGCGACGTTACTAGCCCGTGTCTAATTTATTAACGCTCGATATTGGAATCGAGATTCGTGATTCTCTACGGAAACTCGTCGCAACGGAGGCTCGTAAGGAATTACAGGTAATCTTCCAGCTTAGAAATTAATTCGTTTCGATCCCTCTTCGGTAAAACCGCAAGTACCTGTATTCATTTTCATCTCGTGAAAATGAATTCTCGTTAAGAGAACGATCTCGTTTAAACCGAGGTCAATCGAATTTACACGAACCTTCTGCTGTCGAAGAGGCGCAATTTCTCGATTAAAGGAATCGAGCGTTGATAAAATAGGCCGTGAGATTAATTAGGTTAATTGTACGGGACTCCAGTTACGTGCGTCAATTCATTCCGATTCGTTATCTTCAGCTTCGTTTACCGAATTCTTAGTGAAATTAGAAAAAAGTTTCCTCGGTGGATCGGAATGGTAGTCAAGAAGATCCCGGAAAGTTTACGAGCTTCCCCGTTCCGGGAGGATTTCGCACAAAGACGATAAGGGTCAGAAGAGACGAAGGGAGAAGATAGAGAGTGAGAGGGAGAGAAATGAACTTACCGTAGAACCAACACTGCTTCTCGCCGAAACGAGGCCTCAGAAATGTATACTGAGGTTGTGGAGGTAGATGATCCAGAAGGGCAGCCAACCCGGCGACTAGAAGGGGACCACCCCAAGCGTAGCAAGCATAGACGCGAAGTCTGAGGGTCTCTTGGCCTTTCTCCAAGCTCGCTGGTCTCAGGTCTCTGCAAGAAAAAAGGACAGAAATGGCGGTCAGCGGGGGGTTGTAGGGGCACCGAAACACGAGATCGTTCTGTGCACTTAAATGCCGCTTGGAACGCGAACAATAAAACACTCCAACTTTCGTGCAGTTGCGTTTTCCCTTTCGCATGGAGAAAAGTTCCATTAGGGCTGGCAGAAACGAAAGTTTCGGGAAGCGAATTTGCGCGGGAGATGGAGTACCTGCGGTGACGGGCGCGTGTTAATCGGTGTTACGCGACTGTCGCGGATGAAAAATTTGCATGACGATACGTACGACGATGCGTTTTCGTGTTAATAGATTGCGTTTTGAATATCGTTTCGTCGCGAGGATAATTTAATTTAATTACTCTCCGTATCTCTTTACTTTGTAATACTTAAATTCCGGAAAAGATACAAGTTACTGGTTTCGCGTACTTGTACTTGTCCCGAGGCAAGACATTGTCTCTTGATATTAATCTAGATTCCTGATATAACACTTGAGCATATCTTTCCATCTTTCTTTGTATTTATGTTTCAAAATGAGTTTCCTTTCTTTAATAAGAAAAGAGGGGCATCGTAATGCCACGCCTGTATTCGAGAACGAACGGAAAAAGAATTATAACTTCCAGACAAACCAATAAAATACTATAAAGTTATAAACTCAACCACCGAGTGAAATTAATTAATCGACTGGCAGTCGATTCAACAAACATCGTTCGATACGATATTTCGAATAGATTCTCCATTAACGTCGAAGCACTTCGGGACAAATTACAGGATAAGAAAAATTCAAGTTCAGTGGAACGTTGCCTCAATAGAGTTTAATCGTTTAATCGAAACGAGAGGCGAGAAAGGAGCGAAGTTTACCAAGACGCGAAATGACAGCGTTGTCGCGCCCTTCGTTCGGCGTGTTCAAACAAACGCGAACAAACGTTTCCAACAGATAAACTCGAAAATCGATCGTACAGAGAGGGTAGAAATCTTGCGTGTGGTCCGACACGCTCCGCCGGAGCGAACTTCGCGCGTGGCGATGTCAGAACAATTACCTCGGACGCAATTAATGCACGCTCCACATTCCTCGAGTGCTTTTGTATCGGCCGTCAACGAGGAGTTTTAAAAAAGTGAGACGGGTAAAACGCTGGAATACGTGCCGCGCGAGAGTTTACGGGTAAACTTTTCTGTCTATTAACACCCCGATAACCACGCTCGGAAAGTGGTGTTACGCTGACTCGCGCGAGCAGGAATTTCAAACTATTTTAATGGAGATTTAATAATCTACAAAAGTGCTTTCTGAAAAAAAAGCGTAAAACAGTCATATTCGTTGCCAGAGATATACTAATAGATTGCTCACGGAATACAAACAAAAATAAATAAAACCGTTTTTACTGTAAAGGAAAGAATTAAATTCGTTTCTTCCTTAAGTTGAAATTAATTCCTTGACACGTCGTTTTATTCAATATATGGACTCTTTATTTTGGAAGCGGTGTATGCCCATTTAAAAGACAATAATATACCAGATAATTCCATTAATTCCATTAATTTAATACAAAACGAAAAAAAAATGGACTTGCACCACTTTCAAAGTAAGCGGCCCATATCTGCATTTCTAATTCCAGAATCCTACAAATGTTAAACGACTATATTCGTTTGAGCGAAAATACATATAAAACCGTCGAACGAATAAATCCGTTTGAAATCTTAAGCTAACAGAAAAATTCTCCTCAACCGAGTATGCTCGGCTGAGCGAAAATAGTTAAATCCCCTGTACCCGAGATAACACGCTTCAGTACATTAAGTGGTTAAACGTTATTTCTTGGTTATTCCTATTCCGTCTCTTCTCTCGTCTGCTTCGGCTTTTACGAGAAATAATTATTCCTTTCCACGTTAAAGAGCGTCGCAAAAGGCGTTAAATATTTCACGTTGAATATAACTCTTCTCCTCGAATCTCGGCGCGCATTACTGCGACGTATACGAGGCAAACACTTCCCTCTTCCGGGTGTTGTGAAAGCCACGAAGGTGATGAAATATATAATAAAAAAGAAAAAAGAAGGAAAAAGGTGACGAGTGGTGGCAGGAGATACGTCAAGGTGTAGAGCAGAACCGACGAACGACGGTCGTTTGTACGTCCACTTCGGACCATAGATATGGTCACCGAATTCACCGGGACTAGGTACCATTCCAATTAGCAACGACGACTAATCTCACGCGCGAGACGGAAGAATAACCGTGACAGTTAATTACGCGAGGTACCGCTGACGATTATTAACTCCCAAAGGATCTCGCGTTCACGATCCAAACTGAAATTTTCGTAGGCTCGAGGTTCGGCCGATAAATAAAATTAATTGTAACCCGTTGCGCTTACGATCGGAGCGACGGGGCGTAACGACACGCACGCGTTTCGCGTACTCTCGCCCAAGGACTATTATTTTCACGGTTTTAATAAAACGCAACGGGGAATTGGACGGGATTTAATTGCCGTGGAAGGAAGTGTGTTAAACGCAAACGAGGGACGGAGACGGGACGACATTCGGCGCGAATAGCTATTATTAAAGGACATAACCGAGCCACGAATAATAGGATCACTCACGATCGCGTCACCGCGAATTTATCGTCCCGGTTATTAACGTAACTTCGAATTCATTAAATTTCGACTCTCAAGCTCCCCTGCTCCCTCCCCCCCGACACCGCCGGACCTCGTAACTACCCGAATCGTAAAGCTTCGTCATTGTCTGGCTAGTTTAACGTCGCTATAACAACATCCCCCCGGCCTCACACCCCCGAGCGCGAAATGGGGACGAGCGTCAGGGGGCTTAGAACGGAGGGGTTGTTACTCGTAAATCGCACCCTATCGGTACCGACGTTACCTACGGATATGGCAAACGTCGACTGCGGCGGCGGCGAATTTACTGTCAAAAAGTGAAAATTCGAATGGCACGGTGGAGGCGAGAGAAAGGGGGGGGGGAGAGGGTGAACTGGGAGGCGAAACACATTGGCGATGTCAGCTGCGTCTGTCAGACTATCGCGACTGAAATATATTAATTTAGTCCAAGTCGGGCTGTTGTGCGAATATAGGAGTTTGCGTTTCGAAATTCTCTGACGCGGAGCTCCGTTGGCGTGTCGTTATATATTTATGAGGCGTTTAATCCCATGTTAGTCGTGGCGATGTTTGTTACCTCGTTGGTCGCGTGGGGAATGCTCATCATTAAATTGTTGGTTATGAGTAATTAGCATTTATCACATTTTATCATTACTAAACATTAATATTGATTTATTTCAATAATTCATATATTCGATCACAAATTTATGATTAGAATAATATTCGGTTGGCAACTATTCGTGATTGCGAATTTTAAATAACACATCCATCGCCAAAATCCGCAATCATTTAGTTGCCAACACAATTTAATAGAAACCACTCCAATTTTAAACATTAAAAAAATTTGTTTTAGGTCTACATAGGTCTAACCTTGAGGTACCAGAGACATCGCAGGTGTAAATTGCATGATATAACATAAATCTAATTTAAAAATAAACTACGCGACACCTGTCCCCCACGCGACTAACCCAGTTAAAACGTTATTCCTGAAGTACACCGATACCGGTAATTTCTTTAATCCCGCAATCGTGAACTGGAATTGAGGAGAGAGAGCGTCCGCGCGACTAATAACCTCCTCCAACTTTTTTCCCGTCGGTTTATCCGCCGGCAATTAGGAAGCAATTACTGGCGACAAAATTTCACGGTGCTCGCCGTTACCTCGAAGCGCGGTTTCGCGAGACGCCACGGGAAGGCGCGCGACGTCGAGGTTAACACACCGCGGCGTCTCGTAAAACGAAAGTAATTTCAATGTCAAAGATCCACAAGTCCGTGTATCCGGACGGAGGTTCCATGAATTTCTACGACGTACCCGGCAAAAGGGCCGACGATGGTACCACGGAGATGGTAATTCTTGGTAGCACGGCTCATTTCCGGGAGCGCTAATTAGGCGTCACCGCGGTCGACGCGCGCGATTAGTTCGTCCTTTTCCGACGAGAGAAAGTTTTCGGCGAAGAGGAGAAAGGACAGAGAGAGAGAGAGAGAGAGAGAGGGGTGGAGAGAAGTGGGATTGCGCGTTGCTCGATTTCGACGACGGGTAACGGCGCCACGATAATTTTCCAACCTCCTCCCCCGTCTCCCTAGGTTTCCTGGTGGAAATGGACCCAGGCGAGCTACCGCCGGGGATCAGGGGTGGAAGACATTAAATATTGCAGTTGAGAAAATTAGCGAACTGTTACGCTCGGTAGACGGGACGATTCTCCGTGTATCGTTGTGTTTTCCTACATCGTTTCCATTAATGTCCGTTGCGGATGTTACAAATACTTCCGTGCCTCCATTTTTACATGGCTGGGAAACGTTCGTGAGGACCGCGTTTTGCGATTGTATCGTTATCTCCGTGCACGTCGAGTCCCTCTCTCTCTCCCGCCCCTCCACCCCCACCTCTCCGATGCAAGCAATTTGCGAACGACGACGTCTTCCGTGACAAAGAGGATTATGAGAGAGAGTTTCTTTCGGGACTCTCGAAAGTATAACCCATTGTCGGAGCACGGAAGAGATAAAAGTTATTTTTGTAATAATGGATTCCCGAGACATGGGTTTCCATTTAGGTCGACAAACGACGTACTTTCCCAGATGAAATATACAGATTCTATTATCGTGGCTTATTCGCGAGAGAGGGAGAGAGAGAGAGAGAGAGAGAGAGTGAGAGAGAGGAAGCAAATGGGGAAACTAACAGGGGACCAGTGGGATTCGGTTTAATCTCGATGGAAGTACTCGTTTGAAATTAAACGGAATCTCGTTAAACGGGGGCCGCTATATGCGCGGGTGGGGGGAGCGGATATCGTTAGGCTTATCTCTAATATCTATTCGCCGTTTCGTTAGCGGCTAATTTTATTTCGCCGCGGGAGCCGAAAAATTTCGCAAATTAGAGACCGCCCGCTTTCTATCTCCCGCACTTGTATCTTTCCAGCGCACGCCGTCGCGGCAAATGTAACCGTCGGTGACTGTCTCGTGGGCAGAAGGTAAGAGCCCTATATTTATCTCCCCGATATGGTAATTATACGGACGGCAATTAGCGGCGGTGCCAGTTAGAGGTACGTCCTAACCGACGGTATCGTGCGCCTCGACTCGCCTCGCCTCGCCTCGCGCCACTGTACGCGGAACGGAAAGGTGGGGTCATTACGCGGAAGCAAGATGAACAGAAAAGATATTATTTATCTCGACGGCAGTTTGCGTAAGCGTAAAAAAACCGCTTGGCTGTAAAATATCGTGCGCGTGCTTTATTAGACCGCGCTGGTGGGTCTTAATCCTTGTGAAATTGACCGTCGCGAATCTCTTTCCGCTCGTTTCTTTTTTAGACGCGAATGGAACATGATTTCGACGGTAATTAATTCATAATTCACGTCTATACTCGGGAGCGATCGAGCGGGGTGTAATTTGCCTCTCAGCGATCGAGGATCGATGGTTTAAAAACGCCCGTAATGCCGGGGTCTCGTCAAGATTATTCATAAATCTCCATTTTTATCGGGTGAGAATAATTCAATTGCGATAGAGCCATCATCCGCGAATCTCCCCGATGCGAACGAAGCGAGAATTAATTCGATACGGGTATTAATATTAATAACGGTGATTAATAATAAACGAGATATAGATGGACGCACGACGAATATTTATGTAAACAAAAATATGGATTAACGACTTTAATCTAAAGCAAGATTACTTTTCCAAACATAATTTAACGAAGACGATTTAAAATAGAGTTTTGTTATATTGTAGATATACCTAACTATCGTAAATTCTGCGTATCAAGGAACAAGGTCTTGTCCCGGGCTAAGTACTGTATAGCGGTGATGAGAACGCACCTGAGGCGGTGCAAAGGCAAAAGTTGCACCGCCTATCCTCATCACCGACGTTCTTTCGCTACCTGACTTAATTAGCGCGCGTGACAGTTCGGCAAATGACGAAAATGCGTGTGCCCGTCTGCATGATTGTGTTCGGGTAGGATACTCTAGAACAGCGGGCGTCAACCGGTGGTCCGCAGAAAAATTTGAACATTTGCAAGTTTATTTCATTAACCTTCCCGCAGGTTTGTATAAACGCTATAAACTATAAAGTATACGTGGTCCGTAGATTTTAGAGTTATGGATTTACTGGTCCGTGAGGTTCAAAAGGTTGGCGACCGCTACTCTAGAAGCAATCAGACCTCATTTTTGCCAGGTGCACTCTTCCCATCGTTGCACTCTACAAGTACGCGATAACTAGACCTCGTATTTCCCGAGAAATAACCAACGAGGGTTTTCAAGATAATCAAACCCCACTGAAAAATTAATTTTTTCAGTCTTACATTATAAAGCTTCGATGTTCTTCCAACGCGTATAAAAACAGACGTATTTCCCGAAATCCGTAAAAAAAAAGGTGGGATCAGAAATAATAATGCATCGCGCTCGTGGGGGTATCGCGCGGAGGGTCTGACAAGTGTTGCGCGGGGAACGATAGTGCCGGAAACTTCGCCGTCCGGAACGTATGGAAAGTAAGTTGCCCTTTATTGAAAAGTTTTGAAAGGGATGGCTAAGTGCGAGGAAAGTTGTCGCGCGGGAGGATTTCTCGCTTCGCGAAGAACCCCTCTCCCTCTTCCTGTCAATTTATCTATCTATTTGTCCGCCTAACCACCCGTCTCGACGAGCGATTCTCATCGATCCGTTTGTCCCACTATCGATCCGTACCATACATTTGTCGATAAATATCCACGCCGTGTACCGTTCGATTTGTCACTGTCGCGAAACAGCGGAAACGCGAGCGATGCCTCTTATATAGCATAAACCGGAAGAAACTGTCACCGACGTAATAGCGAACGAAGAATTATATTACCACCGGCATCGAGATATACCAGTCGTAATTACCGGCAGGCACGTCCATCCTGACGAGAGCACGTCAGCGTTTAATGGTTTATTTATACGAGGTTTAGCATCCCGCCGAGAAATGGAAACGCGGAGTAACGGAGACAGTGCTACCGAGTGCACTACGAAAAATTCATCCCACCGAATTATCATTTCCACCGTCCTGTCCCCTCGCGCTTCCCACGAATACGCGACCTGAAGTTGCATAATTAATTACGTTCTATCTTTGCGTCGCGAGAAGAGCGAAACGGTCAAGCGCGACGACGACGCGACGGTCCAAGGTGCTCGCGGAGAAAAGTTAACCGGCGGAATTATAATTTCCAGACTCCTCTGGCCGCGACTCGCGTAAAGTCCCACTCT
The DNA here is from genome assembly GCA_933228935.1 of Pemphredon lugubris. Taxonomy (NCBI): domain Eukaryota; kingdom Metazoa; phylum Arthropoda; class Insecta; order Hymenoptera; family Crabronidae; genus Pemphredon; species Pemphredon lugubris. The sequence goes on from OW121818.1 coordinate 14,318,684, forward strand.
AGTGGTAGGAGAAAAATAGACGAGAGGAAGGGAGGAAGGAGGCGACGTTTAAGTCGACCGAGGAGAACCGGCGGCGAGGGGAAAGGGTAGCTAACGAACGGACGTTAATTAGTCGCAATAACCCGACGATCGTGACAATTACAGGGCGCCGGTCTCGCGTACATACGTTCTTGGCCCTCGTTCCAGAAAGCGTAAAACCTCGATGAGAATATAAATTCGTCTCCGTCCGATAGCCGTCCGGAAGATACTCGTTCCTCCCGTGTTCCGGACGCGGAATTACAGGGACGTTAAGTGGTTTATTCCGCGAAACACCCGGCGAGTATCTGAGCACCGCACCGCCCGTCGGTCGCTTTCCGCATAATCGATATCGCGCTTCCGGAATTAGACGTCGATTACGACGGCAAGCGGGAAGATAATGACCGGGGGGTTTACCATTGTCGCGGTGGAATAGAGCTTTCTCCTCCTCCTCCTCCTCCCTCCGTTCCCCGTCCCTCTTCACCCCCGGCTAACCAACCCCCCGTCCCATCCCCACGCCCCGCCGATCACTCGATGGTCCGTTTTCACCCCTTTACAACCCCGGCTTAACGTACCCCCGGCGAGAGTAACTCAAGACGATGGAACCAGGAGTTTCCTACGCGGAGAGGGGTAGAATGACGCTTGGATCGAGGCAAATTTTCAATATTCTTCGCTAAGATTCCCGGGAACGATTATGGCAATTAGAGCGGAAGGGTTATTCTGTATGCAGAGGCGGAGGAAAAGCGAGCGAGGAAATAATTCATGCGGGAAGTGGAACTAACGCGGTGAGTCGTTTCGTGCGCGAATATCTCTGAATATTTTCTTGGGACTGTAGAGGTGCGCGAGAATCCGATGCTTGGGACGGGTAGGGAGGAAGTCGGGTCGGGTACCTGAAAATTTCGGGATTATCGAAAATGTCGGAATTCCAGAAAAATTCCGAGATTTGTATTTCGGGAGTTTTCGGGTAAAATTTCGGGAATTCCGAAACGTTTGGGAATCCGACCCGATACCGAGAAAAATTCTCGTCCCGACCCCGACCCGACATTTTCGGGTTCTCGTACACCTCTACTTGGGGCGATTTTTGGCCACCCGAATTCCGTTCGATGTAAATTCTCAATGGAAATTACAGCCGCGAGAATACTTCGATTGCTGTGCGAAACCTTTCGGGCGAGGTATGTCGGAAATTCAGCTATTGTTTCGCGTTCTATCGGGCGATCGGGAGAAGGTTGATCGTCGCGGGTTCACGTGTTATCGCTCCTCGCGTGCCGCACGAATAGCTAACTCAACTTTTCCCTCGAAAACTCTGGCTTTAGAGAGTTTTTCAGAATCTCTAGAATCTGACTGCGATTAGAAGAAAGCGTGCCGAATCTCGATGATCACGGAAAGCTCCGCGGGGGAGCAATTATTAAGTTCGTGCAAAATGAGTAATTGCGCTGAAAATTTGAAATGCGAATCACGGAATAGATCTTTTTTTATCCAACGATACCTTTGAAAATATCAGGTGTGAGTTTAAACGGATTCGTCGGACGTGTAAATTATTTTTTTATCGAATTCAGCTTTTCATATATTTTTTTATTTTTTTTTACGTGGAACCTCGCTTTCCACGCGTCAACAGCGCGGAGGACGCGCGTAACGCGAGAGAAATCAAGATACTACCGATAATCGCACCTTTCGCTTTACGGGGATGATTACGATCGATCAATCAGGTTCTATCGGATCCACTGATCCTGAAGAGTACTCGGCGCGTATGTATACCAGAGCGGAATGCGCGTCCTTGGCGTAACTGGTTCGAGGAATGCCGTTGCATAATCGAAGAGAGACCGAGGTACTCGAGGTAGGAAGATTGACGTACCGATCGTTCTGAAGTGCCACGAACACGTGTAAGGAAGGAATAGCGAGCTTGAAATAATGGGAATAACCGATCGGAGGCCCCGGAAGCAAAGATTCCTGCCCAATTCGCGTTGATATTCCATACGAAGACCTAGCGTCGAGTGGTTGTTGAATGCCGGAAGGGGATGTCAAATGTTTTTTTTTTACGACTAGTCAGGGAGTGGAACGTACGACACTGCATTAGCGATTATTACAGGTAACGTATTACCGATAACGAATTCAGTTTGGTTTTGTTAACCTTCCGTTAGTGACACAATTCCGACACCAATTATTATTATTATTGATATTAAATTATTTTTGGATACAAGTGAAAACTGAGAAACTGAAAATGGATGGAAAAATCAGTTATTGAAGGAATTGGAGCACACCACCTTTCTATGATTAGAGACAAGTTTCTGAGTGTAAAGAATTTTCCGGGGATAGCTTAATAATTTTAATATGAGAAAAATCCGTTATTAATATTTCTACGCGGCATCACATCCAAATTACACGACCTTGAGGGAAACTCTCAGCAAACTTAAGACAACGCAATATTCGAATTCAGGTACAAAAGAAAAGCGCAAGAAACCGCAGAGACATCGTAGCTCGGAGAAGTCGTTTCAGGGATAGCCGTGAGAAGTTGTCAGTTGTTTGTTGACGCGGATAACCGAGGTAGAACGACAACATGCGGGGGAGTGAGAAAGAAAGGGGAGAGGGAGAGAGAGAGAGTACAGAATTGAGAGAGCGAGGCGGGAGTATACACACGAGGGTGGCAAAGTCGCTAATGGAGGAAAAACAGAAGGGACCAGAAGAAAAACAAACACGAGGGTTACGAGGACGACAACCTATCGAGTCATCCCTTTCATCCCCAAAAACCTGGACGACCCTCCAGAAATAACGAAGAGTGACTCTTCCTTCCGACGTACCGCCAATGACGACGCGATTTCTCGACGGGAGTTCTTCAAGGGTTGATATTCAAAACACCGAACACAGCCTTATCGATCGATCGGTGTATCTATCGCGAGGAGAAATAGAGCTTCCGAGAACTCGCCGCGGGGCGAGAAGAAAATAAAAGATACTCTCTACCGAGATTTCGATTCGGCACAGACTTGTTTCCCCGTTTACACTCAGGCTCGGAGGGTGGTAAACCGAAACGTCATCCACCCCCCTCCCTGTTATCCTCGACGAGGGTGAGAATTTATGCGTTGTCATTTTCCCGTCTGGAGATCCCTGGAAGGAAACTGATCCGCGGCACGGCTAACGAATTCGCGGGTTATATGTACTTCCGCGACATTAATTCCACGACGATGAGGTGAGCGTGCAGTCGCATAAACCACCGGAAAATTTCGTACACGTGCCGCGGAATGAACGAAAAACGTACACTCGATTTTGCCTGTTTTCTTCCTCGATAATTAAAATTAGAGGGGGCGATGCAATAATTGACGAATTCGTATTCCCGACGCGGGCAGATATTTTAATTAATTCATTAATAGCACTCCCGCTGCGTATAAACGACTCTCGACGTTCGATTAATATCCGCGATGCGTTCTCCTCGATTTTCATTGTATCCCCGCGTCGATTTGAATTCTCGATACACGTAGCGTCATTATAAATCAAATTTCTGCCAACCCCCGCCGACGATTTCGTGTTGACAAAAATAAAAAAAAAATACCCAGATGGAAAGATACAAACATCCGGACACTCGTCGTTACTCGAGAGTTCCGTCGTCGCTTCGGTAAGCCTGGTACGGTCTGTATTCACGACGACGGTCTACTTAGTTTCAAAAAAGAAACAAGGAAAACAAGGAACGTGCCCCACGCCCGTTTTACGTTCACAGACCGTCGTCCCCCTTTGAGGCCCTCGAGACGGTTTCGGCATCCACTCTCGACATTCCACTTTTCTCCTCCTTCCGGGAGAATCTTTTCCAGGTGTTAGCTGTTTAAACGTTGTCTCCGAAGAGAAGTAAAGGAAGGAAGGAAGGAAGGAAGGAAGGAAGGAAGGAAATGAATGGTAGGATGCACTCGGGGGTCCTGCTGATTGTTTGGTGGTTCCACGAGTGGTTATCTGCAAATGAAGGGCCGCAAATGCGGAATAGTAGAGGCTGCGGAGCGGCCAGGAGAAATTGCAGGAGCCTCGGAGTTTATGGCCGGAGAAAGGAGAGTACGAGAGAAAGGAAGGGGAATGGGGGGGGGGGGAAAGGACAACGGTTGGAGTGGGTCAAAGCGATGGGAGGGGCGGCGGGAGGGGTGTGGCGGGAGGGCGGAGGGAGGGAGAAGAAGGGTAGGACGACAGAAACGGCAGTCGCCGCGGTGGCTGGTAGTTTGTTCGCGTATAATTCGATCACCGCCGGAGGAATTATTGTCCTAACAGGCTCCTTCCGCGGGATTGGCCGTCTGGTTTCTGTTCTCTCGAAACGACGCTACCGCCGGATAAGGATCCAATGGAGCAGGAAGCGAATGTTTTCTTATTTCGATGGGAATCGGTTTGCCGGGAGTCCCGCCCGACGGCGTGCAGGAAAGACGCGGAAGACTTTATTTCGGAAGTATGTTATGAGCGTTAGGGTGTCTTATACGTTTCTCGGTATCAAGAAATCGATTTCTTTTTTATTACCTGCATCTTTTGGAAATATTTGGGGCCTACAACGAATCCTGTGTATAAAATATCAACGAAGTTGTACATATTTGAACGAATGTAGTTAGACCGCTCGGCAATCCCATCTGCTAGAATTTAAACGGGCTTTTTTTCGGAACGATGTTTCTCAAAGTGGTGGACGTGATAACTGCCTTACCAATCGTCCGATTGACTTCAATTTTGCCATGTATATTCCTAATTAGATTTTCTAGCCACTATCGGGGCCCTTTTTGATGACTCACTCCATTTTTCAATGAAACTATTTTACAATAATTAAATTGTACGATTTCATGCATCCATTTTTTTCAAAATGTCACTATTTCCATACGTTTTTTTCAAAATGTCCCCGCCCGCCACCGATAGTCGTCCGTCACGATCTTGAACAACAATGTAAAGTTCCAAATTTTTATTTCATTGTCAGACTCCCTCTCTTAATAAATCGGAAAGGGGTTGGAATTAGCGCGGTTAGTCGACGGTTGAGCGAGAATCGAGACAAGTATCGCGTCGTCGAAAAATGGCGATCGGGAATCTTGTTTCGTCTAGAAATATTTGTTTCCGTTTGATGACCGACGGGCCGCGATTCCTCTCGACTCTAGAAATCGCGTTTGCCTCGGATTCTAACAAATTTCCACTTTCCGGAAGGAGCGGGAGAACGATCGTAAAGAGATTCTTCCGTAAGATTGAACGACGCGGTAAAACGGTTATAGTGGAAACTCGGAATCCCCTGATCTAGATACGAAGCTGCGAGATAAGGATCCACGAAACTGCGGATATTTTTCACCATCGTTTATCTCGACTTCCCAACGTTTATTCCGCGCGCTACGCTTCTCACGGTTTCTACGGGGGAACGGCTTCTTGGCAGGTCAAAACAAAAGTTCCCGTTAGTAAAAGTTCGTACGTCGCGTCTGTCGGTCGGCGAATGGAACGTATTCTATCTCGCGAATCGCGGGTGCCGTATATCGTCTTGACAATGTCGCGTATTTATAATGCGTACCACGGAAGCACGATTTTTCGGTCGATCGACGGACTCGGTTCTTCTGGATTTTTATATTTTCGAGTACTTCTCGAGTCTCGGGATATTATTTTTGCACTTTTGTATCACCCGGGAATGGTATTAACACGTGTCCTCTGTTTTTTTAAAACAAAATATATAGAAATAGTTACCGTTAACTTGTTTGCTCTACTTTTTGAAAATACAAAAATCTATAGAAATGTCTAATAGCACGTGTTCTCCGCTTTTTGAACATACCAAAATCCATAGAACACTTAAGATGCTCGCGTTAAATGACCACCGTTGCTTATTAACGGTGCACGCTATTTATTTCTACCGATCCGGAGGCGGCGATAAATAAACTGACGCGCCTTTGCGCCGACCAAGAAGATCGAAGAACCAGAAACTATCGAGTTCCGCTTGGCGCAAGGCGTAAAGGGCTTTCGTAAACGCTTTATTGAATTCCCTATGAACGAAACTATGCGACCCGATCGATACTTCCTAAACTGTCAATCGAATTCTCCGCAGCTGACGATGGACGAAAACCACAAATCCGCAAGACCGACGTGGTCCGAGTCGAGCGGTGGCAAAGGAAGCTCTTTGACGTCGGAACTGTGTACGGAAGCGGCATTCAATGTCGAACCTGCCCTTCGACACCATTCGCTCGGGCGACGGTACCGATAAATGGCCATTAGTCCGCCATGTTAGCCCGCAAAACCAAAGTGCGCGCGTGCCGCTGATAAATCGGGAGCCGATTTTCAAGCGACGAGCGAACGCGAATATAGACTTTACAAAATGGCAAATTGTCGCCAATCCCATTCATCCCGAACTACTTAACTACCGTCGTTCCCCATTACGATCATTATCGCGTTACTCGCGAAGTTTATTAAATTCAAAGCAGAGAATACGCGTCGTCGTAAACTTCTCAAGTAACGCGTACTTCAAAGTACAACTTGCATTGCACGCCAGAACCAACGAACGATTCTCGTCTAATAGTGATAACAGTAGAAACTCGGTTAACCGTCACCCTTTTAACCGCCGTTCTTTGTTATCCGTCATCATAAAAAAATGTAAGAAATCTATTCATTTAAAAAAATATTTATTCGATATAACCGATTTCGCACAAACGCAGTACACTTTATCGTTTTGACGTCAGGCAGTAGAATGCCGTTCTTTCGGTTCGCGCCCGTGGGGATGCTGCGCTATTATTATTTTCTATAGTACCTACGTATGTTTGTATGTATCTACGTTTATTTTCGCCTACTTTTATAATTATAATACATTGTAAAATATATGTATATGTACGTTTATTGCAAAATTTTTGTTAACCGCCGTACTCCCGGTCCCGACAGTGACGGTTAACCTAAGTTCCACTATAATAATAAATTGAGCGTACGCCGTCAAGGACTGAAATCCACGTTCACGGTCACAGCCGACTGCAACAGTTGAGAGCCCACTCGGAATAGAATACGTATAACGGCAATAATTGTAAGTTCAGCGATCACCGTCGAGGACAGAAACGCTTTTCCGTCGCGCACGAGCGCGAGAGAGTTACGAACCGTTCCGGAATAGAATGCACCCGGGGTGTCGTTATTAGAGCTCCCGCGAGCCAATGAGAGCGACTCGCGTTACGAACGCGGTTGTCACGGTCGTCATAGCGAATACCGCGTTACGCGCCTTATGTTCCGGAATTTACCACCCTCTTTTCGAGGCCGCCTCTCTCCGAACCGCGGGGCAAGGTCTCCCGTCACGATGAAAACATTCCTTTCAGCGATCCGCGGCACGGGAGAAACGCTCCACGCGTTTCGAGTAGCGTTTCAAAGAGCTTCCGCGCATCCCACGAGCCGTTATGCGCGGCGAGAAGCGGCTAAGGAAGATCCCAAAGAGTTACGAGCGCGAACGGTAACACACCGTCGCAGAAGTTTATACGACCTGTGGCTGCCGCGTGAACCGAGCTTTACGAGCGATAAAACCGGCACGGGAGGTCCGGGGGTCCTGTGGACTGTGCACTTTGCGGCTTTTTTCCAACCTTTTTGCGGCTCTCATTGCCGGCACCATCGCGAACGGAGCAGCGGATTGTCTCCTCCGGGACGACGATGGAATAATAAAGACTCGAAGAGATGCGTACGTGTCCTTCCGGCTCACGTGGATCCTGGAAGGACCTTATCAGCGGTTTCTCCGGTACGGTTGCACCTTTACGTTTTCTCCCCCGGGGTCTAAAGTGGAATACGTCATTGTTATTCGATCGTGACAGTTTTCGGCCGGGATTGGCTACCTCGGTGTAGAGAAATTCTGTTCAGAATCGGATATGTATTCTTGGGAACCGCTCTTCTTACTCGATAATTGATTAACTCTGAGGTTAGTCGCGTTAGTTTATGTTACGTTGTTCGTCGCACCGTGGTCTTTTCGAGCGCGTTCTCAAGGCACCACGTTGTATTACGTTATATTTTTACGTTGAATTACGTTATAATTTTCGAGTATTAAAATTACGTTATATTTTTACGTTGAATTACGTTATAATTTTCGAGTATTAAAATTACGTTATACATTTGTATTAGTTTTATTACTACAGGGCCATGTTTTATACAATTTTTACACCCGCTAATTTTTTTTATTAGAAAATATTAAAAATGAAAAAAAAATAACAATACATGATTCATGGGAGACAAAAGTTTCGAACAAAGCACCACTAACTCCGGATTAATAACGTTTATCAATCGGTTTTTGTACGCTCTAAGGTGACTTTTTTTTTTTTTTAAACCCATCAACTTTTCTTCTTTGGGGCCGGGGAATGCAGTGTGAAGCACTTTTCCCGATCGCTCTAAGGTGACCGGCCAATAATTTGTGGAAACACGTTAAGGAGACATCTTAACATGCGATATTTACGTTCGTGTTGTTTCTTGCTAAAATTATTTCCCCCTATCCCTCTCGCAACTAATTGTCTATCAAACGAAATGGTACCGAAACGACGACGATATCGTTCAGCTTGCTTACCCTACGACGAGCTAGTAATATATTGTACGAAAAGAAAAGAGACAAAACTCAAAGTGGCGTTAACAGGTTAAAATCTAATGGAATCATTTTGGCTTTGTTGACGGAGATCTCGCGTGCGCGAGAATCAATGCCGCCCATTGAGAAGACTGCAAATATACGTTCAACGGCGATGCTTACAGACGTCATCCACAAAGACTCGATGCATCCGGTGCGTCTCGGGAGGATGCGCCAGAAGTTCAAACTACTCCCGAGGAACGAGCGGAGCAGCTGAAACGATTTCTGCAAGAACGGCACGAAGAAATGCATTAACCGCGGTTGGCTTTCGATAAGCCTCGCGGCGATACCAGCGATAGCAACGCTCTTTGCTCGCGTTGCATTTCGATCGTCGCGCTGTTCTCTCGTGCCTTACTGCCGCGACACGCGTTGCACCAGTGCGCGACATTCGATAGCGACGAATGTTCCATAACGAACCAAGTGGCAAAAACTGCTCGCCGAGCGTGTAACGAGGCGTTGCAACGCGCGCGCGGTATACCTTTTTGTTCGTTTCGAACAGACCTTCCGGCAGATTGAACCCCTCGAGCTCGCGTTTCCCCCGCATCGTCGATAAATCGTGGTTTCTAATTGCAAGAATAGTTTGAAATATTTCGTTAGAATTGTATTTCCCGAAGTTACCTCACAATCGATACGTTTCGGCTCCGATCAAAGTAGCGACGCGTGAAATGGATGCGCATATTAAAAGTCGTTACGCGAGTAGCTCCTGAGGAATTTTCGCTATTAAATGGTAGTGCCTTGATTATGAAATCCTTGTAGACCATGTATGTGCCTATAATTATGAAAGTGGTTTAAGTAAAAAAATAATAAATGAGTTTATCAGTTATTTTGCGTTACATTCTTTAAAGTCAAATGTGATAAAAAAATATGGCAGATGACTTTCATAATCATGAGCACATATGAGGCTATGAATAGCCAAACCGACAAAATCTTGGAAACTCTAAAATTGATTTTTTTTGTTCACACAGTGTACTCTACATATTGGTGTTTGATGCTTTTGCAAACTTAATTTCAAAACCGATGGTGCAATAGTTATAGCGCCGTTGTCGAGTGATCCGAATGTGTAATAAGAAAACGCATATAACTCCATTAGGGAAGCTAATGGGTTAGGCCACTTTTCCTGTCATAGCCTCATACGTATAAGTACGAGTACGAATTAGATTCGCATAAAACTAAAACTGGGATCGTCGCATCGCTACACAAACCGACGCCGCATCGGTAGCGCGTAGGATCAAATAAAAAAAAAAAATAAATAAATAAAATCTCTCGCGTCTAATCCCACCATCCTACACGTATCACACGCTACGCTTATACGCGATTTAACGGAGATCGCGATATTATCCCAGAGATACGAGGTAAATTTAAGTATCCCGCCGTGACATTGAAAAGCATCGCGCGTCGACTTAGGTGGTCTCGAAAAGACGACGATTTACTCCTCTCGATCGGTGTGCGTCTCGCAGATCCACGACGCGAGGAAACGAGATTAACGTCCTTGCTCCCCACCAACCCTACCCTCCTCCTCTCCCCACCCTCTACCATCCCGCGCGCGTTTCGCGGATGCGACTTTCTCGATGCAGTTTGGCCACCGCCAACCACCATTAGCGAGACGTCTGGAGCGGATGAAACCTTCAAGCTGGTCGTCGGTCGGTCGGTCGGTCGCTCGTTCGTTCGGTCTCTCGGCCCGAGTGGAATAACTGCTCGGGCCATTAGGCCTGAATCCGGCTTAAGCGACGACTTCGCGAGCCAAGTTTCCACGACGAGGTCCCGGGCCTCGGAGAGGAGGCGCTAAAGGCGACGGGGGAATTATTTATCGAGGGAATTATTCCGCGCAAAATCGAAGGAGCCGCGAACCTCCTCGTTACGCATTCATGGCCGCTTCCATTATAATCCTCCGTGGCAGACGCGCCGACGGAAGAGGCGAAGAAGAAGAAAAAACGGGAGGGAAGTCCCGTCTTTCCGGAAGTTCGGTCACCCACGAGTCGCGACAAAGGATCTATTCTTAAGCCGGTCCCGGATTCTTTTTCCGCACGCCCAGATACTGTCTCCGCGTAGGGCGAGAGAGAGGGAGAGAGAGAGAGTGTCACTAATGATTTCGTTTCTCACGCACGTTCGACGCCATTGAAATTTCTTTCGCGCGGAGACGCGCGTCCCGAAGCGTTGCCCTCGGTCGGCTTAACGCCATTCCTACCGTGACCGATAATCTTTTGGTCTTTAAAGCAATTTATATTTCTTAATATATAATGAAGATAATAGCCAATTTGATAGTGAAAAAATGTAGGTCCTTTGATTTAGAAATAAATAATGTGTATTTTAACATATAAGTTCAGTGGCGGTGCGCTAACGTTGTATGTAGGAAATTCTAGACCGAATTTAAGCGATCAGCTGGGTTTGACGATTATATCAGTCATGGAGAAATGGCAATATTTCGTGTCATGACGACTATACCCGCCATCGCTTGATTCTCGCGACACACAGGTGCGCGTTCTGAAAAGAAGTCGCAACAGCTGGCTGGTTAAAAAACGGTCATTAAAGGTAGACGTCCACAGGTCCGCATCGTACGCATCGGACGGATCATATTAGTTTGTGGTAGTGCGTCCACTGTATCCGTGGAACACACGAATACAGTGGACAGCACCACCACAAACTAATGTGCTCCGTCCGATGCGTTCGATGCAGACCTGTGGACGTCTATCTTTAACCGTCGTGGAAGGAATGGTATTAAGAAATATTTCTTCCTTCGAAAAGATTTAGCTACCCGGAGCGCGGTTTAACCTTGCAACCGGCGCTAAAGAGAAAACGCGTTTCTTTTTCGCGTTAGATCTCAGCGGTTATCGATGCAAATACTGAAGAGGGTACTTAGACCTCGTTACGGCGTGCCCTTAAGTTCTTGCGGAAATACGTTTTCTGCCCGACAGCTTTCTCTTCCCTTCAAAGTACACACGTCCGGGCCGAGAACCGCCGTTCTTTCGCGTCGGACATTTTTATGCCAAGTTTCCCAGACTAATTAGCCCGTCGGTCATCGAATTCCTCTTCTACGGTCTGAGGGTAGCGTTTCGCGATTTAAGTAGTTCGTTAACCATTGACCCCAGCCGGAATCTCTTTCTTCCGACGAATCCCGCGTCACCGTTATCTGCACGAAACGGAAGCGGCGCGAGGCTTCTTCCCGCCGTTTCTCCGGCGGGACGTGGAACGCTCGAAACCGAACGGTTAAAAATAACCGAGTAAAAGCTCGAAGCCGATGCGGTTGCACCGCCGATCGGCCGATCGCAGACCCGAGGAAACCCCGATACCGCGGTCTCGCCAAAAGAGACGGGGGGATCTAGGTTTAAATCGAGATTCCATTTTATTCTTCTCTTATTTTGTCTGATTCGGTTTCCTCTTTTAGAATTTGTCTTCCCTCGGGCATCGCGTTCCTAGATACCGCGAGCGAGGTGCTTCAGTGGGATTTGAGAAATGAAATTCGCGCGCGAGAGGGGTAACGAGTAAAAGCGATAATGCATCCGCGATAAGGCTGAGCGAAAACGTTGTTGCTTCTTTAGATTTTGTTTTTATTGAAACTCAATGTACTTAGGTTACGTAATCAATTTATCGTGTATTCGATTGAAGGTGTTTTAAAATCCTTTGTTCGATATGTACAACCACAAATGTTTTAGCCTTTTCAATATATTCCTTGCAATTCACTTGAACACGAAATACTGAGTAGTTTTCACCGTTTGTTACGTAATAAGTTTGTCGTGCATTCGATTGAACAAGGTTTAAAATCCTTTGTTCGGTATGTACGATCACAAATGTTTTGGCTTTTTCAATACCTTCTTTGCGATTTACGTGAACTCGAAATATTGAATACTTTTCACCGTTTGTTACGTAATAAATTTGTCGTGCACTCGGCCGAACGTGTTTTCTGTCGAGTGTTCCAAAATCCTTTGTTCGATAAGTACGATCGCAAATGTTTTAGCCTTTTCATTATTTTCTTTGCGATTCGCTCGATCGCGAAATATTGAACACTTCACCCGTTTGTTTCGCCGTAGGTACCGCAATGCCAGTAAAACACATAATACGTCTGTCATGAACTTGATGTACCGTGAAGCATTGTGCCGTGCGTTATTCCAACAAGATGTACGTAACCGCTTTGTACCACCGTCGGGGGGGTTAACAATGGCCGATTGTTACATAACAACGGAGCTCTAATTTACTTGCCGGGGGTAGTACCAACCCGTGCTCGCTGGCAAACGACTAAATCGCTCCGGAAAAGCGCACGGTGGATGGCCACGATCATTTATCAAGGATTCTTTTGCTAAGAAGAGAAGTAAAAAGGCCGAGAACCTGTTCGTTGGCCCGGACGAAAATCGCTGAAGAAGCGCGCGATCATTTATCGAAGAGGAACGAGGTCCCATCAGTCTAGTTTTGGTCGTGTTGGAGGGAACTCGGAGCCACGTACGACAAAAGAAAGGAAACAGGAAGGAAGAAATAGGAGAATGAGCATGTGGGCGACACGTGAGCTGAAACCGAAGTAGTATGATGAATCTGTCTCGTGTGGGTGCGCGATGTAACTAACGCGCACCGCAACCGGATTATTATTTGTTCGCGACTCGCTGTGAAAAAATAAAACCGATATATTCAGCGTCGATTTGCACATTTATTAGCCCCGATGCTCGGTCGCTGAATTTCTGTACGGGTCTTTCGAAAGTTTAGCTTGAAAATACGTTTGATAAAATTTGAACGTCTCGATAGTCGTGAACAGATTCTTCGTTTCATTTTCGTACTGAGGAACAAAGCGGTAAGGATCGAAAAACGATATATTTGGCGTCGATTTGAAAAATTTATTAACCTCGGTGCTGGATCGTTGATTTTGTTTATGATTCTCCGAATGTGTAGCTTCAAAACGTTTTTGATAGAATTTAAAAAACTTTTTCGATAGTCTCGAAACGAATCGCGACGCGCGAAACATTTATTTCGATCGTAATCGACGATCAATTTTCGTACTAGGATATCAACAAAGCTGTAAGAACCTGAAAATATATATTCGGCGTCGGTTTGAAAATTAATTACCCTTGTATTTTTGCACGATTCTTTAAATATTTAGCTTCAAAACGCAATTGATAAAATTTAAACAACTCGATTGTCACGAAATATTTTGTCGTCCCATTGTCCTACTGCACAACAAACAAAGCGATGGGAATCGAAAAAAAATATATACACGCGTCGATTTGCAAATGTATTAACTCCGATGTTTGATCACCGAATTTTCATAAAATTCTCCGAATGCTCCAAAACGCGTTTGATAAAATTTAAACGACTCAATAATCTCAAAAAGATTCTTCGTCTCATCAAAAGAAACCGCGACGCGCGAATCGCAGCGTTAATTTCGATCGTAATCAACGATCGATCTTCCTACAGCGATAACCAACCAAGCGGTAAGAATCGAACATCGAACATTTCGGCGACACGTGAATCGAAGCGCGATGCGTGCCAGCCTCACCGGCAAAACCAATAACCGCGATGGAACGATGTCTTCGAACTCTTCGAACACGCCCTCGTCGTGTCCCGCACGATTAACTTCGGGTAATAAATTTCTACACGATCCTTCCCTATGCTTCTGCGAATTCGTACTACGATTAGTCCGTCTTGACTGGTACCCACGACTCACCCTTTAAACTCTCCCTCCCTCTCTCTCTCTCTCTTTCCCTCTCGGCTTTCTCCATCCGTCGACTCATCTTTCGATAGCAAGGAGAACGATCCGAGCGTAATTAAGCTCCCGCTCGTGAATACCTCTCGGTACAAAAAGATCCGCGAGGCGGAATATCGTATAATCTCACCCGCGGAGACATAAATCAAATCGACGAAACGCGTAAAGCGTACTCCTAGGTTTTATCGAAGAAAAGGATTATCCCCCGATTTCGCGGTGGGCACGAAGCGAGAGCGAGATCGCGAGAGACAAAAGCCCGCGAACTTGTAAACGGGAGAATTTTTAATTTTAACGCATTCGCGACGCGAAAACCTCCTCTCGCCGCGGCAGGATATCGGAGATCGGTAACGTTTAAATTGGCCCGTGGCTGTCGGGATAGCACGCGCACCGGTGACGAGTATACCTTGCCATAATATAACCCCGGTATAATATCGCTCTACTGTAGATATAGCGCCCTATTCGCAGAGACTCGCTCCACCCTCCTCCTCGACGGTACTCCGAAATCAGTCTCCTCTCTCTCATCCAATATCCGCTCGCAGAGAGCTTTCCAATTTCACGAATGACGAATAACTCGGTCGGCTCCATCAGAACCGATCAGCCAGGTCGCCTGACGATTTTGACGGGGGTTCTCGTGGGGGCGGCGACGGCGATGGCGAGTCGCGACCGAGAGACGGGAGAAAGGCTCATAGGCGGGACACACGCCCGACGATATTTCGATTTTCATTTAGACACGACACGCAGCGGCACTTCGAGCGAAACAGGAGTTTTAATTAAACCCGCGGTCCCGCAGGCCCCTTCCGATATTCAAATCAGTAACCCGCATTTCTGCTCGGTCTGCTATGCTCTCTCGCATTCTCCATCCGTGGCGGCAGATGGTCAGACTTCCTCGTCCTCGGAGAAAAAGGTGTCTACGCCGTCCTACGTCCCGCCCAGACACTCCCCCGCAAAATATATATTCCCGTACATACCTCCCCCGCGCCCTTTGTCACCCTCCACCGCCCACCCCCCCCCCCCCCCCCGCAACTCCTGTCGACTTTCAACTTTCGCGCCGCTAATCGTTATACGATTATTCGATAACACGAGAAACTCCGGCGGCGCGTCACGTCGCGGTAGAGAGTCTCCTCCTCCGGGCGAGGAAAGTTTGTACGGTAATAAGCGAGATTTTACATTTCTTGGGAGGAATCTGTCGGGAGGTTCTTTCGTCGGATCTTGCGAACTTTTGGCGGGTGGAATTTAGAAAAAAGTGTGTAATCGTATCGTGATTATCCGACGATATACGATAAGCGAGGACAGTTTTGGTTTATAACGGTCGCGAGTTTGACGTACGATCTCGTTGTTCGAGAGAAGCTTTGACAGTTAACTCTTATGTGTATATGGTTGCAGAATTGCAACGTATTTATTGTTCGTTTATGAAAATGGTTCGGTTAAATAGAGAAGTCTTTGCCACCAAACACTTAAATAAGAAAAGAACAAAGATAATTCTCTTTTAATTAACTCTTGAATGCATAGTGTTGTATTTAGTCACATGTCAAATTTGTTAGTATAGAACACGTTATTTCTTGGAAATCCATGCATTCAAGAATTAAAGTCCTAATGACACCTATTAGGGAGCAATAAGACGAATGATACTTACAAGTATCATTTACAGCAGTCAATCCGATTTTTTTTGGTCGTGGGTGTTGACTCAATGTGATTTCTGCCCAGTGTTCTGATTATCAACGCGAAAAGAGTCAAGTAGGATCAGCTAGCAGTACAAGAGTCCATACCTTAAGGCGTTGGATACCTATTGTTTCCCAAGGTTTTACGCTATAGGTTGTATAGGCTGTAATTGCTAACCGATCTTGATGAACAATAGCTTATTTGAAAGATGAAAGATGATCACAGGGTTTCAACACAACAGAATTTTGATACGACCTTTTGTTTATGAAAAACAGCGATCCCAAAAATTGATAAAGTTCAAGACAACTGTACGCATGAAAACAAACCTTTTATCATAATTCTCTTCTATTAAAACCATGCGATCATCCTTCATCTTTCAAACGAGCCATTGTTCATCAAAATGGGTCAACAACTACGATCTGCACAACCGCCAAGCTAATGCCTGTTTTTTTCTCATTTTTAGGAAAAATTCGCCCCAGGGAGACACTACTCCCCTCACGTCCCTGTATTTCGCATATTGTCTTCCCGTTTATTGTCCCCCGTCGCTGAAGTCACTCACAGTTCACGCTAGCGCTATCCGACAGTCTTAAAGGTTAAGATCCGTTTGTCAATGTCACGAACATTATTCGCTCGACTCGAGGTAAGAAATTTTTTTTCGTTTTTTTTTTTTGAGAAAGAGACAGAGAGAATCAGAAAATTCCGTCGACGCGTAATGCGTTGTTCGCGGGAAGAAAAATTCGTAGACAATCGAGATCCGAGATACGGAGGTACTCTCGCGATCGTTATAATCATCCTCGTCCTCGTCGTCATTGTGGTCGTCATTCTCATAACCATTATTCTCATGCGGTGAAGTCTAACGACGGGACGGTGCGCCGTGAAAGAAGTACGACCCACGCGAAGGCCATAATCAACCGACGTTGTCCTACGGGGCCTCTCTCGGTGCAGCTTGCCAATTGCGACTGCAGTCGGTGCAATGTTTTCTGCAGCGTGTCGACGACCCCATATGCATCGTCCCGCGACAAGAATTATGCCCGACGATGCTTCCACCGGCTGACGTACGCGACATAATTATTCGACTATTCGTTTAATCCCGATAACTTCGCCATTTTGAGCGTGAAGTAGTTTGTTGGCGGCAGAAGTACGACGAGAATTTATGCGAAACGACAGTAGCGATAAAAAAAGAGTGTATATTTTCTGAGGATATATGCCCTATGGAGGTTTGAATATTTAAAGTAACAATAGTTCTTTGATCTTGTTTGATTATCGAAAGTTTAATGGTTTCGGATACTCCAATATTATATGTATATTATTGGCAAATATTGTTTTTGTTTCTTGGATGCTGAATATTGTTTCTTATGTATTTTTCGATGCTGATTCTGAATCTGTCGTGAGAAATCGTCCATAAAGCACCATTTTCCGCAATTCTATTTTCCATTCTTGCGGGTTAGCCTAATCAGCCTTAATATTACAATAACATTCTTTTTTTCTCTCTTCTCAAGGCAATTACGAATCCCTTTCATAATTTCTAGGGAATTCCTGAGCAACCTGTCTATTAATATTAGAATTTAAGCTATTTTAAGTTGTAAGCAAATGCGAAAAATATTTCTTTTTATTTTAAACGCGAGTTACTCCAAAACTATACCTGGCCCACAAATTTGGAAAGAAAATTCAGAATCAGTGGCGAAAATACTATAAGACTGACCGTATTTTCTCAAAGAAACACGAAAAAATTAATTAATTTATCGTACACAAACATAAAATCGTCTACATTAAAAGTTGAACCGCGGCTGCCACTGTTCTTATGACAAGAAACATCCACTCGAGCGATTAACACTTGCAAAAACAGAATGTCTTTTGATCAGAACAATAGCGCAATTATAATCTACTCGACATAATTCTTCGCCAATCAGTCACAACTGTCCGGCGTCGCGAAACGCAACAATAAAACTCACCGCGGAGATTTAAACGGTCGTGTTCCTCGATAGTTTCGATCCCTTCGCTGTGCTATTTCCTTATCTAATCGCACGTTATGGCACTGCACCGTGAATCACGATCTCGCGATCGAACAAAAACACATTCCGCGTCGGAGACTGGTCTTAGCTTAGGTGTGGTGGGTTTTCGCCGTAAGGGGTCTCGCACCTATACCAACAACGGCGAGAATATTCGCAACGACTATCCCGCATTCCTGTAGTCACGCCGACGTCACGACGCATCCTTTTTGGTACCGCGGGCATTCGAACTCGACCAACGCTGCCCCTCGTAATTTTCTAACAAGGAATCTCACCAGCTCGAACCCAGTTTTTTTTTTTATTCCACGCCGGGGAATTTTTACGAACGCGAATGTAACGTATCTCCTTTACCCTTCGATTAGGCGTAACAACTTTGTAGGAACGTGAAACGAGTTAACTCTTTTTGCCTAGTTACGCAGTTAAACCTCTTAAACGGGGCGAACGAAGTTAGATTCTCACCCTAAATCTCTCCGCCATAGGAAGAATTCTCTTTGAACTGAAATCACTTAAGCGGACGATCTCGCGATAAGCGTCGGCGTTACAAAAGCGCTCGCACTTATCTTCTTATTAAATTACGAGAATTCTGATTCACGCGTTAACGAATTATAAATTCTAATTTAACGATCTAATTGCACCGGGTATCTCTCGATCGCGCTACGAGACGATTAAAATGAATCTCACCGTGCCGCGTCTCGTCAATGAAATTGTTTTCCGCGAGAAGACACGGCGGATAGACGGACGTAATTCAAGACACTTTGCGAGCTTCGTTCAAGACGAAATCGATACGCCTTTCAGCCGACGTAATTATCGTTTTATGGAACACGAGACAGGAATTACGGGGGACGATACACCGCCGAGCGAGACTTTCGTACGCGGCCGTGCAACGACGGAGACAGACCGGACGTTACAGCTCACGGTTTCGTAAACGTATCGCGTTACGGTCCAGAGAATTGCGAGGTGGTTATTAGTAAAGGCATAATAGATCCACGGATACCGGGTGTTCTTAACTACCGGCGAAACGAGCCACGGGTATCGGTACCGCGAAATCGGCAAAAGGTTCTCCCGTACGCACGCCGGTGCCGCGAGGTTATCGCAACTTTGCCACGTTTTCTTTCTGCTTCTCTCTTTTTTTTCTCTCTTTTTATTTATCCGCTCGATCGATGACGTAGTTCGACCGGTTTGCGCGCCGCCGATCGGGCCGATTGTTTCGCGCGTAATATATCGCTAGACCGTTTCGAGAGAAAAAAAAAAGAAAGGAAAGGAAAAATGAAACTGTACGGCGGCGCGCACCCGTTGGACCGCCGCTATTATCCGCGCGAAACTTTATGCGGCTCGTGTTTTATGTGACCGCGCTGCATTGTATCGCGCCCGGTATACTTCCGCTCGACGGTAAGTACGTGAAAGTGAAAAATAAAAATTGCTATGCCAGTTTAAACGTTTTGGATTTCGTGCATCGATTCGCATCGCGGTGATTCACGAGTGATTCCTGGTGCAAACCGAGAGAGAATTATGAGCGGGGACAGTGTTTGTAAAAACGAAACTGCAACGACTATCGGAGGGATAAAAAAAAAGAGTGTGAAAATCGTGGGTCGTTTGGTAAATAAACGAAATAATCCTGAGTTAATACAGATCGTAGAACAAACTCGGTTAGGGGAAGAAGCGATTTTCTACTTTATCTTTCCGCGATGACGCGGGTCCGGAGACAGAGGATTATCCGATCATCTTGGTTCAATATTTTAATACCAGCCGCGTTAAAAACATAAACGCAAAGCAAAGAGGAAGGATCAAATAATCCCTCGCGATCCCCGATAATCCTTCGTTTTCCCACCGAATCCGATAAACAGGCGGAAATCAGTCCGACGGATAACCGACGAGTAAAATCGGTACCTAGATTATCTCCAAATTATGTATTCCTATTAAACCGTAGAATCCTTTATCCGACCACCGCGTAGAAATCGTGTTTCCATAGCATCGCGCGAACGAGACCGAAAACAATGGTTAATCGTCCACGAGATCGATTGCGAGACGTCGAAGGATACGCAGTTATTAGACGCGCGCGCGGGGTTTCGCAGTTCATCCTGTGCGTGCACGCGCTTATTTCCATAAGGTTGCGTGTAAATTGCGTAATTTTGCATCGCCCGCCCGATTCAAATTGGCCGCGTGTACGCGTGGGCGCGAGGCTACACGGAGGGGTCTCTCTACGCGTATTTCGTACGGCAGAATTGTTTGCATAATTTCACCTCCCCCTTTCCTGCTCTTTTTCCGCGCGGTGGACTTTATTGTAAATAAGGTGCAAAGGAGTGGTATAACCCCCGTGTGGGCGGACAGCCCAAGAATATATCGCAAGCGTACTTGCGCTTATCCTGATCTCGATACTCGAGTGCGCTCTTCTAGCAACTTTGTGGTACTGGAGAAATACTCGAAGATCGATTGAACCTATGATAAAAGACGATATTTAAGAAATTTTAATTAAGTTGTAAACCATTCACTTTGTATCGAAAAATAAAAAATGTTATAATAAATAACCCCCTCGCTGGTACAAACACGTTACGTGAACAAGGCATTTGTTAGTTTTTAATCATTCTCTCGTTCTTATATTCTATCTTCGTACTAAAATACAGAGATGAATAAATTAAATTGATAAAAAATGTTGTATTTTTATTCGTTAGTTTCTAATTAATATCTGATTTTCATATCGTATCTACCTACTAAAATGCAGAGACGAATAAATGAAATTGATACAAAACATTGTACTTTAAATCGTTAGATTTTAATCATTATTTCGCTTTCATATCGTATCTTCCTACTAAAATGCAGAGACCAATAAATTAAATTAATACAAAACATTGTACTTTAAAAAATCGGAGTAGAAAAAATCCAGCCAATAGGATAAATGAAATTGTTTAAAACGCGCTATCGGACGCATCGAACCCGCGTGTTACCTGGCAAAGTTGGTTATTATAGATTGTTAACGGGTTCCCCGTGGCCACGTGTTTTTCCACGATAGAAATGCCAGTCGAACAGGTTTGTCAGCGACCTCCCCTTTCCGATTGCGCAACTGACCCGTACACCTCTCTTGGTCTCTTTTGTGTCGCTCCTAGGCGCTATCGAGTCTTTTCAAGAAGAGCCTGGGAGAGAAATCTCCGATTTCCGATGTTCGAGCAATTGGTCGAGCCTCGATTCCCTTCGATCTGTCAGGGGCAAGATATTGGCTCGTTTTCTCCTGGCTGGCCGCGACAGGAAGTTACGGCACGTGCCAACGGAACTAAGTAACCTATCCACGACGTAATTCGTTTGCCGTGGAAAGGATGAAACTTTTCCTCTATTATCTCTTAATAGAGAAAATCCACCGGAGCGTAAATCTCGAGGAAGCCCCGGCGATTCGGGGCACATCGGAGGCGGAGATAAATGAAAAGCTGGGTGAGAGAAATTCTCGCGTCATTCTCCTATAAGTACCCTTTATTTATCCGAGGATCGTATAAGCAATCAATTTAATCGCTTGGGAAAGATTGTCGAATTTTCAATCGTTCGCTCGGATTTGACACTATTCCTATCACGAGCGGGGTCAAATGATCGTATCTTAAACTTCGTTGAGAATTTTCTACATACAACATTATTGCACCGCCGCTCGATTAACTGTTATCCGGGTAAATGTTGAAATATACATTATCTATTTCTAAATAAAAGAAACTACATTTTTTCACTATCAAATTGGCTATTATCGTCACCCTATATTAAAAAATATAAGTTGTTTTAATGATCCGTCATTTGACCGGTGACGATAAGAATAGGTATACATGAAGTGCCGGTAAGAATAGTGTTAATAAGTATCTTAATAATAATAGTTAATAAGCGTCTTCTCGTTATCTGTCCCCATATTTGCATAGCGTGCATATTTGTCCGTCGACTAGCGTAAATGAATACGAAGTGCGAGAACATTTATTCCCGCGTATCGTTGATACAACCAATTTATTTGTGCAGACAAATTCTCGATTTACGCGCACGCCGATCGCACGTTATCTTCTCTACGTTTCCGCGGCTCATAGACTCGACCGTCGGCTTACGCAAATAAAATGCCACCGTAATACAAACGCGTAATGGAAAATTAATTACATCGGGACGTCCAAGTAATTTGCGCGATATTTCTGACACATTCCGCGCGTTACCTCTGCCTATACGGAGAGAGACACACACACACACACACGAACACGCGCGCGCACGCGCACACACGAAAACGGCAGAAACGTATTTTCGCCCAATGGCTGAAATCATAAATCCATTAGCGGACGATTGGCTCCGCCGATTGCTCGACGTGCCGTTCTGATTTTGGCAAATTGAGGCTGACAGGGGTCCCACGGGAAATGACAAAATAGACGATCGATTAATCCATCCGGGTTTATTAATCGTCTCGCGTCACGCGTGCATACCTTTCGCGATCACACGTCAAACGTATCAACCCATTCCTCATTTTTCTTAGAGAAAAGTGCTCTCGTCGTCTTTACGCCATTTCTGTTGCAACGATTTAAAATTCATCGACGATGATAAAAAAAAGGAGAATTTCTCTCTCGCACCGTGCTCCGTAACACAGACGGGAAATCTAAGAATACGCGAAGAATGCAATTCCTGGGACGACGGTTCTCCCGAAATAAGTGTACGCATTGGGAAAATATCGCGGACGCCCCAACGTCTGCGCCTCTGTCTCCCAGCCGCTCTATTCCCCAGAATTCTTTACATTGCCGCCACTTTATGCCCTCTTAACGTCCCTTGTTCGAAAGTCGCGAAACCAAGGAATCTAAAGAGAACTATTCTAGCGCGAACCGTAAAACTGTCTTAGTAAATATCGCCGATGAAACACACTTGCCGTAAACGTCGTACCCTTTCCGTTGAATTTCGGTCTGTCGCCGGCTACCAGGGGATTATTTCTATTCAGCGTTCCTATTCTACATTTTTCGCGCATATCTAATATACTTTCCTGTAAAAATACAAGGTCTAGTTCTCGCGTACTTGTATTTGACCTGTGACAAGACCTTGCCGCTTAAATTACGCGTCTTCCTATTATTTAGACACGTGTAAAATTAGTTTAGATTTTCCTTGGACGCTTCATTCGCGTTTCGAGAGAATCGCTGTTTAATATTCTTCTCATCGACACGTAACGGATCGATATTTTTGTAACTATTGGGTTGTCCGGGAAATTCGTGCCGATTTGTAAAGAAAATTTCGATTTCGATGTACATTTATTTCCCCACCTTTTATGCAACTTGAATATTCCATCCTTCTCTATTTTACTTTTATAAAACCATCAAGTTTTATTTTTTATATTTAAAAATGTTTTGTTTAATAATCTTTCATTTTCTTTCAGCTATAGCACAGTCGCTATGTATAACCCAGCGCAATATTTCATAACGCGTATTATTTAAACTCGCATAAAAATAGTTCAGTATAATGCTGTTTGATTCCTTCCATATTTAAGAGCGTATAAAACTAACAAAAACTAATATATCCCAACCAAATTTTTTCCTAAGGATGCCTGAAATATCACCTTCCAGAATATGTACCCATGTCATTGATATTCAATCATTCTGATATACATATTTCATACACATATATTATCCGGACGAATTTTCCGGACAACCCAATAATAATAATAATAATAATACACGGTTGCATTCGTTGCGCGCGGTCCATCCATCACGCGGGATTTGGCAAACAACCCGGCGAGGTAACCTCGCGTGCATCTCGTATTTCCAAAACGGAAAGGAACCGAAAGGGCCGGGACACGAGTGACGGACTCGCTGTCGGCTGAATTAGCGTAGGTGCCCTGTAAATGCATTAAACGACGGCATCCTGATTACGCGGGACATCATGGGTGCAATTAAGCAATTGGCCGCGGTTTCCATTTCGCCGACACCCGGAAGTACACGCACGCATGTCGCGACGAATTTGCCCGTCGAGACGCCTCGCGTATGTACCACGGTGACGAACGATCTATCAGAGCGGACGTCCCCGCGCGCAGTGCTAATTTTCGCCATTAGTCGCGCGACGCCGTATTTATCAATTACGCTGTCTTTCCTCCAAAACTGGATATAACCGAATAAAGTCGTAAATTACGAGTCGCCGGTAAGCAGGATTTTTCAAAGTATGGGTAAAACGGAAGCTAACGATCGCGGGATACGAGGTAAGTGAATTTATTAACACTGCCGATCCTATATAAACCGCTCTTATCTAGCCTGATAGAAAATCGCGTTATCTATGCTATACGCGTATCCGAGTATACGAAACCGAGCGTGCCACGCGAGAAATACGCTGACGCGGGAAAAATCTGCATAACTTTATCGACTCCTCCGAGAATCTTTGTATTATACGATAATAACACCTTAATTATCTCATAAATAACGAACTCCTACGATAAAACGAATACAAAAAAAAAAAACTCTCTTACGCGGGACAAATTTGAGTAACTGTATTAGTTTTGAACGCGTTGCACCTCGACGGTTTTCCGAGATTTAAATCCCCGTCTTCCACCCGGCGACGAGATAAAAAACAGAATGCCTCGAAGCGGGTAACGGGGAGTAATCCAACCGAGAGTAATCGCTGACCAAAAAATTCTCCGCGCCACGTAACGGATCCTAATGCGCGTTTACGTCGGCCGATGATAACCGCAGCTAGACGGAAACCCCGTTCGATAGAGCGCGATATCATCGATGCTTCGAAGAATCGTTGAAGCGTTCTCGGCGTGCCCGGGGACGGGGGATTGATCGAACGTGATTTCGACGGACTGAAGAATCGCTCGAGCGTTATCGGTACGCGCGACAGATCGATTAAATGTGATTTCGATACTTGGAAGAATCGTTCGAGCGAAGGAGACGCGCCGCCGCGGTCCCCTCGGAACTTGTTACCAAACTTCCATGAACAGTTACGCTTCCCGCGGACAGTACTGGTGTAACTGTTCCTCACGGACGCGGTTTCCGAATCCACTTCCGGTGGATAGTTAGCGTCAAATTGTAGCGTCGAGTTCCGGCGCTGGATGGACGTTAACCCGAAATCACGCTTCCCCGTTCGTTCCCCCCCTCTCCTCGATGTTTAGCGAAGTAATTAGTTACGTCTCGACGGAAGTAACTGTTCGCGAGTCGCAATGTTTTATTTGTAATTCGAAGCCTCGATCTCCTTTCCGCGTTGGGTTTGTAGAAATAATTAGTCGTATCGGGAAAATATTCTTTACGATTATATTTTTACGTGCGACGGGTATTTAACTGTAGGTTAGTCGCTGTGGTGTTTGTTACGCTGTTGGTCGCGTGGGTTAAACCTGTCACTCATCATTAAATTATTGGTTAAAACTAGAAATATTAGGCATTTGTTACTTTTTATCATTATTAAACGACAAAATTTATATATTTCGATAATTAATGTATTCGTTTACAAATTTATGGTTAAAATAATGTAATAGGAATAGTCCACATTGTTTTTTTTACGCAACAAATTTTTTTTAGGTTCACATAGCTTATGTAATTTAATATTACAGCAGACTGGATGACACCTGTGCTCCGCGTGACTAACCTAGGGTGAATACTTCGGCGAAGTAATATCAGACATTCAACCTGCTTTCCAATTCGCGTAAAAAATATCAAGAGACAAGGTCTTGCCTCGGGCCGAATACATACAAGTACTCGTATTTATGATGAAATATAAAATCGCGGGCTCAGAATAGAAAACTCCAAAACAAAAGAGGAAGTAAACTGCAGTTTTAACAGCTAACGAAGAACGAACGTTCGACCAGTAAAGCTTCCGCTTCGCACCTGCCTAGATAAATATTATTTATGAACAATAAAATAATACATCTCGCAATTTCTAGAGTTCGCACCTTTTTATCCAATTCTCGGCATCGTTTCCCTTTTTTTTTCTTCACATCCTTGGCTCACGAGGAACGATCCTTCGAACCGTTAGGAGACGGTCCATCGAGCGATAACGCTTCGTCGGGGGAGAGAAAATTTACGGTGAGTCATGAGTTTTTACGGTACATTGAGGCAGGTAGAAAATTCCAAATAAAAAAGGAGCGAGAGCGGGAGGGAAGAACGAGCGAAGAGAGAAGACCAGGTAATTACCCCGAGTACCAGATCCGGGATCGAAACGTCGAAGACGTATAGGAGGGTTATTCGTCGCATCGAAGAGCACGGAGGCCCTAATCCCTTCGCGAACGAACAAAAGGTGTAATTTCGATTGGTTCGGGAGATATACCTACGCGACGTATATAGGTATACGTATATCTTTATGTACCTACGGGCGCATCCACGAACACACGTCTAGCTGCGTATAAATACGCCAGCTTAATTCCCTAGTTCGTCGCGTAACCTGGCCTCCCTAGTACGCGTTTAATTAATTCATCATATTTCCTCGATCGATCCATTCGGACCGAGCTAATTGCAATTCAGTTCGATTTTTCATTAATTAGGTTCGTAATGAACTAACCGTGATTGGAGACGCGAACCCCCTTCGGAACCGCGATTATTTCAAACTTAATGCCTCGAATCTATAATTAATCCCCCCGAGAGCCATTCGCGCGTTGAAATTAATTTTCAGCGTTATCGGAATCGCCTACTGATAAACTTTCGACTCGTCCACCTGTGCTCTCGGGAGTCACGCTAATCGTTAACCGGAATTTACTACGATCGGTATAAACTTTTATAATCCTACCCCGGAATCGGTGGGAATTTTTCGCGACGATGGATGACGCCTACTTCCACAGCGTCATCGGATAATCGATTTAAGCTCGCCGAAGTTATTTGTAACCGCGATCCGAACCTTCGCGAATTTCACAATGCTTAATCTATGACATTCATCATACCTCTTCCAACGGCAATCGCATAGCTGTCGCGTTTCACGGAATAACGAATCGCTGTCGGGGTAGATTAATTATTACCTCGAACTCGTTGCTCGCATACGAATAATGAATTCCTGACTGTCCGCGCATCGCAACCTGCCTCCCCCCCCCCTCCTCACACCGGTCGCCTACCTTCCCCCGCCGATTCCAATCGCGTAACGATTTCGCGAATTCGCTCGTACGTACCGGGGGTCATTACGATGACGTTTATCAGTGCGAGCAAATCGATCCTAACGTAAGCTCTCGCCGAGAGTTATAAGCCGCTACAAATCGACCCGATCGGCCCTCTTAACGACTAGGAAGCGCTTAACCCACGACCTCCGTATCGTACCTCTTCTTCTTTTACAAGAATCACGTCTACCGCATTCCAGGGAGTCAATGAAGCGATAAGCGTCGGGCCGGTCTTATTGCGCGACGGGGTAGGATCGTACCTAGACGTTCTCGGTTAAGGGTTCAACGTCGTATATAGAGCTCGCCCTTTCACTGGCAAATATCCCTAGGTTACAACCGTTCATAGTGCAGACTGGAGTCGGTGAGGGGGATGGGGGAGGGGGGGGGGAGTGATAGAGAGAGTACCCAGAGTACCACGTGTGGTAGACCGACGGAATTCGATTAATGCTAACGCAACGTACGATCGATTCTCGCTCCAACGATTTCCGCGCGAGCCGTCGGCATAACGTTTAATTAATTCGTACCTACGCACCGGCATCGTCGTTCCGCAGGCTTAAAAGGAAGGAAGGCGCCGCTGGTACGTCTGTTTATTAGTACCTCGGCTACGGCAACCGGGCCAATATGTTGCGGTGATCAAGCCGCTCGGTGTTTGTTTATCCCACATCAAAAGGACCGTCGGTTAATCACCGCCTTCTGCCGCGCAAACGCTATCGCGCTGGTCGCGGAAACGGCGCTCGGTGTAATTTCGCGCGTAACGGTAGCATCCGACGTGGCGCTTTTGTACTTTTTTCCCCTCGTGCCGCGAAGGGGGGGGGGGGCGGGGAGGGAGGGGGTTCGGACTTAAATCCGGGAGAATCGCTTTGAGCTCGAAGAATGAATCAATGGGGAGGTGAATAATTACCGCTCGTTTACTTTGAACAGGGGGCGCGGGGTGAGTTTTGAGTTGGTCGAGAGGGGAACTGAGATACTTTCTGGAAGATGCGTAGGGACAGTATACTTTGAAGAACCCAGAGAGAGTGATGGAAGAAAAGGATAAATAAATGTTTGAGATACTTGGATTCGTATGGAAATATGGATAGTAGGATTGATTTTTTTTTTCAATTTATGTGTTTCAGGTACGAAGGAGTGTTAAAGAAATTTGGGAAATGTAGTAGAGTGTCGTTTCGTGATTTTTGAATGATATCCGTGGCTTTAGGCTGCGTCCAAACGGTCAGTCTTGTCTGTCAAATCTGGCACGATCATGCAAGACTGACAGAGAAGACTGAGCGTGTGGACGATAAGTCGACCGACTTGCATACCGGTGTAGCCGCACAAGTTTCGTCAGTCTTGCATGTCATGCAAGTGGACGCAGCTTAAGTGAAGAACACCGCCTATCTCAGTTTATCAACTTTACAGGAGAGCAAAAAAACCATTTTCTATACGTATTGTAATCTTATGATTTTAGATGTGCTATGTTATCAATTAGTACAATTAGCGCAAATCGATTGGCATGTTATCTGTTGATTTTATCATAAATCTGAGCCCACCAGTCGGTTCCGCGCGAAATTTTGAATTAGACAGTGTAGCTAACTCAATTTGGCTAAGATGCGAGACAAGTGGTGTTCCTTTCTAACCGACGTATCTATTGTGGAAAAACGGAACTGCAGGAATGTAGAGTTAAAACAACAGGTTTTAAAAAATTCCTCTTCAAAAGATCGTTCTTCGTGGTAAACAGAGTGGATTACGCGTGGGTAGAAATACTTAAACCCTACCTGAACTCCGTTTCTCGGGAAACGGTCGAATTACGCGGGAAAAAAAGAGAGGCGCTCCGCCACGGGATCCCAAAGTTTCACAAGGATTAAACTGGAAGGACAGGAGCGATAGGACGTGCGGATAATGCGCCCGGTCCTAATTGCTCAAACCCTGGAAACTCAAAACGCATGATTTATGGACCCTTCGAAATCCTCTCGGATCTCGAGTAGTCCTTAAGCGGGAGTAAGGACAGCTATTCTTGAGATTTACAATGCGCCCCCGCGCGAGATCCGATCTTAAACGTTTTCTCGAACTTCGATTTTTCGCAGCGATAAAGTCGACGACTCGTCCCCGAGGGAAAAGTGTGTACACGAAGGAGAAGCTTGCCCCCGTGACTCCGAAACCGATGTTCACCTTTGCTCGCAGTGTAAATACAAATTTAATCTTGACGGGAGCTCTCTCGTTGAAAAGCGCGCGAAAATGACTGTGTACGTAGGAAAAAAAAAAAGAATTTGATGCGCTCCGTTGGCAAGAGCAAATGGAAAATTTTTTGAGAAAGCAGTATTGAGTTGCGCGTTGCAAAATTGAATTAAACACGCTCCGACATGAAATTCGAATGAAAAATATAAATACTTATGTTGAAATGCATTGGCGTTAGCCTGATAAATAATTCCAGTGAGAATTAAGCGCCCGAATTATTTGTAATCTTTACAATTGCAACAAAATCGCATCGGCGAAAAAATAACTTTAATCGTTACGACACACCGACGTGAATTGCGAATAAAAAATATAAATTCTTATACGGAAATGCGTTGGCGTTAGCCTGAAAAATAATTCCCGTGAGAATTAAGCGTCGCAATAATTTGTAACAGTTACAATTGCGCAAAAATCGCTTCGGCGAAAAAAATAACTTTAATCGTTACGACACACCGACATGAATTGCGAATAAACAATATAAATACTTATACGGAAATGCATGAACGTTAGCCTGACAAATAATTCCAGCGAGAATCAATCGCCGGTATTAACTGTAATAGTTACAATCGCGCCAAAATCGCTTCAGCGAAAGAATAACTTTAATCGTTGCGACGCGTTTACTCGAATTCCATACGCGTCTACGCATCTCAATCAATAAAATTCAAACAATCGATCGAGCTAGTCCGATATTTTACGTACCCGCCTACGTATTACGGTTGATTATATTGACGCAGCTACCGCTTTGCATACTATCGGGTCTGTTTTTTCGACGATATTTCGCCACCCCTCCCTCGATTGCCGCCAATGGCAATTTTCTAGCTCTCTATCCTCCCCCGACGCGCGGCGTCGCTTTAGAAATACATTTTTCAAGCTCGCCGAATAATTCGTCAATAATATCGGGCGATCCATCACGTTGAAAAATCATTTTCGCAGAGGGACGTCCCGCGAAGCGGAAAAAGATTACGGTAACCGGAATCTTGGGAAATCTGGCGCTTCGCGTAAATATTGATGTAGAGTCAACTGGATGCCGCCGCTCCATTGCTATATTGCGATCGATCGATCGCGTAACGGCGCAAACACCGAGCGCAAACATAGACTTTCGATGTGTACGCGCATTAATCCAATAATGGAAAGACGAGTAATTAATACGACGACCGCGGTTAACGTCGATTCCACGGAAAATAAGGCGTCGCCGTTGCGTGTACGCTCAATCCGACGTCAAAGACGATTCGTAAATAATACGCGCGGTGTCCGTTTGCTTCCGCGCAAATCGATCGGAAGACCCGTTTTATCGCGAGTCGTCGCGCCGTCGAGGTGAAATCATTTTTACCAGGATGTATTTATCGATTCTCGTTCAGGCGAGCGTTAAAGGGAGTATCTTGGACAGAGAAAATAGAGAAACGGTGAATCACGAATGGATCTTCTATTTTTGAACGACGATACGCTGTAGGGTGGCGCAGATGCGATAGGAAAGGTGGTACGTCGAACTCGCGTGATCGATTACCGAGGTGCGACTACCTAATCTGTCATTGGGTAGAAAATATGAATTCAAGCGATAACGAATGTGATGTGAAAATTGATTATATAAAAAATTCGTTTTTTTTTTTTAAATGCGTTTTGATCACCTCTAAATCCCCCGTTCGTTCTTTCCTGTAAAGATGCAGGGGGTCACCAATTAATATTTTTGGACGGTCACATTAGGAATTCGGGGAGTTTTCGCGGGACATCAAAATTCAATGTACATATTTAACCAATGAAAGTAAAAACAATATGGAAATCTAATAAACACCTCTTTTAATCCGTCATAAAAAATAATAAAAGCACTAAATACGTCAAACGATAAAAAATTGTAAAAATTCCAGGCAATCCTTCAATGAAATAAATAACAAGTCTTGTTCTCAACTAGCTACTTGAAATGTCACCGACAACGGTAACGACGTATACACGCCCACATATTGTGTCGCGTACGCAACGAAAAATAATTCTTTTTTTTCGCCGATCGCTTTCTTACTGCGGGCCGAATAAAATTCGTCCGGTGGCCACCATTTGGTTACCCCTGCTGTAAGGCTTTCGTTAGAAATTCTTTTTTTTTTTACAAATTGCTGCCGGCTATATCAACCGCGAGGAGAATGCTCGAGCAATTATCGCAGATGAGTTCGTTAACGATCTTTTCCCGAGTCTCCGTGCGTGCTCCCTTAGCGTTGCGTGAGACGTAGTCATCGGCACGTTGCACGCTTCCCGGGCTCCGATCCGACACGCACTTTTTCGAGTCGTGGGGTGTTACCTGGGCGAGGTGTTGGCTCGCACGCATAATAAAACCGCGTTCGTCGGCCGGGAAAGCCGGGCCGCCGCGCCGCGCCGTCCCGTTCGTACGCTCGAATTAAAATGTGCGCGCGCACGTGCGAATGTATTCCTTTTCATGAGTCACGGCGTGTATCAAAGGGCGGAAGTACGAAGGGTGAACGTGTACTACCGGTTAATGTTCAAGAGTTTCGAGAGGGGAAACCGGCAAACAGGAGTGCCGTGTATATTAATCATCGATTAATAACCAAGAGAAATGATCAATGGCGAGAGTTTTCCGAGCGGTTTGAAAAGCATTGAAAACTTTTGATGTGTTCCCTGCCACCCTGTGGTCTCCATAACCCTTTCATCTCGCCTCTCGTTATTCTTGCCAAAGCAATCAAAATTGCACGAAGTCCACTCCGCGCGAAAGCTCGCGATGAATTCACGGTATTTTTAACGAACTCGTTAAATTATTCGTAAATATAACTGTATACAACGGTATGGAATAAAACGTTGGTCATCGGAAAGCGTGGTTATGCGATATATCAATTATTCGAAAGAGGGACGCTCTTATGAACCGTAACGTTAAAAGTAATCGCGATGGGACAGTTATAAATTAAAATTATTCTCGGTGAAAAAATTAATTAAACCGTGCAGAAAGGTTAAAATCTGACGGAGATTTATTCACTGCAGAATCACTGAACAATAAAAAGAAGAAACTTAATGCGTGGCAGTGAAAGAAATAAAATATTTTTTCTCTTATTAATAATTCGTCCCGTGCGTTATGCGACAAAAATAATAATATTAAAATAAATGTTTAGTTACTCGTAGTTCTTAATTATTAATTATATCCTTATTAATTGCTCCCAAATGAATTGTCTCGCGATCGGTTTGCGACCAAACTTAATTATGTATTCTTGTATAGCGGCTGCAAGTAAGGAAACGTTTCAGAGTGAAACGGACCAATATACTAACGGAGCGATACTAGTAAAGTATCGATACTTTTCTTTCGATACAAATATTTTTCGTATCAATACCATGACTTCGATATTGTACTGATATCAATATTTGTAATCGATACATGCACCAAGTAAAAGTATCGATACTTTCTCTCGATACTACGTCCCTAATTATACAAATGACCGAAAACGAAGCGAACGAGCGATTCGGTAAACGAGACAACAAAATCCTATCGCGATCGCCGAAGGAAACGCGGTCTCAATTTTTCGCGCACGCGGGACGTGTCAGCAAATCCGCGAGGGGACGCGGCGCGTAATTAATTGGTCGACTAAGCGGAATGCGTGGCAGCCGAGATGACGATAAAGAATGCGAATTCGAAGGCGCGCCAAGAATTCGCAGCGTGGAAAAGCTGAGGGAAATGCCACGCGTGTCGCATCGTCGCCCGAGTACGACGATGGGGGAAAAAAAGAAATACTTGCCTCTTGAACTAACTCCGCGATTGGACTGCGAATAATCAACGCGTAATGAAAGGGAAAATTAGTAAGATCGAAAGTATCTTTCTTCAAAGAGCGAACCACGGAAGAACGATTTTCTTCCCGAATAAAATTATTCCAGGCAAATATACAACGAGAAATTACACGTAAAGCTGTCGCGAGCTCGCTTCTCGTCGTTTTAACAAGATTCCTGCGACTCGGTATAAAAAAAAAAAAAAAAAGAATCTTCGCTTTAAAGTCCGATTTTCAACCATCCGGAAACGAGGCAACTTTTCTCTATCGCGATATAAAAAGCACATTTTTCCCGTCGTAACGGACGTTTCACCGGGATCCGCTGTTACTCGCTACGGCATAAAATTTATCCGCTCGCGAAAGGAACCAACGTTTCCGTATTCTTTGATCTGAAAATAATTATTTTATACTCCAGACTGCGTCGCGACGAAAAGAAACGAAAGCGAGAGAAACGCGATAAACTCGGAAAAGCTCGTTGGGCGGATGGTGGCGGGGGGCGGTTCGGGAGGTAGAGCGCGTAAAAAGAGTTGGCAAATGGATACAATTCGCGAAAACGAGATTTATCTTTAAATCATCGAAGCGAAACCCGGCAAAATATCGTATTTATCTCCCGCGCTCTTGTTCTCGGGCGCAAATCTCGTTGGGGGCTCGGGCGCGTGCTCTTTTCATTTTCGGAATCGAATTACCGGCCGAGCGAAGGAGAAAGAGTCGCGCCTTACTTGTCCCCGGTGTAAAGAGGAAATACTTTAATCGTAATCGGGCGCCCGGAGCATTATTGTTCCGTGATTCGTTTGTCCTCTCTCTCTCTCTTCCTCTTCCGGCGAGGGCGTGCAATCTGGACAGACACGGCGCCTGGCAGAGGTTGGCCCCTTTCCGTCGCTCCGACTTAACTCATTTATCCCGACCCTCTTTTTCGACGTGCTGCCAGGCACAGTGCGCCAGGGCAACCTCCCTTTCACCTCCCGCCCCTGGTTCTCCCTCGCAACAGTCGCAACGCCACTCTTTCTCTCTCTGTCCCTCCAACCGGCTAACCAATTCTTTCTCCGTCTCTCCAGCTCGCTTCCCTCGTCTATCCGTCTTCGTCATTTCGTTCATTCGTCTCCGTTACATTTCACCTCGCTCTCCCTTTCTCTCTCTCTCTTTCCTGTTCTATCTCTCCGCCCCTCGCTTCTGCCCTCTCCTTACCCAACGGTGCCCGACCTTCAATTTCCG
Organism: Pemphredon lugubris; assembly: GCA_933228935.1. Classification (NCBI taxonomy): domain Eukaryota; kingdom Metazoa; phylum Arthropoda; class Insecta; order Hymenoptera; family Crabronidae; genus Pemphredon; species Pemphredon lugubris. The sequence continues at coordinate 14,352,804 of OW121818.1, forward strand.
GTTAACAAGTCTCGCTCCGCACGATACACCGAGATGGCACGAGTTATCCAAACGTTGGCCCCGACGCCGCGACGGTAACAACTATAAAACGGCGAGTAATTGCGCGAATCAGGGAGGACGAACGTCGATGTTCGGCCGAGGCTAAATGAATTTCAAACCTAATTGCACCCGTCCAATTTTATTCCTTCTATTCGATACCTGCGCCAGGGGGCGCTAATTAGTTCCGTGTGCCCGCGAGAAATCTCACCCGCGAGCCACCGTCGCGTCGGGTCCCCTGCTAGTCGTCGTGTTGCGAGGGAATAGAAAGAAGAAAGAAAGAGAAAAATAAATAAATAAAGGATAGAAGCAAACTCGGAAATTGCCGCGACACGAGGGAAATTTTGTATTCAATGTCCTCGACGTGGGAGCCGAGGGTTAATGAAGCAAACGTGGAAATAAATAATTAAGTGGAAATATACGTGTCGCCGCACCGCGGGTCATTTGGAATACTCAATTAACGGTATTGCGGAATATTGGGTGGCAGTGTAGCGAATATTATTCGGTATTGTTGAACAATTAGCGATACAGGGAAATAATAGCGGGTACCAACAGTACGCTCTCCTGAAATCGTACGTGTTGCCGTTGTATGAAAAACAAACATTCGAAGCGGCACCGCCCGTCAAATCGAGATTAATGAAAATGTGTATTTAACGTCTTCGGCGGTGTTACCTCGAAATAATGCTTTTAGGTAAATAAGCGTTTATAGGATGATCCGGTTAATCCGTTTGCATAACTGTCTCTTGTCTTTCAGTTTTCCAAGATACGAATGACACGGTAGCCTTTAGTTTTCTATGAGATTATTATAATCCAGTGTAAAAACACCGAATAAAGAGTCGTCAGATTTCATGGACTCCCTTAATAGTATGTAAGATAGTGTAGTTTTCAAAAATTGACGCGAACGATCGCCACCGATTAGTCGAGAGTCCGACGGGATACGATAATGTTAATCGCCTGCGTATAGATCATTGTAAGCATCCGTAATAAAAATCTTGCGCATCAAAAACTGTGCACACGTTTTTAACACGTTTGCAACAGACCCACAAATTCGTACGAGACCGTGCCGCTCGTTTTTCCGTGAAAGCAAAGAAACTGTAGAACGGTGAGAAGAAGACGACCGGAAGGAATGCGGGTCTGATTGGTTCTGGCGTGTCCTACTCGAACACAGTCATACAGACGGGCACACGGATTTTCGCCATTTGCAGAACTGTCACGCACACTAATTAAGTCAGGTAGCAAAGGAACGTCGGTGATGGGGATAGGTGTTGCAACAGTTGCCTTCGTACCGTCTCAGGTGCCTTGTTCACATCGCTTTGGAACTTTGGAGTACTCGAGTCCTACTGTCGATAACCAAAATGTTCTATGCCGTTCAATAACCGAGGTATCCGGATACCAGTCACATTATTTTCATAGGTTTATGGATGTTTTGTTGAATTTCCGTTGGAATGTGAACGGGAGATGTTCGAACACCTATTCATGGTATATCCTTACATCGTTCCGCCTATAGCTACACCCCATTACGAGATTTTCGATCAGATACGTTGCAACGTGTATTTTCTCCCTCTATTTCCAACCACCACGCGACAATGAGGTCGGACGCATATTGAGACGCTGGAGACGAAGCACAAATGTGGTTCCTTGTAATCTACTGGTGTGGATTTACGAGAGCAAGTTGAATGACAACTAAAAACATAGACTATAACTTTTTATACATTTCTTTCCTTTCATTATTTAAAAATTCATGATGAACGCCAAATTTATTTGTGTCGGTACCCGGCTACTTGGTTATTAAACAACCACGTTAACTGCAACGCGTGGAGATAAATACTTGATATCAATAAAATTGTATTGAATCCTGCATCAGTTGCGTTGTTTTTGCTATTGCATTGTACACGAATAATTTAGCCATAATATTGAATACTTTTGCAATACGTTTTGCAGAACATAAATATTAATTTTAGCAGTACAAATTAGTTTAATGAATATCAAATACGATTTACTTATTAAGATATTAATTACAATCATCATATCATATTATTGACATATTAATTACAATATTAATTATATTATCACAGTACTACAAGCGTAGTGCACACAGTTAATGCACGGTTAACTAACTTTAACAAATATGCAATTGTCACAATATCGACGATCCAGAAGCGTATCATATTAAATTTCCACTAAAATAGAAAAATTCTTGCATCATATTGAAATTTGTACCCGGTTATTGACAGTAGGGTTAAACGATCCACCAGGTATATCCGTAAATCGGTAACAAAAAAACCTTAATGCGCGCCCGACGTTGCCGCGGAAAAATCGCTCCACCGTGTCGAGACCCGCCGGATATCCCCCGCCGTTTGGGTGGGGGCGGACAAAACGCAAACTCGGTAGAAATCGCAGAAAGGTTTAATAAAACGTCGATCCAATCCCTCGTGTTTGTCGGCGGATCTGTTTTGCCTCCCCGATATGAGAGAAGAAATGTCATAAATCATCGCCGGAGGAATACGTCGAAGACGTGGAGACGGCCCGTCGAAGAGAACAACGGACGCGGAGCTTTCAGGGGAATTGGAGTAACTCTCTCTCGATACCGCGGAAGCCCACGAAAAATGAGAAAGGAAGTCACCGGGCACGAGAGTCGTCCAATCCATTAGGAGTGGATCCACGGTCTCCTGCTCGGCTCGCAAATATTTGCTACACAAATCTGCCTTGGCAAAACGGTCGCGCGACCCCCGCGGCGAGGAACATTCCCTCCCCTTTGCCCCCCCCGACCGTACCTTTTCTAGCAAACCGGCGAAGGTTAACCGCTCGGCGCGACGTCGTGCTGAGAACGATTTCAGAAACCGGCAGCGAGCGTCGTGTAAAGTCGGCGAAACGAAACGCGAAGATATCGAATTTCGAATAGAGCACGCGGGAGCGGAAGTTGTTTGCGCGCGAAATTATTGCCTCCACGTGGGGGAAAAGATTGACGCTATTCGCACAGCGACCGGTCAAAATTAACGTTTCTTAAATTTTGGCTAGAATTTCTTACATACTTGTGCAATGTTGCTGCACCGCTACTTAACTTCAATGTTAATCGGTTAAATATTGAGATATGCGTTATCTATTTCTAAATAAAAGAAACTAGATTTTTTCACTATCAGATTGGCTATTATCTTGATTCTATGTTAAGAAATGTAAGTTGTCTTAAAGATCGGTCATTTGAGTAGACATGGTATGAATAGATTAAGGGATGTCTCGAGGAAATTAGTTTGTCAATGTACTCCGGACGTTCGGTAAGAGAATGCGTTTTAATTTTTATTTACACTTGTGGATTGGTGAAAATGAGTGAAATATTTTGTGAATCGCTGAGACAGAGAAAAAGATTCTTGGTTACGGTAGCACGAGTGTTTAGCGAATTTTTTTTATATAGTATTTTACATAAATACGTATACGTATATTGTATCTTATAATATTGTAAAATGAATATTCCTTAGATATTTAAATATTTAACTTTCTCGCGGGCTGGTAGGAAATTTCTACCGATCGGCGATCGAAAACCACTGAAATTCCTTAAAAGTACGTTAAAACATAATTTGGAATATTAATATAAATTATGAAAAGGTAGCGTTTCGCGTGCGAGAATAATTAATGAAAAATAAATCTAATTGCGTTTGCTTTGTAATTAGCCGGATCAAAGTAGCAGCGCGCGAGTACACGCTAATTCGGTAAAATCAGCCTACATCCCGTCTAAACAGTAAGATTGCTCGCGGTGTGTACCCACGAAAATCGAAGAGTATCACCCTTCGCAAACTTCGGATCGACTGGGAATTCCCATTACGTCGGGGCCAATCAAAGATGAAACGTCCACGGTGGCGCGCAGACGGTTTAATAATCCCGCATGTTTGCTCGTCAAGCCCAAAAGGGCACGGCCCCTTCGCGAGGACCTCGAACAACGCCTTTGAGCTTCGTTCGTATCCAAGAAAGGACCTCGCGGGGACAGACCCTAATTTGAAATAAACGAGAAGCCGTCTGCCACCGGTCTCGCCTCTCGTGCCCGCTTCTATTCGAGTACATTCGAACTCGGAACTCGCGTTTTAACTCTCGCAGCGGTAGCTTATTAGGGGGACTACCGAAGTGTCGTCAGCGACTTGATTAGTGGCAAACGAGGGCAAGGAAATGCGTTAAGTTACTTGGAAAATTATGCTCCGATTAATCGAAATTTTGTTGGGTGAATTTCGAACTTGGAAATATCGCGGGAAAAATAATTTGGTGCCTTTTAGACATAAAAATCTAGTCTTAAATCGAAGGATTTATTTTTCCGATGTATACTTTCGAGTTGGTGAATGAAAAACGGTTGGCCCTTTCCGTGAAAATCGACACTTCAATTTTGGACGCCAGCGATTTTGTTGAAACTTAATATTTCGGGAGAAGCATCGATTAAAGACTGCGTACACTAATATACTAACGGAATCTGTTCGATTTTCTTGTTTCAGATAATCCAGTTTCGAGCAACCTTAGTCACCGCAAAAGTAGTTTTTCAACAAGGGCTTTGTAAACAATTCTATAACTGCGTCGTTAATAAATATTTTGTTAAAGCTGTTTCAAATGTCGCGGGCAACACGAACGCTCTATCTACGTATCGAAAAAGGAGAGCGATATGGGGCTCTCGCTTCACACCCGGCTTATGTTTTATTATCCTGTGACCACGTTGTCTTGTTCTCTAAAATTCACCGTTCCGTATTATAGTTTCAATTAAAGTATTACTAACCAGTGCATATATCTTACAAGTGAATATCACAACACCCGTATTTCCAACATATTGTTACAAACAGTGTTGCGAATATCATTGTCTCCTTGGCGTCCGGCATCGCCGATATAATTGTTGTTAGTTGCCGAGCGCCGATATTCAAATTGTCAATAGATGGTTGTATTCGAGCTCTGATAACGAACGGTTGTATTCTCTATGTTCTGACAATAAACGTTACTTTTATAAATATGCCTATTTTACGTTTACGTTCGCGTACGGTCCGTAACAATATGTATCAGCGAAAAAATTACAGGTTTCGTTCCAAATCTTACTCTTCCAAATACAAAGAGTCCCGTACATACAGATATATCCTTCCAATTTCTAAAAAAAAAAAAATCGCAAAAATACATCGTGTCTCGGCCTCCCAACCAAGTATAAACCCCCCAATCCTACAACGACCGTGGAGGCGGGGAATCTAACGTTAGTCCAGGAAAATTGAAAAAATAAATAAGAGATATAACACCGTTGAGCCCCGACGCATTCCGACGTCAAATGCCATCGATATTCACTGCAGTTCCATTCCTAGGGTCTAAACTCGAGCGCATGAGAATTTCATATGCGAATACGTATAACGCATGGCAGCACGCGGGGATCCAGTCACGCCTCGTCGGCGTCGGCGACGTCGTCGTCGTCGTCGTCGAAGTTTCATGCCCGCGGGGAGAAAAGATCCTTTTCGGTGGCGCGATGGCAAAAGCAGATTCGCGCCGTCGAGGCACGACGGCAGCCGCGGTGCGCGCGGGAGTTTGATTCGATTCCACGGAGGACGGAAAAAGACTCGAGGCCCGAGGTGGATCGAAGGAAAGGGATGTCATTGTATCGGATACGACGCCGCGGGGAAAGGGGGAGGGAAGAAAAAAGAAACGAGAAACAGATATTCTGGGACGCGCTTCCGATCATCTATAAAAATGCGAGGAACGATACCGAAAATAACGCGTCTCTCGTGCCGATGGTATAACGACCTCGTGTCTTCCGTCGTATTCTTAGACGTACAATTTGTCGGGATACGAAGAGCGGGGACATCGAGTCGAACAAAATTCCCCGCGATAAACGCACCGTTTAATGTCGCGCGGAGGATTACGTAACGACGGAAAAACGGCGACTGAGAAACCCGTCTATCAGCGACGTAACGCGAACGCGCTTAGAAATTTTCCTTCTCGGTGGTTTGATCCGATTCGCGCGACTCCGCGATATGAAAGGAAAAAAAAGGGGGCGGGGGAGGGAGGGAAGGGGGCCACCTCTGCTCGACGGTGGCAAAAGAGATGGGTATTCTTTGTACCGAAGTTGACGTGGCGGAAGAACGAGGGGAAGGAAGGGATGGGAGTGGAAACGACGGAAAGGGGACAAAGAGGAAACGCGGAAGCGAAGGAAGGATACGGAGAACGAGGGAGGTGGGGGGGGAGGATGACGCGACCCGACGAAAAGTGTCAGAAGCTGCAAGAACGCGTCTTCGCGGGTAGACGCCGAAGAAACGCGTCGTCTGCTCTCGTTGAAATTGGGTACGGCGAGAGGGGGGCGGGGGGGGGGGGGGGATAGGGGCGAAGAGAGGCCAGGGCGGTGGAAGGCGGGAGGCAGAAAATGAAGGGCGAAACAAACCGTGAAAACGAGACGAAACCCGCTGGAAATGCAATAAACCGACCTGACGGACGCCGACGTGATTCCTGAAGCGAGCAACGCGCTTGCAAAGCGCGAACTGACAGGGCGTTAAGCGAAGAAAATCTGATTTGAGTGGCTGGGAGGAGTGACATCCTTCGGGAGTGGGACCACCCTCTTTGATAACCGCCGCGGCTCTCTCACGGAGATCCAGGAACACCCGAGGAGGAGAGAGAGGACGTCGCGATCGTTTAATGATTCTTAACGCGGATTACGCAGTTCCCGCTAGTTTGAACGGGGATAATTAATACGCTACGGGTTAGACACAGCGGTCTCGGGGATTCAAATTTTACGCTCGACTACCTCTCGCGTTCGCTCCTCGCGCGACGGTGGTACGTCGAGTGAACGGGTTGGTGCACGAGAATAGTGGCGAAATTCAAAAATTTCCGAGGTTAATGTGAAAATCTATACCAAAATGCGGATATTTTCATTGCTACTTCCAAAAATGACCGCAAGAAAGCGATTGTGCCGTTTCTATCTTACGTCAAAGTAAAGCTGTGTCTACACGCTTGGTCTTATCTGTCAGTCTTGCATGGTCGTGCCAAATTTGCCAAACAAGACTGAGCGTGTTGACGCGGCTTTTAGGGAGACAAGAAATGTTTAAATGGCAGTTCTGGAAAATTGATTGTTTTGAGTTGCGTCACTATCCTTGTGCAACAACGATATACATATCGTCGCCTTAGAACCGTCATGGCCAATCTAAAAAAAATGCAAAATTGAGTTGTCCAGAAGTTTAATGTATAAGTTTTTACGGGACGATATAGCGACAACATTCACAAATGCAAAATTCGCATAATATTTTCGTCATTCGCAAATTCGTGTTATCGAGCACTTTATTATCACGCCTCGTCCTTCTTGGTCGGACAAACGAGTCGAGTAGTTTAAAATTTCCCTCCTCGAGATACTATCCACGTAGAGGAACACTCGCGTCGAGATCTCACGGTAGCGTCATACGCGTATATACCACGTCCCGTGCAATATCATATTTCTGAATAACGTTAAGATCCAACGTTTTTTGTACCTCTCGCGGAAAAAGGGTTTCGGTATCAAGCGCACGAAAACTGATACCGAAAGTCAAGGTAACGCCGAGAACCCCTGTGAGAGCGCCCGCGAGCTAGGTTGACACTCCGCAAACTGGCACGGTACGTGACTGCCTGAATTATTCAATTATTTCGCTGGAAGGGTACGGGGGTGGCAAATATATCGTCTGCGAGGTGACACGACAACGGTGCCGCTTTCTCGGAAACCGTATCCCTCCCCCCTCTGCCTCTCTCACTTTACCGGGACGACGTCATCCGGGAATCGCGCGGGAAGATTTTCCTGGAAGTACCCGGGGGGGCTCGAGTTCCCTTTTGAGAATCACTGGCGGGCGATATCATGCACCCGGTTCTCTTTAATCTAATAGAGTACAACAATGGGTCAACGGTTACACCAATCAGGTCCACGACGTGGCTCGACGACGAACGCTCTCCTACCACCAATTAACGTTCAATCTTGTTCTTTGATCGATTCTCACGGACACGGAGAAGAACGAGGATGTATTCGAACGGAGATTCACCCTCTCTCTCTCGCGCCCCGGCGGCGCGACGCTTAGGACCACGCCGCATCTTGCGATTCGCTGTCGCGAGTCGCCGCGATTTTACTCGGAAAACACCATTCTGGCAATGGATTTCCACGTAAAACGTGTCGCGGCAATCGCAATTGCGGTGTCTCTTGTACATATACGCCTGTAGAATTCGACGGTCGCGCTGTCGCGAGTCGCGGTGACACGCGACAAGTACGGTGTGGTCCTGAAGGGGCCATCTACCTTTGAACGGGCCGAAAATTGGTCAGATTTCATGAATTTTTTTAAAACATTGCAGAACATCTAAGGCCACAATTCTTTTTGCAGTTTGTTCGTCTACTTGTTGGCCATACATGAGAATTTTTTTAACAGTTTTAATCAATTGCGTATTGGTTTTATTTGGCCCGGCATGAAGCAGTGTTTAAAAATTGTATGTTGCTAACGTCGGTAATTGTTGCTCTCCGGTTGGACCAAAATTAATTTTTTTTAGTTATTCTTAATCGGGAAGATTTTCTACAACCTTGTCGCCAGAATTAATCATTTATATTGAAAATTGAGCAAATGGCGGACGTCTGCATTTCGAAGTATGATATCGCACGTTATTTTAGGTAAATTTTGTAATAATAAAGTACGATATTGTTATTTTATAAACATGATTCTGGCAGCAAGGCTAGCCAGTAGGTGGTGTTTTTGAGATTTTTTCCGCGCCAATTAAAAAAATCATGACTCGAGAAAAACGCATTTGAAGTTCCGTGGCGTACCAGCCTGCAATGTCGAAGCGGTAGAAACTTTGTTAATTTTTGGTATCGAATCATAAAACTTTGGGAATACATTCTTTAGATATTATACTTTAGGAAAATGCAAAAAATTTCAATTTTTTGTCCCATTCACAGGTAGATGGCCCCTTAAAGTACGTTTTCGCGACCACGACCGATCGCAGTTGTCGACGACTGCGATCCACTAGACCCGTTGATTTAAATGGGGCCGGTTTCGTTACGACGACTCGCGGTCGGCGTGCGACGCGATCGATCGCACCACTAGACCGGTCTAGTGCTGCGACCGATCGTCGGACGACAAGCACATTGAAATCGAGGTTTGGCTACTCCCACCAACGATTCGACAGAGACAGCGTGCACCGGAGAGTAATGAGGGAAGCGAAAAATCGGCGAATAATGAAAAGAACGACTTGTCTGATCGTTGCCTGCGAAACCGGAGCACCGACAACATCTGTCGCAACGGTCGACGACTGCGATGGGTCGTGGCAGCGAAAACGTACCTTCAGCAAAACTTTTCGATCGCGTCCGCAACGACGAAACGCAACAGAGCCACGTGACACCGCGGTTCATTAAAATGTGCGAGGGAGTCCTCGCGAAAGAGGCATTCTTAGCGTCGTTTCTCTTCCTACGCGGTTGAATTTTGCGCGGTGCAATGGAGGAAGATTGCTCGCGGATGAATCGTCGGAACGAGCGAAGCCGTTATTTGAGCCAAGGAATGTGGAATTTTCGAAATAAAGAGGGCCGTGGTCGAACCGGCGACGAAACTTGCATACGAAGCGCATCTACGTGTGCGGAATGCGCGTGTCGGCGAAAGGGCTGTTCCTAAAATTCCACGGGTTTGGACTTTTTGCGGAACCTTAATGGGCACGAGAGACGAAAGAGACATTGCCGCGTAAAAGGACGGTAGCGAACAATGCGTTGCGCGTTAACGAGACGACGTTTTGTATTTCTCGACGTATGTCAAATCGAGACGATAAATAATCGACGTATGTACGTCGCGAGGAAAGAGTTATGGTTTTGCGGAGTAATAATTTGGCGCTTACCGATCGATCCCTCGAAAACGAGTGACTTCTCGATTCCCAAGCGGGGAAGGTTAACTCTACGTCAGTAGCGTGGGGTACAGGTGTCAACCAGTCTACTTTAAAATTAAAGCACTTTTATCTCATGCAATATACGGCTACGATATCTCTAGTACCTCTCCGTTAGATCTATGCGAACTTAAAAACATTTTTCTTTTGAATATATAAAAAATGTTGTGCTGTTTTTATTATATTATTCGAATCATAAATTTGAAAACACGTACATTAATTATCGAAATATATAAATATTGATGTTTAACACTGGAACTACCGACGATTAAGGTATACCTATTTCTACAATTTTACCAATTTTTATACATATAGTTCAAAAGTATATACTTAAAATCATATACATTCACATTGCTCACAGAAATAAATTTTCGTTCATGTACTTAAGAATGGTAAATTACAATAGCCTTAAACAAAAATTCCAAATCAGTCAAAATGACTGATCCGGTACTTGCAGTGTTAATAATGATAAAAAGTGGTAAATACTGGTTATTTCTACTTTTAACTAATAATTTAGTGATAGATTACAGGTGTACCTCGCGCGACCAAGCCACCCAACAAACACAGACCCGACTGACGTAGGGTTAAAACAAACCATTCCCGGAAGGCGTTGTAACGTCGAGAAAATAAATTCCATCTCGAAGGGGGAAGAAAAGCGAAAGAAACGCTAACGCGCGCGTTATCCGCGTATGCCGAACGCGTAGCCAATTATCGCGGTTAATTAACCGATTCCGCTAACCAATAGGCGGATCGAGCAATCGGGCTTCCGAGGCCCCTGAAAACCACTCACCGCCCTTTCTCATTTCCGGCAAGGAAATGGGAGAGCGGCTAACGTGAGATCGCGATGACCTCGCTCCAGTAGACGAACAATTAGGCGGTGTACGCGTATACGCTCGCGTCGAGAGAGTAATTCCTCGAGCCGGCAACTTAAGGTACGTCGTAAAAAAGAGTTTCAGAGAATGGCACTTTCGTTTAAGCGTTTCGTACCTTTGTACGATCGCGGGAGAAGCCTTTCATTACGGTTACAATGGCTCGCGTCGCTTGGGAGCTTCGATGGCAGAGATACTCGCTCTGTTGGTTTCGACTGGTTACGAGGATACTTCCAAAAACAATACAACGATCCGTTTGCGAGTATCAAAATACGTTTGTGTCCGGTCGGAGCAGCTTGAAATCGATTAGCTTAAATAAATTTTACCTTCTCGATCTTGGTAAATATTTAAAGACATGCCTGTCGCGGCGATGATAAAGGAAACGTAAAATGACATTTGAAACGTCGATATTTTCAAACCTCGCCATCTATTGTAAAAATACTTTAATTTAATTCTTTATTCGAGAAATTGGATCTCATCGCTGTTGGAAGCGTGGAATAATAAAGGAATCGTAAAATGACGTTTGAAGCGTCGATATCTTCAAATTTGACGATCTATTGTAAGAATACTTTGATTTAATTCTTTAATCGAGAAATTGGAAGCATCCTCGCTATTAGAAGGATCGAATAATAAAGGAATTGTAAACTGACATTTAGAGAGTCGATATCGTTAAATCTCGCGATCTATTGTAAGAGCGCTTTAATTTAATTCATTAATTTAGAAATTGGGTCTCTTCGCTATTAAAAGCATAAGTTTAATCCAATGACATTATAAACGGAATCGTTCTACTGATATCCCTAACTAAACGAAATTCAAGAAAAATTAATAAAAACCCGACAGCTTTAAGCTTCCCCAAAAAGAACCTAAAGAAACGTCACTATTTCCGCAGGGAAGGAATTAAAATTCCCGCAGGATCACTCACGTAGATCTCCAAGCGCAATTACGATAAATAAAGTAGCAATTTTTATAACCGCTACACGATTTCAATTACGCGATACCCAGGTACCGAATCGATTTCAACTCGCGTGTACACATTGAATACTGTCCCACCATCGTTTGCTACGAGATCTTCAATTAAATTTACTAATCCGAGCACGTGCTCGTTTACTGCCACACCGGCTTTCTCAACGACCTGAACATCTTGATTCTCATTTCCGTCGGCCATTTAATTTACTAAAGAATCGCAGTGAAAATTTTTGTCGCGCGATATGAATTTCCGTTGGGAAGGTTTTTGGCTCGTTCCGAAATCTCGTGCGAAACTCTAACGGAGAAACGTACTTCCCCACGCTCCTTTCTCACTGATAATTAACTTCGAGGGAAAGGGTTATTCGGGCCTACCGTTTGCCGGTGCACAATGAAAACAGCTACGATTAACGTTCGAGCATGCCTCTCGGCTTGCGCACGACTCTCCTGCCGATACGATCTACGGTCGTACAGGTTGCATCGTTAGAAACGAGAATTGTGTACCGCGTTACCGTTACCACCACGGGAGAATAATACATATAACAACAATGACGTTACGAGTAAATTCGTATACACCGGCTCGAAAGGAAAAGAAAGAGGGGGAAAGAAGTTCCGAAAGATCGTAAACTTTATCGCCCTCTCCTACGAGCCACGCTTTATTACGTCTCTATCCGGGGAGTAATACCCACGATATTCCTAGAAATAAAATCTGAAAGATACCAAGACTCAGATACGATTCAGGCATAAACCAATCAAGGGAATCATCGCGAAGGATTCTACTCGATTAAACTCGAACTCGCGAAACCTTAAACGAATTCTCGCGAATACTTCTCTAGAGATACCAAAACGCGCCGGTGTAAAATTCCCGACGGCTGTTTCCTTTTTCCCCCCGACCTCCCCCATAACCCCTCCGGAGTTCTCATAAAAATCCTCGTATCCAATTACGCGGGCTTCCAGCGGCAAACTAATCCCAGGCACGTTGTACGTACGCGGGTAAAGCAACTCGCGCGTAGTAAGCGAGAAACCGACGAACTTGAAGTTAATGAGCCGCGTCGAAGGAGCGAAGAGACATCGGCGACGATAGAACAACGCGCGTGGAAGAAGGGGGGGAGCGCAAATCCGCGAATTCCGCGTCGCGTTTTCGCTCCGTCGCGTCGGCCGTGTCTACGTCGCGCGTGCACACGCGGCTTGATAACGTTCCGTACCGGAGAGAGATTCTGCGCTTGGAATTCATCCTCGGGCGGCACAGATGGGCAGGCAACTTTTTTCACGGCTAAGATCAAGTTCGCCGCGGCACGGTCGAACGGCGTCGACGCGACCGTCGCGTCGTCGGTTCCGTCGGTGAGCACCTCGACGGAGCCACCGCGAAGAGTCTGGTGGCCGCGGGTGATGCAGGTGCAGCTCGCGGCTCTGGAGGTCGTCGACTCTCCGACGATTCTCTTTTCTCTCTTCTCTCCCTCTTCTTCGTCTCTCTCTCTTTTTCTCTCCTTGGTGTTTTCTTGGCTTGCGCTCTTTTTCATCCAGCGCTTCGGCTTCCTACTCGGCCGACGTTACCGTGTTACCGAGTTTGTACTTGGAAGGAACGGCGACGGGCATCGCAAAAAGGCTCTTTGTCAGGGCGAAAGATGAAGTACCGCTCGACCCATTTCTCGGGAACTCTCGGTGCCGGCGGAGAAGGATGACAGTTTTTAACGGTCCGCGGTCGAATTGAGATCTCTGGTTTCTCGGCGATCGGAGAATGTCGGGTCGAAGAGCGTCCCCGCATTGATCGTTCGTTTTTTTTTTCTATTTCGACGTTAGGTCGGGTACAGGCGGAAACATATGCGCGTAACAGATACTGTATTGCACCTCCGTTGCAAATGTGTTAGTAACGTATGAGAGAGGACCTAATTGTAACTAGAGCTGTTTATTACACGTTTGTTACACGTATTATAGGTGTACACGAGAAATTAATTCGAAATTCGCATAATTCACGCGAACAAAAGATGGTCACCCGCACGATGGTCATCGCGGGGCGCCCCTGGCAACCTAATAACCTGCACCAGGAGCGGACATATGAAAATCATGCCGATTTATATATTTTGGTTACAAATTCACGTCAGTGTCATCACTGAATTCACGAATATGCAACATAAATATCCGTGTATTCGTGACACGGATACAATACACGTGTTCAATAAAACACATGTTCTATTGAGACCTCTAATCCTAACTAGATATCGCATCGTGTTGCGTGATACGGGCGCATATTTCGCGTCGGTAACCGGCCTTAGAAGGGATACGGTTGGCGAATAGATTCGCGAAGAAATTTCACGTCGGTCGTAATTGGGTTACGAGTCTCAAAATCTTGAGTCTAATAATCTTTTTTCTTCGCGGAGGGAACTGACTGGTTAAACTCCAGGTAGAAGGAAAGTCGATATCGGACATTAAACGATGTCGAAATATATGTCATCGAGATTCTCAAGGATATTATTAGATTATTTACCTTTATCGAGTAATATAAAGATCGTGAATCATAGTTACGATAATGGACGGCTAAAGATGGAACATTAGGCGCAATTAAATATCATTCCCAGGGTGGTCGGTAATCTTCGAAGTGGTACCCCCGATGGAACTGGTGTTATTTTCTGCCTAGTTTCAATCACCCGCTCGTAAAAACCACTTAATCGCTAGTTAGAGAAAATTGAACGTCGCGTCTACGCCTGTATCGTACAGGTTTAAATTCAACCAAGCCTGACCGAGTGAGCGCGCAATCACGAGCCACGGTTACGGAAGATGAGCATATCGTGCAATACGATCCGTGACAATGTCACGCTCCGAGAGTTCACGGTCGGAGGGGCACGAAGCTCGTAATTCCTCTGGTTACTTCGTGTACGTACCACGCGCTTTTCGCGTCCTCTAATTTTACTCCGCGTATCTCGCCAATTGTTCGGAAGAATGTTTTAAGTAGAACTCGAAGCAGATAGAATTCCGTGGCCACTCTAAAATCTTTCCCTTGTGGCGAATCTGTTGAGTCGGTAAGTTCCCGTCGTTTTTTATTTGATTCCCGTTCCCCTTGTCTCGTTTTCTAATGGCAGAGTATACATACTGTTCGAAAGTGCTTTTTCTGCTCTACAAATCTGCTATCATTAATTATCTTGCCAATTTAATATTATCGCAGCAAATTATAGGCGACACTTATCGGAAATTCTTCTACAGTTTATAGAGCCTAAAATCAAGGTAGAATTAATTTGGCAAGAAAATTTATGATGGCAGTTTTGTAGAGCAGAAAAAATACTTTCAAATATATATGTACACTTTGCCATTCGAAGACAAAATAGAGGGAAAGAGAATTAAATAAAAAATGATGGGAACTTACATACCAACCTAATAATTCTACTCAAAACATTTTTTTGAATAACGAATAATTCGTGTAAAACTTCTGTCGTAATGATGTATTCCGTAGAGTGTTTCATACTGAATCGATAATTTTTTATCGCACGTGCGTGGCTCTTAACGTAAAAAAAAATAAAACGCGCGATCAGGTGTTTTATTTTTGGGTCTATCGAACCCTCGTTTGCTCGCGTGCAGTCTAATGTAACCGACGAGTCGGTGTAAACACGTGTGACGTACGACTATCAAATAAGCGGCGCACAAGGTGTAATGATAATTCTAATCACCCAATCTTTAACCGTTTGATATACAATGACGTCTGGGAGACGTGAATTGTTTCGCGTGTCATAGTAGACTTTGACGTCTCCGCGACGTCGAGAACTTCCTTTGACCGACGCCGTATAACAAAACTAATTATAGTAAATTATTATATTCCACACTGCTTCTAAATTTACATAACTACTCGGTTCAGCCAAAGTAAATAGAATTTTTCGGTCGCACCGAAGCACGCTTTATTTATATACCACGAGATTAATAAATTAACAGTTTTAAAATTAACGATCGTCATTCGAATGAGTGTAAAGCTTTACCACGGCGTTTTCGATCAATAAAATTATTTAATCTTTTTTTCATATCATCAAAATAGATATTTTCTGTTAAAATTTTCTTTTATCGACGTTTCGATTACTTATGCGCAATCTTCTGCAGGGCTAATTACTGCAAAATAGTCAAATTCCTAAAGAACAACAAAATTGTAAGAGCAACAATACCAATCGAATTTATTAATTTCCTTTGAATACAGTTGAAACTTAGATGATGTTAATAAATTTTCATTAAAAACACCGATGTGAAGCGATGAGAGGACGTGTATACTCCGAAACCTGTAAACACCGAAAAACTCGTGATAAAACTTTCCATCCATTTCTTAATAAAACACAGTTATCCTTTCAATCAAATACGGGATCCGCCTGAAAGTTATCAACCATCTAAGAAATATCCAATAATTTCGAACGAGACACCGCAGATACATTAGATCGTCGGTAACTAAACGATTATTAGAATTATGCTACCGAATTATATCTCTCGCATGAATTTATTCTCAGCGATATTCTCGAACGTTACATCTTTACGACGAGAGCCACGGCAATGAATTCGTTACAATCGCGGTGGTTGCGCATTCCTCGCGCAGCGGTGTCCCGCAGGAAAAGGAAGGGTGCCAGTGAAAGAAGCGACGCGCGTGTGCGCGCAACTTAGCACCGGTTTCTCCTACTCCTACGCGACTTCTCACGCGTGCAAATTGTGCGTGTAACGAGAATCGCGCACGAACGAAGGATCGTATCGGCGGGTCCCGCGAGTCGTCGGCGTGACGACGCGAACACCGACCGCGGTGAGATAACGAGGAGAAATTTAGGGCGTTTGTTCGTGGGTTAAATTCCGAATGGCGAAACGCTACTCACCGGGCGAGGTGTTAATTAACCAAGCGCTGATATGCGCAACGGAATCAGAGGTAGAAAGAAGAATGGGCGTGACTTAAAGGAAACCGCACGATTCTCTCTATTATCCCGAGTCTCGCTCCAATTAGACACGATAAACGTGGAAATAAATGGTGATCGACGGAGGTAGGAGTGACAAATTATGCCAACGCGACATTACCGCGCCAGACGGGGCTTTCGCAATGAGTATATAAAAATAAATATATATATCTCTAATGGGCTAGGAGTGACGATAAGACTTCGCGAGCACCTTCCGCGGAAGCGGGTCTAAACGATCAAACGTCGCGAGGTATTAACTCACGCGTCCGACGATAAGCCAAGAACGTCGTAAACGACGGCGAGGCAAAGACCTCGGAGAGCGGTGCCAATAAAAAAGGGGCGCTAGGAGAGCGCGACCTGGAAGAAATCTTGGCGAGTCAAAACGCGAGGGGTCCCCGATAACTCGGTACGAAGCGCGTTGCATTATGCGCTGGAGGGGGGGAGGAGACGAGCGGGGCAAAGATGTATATCTCTCGCATCCGACGAGGAACCACGAAGAGCGGAAAGAGAGAAAGAAACGCGGACGAAGTTCGCTTGGTGACTGCTTGGCACAGCTCCCCAAGATACTCGCGATCCCAGGGGAACGACGCTCCCAATCCTAACGACCGTTCATGATTTACTTTGTCCGTACAAACGGGGCGGGGACGTTTACGATATAGCGATGCCTCGAAGTACGCCGTTCGTGTGCCAATGAACACGGTGTTTATCTATTATTGTCCCCGTCGGGAGCGTCGATGATCGTGGCCCGTCAAACGCGAGGAAACGCTTTGCAAGCGCGTTATCGCGATGTTAACGCGGATATTGAAATTTGATTCGAGAGCTAGGTAATCCCGGGGAACGGGAGCGGGTTGTCGGCTAAAGAAAGCCGGTTCCCCGATGTCCGAAGACCGTGGCGTGATTCACTCGAGCAATTCTCATCGCGCTGGGTAATGGTCGTGCGTGACAGCGCAGCGCGGAGTATCGCGCGAGCTGCGTTTGGCTCGGGAGCAAATTATAAATGCAGAAATGTAGCGGTGTGGTAGAGTTGCAAGCGTTCGGAGTGGATCTGATATTTTTATCCGGTGTTTAATGAGGTAATTGAGATAATTCTCGTAAATGGGGAGGTTTTCAATATATCGGATAGTGCGTTTGCCGCGTGGGGGCCTCTCGCGTCGCACGCGACGTAATTTATATTGTAAATCTTCTAAAGGACTGTAGAATCCTGATGGGGACGTTGGGTTACGTATTGCGTAATTGCAGAGGGTGGCTTGAAATTTTGTTAGGTATAGAAAATATCATTTTCATTGTTTCATCTTTACATCTACTTTTACGTTCATCTACTGATCCTACTCTCAAGTTGGCCTGTAGTGAATTTTTTTAGAGCAGCTCGAAATAAGAGAATCTTCTTAGAATCGCACGAAACTTGAGTATCCGTCCTAAATGCAGACGGAGTATTGAAATTTTTCTAGATATGCAAAATATAATTTCAACAATTTCATTAGTTCACTCTATTCTTACGTTCGCCTTGAGTGATTAGACTCTCAAATTTGTCCGCTGTGAATCTTTCTAGCGCATCCCGAAATAAGCGTGTCTCGCTAAACTCGCACGAAAACTCAATTATTTGCCCTAAATGCAGACGATGTCTTCGAATTTTTCTAGACATGGGAAATTTAATTTCCACAATTTCATCTTTCCGTCTATTTTTACGTCCACCCACTGATTCGACTCTTAAATTTGTCCATTGTGAATTTTCGTAGAGCATCCCAAAATAACCGAGTCTTGCCAGAATCGCACGAAACTCGATTATCCGTCCTAAATGCAGACGGTGTCTTGAAATTTTGGAAAATATAATTTCCACAATTTCATCTTTCCGTCTATTCTTACCTTTACCCACTGATTTGACTCTCAAATCTCTCCATTGTGAATTTTCCTAGAGCATCCCAAAATAACCGAGTCTCGCTAGAATCGCCACGAAACTCGATTATCCGTCCCAAATCCTAGAAACGCGGACGCGTCCAACTCAAAGAAAAGCCGGCGTCGACTCTGCGTTTCAGAAACAAACCCGCCGATTCGCTCCACCGGCGAGTGACCCGGTGACCGTACGTAATATAGTCAAGCTTGGCAGTCGCATCATAGTCGCGTCGCTGGAACCTGCGCACCGTTAAACGCGACGACGATTCGTCTATCTTTATATGGACAGGTCGTTGACTAGTGAACCGTCGTCCGGTTTTCCTGCGCCTTTAGAGCCCGGTAGTCACGTTACGTTAATGCAATTTGCATGCATTATCTAACGCGTAACGAGCAGTCCTGCGAAGGAGAACGGGAGGAGGGACGGGAGAGAGTCGTTAACCCTGATGATCTGAAAAGAGAGCGAGAGACCCCTTCGACGCAAACACCGCTCGGCAAACGAAGACGATCATCGACGTCGACGTCCGGTCACGCCCTCCTCCCTCGTCTCTCCATCCCTCCCACGGGTGTTTCAATTATTCTTATGGCTTTCTGGGAATTCAATGGAATCCCGATCCTCTCCTGCCGAGCTCGCTGGATTGCGCGGTAACGCGCTATATCGCGTGATTCACGGTTGATAGAATCGCGGTGGAATTGCGAGTTGAACGCACAGGAGATTTGCGCCGCTAGGTACGTTAGGTGCACGCGCATCGGAAAGAGAAAGTCTCGTTTGATCCTCGCACGATGCTCGGGAAATATAATTCGTCTGTAAAATGAATTTTTACGAAGAACTTTGTAAGACTGTAATAACCGCGTGACTCTGCTTCGCTTTGTCTCGTGCAAACGGAAATTTGGAAACCTTGGTAATATAACGTTTCGTTTCTTTTGCCGCTGAGCGTTTTAAGCCTCAATTACCGTTGCCCCTTTCGCCTTTTTATTATGGTAGACAGAGCTAATAGCGATCAGGCCGCCGTGAGTCGTTTGCGAAAAATTATCCTACCTCGCCGACCGTTCTATCGAACTTCGATCCCCTTTCGCTACGCAATCGGCATCTAGTTATCGTAAATCGTTCCAACTTTATTTATGATTTTCGTGGAATATGGCTGGTCGGCGTGTATCTCCGATTGAGTATAATTCCGCGATTTCCTAATACCGCGATTCGTGCCAAGAAATTTTTTCACGGGAAACACTCGATTCGCCGTTAACCTTACGAACAGAAATAGTTGTGTTCTCGATCATCGATAGAATAGTCGCTCTCCTACGTAATCTTTCGTCGTCGCGTTGTTGTTCAACGTTAGAAACGTCACGGTAATTTTGCCCAATTTCAATTTTAAATTTAACCGCGTTCGAAATACCGCCTCTACTCGTGGCTCAGAAAATCGAACAAAAATATACGGAGGAACAACGGAAGAACCAATTCTGTCAAATCGCCTGGTATCATTAATATTAACCTTTTTAGTGCCAATCAAAAAAGTTGTATCTTAAGGTGAAAATATCGAGCCAAGTTCACGTATGCTACTCGACAAAATTAAACGATCTTCTGTGCTTTACGACTATATTCGTCATGAAGAAATGGCACTATTTTGTGTCATGACGACTATACCCGTCGTCGCTTGATTCTCCCGACACACATAAGCCGTCGCTCTGAAAAGAGGAGAATCAAGCGATGACGGGTATACTCGTCATGACACAAAATACTGTTATTTCTCAATGACGCGTATAGTCGTTGAACACAGGATTAACAGACTGGTTAAGGATCTTTGAGATTTTGTAACTGTGGGAATGTGAATATTTAGGAACGAGTGTGTGCGAGCGAACGAAAACTTTGAATGCGATCGAGTGACTGTTTAGCTTAAGATAAGTGCGAATGGTCCTGCGTAGTGCGTTTGGTCGTGATGTGTGTGTTTGTGTGCGTGCGTTTCGAATGCGGACTCGAGGCGTAAGTGCGTCGAAGAAAAAGAAGCGCAGCGACATTGTGTCGTACGTCTCTCGAGGAGAAAGACGCGTAGAAGCGTAGTACCGTAGTCGCGTAGTTTGTTAAAAGTGTGTCGTGTTGTATCTTTTCATTTCATTGTTATCGATTATTATTATTAAACAGTTTTAAATAGTCAATCCTTCATATTGTTTCCAAATTAACATCTTAAATCCCACATAACTTTAAATGAACAAAAGTTTTACAACATTTTCTCTAAGCTGATTTTAAAGCGCTATGCATCTACTTTCGCCTACCACGAGCCATATTTCATTGCAAATTACCAATTTATTTCGAGACCCGACTCCTCTAGTAAAGCGTCATCGCACGCGCAACGATACATCGTAGTTGGCATTTTTGGCGAGTACTCCTAACAACGATATATCGTCGTTCGGCACTACAAAATTAACCACCCTTTTCCCCCCCCCGATACGAAAAATGGAAAAAAATCGAGATCCGTCGCCGTAACCCCGACGGAGACACCCGAAACGCCGAAACGCGTCTCTTCACAGTTTCAACGGCGCTTTCAATGGCAGTTTCAACGAAGCAACGCCGAGGGATACCCTGAATTCCAGCGATATTGAACCAAACAGACTTCTGATCCGATGGCTTTGCAAAGAGAATTCTCCCCGGGTACAGGTAAATTAGTTTAACTCCTCGTACTTGGTAGCCGTAGTCTCGATTCAGGAAACTTCTTCGAGGGATCTCCTCGAGACCTCGTGGACGGGCCAAGGAACAAGATACCTCGCTGACCGTCACGTTTGCGGTCGTTGCTGTCGGCTTACCATGGTTCTCGCGTCCACCTACAACCTACAACCACGTCTGGTTCTCGGCAGGACGGCACAAAGTCGTCACGATAGCAGGGCCTCCCTCGTACTAACTTTAACGTACTCTCGCCATTGGGTACGGAGGGGGGGCGGGGGTGACCAGAGAGTCCAGTGCGCCTCTAAAGTCTGTTGACACTCGTCCGTCCGACAGAGTCCAAATATTGCTTTACGTTAGACTGCGCGAAACGCGTGGGCCGAGTTGGATACGCGCGGGTGCAAAGGGGACGGAGAGAGTGAGTGAAAGAGAGAGAGAGAGAGAGAAAATATCGTTTTGGATCAGTATTTGCGAGGATATTTTATTTACAGTCAGAGAGCGGTTTGCACGGCGTATTTGTATTTACGGTAGCGGGCTAACAAAGCACCGAGCTTTTTTTTTTCTCTCCTCTCTCCTATTTTTCCAGCAGCGGGAAATATCAAACAAATTGCGGACAGGAACGTTAAAAAATTTCTACTCGTTTCTCTCGTCTATCCCGGCGAAATCGTTTCGCCCCGAACCCTGGAAATCTATCCCCCGCTGCGAGATTTCACGACGAGAACACGTCGCGCGCCGTAACCGATTTTTCGGGGATGTGGGTCACGCTCTTCTTGGCATCGACTACGGACCCCGGCAAATTGTCGATGAACGAGAATCAATCTATTTATACCGCGCGGGGTATTCGTCTAGGTCCTCTGGTTTACTATCGACGATGAGAGAGAGAGAGAGAGAGAGAGAGAGAGAGGAAAAAAAGAAAGGAGAGCGATGGGAAACGCAAAACGTGGGAAATGGAATTTTCAACCACAGCCGCCCGATCGGGGTAATACAAATTTTGGCACGAAACGACGATTTTTCAACCTTCGACCCGAGGAGCAATTGATTCGATCCCTAGTTCAAGAGACCCGGCGGAAAAATGAGAGGAAAACGAGATAGCGGAATTAATGAGCTACCGTTCGAGAGCGGAAGGGAGCTTAATCGAGGCTCGTCGGGACGCCCGACACGACGGGACGGCCAAGTATTTTCAGTACACCGATAGTCGTATGCATCTCACAGGTGATTTTGCAATTTACAAGTATTTCACCAGTGTATCAATTTGTTTCGATCAAGGAACATTAGAAAAATAAGTTACCAGTCATTGTACAATGTTTCCATTGTTTTTAAGAAATTGCATATATACAATAATGAGAAGAAAAACGACAAACTTGTAATACTTGATTTTAAGTTTCACTATGCACCTCACAGAAACATGCGACAAACTGAAGGTTAACGCTCCCTCTTCTCTAGCGTGTAAACTTTTACCGCGCAATGAAACCATTCTTGGCAGGGGTGCGACGTTGCTAATTAAAGACCGTAACTAGGCCTGTTAATTTAAGAAAATTACTACGTACCAAACGGGAATAAAAAACGGAAGTGGCAACGGGATTCGATATAACCGCGCGCCTCCCAATTCTGCTCACGGAATGCAGACGTCGAGCGGCCCGCCGCGACGAGAACGCTCTTATGCCGCACGTCTTCGCTTCGCTACAATTCGCAACATTTCGGACGATTCTAATGGCACGTTTCGCCGATCCTATTAATCGCGAAACAGAGGCCCGTGATCCTTTTCAGCCAAAGAAGCGCCGAGGTCCCCGGCGCGACTATCGAGCACGAGATAAACGAAGTTAACGAGCTGCTCTTCGAGAACAGAGGAGTCCTTAACGACCCCGACGTACAATACACACGTACGCGTATACGTACGTACGCGTGGCAAAACACTTGACCGCCGACTCTCGAGCGACACACGCTCCCTTTGTTCTCCCTCGCCGTGCCGTTTGCTGACCATTGTTTCGCGGGCAAGCATCGAGATTAGAGTTCGTTCGTTTACCGACAATGACCGATTATGATACTCGAGTTAAGGTCGAATCCGATGGTTTACCCGTTCGTTTCCATTAAATCCCCGGAACGACGATTGTACGGCGATAATCTGCTCGCGAGCTTTATTAATTGCCCCTCCTCTCGTTTCTTGTCCGTCTCTGCGTCTTACCATGAATCGTCTTTTTTACTCCGATCGGAGATTGCCTCGTGGGTTTGGATGGGAGCTACTTATTACACGTGTATACGTGAAATTTAATTGTTCGTGTTGGGGATCGTGAAAGCCGGAGACACACATTACCGTACCATGTCCGATTCGTTTGTCGGTCGAGTGTTGGTCGTCACTCGTTTAAAAAATAGTGCAATGCTTTTTAAATCCAGTAGTTCACACATCACCGTATCAATTCAAGGGCTAAATGTACAATTTTTGCTGCATCCAACATCCGACCGACACACGGGGCGTGCGTTGTATAATCATTATGTACAAAAGTATTGTATTTATGAAAAAAATTCTGTCTGCTCGTAATCTCTTGATAAAGACCTGAGACTTGTAGTATAAACACTATAAACTATAAAGTTATAAGTTAGTCCGTAGAATTTAGAGTTATGCATTTATTGGTCAGTCGAGGTTCAAAAGGTTGGCGACGGCTGCTCTAGTCGAGATTGTTACGTATCGGAGTAATTGCTGACGACCGTGGGTTGCGTTTATTACAAAGCGGTTAATATATCGATTTGTTTTTTGGTAATCCCGTTTAACGATATTACAGTTACACAGCAAAAATGCGGATCCATTCGCCGTTGCTCCTAGCTCCCAGGAAGCCTGCAAACACGCGTAAAAAGACGCTCCAAAAGTACCCCCGCGGAAAATCTCTCGACGAGGCATTATGGCGGCAGACGCCGCTGCTAGAATGCAAATTCGTTTAGAGAAGAAACGCTAAGTGCACTGGCAGAGTCAAGCAGCCAGGAGCTGTGCGCGGCGAGGTCACGCGGCGGTGTGTGTGCAACGGCTGCAGTGACCGTGGGAAGCTGCTGGATGTTAGATAATTGAAGAATTTCTCAGAAAATAGGCACACGCGAGAGGGTAAAAGAGGGAATGAAAGAGAGAGGGGGGGAGGGAGGTTGGGATAGGGCGGAGAGTAGAAACACGAGAATGAAAAAGATGAAAAGTACGTGAAGCAAGTTCGTGGAGATTACCGGGCAAAAGAGAAGAAGATCCCTCAAAGCGCGAGAACGAGACGACGCGGTTTGCTTTCGCCGAGACAGTTAGGGCAGCCTCGGCAAAGCAATTAAGCGTAACGGTGACGGAATCAAGTTCTCATTGACGCTCCGATACCACGGCTACCGCTAATTGGTTACGCGACGAGACGCGAGCTCTCGGTACGCGCGAACGCGAGTGCAAAACGCCGACCCGAAAGCCCTCGGGATGGAGTTCTAGAAAGGCGTAAATAATAATCGACGATCATTATTTATAGATGTGTCGCGTTACGTGCGCGCAGAGGCACGCAAGTATCGCCGGTTCGTGCATTTACAGACTAGCGACGATGTAATCTTCACTCGGGGAATGTAACGTCGAGCCACTCGTAATTATCGCGTACTCCCGGAGTATAACGAGAAACGACTGACGCGCGTTAAGTAATATCGTTCGTCCGCTCGTTTTCTTATTACGGACGCTGATATTTAGATAGTACAATCCTGGGATAAACGTTGGTACGCTTGATCGCTGTAATGGTAAACAAACAAAACATTTCCGCGAGTATGGAAACGCGAATGATATTGATGGAGGATTAAATTATTATTATGCTTGCGTTTGTGCGCTTTTTCGAATGAGAATAGTCACGTACTGTTGTTTATTGGTTTGACTAGAAAATTCGTGCTGATTTTTGGTAAGTGTCATTAGAAGCAGGGTTAATATGTCGGCATGATTAAAAACAAATGACACGTGCATATATTCTAAAAGGTGATATTTCAGGCGTCATTAGAAAAAAGTTTGATTAGAGTACATAATTATTTGATAGTTTTATACGCTCTTAAATACGGAAGGAAAAAAAGTGCACTATAAGCGTTTGATGCTTCTTTTCATCGGAAAGCAAAAAATACCACGCATGCAGCAAACAAGATATGCGCTGTTTATAGTCACAGTGCTGTAGTTGCAAAATATAAAAATATTGAAAAATATGAAAAATAAAAAAAACATCTGCAAAGATGGAATATCCAAAGTTGCGCGAAAGATGGTACAGTTTATGGAACAAAATGACGTCTATATAACTGAATAAATGTACATACATCATGATACAAGTGGTCAATGTATGAAATTTCTTGTAACGCGTAACTCGAAACGCGTAATCCCTCGAATGTAACAAAGTACCGCGATGAGCGAGCGTAACCGCGAAGTCGCGCAGAAGAAAAATCGCGCGGGGAGGCAAAAAAAAAGAAAAAAAAAAAAGATAGCAACGGTTCGTAATGCAACGATGGCCACCACCGGATGACGGTCGTGCACAGCCGCAAATGACATCGGGATAATTTTCCGGCTCGAAAATCACGGAGGCGGCTCAGCTACCGTGAACGCAACGTGCCGGTGACACTTCAACAAGTGGATACAAACCCGTGCGGCGCACGTGTCGCTGACGTTTCGGTCGCGTGCGCGGGACGCGAATCGGGGATAAAAGTGTTTGGTGCAAGTGCGCGCCGAAGGTTCGTCGAACCGCAGTTTTGGGAAGAGTCAGGGTCACCGATGCCGATGCATCGGGCAGGAATATTATTTTTAGTCGGTGCTCGTTTGCGCCGTGTCGAGAGCCGCTGTTAAATTCGGACGTTATTATGTTAGAGGATTACACGGGTATTTTAGAGAATTCAACAAACACGGGCAGAAACGACCGTGATACGGATATATCTATCGTTCGTTCGATCACGTGAAATCGGCAACGGGATATCTCTCGATTTTGGCGGGGATCGTAAGGATCCGTTTCGCGAAATGTTTCGGTAGTTTCGAATAAACAAAACTGTTTGTTTCTCGTTTTCGCTGAGCGAACGTTGTTGGTGCGGTTGATTTTGTTACGGAAATGTTGAATTCAAACCGTGGAAGGTAGAAACTTCGTTGCATGTAATACGAGAAACTGTTATCACTCCGCAATTGAAGCAGAAATCGATCTCTGTTTTATAATCCTAACGAATCGGGTGAAACAGATCGGTCTCGCTTTGCGATTAATAACATCGTGCACGTATTTAATACCGCGCTCGCATTAGCGGGGCAGATATCACGATTTCATTAAACGATAAACTCGTTAGCGATTCAAACTTCGAGCAAAAACCGATGCGTGTGACAATAATAACGTATTCGCGTATCTCGTGACAATTAGTCGAACCGATTGATTTCACGTCGTAATTAATAACACGGCGGGTACGTATCGAACGATCGTGACAGTTCACACGGGATGTAACGCTCGACGATATCGATACTCGCAAAAACTGTTCGAGAAAGCGACTAAAATTTCCCCCCCGACATTTCGAGGCGCCGCGTCATAAATCGACCCGAGCCACGAACTCGCATAATTATCCGTATCGAGATCCAGACGTGGGATATGCTTAATTGGAAAAGGCTCTATTCAGTTTGAACGAATGGAGTGAGTACGTACGCGCTGCATTCGTAGGCAACGCGAAACGAGAAGGAAACGCGTGTCGGGTGACCAAGTAACGCGATAAAGATGTTTTGAAGTTGTATTCGCCGAAAGAACTGTGGTTTCTACGATAATCGGTGACTAAAGAATATAACGTTAGTCACGCGGTAAACTCTCCTACCCTTTGAATCATCCACTTTCCAAAGCCCACCACCGAATCACCACCCCGCATTATCACCATCGTTGCCGATTTCCAAACGATGCATATTGTATTTCTTAGGACGCAATGAGCGTTCAGAATAGATTTTGAAAAGCGTCCATACGTTGTTACTGTAATTCCGAAAACTCTATAATTCAGTTGTGATGATAAGAACAATTGCAGAAGTTTAATAATAGAAGAATATGTATTACTAATGATCCAAGTGTTGGGATGACTGATTTGCCCGAAGACCCATAACGGAGTCAAATTAAGAATTCCTATTTCTCACGTATCTTTGGCTCGCGCCGTCTGATCCACTAAACAAATCATCGGCGACAGTTGTGTTCTCGGGACTCTAGTCGTCTAGTCGCTACACAGTATTTAAAACGTATACACTACACCTCTCGTCGAATATAGTTTCTTCGATTAAGTTCGATTGAAATATCGTATTCTTCCTCGACTCCATATCGCGGAATCCAACACGCGAATAAGACGTCGGAGATGAGGAAACTTGAAAGGGATCGAAGGAATGGAACTTGAAAAAGAAAAAAAAAACAAGAATGAAGGTGAGGAACGATGCGGGCGATAGATAGCACGAACGAAATCGAAGGAGACGAGAACGCGGTGGACGAGGAAGAGGATGGAGGAGACGAAGGACAGAGGCAGAGGAGAGAGAGAGCCCCGTTATGGCGACCGTGTTGCATCGCATTAACCAGTCGACCGAGTGATCTTGATCCCATCTCTCACCGCGATGCCCTCCTTCTTCCTCTCGGAACTTTAATCTCAAACGTGATCCGGCCACTAACGATCCGCTCGGAGATCGTGCTTATTGCGGAGCTGCGCGAGATTCGCGCGCGTTGCGATTCCGATGCGTTCTCACCGCGGGCGATGCGCCGACAGGAATGATTTCTCGGAAATAGGATGATCGACGGAACGGTTGTTATCCGAGAGCGGTATACGAATGAACTTCCCTCGCAATTTAATCGGGTACGCGAGGAGCTTCGTCGGTTTTTCTTGTTTACGATACCCTTTGCTTTAATTACTCGTTACAGCGGCAATGGGTTGACTGGTGTATCGGTCGGTGGGAAGGTACTGGCACGACTCGCTTTGATCGATAACGTGTCTCTCGCTTTACGCAATTACCGCGATCGATAATGGATCTTGAAGATTTTATAATTAATTGAAGCCTACGGAGAGAACTTATACATACACACGCCGTGGGTATGAATCTTGTAATTTTGATCGACGACGATGCTCGATAGCGCTTCGATCGTAATAATGTTATTCGTTGGATAAAAAGGACTCTTCTGGGTTCCTCGATATTAATAATGGATAGTTTAGCGTGGATTACGTTTGAGTAATCGTAGGGCAATTTCGAGGTAACGAGCGTTCGTGGGTTGGAAGGCTGTACAGCTACGCGAAAGCTAGTTGGATCAATGAACCTTTGAGCCAGTGTTAATTAACGATGTACACATACCGAGGTTAGTCTCGCTCTAAAATCTCTTGCTCGATATCGGTACGTTCGCTCGCATTTTTGTCAAATCTCCAGATACGATTCGATAATTTTGATTCTAAGGTCGTTCGAAAAAGCGATTTTCGATAATAGTTGCGAGTATTCGATAGAGATAAATGTCACCGATACTGGCGTTTCTTCTATTTCTGTCACGAAAATAAACAAGGAGCACAGTTCTACTCTAAATCTGTTTCCGTTTAACGATCGAACGAAGGAAACGAGGACTCACCTAAATGTCCACCAGATGTTGAAGCACATCGTGTTGAGCCAAAAGAAAGCAGCCAAGAAGAAGAAATGCGCCATGATTGCTGTAACAGAAAAAGAAACAGAGATTCGTTAAGAGTGTCTTCACGAACGGTTAATACGGCGATTTAAGGGTAGACTTCTTCTTCCTCGAAGAACGTCGTTTTTCTATGAACGGTAAGAACCGTAAGATTTCTTTCTTCGACGAAAAATATTTCATCGAATGTGGCTCGTTCTTTCTTATGCTTTCAATGATTTAATGAACCTTAAGGGTAATTATAATTAAAGTGACGTGTCTATTATTTGGTGAATCGATTTACAAATTTTGTCACGAATGGAGGGATATTTATAATTATCGAACAGATATAATTATATGTAATTAAAATTGTATGCCTGTTATTTGGCATTAATTTAGAAATGTTTATCACGATTTGTGAATCGAGGGGTATTGATAATTATCGAACGGACGTAATCATAATTAAAATTTTGTACCCATTATTTGGTGAAACCATTTAAATAAACAATTGTATCACGATTTGTAAACCGAGGGATACGTGGAATCTCACGTTGCGCGAAGAATTCTTAACAAACGTCACGACAGAGTGTCGCCCGAACCAAGATCAGCTGACCTTTGACCAAGCAAGTTTTCAAGGATGAAACACTTGAGAATGCACCGATCGATCTCGCCTCCATTCTTCGATGCAAATTCTTCCTAATTCCAGTAACATTGTTGGCCAGAAACGAGCGCGCGGAACAAAGGAGGAGAGACCAGCAGATTTTCCGGTCCAGGGTGAATTCTCAAAGATTCATGAATGCCGAGGGTGAATTTTGAGGGTGCGACGTGCCGTGGGGCCAGACAAAACTTCGGGGAGCGACAGCTTTTGTAAGGATCCGTTTGAAAAGATGGTGGCGACTGGGAGAGCGCGACGGAGGGTGGGCTCGCGGTCTCTATAAATTTTTGAGGGTGTCGTCCGCATTCGTTCTTAGAATTCGCGCGGCTGGTTATAATGAACGGTGAAATACGTAGTCGCGGATACCAAAAGCTGCCCATTAATTTCTGAAAACGCAATCCGCGCGTAGATACGCGTACGTAAAAACCGCAGGGAACTCGTACTCGGTCGATGTCAAAAAAAAAAGAAAGCAAACTTACATCGACCGAACGCATCGTGAACTTTCGTCTTTACGAGGAACCACCACCGCGTGGAGAAATAGAAAAATTCTATTCAAACGCACGGCACTGAATTACCTATCACAACTCGGCTAAGTTACGCCCCGGTAAATT
Organism: Pemphredon lugubris; assembly: GCA_933228935.1. Classification (NCBI taxonomy): domain Eukaryota; kingdom Metazoa; phylum Arthropoda; class Insecta; order Hymenoptera; family Crabronidae; genus Pemphredon; species Pemphredon lugubris. Next base: position 14,382,841 of record OW121818.1, read on the forward strand.
GTTAAACGCGTCGCGTGCACGCGCCTTTACAAATGCGCGCGGTCGTACGACAATGAGAAGCTAACCCCAACCCCCCCCCCCCCCCCTCCAGCCAATCGAGGCATGAATTTCTAAAAACCCAATCGCGGTGTTTACGTAACGGTAACGCTGACAAAAACGTACATATTCGAACCCCGGTTTAGGCGTACCGAGTAGAGTATACACCGGGGAAATAGTTTATCGAACGAGAGCGTTTCGATTGGCGACAAAACGCGAGCCCGGATTGCGAATGCCGCGACAAAACAACCGATAACGGGCAAGCAAATATAATTACACCGAGAGGCGGGATTCGCAAAGTACGCAAGCGCGCATTTAATTACCATTAGCGCGCGTAGGGGGAAATTTGAAAAATCTCATCAAACACGGTCGGGCAACGCGTGTCGCGCCGATTCAAAGAATTTTCAAGGATTCTCCTCGTACGCAGCGATACATCACGTTTTATGCCGGTTCAATCTGCTTAACGGATCCTTTCATTACACCGTACCCCGGTTTAGGTCTCGTAACGTTACGTTACACGGATGAATGCAGAAATGTGTATTCAAGGAACGGCGTGGAACGGTGACGCATGAGAAACTTTTGTAACCGAACGACTCTCCGGCGATTTGCATTCACTCCGTTATGCATCGTCAGTTACGAGCGCTCGCGCGCGCGCGCGTACCGAGGGAAATGTTTACACTCGCGATTTTTCCCATGTGAAAATATGGACGTTCTAGCGGCGAGTTATTCGAACGGGCGCTGCGCGGTCAACGTTCGTACGCGGATTATCGAATGGAACGTACGTACGGATGAGTAAGACCGCGGTAATTACTCGTACTAAAATCTATTTGCGCGATGATAAAAAAAAAGGAAGGGTGGAACGAGTAGTCGGATTGTCGAAGCTGACCATTAATTACGGCAAAATGCAATCCCACCTGTCGTATGCTCCCAGCGGTCACGGGAACTTGGAGATATCCGGTTTAAAACGTAATTGGAGGAAAATGTGTATGTAGCATTGGAGAGCCGCGTGAATTTTCGTGAACTTATTTCGTTTGTTATTCGTGTAAATGGGTACTGTGGAAATTTCAAAACCGTTGAATTACAAAAGATTGCGTGATTATGGGTAAATCTGTTCTTTTAGCGCGTCAATTCGGTGAATTCTAAACTAACGTACAGACGTGTAACATACGCGCGTAACAAATACCGTACTGCAACTCCGTCGCATGTGTGTTAATAATGTATGTGTGGAGACACAATGCTAACTAGTCTATCGGTGCATGGTTGTAATATCGTCGCGAATCGTGTTGCGTGATACGCACGTATGTTACACGTCTGTATGCAGTTTTAGATTCACGCGTACACGTATTTTAAGATTAATCTATTTTCGAGCAATCGCGGTAATTAACACTCGAATGCTCGCACTCTAAAAGTCACGAGAACGTTCGCAGTGAATCTGTCACATCCATACGCCGAAATTTGAGTATTTTCATAATTTAATTTGGCTAAATACTAAATCCAAATAAGTTAAACTGGGTAAACATCAATAATAACAATATGGTACTTCTAACATTTAAGATTAATCAATTTTTTAAATTTGCAATGTTCATAAATAAAAATAAAAGTGAACCAAATCAAATTACTGACAAACCAAAAACACTTAAACGCATCTGTCAGATCCAGTACGCCCATTCTAGTATAAAACCACGACAGGAGGAAACGTCCTAATTTTCCCACCTCCGCGTTTCTTTATTTCCATCCGCGGAACGAAAAAGAGTTTACAAAAATATCCAACCTCGACAACGGTGGAATCCACGAGCTGCTTAGTTGGACGTTTGAAATTGATTAACTCACCAGCGGAGCGAGCGACGGATTATCGCGAGAGGCAGGGAAAGCTGTTAGCCATCCGACGGGAGCGTACGCGTCGCAACGCCGACGTCCACGCATTTCGAAACTCTACAATTTTCCATTGGCTCGAGGTTGTTCCGAAGCGGGATTAACGCCTGTTACGCCGGGAAAGACCTCCCAATAATTCTTCGCCGAGAGGCTTTCGGGACGCCGGCGTCGCCGCCGTCGGTCGCGGCGTCGCGTACCCCCACGAGTGAGAACCGGCTGCCGCCGCCGGCATTTATCGCGCATTCCGCCCGCGCGGAAATAATTAAATTTCCAAAACTAATTACGGCTCGTTGCAATTATAACTCGGGCGACATTCATCCATGAACCGCCACACCCTCGTCCGAGAGGCGGCGCAGGACACAGGGTTTACAGGAGGGTTACCCCAAATCGTTCTCATCGCCTCTACCCCACCCTTCTCAACCCTTTTCCCCGTTTGCCCTTCATCGGTAGAATCTACCAACGACGCGCGTCCACGACGGAAACGCGAGTAGCTGTTTGCGTCGACGCTGTCTCTGTTTTCCATTTCCCGTACCAGCGCGTCCGACAATTTCGGCGAACGGCCCCTCCGCAGTCCACTTTTGTCGGGATTAGCGCTTCAAGCCGGAGAACGGAGCGTCGTGAGGAACAGCGAAAGTGAGAGGAGAAAGTGGAACGTAGGGCGAGAGGGAGGGTGTAAATTAAGTCAAGACCCTTGGACTTTCGTGACGCGGTGCGGCGGCATCTTTGATATGATAATAGCGTTTCCGCGTTTAAACGCTCGGTAACCTTCGCCTCGAGTCCATTGTCTCGAACCGAGAGCTATCTCGTGTCACGATAAAGCGAAAATAACGTGCAGATTTTGCGAAATTTTCTAAAACTAAAATTAAATCGATATTCGTCGTGGTAGTCGAATGGTCCTGCATTTTTTTTTGTTTTCTCTCCCGGTTGGAATTACCTTTACCGTGGCGCGACAAAGCACTCGTGTCAAAATTAACCCTACGAGTGGGAATGGACGGAGGAGAGAAATAACGAGTGTCGGAGGAGAGAGAGCTCGAAAGCAGTTGAGGGTTAATTTAAGTCATGGAGACTCGAAGGAAGAACCCCGGCGTTGCGTGGTACCCTATGCCACGAGGGCGAGCGTCAGGGGTTGAAACGTCAGCCAGTTAAGGGCCTCGATTTGCATGGGGTCGAAATTAGATTGCGCTGGCTTGACCCCCGGCGTTTATTCTTTTCTTCGTTCGAGCGCGTACACCTAATTGCCGAGGGGATGATGGGACTCCTGCGCGTAAACAGTATCGATCTCCGTTTATCTAGTTTGTTTCTTTCGCTCGTGACATTTTACTTTTTAACAAGTTGAATGGTACGTTAATTTTACGCGAATTTTGTGTACCGTGCCAACGTGGATTTTTTATTATGCGATACATATTATGTTGAAGTATCATCTGCAGCTGGATATATTTTCTTTATTTTTGGTTTATTATGCATAAATGAAAATATTTTTATGTTTTACGATGCATTGATTTCTTTGCACCATTGTATTAACGATGCTAATATTGAAAAATTGATATGTATTAAAATTTGTTATGATTATTATGAGCTTCTACTAATCTTGGCGCGCCGCGACGCCGGCCACCGGTGCTCCCCACGGCGCTACCATCAAATTGAGTGCCAGCCACCGGTGACCCCCATGGCATTCAACGCGTTAATTCGACTAAAATCATTTGCCCCGTTTTTCGCCACCCGCGAAGTTTATACGCCCCTGTCTTTTGATTCGCTAAGTGAATTGATGGCTAGAACAACGTTAGTTGTTGCAAATTGCAAATTTTACAGGAGAATTTGACTTGCCAAGGAAATCTCACATGCAACGTTGTCTCATTCTAATAAACTTTTTCAATAAAAGAAAAAATAAGAAACAGGATTTCTAAACAACATTTTTACTAAAAACACAGAGGACGGATTAACATTGTCCACAATTAGATTGAACACTTACATTAGAAATCAGAAATGACACACATCAGATCCAAACATTAAAATTAGAAATTCTCGTGTACATTCAACGAATATTCTCGTTACACATTCAACATTGCTCCACGCTCTAAAATCGACCCATTCGCTCTTTCAACCGATTTATCACTATCTACCAGTGACTTTGACAACAAAAACTTTACGCACTCCGATTCAACGAGTCACAACTTACACCCTTCCACAAAAAAAACTTCCCCAAAATTGACATATCCAACCTTGTCCCAGCCACCAATTCAAACAACGATAAATTCATAAAAATATTTAGAAAACTCCCGAATCAAACGAACAACTCTGTACACGTTTTCCCCAAATAAAACGGCAATAACTTCGCGTAACCTGGAAGTTAATTTCGAAATATATGTACCCTCGACTCCCAGACTCCACTTCCATTAAACTAATAACTCGCACACGCATTTAGCTATTTAATCCATCTAGTAATATCTCGACGAATGATACTAGAACCGCGTAACCGGGCATCGAGAGCGAGCGGAGAGAGGTAACTTTACTGTCAGAGATTAATGCCGCGGCTTTAACATCAGCGATTAAGTTAAATACTTCGGAATAGCGCCGGCACGACTGGTAATTAAATCAGCCCGGATTTATTACACCGGTTCCGATTTAGATGAGATTAGAATTCGATTCGACACGCGCTATTCCCGTCCGCGCGACTCTCTCGGCGCTTTTATCCTACCCTCTTTACCGTGAGGCCAAAAGGGGTTGTAACGCGACGAATACTGTGCCCGATGAATTATGAAAGTTAGCGACGTACCCCCCCTTGGGGAGGCGCCCGATCGATCAGATGAAATATTAAACCCGAAAAAGAACGATGCACCCGAGGGTTTCTAATTTGTAATAGTTTGGTCGAAATTCTACAAATTCTACAAATTCTGCGAACCGTCGGTTTTCACACCGTGGACGAGTAAAAACCCGCTGGAAGAGAGGGAGAAGGGAGAGAAAAAAAAGGGGGGAAACGCGCGAAATTTTACGTCCTCCTCGATAAATCTCCCTGACTATGTAATACCGATTCGAGCGAGCGTGCAGACCGGCGAATTTTACGCGACATAAAAATAGTCGGTCGTCTTAACGAAAATCACAGCTATAAGCAGAGAAATAAATTCCCGCGGATTAATAAAAGTCGCGGGACTTTTTCCCGGGGAAATTACGATCGGCATCTTTACGAGTTATCGGGCACCGACGCGACCCTCTCACGCGTTCGTGTTAGTGATTTTATGGTAGCGCGAAAGAGTCTACCGGCCGCGTGGCGGCCGATATTTCGGGGTCCCAGCCGGGTTTCGCCGATACGTAGTTTACATTCGTAATTTCAGCCTGAAATTAATCGCCGGTGCGTACACGTCGAAAATCATATCGATGCGAATGCGTAATATGTCATTTACGGCGTACGGTGCGAGGGAGAGAGAGAGAGAGAGAGAGAGAGAGAGAGAGAGAGAGCGAGGCAGACACGAATGAATAGGAGTAATGCTGATAATAGATTAATAGACGCGCGAGAGCGAAGATAGAGCACGAAAGGAGGAGGGGGGGAAATATAGAAATTAATCAGAAACGTTGAGAGAGACGGATGCTGGGGGATTTACACTGAAAACGCGAACGTGCGGGGATCGATGATACGTAACGCTAACTGCAATCCGTTACAATATTGATAATCATCGTCGATTCGGGTGTACGATTCGGTCGGACCATCGTCGGGTTCGGATTCTATTCGGTCGCGGAACGAAATTTCGCTTCGCAAACACGTTTCGCGGGCACGCACCGTTGGCAAACAGGCTGTTGTACCGTGTCTGTAAACCAATTTAATCAAGCGTGCGATAAAACTGATGCGACGAATATTAGATTCCAAAATGGATCGTCGGTGTAAATTCTGCGTGAATTACGTGCGCGATTACACGCGTGCCTCGTGAAAACCTATGGACCGAGGGAAGGAAAAAAGAATTGCGGTACAGTCGAGCGATAGTGCCCGTCACGCGTTACGCGTTCTGCGTTCGTACGAGGGAACTGAACGATAGGCCTGAAAAAAATGTTCTTTTTGTTTTTATACGTGTAGGGAGCATAGATTTATGCGCTGCATCTAATCGCGATAATTGGCAACGCGTGGCAGTGGTTATAAATATGATTCTGTCGAGAAGGCGGCGATAAAAAATTTAATACGATCGACATGTCCGTGGTAAAGTGGAGTGTGTATTTTTGATAGTCGATGGAGTTTGGAGTGAGTAGCGAATAAACATTAATAAAACGCAACGAACTGACTAATTTAACTAAATTGAAATCACAATGAAAATTTTAGAAGACAATTTTTGTTTCGTTTATGAACATCGCACGCAAACGGTGCATAAGTGATATTTCGGTCTGGGAAATGCGTTACGCGCACGGTGTGTAATCATTTTCGAATAGGTTGAAGAAACCCACTGTTGAAAGAAAATGATTCATCGGAGAAATGAAAATTGCTATATTTCCTTTATCTCTGACAAATGTATCCACATCTTGTGTACGATACGCGTGTTCGTAATGAGAATGCGAATCACGAACGCATTGGGAACAATTGCGTTTCCTACCGCCCCGGCAAATAGGGCGTTCTCGTTACGTCCCGGGCGCAATTCCATAGATGTTATTTTCCGATCGCGTAACGTAAATCCGGGCAAAAGTAACGATCGGTAATCGGTATTTTCGTCGGATTCGCAAAGGCAATGGCTAATGTTACTCCGACGAAAGAATGCAAGGCGAAGCGCGGTATGTATATGTATGTACGTATGTACACGAGCCGCGCCTCCTTCTATGCAACTCCAAAGAAAACAAACCCGAGGCTTACATCGTTTCTGCATTTGCCCACCCCGATTTTGCCCTAATTTACTGACCAACGATATTTGGCTTTCTCCGCGGACTGTGTTCGTTGGAACCCGAGATAAACGTTCGAGATCGCGGATGTTGATCAACTACCAGCGCGAAAATAAAGAATTCTAAATTTACTTTTCGGCCTGCCACTATTCCCGAGTCAGGTACTATTTACCGTGCGCCTACGAACAGCTGACTAGGTCCGAAAGAAATATCGCTCGTGCGTCAGATTGACATTTTGTTATTTAGTATCGCGCAACACGCAACACGATGCACCGATAGTTGCACATATTTGCAACGTAGTTCGAATGCGGTGTTTGTTACACGTGTGTACGCGGTTGGACGCAACGAATCTCGAGGTGTTCGTTAACCGTTTTGCGCGCGAAATCGTGCCAAAAGCGTGGGCAAAATGACAGGTGCGTGTGAAAACTTAATTTTGAAAAAAACGCGGCTATTTTATTGTCAACGATAAGATGGAAGAATTATGTGTTTTCTTCATTTCACATTCTCGTTTATTCTGTCCCGTTTATTCTATTATGTTACGCCATTCACGTAATTCAGCGGCCTCTAACAATTTTATATTAGCTTGTTAATTCTTCCGTTAATTCGTATTATAAAATCGGACGCTTCGTACTTAGCCACTTAATACTATCAGAAACACGAGGGAAAATTTCGAAGTAGGAAATATTGATTGATCGTTCGATCGATCGAGTTGAGAACCGCTGGATGGCCCATATTCGGGACACTTTCGGATCGGTCAGGTTTTGTACCGAAGAGACACGGAGCTTGCAGCTCTAATGAAACCCACGATGAATCAGCGTACCGGGTGTATAAATATACACGCACCAACCCTTCGCGTCGTTTCCGCGAAACACGCACCGCCGGAGACCGCCCAATACGAATTCGCGACACAATCGTCGTTGAATCGACCATCAAGCGGACATAAATTATCCATTTTTACGTGCCCGTAAAACCAGCTGTATCCATCGAGTGCAATGCCAAGTACGATACGTTTCTACTATCCTTTGACGTAAACGAGGTATCCTCGAGAATCAGGTCGATAATTACAAATTATCTCGCGAGACTATCTCCTCCTAACAAAAAAAAAATCCAGTCCCCTTCGCGCGTTGCGCAAACAAAAAACCGCAACGCCCCCTTCCGCTCCACTTTTCGCGCATAGAAAGAAAACAAATACCCCCGGAAAAGAATTTAAAAACCGAAGATGTATCGTTCGCGACAGAGCGCGATGATTAATCGCAATGGAAAACTCTCGACGAGCTACCCGACGACGGTTTTTCCCAGTCGAGCTGCGCGTCCACTATGAACGCGCTACTAGCCAGCCTACCCCCGTAATGACATCCCAGTATTAATCGCTCGAAACTGGCCGCCACGTTTCTCCCCGCGATGCCCCCGAGCAGCGTTTTTATCGTTATCTCGGAAGCTTTATCACGGAGGCTGCCTCATCGTTTCTCTATCCGGTAACGTCTCTCGCGCGCCTCGTCGTGCCTTCGAGTGGCAATCAGCGGGCCGAACGAATGAAATTCTGTTATATTTAGACGTAACGAGTGGGGGCCAATCAGAGCGCGGATAGAGCGAGAGAGAGGGAGACGGGACGAGCGTGCGAGCAAACGAGCGAGCAAGTACAAATCGACTCGACGATGGAGAGACGGTGCCCACTCGAGATCTCCACTTATGGTGGCTTGCCGGAGAGAGCATCGGTGCGGCGGCAGCGCCGCACAAGAGCCCACGGTGTGTCTCGAGTGTTGCTGAAATTGCTGCCGGATGACGTCGGTGGAGTTCCTGGGACTGGAGTAGCTCGTCATCTCTATGTCCCCCCCCCCCCCCCCCACTCCTGTGACCCCCACGGACTAAACGTCCGCGTGACGAATTACCTGGAGAATATAAGCGGCTTCTTCGGCCGCGGTGTGTCTTCTACCCGCGCCCCCCTCCCAACATCCAGCCTAATTAATTTCCTCGTCAACGGGAAGTTCGACGCTTCCTCTTTTTTTCTTACGGAACTGCGAGCCCTGCCAGTCCTTTTTGCCAGTCTGGATAATTAACGAACGCGACCAGTCCCCTGCCCTCCCCGTGCGCGGCAGTTGTTGGCAAAGAGAAACAACGTCGCCTCTCGCGGGACGTCAATTAGGAGTTCCTCTCGCTTGCTTGTTGTATCTTCCTTTTCTTTTCTCTTTCCCTTTTTTTTTGCCCAGAAATTTGTGTAAAGAGTTCCAGAATTGTTCCGACACCGCGTCGGGGGCAAAACGCGTTGAATAATGGACGAGGATTTTCCGGGAAAAAATATTAGAAGACCGAGACGCGCGGCGAGGAAGGCGTAACGAGGAAAGTGACAGAGAGAAAGGGAGAGCAGATACAGGTGGAAAACGTACACGTATCAGAGCAGTTCCGCGCGAGAAAACTCCGTTTCCGTAATGACCGCTCTTTTCGAAGGAGCGGAAAAAAAGTACAACGCGCACCGGGTGCCATTACCGAGCTGGGTATAAGGAAACTGCGACGAGCTTTTCCTATTCTCGCTACGCTAATTTTTCTCTCCGCCATAATTGAATTGATGGCTGGAGGAACGTTGGATGTGACTATTTTGGCCATGTTGTTTTTTTTTTTTTTTTGAGTTACGTTGTTGTGACTCGCTGAATCGGAATGTGTAGTTCTAGTCCTCAAACTCACCGGGTAGATAGTGATAAAGAGGTTTAAGCCTTCGTCAGTGTGTTGGGATTTATTAAACCCCACGTGATAAGATTTTGTGTGATACTAAAATTTTTTTTGTTAAAAATGTATACTAAATATGTTTTTTTTTAATAATATTATTCCTATGTAAACAAGTTGTTATGCAATTCAATTTTAATAAAGGTTTAACTGTAGACACACTAAAGGCACTAAAGACTGTCATCACGCTAACGAAGGGTTAAAAAAACGCATGTCTGGATTTCAGGTTGTGGAGCAACGTTGGATATGTAATTCTATTTCTCTTTTCCCCTTTGTTGGAAAACGTTTATTACAATGGAACAGCGTTGCATGTGAGATTTCCTTGACAACTATGTAGCTTTTATTGCATTCCTATTAAATTGCATCCCCGGTAAAATTTTCAACATTTTTGAAATCCCATATCCCGTGATTGGCTGGACCAATTGTGACCAAACCATATTCAAATGACTAATCTCGGCGCGGCCCTTTCAAAGGCCTTTGCATTTTTTTTTAAATATATTTTTTAACACCAAAACTATCGACGATTAATGTATACCTATTTCTACCATTTTTTTTACCAACTTTTATACAGTTCAAAAGTATATGCTTAAAATTATACCTAATCACCCTACCTGAAAATACATTTTCGTTCATATACTTAAAAATAGTAAACTTGAGTAGCTTTAAACAAAAATTTCAAACCAGTCAAAACTTTTCAAGTAGTTCTAGTGCAGCAGCGGCTAACTGACGCTCAGTAGAGCCCGTGAGGAGAAGGTGGCACGGTTTGGCTACCACCTCCAGCGACTCTGTCACGCGTTTGTTCGTGCAAAACTTTTGTTTTTTCGTATCGGTTACCGCTACAATGACAAAGACAGTTAAAGAACGAGTGTCTTCTACCGCACAGAGTGCTATCTTTCTCTTTGTCAGTCCCCCTGCACCGGAGAGAGTAGTAGTGGGAGAAGCGAGAGCGGCGGGGAAGAGTACGCCTGCACTCTGTTAGTAGCCTCTGTTCTAGCGTTAATACGGTTTGACCACCTCGAAATCCCCGAAGTTGGTCCTTTCCCGAAAAGAAAACAAGGTCTAGTTTCGCGTACTTGTGCTTCGCCCGAGATAAGACCTCTCCCCCCCCCCCCTCCCGCCCGTCTCTCTACGATCAAACTGCCGCAGTGTTCCAAAGAAACCCCCCGGCGAAGGGATGCGAACCCTAGTTCGCGTAACCAACACAAGAAGGTACGCGATCCGAATGACTCGTAAACACCAAATCGAAACGACGAGACGAAAGGAGACGCGCGAAATGAGCGACAAAATATCGCGCCGTGGAAAAAAGAAAATATGTATCGCTGTTCGCGCACGATTGCACAATGGCTCAGCGTAATCGCGGCTCCGAGATTCTTGTTCTGGCCGCCGGCCAAAAAGCGAATCGCAGTTCGAATTTTCGTTGCTGCGGCGATATAATAATGTACGCGCGCGGCCCTGTCTGGCTTAGGAATTCCAGAGGCTTTCCAGAGATACGAGAGTGGCTTTAGACTGCGTCGGGGCGGCGACGGCGGCGGCGTCGTCTACGCATCTACGCGGGGCCCCGCACGTACGCGGTGAGGCGCCATATCGCGTAGTGTGCATTTTCTATGTATACGTCGAATGTCGGTCGATCGTTCCGTGTCGAGGGTCCTCGAGGGTTAAGCCGCTTTCCAACGTTGCTCGAGTACATATACATCGGGGCTATTAAACCGTCGGTGCTCACCTCGTGAAAAATCCACCCCGGAATCCGCTTCGACTTCGGTGAAATCGAGAAATCGGGTATGAAAATATTGTGGTACAATATTTACGTATCCGAGCGTTCTATGGGGAGGGTATGGAGGTACGAGTACAATTCGGAACGTTTAGCGTAATCGTTGAATTAAAGCGTTTTACGATCTGTGTTTCGAGGATGTATTGTAGGATTGATGTAGTGTAGAGTGTGCGTATTAATGTGGTATGTATTGAAATATGGGGACACAAGGGGTTTAGATAGACCGAATATAATCATTGATTTAATTACAGTATAAGAGCCACGATCATCCGTGTAACAGATCGCGTTTAGTCTTTTGTACGAAATGTGTAGGCATGTGTATGCATGTCGAGACGGATCGTCGGTTGTCGCAAGCGTGCCACAGGGAGCGAACTTTAATTAATTTATTCTTCTGAATTTTGTGTTTTACATCGGTATCAAGAGACAAGGCCTTGTCTCGGGCCAAGTACAGGTACGCGAGACTAAACCTTGCATCTTTTCCGGAAACGAGGGTCTTAGCGTTGGTCAAACTGTATTAAAAAATGCATTTTTTTAAAAGTGCAATAGCATTCGGAATGACCATCATGGTTACAACACAAGTATGCCTAACATATTGTTACGAATAGTATTGGCACCGTTGCGTCCTGAACCACCGATAGGCTGTTGGTGCTTTCTGATATACATGTCGTTAAGTTTGTACACGAAGAAGTTGTATTCGAGCTCTCGATACGTGCGGTTGTGTTCTTATACAATTAATGTTCTTCTTTCTATAAAATGCCTAATCTTCGTTCGCGCTCCGTTAACATCCGTAACAATATTTATAGAAATTAAGTAGATTGATTTCCGACAGATAAGTGTGAGCGTAGATTGAATACTTAAAAATCAACGTGATCAAACGTTTAGCCAAACTTTCATCGCGTACATGTTCGAAGGCAAAGAGTCGGTCATAAAATCCTCGTAATCACGACATTTCATCGAAGCAAAAGCTCGAGAGGCAAAACGAGAGTCTGGAATCAGCTAGACCCGTGTATCTCGTCACGATCCTAAGCAAATACCTCGGGACACTCGTCCCTGACCCAACGAAAGAAAACTTGGCGAGAGGTCTCTAATAACCGTCACGTTTAAAGTAAAGTCGACGCTCCCAGTCTGCGTCGACGACGACGACGACGCTCGGCGTCGTTCCGGAACAACGCTCCTACCGGGAGTATGTTATTTCGGCGCGAATTCGAGTCGCGTTTGGCCGATGGACACGCTTTGAATGCAAACCGAATCCAACGTGCCGGTTTCCCCTGGCAGGTGAAAGAGACGGGGAGGAGCAGAGAGAGAGAGAGAGAGAGAGAGAGAGAGAGAGAGAGAGAGAGAGAGAGAGAGAAACGGCGGTGGAGGGAATGGGGGTTGGGGGGTTGGTCACTCCCGATGGAGCTTTTCGTTGGCAACCCCCGTATTCGCCCGCAGAAACGTCCCGCGAGGGTTTCCCCGGGGAGCTCGCGCGATTACGCAATTTCCGCTTTGGTTTGATTCAATTTCGAAAATCGTTCGATTTCCTACCAGATGCTCCGTGAATCTGGTGGTTCGACGCTCCAGAGCCCGTCGAGCGAGGCGAATCTTTTTTTTTCGATAATTAAGAAAACGCGACCCGCGGGACTGGCGTTTCTCTGCTGGACAAAAAAAAACCGACGAGTAGGAAGTAGAATCGAACGTCGATTAGGTCGGTTCGCTCTAGGATTGGCGTACCGAGCGCGATAGATCTCTGAAAATTTCGAACGTGATCGATAGTTTTCAATCGGTTCACGTTCGCCGAACGAGAAGTATCGTTTATCGAAGCGACAAATTGGATTCTGGGTAGAAACTACCCGTCTCGCGGATAATCCGGAAATCTCGGTTGAGATGAAAAATTGATCGCGGCGATACGTTAATTTGGAAGAGTTCTCGGAGCCGAGAACTTCCGGCAGGGAGGAGGCTTTGCCGTAATCGATGACTTCCCCGCTACCGAGATCACGGGTTAACGAGAATTAACGATGGGAATCATCGATGCTCGGGCGAGTATCGATTATCTGTCGCTTCGATGTGCCGCGGTACCCGCGGGTGCAACCCCCGCTGTGCATTTACGCGTGCCAAAGGATGCGTCGGACATGTGGACGCGCCTTGACACGCGCGACGCCCCCGAAACTCCGTTACAACGTGCTGCGAGCCAATTGCCGACCGGCGACCTGTTCGTTTCGCGTTCTGATGGACGCCAGCAGAGCACACCGAATCCATTCCTGGTTTCCGTCGATTTTCATTCGTTACAATATAACTATCAAATTGAACAAACGGAATAGATGCATTTCGATGCGCGACAGATGCGCCGTTGACATCGATTCTCGTTTGCGAGTTAGCACCACCGTCGACTTCCGTTTCGTCAAATCTTTTTTTGTTTTTTTTTTTGTTTTTCGTCGTTGCGTTCCGTTACGCGGGTTCGGTACGTGTAGAATGTACGAGATTTAACTGGAAATCGTGTTTACGATTATTCTCACCGAAGTTATTTAATCTAAAGAAATTATTGAATGTCTTGCACTTCTGTTTCGTCAATTATGCTTTTTGTTGTTTTGTTCCGTTGCGCGCGTTCAGTACAAACAGAATGGACGAAATTTAACTAGAAATCGAATTTCATTATTCTTGCCAAATAATTATTTAATTTAAAGAAATTATTTAGCACTTTGCTCTACCGGGGAATTTCGACTTGACGTTAATTAAATCTTTATACGCGATTCTTTCGTTAGTTTTAAAATAAATAAGTAACCTCGCAGAGCGTCTCGTAAAAGAATTTTCGATATCAATGATGCGATACACAAAACAGTATAAACACTATACACAGTTCGACGTTTTCCTACACAGATATCTCAACGGAGTAAACAGTATCTCCATTTCGATCAGGATTAAAAAATTCCAATCCATTCCGATGAAGAAAGCGCTAAGAAGAAAAAAAAGCCAGAAACGATCCCTGCTAAAATGCATTTGTCTCGACGGCAACGATGCAGGTGACAAAGTATACCTGTCAGTGTGAGCCGAGCGAGAGCGCATAGTCAAGCCTTAGCCCACGGCAAACCGGGGAACAACAGCGCTGGCCCGGTGGTTCGTTTTGCGTCCTGATGGACGTGAGAGCACACGAAACCACGACTAATTGGGCACTATAATTAACAAGACTGACGTTGAATAGCGCGCCATCGATCGCGTCGCTAGCGAGATCCCCGCTCGTTTGTTTCACTCCCGGCGCCCAACGTACGCGCTGACGAGCAACGAAGATCGAACTCGCCCGTCGTTTATCGAAATCCGTGCGAATCAATCGTCGAAAGCTAATTTCGCCTAAGCGATGCGAATAACGACGTTGATTATAATTCGACTAGCGGATACGTGTTCCCGGCGTACACGCGTGGGATCGACAGTCGGGACACGAATGTTTCGACAAGCGATCGTGGTGCAAAATATCAAACGCATAGTTTTTGTTTCAAAATCCCGACGTACCTTGATTTCGCTTTAATTATTAACATTCGACTATTACGACGTTGGTAGCACGACGAAAAAGACGCAAGGAAAACACACCGTGTCACGGTGGCTTTATTTTTTTTTGTTGTTTTCTGTGGAACGAATCGTGACTTTTTTTTTTTGGAAAACCCGCGAAAAAGTGGCGTCGCTCGGAACGAACGAAAACTCTGGTATATTTTTATTATTCCGGGGCGATCGATTTCGCATCTCGCTTTTTCTAGACTCGCTTTGGTATGCGGCAGCGCAACGTTTGGTTTTGCACGGTTTGCAGCCGTACACGGGCCGCTGGTATGGCAGACGTCAGAGGGTATATAGGCTCGAAGTACATACACCACGGAATCTCTCGGCGTACTTTTTGTTTGGCATGCACAGGGTGTCGATGAACGACGAACTTCCGGAACGGTAAAAGATTCTTTTGCGAAATGAAATTTTGAGGGACGACCTATTTTAGAGTGCGCGATCGTTTCGAAAAGATGATAGATAAAAGTTCAAAAATGTGCCTCGTTAAATTAAGTGTGTATAATAAAACTATTAATCTAATCATCAATTTTAATCGTATCTAAGTAAATGATTAATGTAACCATCAGTTTTAATTAACGTACACTTTTTCACTTTTCGAGATATTTAAGCAAAACTGTTTCAAGACTCTAAAACGGTTTCTATAAATTCCGAAAAATTACAAAAAGAACTAGAGTACTCACTCTTTTAGAAATCAGTGTCGTTTCAGCTATATGACTTACTGGGGGAGGGCAAAAAACGCAAGAAACGCAAAGCAGTCGACATTAGTTTTTTTTGCCTTTTGGAGGGTTTCTGAAATCAACGATACAATTATCGTCGGGACACGGTCTGCGCGCGTTTCTGACATTAATAAAAATATTTGCTTGCGTCTACCGTGTCTCTAATAACGATATTGACAGACTATTAACCTTCCACCGTATAATATTGCCAATTCGCAATTACACAAATGTTAATATACGATTCCATGTGTACCTATTTATTCACGCGTGCAATGCACGGAGAAGCTTCTAAGAGACATTCCAAAACCCCATTTGAACCTCTGTATCTAATTGACCTAACAGTCCTGACTTAGAATTTATTTCAGTGTGTAACGAATTCAAAGGCAAATAAATTCATGCAGCAGAAGGTTAATCGATCACGCTCCGTGGGTCTATTCGCTACAAAAAAAAAAAAAATTCTCCACCCAACCGCGGTTGAAACGCTTTCGTAAAAAAAAAAAAAATTCTCTCGTTTCAGGGGAACGCGCGATTCGTTGCCAATTCGAGCATGATTTTCGCGACACCCCGTGTACACGGCGGACTCGTGTGCACATACGCGGTACACGCGTGCCATCCGACGCTTCTTTCGCATTGTTCCGCACCGGGAACAGCTGAAAAGCCGCTTCCGACGCACGCACAATGCCGCGTATACCGAAAACGGTCATGCACGCAGCTCGTACACGCGTGTTTACGCAACCTATACGGAAAGTCAAAATGTTTCGGCCACCCCTCTCCCCTCGGCAACCCGACGGCCACTACCGTTTCGCATTATCGCGACTAAATTGTCGGCAGTGCGCGCTTGTTATCGAATTACGAGGGGTGAGGGGGGGGGGCCGTATAATGATATTTCGCGGGACGCATTTACGGAGAGGCGTTCGGTTTCTGGAACGAGAGAGAGAGAGATCCTACCGTACCGAATTTCCTCGCGCAGGTGAGTGGGATTGATTGGATCAAGGCACACCGTGGAAATTCCAATTAATTCCGCGGGAAATACGTTACGTCGTAGTAGCGATTAGTCTCATCGGGACGGTGGTCGGCGGACGAGCAACGACGTTGCTGCTTCTGGTATCCACGCCACCCGTGGAAAATCCACGTTTTTCTCCCTTTTTCGCGGAGGAAATTAATTTCCACGGTCGAATTAAGTCATTTTCTCGGCTATATTGCCGGTAATGCGGCGACGGCGACAGAGGGGTAGGGCAGAGAAAGAGAGAAACCGAGAAGAGAATTTCTCAAGTCTGGAGTGCACTAACGGAAGAAAATAAGCGGTCGTAATACCGAGGAAAAGAGAGACGTCGAGAGGAGAGACTCTCGAGCTCTCTTCACCCATCTAAGACCGCGGATCGCAAAGCACTTCGGGGCTTTACCGCGAAAACCAATCCGCCCCGTTCGTTTTAACGGGTGGAGTTTAAAACTCTTTTACGAGTTCCTCGAAAGGAGAGAAATCCTGAAAAGAGGTCCGCGGCTCTTTGTCGCTGATTTTCACCCTGTGACGACCTTACGGAGCATTCGATACCCGTCGTAATGAAACCCCCTCCCCCCCCCCTCCTCACCTCCCATCGTCGCCGTGCTCGATAGAAATTTCTACCGCGTGCCACCGTCGTTGCTCGCTCTTTCAAATAATTATCCAAACTTACGACGCTCGGTTTATTACGAGTCCCGGGGCGCAGGAACCACGTACATAACTAGCCCCGCTTGTACTCGCATTTAATTATACAGCGGTCGGAATTAGGATCACTCGTGGCGTAATTCAATCGGTAATTGCATTATTATGTGCGTTAATCGCTTTGTCATCCGACGCGACGTCACCGACGATAAATTTCGATACACCGCTGGCAATTTCCCCGCGCACCAACCTGCGTACCGTCAACGCGAAATATACGCGTATTAAAGGAGAGTAACGAGGCCCAGGCGTATCCCGATATCGCGATATCGCTCAACGTTTTCATTTGTCCCCCGTTTCCACAAATTATTCCGATTACCCGAAATCCCGCGTAATCTACGCTCGAAGTAAAATACCGATTATCGATTTTTGGTTTAAAAAAAATATATATATCACCCCTCCGCCGATTCTCCCCGATTTCGAGTATTCAAGATTACGAAATATTTATTCGCGCCACGCATTGCGTACGCCGCGGTCCGATAACGTTAACAACGATTTCCCCCCGCCTCGAATTATTAACGATCTGGCACTCGACGGTAACGATTTCGGCCACGAGTTACAAATAGGCGGCGCAGATCTTTATCGGTACCGATCGGTCGCGCTCGTTGCGCCTGGTAAATTGAATTTCGAGCTGGTCGGCGCTCGCGTTGGGGTTATATCCCCGGCACACGTATAGACTCCCAATTATTCGTGCAAACATGCGGGTATGCATACCTGCTTCCCTGAACCCCAGGTGAGTAATCAAGGTGAGAGCCGCATGATGCGCACGGGAGAATCGGTGGTCGAATTCGTGCGAACGTAGACGTACACCCCGGGCGCATCGAGCTCCATCGGAATTACTAGCTACGTTCCTGCCGATCGGCAGGCTATTATTTCGATAAAGATAATCCCCTCGCAAATAGGAGCGAGATAAATCGACGATCCTTATTGCGCCGCGCGGTCTGGAGTGTAATTTAAGAAAATGGGTATTCGTGGGGATTTACTCGCGGTCGTTTAGTACGAGATTATCGCCATCCGTTTCTTCGATATTCTTTTAACTTTAACACCTGCGCATGGCGATGCGTTTATCAAGACACAAAAGGTTTCGTTACGGGTCAAGTGCAAGTAAGCAAGGACTAGACCTTGTTTGATAGATTACTGGAATAACTGTCGCGTGAAATTGTAGTGTTTTTTATCAATATGATTGGAAAACGTATCTTTCGGAATAGTCATTTTTTTCATTTCCGGAGATAGGATTCATTCGACGGGTCTTTTATCGATGATTCGAGTTTTCGATGTTGTATGCTTTAGAAACTGTACTCGGTTATGGGTTCGAGTCATACAATTTCTTCCAGAATATATTTTATCAAGATTCTATAAAAATTCGATACACTAAAAAAGAATGGTTTTGAAATTGCGAGAGATCGAGAATCGCGACGTTTTTGGAATTAAACTCGAGTACAAATACACGTTTTTTAAAACCAGGTGTTCGCCAAAAACGCTATCTCGTTTAATCCCGGAGCATTTGAAATTGAAACAAACTCACGCCAGGTAGAAGGGTGGTTTAAAATGAAAAGAGCGCCAGGATTAAGTAGAACAAAGAGACACGAACGTGCGTGCATACGCGTATCTAAATACGCCCCTGTCGCACACACGCGAGGGCAACAGATACACCTGTGCGCGGCGTAGATGCGAAACTTGTGCGAGAAGAACGAAATAATTTTATTTCTGATTTCGAGAGGGTAGCGACGAAGGTCTGAAGGGAGACGACGAGGCGGTGAGCGTCCAATTGGAAGGCGTCGAAAGAGGGGTAAATAAACCCCGGTAGGAACGAGGGAGGGAAGGGGTTCGTTCGCGGAGCGTACGGCCGATGAAAATTGCATTTCGTGTCGATACACACGAAAAGTCGCCATTATAGAGTGGCGAGGATTCGATAAAAAATTCGAGTCAGGGCCGGGAGGATGGACGGGGGGACGATCGGCGGGAAGGGTGGCGTAAAACGGGCCGGAGATAAAGGGGTGAACCCAGTCGATTTGAGAGGAAGCGAAGGGAGGACATCTTCCTCCGCGAGTGGAATATCGAATAAACTCCTTGGCTCTCGCACCGGAGTCCTTGCGCGGCGATAAACGCACCCCTCGAATACCCTAAAATACGACGAGAAACTACTTTCGTTTGCGATTTTCCGAGTTTCGGAGTTGGAGGGGGGGGGGGGGCGGGGGGTAGGGAAGGGGGGTGGTACCGAGAGCCTTCCGCACGAGTGGTATTCGTCGCGCGTATTTTGCGTAGCTACCTAATCCTCGATAATTCGCCCATCAGTTTTATTTAACCCCCCTCAGACTCCGATTTGAGAAACCACAAAATTTACACGTGCGTATCCATTGTGCGATTTTATTTAGCGTAGCGGCTTGGGGTTGGTTTGATTTTTTTTATTTCTTCTATATGTTATATTAATATCTTGGTTATTAGCGACGTGGTACGTTCTCTTATATTTTTGACTTATGAGCAAATTCTTAAAGTATTTAATATATTTAAGTACATATCAAGAGACAGGGTCTTGTCCCGGGCCAATACACAAAAATAATAGATTGTATTTTTTCAGAAAAGAACGAACGCGGGTTGTTTTCGGGGTGGTCAAACTATATTGAAAAATGAAATTTTTTAAATAGTGCAATAGCATTCGAAAAGGCCGCGCCTTACTTAAATTGTCGCATAACAAGTTTGTTAATTGGAGAAAGCAGATTAGGTTTGTACAATTTTCTTCACCAGTGAGAGTTGTTTTTAGATCTGAACGAATTTTACACTCTTTCCTTTCGTGCTGATACTGCTTTTAGGTTTATACCCTGATTATGGAATTTTATTCTTTTATATGGGTATAATAAACGTTTATTTAATTAAACATTTTTATTTTATTGAATTTAGTTAAAATTCATTTACAATCTAGAAGTATGTGTAGTTTGATTTTACATCACTTTGATTTTATTAACAATAATTTTCGCTAATACCGTCTGCTGCGTTGTATCCTAACTAACGCATCTCGCGAATGCGCTCGGAATTAATTTTATAGCGATTAGCAAGAAACTACATTTAATTGGAGTACGTGGGATTCCATGGACCCCAATTTACGGTCCTAATTCGGCACCGGCCGAGATAGAATCGTTCAATAAAATGACACGAAACGTCCCGTCCCAAGGAAGCGGACAAAGGAGAAAAAAAGCTTGTTAATCGTAATTGTTTAAATCGGTCTCAATTATTTCATCCGAAATCGTTGAACCTTACCATTACCATCGCTACCATTCGAAAATTCTGATGCCTTCGGTTTAATTGCGAGGAAATAAATAAATCGTATCGATCGTTACACGATGGAAGCAGGAAATTAAGTGTCATTAGAGGAAACGATCCTTCAAGTTCGGATATCTGGTATTCCAATTATCCTCCGGGGGGCTCTCGAAAGTTGGCCGTGAGTCCTTGTAAATTTGCCTCCCAGATTGTATACCGATTAGTTCGTCCCCGGTCCGAGGCTGAACGTAATTGCAGTCCCGCGAGGAAGGGCGGAGGGAAAATTAACGTGGCAGCTGGACGAGTGCCGAACGTGTTCGACAGCTGCCAAATCAGTGTAGGAAATGCAACATCTCGTTGAATCTTGCACGGGCGGGCCTTTTTGTTCCAGTCAAAAGTCTGGGCAACATCTGTGTTCCCGGAGGTGTTCGACACGTGTGTGGCGTTAGATAAATTTTGCACCGAAACTTGTCCTTGACCCAACGAAAACTAATCCCGTTCTTTTCTTTTTTTATGTTTTCAAGTATTTTTATAGAGCTCCGGTAAAAAAGATACCACCCGCTTTTTTTATTTATAGAAACGCGTAATTGATTCGAAGAAATTAATTACGAATGTAAAGTCGTTGAACAGAATCAGAAATAATTTACTTCGTATTAAACTCGATTTTATCTCGTCCCTGTCGTTTAGTTATATTTCTTTGCGTTCTCGTACAAAGTTACTCGACGGAAGTAGCTTTCCTCCGCAATCACCGACACGAGTACAAAGATAAATATCAATGCTTCCATTTCTTTCCTCGGGAAGTGCGATCGAGATCTTAAATCCGTTCCAAACTTCAGGTAAAAATAAAAAGGGAATGGAAGCGAAAAGAAAAAGAAACCCATAAGTAGCGAGGCGACGAGGTAAAGCTCGTGGAAACTCACGGTGCATCGTTCGGGGAGAGGAAGGGAAAGTGAGGGAAAGAAAAGGAGAGCGGTAAATCCCAGGTAGTCGGAGCCCCGTTCTCCCTGTCCCTCTCACTCTCTCTCGCGCTCTCTCACTCTCTCCTTCTCTCTCTCTCTGCGCGAGAGAAAGAGATTTTTCCAGTAGGCGACGGATTGTGCTCGTTCATCGGGACGTGCAGGAGCGTCGGTATTCTCCTCGCTTTGCGAAAACGTCGCGGTGGCTCGCCGGGCTTGTTAAAGGCCGGGAAAGAAAAACAATGGCGACGAAAGCAACGCGGTCGAGGGACCGACCACCAACACCGGCGTAGAGAGAAGAGATCCTTTTAAATGGAGACACTTGAACTTCCGCCTCCTGCGGTCGCTTCACTTCGCACCGTAATCACTTTAATGCGACTGCTTATTATTTTAATGCGACGCCGCCCGCGAACTCGAAAGGCCTAACCACTGTCTTTCGAAGCTATCTTTTTATTATTACCCTTTTTTCCATTCCATATATTTCTTTCTTTCCTCCATCTCTCTCTCTCCCTCTCTTTCTCTCTTTTTATTTAATTTTTTTTTGCGTCTGCGTATCTCGCACGGAACCAGAATTATAACCGAAGGCGCCTTTACCCTAGTCGAGGAGAGGATATTAATTTTCCTGAGTGGCGAACCGACCTGAATATCAATGGGGAATATCTAGTATTCGGAAAGAGATTGAGGATTCCGAATGATATCTCTCGCCGCACGATAAATATAATTATCTCGGATTTTTAACGAGAGAACGTCGACGTCCTGCCGATCGAATGCCACGCGAAGCCGCCGACACACACCTCTTATTCTTCCTCGTCCTGAACTCTACCCGATCTCTCGCTCGTTTAATTATCTACCGTTGCCTCCGTACACGTGAAATTGAATTTCGCACGGTCGGATGGGTTTTTTTTAATTTCGTTACCCGGCCACTTGACGCGAGCCAATTAGAAGGCGGAAGGAATACCTTTTAGCGTTCTTTTAAGGGCGACCCGACACGTACCGAGCGTGAAAAGTAATCGAGAAACCGTCGATGAGTGCGGCGATATTAATTTTCTCCAGTGCTAGCACGACTCGAATGCTAATGAACTACCGCGGACACCAAAAAAACAAAAAAAAAGAGGATACCGTAACGCTTAACTCACGATTTCTTACTCCATTGGCGATCGTAAATCTACCCAGTGGCGGTGGGAAATTTTTTAATCATCGATTTATCATTCCCTGTTTTCCATTATAAGAAGACAGAAAAGAGTCGCGGGCCTTCATTCCATCGCGAGCATTTTTCGTAAATATTTCATTAATCTAATTAAACAAGAGAGCGCGGGCACGACGATATGCCTTTCAACGCGAGTAATCGCGCGGAGTGTAATTTACATCCCATTCATTACCGGTCGTTACTAGTAATATATTGTTCGCGATGAACGAACACTTGTTTCGTCGGTATCGGGCAAAGCACGCGGATAGCATCTTGATGGTAACTGAATTATTCATTAAAAAAAAAAACAGTTCAAATTTATCGAGCAATCTGCCCGTAAACATTCGCGATAGTTAATAATTCCGTTGACTTTCAGGCTTCGCCGCGAGCAAGATATCGTTATCTACCGCGTCCCTCGATTGCTCAATCGAGCAACAAAAGAAATATATCTCTAGATCAGGGGATTGGCAATTAGTTTCTAAGGGGGGGTTCCGGATCATTTGAAAACAAAATTTCAAAGGCCAGAAAAAAAAGCTAAATACCAGTTGTCGTGGCTGTTACTATTATTATAAACAGCGATAAACAATGAAAGCTACCGTAATCGGCAAATACATCCCAAAAATAAATCAAATGTCAATTACGTGCAGACTGTTATCAAGTTATTCTGGGTACACACAGACTAAAAAAAAAAAAAAGAAAAAACCAGCATCGATGTAAACTATTTTTGGCGATCCATTTATTTACCCACCGCTGTCCGGATATGGACCGTGGGTCACCTATTGTCGACCCCTGCCCCAGATCGAATAATTACATCTGACCAGCACTCCAGGATTAAAAATCGAATCTGCAAAAACTTTCTATCGCTAAACTCGCTCGTATTCTTTCGCACTCGCCATGTTTTTCCCCAGTAACATGAAACCGTTTTCACCGTTACTCTCGCAAACTTTTCACCAGCTTCTTCGCGAAGCGACTAACGCAATTTAAGTAAGTAAGAAGCATTCCCCACCCGTCTCCGGAAGACTGCATTCCGCTGATGAACGACAGACCTCCTTTGCGCGCCCAACGGTTGCACGGCATCGTAACGGTGCTTTTCAAGGGGAGCGCCCCATTTTTTTTTCACGATCCGCAATATCAATACCCGTGATCTAAAACCCTCTTCCTGCCGATACCCGATACTCATTGCACCGGATTAATCCTACAAACCGCGAGGTTAGTGGACCAGAACCGTGCGCACGAGAGAAAGAGAGAGAGAGAGAGAGAGAGAGAGAGAGAGAGAGAGAGAGAGAGAGTTGGTCAGGTCGGTATCAAAGTGAATATGCGCATCGTCCGTTTGACTTTTTACCGGCTTTAATCCTGAATGGCTACTCGCTCCCGTAACCATCGAGATTCTATCCGAGAGCGTAAAAAGGTATCCGATAGTAAATTGCATCAAAGGAAAGCTGCCTCTCTCCACTTCGGTATTTCGCGTGGGGGGAAGGCAAGATTACATTCCAGGATTCGATATCCGCGTCGCGACTGCAGTCTCGAAGATGATTAACCTTAATCGAACGATAATTGCCGACGGGCGCGACGGTGCATTCGTGATTCGTTCGTTTACTCCGTTTCATTGCGCGTAGGAGAGTAAGTAGCAACGATTCGTGTCGCGACCTCTCACCAGCATCATGACCCGTCAAGTCTGGAGAAAAAAAAAAGTAAGACTCAACGATTTGCACACGTTCGAAAGCGTCTTCCGCAAACGTGGAAACTTTGCTGTCAAACTTTCCGTTCGAATCGCCGTGACGAAAGTATACGATAAACCAAAAATACCCGCGGTACTCATCCCCGTTTCTCGGGAAGGATAGGAAAGAAAGAGAAAAAAAAAAGAATGAGAGGAAACTCTTCCGAGCGTTCAATTTGCGAAAGCCGCGAAAACCGCGACTCCCGAGACCCGCGCGAACCAACAACGATAAAAAGTCCATTTCCTCGAAAAGTTGTTACATTCCCCGGCCTCCGGTACTTTCCGCGAGTACGTCCCGGGGCTTTTCGCGCGAACAATAAACTGCCTGTACGCTCCCCTTCCGGCGGAAGTGGGCCGATAAGTAAACAAGAACGTTCTTCCGCGGGAACCGACCTCGAAAACGTAGACGCGCACCGATCCTCTCTCTCTCTTTCTTTCTCTCTCTTTCTCTCTCTCTCTCTCACCGCTGCAAGATTCTACGCTCACGCAACGTTTCATTTTCTCCGCCTTCGCCCGCAGCTTACTTGCTTATGCTTCATGCTCTACTTATCGAGAACCGGAGTTCTCTTGCCTTCCCTCGCCCGCCTTTGTTACGCGTTCCAGTTTACGGCGCATGGAACTCTCCGAGTCACGGCAAACGCGTATCACGATCGTTTCGTTTGCCGCTAAATATCGGCCGGTGAACCGCGGATCTGCCTTCTGCAGTCGCTTCTTAACCTTCGTGGTTCTGTCGCCGAGATCGGTATTCTACAGTCGAACCGCAATGTCACGACGCGATTACGATTTACGAGGGTGAGTGAAAAAATAAATGCAATTTTGCGTTGACCCTTTGCTGTTCAACGTCAAGGTGCGTTCGACAGCGGTTTTTGTTGTCGTGCGTGCAAAAGAGACCACACACTGGAGGATTAAAAATTGTAATCTTTCGTTTGTCGCATGTTTCTGTGAGGTGCATATTGAGACGTTAAATTAACACTATGTTTACGGGACCCGTCAGTTTGACGGATTTCAAATTTTGAAATGATATATCCCAAAAATCATAGCATTCGTTTGAACCATTTTGCATCATAAATGAATTCAGACATAAATTGAATAAATCTATTTTTGAAAGAAAATGCGTATTTTCGTTTACCCATCAATTTGACGGGTGCTCGTAGAAATGCTTGCAGAACCGCCAGTAAACCTAGTGTTAAAAACGTTAAAGTTAAAAGTAGGTATTACGTAGATGAAATTACGTGAGGTTACGTAGGTATTACAAACTTGTCTTTTTCCTTCTCATTATTGTACGTATGCAATTTGGTAAAAACAATGAAAACATTGTGCTATGATTAATGATTTATTTTTTTGTGTTTCTTGATCGAAAAAAATTGATACACTGGTAGACACTTGGGATAAAACAGAGTACTTGTGAGGTTCATGCGACTATCGATGTCCTGAAAATATATGCCACTAACGGAAAGTTAAAGCTTTATTAAAACATGTCTGACATAACAAAAGTGGATATCACTGCACAAACACTTCATCATAATCCATCTGTTTAATATTGATTATTTGTCAAATTAATATGAACTAAACTGATGATACTTGTCGAAGACATTTAGACTGCAAAGGGTTAACATTTTGCAGGTAGGTGGGTTAAAAACTATCCCACTTTGAAAACTTGACCCGCTCCCCCATGGTCCAACGAAATTTTACAATCGTAAATAGTAAAACATTAAATTCCATTTAAATAAATCAACATTACTTTTCATCGATTTCAATGTACGACACGCGTAATTCGAAAAAGAATGCAACAGGTAACGCGACGGTATTACGAGGCAAGTATTGAGAAATCAAACCTTCGCGTTATCCCCCGAACCCGAGTGTATTGTCGAAAGGTTATTATCCCCAAGGCTTATTATTAATTTATAAACGCTCGATTTCTGAATGAAGATAAAGATCCTAAAAATTCTCCACACAGGAATGGAGGCATTTTTTCCGAATTTACAAACGAACCGTGCCGCTGAGTACCGAGCGATCGTGTATGTCTCGTGGTATATGTTACGCTTTAAATCTCATTACGCGTACAGGATACCTGGCAAAGCCAATTGCGAATCTAAGAAACAAATCTGTTACGCAAATATGCTCGTAACAATACCTACATTCCTCGATTACGATAGTCTCGTAATAAACAAAAAATTCGTCCGCCTCAGAATCCAAAGTTTAACATCGAAAAAAGATGTAATTGTTTAAAAATTAACGCACTCTTGATTGACAAACGACACGCGTGCGTTTATCGACGTAGAACCACCAGATTCTAGAGATTATTACATCTTCTTACACTCTACTTAAATTATTCCAGACAGGTATTATACCTACCATCCCCGCAACGTCGGCCAGTGATTATGGTTTTTTTTATCCCTAGCACCGGTCTTAATGAACGGCGACTCTAATCCCTCGGATAGACAGGAGGGGGGAGTGGAGTCTGGGGGGGGGGACGTTTTCCGAGTCGCGTTCTCGTTTCGCAGTACCTTTGAGAGCAGCTTCCCAGACTATCTCATCCTGAACCGAATTTATCGCAAAATCCTCTGAACGGCTGTAAATCATCGGCGTACTAACATCGCACTCGAGACGATATCGGCGTCGAGACGTTTAATTCACCAGAGAATTATTGTAATATCTTCTTTCGTCCCGATCAAGTTTAGTTACGCAAGGAATTCACGCAAACCCAGTGGCCACCTATGGACTTCCGACGTCCTTCCGCAAATATGAAATTATGCGGAGGAATTTTGAAAGCGGGGGGGGGAGAGAGAACAGACCGACCGTGGACAATTTTTATCATCGGAGAGAATTTATTAAAAAAAAATCAGTCGGACGGTCAGGAACACCGACGCATGGTTTACTCGCGGTGCCCCGGTGTTTCGAGGGGCGGTTTAATTCATTTCGTTATCGCGCGTTCCGTGGCACGAGCGCGGCTAAAAATCGGTGCGTCCGTTCGCGGAAAATATGTTCCAACGGCAACACGCTTCTGGTCGTCTCGCTTTTTCACTCGCGCCGGCACGTTGCAACTGCGTTCCCGCATTATCAACCAACGAAAATAGCGCTCAAATGCAATTTCGTTTCGTGATACAGTATAGCGGGAGTCGAGGAATGCGCCGTTCGAGAGTACGCTAAAAGCGTTACTAATTTATCGACAAAGTTTATCCAAAAGGGGTGCCACAGTTGCGTCGTTTTTCATGAAATCCCGACGCAAAGACCGCGCGGGGCTCGCTCAAAAGGCTGTTTGCGTTATCCTCATCGATCTCGCATTTGCCCAAAAAAAAAAAATAAAATAAAAAAATAAAAGAGAATATTTCCAATTCCCGTGTTGCAGGTAGCAATTTCAACGAAATTTTGAAGTGGAACGCGCGGAGCTATTCGAACGCCGAAGCTGCCTTTGAAAAAAAAAAAAAAAATTGAAAATCGCTGCATTTTTTGTTTTATCCTCAACGAGCGGGGGGATAAAAGTGTCCTCGATCGATGAGACAGCGGAAGTGTATTTCGGTAACTGCCGCGGAATCATGGAGCAAAAACCCGATCGATGCGATGCATCGATGTTGAGTGGCGTTCCAAAACTTCTCTTCGGGCCCAGGTATGTTTTCTACCTGCCTCCGTCCGGTGGCGCGTCCGGTGTACGTCACTCGCGAAACATTCCAATAATTCGTCGGTCGAGCGAGCGGAGCTTGAGAACCCCTGCGCTTCTCCTTTGTATGTCGGTCAGCTCGTAAGTACCGAGGGGAAACCGAAGGTATACGGCGGTGTCCTCGAAAGGTGGTTTCTACCGGCGATAAGTGCATCGAGGAACACGAGGCATGCACTTTCGCCACGACGATTAACCACCCGCGCGGAAGGTCGAGGGGCACGCGCTTTTCTTTACCCTCAACCCCCCCCCCCCGCATTGGAAGAAAGATTCTTTGTCACGGCCATCGTGTAAAGTAGCATCGGTTTTCGAAGGTACTTCGTAGTCTCTCGAGATGCCGTCGCAATGAGACTATTATGCGCCTACCGACGTCGTAAATAGTGGTGCGTAATACGTTTCCTCTGGAAGCGTGTGCGGGCCCCTCTTCGGTGGGGGGGATCGTCAAGAGCAACCGCCTCAAAGTGCATCGGCTTGATCGATCGTTGGCGAGAACAATGGCATCTGCGACTGGTCGGGCTACTTTGGACTCGTACGGAAACACAAGATTAACATCGCGTTTCTCGAAACGCGCTAAAAGGAGTTGCGAGGTTTGGCGTTTTAAAACGCTAACGCTGGGGTTTGAAGAGTATATTATAATGATTCGAGTGTCGCGCGGATGAATTGGAGAGGGGTGAAAATGTGTCCGATTCGCAATTAGTTCATTTAATATCTGAATAGGCGAAAGTTAATTTTTCGATGGTGATTATTAATTTCGATAATCTTTCTCGTAATCGAATCGCTAAAACGTCGGATAGGAAATCTATAAAATAGGCTTGATTTAATATCTCTACCACCGTAAATTTAATTATCCGAGAATATTAATGAGGAATGATTTCTAATATTTCGGAAAGGTATCCATTGATTTTATTCATTCGATCGAGAGTATTAAAACGTGTGGTAGAATAAGATGCAGCCTTAATACGGTCTGTCAATATTCGAACCACTGCAGTTGAATAATTAATAATATTTCGGAAAAGTATCCGTTTATTTAATCAATTCGGTGGGATGTATTAAAACGGGTGATAGAATAAGTAACGTCCTTCGTACTCTCTATACAATATCGCAATTACTCCAATTGTTCTCCGAGAATATGAATGACGAATAATTTCTAGTATTACGGAAAGGTATCGATTTATTTTATTAAATAGATCGAGGATATTAAAACGGGTGGTAGAGTAAGTACATCCTTCGTACAGTCCATACAATATCCCAACCATTCCAATTGTTCTCCGAGAATATTAATGACATAATTTCTAGTATTTCAGAAAGGTATCCATTTATTTTATTAATTAGATCGAGGGCACTAAAATGAGTGATAGAATAAGACATCCTTCGTACAGTTCGTGCAATATCCTAACCACTCCAATTATTCTCAGAGATTATCAATAAAAAATAATTTCTAGTGTTTCGTAACGGTATCCATTAATTCGATTAATTCGGTCGAGAATATCAAAACGAGCGATAGACTAAGACACATCCTTCGTACGGTCCCCGCAATATATCCCAACCACTCCAATTATTCTCCGAGAAGAATCGATTCTCCGTGCTCCAATTTATCCGACAAGACCAATAATCCCAAATTCCCGAAATTCCAGTCAAACGCAGATACCAAAACAGAGGCAGATTCGAAGAAAGGGGCTCGCCGCCGCCGCGCTACGCTACTGTTACCACGATGCGACCATATGGCAGTTTAGGTAGCCACGGGGTTTCGGTGCGCAGGGAGCAACACCTGGCGCGAGTCCTTCTGGTTTCTCGACGGCGCCGACGATCGTGTATCGCTCTCCCGACGCGAGGGTTCGAGGTATTCCAGGCACGTAGCTAGTCCCGCGAATGCGAAATGACACGAGAGAGAAATAATGAGGTGGTCATGGGAAATGGCAATGTCCCGAGGATCCTCTCCCTACCCGAAATGTCGCTCACCATTATGTTTTATGGGTTTCAATTTCCTACGAGTCACGATGCACGATTCCAAACCTTCAGCCTATTTCCCACGCGGGGAATTTAGGGACGAAACCCCCCCAACCCCCGTCTCGTCCTTTCGACGTATTCGCGTTTACGTCCCGCACGAACGAGCCAGCGATCGTTTACGCGTTTGTGTTTTGCATGGAAATCATCGAGAAACATGCGATTATTCCGACGTTCCGAGAATAGCTTGCGGTTCGCGGAAGAGGTCACGTTACATTTTTGTTTTCAACTCTACCTACCGAATTAATAATTCCCAGACGGAACTCGATTGATTTATTGATTTATTTCGGCAATATTCACAGTTTTAATTACAGCCCCCTGGCTCCGCGACAGAGATTTTGAAGCTTCGTAATTAAAAAAAGAAAATTGGCTATCGCTGTATCAATCAATTCGAATTCGACGTATAAAAAATTCAAGGCGAAAGGTACGTTCCCCCAACAACGTTGCATTTTCCATTCGGGATTTTTGGAAATGGCAAAACGTCACGGGCCGGCGTATGTACCAAGTTCGAGGACGATGTAACGCACGACACTCAAGGTCCACTAGAGAGAAGTGGAAAAATCCCACCTGACTCCATTATTTTCCGCGTTGCTCCACGGACACATCCACGGAATCGGCGAAGGACGCAACGATTCTCGTTACAAACTGCCGGTGAACTTTCATGGTATAAGTCGAGGACGCTCTTGCGTTTGGTCGAAAACACGTAAATAAAGTCAGGAAGAAACGGGGTGGAAGCGGGAGGGATGGGCGGGGGAGGGGGATACGAAGATTCATGGTGGAAGCGCAGGACGAGGACGAGGAGAACGATGGTACCGAGGATCGTTGGTGGGATGGAGAAAACGGCAGGGAGTTATCCGACCGGCGGGAACCGCAAAAAAAGGAAAAGCCTGTGCGCGAACGGGATCCTGTGCCAAGAAAAATCTCGACGCGCTTTTCGGTGGCAGAACCGTGTCGGGGTCCCCGCGTGACTTTTGCGCGTCGAATAACGTGACTTTTTATGAGACGTTCCGGGGGGTAGAGGGGGTGATCTCGACAAGAGAGACGCCAGTCGGAAGGAAAGCCCTGGAACTCAATCGGAATTTTTCATGGAAAGGGTCTCCTCCACTTTCCGTTCAGCTCTCGTCATCGTAGCAATGAAATCAGAGAACGTAAAGGATCGAGAGGGGCGAACGATTTACTTCGGTAAAGAGGGTAACGAGAGAGATGATCCTGGCGAGTACAGCGAGACACGCTTTCTGGGAAAAATGTAAGGACGAAGATTTCGAAATTGAAAGATGGAAGACGTTACCGTCTCGTCGTATTAAGGAGTTACACGGGGTGTTCGTTTTAAAACTTTCCAGTCGAATATCACGAAAAGTATGAAAGACATTAAAAAAGTGTAAAACGCGTGTCCAAAGATTTTGAGGGAAAAATAAAAAAACTGGTACTGCACCCCTCCTTCTTCCTCGAAATCTTTGGACACGTGTTTTACACTTTTTTAATATCTTTCATATTTTAGGAATATTTCTAAGATCTTATGCTTCCAATTTTTGACAAATCTTTTTTTTCCTTTTGCGACTAGGTATAATAATAACCCCTCAACACATTAAATATAGGAAAATTAATAACCCTTTACTCTCGTATCGCCGTACAGGTGACATTAGACATACAAATACGACAAATACGAGTGCAGAGGGTTAATACAGAATTTTTACCGGTTTTGTAGTCCGATGGTTATTAGCAGGTAAGGTATTATTACTCGCTATATTTGATTAAATATTTCACGTTAACCTTGCAATAAAGTAGTGAGATATTAATACAATATTCCCGTGGGTACGAACGCCGAGAAAAGATTTTCATTGTCTCATGCCGAGTAGGTTAATCGATTACCATTCAGATGTAACGTTATCTTAACCGGACGGCGTTACGCGTGTGACAATTTATAAACTGCGACCTAAATACACAAGATATGCCGTTTACCAATCGCGTCAAAAATATGTGCTCACACGATTGTAAAAGTGCTCTCAGTCATAATTTTTTTTTCGTTTCTTTATCACATCACTTGATTTTAAACATCGTGACACAAAGTAACCGATAAACTCATTTTTTTAATTCCTTGAAATAGGCCACTTTCATAATCAAGGGCACGTACATATAATCTATCGCGTGCAATCGCGAAATTCTATATTCCAGAGGACACACCACGGCAAAAAAAAGAAAGAACAAAACGTAAGAAAGTCGAGAGACAGTCCGGCGGGTCCGGAAACCTTCTATTCAGGCGAATCCCGGCGAACGGTTGAATATGTATTAAACGGAATACAGTCAGATCACGAGCGACACTATTTCTCATAGAGTAATACCGCGCGAACAGCGAATATCCACGAGTGGCTCCGCTAACTTCGGATCGTCGCGGTGAATAAATTTCCGAGGGTCCACCGGACCGTGGTCCCGGCTGCTCCTTTTATTTCGAATTTACCGCGTACTCGAGGAAAGAGGAGCGAAACGGGCGAAAGGGAGAGAGTGAGAGAACCAGCGACGTAGATTGGTACTCGAGAACGCAACAGAGTAAGTTTTGTCGAATTCAAATTTCATCGTGCCACTCGAGAGGACCAGTTCTCGCGCGCGCGCCGACCGGATAATTGAAGGGTTTTCGACTGGTAGGGGTCCACGGCTCTTTTTTTCCTCCCCTCTTTTTCTCTCTCTCTCTCTGTCTCTCTTATTAGAATCGTTATTTTCGTACACTGTGCGATAAACACGGCGCCAAGGATTTCGCGCATAGGTCCATCGAGCGATGGTATTCGCTTTGATTCGAAGAGCTTAAGAGAAACGGTCGTTTCGTGCAACGAACGGAACCGTACGCGAGCCCTTATTATGAAATAGCTACCGGAGTTTTCATTAATTCCGCGTGTAGCAATTTATCGTGAAATATGGCGCGACGTAATGACAAATGCGCCGCATAAATACGTCCGATATTCGGTACAACAATCGCGAGGAGGGGGACGAACGTTTAAACATTTTACGAGAAGCGTTATTTATATCGCTGATCTACGGGACGCGTATAGAAGTGCAGAATCAGCGTTGCGATTTCCCTTTCGCATCTTATCAGCGAAAACGTCGTTCCTCTTATCCACGATAAATATTTATGACGAGTATGTGTGGATGGGGGAGAAATACGGTACGGATCGGCGGCCCTTCCATGCGAGTTTCCCTAAAACGAGTCTCCAACGAGGCACGAACGATTTATCGAGCATCGACGAAACCTAATCGCATACGCGACTGCCTCGCGAAATACGAGACTCCGCGATTCGACTTAATTTCACGGGACGAGAGGTCCGAGGGGTAAAAGTGTATCGGGAAGGAGGGTGGGGGGGGGGGGGGAGGATAAGAGGATAGAGTAAGCTACCCCTACGAAGAGGAGCGGCACACGTCACGATGATAAATCGAGCGCGAGAACAGCCGAGAGTTTAGGGGGGGCGCGGTACGGTGGTCACCCTAGCGAGACACAATCTTTTCCTATTAGCCGCGCATGAACCTTAAAAACGTTGCCGAAAAAGGAACAGAGAAAGTGGCGGGGACGAAAAAGCGAGAAAAAGGTACCGGCAAACGCGGGGGGACGTGAATTATTGCGCCGCGCGTATTTAATCGGGGGTGACAGGATAGCGAAAAATATTTCATCGAGATCTCGCTACCGAAAATGATATTAAATATTCGAGAGCCTAGATTACCCCTTGCGTAATCGATCTCGAATATTTCGCCACTACTCGAATGTTTATGAGTCGGATGCAGTGGAGAGAATCGACCGTAGCGGGGGTTTTTTTTTTTTTCATCGACGAGATAAAAACCAGTACGAAAACAAGTAATCGATAACGCGATATTGGATGTAGCGTTGCGTTCGAATCAACGAACGTAAAGTACGGGCGGGCGTTTTCATTTTGTCGCAAATTTGCTGGCACAGCACGCACGCTGCGTGTGTTATTATACACTTTGTTAATTCACTTAAGGGCCGGTAAAGCGAACCGTGCGAGCGTAATCGGTGGAGCAACTACTATATTCGTTGTAATAATAATAAGCGATCGGTCCTCGGAGCGGTTGTCCGCCAATTTATTATAGTCATAATCGTGAATATGGTCGACGCTGTCGCTACCAACGACGATTTATCGATACTATTATTATTATCATCGCGACTCACGAGATATATGCGCCGTACCGGTGTTGGCCGTATTCCCATAATCATCGTTACGCTGGTCCCGCGTAAATCGCAATCAGGAAACTGGCTGGATTATAAAAAATCGGCGAACGTATTATTGCGCTCGACGTTGCGTTTCTCTCTCTCGTGGCTAACGCGATAATTTCGCCTTTTTAGACAGTCGTTATGTCTGTTGCAACGATAGACGGTAGACTATTTTCAATCGGCAAACCCTACGTTTGCCGCGCGGATGTTTAACTCGCTCGTAGGAACTGCCAGTTAAGATGGAGGTTGAGAATTGAGGTCGGGATAACGATACCTGGATTGTGAGGATTTTTATTTCTCCACTGAGAAATTGGCACGTGGAACTCGGGCGATTTTGATTACTAGGCAACGGATGTTTATGTAAAATGTATTATTCTGTGCCTTATTTTATGTACTTAAATTATTTAATGCATTATTTTATTCCATTTTATTTTATAGGTACAATATATTATACGTACATTTCACGCATATTGATCACATTGGTTTCACGAGATTTGTATAAAGTCGGTATAAAAATAATGCATTTTACTTAAACATCCGCAGTCCATTGATTGCACGCTTAGGCACAATTTTAATAACAGCATTTAAAGCGGTTAAAAGCAATTTCCATGTACGTTGTACTTCTCGTTTCGTTGTGACGAATAAAATTACGCTTTTCTAGTTGGCTTTACAACGATCGCGAAGAAAGTTTTAACACTGAACGCGTAGCGTAGCGGTTTCGGAGGCTATTTAATGTTTTTTTTAAATTCATTTTTGAATGTAATTTGACCACCTCAAAAAATACAAAAGTTTAATTTTCACGTATTTGACCCGAGGCAAGATCTTGTCACTTGATATTCAATCGGAATCATTTATTTCTCCCGTGATATTAAATTCACCGACGAAAAGTTGTGCCAAGAGAAAGTGCCTGCAAAAATATGTGCGCCACGGAATACGGGGGTTTTAAAGCTTATAGCTGAAGAGGATGTTAAAAAATCGGCAAGACGAGCGGAAGTCTCGGCGAGGAACAAGTTATATCCTCTCTCTCCGCCGCCTTTTCACTTCTCGTCGCGGTTTTACGTCCGTCAAAAAATGAAGTTTCGGGATTTGAAGCGGTAGCGGGCGGGGAAACAGACAAAGAGGACGGCGCTGAGAACAAGGAGGTGGATGAAGCGCACCGAGGGGAAAGTGAAAGAGAATGACGGGCAAAGAAAAATGCGTGCCGATGCGAGTACTGGCGTTCCCTTATCGCATCTTGCCATCGTTTGATTTTTTTTCGCGTTAGGCGTAACAACGCTTCGTTGTTCAATGCTCGCGGATTACGAACAGATTTGGAAAGCAAATTAAAATTGTTGGATGTTGAATCAATGGAATAAGAATATTGTATCGATTATTTATCGAATATTTGTAATGGCCTCAGGGCACTGAATATTTTCTCGGGAATATTTAAAAAATATCTTTCGAGCCACACTTGCGTGGATTAAATAAATGAACCGTTTATTTTAAAAGTAGTGTAAGTTCACTAGAAAAAAGGGATATCATACAATTTGTGATTAATTTAGTGTAAAACAAAAAAAGAACAAAATGGACCTGCACCACTTTTAAAATAAGCGGTCCAAATATTACTCTACTTTGTATAAAATGTCCACATTTGTACGACAATTTCTTCTCGAACTTCGTACAAGTTAATAGAAAACCGAAGACCGTCGTGGCGACGCATAACGGCACAAAGGGAATTTTCCAAAGACCGTAAAAGATATTGGACCCATTAACGACGAAAAACCGTCGAACATTGTCCTTTGCCCATTCTCCGTCGCGGTCGAATAGGAATCCAGGGAGGAAAAAAGGAAGAGCGCGAGAAGGGTAGGAAGAACAATCGAAACGGGGTAAAAAGCCACGCACAAATTGAAACCAGAAAAGCAGCCGGCTCTCTAGGCGAAGCAAAAGGAAGAACGGGCGGGACAAAGACAAGAATGGATGTCCCCGATTGCCAGGTTCGCGTCGAAACAACCCCGCGCGGCACCCGGCGTCGCGACGCTCCTTCGTTCGATTCGTTGTTTTAGCATCGCGTCCTGGGAAACTTGCTAGCGGGACTCGTTCTGGAAAATGGACGCATTCCAACCGGCCAAACGACGACGTCGCCTGTACGTATACGTACGTGTGTGTATAGGCGTCGCGTCGTTCTCTCTCTCTCTCTTTCAATCCGCCTCTGGCGTCGCGTCTCTATACACTTCTTACGCGTACCGTATTCTGCCACGACGCTATATCTACGACCTGGAAAGCCGGCAAAAAGACGAGCGAGCTCCCGGTTTTCCGCTCGGATTCTCCAAGCTTTATCATTCGGCCGAACTTATTGGAAAGACGGGAAAAGCAACCCCCCGGTCGGTCGAAATTCACGTCCCGATGTAAGAGCACGAAATCCGTTCCATGGATACGTATTTACGCGTAAGCGTAACGTTAAATCTATACAATAACAAGGTTTTTGGATCTTCGGTTATACAAACGCTAGGAGTTTGGAAAATATTGCGTGGACCGTCACGTGTCTTTCTTATTGTGTTCTCGACGGATACCGGATTGGTGTTTGTCGTAGGTTAAGAGCTGTTTTCACAGTTTCGAGTTTCGACGCTTTCGAAAGTGAAATGCGACTATCCTGAGGGTGCGCGTAACGATCGGTCGGGAGACGTAAGAAGATCGAAATCATTGTTTATATTTGTCCACTTAAAACCAAACCAGTGAAGAGAGAAGAAACAAATTTTTGTCTAAAATGCGAAAACTCTCACTCTATTAGATAAACAAATAAGAAAAAATGTATAATACAGTAAAGCCCGCTTCAATTTCAATTAATAAGACGTTTTGTTTTTTATCCTTAATTAATTCGGAGGGTAAAAAAAGGCCTACGTTGTAATATCGAACTTAAAAACACCTTTTTCATGTTAGAGACATTGATTTGTAATAGTTTTGCCCATCTAAAACTTGTTTTACAGACGTTTTAAAGCCGATTCCGTTCAATTCATTCCGTTGCATTCACCATCAAGTCCGTATTAGCGATACTCCGCTGCATCTTTTAAAATTTCGATTCGCATCGCTATTTCGCGGCGACGCGTGCACGTATCCACGGCGAGGGGTGCGAGAAGCGGATAAACCATGTGGAATAGGGCGTGTAACTGCATTTTCTCCGAATTTCATCCCTCCGGAGCCATTTCGCGGGGAGAATATGGCACCCGCCGTCCGACCGAGGAGACAAAAAAGAAAGAAATATGTGCGATTACGGGAAGGCGCGGTTGGTGGGTTTTCATCGGTGTGACTTCGGGCAACGCTCGAAGGATCGCCGTGGAGAGCTTTCTTTTCATTTCCTAACGAGGTTAGAAGGCGACGTTGGAATCGAGAGAAATAATTTCCCCCACCGACTGGTCAGAGGGAGACGAAGGGTGGCCTCGTCCCGTCACTCGATTCCGTGGCATTCCCCCCCTTTTGCCACACCACGGTTGCGCGCAAGGATTTTCTCTCACGGCGGAAAAGCCCGTGGAAACTGATTGCCCTGGCTTTCCGCGAAAATCGCGGCCGACGCGTTATTTATTTTTATTCCGCTCTAACGTATCGCGAAAAGAGCTCTTACAAGCCACGATGTACGACGCGATATTTTTGTTGACGCGTCGCGTTAAATCATTGAGCGTTCAAGTATATTTACCGTGGTGAGAAGCGACGAGCGTGCACGCTCTCTTTTCTGGGTTCCCCAGGTAAACGCGCAATTTACCGTAAATTCGCGAAACTTAAAAGAGAAAGATGCGATAAATTGAAAGCGTTGAGGTAGCAGGAAACTTGCAGCCTCGCGGATTTTACCATTGCAAATGGATTATTGCGAATGATTTTACGCCTTTATAATTTTATATATTCTTAACTTTATTTTATAATCGACAACCGAAGTAACGTCTGTCCGATACGAAAATCTCCACTGAACTAACTGCTCTCTATTAAACGGACCACTCGCTGTCTTTCAATTGATTGTCACCGCTGCTAAGGCGTAGCACGGAGAGGCATAATTTTTGTCTTTATATTAACACTAAAAAGGTCCCACTGGATTTGACAGATGCATTCAAGTATTTTTAGTTTGCCAGTATTCGGTTCGGTTCAACATTCATTTTCTTGATAAACATTATAAATTTCTAAAATTAGTTAATCGTAAATGTTAAAAGTTCCATTTTGTTATTATCGAGGTTTACCCAGTTTTAGTTAGAAAAATACTAAAACTTGGGCGTATAGATCTGACAGATTCAGTGTAACCGTTCACGTGACTTTTTAGACCGCGACCATTGGAGTGTTAAATAAACATTCTACGAAACAAACCAACAATTACCCGTGATCACGGGAGAAAACAGAAAAATTCTCCCATACCGTTTACCTATCGACCACCACAAAGTTACGCGACGCAACCGAGCCAAGCGATTCATTAATCCCGCCTTCACGCCGAGCCACCGTTCAAACGTGCCCGCGATCTAATTAAAATAGTCCCTCGGTCAAAAAACTCTATACTGGAAAACTGTCGCGGAGAGAACCTCTGCTCGCCCCGTTGTCCCGGGCTATCGCGGCACCTATTCTCCCATTCACCGGGTTTCTAGCGCACGCACACGGAACTCTTTTCCCGTGTATTAAAAAGAAAAAAAGGAAAAACAAAAAAAAAACAAAGCAAACTGTCCTACGCGCGCGCTATATCGCCCATAGAAGGACGGTTTATTTATCGCGGATTTCGCACGCTTCTGGAAAACTCCCTCGCGCTTCGCTTTTATATCCGCGGGAACAAAGCTCGAACTTTCGAAGCAGCAAGCGATGCAAACGAAAGCCGTCGGAGGGACGAACGACGAGCGGACCGACGCAAGAAGAACCATGCCGGAGGATCGTATTTTGTTCTTTCGACGGGGGTGGGGGGTGGACGTTTCGACTTGTTTCCCTCGGAGAAGCGAAAAAATCCCTTTCGTCCGGTATTCTCGTCCCTGTTTACGTAGAATTTATCGCGGCCGTCTCCGTAGGAGATAAAATTTCCGTGCCAATGGGAATCGGCAGATATTTCATCTCGCGGATATCGTCGTCGTTGCGCGTCGCCTCGTAACATATTTTTCAGTCTTTACGACCAAATGAACGAGGTTCATCTATCATATTTACGATATGCCAGAACGAACGTAGGAGACGACGATCCATCTCGCGTGCGAAAGCGTTCGGAGATAACCCGGTGTAAAATTAATTCGAGCTCGCTTTACTACGCGTACAGCGTACGTAACGCAGCCTCCCGAGGTGTTTGGCCTTTTATTCGTAAACTGTCGAAATACATCATCCCCCGTCGGATCGATATTTTCGAAAGCCCTCGCCTATTCAAACAAATATTCGAGATATCGTCGCTTCCCAGGCTAGATCTTCGCGTACTCCCGCGAGTGGATTCGATCTTTACGCGACTTTCAATCCAATCTCGCCGTGCGACGCCGGCACAATTCAAATATCCCCGCGCCCGCCTCGCACCCCTTTCGCGAGACGAACGGAACCGCATCGATCATATTTACAATGCGACAGAAACGTAATCTGGTTGTCGACGAGGATCGCCGGGGCTAAATCCAATCGGGGCGAAGGGAGAGAGAGCGAAGAGCGAAGAGTTGGAAGGGTAGAGGCGAAGGGTCCCCCCCGTTGGCGCCATGGGACCACCAAAACCTTTCTCCCTAGTCTTCGTCTCGGTTCATTTGTCTCCGCGCGACGAGACACGTTCCAGTCACGTAACCTTAAATTGGTCAATTATTTCTCAATCGCCCTCGCAGCCGCCGACGTTTGCAGTACGAGTATCGCTCTCTACTGTTGTCTCGCTATCCCTTTGCCAGACGATACACCGATATTTTCTTAGATTAAGCCTCCCACCCCCACGTCGTAAATGGCGGCTGTATTGGAAAATATCCACCCCTCGTTTGATTTCCTCGAATTAAGTTGGCCGATCGAACCGGAAAATAGCCGATCGGTAATTCTTCGGGATGAAGAGCGTCGGGGGAGAGGAGATATATGTTCGATCGTCCGAACGGGAGGTTACCGGTGAGGATTTATGAAATTACGGATAGCACTGCTTGGATCTACGAAAAGTTCTTTGTGATTGCGGTTGATAAATGGCTTTGATCGTGATACTTTTATCCGTTCGTTTGTGATTTTTAGAGTTTATCAAGAGACAAGGTCTTCTCTCGGGCCAAGTACAAGTACGCGAGACTAGACCTTGTATCTTTTTCTTCTTTGAGACGATTATTCAATTTGAGATCATACGGTTGGGGAAAGTATACCGATTTTATCGATCATTCGACATCTATTTTTTAGGGATTTGAATTTTTGAACCGTGAGCTTCAAGTAGAGTGAACATCGTGAGACTTCGGCACTTGTAATCGAACGAGATAACGAACAAGATTGTGTGGATAAAATTTGTTTCGAATTAATTTAACATTACAACAATGTGATTAACGAGAAGCATACGAGTCGAGAATTAAAAAATGAAACCATCCAGGCTCTCGTGTAGAAATTTATTCGAACGCACAGCTTGCAACATTCATCCTAAATGCCTTTGAGCTTCGAGTGACTCTTTTTCATTACGCGCATACGTACGCTTACGTATGGAACATTTTTATTCCACTAATCGCCCCGACGTGCTCGAAATTTGCGTTATCGCATTAGGGCGCGACGGAATAAAAAAAACCGGAGCGAAAGAGTACCCATGTGTTTTCAATTGCACCTCCCGTCCATACTTATAAACCCCCTCCCCCCCCCCCCATCCGCGCATGACACACGATTCGCTTCCTTTTTTTCCGAGGGGCTTATTTCTTGCGACTATGGTGGCCCCTCTTTAATCACCTCTCCTTCGCAAATAAAAATCCCGCGCCGCGATTTGTCGCTCGGGATGAGAGAGAGAGAGAAAACTCCGTCGCTGAATTCCACCGTACTCGCGTGCATTTTCTACCGCGGCCCAAACGAAAGTACCCGGGCACTCTCTCTCTCTCTCTCGTTCGTAAAAAGAACGCCCCATAAATCCATTATTACAGCGAAGAGGGAAAACTCGCGTACGCCGCGAGCACCGAGGTGAGTTTCGTGATTAAAGGAAAAAATCGAAATACCGATTAAGGTGCAACGTCGGGAACGATCTCGAGATCGCGCGTGCCGGAAGGCGCACATAATTATCCGGCACAGCCACGCGAGAAACAAAAGAAAAGCTCGGTTAGCGTTAGCGTAGCCGTGCGGTTGATATCGAAAACCGAAACCCCGAGTTTGCCGTGTTGAAACAACGAGTACGGTAAGCTTGCACGGGCGTGTGCGTGCGCATAAATATCTCGCGCATAGTGACGCATTCGCGCGAGGCAAAGTGCTTTGCTCGTTGATTTTTTACCAGGCAATTCTCCGTCTATTTATAGCTCGATTCGTTCGTTCGTTCGTTCGTTCGTTCGAGAGAGAGAGAGAGAGAGAGAGAGAGAGAGAAAGGAGGTATGCGTTTACCTACGTTTTATGGGGCACCTTATTAACACCGTTGAATGGCATGGGGGTCACCGATGAATGGCGACGCGCGGCGCGCCAAGATTAGTAGAAATTTATAATTATGATCAATTTTTCGATTATACCATCGTTACTACAATGGTGAGAAAAAATTGATGTATTATAAAATATTAGGTATACAAGTGAATAATCCAAATTATATTAAGTAGTTATGAAATCCATTTTAAATTGAATGGATTTCTTCGCTCTTTTGTGGTTATGCATTGTTGACATATAGCTATTGAAAATAACACATGGTTTTGCGAAATTCCCAACACAACCTTCTAAAGTATTCAGTTCAGGAGACGAAAATGTCAACAGACAAGGTGCATATCCGGCACTATTTACACGTATAAAGATAGTTTTATTTATACATAAACAAAAATTCATTAAACACGATTATACACCGCAATTTATATGCTGCAGATAATATTAGGGTGTACCACAAGTTTCTTCCTTTTTTTATTGCGAAATGAATACACGGTGCGGAAGAAACCCATGTGACACCCTAATATTTCAACATAATATGCATCGCATAATAAAACATTTATGTTGGCGCCATAGAAAATCCATATCAAATTACCGTGGCATTCAAGGTGTTAATAATTCTCGATAAGTACACAGGTACAAACTTTTCGCTGCGTGGAGAATAATTTCTCGAAACGCTGACGCGATCAATACCAACCAATTTTATGTCAAACGGCACAATGTCTCGTTATCGAAGTTCGTTACTTAATTCACTTTGATTCTGCTTTAAGATCGTTCGCGGTTGCTCGATCGTAACACGCCGATCGTAATCGAACTTTACACACGGCGAAACGATAAAACCGCCGCGGCCGTGTCCATACGCGAGGCGTCGTAAAGACTATGTTAAATCAATGATCCAAGACTTCTCGCTTTTCCTGGGATAATCGTAAAGTAGAGTAACGGCGAGAAAGAAAACGCTCCCGTCGGCAGTTTATTCCTCGGCTTTACACGCTATACGTTTTGGCGTGGTCTTTATCGCCGATTTAATTGTGTCTACGTACGAACGATCTATAGGGATTCTCTTAAATATGAGATTTTACCGCGTATACAGTGGCTCGCATAAATATACGGATACTTAAAATTTTATCATAACTTTTTATAAAATGCACCGACCACGATGAAACTTTCCGTGAGCTTAGTTGATACTATTTCTATTACGGTTCTGTGTATCAAGAGACAAGGTCTTGTCTCTGGCCAAGTACGAGTACACGAGACTAGACCTTGTATTTTTTCCGGAAAGAACGAATGGGGGTTTTCGAGGTGGTCAAACCGAATTAAAATTTATTTCGACCAAAACGTATTATAGATCCAGAAAGAGATTGGAGGAAAAAGATTGCACGTAATTAATTTAACAACCATCATACGAAAAATCCGAAATTTAATTGAGGAAAAACGATTAAATTAATGAGAATAATTTTAAGCGAATATTTCAAAAAGGTGTCTTTGGACACCTTAAATCATCCTGGTAGCCGACGCGTTTGATCATCTCAGCGATAAGGATGGCCGCTACTGCGTTTTCACTTTGATTCGGACACTGTAGCGACTTCGTCGCGTATCTTTGCTTTTGTATTTTTGGTGTATGGCGCAAAAGAAGGCGACTAGTGTGTGACGATTTCGTCGTGCGTCATTCTCGTGCCGTCAGTCGACGAGTAAAGAATCAGTTTCGTTGTTCCTTAGTTCTTTATCATTATTTTCTATTCCTTGTTAATGGCACAGCTCCCCTTATCACTCCCTCCATTCAGTCCTAGCAATCACACTTAGACAAATTGCGAATTTTTTTAATTACGACCAATCCGTAAAATGTGCCACTGTCAAACTTCATACGCCATACTGAACCTTCTTCTGGGTGCGCTCTTTCCGATAATTTACCATCTCCCTATTTTTTAAATATTTTTTTTGCCTAATTCATCCTAAACATTTAATATGTATAATATGTGTACTGTACATGATATGTATATTCTAATAATATGATATATTATACATATATTAAAACTTGAACATTATGAATGAGGTGGGAAACAACCGTCCGTGTCCACGAATGAAGGTTAAACAAAGATACCACCTGTCTCGTTTGTAAACCAGCACGTATGCCAAAAATTTAATTCGACCTTTATCGAGGCGTTTCATAAAACGTCGCGACAAAATTTCAATCACCCAAACACTCTCGAGAGTACAATTGTAAATAAAATATTCAAAATCGTACAACTGCAAACCAGGTTGCATTCAC
Source organism: Pemphredon lugubris (assembly GCA_933228935.1). NCBI lineage: Eukaryota > Metazoa > Arthropoda > Insecta > Hymenoptera > Crabronidae > Pemphredon > Pemphredon lugubris. The sequence goes on from OW121818.1 coordinate 14,426,778, forward strand.
CAGAAATTCGCGTCGCGCGAGTAGTGCGTAGTCAGGTTTAGATACTACTTCCGACAAGCTACGATCTTATCCGTAGATACGCAACGTACACACACGCGCGGAGAAACGAAAGACGCTGTCGTCGACGAGTCACGAAACACGAAATCCGCGCCGTCCCTACGCGCTGCTATTTATAGTCTAATTAGCCGAGCCATTAATCAGGGGGAACGAACTTGACATTAATAGAAAGTGACCTACGATAACGGCCTTCGTACAGCGTCAGTCGTCACTTTACTCCGACCTATCTTATCTTTTAATTAAGTAAACCGTGCGTTTCCTAGACGGAAGGAGATCGCGACAACTTTGAAAATCTGAGGAAACGACGCGCGTACGGTGTCTTCGCCCAACGAAATTTCACGTTCAACAATCTTATAGAATTTCTCCCGTTCCCTCGGCGGGTTAACGAATCGAGATATTACTGGTTATTCTCGGAAGGAATCTTACTGCCTCGTTTGTTTCGTGCCCTCATATTTTTCACATGGCCGAACGGTTAATAGTCACAAAAGGGCTCATTGTTAATGGGTGGGCCTGGTATAGGAAAGTTACAATACACCCCACAGTACTGCGCCATGGCGTCGACTTATCGAAGTCCGTGATTGCAGTCCGGAGGCAAACCAGAATCAATCTCGAACTCGAGTACGTCTTTATGTGAAATCACGGATGAAGTATTTTCACGGGCTCGTAAAAAAGGAACTGTCGGCCTTCTCAAAATACCCCCGTAACGCTCGGCCGAATTCAGATGTAGAAAATATTTCCTCGTTATAATTTTTCAACGAACGAAAGTTTTCAAGTATTTCCGAATTAACCTTCTTACGAATACAACTTTTTTTTGGATAATTAAAGAAACGGCAGGCGAACATTTTTTAATTAACCAGGATAGCGACTTTGTCCCTACAGTGTCCGGCTCAAAGTGAAAACGCAGTACCTGTCATCGTTATCGCTGACATGATTAAATGCCTCGGCTATCGGGATGATTTAAGGTGTCAAAAGACACCTTTTTGAAATATTCGCTTAAAATTATTAAAAAGACATAAGGTCCAGTCTCGCATACTTGTACTTGGCCCAAGACAAGCCCTTGTCTCTTGATCATTAATTTAATCGTTTTTCCTCCATTAAATGTTTTACTTTTCCTATAATAGTTGTTAAAAATTAATTACGTGCAATCTTTTTCGTTCAATCTCTTTCTGGATCTAAAATACGTTTAGGCCGAAATAGATATACAGAGAACCGTGATAGAAATAGTGTTTCTAACGACGGTAAAGTTAAAAATTAAATTTCTTTCGCTAAACATAAAATTGAATTACTTCTTCTTATCGATGTCCGTTCGCGTGAGTTTGAACATCATCCGACCGGCCAACCGTTAACGCTGAATCGCCGAAATAATTTCGCAAAAAGAACCGAGTAGAATAAAAGAGAAAAGAAGATCGGATATAAGCGAATCTCCAGCTAAGTCATCTGGAAGATATAAACGCTAACGCCGAAGAAAGAATCGAGGGATTCCGTGAAAGAAAGAACAAATATGGGTGGTGCGAGAAGCTACGGGGCAAAAATTCGTGACTTTTCGTCGAAAGGAACGTATGTTTTTGCTGTCATTAATTCCGGGGATATCGTCGGCGACACGACGAGGGTGGCTTTCTTTTCTCGCGCGACGAACAGAGATTATGGATCCATGTCGCCTTGGCAGCTGGAAGGATAAGAAAGAAAAAAAAAACCAGAAAGCCGTGTGCACGCACACGCGTTTCGAGGAGCGTACCCGGCCAGCATTGTGAGTCGCGTCATGAAAAGCACGGGACAGACCCGTCTCGAAAAAAGGTTTTCAATTTTACGAGCCCGTATCGAAATTGAACTCGCGTCAGACGTACGCTGCGTGCAGTCGTTGCAAGAATGTAGGGAAACGCGCAACCCGGTCGAAACAGAGATCGAATTCGAAGCAACGTTTCCATTTTCACTCGTATACCGATGACGGCGCAAATGTTTGACGCAGGGGAAAAAAAACCATATTCGTCGCCAGTTTAATTCCGATTCGGCTTTTAACTTTCGTCGGTGGGAAATATTTATGAATGCGTGTATCAGGCTAAAACGCGTAAATTGGAGATACACCGGCAACACGTTTATTTCGAGCAAAATTTACTCTTGAAATATCGTATGGAATTGGTAAATTGCCTATAAAAAAAATATGCCCATTAAATACGGCATAACTGTTAGCCGCGTGACTTTATAATTTCGTACTGAAATTAAACAGAGAGATATAATTATTTCGTATGTTTTTAATCAAAACGTATACGCTGCGACGTGTTGTCACAGCGACGCGATTCAAAATTGTTTTAATATAGCGAATGGAAATGTTTAAAGTGGTTAAATTGTGCTTATTCAAATTGTTGCTTTGAAACAACATGAAAACGTAGTAGATAAATGGAGTAATAACGGTTGAACTACCGACGATTAATATATATCGCTTTTTTACTGTATTTTACTACTAAATACATGTATAGTCAAATAACTGTTTATGAAGTTAAAAAAATGTATTTTGTTTAGTTTCTTTACAAAAAAAATGTCAAAAATAATAATAACAATGTTAAAAATGGGTCAGGTAAATAAACACTATAATCGCAGTGTCAAATATCACTTTACGCATCTTTTCCTAAAGGTCAGGTTAACCTAAATTGATAACTGTGAAAATCCCATTCTATTTTGTGTCAAGAAAATATACTGACAAAAGTTTAGTAGAAGAAATCCAACATTTCGTCACAGTTCATAAATTTACAAACATTAAACTTTTTGATATAATCGACGTATTTCATAAAAAACGTAATCTGTTGAAAATAAATTGTAGCAGCAAAAGAGTCATTTCAGTTAATGGCATATTTGTAAAAAAATCATTTTTAAATGTTGCGTTTACGGAATGTTGGGGATTAATGGGTTAATCAAAAATTTCAAACCAATCAAAATGACTGATCCGGTAGTTGTAGTGTTAAACCAGAAAACATTTGCGATTCCCTCGCTGCAAGAATTTATATTAAAAAACAGACACTTCTACCACAAAGAAACTAGACACGGTGCTCTCAATCCGCTCTAGCCACTCATTTACGACATACCCTGACGACGACTCTTCTCCATAAACGGACGTCGACTTAAAAACCTCGGTCAAAGTCAAAGTCACGGCGAGATCGCGTTTCTCCTCGGTTCGTGACTTTGAGACTACAAAAACACGGAGCCATGGGAAAGGTCACGGTGAGAAAGATCGACGCAGACCAACTCACAAAAATACGCCTCAACGCGCGTTTTCCAATGTTTTCCCGATAAGACCTCAACGATAAGTGGAGCGATACGCGCGTAAACGCGCTTCGAGAGCGATTAGCATAAACGCAATTATTCGCAGGATATTGGAACTCGAACAACTATTTAGAAGGGGAGTTACGACAGCTTGCTCTCGCTAAGTGTCACGATTCCTCGTCGAAGGTCGCGTTACGCATCCTCCGTTGGCGCGCCGGAAGAACCGTCCCCATGAAGTCATCCCGTTAAAGAAACTGGAGGTATTCGCAAGGCCGAAAGTAATTAAGAGCGAACCAAGGTTCTGGCGGTAGAAAGACGTAAAGCGGTAAATTCGCGTGACGCAAGGACGAGCGTGGAAAGAATAAATCTGTGCGTGCACGCGGAACGCTGGGCGTACGGTAATTACGAAATCGTTTGCGCTCCTGACTCGAAATTAATATACGATTTGCCGTGATTCGTGGGAATTCGCGGCCAAGCTTCCTCGCGCTAACAATGGACGTTGGCGTTAATTTCGAGAATTTTCTGTACGAGGCGTAAAAGTACACTGGACAGGTGATATTTGACACGTTGATCGCCACGTCACCCATATCAGGGTGACACGTGAGCTTCAGTGCCATAATTATGGAATATTGATTTTAGTAACACGGTAGAACCTCGATTATCCGATGTAATTGGGACCGCACCTAGTTCGGATACACGAAAGCTCGGATACCGGGAATTTTTTTCGTATGTACATATGTACCTTGTCCTTATTGTTGTTTTTGACGTATCTTCCATTAGATAAAATAGCTCAGTTTATTAGTTATTATAATAAAATCACGGGTTATATAAAATTATATTTGGTATGGATTCCATACCATTTTATACCGTATGTATAAACATGTGTACTCCATAAAAAACAAAACCAGACTGACAAGTAGACCACGTGAACGTCGTTTAGGAAACACATCGCGTCACGATTGTCTACAAACAATTCATATACATACATATACATATACTATACATATATAATGTACTAATAATGAATTTGGCCAATGATAAAATCCGGTATGCCGGCCGCGCGTGTACGAGCGCTTCACGCGTATTGACGTTCGGATACGCCAATTGCAGTTCGGATATTAAAGGGTTCGTATAACGGAGGTTCGGATAATCGACGTTCCACTCTATTAAGATTATTAACGCGTCGCGTGTCACCCAAATGTGGGTGACATGCCCATCACCGTGTTAAATATTTTCATAACAGACAATCGATCTTTCAACGACATCCCACGTGCACGGGTCCATCTCTGAATTTAGGATACTTCATTTTTCTATAACTTCAGCAAAATAATATCGAAGGTCCCGCTAAGATAATTACTAGAAAACTTCCACGATACGTACCACGCGTAATCACTTTGACCGCATAACTTCTCCGCCGCGGCGGATTGTCAACGGAAGAGTTGAAAAATTCTCGTAATTGCAGCGCGAGCGTTTAAACCCGTTATTCGATAGTTCGTCGTCCCAAGGCCGCCGTCGGAGAAGTCGCGCGTTGACACGTACTGTTCGCAACGCTCCTTTCCGCGAACAATAACTCGCGGAGGGTTTTCTAACAATAAAAGGAATCGCGTTACCGTTAAACCCCCCGCAGATGGCACGATGAAATTCCTATCTTTGAAGCCCCGTGACCGTGGTACGAGTATACCTCGCTCAATTCTGCCAGCCACGCGCGTGCGTGTAGGTAGGATACGGTGTCGCACGCGTGTGCGTACGTAACAGGATACGCGTTGCGTGTCGCACGTCCACGCGTTGGAACTCGATGAAGATGCACGAGGAAACCGCGGATGCCCGATGCATTTCTTATTGACAGATAAAAGTGGACTTTTCTAGTTAATCATCCTTGGACGCTCCCCCCCCCCCCCCCCCCCCCCACGAGAATCCGGTTTGTTATTGCATTACGTAAAACCGTACCGATGAATCCGCAGTGGCGAGTTATTCGAGTCACGAAAGAATAGTTTCGTTTTTTTCTTCTTCTTCTTCTTCTCTCCCCGGAAGGCTAACGACAGGAAGGTACACGCCAAGTTTCGGGGAAGTTGAGGGCGGAAGGGGAACTTAGCCCCGTGCATAATCGAGTTGAATATTTTAACGAGAAAGTAGAGTCTCGAGGAAACTGCAAAAACTGATGAATTTTCAACGACGCGCCACAGGACACGAGGATGAAGTTTCGATTTCAAGAATTTGAAAATGGAAGAACAAATTCTGCGGTAAGATAATCGAGTTGCCGATTAAATCTGGAAAGTCGACGAAATCAATCGACGAATCTATATTCGTACGAATCACTCGACTCACCGCGGACTTTTACTCAAAGAAGTTAATGACGGCAAAGTAAATTCTGTCCACCGAATAATTGAGTTGAATCTTTAACAAGAACCTCCCTTCCTGGTCTACCTTTTCGCGCGGCATCGGGAGCCAGTCGAGAGAGTTGATTAAATTAAAAACGGTCATGAATTTTAATACTTTCTCCTCGGTAAATGAGCCTCGCGGCACTGCGCGCGTTCTTAGATTAATTCGCGTTTCCAGCCGACCACCGTCGAACGAGAGTCATCCGAATCGATCGATCGATCGTGTTAATACGGTTAAGTTTGGTCGTAAAGGATTCCTAAGGGAGCAATTTCGCGGACGGCGATAAGCCAAAGAAGTTTTTGCGTCTCTTTCAGGAATTGCGAGGATGGTGGCTGGGGGGGCGGGAAAGGGAGGGAAAGACGAGTGGAATGGAAGAGAAAAAGGAATGAACGCGGAGAATGGTGCCGGACGATTGTGGGTCACTCGGCGTTCCGTTCCACTTTCTCCTTTCTCCGGTTTTCGTGGACCGCCGGAGGTCCACGACCTTTTAACTCGCCGCTCCAACGTCGAACGCTGCGGCTACGCTATTACGGCACCGGAAACTATCAACCTTCCGTTTCGTCAATCTGGCACAGATCGGATCGATCTATTTTTAACGTAACGCAACTAACCGCGGGAAAACCACTATCGCGGTGATTGGGGAAATAAATCGACGTTGGGTTAGGGTAAACAGGTATTAGCTCTTTGAGACGCACGATTTTAAAGAGAAAGAAAGCCCTAGTTTCGCAGAATTCACTACAACGCGCGAATCATAAACTTTAATCGCAACGGTGTCGACGGACACTCGCTAATGCGCTTTTCACTCGTATCAATTTTTGTTTTGAGTTATTTACGCATTTACCGTTGGTTCGTAGCATTGTCAACTAAATGAAGTAGTTGGTTCGTAGCATTGTCAACTAACTGTTAACCCTTTTCCAGTGTGTTGGGGGTTTATTAAACTCCACGTGATAAGATTTTGTATGATACTAATATTTTTTTTGTTACAAATGTGTAATAAAAATGTTTTTTTAAATAATATTATTCCTATGTAAACATGTTATTATAAAATTAAATTTTAATAAAGATTCAACTATAAACACACTAAAAAAGCAAAAAAACTGTCATCACACTAACGATGAGTTAAATAAAATATTTAACCGCATGACTGTGTGTAACTTAAACACTATGTAGTGGGTAAAAATATATCCTACCATGCATCAGAAGCAAAGCAAAAAGATGGGACAGCTTTTAACCCACCCAATCCCAAGGTATTAAAAAAAAAAGAATTGTCCGCTTCGTAAAAATGAAAAAGAAACTAGTAAGGAAGATGTAAATCCTTCCACGACAACGATTTCCAACGATATCGATGGAAACGTTAGAAACTGCTACTCGGTATGCAAATGAGAATCGCTGGTCGTTCCTGCACGTAGAGATTCTGGACTCGCAGGTGGACAGGGTAATCGATTCTCGCGATCGAAACGAGCGGAACGAGCCGAGAGAAGTGAGGCTTTGCCAGGGATTACTACGATTATCCGAATAATTACCCCGGGAGTTTGGGGGACCGACTGGCAAATAAAGCTGGCCGACCCCCCGCTCTCGGGTCGGGGCAGGCTTGCGAATTCGAATTCCATCGGCGTATTTAGTCGCATAGTCCGCCGTCGTTGTGCGTATAATCGACATTGTGCTCCGATTGTTCACGGCCGACTAGCGACGCAAAAGGCCCGACGCCAAATCCGCGCTGTTTTATTAACGAATTTTCAAGATCACGCGAATACCTTTAAATACCACTGCGGAGTTTTCGCGAAATTCAATGTCACTCTCCTCGAATCCAAGTGAATCGTTGCACGTCTACCCGCGTCTTTTATTTATTTCACTGAACTTCTTTGTTTAACAGTTAGGTTTACGGGACGCGTCATTTTGACGCGTCAAGAGTCTTGTCCCGAGCCAAGTATAAGTACGCGAGATTCAAATTTCATGAAGAAAGTTATAGAAACCGTTTATATTTTTCTTTTACTATTTTTATAAACTTTTATCCATTTAGCGAGATAAATTTACTATTACGAATAGCATTGTCTCCCTTGAGTCCTGTACCACCGACAGGTTGTTGTTGGTTCCCGGGCGCTCATATTCGTATTCTTAAGTTTGTAAACGAAGAAGTTGTATTCGAGCTCTCGATACGAGCGGTTGTGTTCTTATACAATAAATGTTCTTATTTCCTTAACACTAAGCCTACCAGCCAAATAACCGGTTGCTAAATAAATGCTTTTCGGAATGAATGTTCAGTTTATTGTACGAAATAATGCCCAACATAATAGTAATTTAATAATAAAATAACCAATCATATATTTTTACTTTTACATGTATCATAAATAGGAGATAAATATAATGGAGATAACATTACGGGTCATCTTGACCGGCTTTTGGTAGGTTTAGTGTTAAAATGCCAAATCTTCGCTCGCGCTCGCATAACATCCGCAACAATACTATATAAAAATTAATTTTCTTCAAACCTTTCTAATTTTGAAATTCTCTATGTAGTATATGTATTACTTTGTATTCTCTGGAATATACTCTATGTGGACAAAGTGACGCGTATCCGTAGAGATAGGTAAATAAGAAATATCCGTAAACCTCGCGTTAATCGAGAGACAAAGTCTTGTCTCGGGCCAAGTACAAGTACGGGAGACCAGACCTTGCATCTTTTCCGGAAAGAACGAACAGGGGTTTTCGAGGTGATCAAACTGTATTAAACAATTAATAAATAAAAAAGTGTAACATGCATCGGAAAGGCCGCGCCGAGATGAGTAATTTGAATACGTTTTGATCAAAATTGATCCAGCCAATCACGAGATCTCAAAAATGGCAGTTTTTTTTTATTAATTTCAAGTAAAAATCCGCGATTGCACTTAAAATAATTCACCCAGAAACAGATTCTTAAAACCCGATGAATAATTCGTTAGAAACTCAAGAACGGTCCGTGGCACACGAAAATCGCCACTGTTCCCAAGCGAGCAGTCTCGGTAGAAGAGTTAAGAGTGTCAATTGCGCGATTCAATATCATAAAAACAAGCCCTCTGGTCGAGCGCAAAGAATCACCGCATTACTCTCCCGCGGCACGCTCCGTATTCCCGACTTCAAAGCCGTTTAGGGAACGTTCATCCGGGCATTTTTATTTCATTCTCGGTGAAAACCTCGGCCCGGTATAAACCGTCGACGGCGGGGCGCGACACGCACGACGGCCTATCCGAGGGGGTGAAAAGAAAAGAGCGATAAAACACAATGACTCACCGAGCGCCTTGCAGCTTCCGCCGTGAAGGGAATCTCCGGCGAGCTGAATGATAGCCATGAGAATATCACCGAGCATCAGGCAAGCGACGTGATGAGTCTGGCACCGCCAATGCAGAACGTGATGAGAGGCTGGTAGAAGCCAACCGGCGGCGAGCGTCGCTGCCAGGAAGACGGCGCTAATGATGAAGCCCACGGGATACAACGTGAACCTGATGTCAGCTGCCTTCATCACTGGTCTGGAAAAAAACAAGAGTTTCGCGGGATTCGGGATTAATTTGGGGGTTCTCCAGTGTCACGGAGAATTTTTTTTTTTTTTTTTTTTTTTTACATCTTTCGAAGTTTTCCGTTGGCATCGTTGGACGATTCTCACGGGGGAAATGTTTCTGATGGGCGAATCGGGGGAAATTGGAAACGGGAAAGTTTTGCTTTATCTTTTTTTTTTGGAGGGGGGATGACAATCAATTATATTCGTCTTTTGAAAGTCATCGCTTGCGTCTTGCGAATCGTTGAAGATTGTTCTCTGGTGAGTTTCAGGATAAAACGAGGAACTTTGCGAAATGTTTCGCGAAGCTTTCGGGGGAGTTGGTACGATCTCGAGAGATTTTGCCGTCAATAAGTTCTTGGTAATCGCTGTAAGGTCAAGTTAAAGCACGCTGCTTCGTTCTTTTTAATATACGAAGAAGATGGTACAAGAGAAAATTATTTTTGATCGATTTAAAGTACGAAAAACGCAATTAGAGGATGAAGACTACTACACGATGGTCATCGAGAAATCAGAACCGAATAAGGTTTCTTGAATCTCAGTGTACGATTTCAGGGTTAACGTATCGCGTTACCAACTCTAATTTCATACGGTACAAGCTGACATGCGGGACAAAAAAGCCAGCTAATCATATAAAATTAATCCGAGTATCAGCCAGCTGTAGGCTTTGCGTATCGAAATGGTTCAATAAACATAAGTTCCTCAAATTTTTTTGCAACTTCGCGAAACTCGTTTTATCGAATAAATTGATTCTTGGCAATATTTTGTTGCGCTTTCGACACAAAAGAAATCGTAAATTACACCATTTCACTCTTCGCTTTTAACGACAACGGTGGATTTAATTAAATTTCCCCCAGACTTCTAGGAATTATATCGGTTCCTGATCAAGTGGCCGAGTGCCAGCGCAAATACGAGTCAACCGTACTCCGATCGATGCTCTCGTACTCGAAATAATACCTCGCAATTCCTTATCGACTGTCGGACGAAAAAATTTAACGCGTTAATAAACCTCGGCCGGAGAGGATTTCTCTTTTTCGGTTTCTATCCGAGAACACACTCTCAGCGCGACAAAACGCGCCGACACTTGAATTTCAAACGCTCACGGAAATCCCCCAACCTGTTTTCTACGTTGCTAGACAAACGAGTGAAAGTCACGGAGAAATCGTTTCTCCGATTTCGAGAACTTTAGCTCGGTCGCGTTGAAAAGAAACAAACGTCCGCAGCTAATAAAACGAAAAAAAAGCGTTCTCCGGTTAATCAACGTGTCCTCGATACCCCCTCTATATCGTTGCGCGTAAACTCATAAAGCATAGTCGAATTTACGCGGCGTTTTCCACTCAAAGCTGTGTGTCCTACACGTTCATCGATCGATGTTAGGCGAAGTTTTCCACGAGTTATCGGACCGCTGTGCAAATAGTCCGCAAATACCTTCGGTTCCGAATAAAACCGCCGCGGAACAGCGGAAACTTCGGGCACGGAGGTTACTTTCAAAGCTGCTCTCCGGTACCGAGCCAACAAGTAAACCATCGCGTTAATTGAGTTTCGAGCGGTGCTTTGCAATTTACGCGCTAAACCTTTGCCGAGTCGCGTATGCGTACGTACGTGTTCTGTGTAATTTCAGAAACTTGCGGCAAGAACCCTATTACCACCAGTCGTTTTGAAGTCGGACAAACGGTGAATAATATTCTCGGTTTCTGGGTAAAGGGAATTACTAACGACAGATAGAGTGGTAACGAAAAATTAATATTATGAATCACATCGTGATTACGATCTGCAATGCGATAATGAAATTCCCTCGAAATTATTAATCTCGTTAAGCGCATCGCGACGATAGATCTCGGTATCAAAAACGAAGAACCGGTTTATAATGTATGTAAGACGTTGACACTATTCCTAGCGACACTTTATGCGTACCTATTTCTATCGTGACTCGGTCGAATGTCCGATCTTTAAAACAACTTATGTTTATTAATATACAATGAAGATAATAGCTAATTTGACAACGAAAAAATGTAGTTTGTTTTATTTAGAAATAGATAACGTGTATTTTAATATTTAACTTAAGTATCGGTGCAATAGTGTTGTATGTAGGAAATTTAACAGTAGACTTTATATTTATACAGTAGATATTTATTATATTACTATTTCGACGGATACGCGTCAATTTGACCACATATAGAATTCCAAAATTACAAAGCTTTAAAGAAAATAAATTTTAATATGTATATCTCTTGTTAAATGAATAAAGGACAGTACCAGTAATGGAAGAAAAATATAGACGGTTTCAACAATTCTCCCCACGAAATTTGAATGCGTCGAAACGACACGTCACGTAAACCTAGCGTTAATAACCGGTCATGTGACCGGTCCTGGTAGAAATAGCGTTAATAGAAACGATCCCATTACTTTGACGAATAACCGTTCGATGGACCTTAGCTCGGTACGCTTTTTAAGTTCGCAGCTACTTTAAGAACAATGAAAAATCATTACGTATTCTTTTCTCGCGGTCCATGCGTCGAACATCGATTTAAACGCTTCGACGTGGGTTTCACACAGAGACGTCTTTATACCCGACGCGTCGATCTCACGCACACACGTGACCTAGAAATTCGACGACGGAGGAGTGAAAGTGAGAGAGCAAACTTTTTTCTGTTGGTGTCGTCAGTCGAAGTGGAGAAGTAGCGCGGTTTATTCATCGGTCGGTTACCATTGAACGTGCAATTAAGCCGTACGATAAATTCAGATCGGAGCAGCCGATACTTAGACGAGCAAAAAGTCGGTTCGTGCTTCGAACCTCGAAGTAGGTCGACTTTGCTCGCTTCGCTCGAATCGGTTGCTTTTGCCCCGGGTTCGATTCTAACCCGACGATTCGTCGACGGATCAAGGATCGATTACGAAGCAAAAAAAAAACAAAGTTCGCCCCTCGCGTGCATCCATAATCAATAAACCGGTTGTCCTCGGTTTACATTCAAAAATATGAAAATTCCTTAATCAAGGACCGCGGCTACGACCGACCGTAATTCTACTTTCCACTCTTTATTTTATTTCGCCATTACCCGTGTCCGCGGGTTTTCTCTAGACGAGAGTCATAAATTCTACTCATTTCCTCGGGCGGAGGTTGAAATTTATGTTTGTTACTCGCGAATAATTCATGTAATTATTAAAGACTAAAAATGATTGTAATCGATACCATTTTTGTGATTTAAAGTGTAAAATTACGTGCTTTGAATTTATCTTGCAGCGATTACCATGAAATTATTAAAAACGACAACTAGTGCTCGTTATGTAAAACAGTGCGGAGAATAAATGATGGAATAATCGGTGTAATAATTTCATAAATTCTGACTGTATACTCTGGATTACAGGTTTAATTACACTTGAGGTAATCTCAATGTTTATCTATCGCGACGTTAATTAACCTTCCGTTGGCAACGGAAGTCTGACACCAATTCTTCTTATTATTATTTCAATATTTTTATTTGTATTAAACTATTTATGAATACAAGTGAAGACTGAGAAACTGAAATGGATGGAAAAATCAGTTATCGAAGAAATTGGTACACAACTTCTCTCGGTGATAATATTCGGTTGACAACTAAATGATTGCGGATTTTGTCAATAGATATGTTATTTAAAATCCGCAATTACTTAGCTGCCAACCCAATAGAAAACAAATTTTCGAGTGGGGTAACTGAGATAACCCCTCTAACGGAAGCTTAAAAATGATCTGTTGCCGTCAAAGAATAATAGAACATCGAAGAATGACAAGTTTTCGACCCACCTTTGCGGCGCGTGTTCCGAGCAGGCAAAGACCTTGGCTATCTGGTCGAGTTCCTTGATCCTCTCCACGCAAAACTGACCGGTAGGTAAAGTGACGCCGTCTATTTCCAGGCCCCCGTCCGGTAATAACGTAGCATCCTTCGAGTCCCCGAGAATCGTAAAGTTGTCGGAACGGTGACAGTTCGGGAAGCCTGACACTATCTCGACAACCGAGGACGCGTTCGGCAACAAGGGCGTAGCGTCCGGGGCGGCCTTCAGGTACGCGCATGCATGTCTGCGAAAGGACATTTTCCAAATTTAATTCATCCCCGTGATAAGTAACGGGGAGGATTTTCAGACTTATTACGCGGGTCCTCGCGATACGAGTAACGAGAGGGTAGAAAAGTTTGCCGTATTAAATTCGTGTTGCTAAGCGTGACAAATATCACGTGTTCTCCCGCCGAGAACACTAGTGCGTAGAGATTTTAAATTCTCATAAATTTATATACAAGCTGCGAATTTTATGCGAGTGCGGGATTCTGTTGCAGGAGACGGAGAGTACCGCGAAGGAAATGTACTGAGCTTTTGTTCGAAATACATTTTTAAACCTCACTCGTTACTGAAGAAATTTTTATTTCAATCTCGCTTCGCTTTCCGTTTTCCGTAAGAGCGCGTATTTGCATGAAATTCGCTGTTTATTTGTATGCTACTTTGATGACAATTGCGGGGTTTTATATAATGCAGATTCTGTTGAAAAGTTTCATGAATTACATTTTTCCGTCCGGGGAACGGAAAAGCGTTTTTAACTCCATTTCTGCCAAGGTTTTTTGTATATCCGTCTATTTCGACTAAAACGTACTTTAGTTCCAACAAGAAATTGGAGGGCAAAAATACCACATAATTAATTTAACAGCAATTATAGAAAAGTAAAAACTTGAATTGAGGAAAAACGGTTAAACTAATCATAATAATTTTAAGCGAAGATTTCAGAAAGATGACTTTTGACATCTTCGGTAGAAATAGTATTAAGATATAGGAGTATTAGGTTATATCATTGGAAAAAGAGACGTTGGAAAAAAAGAGTGCGTTGGAAAAAGAGACGTTCTTTGAGGCGTATCGTCGGAGAAGTGAAAATATGTACACACAATTTTCAATCGAACACGTTTTAAAATAAACGCTTGAAGAAAAACGATTATACTACAGTAAAACCTCGATTATTCGAACTTCCGTTTTACGAATCCTCTATTATCCGAACTGCAATTGCGTATCCGAATGCTCTTTTGTCCGAATAATATAACTGTTCGGATAACAGAGCGTTCGGATACGTCAATTGCAGTTCGGATAATTGAGGATTCTTAAAACGGAGGTTCAGATAATCGAGGTTCTACTGTAATGATAATTTTAAGTGAGCATTTCAAAAAGGTGTTTTTTTGACATCTTCGATAGAAATAGTGGAACAAATCTAGATCATGCACATCTCCAAATCTCCGGATCTCCAAACTATTTCTAAAGCAACCAAACACATGTGATTCCTTGTGAAATAATTTTCAGTAGAATAGAAATTCTATAATTATTTCGTGATCAGCGACCCGAAATACACTTGATAGAGTAAAAAAAAGTTTGAAGATCCGAAGATCCAGAGATGTGCACGATCTAGATTTAAGCCGAAATAGTGTTAAGATACAAGAGTATTAGATTATTTCATTGCCCATTATCGAAGAAACGTCCGTATCGTCGAGGAAGTCAAAATACACACAATTTTCATTCGGATACGATATAAAACAAACGCTAACGATTATCGATGGCTCCCGAGTATTATCCACATTGAAATTCGTTCGTAAACGATATTATTAATGAAAGTCACCGTACCTCGGAACAAGAATTAATGTACGAACCGGGTTCCGACTATACAATTCCATATTTGTGTAACAACAATGGCAACGCAACCCCGAAACTGTACGGGCGACAAGAACGGAACCTAATATTTTTCATTTACACGAGCGTCACGCGCGTATTCAAAACATTGCATTCCTGGAAGCCGTTTCAATAAATATGACTGCTCCCCATAACTCATTCGTGTTTCGTCCTCGCGCTGTCGAGAAAAACTGTTTCGCCAAATTTTAAATTCCAACTAAACGGCAGATTTTTTTACCCAAGAACCGCGGGGTTCGTACTTTTCGACACACGAATTCGAAATTTACGACGCGAGAAACGAAATTAATGATACGAGCGAAAGGCCGAGAGTCGATTTAATGTTTTTCCTTCAAACACGATTTTTCTTTTAATATTCCAAAGTCGAGTTGTTGTCGCAGCGAAACGTCAAAATAATACGTTAAAAAATATTCCACGATCCGATAAAGGGAAACGACGGATTTTCACCACTTCGATTTACGATCGAAACGGAAAAGTGCCGGGCCATGTATTTTTGTAATATTCCACGCAATCGCGACATATCGTTCCGTACCAAATTTTATACCGATTATAATCGCAAGTACAATTTTCTCAAAACCGAAGTTAATCGTTCTCTCGATTACTACGCCTTCGCTTCAGCTAATCTCAATTACTCCCCGAAACGGAAAAGTGTCGAGCCATGTATTTCTCTAATATTCCTCGCAATCACGATATAATCGCGCTGTACTATATTTTATACCCATTAGAATCGCAAGTACAATTTTCTCAAAACCGAAGTTAATCGTCGCTCTCTCGATTACGTCCTCGCATCACCTAACCTCAATTATTCCCCCGCACGATACGCCGACCTAATACTCACGATACAAAGCCCCACTACGAACACGAATTCTCACCAAGTTCAATGACATCCTATATTCACGTCAATGTCACCGTACACCACTCAACGCCGTATCCCCTATCTATCAAAACAAATACTAACTTCTCCTCGTGAAAAGCGGCGTCCTCTCCGCAGCAGCGTCGAACTCGCGGCCTCATCGTCGCGGCTGCATGATTTCCCTCCAATTTCTTCTGCACGCACACGAGAAGGGCGTTAGAGTCCGCGCAATATTCACCAGGCTCGAAGGTGTCCTCGTTACTGATGTCGACCAACGCGTTTCCGGTGTCCAAGAGAATAAACGGATTCGAGTTCCTGTACGGCACGTAAGTCAGTACCGAATTACGACCGCATTCCGGCCTCTTTCCCTGAACGACGTTCCATTCCTGCGGCAGTGCCTGCAAGGCGGTTTGTCGCGCAGGCGAGTATATGAAGGGTTTCCACGGATTCGACGTGGCTTCGCAGCGAGGCTCGTCGCTCGGCTTACCGTTCGGCTCCCTCACCAATTCCTCGTTATGCTGGCAACATTTCAGTATCGTCAGTCTCGTTCTCGTGGGTTCGTTCGGTTCCGACAACGTCGCGACGGCGATCGCGACGAGGATCGCCGCGAGAGCAAACGACTTCATATCGATCTCGATTAAGAGTGGCACAACGCGAACTGAAGTAAGTCGATTGCACGCGCGATGTATCAAACTTCGATCATGTCACGGGTATCACGATTCAACTGGCACTCGAACGACAAGTTCAACACAACAAGTCACACGTATCGCGTATCCTCGAATTATGATTAAGTAAAGTTTTGTCGGGCAAAACGATTCAAGTCAAACTCGCACTGGTCCACGCGTCCGCGGCGATGTTTGTAAACAAGCCGTCTTCACTGGTTAGAAACTTGAAATATATTTCTACGCATTTTTCTCGCGGCCATACACGAGAAAAGGCGAGCTCAACGCTGTGAGACGAAGCGCGAAGTAAAATTTGGTCAGCGTCGTAAGAACTGCTTTTCGACGAATCTCGATCGTAGTTCGGTGTCGAGATCGGACATAACCCTCCCGCTCGACGGTTTCGGAGTTACTGAAGTGGCCCGACCACGCGGCACACCGCCGAGCCACCGGCGGCAGCGTGGTACGAGAGTGCGCGCGCAACCTCCCGGTACTCCCGCCCTTATTAAACCATCTCCACCTTTCTTCCTGCTTCGCCGACGACCTTCGTCGCGACGCTTCTTGGCCAAAGGGGGTAAATTCGCTACCACGTGTTTACTCCCACCTCCGAACCGCGTCTTTTGCCGGAAATGCAACGGTACCTTGCGTGAAACTGTCTCGTTGGACTCGTGGGAGAAGCGTGGCGCTTCTCCCTCTACCGCTTCTTTTTTTTTTTCCCCTCTTTTAATTTATCCGGCTATTTGTTAGTTTCACGGTCGATTTGCATGGCATTCCTATGCATTTATGTACACCTCGCTCACCCGGGAAAACGCGTTTCGGGGAATTGCGCGTTAATAAAATATTCTCGGTCGAGTTATTTTTTTAATGTAATTTAGAACGTACGTTGCGATAAAGTATCGAAGCATAGTTTGCGCTTAAATTTGAATTGAAATTAGTTTAAAGAATTTTCAAAAACTTGCCACGAAATAGAAAACGTTAGATCAAGATACGCGAGAGTTTTAGAAACGTTTTATTTATGCGAATTGTTCATTAAAAAAAATTTAGACTGATCTGTTAATTTCTATATTATTAATTTCTTATTAATTTGTATCAATTTCTAAAATACCCACCTTTTATTCGTTCATATCGTTAATGTGAAAGCAAAGGAAAACCTATCAAGAGGCAAGGTCTTGTTTCGGGCCAAGTGCAAGTACACAAAAATAATACATTGTATCTTTTTAGAAAAGAACGAACGCCGGTTTTCGAGGTGGTCAATCCTTATTAAAAAAATGCATTTTTTTAAAAAGCGCAATAACCTTCGGAAAGGCCGCGCCGTGACGAGTAATTTGAGTCCGACTTGATCAAGATTTATTCAGCCAATCACGAGATATGGGGTTTCAAAAAAGCCAGTTTTTATAACGTTTTCGTACATCTATTTAATTTTCTTCCTTCACTCGTACCATCTACCGTCACATAGAACGTTGTTAAACACGATTTCGATCTCGACCCACGTTCCTATTATTTCCCTATGACACACGCAGACAGATTGTTTAGCGATTCTTCCGCGAAAACGTAATATCCAGGTTAAATTTATGGGAAAACATACGAGCCGCGCCCTTGGCCACGGTATTATTGACAGAATAAACGTTCGCCGTGTAACTAACGAACCGGTACCACGGAATTACCATCTTCGATTGTGTATTTTTGCATGGTACTTCCTGGACTCGCCTATACCGTGGGACGCGGTTCGTCGGAACGGTAAGATAACTTCTGATCGCTCCAAGGTCGGCGACGATAATCATCGGGAATCGAGGTAACAGTACACGAGATCAACTCCATAAAACATACCAAAGTAACTATACCCTGCTATGCGCGCATACACGTAACACTTTCCGCGCGGATTAAGAGTGTACCGCCCGCGGAGGTAATTTATACTCGCGTTACGTTGCCCCGATCGCCGGTGCTGTATGTACACAATCACGAATCCCCGCGCCTATCTTGTAACGAGAAAATCCCGTTTAACGAACTCCACTTTACTAGAGCCTACTCTTCCGCGAACTATCCTTACCGCGTATCCGTGGCAGAAGGCGAGTTCGATTCCTCTCGATCGACAGCCTCGCTCATGACTCGGTACGCGTTTCTTCCGGCGGCGAAGATTCCAGGAAAATATTTTTTCAGCGGTCTCGCGGAATTTCGTGTCTCGGGCAAACACTATTCTGTTTTGCCCTCGAGCCTCGTAGCGATCTTCGACGTCTCGAAGATTCACGTTCCGCGTCGATTCTACGATGGGGAGAATTGATTTAAACGATATTCCGTCGAATCGCTCTCTCTCTCTCTCACGTCGTAGGAAAAACCGCTTCGTCCGGATTTTAATTGCCGTCCCTTCGGAAGGGCGAACGAGACACTCTTCTAACTCGACCGAAAATACTTATAAAAGTTTTTGCAGGAGCCGCGTCGCCAGGACGGCACCAATTAAACTTCTTCGCCATTTCGTCCGACGACGAAAATGGGAAATTTATGTTTCCACCGCGGCGGACGGCGTCGGCAAAATTTTGTCAATTAAAATATCTTTAGCGCCTCGCAGCGCGTAGGAGTTTTCTCGTAAGAACGAATCGTTTTGTCCCCGGGACCCGAGGACCTCGTTTCTTTTCTTCTTACCGCCTTAATGCGCAACTTATAACGAATTACGGGCGCGATACGCGCGCAGAGCAATTACGCGGCCGTCGTTTCGAGATGAAATATAGGATCGGGCGCGATGCACCGCAATCGAAATTCGCCGATAAAATCGTTTTTCAAATTCCGCGATAGCGCGGGGGGTTGCAAGGTTAATAGGAAGCTTCGGAATTCGGAGTAGCACCGGCAAAACGTAAATCACGACGAACCCTGGTTGCGTTGGCTCGCGCACGGTGCGACGCAACGAGAGGGACGCGTGAGCGTGCGTACGTTAATAGGTTTGCACGTGCGTGTCCCTAAACGTAATACAGATTTTATCTACCCCCTTGTCTGCGCTGGCTCGTACGGGCAAAGGGTAGATGCCAGACAGTTTGATCCGCGTTGCTCCAACGATTTCGAAATTACAACAAAATCGTTGCTCGATCGATCGTAACTCGTTGAGGCAATTGAGGATGTCCGAGCGACGGTGAGTCGGGAACAGTGGGTTTGGGAGGGTTCGATTGTGCAGCTCTTATCGCGTTTTTGAGATACAGAGAGTAAAGAAACTTGGTTCGGATTATTTCGTTAATTGGAGGGTGGAATAATAAGCGAAATACCGGTATACCGTTCCCAGGAATTCGAAAATCTTACCATTGTTCAGGAGATTCGTGATGTTAATTTAACAGTAGAGCTAACAAACCAGTCATTTTGACTGATTTGAAATTTTCCTTTAAAGCTGCTCAAATTGACCATTTTTAAGTATATGAGCAAACATTTATTTCTAAGCAGTGTGAATCTGTATAATTTTAAGCATATACTTTTGAACTATATAAAAATTGGTACAATTGCTAAAACTGAAATTGTAAAAACAGGTATACAATAATTGCCTGTAGTTCTAGTCTTAAGAGTGACGGTACGTGAGGTAAATATAATATGGAAACTGAAGAGCCAGCTATTAATTCTCTGCTCGTAATGCGCCCGGAGGCATTTAAAAAATTTGTATTTTTAATTATTGTCAACCCATATTTTGATGCTTTTTTTACGACCGATGGTATATACTATAATAGAACATATAAACAGGTTCTAAATTTTATTTTGTTAATCCTTCAGTTTTCGCGTACTTGTACTTGGCTCGAGACAAGACTGTGTTTCTTGATCACTTAAATTTAACAAAAACAACTCTGATCAAACAAACTTAAACTCTCGCCATTTTGTGTCTTAATGAGTAACTTAAAAATAAGTACTGTGCACCCCAAGGAGGTACACCGAGATTCAAGAAAGTTAGCGCACTTTTTCAAAAAGTACGGAACTGATGCCGCACGGCAGAGTTTTACATAAAAAATTATTAACACGACAATTTTCTATCTCTAATCAACATCCAACTTTAACACCCCACGCCGCTGTAAAGCACAACAATTTATGCGAAAGACGCGGTATAACAGAATTAAACTTCATAACCGGAAAACCGTAGAATAATAACACGATCTACGATACAGCGGTAAATCGTGGCACGTAAAGACTTTGCTCACCGATAAACTGCACGAAACATCGAGTGAGGCGAAGAAAAAAGAAGTAGAAGAGGATATCGGAAAAGCGTGAGGTAATAAAGTTATCCGCGCGGCAGGATCGACGATAAGGATAAGGGATTTTCGATTACGTCGCGATGCCATAAAAGTCGCTTCCTCGCTGAACAGGGAGGGGGGAAAAAAGGTTACGCGGGGTCTTCGAAGCTAATCTCGGACCCCATAAATACGAGGACCCATGGGAGTAACGTCGTCGATCATAGGGATCCCGATTTCCGTGCCTACGCTGGAAGAATTAACACGCTTCCTAGCGTCGAGAGGGAGAGGGGGGGGGGGGGGGGGGAGAGCGACGCGTCGTCACCGTTTTAAGATAATCGCGGCAGCCTTGGAGGCTCTTAGAATCCGGTGGGCCGTAGTCGCGTAGGCTTATCGGCGATCATCTATATTATGCATTTTCTCGCGTGCACTTAAACGCACTGCCGGGGTCCTGGCGTGCAGTCCGTTGCCCGACAAGGACTCTTTCTAATAGCAATTTATTTTATCCGCATAATCTCGACAGATCCCGCGGATACGCGTGAGCCGTACGGTTCTTGCGAAACTTGGGATAATATCATCCCGAAAGTTGAGATTAATTACGCAGGTCTGCAAGTAGAAAAACTGCATAGGATTTTTGTACATTCTCTTATAGATTTCAAATTGGTACAAACGAAAAAGATATCAAAGAAATTTCATCTCGTTAATTTTTTGTTTGTATTTCGTTTAGTTTGTATTTAGTATAAAATTTGTAATTAATTTAAGATTTAGTATTGTGGGTAATTTTACAGGTAGAGAGAGAGAGAAAGAGAGACCAAAAGAGACACTGTGACCGGCACGGAATGAATTACGAATGGAACAGATGGTTAATAATATGTTTGATATAGAAAATTGGGCGTATACAAGAATTCTGGCTCCTCTGACTTCTCGGCGTGGAGCCTCGTCGCGGACTGCCTTCTTCGCCTTTTTCACAAGAAAAAAATGTAGATCTAAAATTGTGTATCAATATCAGAAACAATTTTTTGGTTAGTTGTAAGAAAATATAATATGTTTAGTTCATTGTAATAAACAAGTGTTCCTACCAAAAATTTGTTTTCATTTTACAAAAACCTATACGTGATGGGATATTATGGAAGTAATTTTTAGAATCTGCGCCCTTTAAAACATATGTATAATTCAGCAAAAATATCCCATGCAGCTGAATAAAAATTGTTTTTCGCAGACCTGTGTTCTTTATAAACGTCACTGTAGTTTGCAGTGCGTTTAATTAAATCGTAGACCGAGTAATTCGATTAACGGTAGGACGATGGGAGTGGAAGTAAACGGTAAAAACGACGATCTTCGCGCACATTGTTAGTAAGCTCTTTTGTCGTTCGTGAGATAGTTGGGGGGAGGGGCAGCGGGGGAAGGGGGGGGGGATTTTACGGCGGATGCAATTATCGCGATAACCGGCGACCCACGGGTGATCGAGGATGATTAAAACAAGCTTCGTTAATTAAAGAGCCCCGGATGGTAAGCGTCTTCGGGATTACTACAAATTTGCTCAATTCATCTCCGATGATCTTGTTAACTCGAGATTTTCATTACTACGGGTACAATCTGCAAACACTCGCCGAGGGACGAACGGGAGTGGAAATTACATAGACGCGTTAAAAGTGGATAATGCGTATGTTCGAGCGACGCGGTAAAGGAGTAATTAACGGAGACTTTGAACTTATTTCAGTTTAAATTCGACGTACGAGGCGTGTCAATTGTCACTCCCGTTTCGTACCTGTCCGAAGATATCCAACTCGCCTGGAACAGGTGGGTAATTACCGACAATTATTTCCCCGCGAGGTTGACTCGTCATTCGCGGCAGGACTTTACGACGAATATTCGCCGCGGATGCTTCGCTCGGCCCGACTACCATTTCGGCGGGAAAACTCAATGGTAATGGCCTATAAACGACGGCCATAAAGATCATAACGGTACATTAAACCCAGTATCGTCGGTGGTAACGCTGATTCGGTCGAAACTTTCGCGAGCTAATCTCTCGACGAGTCGCGGGTTTTCTTCCGCCGTCGCCTTGTTCGTAGGCGCCCGAAGAAAATTTAAAGCCGTGTTTCGAACGGCATGTGTGTACAGCACATCGGAAGCGCGCTTTGGAGCGGACGCTAGAAACCACGACGCGTACCGGTAATTTATGGCTGTATCGCAACCGGCCGTTGGGACTGGTCGACTCGACGCCGAGGGCAGATGCATTTGCACGCGTCTCTCGAAACCGCAGGTCGAAGACTTTTGACGTTGCACGCTCGTTTACCGCTTTGCATATCCCTTCATCGCGTTTTCTCGATATTACGTTACAAGTAGTATCGCGTCGCGTGTTTTTAAACTGTGGTACAGTTTCGCGAAGATTTCGCAAAACCGTTTGTACACGGGAATCGTGTGTAACCCATCAGGTTACATTAGCCATGATTATTTGCGCGTCAATTATATTGTTGAGAGACAATGAGGAAGATTGGATGATCATTATTCTTGATGGGTTCGAAAATATGATAAAAAGAAATGATGGGTTCGGCCGAACAACGAGACAAGCGCCAGTTTGGATAATAGTGCATTTATCAGGGGAACATTCAGACACGGGTACAATTTAATGAATTTATTGGCTATTGCATTGAAATTTTATCTAAAAATAGATTGGTGCTTGATTTAGGTACGTGCGAAGTTCAGCTAAGACGTTCAGAAAACGGTACGTGGTATTTAAATATTGTTCCTACCACGGCCGCTTTTTAAATTCCGTTTAGAATTTTTCACGTAAGAAGTTATTGTACTGTCACTTAATTTAAATGCTAGCCGGTTAAATGTTCAAAGATGCGTTGTCTATTTCTAAATAAAAGAAACTAGGTATATTTTTCCACTATCAAATTAGCTACTAGCTTCATTCTGTATTGAGAAATATACCTTCTTTTAAAGACTTGTCATTTGACTGCTCACGGTAGGAATAGGTATACATGAAGTGTTGGTAGGTGCTAAACAACTGAAGGGGTGGGCCGAACAACGAAACAAGCACCAATGTTGGAAAATTGTTTTTTTCGCGGAAACATGGGTACAATTTAATGTACTGATAACTAATTCAAATTTAATTTCAAAAGAGGTTTGGGCTCGAATTAGGTAAATTAAATTTAGTTTTTACTCGTGGAACAACGTGACACGTGTCAGTTCTATCATCTATAAGGTACATTGATTATGAGGAGACGAGTAAAACAACGACCTACGTGTGAAGTTCAACTAAAACGTACAGGAAACGGAACGTAGACTTTAAATATCTCTCGTGTAAAATACGCGCAATGGCGCTTTTCTCGTTGTTCGGCCGTGCCCTTCAATTAAAGAAAACGCGATACTCGATTCTAAGATACAATAGTACAATTAAAACTTCAATGTCCAATATTAATTTCTACGAAAGTGTGCTCGGGCACCGATTAATATTAATTACGTTCACGTCAGAAGCAAATAAAACACTTTTAAAAGCGGAGATTCGGTTAAACACGATACTCGAGATTCAACGCGCGATACTTATACTTGCCGCTGGAATAAGCGTGTCTTGCGCGTGACGTTCGGCAAGATGGAAAGGGCTTTCCGCCGAGTCCCGCGAAGGGATCTTTGTAAACTCAATTTTCTGACTCGCGCGAGATAAGGGCTGGCGCTCCTCTACCACCACCGCCACCTCCGGCGGCGGCAACGCCACTGCCACCCTCGTCACTTTGATATCGATGAGGGTAATTTACGCGAACATTGTTGGCGAAGAAGATTGATGCGTCGAGTGCGTGCAGGGGCACCCAAGAGGCCCTACGGCGCAGTTTCTCTCTCTCTCTCTCTCTCTCTAACCATCTTGCCTTCAGCCCTTACGCGCCCTCTGCTTCCCCTCTTCCCTTTCTCCTTTCTTATTCTTCCCGTTTCACGCATTCTCTCCGCCTCTCTTCTTCCTCCTCCCTATCTCTCTTATTATACCCCCCTTTTTTTACGCTCGTTCATGTATCTCGCACTCGTTCCCTCCCTCTTATTTCGTCGCCGCCTCTTCTCTCTCGCTCCATCCGCCACGTGATGAATTGCATTTCAACGCCCTACGCACCCTGACGATTGTCCGCCGAGACTGCCCCGTCATTCGGTGGATTATTCGGCGCGTGAAACTGGCGCCTTGCCCCTTTCGGGTTTATCGGGAACGGAGTGACACCGATAAACGATCCCCTGCGCTGTTTATGACAGAAGCATCGAGGACTACACCGCGAGTCGGTCTTTCTCGATCGAGCGTACGGATGGGCGACGAAACGCCGGGATCTATTTTTAGCTACCGTTGGCGTATAAAAAGTTATTTTTGAAATTGCGAAATACCGTTTGACCGGCCAGAGCGAACGATAGGCAACCAAGAAATTTTTTACATTCGCAATCGTGGAAACGAGAATTTTGTGTATCGAGGGGAAATTTTATCAAGGGGGTTATCCCCCTGTTGGGTCGCAAAAATCGATTTTTTGCATATTCTTAAAGTTCGGACTTTTAGGAATACTTTAGGATCAAATTCGTTCAACAATTCAAAAATTTGGCGAAATTACAGCCATTGGAAGAAAGCAGGGTTCTAGTATTCTGATGAGTTCAATATCGTCTTCGTGTTTTATTGCTCCTTCATAAAAAATCATACTCATGCACGAATGAACAACAAATCTAAAAAATCAGACTCGATATTGATCCGTCCAATAGTCGCTGAGAAAAAAATTCTTCCAAAAGCGTGTCATTCTTGACTCAACAAGCCGATAACCCCTTAAATACTTCCGATGATTCTGTGAAAAAATTAAAATAACCATCACTTCCCAAGCTCAACGTCGTTCGCCAGGGACTTCATATCGTTACTCTAAGTTTAACATTCGCGCGGTACACGGCAGAAATAAAAACCAGATAAAAACTGAAAGAGCGAACCGTCGGTCACTTTAGATCGATGGACGCTAGATAAAAGGAAATGGATGAATCATGAGGTCCCTCTTCCGCTTATCGTGGACAAATCATCGCAATTGTTTGTCGAAAGCGGGGGAGAGCCATTTGCGTTGGTTCCGAGCGTAAACCTTCGAGTTGGACAGTAAACGAAGGAAAACGAATGACGCCGGTCTCCTGCGATCGTTTCGAGTCTTATCGGCGATCGCGATTGCGCCGAACGAGCTACGTAGGATCGCGCGGTTAATACACCCTCGCGTACGGTGGTGCACAATGCACCCTTAGTTACCGCGCGATGGACGGATACTGGATTATTATCAGACGCATCGCGTCGGTTACGGAATTTTCCGAAATATCTCGACGATACTCGCATACCACCGGAGAGAAACCATTTAAAATAGCTCGCACGTTCTGACACATTTCCGACGTTCCTCGCAAACGACGATAGTCGATTAAACGGACGCGACGCGATGGTTATGTCCTCGGTGGTTTGGCAATGTCATTCTGAGTATTTCATTAACCTTTATAGTGACGAACGACGATGTATCGTTATTAGCAATACTCGTGAATACTGGCAACGATTGTATACTGCTGCGCATGTAATGGCGCCTCATTATTAGCATTGAGAGAGAACTGTGTATTGAAATAAATTGGAAATTTGTAGGGAACAATGGTTCGCGGCAGGCGAAAGTAGAAGATTCGAGTTTTTAAATGAGGTTAGACGGAATGATCTAAAATATGTTATCATATAAAGTTACAAGATGTCAAAGATGTTTAACGCTATTTCTACCATGCCTGATCAAATGACCATTTCTTAAATTTTGTCTAGACTTTCATACATACAATGTTATTGCACCACCAGTTAACTGAAATGTTTAAATATACGTTATCTGTTTCTAAATAAAAGAAACTTGATGTTTTCACTATCAAATTGACTATTATCTTCATTCAATATTAAGAAATATAAGTTGACTTAAAGATCGGTCATTTGACCTGTCATGGTAGGAATAGTTATGCAATATGAAGTGTCCGTAGGAATAGTCTTAATTTTGTTGATTAGCGTATGTGTATAACGGAACAATACACCAGCTTTGAATTCCTCATAAATTTGTTAATTCCCCAGAAAAATTCGATTACACGGGGTGAGACCCCTATGTTACTCATCCAAATTCCTTTAACAACACTACCTTTAAGAAAAGAGTCCATGAAGTACACGGTTTCTGTCGCAGAGATAGCCCCGTTAAAATAAAACCACTCTTTCTCGAACGAATCTCATCAATCGTATTTTGAAAGTTAAGGTGGGTGTTCAACTTACGTCGCTCATGGATTATTTTTCCGACCACATCGTAATTTCATCCACGTATTATCAAGCCGGTGACAAGATTCTTATAAATACGTTACTAAAATATACCATATTTATACGCACCGAAATTATCAATGTGATTGCTCTTCCCGATAAAGTTCGCAATCGCGCATAAAAAACGCTTCCCAAAGTAGAAGCCCGTTGTCATTCATAAACCGCTAAAACATGCATAGAAACATCAAAGTTTAAGTACTCGTCGGGGCGCTCGTTGGGCAACGATAATGCGAAAAGATGGTCGGGGTGGTGATGGCGTTGGTGCCAGATAGGGGGTTGCCATTGTACTTGCGATTCGCATAAAAACGATGCGCGTTACCGGCGTCGTAAAGCTCGTAAAATGCGAGCGTAAATGTACGTTGATTTATGTGGCAGAAAAGTATCCGATGTCCCGATCCAACGGCACTCGAGATTATTTCCACCGTTTGCCCGTGCGTTCCGTTGCTCGTTTGAATACGCATAATGATGCCGTAAAGAGTATTACGAGTGCAAACACGGTACTCCAGTGACATATTCATGAGGATCAGGTAGAAAGCCGTGTTACCATTTTATTTGCTCCTAGAAAATCCGAATCGATAATCGCCCCGGCCCTTTATTCCCTCCGTAATCATTTACATATTTACCAGTCGCCCTGTTCGACGCTCGTTACAATAAAAGACACCACGAAAGTCATTTTATAATCGTAGCTTGAGATATTATACGACGCGAGTGAGTTCTCGTTGCGCGCTCGAGACGACCGATCGGTCATTATTAAACGATTTCTCTGTTGGGAGAAATAAAAAAAAAAGTATCAAACCGCTGACTCATACTCGTGGATAAAGCTCGCGCTAGTACGTACTCGATACTCAACACTTTCGTCCAAATTCGAGGTAGTAAAGCAATTTTTAATAACTCGCGAGGAAAGCACTATTGTCGCGTATAACTTTCAAATTCTGTTCTCGCGTAGCTCGTCAATATTTATTTTCAATTCCTTCAAATTGATTCTCGAAGGTAGTAAGAATTAAACCTCGTTAAGAACTAGAACTTGACCATTTTTTCCAGGTCCCTTCTTCCCATCGTTGCTCTCTACAAGTACACGCGAGAACTAGATCTTGTATATTTCCAGGAAAGAACAAATGGAGGTTCTCGAGTTGCTCAAACAGCATTAAAAAATGAATTTTTTTAAAAGACTGCAACAGCCTTCGGGAAGGCCGCACCCACATCAGTACTTTGACAATGATTTTCAACTCTCCCGGTATAAACCGGAATTCCTACCCACCGCGAATTCACCCGAGTTACCCTTACGTAAAAAACACGGAACTATTCGATCCCCGCCGGTTACGGTGCCGCGATCACCCCAATCGAATTCGCCTAACGCTATCCAGCGTTATACACTCGAATACCGTCGTTCCTTCGCTCGCGTCTCCCTTTTGTCCCTCGTCTTAGAGGTTACCCTCATGCACCCCCGGTGCAAACACATCCACCCCCTAAGACCACGTCGAATCTCACCAGCAGCTTGCCCAGCCACCGAAACGTGGGTTCGACACGGTGGAGCGAAGATCAGCAGCTGCGTCCCATGCTACGCGGTGCACCATGCTGGTCTTGATGGATGTACGCGAGCGTACGGTACGAGTGTATGCGGGGTGCGTGAAATCCCACACCATCGTCACCCATCGTGCGTTTCACGGAAACCGAATCTTTTTCGACGTCCGTGTACCCGACGACATCGTCCGCGTCTGGAATAGGCGCCAGAAAATCTGTTTACCGTTTTCAGCGAAAGTAGTATAAAATTTATCCAGACCTTGAAGTAATTGGTACAAGGATGAAACTAACGGCATTCATTTTTGAAAAGTATCGTAAATGACATATCAAAAGTTTAAAAAGATTAAGATTGAAATTTGTAGTTTTAAATGAAAAAAGATTTAAAGCGATTGGTTCAGTAGTTCTTTTACAATAGGCTATACTTTGTGAACCGATTTTCAGAAAATGGAAACAGCGTATGATTCCTTAACATTTCCATTACGATTCCTTGGTATCTCTTTCATTACTTACTTCCGGTTACTTTTTGTATCACCCGAAAAGTAATTTTAAAAGGACCAATAATGATACGAGGCATAATTTCCCCAACTGTCAAAGGAAAGTCGCAATTTCAATAATTAACAGTTCCAGTGTAATTTTCGGACATCTTTTTAAAATAAATGGTATTGTTCCACCAACCTCATCTTTTAAAACTTTCCATATGTCATTCGTGATACTTTTCAAAAACGGATGCCGTTGTTTCATCTTTGTACTAATTACTTCACGGTCAAAACACATTTTCAGGCGCCTGGAACGCGTCGAGAGAGGGAGACTCGGCACATCCCTCGCTCATCTTTCCCCACCTTTCTCCCTCATCCCCGCTTTCCTCCCTCCGTCCACTTGTTTTTTGATAAAGAGTCGCTTCGAAGGGTGGCTACGAGTCCCACGGGCGTGTACCGGTCTTCTTGATATTCTTTTTCCCTTTCATCTGGATGGCATCGTCGGAGGGATCCAATCGAGACGAGCGTCGTCGCGTAATAGGGCTTCGGGGGTAATGACGACTGGGTGGTCGGACGAAGACCAAACGACAGAGCGTCAGAACGCGTGGCCAAGGGTTCCCCGCGAAGAACCTTCGGAAATCGATCGATCGGTTTCGGGTAAAATTGCGTTTACGGAAGAGGGGTGGAGGGAAAGCGTGCGGGTAAATCCATAGATAGACGCTCGCCTCGTATGAATTATTAACACGTATTATCGCGCGTATCGAATGGACGGGCGCGGTTGCTCGTAAATGTTTTGGGCTTCAATCGCATTTCCTTCTGAACGCCGAACGCTACGGCGTACGGTCGTATCGGTTCGAGCATCGCGTTGTCATTCGAATTCATGGATAGGAAAAGCCGGAAACCGCGAAGGGAATCTCTCGGTGTACGTACGCATACCAAGGGATAGGGGTTACGTCGAGGAAACGACGTATCGCATCTGTCGCGAACCGATATCTACATACATTACAATTTTATAAAAGTCTTCGATCGCATTTGCATCGTTCGAATCGGGTTCGATTCGGTAGGATACACTTACCATCCAGCCTCGTTCGTCGTTACAGCGAATAGATACCGCTGTCGATTCGGCGGACCCTGGGGAGGAAAGAGGGGTGGCGGCAGAGGGGCAGGGGGAGGGGAGGAGGGAGTTGCACAACGAGCCGTTTAATTATTTTTATGTAAATGCCGTCGACGGCAGTCGGGGATTACTCTTGCAATTTTGTTGGATGAGCGACGAGGCCAATTCGTAGGGAACGGCGGATATGGAGTCTCGCATAATGTTTCGGTAACGCGAGGTCGGGGCGCCATGGGGGCTGACGGGAAAAACCTCGTGGGGCGGTTTTTGCCCCTCGGTTGGGCGCGCGCTGATCGCCGACACGTCGAGAAACAGATGGCAACGCGCTCGCATTCGGGATGAGAAATTTCTCGGTTATATTTCTTTCCTCGTTTGGCGGAGGTTCGTGTGCCGTGCGAGGACAGGGGTTGGGAGGGGACGGCTCGAGGCGTCGAATTCGTGGGGAATGCATCGATGCAATTTTACTTGACACCGAGAATGCGGGCGGGGGAAGTGGAAATTGTAGATCTTTTTTAAACTTTTTGGAACTGGGAAAAATAAGACTTATAATGACGGTGTAGGTATCCGGGTACCTGTCATATTGTCATCCGTATTTTTCTCGTGAATTTCAAGAGACAAGAGTTTGTATATTTTCTGGAAAGAATGGGGTATTCGGGGTGGTCGAATCGGATTAAAAAATTAATATTTTTAAAAACTGATATAGCCTTCGGAAATGCCACGCCGGGATGAGTAATTGTGATTCGACCATTTGATTTAAATTGGTTCAGCCAATCACGAGATATGGGATATTAAAAATGGCAGTCTTGAGCAAGAAATGTCGTCTTCTCCTTTTGTTGTCGTGAGTTTACGGGTTTCATATAATGTAATATACACCATACGTACTAAAAATATAGGAGAAAAATAAATTAACGGATACCTTACCAGTCACGTAAGGGTTAAATCTCCGCACCCATTTATTCTTGCGTGGTCCGTCGTAGAATTTGAAACAACGCATCGCTAGAAGTTTCAATCAGATGCGTACATTCTTTTTTTTATCTACTAGTACGCGGTAAATGTCGAGTCGATAAGACCGAATTATTTAACGAAACGATTTGATAAAGCGAAAGTAGGTAATTTTATTTCCTATCGCTCGCTGTAATCGGATTCTTATATTTCCTCTTTATATCTCGAGATGACGTAGACGCAAAGTATTAACTCTCTAACGCCAAATAATATCGCGAAGGATATTCGCGGATACGCGATTTCCCCCATGGTTTGTTTGTTAAGACTCTTTCGGATGAAATATTCCTTGTTTAACGAAGGATTACGTACGTTCTCACAGTCATGGATTATTCAGTGATCTATGGGAAATCTGATACTAGAGGGAGACTCTCTTAACTGGGGTTCGAGAAAACAGCGGGGCGCGCAGCGTTTATTGCGAGTTTTACTGCCCACGAAATTCGCTTCCCGCTGATTTCCTTCGATGAGTAATACACCGGGGCAAAGCAGTTTTGTTTGCCCCTGCGACACCCGCGTGTTTGCCGCGCAACGGTAAATGTTAGCATTTTCGCTACAAAGCTTGATTGTAATTAACTACCTATTATATAACGGTCCTCAAACAATGGCGTATTTAATCAGGACAAGAAGCCTGTTGCTTGTAACGCGACGGTCGCGTATTGTAATTGCAAATAATTTTATTTTCAATGCAATTTTCCTTGACCGTAGGACCGTTGGGATTTGATCAGCGGTAATAAACTCGATTCGACGCGCTTCGTGCGGGAAACGCGAAGAAGACGTATGAATACTGTTACTAATCAATTTAACACTAATTGCACCGGTCAAAAATTACATGTTCCGAAAGAAATATTTTTTCAGGAGGGATCGTCAATTTATTGTATGATATATTGCACAATATAACTTTTAAATAATAATAAAGTAAACGAATCATTTTTATACCATACATAGCATGAACACGTCATAAACATAACGTAACATATCATAAAGGGCTACTGTTAAAACGAAACGAATGATAAAATAGGCATGGAAAAACCAAGAATCGCACCGTGTTTGGGAAGAACTGACTGAAAATCTTTCCCACCCCGCGATTAAGATCCGACGCCTTTTCCAACCGCCCGTTTCCCCGAAACACGATTACGTATTCATAGTCGCGCGTAAGTTTTTCTCGAAAAAAGTTCCTCACCCACGGCATTACATATTTATAACGCTCGCGTCCTATGATTTAACGTAAGAAACTCGCCGCCTGTGCCGACTTAACGTCCGACGAGCTTTCTACTCGTACGAAACCCTCGCATTTCAAAGACGTTTCCGTTATTCTCGCCTCTCCAAATACAGAGAGAGAGAGAGAGAGAGAGGGCATCACGAAATTTCGTAAATATCCAACGAAAACACGTATTCACGGGAATATTAATTGACACGTGGGAGAGAGGAAATAAGCCGAGTGGGCGTCTGTCGAGATAGCGATGCTTCTTTCGGGGACCCCGGACGCCAACGCGTCGCGACGCGAAGCGACACGACCCGGCGACGCCGGAGTGTTGGGCCCCACGGTGTATGTACATCGGCGATACATAAGGAGCCTCTTTCTTTCTCTCCCATCGGCCTCTCCTCCGTGCCTCTCGCGCAAAGTGCAAGATACCACTGAGCCCTGTGCAAGCTTTCCTATCGGCAGTTGACAGAAGATAAACAGTGTAGGCTGCAGTTACATTCGACGCCGGTCAGTCGCCTTCCTCGCGTTATTTTTCACTGGTTTTATTATCTATTTACACCACGTGCATCGTATCCGATATCGGCTGTATCGCGATCCGGGGATAGATCGACCAAGATTTATCTTTGGGTGACCAGCGACGATAAGTCGCGATCGTAAAGCTTTCTAATTAAAGACGAGGACCGTTTAACGGACGCGTGACCAGACGTTTAACCGGGCGTTAGTCGCGCTATGGTCGTGTCGATACTATGCGCG
Organism: Pemphredon lugubris; assembly: GCA_933228935.1. Classification (NCBI taxonomy): domain Eukaryota; kingdom Metazoa; phylum Arthropoda; class Insecta; order Hymenoptera; family Crabronidae; genus Pemphredon; species Pemphredon lugubris. Next base: position 14,459,768 of record OW121818.1, read on the forward strand.
TATAAAGAATTTTGCGCGGATATATCGTTATAGCTGTTATTTATGTTAAGTACGCGCGTCATAGCATAAAATCAAAAATAAGTTCGGTATAGATATTTCTACCAGCTAAAGATCTCTTCTATGTTGCTTTAACAACGCAAATTATATTTTTTTTTCTTTTTATGGGCACATGTGCGCACTGCCGATTCCGTTAAGCCAGTGGTTCCCAACCTGTTTTATCTCCCGTAGCACTTGAGTAGGCTTTTTCACTGACAAGTACCTCCTTCTCTCCACCCTCCGTCCATTGTACACATACCTCGTATATTCTGTACTATAATTTCAAAATATTGATTCCCTCAATTACCGATATTATTTCGCGTACCCCAGGAGCAGGGGTCGCCAATTAGTTTCTACGGGGGTCCGGATGATCTGAAGGAAAAATGTCGAGAGCCAGAAAAAAGAATCTAAACATTAGTTGTCGTGATTATTACTATTATTATAAACAGCGATAAACAATGAATGCTACTGTAATTACCAAATGCATCCTAAAAATAGATCAAATATCGATTATGCGCAGATTGTTAGCAAATTATTCCGGATACACACAAACAAATCATTTTTTAAAACCAGCATTAAAGTAAAATATTTTTGGCCGTCTATTTATTTCCCCTCCCCGGTCCAGATTTGGACCGCGACGCGGGCCGCCTATTGCCGACCTCTCTGCCCTAGACGTAACGCATGCCACAGGTTGGGAGCCACTGCGTTAAGCCATCGCACGTTTTGGAATTTTCGACAGTTCCCTAAGAATCTTTTGTTTTATATTGCACAATACTTGTCGAGATATTTTATTACTTTGGCCATACGAGCGCAATAAACTGCGTCTCCGCGAAGACCGTGCCGCGAGGACAATTACATTGTCCGGTCGTTTCGGGAAAAGCCAGGTAACGCGTTGGCTGAAGAGGCGCCGCCAGCTACTTCACCGCGAGGTACCCCTCCTCACCTTCTTCTTCCTTCGTTCCTTACTGTCTCTGCTAATTTGCTTCAAAAATTTACTATTTCGCTCAACCGCGCTCTACTTAAACTGCGAGTTGTCCCGCATTAAAGTAAGCCACTAAGCAACCACGCTTCTGTAACACCACCTTGACACCGCGAGTATTGGCTCGTTAAGTACAACGACGTTAATCTATTGTTCTATTTATGCAACTTTCTTCTTCGGACTTACACCAAAGGATCTCCAAACGATTAATATTGCACCACGATATGTTGAGCACGCGGCTCAACAGTTGAAACGACCGCACATTATTTTTCCGCATTTTGTTAATAAATAAATGGAAAATATGGAAGCTACTATTATTATACGAAAAGTTACTACTCGTCTTCTATATTTTATTTGTTTTCCAAATCGCGTTGAAAAATATCTGTTAACGCATTGTTTTGAATAATTCGAATAATTACGCATTACTTTATCGGAATACATGGAAATGTCATAAATTTTCTATCCGAATCCCAAAAGTCGATTTTATATGCCACAGTTGCATAAAATTTATTGTTTGCGCCGAACGATTATTTTTATCCTGGAATGCAATTAGGGATTACGTTTGTCGGATTTAAAAAGATCGAGGTTCCACTATTAGGGTCACGGAGATTATCGAGATATACACCCTTTCTGACGAAACGTTTTCCACGACGGGACGATACGTTACGTCGCGAGGTTTAGCGCGAAAAGTAACCACGGTGTTCCGTGAAACTCGAAACCTATCTTTCCGTCGATGACGTTTTCCCTAATCGTTCGCCCAAAGCGCGAACACGACGGACAGACGTTTCCGTTATTCTCGTCAAACTAGAATTTTCCACACCGCGGTTCCTCTAACCAATTTTAATTAACGCTCGCTAATTCGAAACACGAATAGGTATCCGCTTCTTTACAATTTGCATCGTAGTAATGTTATACGCGAATCAGTGGACGGTCGAATGAATACGCTGGACTGTGTGCAGCTGCGCCGCTTATTCCGAATATCTACAACGATTCGTTTGAAGTTTAAATCGTCCCTGTGAGTATTATCTGCTAATTAAAACCAGGAGAATTTAAATAGCGAACAATGTAGATGGTTGTTCGAATCGCTGAGAGAGGAATTATTGTTCTTTGGTGTCGTGCGCCGTTGTTATTTTAAAAATCCAAAAGATCGTCGGCCACCGTAAAGATATAATTGAATCGCGCGAATTACCAGATCTCATGCCCGAACGATGATCGTTACTTCTGCGTCTCTGATAAACGGGATATTGCGTGCGTTTGCTTCTTCTGGTACAGTAAAAATTCCTGCTAATGATTTACGTGAAATTTTAATCGACGATTTAGACGGAACAAAGAATTAACAAGGGTAGATTAAATCGCATCGCGTTTCTCTGTACTCACGATTCAAGAGACAAAGGCTTGTCTCGGGCGAGTACCGGACCTTGTATCTTTTAATATCCTTCAATCTTTATCTTAAAATATTCTCGGCCAATGCTCGCGCGTTAATTTTACTCTACACGAGTATGTTTGATATTTTCTCTGTTCGTGTTACTACGGGGTGGAAGGTTTTTGATTTGATACTTTTTTTCATAATTTAGAGCCACGAGTAAAAACGTGTATTGAAAAATGTTATCCGGGGAAAAATGGGAAATAATAGAGTAGGATAGTATAACTGACAATATTAAATTTTATGCTGACGTTACTATGTTTGCGCGGTATTTTGTCTACCTCCAAATTCATTACCATAAAATTAATTTTCTTACGATAATTACTCCATGTAGTTTTTCGAAATAATCATAATTTGAAGCAACGTGTAAGAACGTGTACGAACAAAATATTATCCGGGGAAAAGTGGGAAATAATAGAGCAGGGTGGTATAACCGACAATTTGTAATTTTACACTGACGTTGCTATGTTTGCTATTTTGTCGGCCTCCGAACCAATTACCGCAAAATTAATTTACTTATGACAAACACTCCTTGTCGTTTTTCGAAATAATCATAATTTAGAGCAACGTGTAAGAACGTGTACGAACAAAATATTATCCGGGGAAAAATGGAAAATAATAGAACAGGGGGGTATAACCGACAATTTTTAATTTTACGCTGACGTTGCTATGTTTGCGCGGTATTTTGTCGACCTCCGAACCAATTACCGCAAAATTAATTTACTTACGATAGTTCCTTCTTGTCGGTTTTCAAAGTGTAATTTTTTCGGGGTACAATCTTTCGTGCAGAAAGAACCGTGACAGAATCCATTAGCTCGATCCTTGCTAACTCTTGCCGTTAGCTTCCACCTGCACCCTACACCCTTCCCAGTTAGGCCGTGTACACACGTATCACGCAACATCGTGGCATACCGCGTTAAGCCTGGTACATACGCATAACATACGCGCGTATCACGCAACACGATGCACGAATACGCTACTTAGGATTGTATCTTCTCGCATGCGTTATTAACACATTTGCGACGGAGTTGCAATACGGTGTTTGTCACGCGCGTATCTTACACGCGTGTGTACACGGCTTTACGTTGCTTACGCAGGCCTACATGGATAATTTCCGATCGAACGGAACTGTCCGGGGATTATCAAAAGAAAGGTGGGCAATCGAGCACAGAGCCGTGAGGCGAACAAAGATGGCAGGACGTTACGAAGAAAGGATTACAAGCTGCAGCTGCACGCCGATGTTTATGCGGCTGCTGAGTGCAGCGATCCGAGAAACTGAGTTCATCTTGGATGTTCTGAAAACGTAAACCGAGCACCGAACGTGTGCTTCGCGCGAAGTGCTGAATTGTGTTTTGGTGCCCCTTTGCGATTATCCTGTTCAAGAATTCCGAGAAAGCTCGGCTTAAACGCGGTCGTATCTTTCGATGGTTTTTCGAAGGAACTTCGTCGAAGTTACCCCATCAAAGGTTTGTAATCTTCCAAGTTTCCGGATCCGAAGTACCACATCCGTCGACGTGCTTACTTTTATTCGTCCCATCTCGGAGTCGTCTTCTAAATCAGCGGTCACCGACCGGTGGTCCGCGAGAAAATGTTGATGATTCGCAAAACAATTGGAACATTATTTGCTGTTTTATTTGATTAACAATAGAACTACAGGACCAGTAATTTTGACTGGTTTGAAATTTTGATTTAAGGCTACTCAAATTCAGCATTTTTAAGTACACGAACGAGAATTTATTTCTAAGTAGTGAGAATATGTATAATTTTAAGCATATACTTTTGAACTATATAAAAATTGGTAAAATTGGTAAAAAAGATTGTAGAAATAGGTATACATTAATCGTCGATTGTTCTAGTATTAAGCTTCCAGCAGACGTGTGTTGTGTAATTATAATCATTATGTACAAAAGTATTGTATTTATGAAAAAAAGCTGTCGGCTCAATATTTCTGGTTAAGAATCAGAGACTTATAGTATGAAACGCTATGTATAAACTATAAGTGGTCCGTAGAATCTAGAGCTATGGATTTAATGGTCCGTGAGGTCCAAAAAGTTGGCGACCGCTGTTTTAAATCGTAAAACGTCCCATCGATCAACCGTAACGTCAGTCGACAATTTCGAAACTTTGAACTTTGCTACTCCTTTGTCGGTACTAACGTTCTTTATTTGCCCTTAACGAATCTCTCGATCAGCGTAACGACCATTCGCGACTCCTGTCGCGAAATTTCCAACGCGCGATATACTAACGACGGAAGTTTAAACGAAGATTCATCCCTCGGAGTAATCCAATCGCGCAACTTCCGTAGGAAGTTCGCAGTATCCCTTAGCTTTCTATCTTTTGATCCTTGCGCCGCGCCGTGGCGATGGGCGAAACGTAACGTCGAAGTAAAAGTTGAAAACTTTTTGCTTCGGCTCAGCGTTATTGTCCTTTCGTCCCTACCATCCGTGCCGGTGAATTTGTTTAACCCCGACGCGCATCGCTGAGACTCCCCGACGCGATTCGTGAAAGAACAGTGTGCTCCCAATCGAGTTCCATCTCGAGAACTAAATTCAATCGGGGGAACTTGTAAATAAAGCCCGGCGATCGCAACCTCCCATCGTCTAATCCTCCCTAGCCCTTGGCGAGATCTCCGATTGTAGAGACGCAAGGTCGAACTCTCCTCTTGAAACTTGAGTTGGTTCCTCGCTCTCTCTCTTTCCCCTGCTCTCCTCTGCTCTGCTCTCCTCTTCTCTGCTGTCCTCTCCTCTGCTCTCCTCTCTTCGTTCTCTCTCTCTCCTCTTTCTCTCTCTCTCTCTCTCCTCTGCTCTCCTCTCTTCTCCCCTCTTTCCCGCCTCTCTATAAATTTATATCTATATATTTCTCTCTTTCAGCTCTCAAATCGTCGGTAGACGATTTAAAGAGAGGGAGAGAGAGACACGAAAGGTGGGAGGGACCTTCTCCTCGCTCAGACAGCGAAATCGGGACGCGTGAAAGGGCTTCCGGTTGCATTCAGGTATCAGAAAGCAGAAGAAAGAGAGAATTAACGGGTGAATGACGGCGGTCGCGGCAGACGGGTCCCTCGAAGACGCGCGTTTCTCCGACGGTCTACGCGTGTGCGTAACGGCGCGAGAATATGTGCCCTGTGCCAGCTCCACGATTATGAATGCGGATTAACTTCATTCAGGGGACCGACCTATTCATCCTGCCACGAACCCCCGAAACAATGACGGCCGTACATCTTCGTTCTACCTTACCGGTCTCTTTCGAGCCCTTCTGATTTATATCGCGAGGACTCGGCTTTTGAAGTTGCGCGCGGGCGGTCCATAAATTTACGCCGCTTTGATACGGGGACACGTTCGATGTTGCCTCCCTACCCGGCAAATTGGAGTACATTGTTAATTAAGATCGCGTGATGTAACTCGCTGCACGCTTTAGCTTTGTTGCGAGATCGAGACGATCAATTATAATAGTCCGTCCAGGGATCAATTTCTGTGATACTCGTACAGAGTATCGTTGATAGAGAGCTCGGATGAGTTTGCGAAACCATTACTTGCAAAATTCATTTTTTAATGCGATTTTTTCTTACAAACTCGCAAACTCCCGTTCGTTCTTTTCGGAAAACATACAAGGCTTAGTTCTCGCGTATTTGTATTGTTCTTTGTTCAAGATGGGACCTTGTCTCTTGATATTTTCGCAAAGACTCGCGAAGAAATGAATTTAACGAATAGGGCAGGTGGCCTAATTGTGGACCTTCGTCCTTTTTTATTATTCTAGCGCAGTCATTTTTCGCTGAATTTTTGTAAAGAAAATCAGTTTACCTTCTTCGATTAATGCTCTACAAGGCCATAAAGTCGAAATACGTAATTACTACACCAAAAAAATTATGTACATAAATTTAAATAAAGTGACAGGTAAAAATTTCAAAATATGATCCAAATCTCGTCCCCCCATTTATATTTTGATTTCGTGCTATCAAACTGAAAAAAATTATAAGCCCAACTTGGTTATTGTTAATTAAAGAAATCTAAATTTACAAACAATAATCGTACTTAAAGTTTAATGATCAAGTACTCGGTGGCGCACATTTGCTGTGACACCATTCTAAACAGCTAGTACACATCGCCCATTTCTCTGCCTTTTGTCTTGTAAGAAATTGATGAAAAGACGGTAAGGGGAGATATAAAAACCACGTTTAAAAGTTACATCTAAAATGAAACGAAAGAATTTTTTATAAAGAAATATTTACATAAAAACAACAACGTGTTTTAAATTTCGTCCCCTAGCCCAATTTATGAACAATAGTGGAGGACGAATTTAGGAATATTGACGCAACAAGATATCAGCAAGTTGTACGTGATTCATGCTACGGTGAGACACCTCTGGGCCGAAAAATACTTGGGAACGAAATTAGGTACATACATGGACGAAATTTAGGTCACCTACCCTTGTATTTCCCTAACGGAGAGGCGTACAATTCTCGCTCATCTGTATTTACATTTAATTTGACGTAGGGTTATGAAAGAGATTCTAACAGCGTGCAATTATTTACACTTTCTTCTTTACTATCGAGCATTATTGAGCCTCGTGTTTCCGTTACGCGCGACGTTAAATATTGTCCCCGGTGTTTTCGAACGAACGAACGAACGAACCGAGGGAGAGAGTGGATTTATGAATAAAATATTTACCTAGGGTTATTTCTTCGCCGCGGGGAGGCGCGTAATTTTTTATGGGATGTACGAACAAGTTAACCAGCTACCGGATGGATGTGCGTTGACAGTTTTGAGTATGCTCGAACGTGCGTACTCGGGACGAAGAGCAGAGGTGACAGCTCGTATCGTCGAGCTCGTACTGGCTATTTCCACGTGAGAGTATAAAACGAGAAAGAGCGAACGGTGCGTGCGAATTCGCTTCGAGTTCGAATTTTTCTTCTAATAATTCACGATGCGCGTAACGGGAGCGCGCGTAAATACGAATGATTTCATCGGATTCGCGATTCGCCAGCAACGCGTGAAATGAGCTGAACCCTTCATTAGTGTGATGAAAGAAGGCAAACATCTTTAATACACATTTCTAACAAAAGATTATTTTTTTTTTATTTTGGACGTATACATAAATAAATCAAAATGAATCTGAGAAGGATTTCATAGGAATAAAAATTTGATCAAATTCGATCACTGGTAGTCTCACAAAAAATGTTATCACGTACGGTTTAATAATAATAATAATTATTATTAATAATACTATAAACCCCAACACACTGACGAAGGGTTAAAAAAAACTCTTCGAGCTCATCGAAATATATTTTACGAAAATCTTATTCGCGATGACCGACTGACGCGATTTTTTTAGTAAAAATTGCACCGGCTTATTTCACCAATTAATTAATTTCACAGCCCAGATTCTCGACTCCTCTACAGACTCCCCGTGCGCAAATGAGATTCAAAGTTCTCTCGTCTTTTAATTATACATAGCTCTCCTTGAATCTTTAATAAAAAAAAAACTAAATGCCAACGGATAGTTCTACCTTTAATCGCGGAACAAAGTTTCAAACTGAAGTCACTCAGGCAGTGTTTTCCCTTCAACTTCGAGAGAATTCACTTTTCCTAGTTTCTCCGGGTCCCGGCGTAAAGAAATGTAATCAAGAAACGATGACGTCGGTGTACCTTTGATCCCCGATCGTCTTTGATCCGCGCCGCTCCTGCGACGTTCGCGAATCAGTTTCTCGTCGTCCTATTCGTCGTCGTTGGATAAGTGAAGCAACAGGAAAGGAAAAAAGAAGAAAAAAAAACGGAAGCGGAAAACAGAATGATTATTGTCGTTATAACGGTGAGGATAATGACACACCGCGCGTGCACGTAGTTTCAAGGATATCGAGTTTACATTGCGAGCAACGATTTTCATGCGCTCGACGGAGCCACGCTGATCGAAGGTTTATGTAAGTCCGATCTCGCTGGAGGCTACGAGTTACGCGCCCTTCTTTTTTACGGGCAAATAATCGCCGTTCGTGGAATATTGCGATTGCAGTTACGCTCGGAATTTCTTAATGGATCCTGTATGGGGAAAAATCGTGAAGAGGGTCCCGGAGAATGTAATTGAAAAACACTTCGCCTTTCTTCCGGCGATCGGAGGAATTGTCTTAAAGACGGACAGCGCGGACATATTGCTGGTATAATAAAGCGGGTACGATTTAATTGAAAGTAAGTGTTGCAAACGATTCTTAGCGGAAATGCTTTTTGCGCGAGGTTCTTGTTGTTTTTCGAAATTGGAATGCACACATTTATAATTGCGATTGGGCAAACGCGTAAACAGAACTTGCACTTAGTGTAGTGGTTTGTTAATTTACGAGTTTGTAAATAATAACACAGACTTTATCGATCGAGAGAATGTTTCGCGACGCGTGCCAGCAGATGGCGTAACGGTACAGCAATCGTATAGAACCTTTATATTTATTTTGTCTAAATTTATTTAAATAATTAAAACAACAATTTTTCTAGCAATTGTTATACTGGAATGGTAGTAAGTTACTTTATTCTGTGTTTTGAATTTATCGTTTTACGATAATAATTAATTGCTGTGGAAAAAATATTATTCAAATTGAATAAATAATAAGTTTTTATTTTTCGTTGGGTAATCTTGTAGTCGAAGCTATTTATATTTTAATAAAGATTGACAGTACTTTCGTGGGCATTTAAAAAATATTTTCATATATCTACCTTGTCGATTTCAGATAATATAGAATATTTGAAAAATTCTTATCTATTTTGCATCCTACGCTCGTCGGCGAATATAAAATATTTAATATACCGATAACTAATGGAGAATCGAGATAACGTGCGATCAAATTTTTTAAAACAAATTACCGACTCGTTTCGAGCCCATTGATCAGGTAGCGCGCTCTGCGTTTCTATTCGAGGACCAAGGTTTCTTACCGTATCGCCTACGTCGATAAAAAAAGAATAACGGTGTAGAAAAAAAATTGTTTAATAATTAACAAAATTACGCTCTTTGTTTCAATACACGCGACTTGCAAAGCTTGACATCAATCATAAATTATACGAAAAACAAATAACATCAATATCAACGTGAAAGCGCAAAAATCATTATTTTATTTTAACGTCGACGCTGTGATTCCGTTTTTGAACAGGACTCAAAAATCCATTTTTCGGTTCATGGGAATTCCATAAAAATGTTTTCACTCGCATCACGCGACGTGGGTTTTACTATCTGATAACCGAAAAACAAAAAGGATAGTTTCATCCGGTACATTGTTACCTCAAGATAATCAAACGTCGATAATTATTATTTCTAAATTTCACTACCCTAGATAACAATTTCGAAATTTTCGAGAAATTTCGCAGACTGAATTAAAAAAAAAATTTTGTTTAACCCCTCATTATCTTCCGCTCTGTTGATATAACGCAGCTGGATTCCTATTACAATCCCGGCTAATTGTAAATTATAGTGCTGTTTTACCTTATTTAAATTACACTCCCTTTTATGTGCGGAAACTGAAAAGAAAGAAAATTTCTTTGTTCGAATAACTAAAAAACAGAAAAGAATGTTCTGCACGTATTCTCTGATTTCTGTAACATCGAGAGTGCACTCGGTGGTGATCGATTATCGTTTCCGAGAAACTTAATTACTTCATTAATATTCATATATTCCTACAAACGTCTAAGAAAACGCAAATGGAAATGAATCCTTATCGCGAATACAGTTTCGAGTTTACATTTTCTAGTCACGGTTCGGAGAGGAAGAAATAAAAATCACAACGGCATCAATTTTATTTTGCCCTGATACAAATATGTAGTATAACACCGCAATAATTCAGAACGCATTTTTTTCGCAATTATGACACCCCGTGCGAGCAGTATTTAAAATTTGCAATGTCACCGAGCGAAACGTAGCAATTTTATTTCACGCTCTTAATCGTAACGTTCAATTTGCTTATAAACGAGAATCACCACGGCGAACGAGTGTTCATCTAGAGCGGAATATTTGACAAAACTCGGTCGCTCGATGTGCATTAATTTTTCTACATACATACATACCTACCGCTCTTTGTCACGAGCAACTCCACCGGCGTTTATTTGATTCATTATCCTTTTGTTACATTTTATTTTTGCACCTCGTGAAAATTCGTTGTCGCGTTACATCGTACGAACGTCATTAGAATATTTTCACATAACGCGTTAATTTTCCCGCCAAAAGTTTGTAGAATTTTTACAAATTCTCGCAACGCGAGAAGCTTTCGTTTTGTTTAACATCGAGCTGCTTTAAACTTTATTTACACGTACACGCACGACAACGCGCAGGCTTCTCGGGTTCCTCCACCGTTCCTGGCGGACCATCTGCAGTTTCGATTTAACGACAATCGATCTGTTTACTTCCGTGCCGTATCCGGACGTACGATAAATACGAGTAAACGCATCATTTACCATTCGAGGCTCAACGAATCGAAAGGAGGGGCTGGATTATTCGACGCCTACGATTCATGGTCCGTTGGAAGCTGCCGGGAAGATAATTTTGCAACGGCACGTACTTTCGCGGACGAGGGCGCAGTACCGTTGAACCAATTTCAACGGGTTTCCTCCCTTTAATAGCGTTTCTAGAAAAATAGAGCGCTCGTACAAACGAAGAATCCGGCGCCGATATTACGTTCTTAATCTGCTAATATCTGTACTTCCTAGTTGAGCAGAGATGCGCTTCCGAAGTACGAGGATACACTCGACGGGCGAGCAATCAAAAGTTTTTCAAGCACGAACATTAAATTGCTCCGTACGGTCTTTAACACTGTCGAGCCGTCGTTATCCGTTGATGCGCGGAGTAGGTTCTAAAAGCGTCGTTAGCATAATTCGGCCCATCGTTCTGTAGCAACAGATTTTTGAAGTTGTGTAATGCACAACGAGTGATTGTGCACAATAAACTGGGCTTTGGAGTTTTTAACAAACCGAAATTCAAAATTTTTGTTTCACTGTGGAATATTCGAGACTTGAATAGTGTGATTTTAGATCGAAGACTTTGTTGATTTTCATGGTTTGGAATTTGAGGATGTTCTGATTTGAGATGTTAAAAGTATTTTGGCGAAGTAGAGGATCGGTAGGTTTCAAACGGGAACTAACAGACCACTCATTTTTACCGGTTTGAAATTATTGTTTAGGGCTACTCAAATTTACCATTTTTAAGTATACGGACGAAAATTTATTTTTTAAATAGTGTGAATATGTATAATTTTAAGCATATACCTTTGAACTATATAAAAATTAGTAAAATTGGTAAACAAAATGGTAGAAATAGGTATTCATTGATCGTCGGTAGTTCTAGTGTTAAGGAAAACTATTATCTGTCGGAAGAGGACGGGAGAGGGATGATGAGTAAGATGTTTTTAGGGGAAAGTAAAAGACGAGAACTAGGAATTTGGATGTTAGACTCGGCGATAAGGAGACGTATGCAAGGGAGTAGTGATCCATGGTCCAGGGCGATGTACCAAATATGTACTATACTAACTCATAAGTTAATGTATCGAGTGAGTAACTATTCTAACTTATAAGTTACTTACTAGTTAGTTGGTCACTAGTTAGTTACTATAAATAAGTTAGTGATACTATACTAACTTATGACTACTACACTATACTAGCAAGGAGACCTTATCAGATATATGTCGAGTTTTTTAATGAGTTTTAGAGGGGTTGCAGGGTTCGCACCCTTAAATACGAGCCCAAACGGTTTTTGACCAATACGCAACCGTTTCCAAGATATTTAATTTTGGAATTTCAATTTTTGCCACGACGCGATAGCCCGAGTTCGAATTGAAAATCGAAAAAAAAAAGAATTTTTTGCTGTCGTGGCAAAAATTGAAATTTCAAAATTACATATCTCGGAAACGGTTGCGTATTGGTCAAAAACCTTTTGGGGTCGTTTTTAGTGGTGCCAACCCTGCAACCCCTCCAAAGCTCATAAAAAAACTCGATATACATCTGATAAGGACTCCTTGTAAGTTAGTTAATGTATTAACTTACAAGTTATAATAATTAGTTATTATACTAGTATAGTTAACTAACTTACGATTAGTAAAAGAAGGGCGGTCGGTACATTACAATTAAAAGAACACTTGTACCGCGCAAACGTCGTTTACCGGTAAACCGTGTTAACTTACACCGAGATCCGATAACCGATACGTTAATAGAAACACCTACGATCGTTTTTCGCTCGGTGACTCACTTGCCGCGCGTGATTCGTATACGCACAAAAATTAAACATTCCTAGCAGCGGGGTGTTCGAGTTTGACTGGCAACACTGTAATCAAGGAAACTATGGTATTCTCACGGACGAACGTATTTTTTACAACGCGCTTTTTCCCTCGTGTATACATAAATTTAAAGCTTTCGCTGTACCGAGCGTGAATTTTGAAACACCTCGCTGGACGCGATTTCATTTTTAATTACAGAGAAATGTCTGACGCGATCGTTTAACTGTACTAAATCTGGCGCACTTTGTGCACTTCTTGACTGCTATAATTCTGTACATTTATAGACACAATAGATTTATAATTCTATAAATCTATAAATCAATTATTCTGTCTATAGTATCTATGGACGTATAGAACCATAGAGGGACAAATTTCAGTGAATTTATAGGCAATAATTTATCATACGATAAATTTCTGTAAATTTATAGACAATAATTTATCGCACGATAAAATGCCGTAAATTTGTAGACATTATATAATTCTATTATCTATGTATAAATTAATTATTCAATCCATACTATCTATAGATCTATAGAACCACAGATTTATTAACTTCTAGATCCAACATCGAAAATTTCCAACCAAACCCAGACATACGTGCTATCGTAAACCTAGGATCGTGATTTGATTTCTTAATCAAACGTGTTAGCGGGAACAAACCCCTGACGCTGCACGCGTGAACAAAAAAAAAAAAAATGAGAGAAGAAAAGAAGAGTGCTAAAACCCACCGATTCGATAATCAAGCCCGACCCGATGTCTCGCTTCGAGCCAATAGAAATCGGCCGCCGCCTTTTCCATTTTTGCGCTCACAGGCAATTCGAGGGGGTTCGGGTTTTCTCGATCAATTCGTTAGATGCAATCTCTCCCCGGTCAACCGTGCCCGGTCCCTATTAAGGTCAGAAATGGGCCATTCTTCTCCGGCGTCGCTTATGTTAGGACGATGCCGGCTGACGTTCGATCGCGCATAAACACAACGCTTTAAGGACAATTTTCCCGGTAAATGACTCCCCGGCGGTCGTACGATTGAAAACCAGATTCTACGTGACGGGAATCCCCGCCGAGATTATTCCTATTAAGAGACGATCCGTATGCCCGGCACAGATCGCGCTTTACGTGCTGCTAAGGGTCGGACCCGCTCGTAAAGACGTTGCGTTGCCGCGTCGCGTTCTTCTCAATAAAGAGGAGTCGACGAAAGAAGGGGGATGATACACGGAAACGTAATGGCGTAATCGGGGGGATTGCGGGAGGAGGCGTCGGGAATCGCGTCGGTGGATGGAAGGAACCGATCGAATGTCAGCGCACCCTTATTACCCGCGTCGGTGCGCGGAGCGTGGGAGAGTCGTTTATTTGATCGTGAAAGATTTTGTGGAACTCGATATAGGCTGGTTTTTATATCTTCGTTAGAACGTTTCAATAGCGTATGATGGCGCGTCAGGAATAACCGGGCGTTTATGGGGAACGTGGAATAATGAAGTGTCGATGCTATAATCGTAACGCCGAAGATACGCGTAATATAAAATAACGATGTCACGACACGTCGGCGTAATATCGACGATATTCTCTGTTATATCTTGGAGCATTTGCAATTTTTTTTTTTTTTTTTAGGGATTCTAGGATGGGACGGGGGATGGAGGGAGGTAAGGGGTGAATCAAATTTTCCATTCGCCGGGAAGCGACGTCGATCCTCGGACGGTTGAAATTGTAACGCGAAACTGGAATATAAAGTTGGGTGTGGAGCGATAAAACTTGGAGAATGCATAAAAGAATCTGGAAGGAGGTAGAAATTCGTACTTTTAATTCTATCGTTCATTAACGTTGCTTGGAAATTCATCGGGAGTCCGGGTCGTTATTAAAATTGTGTTTGTACCGACACTGAAACGAAGGGTGGAACGACTATTGATATTAACACTGGATCTACCAAGAGGGACAAAATTATTGCTTGACATTTTTTATCCTTTAAGCGGGGACGCTATATTTCATAATAAGAGCAGGCGCGCGTTGTATTATTTACAACATTTATTAAGAACATTGAAAAAATATGTCTCAGCCATTTTATACTAAATTTTGATTAGATTTAAACGCATTTATTATTTGTTTTAACTTTATTAAGTATAATATAATAGTAAATATAATACTTTGTTAATTGACATTACAAATATATATATTTTTGTTAATCTCAAATATAGATAACAACATCCTCGAAGAATACCCGCAACTGTCAATAAAATGAAAATAAAACATCGGTGGAAAAATTACAAAAGTATTGTACAAGTTACAATAGCGAGCCCCCTGAAAGGTTACGATCATTACTCATTCTCATTATATTTTGTTTCCGAAAATTGGGTACGACTTTTAAAAAAATATATAAATAATTAATTCTGTAAAGCACTCCTTTTTTTCATTGACCTTTTGCTGTAAAATTGTATACATGCATATACCGAGATGTTCGTCGGTAGTTCTAGTATTAATTATCTACTTAATCTACGAATACTTTTCAATCTTTCCCTCACGCGCACCCCCATTGACGATATATTCTTGGAATACATTACACCTCGCCCAACGAAGTCTCTCAAATCCCGATAAGATAATAATATTTAATTCTCCAAAACCTATCATAAACCTACTAAAGAAAAAAGAACAAATCTACGAGATAAACGACGTTAAACGCGATAAGCTAAATCTGCCTCGACGCGCATCGAAGCGGTGAAACCTGTCGAATCTCGCTCGAAAGTAATTTTCCCTAACCCCACGTCGCGAGACATTTTCCATTGACGAGGAACCTACGGAAACTATTTCCGCGGCTCGTAACGGCCGATTCCGCGAAGCCAACGCGACGCGTAAGGGTAATCTAATTTTGGCGAAGGCAGTTACCTTCGATCTCTCCGATCCATTCCCCGACGCACCATGTTTGATAGGAGGCCGCGTCTACGTGGGTGTATTGGTCGGTCGTGTTATTCGTTTATTATGCTAACGCGCTTGCCTGGCTTATATTGTGGCCGCACGGCGTGTAAATGCGCGGCTGGCACTGCTCTTGAAACTGCGGCCGATACATCCTCCCCGGATCGCTCTTAATTTCCATTTTCTTTGCGTGAACGCGAGTTCGCGGTGCCTCGTCCTCTCGCGTCGTCTTCTCCCTCTCTCTCCCCCTCTCAATCAATCTCTCTTTCTCTCGCTCTCTCTCTCTCTCTCTCTCTCTCTCTCTCTCGCTTGTCCGATAAATTCTTTCGTTCGGTTGTACATCGACGCGAGATGCGTCTCGTTGTCGTTTATCGGGAACTCGGTGGAGCAGCGTCGCGGAAGGACTACTCGTCGAGAAAGTTGAAATTATACTTTTCGGATTATATCTCCCGAGTCACTTAACGATTCCGGAACATTTACCTCGAAGATCGTTTAGTTCGAACGATCGAATCCGCCGAGATAAAAACTTTCCAGCGGCAGTTCTCGTTTTTATTTCCTTCTTCGTGTGCAATTAATGGAAAAGGTTGGACGATAGTTCGGACGATTTGATCGGTGAAAAGTTGTAGTGAAAAATTCACCCTTTTTTTTATCGGATCTTTAACTCTCCGCGATCATTTCGCGCATGTCGGACGTTTCGAAGGTGATTATATTTGTTCGCGAAACGAACGGCACAGGGAAGCCTCTTTTTGCGATCGCCAGAGCGTTGACAACGGAGATCAGTGCGGGCAAACTATTTCTATTTCTTGCCGTCGAGGCTTCTCGTTGACGTGTTTTTTTCCCCCGTCTCCGTTAATTAAACGGGACCCCATCCTCGTTTTTGTAAATACGCGACGTTTAATTTCACGCTAACCGTGCCCATAAATTTCAGGGTGAAATTCTCCGTGTTTTTCCTCGAAACTCGCGAGAGGCCTGTAACGAGGATTAAAGGTACGCCTTTACCACGGAAGAAAGGGAAGGAAATGCAGTTCTTTCTTATCACCCGTTACCGTTTCCGCGCAGTGGTGTTTGCTAAAATGTGATTAAAAACTTCGTCGTCGCTTCGACGTTTCTTTGCCGCTCGATAATGTATTTTCATTTGAACTGAAAACTATTATCGAGAAAGTGTCGCGCCGTTCCACGATCTGAGAAGAATAAAAGTATTCGCTGATACGAAGCATTTCCATAAGAAAAAGAAACGTTTGGAATTGCAGTGCAAAGTGCTTATGTGAATGTTTGTGTTACCGTCAAGGCCATGGCGCTAAGATCAGAAACTTCTTCCAGGGATACCCTTAACGCTTTAACACCAACGGTTAGTGTAAACCTTCGAGTTGTAATACAAATTTTAACTCCCCGATTAGGGTGGTCCTTATACGAGGTTAAAATTTTAATTCGAGGAAATATTGACAGGTGTCTCCTACTTACATTGGTATCATTTATTGTAAAAACACTCCACAACCGTTTTTGTTAATTTTCAATAATGTGGGTATGCTCGACTAGCAAAACTATATAGATGTAAATAATAACTGAAACAATTGCAGTTTAGATATTCATTAATTGATTTAAAATTTAATCAAATATGTTTTGTTTAAAAATGTACAATTCACATTGCACCTATCTCTTGCAATTGTTATTATTTGTAGTGGTTAGTGATTACTGATTAGGGTCTAATTAATTGTAGTTATTTTTGTCTTTTTATAATCGTGTATATGATGTGAAAACAGAATAATTGAAAAATAAAATTCGATGTGGCGCCAAATTTAATTGAGGATACCTTACATATTAATTTATTCCAGCAATATTTTGTGGGGATTCGTTTCAACCGGTTTGGAACCCTTTTAGAAGGCGCCCGTTTCATATTTCGAAAATTTGTGAAATAACGACCACCCTACCCCGGATGCAATATTCGTGCTATTAAATAGTGATTCTTATTTAAACTATGATAGAACGTTCGCCATCCTAATTAATCGGAGAATAATTTCCTCTGGATATCAACTTTAAAAGAAACTCATTGAAGATTATAATATTTTTTCTCGACCTTCGTTTAATACTAGAATTACCGACGATCAATGTATGTAATGCTACAATTTTTTTACCAGATTTACCAACTTTCATGTAGTTAAAAAGTATGTGCTTAAAATTATACATATGCACACTACATAAAAAATACATTTTCCTCGACATACTTACAAATGGTAAATTTGAGTAGCCTTAAACAAAAATGTCAAACCTGTCAAAAAGACTAGTCTGGTAGTTCTAGTGTTAAACCTAGTAATTTTTCCTAAAAACCTGTTCATTGACCGCACGGCAACACCGACAAGGTTTAAGAACCCAACAGGTTACGAATCGAGCCACCTAGAAATAGAAACCTACTTCGAATCCGAAGAATCAATCGCGCGGTGCAACGTGCTTGGAATTCGGCTCGATTCAACTTCGAAGATAATCGTCCACCCGCTCTCCGATTGTTCCTAACTAGAATTTAGGGCAGTTCGATTTGACTTTCGTTTCGGCCGTTTGGCCACACGTGTTCCGCTAAACTTTCCCAACGAGATTCTCTTAAAGCCTTTTATAAACTTGCCGAATAACAGCCTGCCCCGCTCCGACGCAGCGTTCTCGAAACTGCGAATTTCGTTCTTTTAAAATCCCATTCGCGTCGGATTCGCTCTTTCGCTGGCGCCGCGCTATCGGGAGGATTTTCGTTGGAAAATTCCTTTTGAGTTTACGATACGCCCGACGGAAATTCCGTCAGTGTGTCGTACGTCGTTTAAATTAATGCGACCCGCAACGCGCGGAAAATATCGAACGGAAACTCTCCGATAGCTCGGCGCCAGCTTTTAGCGAGATTCGAGAATTTTCTAGCCATGCTCGAGATACTCGTGGAGCGTAAAAAGAAAACGGTATAGTAAACCACCCTTCGAGTTACGAACTTGCGCGGAAAGCGTAAGGTGGCACGAGTACCACGTTGTTACTCATATTTTCAGAAACTTCCGTTCTTTCGCGGCTTCCGGATTACGCGTGCAAGGGGTGGGGGATAGAAAAAAAAGTCGAAGCTCGCGGTCGATTCTCGAACTGACCGCGATGGTATTCCGCGCACGGTGCCGGAAATATTTGCGTATTTGCGACGAGCACGCTTCGAGCGCGTGGCCTTTGTTTACACGACTTACGTGTAAAATAGATCACGGATATCCCATTTTCGCCAAGGTATCCACATCCGCCGGAAATTCAATTTGAATATGATAATAATACGGAAACTACGGGACGTGCATGGATACGGATACGCTCGCGGAGTCGCGTGTTCCGATTGTACGTGTACACACGGGCATACGACAGAAACGTGAAATGCAAACTAGCCTTGTGACAGGTTAAATTGAATCGCCAATGCAGGCGTGGAAATGGCGCTGTCGTTTGGCCGCGATCCCTGGATCCAAAATTTAATGCCACCTGAACGAGTATCTCGAGAGCGACCTTTTTTATTCGCGTTCGAAATTCCATCCTTGGGGTTTTTGTAAACGGAGAAGAGCGACGTGAAGAGTAAACGAATTTTTATAACAGATAGATGTCGATGTAAACGTCAACGATCGAATGATTACAGTTTACCCTTGCGTGAGTGGAAAGGTACCTGGTTACCTTTTTAATTTTCAAACTTATTTTTCTCCCGAATTTTTAGTAAATTCAGAAGAAACATAATTTTCTCCTCAATTTTCTCCTAAATGTTCTCCTCAATTTTCTCCTAAATTCTCCTAAATTTTTAGTAAATGTAGGAGGAACGTTCGAAAATAAATTATAGAACTATGAAGGTACGCAGGTACCTTGTCAGTCACATAAGGGTTTCTCGAGTATCGAAATTTACGAAGTTGCAAATTATCTTAATGTTTGTTAGAAACGTTGGTCGGTGAAACAGTTATAATTTATGTTTTCAAACCAAGCGAAGCTGGTAGCGAGTGAAATGGAATTATCGAACGCATGGTTCTCAACTTCTTATCTTCGCGAACCCATACATTTACCATGTTTCACGACGTAGAACACGAAACCATAAATCACTTTCCGCAGAAGGAAGGCATTGAAGCGAAACCCGTACGCTTTTCGAAATAAATCTACTTCCTGGTAATCACTGATTCAAAAGTTATGGAACTCGAACTATACTCGCGACACGTGTGTAGAGACTGAAATCACGTGAATGTTCTTAATTCATTCGAGACTGATTATGCACTGTGCGGGTAATGCATTTCCTAGCTAAAAAGATCAATTGGACACCGTGCGTGTCATAGTGAACAATTAAAAAATTCACGCTCCTTGGGATCGTTTTCAAAATTTTTCTTCGTCTCGAATAAATTAAAATAAAATTTCTCGCTCCTGGTGATCGTCTTAAAAATTTGTTTTACCTAGAATGGGTTAAAATAAAGATTTTCAGTCCCGGATCATTCTCAAAAATTGTCTGCCTCCCAAATAGATTAAATTCTCATGTTTTCTGGTTTTCTTTAAATTACATTCGTATTCACTGCGTATGCAGCTGCTACCTTGGCATAAAAAAAGGAACGTGATGGAAAGTTCGAATATTGAAATCAAACGAGAAATAAATTTGCTGCCGTTAGACGGGCGTTGATCGGAAATCAGTTGAAAAGGGACTGCCTTTACGTAAGCGGGACACTGAATGGACATTCGCTATTATGTTGTCAGGAAGATCGACGTCGTACGGGAAGATACGTCGCCGGTGGTGCAGCCCTCGCAATCATGTTACTGGCTGTGCATCATGTCCTTCTACGGGGCACATCCACCATAGCCGGTGTCTGTGTACCAGCTATAATAATGGTGTCCTACATCACCTGGATTTTGTATTCAGCCCACAGAGACAGGCGAAAGGTAACGAGTTTTAAATCGCACGGATACATAGAAAACGGAAAATTGTTTACTGTGTTAACGAGTATCGGAACATTTCCTTTGCCGATTGGATGGTAGATTTTATCTTCTTAATCTTACGCTCTTAATCCTTTAGTTTTTTGCGTTTTTACTTTGTTGGGTTTTACTACACTCCAGCATTTTAACTAACGTGAAATCTAAGACACTGACCTTTATTAAAATTTAATTTTTTAACAAATTGTTTACATAGGGATAATATTATTAAAAAAAACATTTTTCCTGATAAAAAAATTCCTAAAAATGTTAAATCCCAGAACATTCTCGAGCGCGTAATTTCATCTTCACCGAAGGCCGCGAGTTAATTTTTAAACTTCGAATCCGATATACCTTCAAGTTTTTTAACACAATTTCCGCCGTGGCTAGAGCGCGTTGCAATTATCGTCCGGTATAAAAAGATTTTTAAAATATCCTTGAAACCGTGCTCGAACGCGATGATTTAAGTGAAAGAAGGTAGTTAAATTTCTGTGTTTAGCGTCGTGGAAGTAAAAGGTCTCCGGCGTCAGAGAGGAAGAGAGAGAGAGTAAGGGAGAAAGAGAGATAAAAAAAAAGAAGAACCGAGGATCTTCGTACCTATTCTGCCTCGGCATAAAACTTTTATACTTTCTCACAAAGGAGGAGCGCGTAGCCAGGGACGAGCGAATTCCGAAGATGATTTTTACCGGGACTTAAACGCCACCGCGAGCGACCGAGAACTAGAAGATTCCCGTTTTCAAAATTAACGACGAGTAGCGAGATCCTTTGTCGCGTTATCGACGTCCCATTCGCCATGGCACGCCGCGCGGATAGTACCCGCGAGTTCAACTTAAATGGAGATGGACGTGCGCTTTGTCAGAGGTGCAACGTTTTTCGCGAAACGTCCGACGAAACGCGAGAATAAAACGCGAACGGAGTTTTCGGCAAAAAAAAAGAGGCGACGCGCGAACGCGAAAGCACCGGGCAAACTGGAATTTGCACGCCCGTCCGCGCGATGTATTCGAATTAACCAACTTTTTCACCGGGGTACTTTTAATCCTGTAATAAGTCATGCGAGCACGGGACACGCGTGTTCGATGGCGCAGGGAGTAATTAAATTGGCCCCGAAAACCAGGCACGAGAGCGGGGGGCCCGTTTTAAACAACGAATTATACACCGAATATCGTTTGGCAGTTTCCACAGTTTCCAAACGAACTGCAGCCCAGGCGCATCGGCGCATGCAAATCTGCACGCGTAGCATGCAAATTCTCATGTAATCGCACGCGTTCTTCTAATCCCGTCGGGACTGGATTAATTGCCGTGACACTTAACGAGCACGAATTTACCATGCTTCGCATCATCGCGAACATTCGTATATTAGATATCTGGATTTCTTTCGCTCCCCCCCCCTTTCCCCCCTCCCCCCGATCTCGCTCGCTCGTTATTTTACTTTGTCGTGACGCAAGTATTTTTTTTTTGTTTACCCGACCCCACGCACGACGATCGAGTATTGCAGACCACCTCGTATAATAGAGGTTTTTTTTTTTTTGACGGGATCTTGTTTCGAGCGCGGTACAGTTTATTCGGTATGAATATCGCGTTGTTTGCGAGCGAGCGCGAATGGAAAACTCCTGCCATTGTTTCTTCGTTCCCTCGTTCGTTTCTATGTAATTTCTCGTAATTCCCGGCCAATAGGGTCAAATCGTACATTTGACACGCGATACGCGCTTGACGGGGCAAACAATTAAGTTCAATCGGGAGTAGAGTGAAATCAAACGAATCGATTACCGTACACGGAGGGGTTTGATTCACGGCTCCGCGGCTTGCGAATCAACGGCAACGCACTCGCCAATTCTGTTGGGCACTCTGAATGCGCGACGCGCGTGGCAATCTACGCTCTAACTATTTCGACGTTAGCGGTGGGCGCGTGTTCTTGCCTTTATTTTTTTTTTTGTTTCTCGAATTCCGCGTTCGGTTTCGGAGGGCGTTGCGAGCGCAATGCGGAGAACAATGATTTCCGCGGGTGAGTCGAAACGAAATTACGCGAATTGTTTTTACGGAAAACCGAAATGGACTGGTGCATGTACATACGATGCAACGCGTGTATATATGTATGTATACACGGACGAGCGGTATCTGAACGCGCTCAGGCAGATTTTTCGTGTAATTTTTTACAAAAAATATTTCGAGCATTCGCGGTTAAACGTTGCGTGCCTTGCGGATTCTATTTGCAACGCGTGTGCACTTGATCGGAAGAAGAATTAGGATTGCGGCCGGAGGAATGCAATAAACAAGATGAAAACACGAGCGTCGAGAAAAAGTGATGTTGGGTATTTCGTGAAAAGTCCACACCGTGGTAATTGTAAAGAGACTGCGTAACGCCGAGGCGGGTGGTCACGTCGGGATAACGAAAAAAAAAAGAAAGGAAAAGCAAATGTTAAAATAAACAGTCAACGCAGGCAGGGCAGCGGAAAGTCTATGCTAAGTAGAGCAAGGTTACTAGATAACATAAAACGAGGCTATCCGCTCCCAGGCGGGATCAGTGATTTATATGAACGGAAAGTGGAGTTACCTTCATGAATCTTGCTATCGTATATACCGCATTCTGAATAATACTAAGAAAAAAAAGTGTCATTTCCATACAATGGACATAAATTCAACGAGGAGTAAAATTACGTGGATCTACCTCGTCGTTTCATGACTTTGTATTAGGACGATGCATCATTTCTTTCGTATTTCCTTTTCTCTTTTTTAATTTAGACCCACGGTCTCCGTTTTCATTCGAAACGACGCACGGAGAGTTTCATTTCGCGATGTTGTGATTTAGAGTTTATAACAATTGGGTTTATGTTATTTAAATGGGAATAGAACGAGTAAAATACATATCTATCGTTGCAACCTCTATGATAATAATGGATGCTGGGTAGGGAGTTTTAGCGTGTACGGAGTATTCCACGTGCCTCGCTCCATCACTCGTTCCGTTCAATGAAGCAATTTCGTTGGGGGGAAAAAAATAAGAGGCTACGAGGATCTTTGAACACGGCTCGAAGTATTATTATCTTACGGTATGGAAAGTCGACTCGTATATTTTATTATATGTCATTTTTCAAACATTATGACCCGACGTCAAAGATATAGAAATAAAAGTCGTGGAACAATCTTTACCGTGAGGTGGAAAAAAATATTTGAAAAGTTTGAAACAACGTTTTTTGTAACGGCAAAGGAATAAGAGATTCTAGGCGCTCGAAGTGTATCGTGCCGCGTTTTGCACGTTGAATTTTGTCTTAATAATGGCAAACTTTTCGATTACAAGGGTATTATGAAATATACATTACTGGGGAATATGATAAACGCCACAATGCTGACTAATCGATGTTTTATTAAATAACTTAATTCTTTTTCGCAAGATGACGTATACGTCTTGTTATACAATATCTGCTTATTAACCGTAGTGACATTTTTGATAACGATTATCAGCTCTAACTTGAAATCTGAAAGTAAAAAGAGGCATAATCAAATTTATGCAACAACTGAATTTATTATTAATCTGTATTTATAGATTAATATTAGTTGATTTTACGTTACATACATTTGTTTTACGTCCAAGAAAAAAATTTGACCCGTAGAGGGTTAAGATCATTTCCGAAGTGTCACCGGCGATAAAATGAGTTTCGTCCTTTGTCGGAGGAACGGGAAACAAACGACTACATCCTTCGTTAATATGAATATGAAAAATATATATATCAAAACCACGTTCGACGGCATGGCAGTTTCGGAACAATTTCGTTGGGCCGTTTGTCCTTTATCGTATCAACGTAGAGCGAAGTGTTCAGAGGCATTTCAACGCCTTTACCTCTTTGTCGAACGTACCTCTGTGCGGCGCTGCAATGCGTGTACACTCACTTTCGCAATAAGAGCATAAGGGTTTTCCACGCGGTGCAGGGCTTTTGTATACGTAAAGGGTGTCCTGGAATTAAACGGCAGGACTTCGAAACTGCGCAGGGGAACTCGGAATAATAAAGAGTTCTATAAACGTACACCCGGGTACTTATCGTTACTTTTACTTGCAAATTTATGTAGAAACTTTCTCGTCGATGCTGTATTATTTTTGTGCCTTTATTAAAAGAATACGGAGCGAATCCCGATGGCTGAGTGATATTCATGATTTTGCAAAACTTCGAACCATTAAACTATCAGCAAGAATTTTTCCGACACGTTGTTATTTATTGCGGGGGTATCGTTATAAAAAAAGATTTACGAAATGGATACTAATTTGAAGTACTTGTCGTACCAATCTCTCTCCCCACAACTCCGAAGCAAAGCGTTTCTGAACACGTTTCAACCGAAACTTTTCTTTAAACGTACACCCGAACCCTTATCACTACTTTTACTTACAAATTTATGTAGAAACTTTCGCGTCGATAGCATATCATTTTCGTAACGTTGTTAAAAGAATATAGAACGAATCACGAGACTAACATAAGTGATATTCCTGATTTTATAAAAATTCGAACCATTAAGGTATCAGGAAGAACCTTTCCGATACCTCGTTATTTATTGGAAGGGTATCGTTATAAAAAAAAAGATTAGTAAAATGACTACTGATTTGAAGTATTTGTTATACCAATCTTCTCCCCGTAACTCGGAAGCAAAGCGTTTCTGGTCACGTTTCAACCAACACTTTTCTTTAAACGTCGTACACCCAAACATTAACACTACTTTTACTTGCAAATTTATGTAGAAACTTTCTCGTCGATAGTATATCATTTTCGTAACGTTGTTAACAGAATATAGGACGAACCACTACAAGACTAACAATAAGTAATATTCTTAATTTTACAAAACTTCGAAACATTAAACTATCAGCAAGAATTTTTCCGATACGTAGTCATTTATTTGAGGAGTGTCGTTGTAAAAATAAGATCGTTAAAATGATTACTAATTTGAAGTATTTGGTCTACCAATCTTCTCCCCATAACTGGGAACCAAAGGCGTTTCCGGCCACGTTTCAACCGAAACTTTTGATCTTATTTCGATATTGGATTGGATAAACCCCCTAATTCTGCCATCCGATCCAGAGTCACCCTATGCATCCGTAACCGCCTCTATAAATCCGCGCACAAACTCGGCACAAACTTTCTGAATTCCGACTGGTCACCTATTTGTATAATTCGTCACGTTTCAGGCGCTGCGGCTCGCCACGGCGATGCAGCTGACGGAAGTCATTAGCGTCCCTGCCAGATCCAATGATGCCATTTGCAAGGACGTTTCGAGGGGCGACGATTTCCGGAAGAAGCCATCGGAGCCGATCAAATACAGTTCCCGATTGCCACGGGAGAATCTCGCGTTTTCGTCGAAAGACGAGATCGCGTGAGAATACCGGAACGTTCCGAAACTGGTACCTCGTGTTTTTCCAAGTCTCACCGCTACCTCGTTGTTATTCCAAAAACGAGATACGGTCCTCTCTCTCCCTATTTTTTCTTTTTTTTCTACTCAACCGTGCTCCGTATTCACGAGCATCGCGCGATCGTCGTAATCCGCATTAATAAATAATCGAGCGTGCGACGCGGAGGGTGAGGACCTCGTTTCCCGCGGGGGGCGAGCCTGCGTATTTAATCTTGCGTATTTATAACGAGTCCGAACGATGTAAATTTACGAGATAAAATGATTTGTATGATTTAACGCGGTCGCAATTCCGTGTCACGCGTTCTCACGGCGCGTTAACTCTACGATCCCGCGCCGTCGGACTTTACATCACACGCGTTAATGCGTTTCGAAAGGTGATTGCGCTTTGCCGCCCGAGTAAACGTTTAGCGCGCGGAATATTTGATTATTTAGAAAAACTAAACGTTCCCGGACGGAGAATTATTAAGTACCGGAGTTTCCCCCGACGTATTCGCTAGACGATGGCCACCCGGTGGGTCAACCGAACCGCTGCTTCTCTCGTTTATGAGAAAATGGTTTTTCTCGCGAAAGTAATAAAGTATCGTCGGCCTCGCGCGTATACGATAGAGAGGGGCCGGCAGGGGCGGCATCAATTTGAATTCATTATTACACCCGAGGCTACGATTCATTCTCGTTATGCCTAACGCGTACTCGGCGCCGTTCGTTAAAAGGTTCGTTATTGGTTACGTGGAACGGGCTGAGGTAGCTAAAGAAGCCTTCTCGCGGCTTCTTCGTCATCTCTTATTTATTCTTCCTAAATAACGCGAGTCATAAATTACGGCTATACGCGAGGGGTGGGGAAAATGTTACAAAACACGAGCATCGCGGCAGCTATTCAGTGGAAACTTTGGTAATCGTATATCGAATCATTACGCGGATTACTGTGATTACGCCGTCCCGTGGCAGCAACAACGATCGCGTAATAGAGCGGCGTAAATTATTCACGCACGTCGATGTCAACGTACGTTAACGGGATCAATCTGTACGAAGTAAATAAGTAATTACAGACATGACGTATAAGCTGGGAGAAGAACGAACGGAAGGAAGAATTTCGCGACATTCCTTCGCTTAATCGACGTCGTTCGTTAATTAAGAAATAATACAAAGCGAGGCCGTAATTCATTAGCGAGTCTAAGAGTTGCAATTCATTTCACCGACGAATCCAGGACGCTTTTTCCTTTTTTCTTCTCTCTCTCTCTCCATTCTTTCCTTGTCCCGTTCGATTACTCTCGGATCCTGTCTCCGTGAATTAAGCGATCCGTGGTAGGCAAAAAAGAAAGGGGCAAGTGTGTCTTTGCGCGGAAAAATAAAATCGCCGTTGTCGTTAAACGGTCCGGTAAACAAGCGGCGAGGTTTTTTTTGGTTAGGGAAACCGAAAACGGTGGCTCGATCAAGCCCATGCCTGAATACAGTTACGTTGGTTTCCACAAAATTTCGTCGGCCCGTAATTCACCCGGATTCTATTTCGCCGGGTGTAATTAGATTCGTCTCGTTAGAGACACGCGATTGCAGCATCCATCTTTCGATGGTTTTCATCGCGGAAAGAGAAGCACTCTTATTCAGATCTAACCTTTAACGCAAAACCGTGATTAAACGCTCCTTCGTCTCGTTTATCACTTTCACGGTGAAACTACTGTGATCCCATTGTGATGGCTGACAATGAGAAATCGTTGGGATTGCGTCCTTCTTAGAATTATGTTTGTTTCATTTGTCGGAATAAAGTATATGTACATCGCTTTGAAAATACATCGCGATGACGGTCGGAGGTGCTCGTTATCCGAACGTGTATTTAGGGTGAGACAGTTACACGGGCCGCTCGAATAATTCGCACACGATGGAAACGGAAAGTTCGAGCAAAAGTTATCTGGGATGAGGAAAAGATACGCCCAGATTCATCTGATTTTATGTAATCGGTACAGGGGTATCGAAATTTTTTTTCTACTTTCAAGAGTTCGGAGTGATCTGGGTGACCTATTTTTAAGCTGCGTTAAGGTGCGTTAGGCTGGCGAATAAATTATTTCGCTAGCTTCGTGTTTTGATAAGGAACTTGTTATATTGAGATCGATTCTAAATATCGAAAACGAGAAATAAGCACAAAACATTTAAACGAGTTCAAGTTGTGTTTTACAGCGGCAAATATTTGTTGCGAATATCTGCGTTAAAATTAATTCGATCGCACGATTAGATTCGCCGATAAACGAATTTCGATGCTATACGTAAATCACTCGGAAGTTGAACGACGTAGAGATATTGTATTTATCAATGCTAGCATCTAACCTTTCAACGGGCGCGCTATAATTTATAATTTACCTATTATAACTTATAACTTATTATATTATTGATAAGAGCAGGCGCGCGTTGTATTATGTAGAACATTCATTAAGGGCATTGAAAACACATGTCTCTGCCAATTTTATATACATTTTGATTAGGTATAGACACATTTATTATTAGTTTAAACTTTGTTAAGCATAATATAGTTTGTTAATCGGTTAAGAATATAGATAAGAACATTCTCGAAGAATACCCATAACAGTCGATGAGATAAAAATAGAACATTGGTGAAAAAATTATTTAAGTACAAAAGTGTTGTAAAATTTACAACAGCGCTGAAAGATTAACACTAGATCTACCAAGGGGGTTAAAATGACTTGTTTGGCATTTCTTATAATCATGACCCCTTTTTCAGTATATATTTAATTCGAAAACTTTTTATGGATTTTTCTAAAATCTGCAAATGATTAATCCTGTAAAACGCTTCTCTTTCTTCTCTTCACCTTTTTTTGTTCAATCGTATGTAGTATACCTACATATACCAAGATTCTCGTCGCTATAGCTTCCAGTGTTAATCTTATTCGGTGACGCTCGAAGATGCTTATTCCATCTGCATCCTGCGTTTCGCGTAATTGCTAATGCTCGTTGTTGATGGTCTCGCGGTTATGCGTGGAATTTTCAAGTGTTTTCTCGACGGGCGAAACTAGATCGATCGGTGCAAAGTTCGGGGGAGTCGATGTCGTGGTTAACTCGACCCATTCTGGGCCAACGGGGAAGTTTCGTATTGTTGTGGTAATCAGAATGTCGATGGTAAGGGGTTGAGAGGGGGTCGAAGGAGGTATCTCGCTTGACTGCTTGCTAAGCAGTCCGTTGGCAAGAAAGTTCGAGTTTTATTCCCAAGAAAATTCGTGTGTATTCGCGGTTTTCTAGCTCTCTCCCTCACGCGCGCACACTCTTTCCCTAGACAGCGCGGTACTTTCGGTTAACGAGTAAAGAGGGTAATTTATAGCGAAGATATTACTTTCTTGGAACAAGATTTGTTGACGCCGTATTTTCTCCGCGTACACAAACAGGAGCTCCGTACACGAGCCACGCGTAGACGTATATTATATGTATACATACATACATAGACTCGCGGAATTAAGAGGAAAGCAACGTTCCGTCTAAATATTAATTTCCGCGAACTTGGACTTTTGCAGCGATGCTCGCGATTGTCGGAGAAAGACTAATTTTGGTCAAATGTCTGAAATTTGTAGCCGTGGGTTAAAGACTCGGGCGGCTTGATAGCGGATAATATATTTGTCTGGTGTTTGCGTAAAGTTTAATATCAGGACTCGCGAACTTAATATTAATTAAGCTCGATGTCAAATGATAATGCGTGTATATAAAAAGGGGTTGCTCGGTCGACTTTGAGAAATCTTGGAAATGTATCGTACCGCTCGCTACTCGTTTACTATCGACAAAATCAAATGTTCATTATCGATTGTACATTTTTGTTATTCGACGAACGACAAAAAGACCAATTTCAAATAAATCCGTCGTGTAACGGTAGAACTGCGTTGGTTCGCTGAGCCACGTTCGAAACATTCGACCATTTGTAGTCCAAAATTGTAAAAATAGAAAATTATTGTGAAAAGGCGCATGGGGTAAAATTTAAGGGGCAGCTGGTTTAAGGCAATAAAAAACAACAAAAATTATAAAATATAAATTTGTTCTATAGTGCGTTATAGTAATGTTACATCGATTTGAAAGAACTAAATATACTAATGCGTAATCTGGCGGGATTTTCGAGGTTTGTTACAGAATTCTGACATAAGGCTACAAAGGGTTAAACGTGCCGTCCACAAAGGGTGATCAACTTTTCGAGATAACGAGTTATTATTGCCGATCGCATTATCAAGATTATAATATACATTTCTTCGTACATTCATTATCGATTGTTTGCGTTCCATTTTTAATCAATCTCGTCGTACACTATCAACGATCGGGTACTTTGATGGACTCAAGGTTTATAACACATAATACCGAAGCTTTTGATAATATTCTATAGGAAACAGAAATGCTCCACGAGGCAGCATTAGAAACAACCATTTACCACGCGCATCGCATGAACTTTCGACGAACGGTAGATCGTACGATATACATATTGCATACATCAGCAATCATTAACGGAGCTCTTTGTACGCCACGATACCGTTGTGAAATTCTGTCGAACGCATTTAGCGTGCGGTGGTATCGCTATTCATTTCATTACGTTCTACCGAAACGCGCTAACGCTCAGGAAAATACATTCGCGCGATAAAACCTGTTTTTCATTTAATTTTGCCATTATACGAGAACTAATTCCCGTAATGAAATTCGGTAAAAAATGCGGTTGCATTTTTTCGCAGCGCGCAACGCGATCAAATAATATTTCGGTTAAAAGCGTTATTTAACACCGTTCCGACGAATCGAAATTTACCTTCGAACGAGCACAAAATGTTTCGAATAAAGGTAAACCGATACGTTAACGGCGATTGTAATTATTTCGCTCGACATACGACTGCGCTGATATTTCGACAAACCGACGTCATTCTCTAATAAATCTTGGTGATTGAATCCCACTGATTGCAGGACCTCCCAGGGCGCAAGGTCGTCAAATTTCATATTCCCGCGGCCGATACTACGTCCGGAACAACTAATTGCGCATTCAATTACCGTCGGTTTGCGATAATTTGCGATCTACGTAGCGAGGCGGAGCACTGTTTTGTCGCGTGCACAATCGGATCGACGGAGAGCCGGTTAGAATGAAGATGCGCGCTTAACACGGTATTTTCAGGGGTAAATCGATAGTAATTTTCATAGCCGTCGGTGGTATACAGCTTCATTAATGCCGAGCGTGTCTATTTATAACTCGTCCGCGGTCTCCCTCGTTGCATCCGCGCATTGACTTTTCCCGTTAATGCGCCACCGAGCAATCGTAATATTAATGTAAACTACTCGGGTGATCGTTGAATTTGCGCGGGGGATGAAAGAAGCGACCAGTTTGAATTTCGATTCAATTTCAATCTGCGTTTTGTCGCGCCACGTAACGATACGCTTCTTCGCGAAATCGATGTCAGAGCACTCCACGGCACGTGATCCATCGCACAGACCGTGGGCGGCGGAACATTGAAAAGAGCTTTCAGGTCCCATTCTTTCTCGTTTCTTGCCTCGCAACGGGTGATCGACGTTTACATCCGCATAAGGGGCAGTTCCATTGTACTCCGTTGTACTCGCGTTGGTCGTTTAGATAAAAAAAAAACTCCACGTCCTTGTTGCATTAGAGCGTTAACGGTAGAAAAAAAAAAGAAAAGAAATAACGGTAATCCCGCGACCGATGCACGGAATTATAATTTCACGAATTACCAGCGATTGAATGGTACAATCTGTCTACTTCCGTAATACTCGTATTTTGCGTAATAAAAGTGGATCGCGGGTACTTCAACGTCGATCTCGCGAAAATAATACAGCCGTATTCTTGATGTATCGTTTCTTGTTTTCCGTTTTTACCGGAATTTCCGGGTTATTGGAAATTTTATTCAAGCGAATCGACAGAATGGAATGCACTTTGACGTATACGTTATTACAGCTATGTACGCGCGAATGCGAATGAAGTGAAAAAATTGTCTCTGATTTATATTCACGCGTACGTCGCGTCGGTGAAACTCAAACGAGCGATTAGAGAGGCGAGATTTTAATTGCGTAGGAATTACAGCTCGTTCGCTCAAAAGCATGGTCGGGAGTAATACGCGGGAATTCGTTATCTTTCGAAAAGAAAAAAATGTAAAAGTTTCACCTCGAGAATATCGAGAGCGCTTTCTACGCGAAACGTATATATCAGCTTTACGACGTACTTAGCGCAAAATCTGGGCTTAATCAGACCCCTCGGTGTCCTAATAAATTACAAGAATGTCTCCCTGTACGTGTTCGCCTTTTTTTTCCCCTCTCTCTCTCTCTGTCTCTCTCCTTCTCCTTCACCGCGGAAGCACTTTATTAACTTTTCGAAAAGTTATATAAGTAAACCTCCGCGCGGCGGTCTCGGCGAGGTCAGAGACACTTCGGTGGCACGAGCGGAAGGGCGCTCGGTCGATGTTGATTAAATTTCAAAATTTCTTACGGAATCTCGGAGACATTTCAATTTCGGGGCAGGGTCGAGAATATTGCGAACCCTGCCGAAATTTCTAATCGTTGACGGAGCGCGGGATGATATTAATTAACAGGAAGTTCGACCCGTCATCGTATTATCGCGCAGGTGCACGGGAGTGGGTTTAAGCTCGCAGCGTGGAGCAGGTACCGCGCGTAAACGTGAATTACACGCCGATGTGCACCGTTCCGCCAATTAATTCGGGGGAAGCGTCGTGAGCGCGCGTATCATTTTACCGAGTTTGCCGGACGCGAGCTATCGCCACGCCGCCGATTTAACGACGCGCGGATCGAGGATCAGTTTATTCGCGGATGCAATTTGTATGCAACTTGTTTCTGCCGAACGCAGGGTTCGCGTTAATTAACGGAGTCTGCGGTTTTGTTTCATTAAAAATTCTAAAAACGATGGGAAGCATTCGTCATGGACGCCACGAGCTGGGATTTTACGTTGCGCTCGCGTTGAATGTGGTCTAATTAAGAATTTATACAAATTTTAACGTCCGCCGCGCGAACTTCTTATTTATTGCCAGCGGAATTCAAAAGGCCGAGAAAGGACGGGAAATTTTCTCGAAATATCTTTCCCCGCTCACGGAACGTATTAGATCCTTTCCATTGAAACGAGAGAGCATGAACGTTCTTTAGGGTTAAATATTCAGTGACGCTGTGGGGGGACGTACTGACGCGGAGTAAATATTTTTTAACTACGAGTTACTCTCGTAAATACTCTCCGGAGGCAGTTTATTTATGACCAAACATAATTATTTCGTAGAAGACTTTTAAACCCAGACAATGGGGACTTGCCTTTCACGATTGCGTCCCCGAGGTAGAAGCTTTCGGATTCCATCCGAAGACGTCTGCGCTACGCGAAACGCTCCAATGATTTTCCAAGCTCTTCGCGGATGAAAGGTTACGAGGGTGGGATGGAGAACAGAGTTTCCCGAGGATCGTGTCAACGAGTACCTAACTGTTCTATCTCGAAAGTTTCTTGGCCCGTAAGGAACGCAGTTATTGTTAACTCGCGTTGTCGGGAAACCCACGGAGGTCTCTCCTAGGCAATACGTAAAAAAAAGGAAAAATATTTCTACGTAGGAAGTTTTTCCGAATTCCGTGGATGCACGTATGCACCACGTGCCATGATACAGCGAAAATGAACTGCGGTTACAACAGTTGTTTGTTTCTTTTATTTTTTCTGTTTCAAAAGGAAGAATCGGTTTGGGAAAGTCGTCAGGGTGGACAGGCGTATTACCGAATCTCGCCCCTTCTTCTCGGCTAAGTGCGAGCGCGAGGGACCGACGTAGGGAAAGAGAGAGAAAACTAAACTCCGGAGTCCAAGTTCATTGCCTGAGGAGGTCCCGGGTCTCGATTGCCGACGCCATAAGACCTTCTCTCTCCCTCCCTGGCCCGGAGCGAAGGTAGGAAAGAGAGGGACCCACGCGGCGAAAATTCGGCAGGGTGGAGACGCGTCTTGTCGACTCCCGTCTCGGAACAAATCTAGATCATGCACACCTCCGGATCTCCAAACTATTTCTAAAGCAAGCAAACACATGTGATTCCTTGTAAAATAATTTTCAGCAGAATAGAAATTCTATAATTATTTCAGCGACCCGAAATACACTTGATAGAGTAAAAAAAGTTTGTAGATCCGAAGATCCGGAGATGTGCATGATCTAGATTTAAGCTCTCGTCTCTTCTTCTCGGCCAAGTGCGAGCGCGAGGGATCGACGTAGGGACACGGACAGAGAGTTAAACTCCGGAGTTTCTCCCTTGGATTCCGGAAAAAACTCCGTCTGCAAGCAGACTCCTAGGCCTCGGAGTAGGAGTGGGAGCCCTGGTGCTTGACTTGACTCCTTACCTGGGTAGCTCCGACTCCAATTCGAATTCATTCCATTCCGCTTGCCATTCCTGGTTTTACCACGTTGGAGGAAATTTACAACGTACACGTACAGTGGCTCACGAAAGTATTCGAACGGTCGCTACTAAAATTTTAAACAATAAACATTAATATGTAAGACTTTATTTCTTAAAGTAATGATGCAACTACTATGAGGCACAAGTATCGAGATTATGAGTACAAAATTTGAAGTGAAGCGGATAACATCCGCAGAAGTTATGGTACACATTCACTGCAAAAATGTACTGTTCGTCAATGAGACAAAGGCACCCGGGAAGAATGCGTCTGATTGCTCGGAGCGTTTGGGTCCTACCTACTCCTACCTACATTTTCACCACTACCCAAATTGCCACGCACACTAATAAACTCGTGTAGAAATTCCCGACGAAGAAAGTAAACGAAACGGTTAGGGACTGAGTGGGACAAAGCGACCGTGCCGTGGCGTAGGAAAAGAATACTTGTTACCCTGTAAACTACCCCAACTAGAATTGACCTGTCCCTCGCGCAAATAGGACTGCTACTACTATGTTAAACGGCGGGCTGAAAGAGCGTCGGAACTGGGGATAGGCGCACCCACTCTTGACTTCGGACCATCCCGTGTGCCTTCTTCTCATCGACGAACAGTACTGATGTAGGATACCAGAAGCGAAGACCAGAGGCGGAACTACAGATGCTCGGCCACCCCGCAAAATATAATTTTGGGCCCCAGGAAAAAAAAGAACTTTTTATTAAGCGATGTAAACTAGAGATACTTTTAGTGGAATTAAAAAACGATTAATCCAAAATTTTGGGTCCCTTCCGACTTTGGGTCCTGCTGTACAGTAGTACGGCCTCTGGTAAACACTAATAATTTTCACTATTATTCTAATATCTGTGTTTGAACTGTTTTAAGTAGGTATCTAATTCTGTTACGTTATAAAAAGCGTTTTTCTGTAAGTTATAATTGTTTTATTATAATGTCAAATACAACCTCACGTTGTACGTACACGCGTGTGAAAAAATGAAAAAATTGTGCATCAGAGGGTTCAATATATCTATCTTTATTCAATATACAATGTACATCCATTCGGCATCATTCTCAAAACCTCTACATCTAATACTTACATCCAATTATGCCCAACTCCGATTCAATTTCATTTAAAACATTCGTAGAATGACGGAAGAGAGTGGCGTTACGTATTCTCCCGAGAAAGATTAATTCGAGTCGGCGTTACGATAAACCGGGAAAACAACTTCCTCCGCGATAACTTGGTTCGTGTAACTCCGCCTCTGTATAATTTCGCGAGAGATTAAGCCGGGATCCCGGTCTCCCTTTTTCTCAAATATTCCATCGCGAAGGAGCGCGTTTCAGTTAACGAAGAGTCGCGGGACGATCGATAAATATTTCCCTTTGCGATAAAGCGTTTTAGTTTTCCCGCGCATAATGGGAAGCGACGGGCGCGAGGCGTTTAAACGGTTAATACTTCAGCGGCGTTACCGAAGTCTGAGCGTATTAATAATTCAAGGTGAGTTAATTGCCGAGAAATATAATGCCCCCGGTGGAAATACTGTAAACAACGCGAGGTGGTTAGAACCGTGCCATGCTCAAATAAAGTTACAAACTAGGCCAGTGTGTTTTCAGAGAGGGAGAGAGAGAGAGAGAGAGAGAGAGCGGAAGTGCTTGTGTCACTTCGAAACGCGTTGGGAACAAACACTTTGCAGGTACATACGTGGCGAGCCTCGACAACGTGGTTCGTTAAAAACATATAACTGGCCGTCGAGCGTCGGAAAACATTTCTGAACCACGCATCGTGCGTAAAATTTTACAAAAAACGTATTTACGGGACGAGCGTGTGCGTTAACAGCGAGAAACGTCATTGAGATAAATATAATATTTCGATTTTCTTTTTCATAGACTCGAAGGTGAATTTTAAATTTTATTTCCGTTGGAAAGATAAATAATTAAAAAGAGTTCTTAGTAATAACCTCCACGGTGATGCAGCGCAAAGGAGGCAGGAAAGAAAACATAAAAATGATTAGTCGGAAAATTGTTTGAAATTATTACCGATCGAAGTAACTCTTTCGAAGTTACGTGAAATATACAGGGTGAGTCGGAAAAAGCAGAACAGCTGAATAGTTCTGTTGGATTTAAAGATACCAAATATGGTTGAATCAGAATTAAAATGGTTTCGAAGGACACACATTGCCATCATAATATCATTTTTTTCCGATGTCATTTGTTCCGTGTTTTCAAGGACACCAACATTTTTATTAAATAGAATTTCATATTTTTTTCCATTACATATTGTAGCCGGCGTCTAAACGAGTTCAACATAACATAATATGACGTTATGATATGATGGTAATCTGTGTAACATAATATGACGTTATGATATTATGATGGTAATCTGTGTAACATAATATGACGTTATGATATTATGATGGTAATCTGTGTCTTTCGGATAACCATTATAATTCCGATTCATCCATGTTTCGTATCTTTAAATCCAACATAAATATTCGGCCGTACTGCTTTTTCCGACTCACCCTGTATTTACGTAAGAAGTGTATACGCAAAGAGCGACGAAAGTTATATGGACGTATTCAAATTTTCAATTTTCGCGAACCCGATGGCGAATTCCGGACAGATTTCCGTCTCGGAATCTACCGACGTCCCGGGGAGCTAAAGTGATAGACTCGGACCAACTCGCATTCCGCGTACACACGTATTACTCGGCGTGGATTTAAACGTATATACGGTGGTGCATACGTGTCGGAGTACCTTATGTACTTAGGGACTCGAGACTATGAATTCCTGACACGATCGTGACACAGGTCAGGAATACGTGAGACAGAACGCTATCTCTGTGATTGCGCGAACGCGTTATCAAGATTAAAGAAGAAGGATACGGCACTTTGTCCTGTCCGGCGTATTGTTTTAAAGAGGGGCAGGATTTTTGCATATTAGAGCCCGCAATCACTTTCGCGCCACATTGTGCATTTTCTTCTGTAGTCTTATTAGAATTTGCCGTATAAAGGAACCGCCTATTCGTTTTAAGCCGGCTGGAAGTGAAATTGAAAATTTAGGACTGAATTTTCAAATGGTGTACCGTTATGATATAATGTTTGGAAGTAATTGGTGTGCTATATTTATATGAATCGTTATTTTTGAAAGTGATACACTTCCATTTTTTTTATACATATAAAGAGGATATCTATATCTTGCTAAAATTACCATTAATGATTTTTTTTTTTAATAGACATGTATATCACTCTCAAAAATAACGGCTCATATTTCTCATTACCGTGGCAAGCCAGGATGTTATATTAAGTTCTGATGGATCGCGATAAACTAGTTTAGTTTCTTATATTATAAAAACCGTGCACCTCATTAATGAAATTACATCGAAACGCTGTGAATATCTTGAATTATCTTTTTCCGCCTTGTCGATTTCCATTGTACTTCGAAATTCTACGTTACCGACCTACTTGTTTTTCCACGTTTCCCGGAACTTTTGTTAAAGGGCTCCTCGCACTTGCATTTAATTAAATTATTTAATTATTGAATCGTAAATTAATTTTGTAGAAATTAATTAACGTATTTAATTAAAGAAACCTACGCGGCTTGCCGTTAGACACTTCGAAGGAACGAAAATCATTATCGGATGAAAATTGATACCATCGACGCGGAATCCGATTCGTTTGAGTTTTCCGTGGTATCCGCTCTTTTATCAACGTTCTCAGGTGAGATGCAGTAGCAATGGTACATTGAACCACTCAGAGTTAATCCGGTGTACGACCGCCAGGGAATCCCGAGCAGGTACCGCAAATCCGTGATTGTCTCCGTAAATCTGAACGTAATCTCACCTCCCTGCGGTCTAGGGACTGGCATGAAAATTTCGATCACGATTTTAAACTCGACCCGAAGAGAGAGCGTCGATGGGAATACATTGGCGGTACCTCAACGATATCCGTAGTCGAATTCAATTTAATTAGAGCGCACGAAGGAACAATATTTCGATGCAGAGACGCGAGACGCGGCGATCGATTCGTTCGAGATATCTTTGGATTCTACGATGAATTGTAATCTAAGAAACGATGGTAACGATCAGAATGTTTGATCGGATTTGCAGGAATTTTAAACAGGGGATCAGTAGTGTTAAAAATAATGTTAAGAGAATAGTAGCAGTTGTCTGTTATTGAAAAGTTCGTCGTATCTATTGTATAACATCCACAGGTCATTTACTGGAATATTAAACTATCCATGGATACACGTTTGTTTGCGCTGTTAATTAAACTTCAAATTTCTCAGTATGTATATATATATATATATATATATATATATATATATATATATATATATATATATATATAGTATATAGTATAGTATATATTGGTATAGATGTTAATAAACCGATAATAAACTTTCGGACTCTAGATTTTCCTTTTACTTACACTACCGTCATTCACTCGCGTATTATTTATACGAAATAAAGAACGTAATTTTCTCGTTGATTGTGTAAACATTTGAGCATATGACATTAAGAGCAAGGGATGAGCAGTAAGATTGTAACATATGAGTTTGAATTATAACCATTTTCTGAATTTCTACTCTTAAACAAGTCAGTGTATGGAAATATATGTATGAGCTGAATTATGTCACATGTGCAAGCATAAATAATAAATCTGGTGGAATGAGATAGTCAAATGAGGCACAGAAGTGATGAGAATGTAATAGATTTATTAAAAAATACCCGTTGATGGGTCTAATGTGATGGATGAGCTGAGCGACTTGAGGCGAACAGGGCCACAGGTGGTTTTAAATGAATCGATGATCTATGAGCTGCGAACGATGTAATGAGCTGATGAATATGGATGACGGTTACACTTCACTGTGCACTGAGCACACTAAACGAGTACTCACAAACTACTTATGAGTACAAGAAGAGAATTTGGATTTTAGAAAGATCGCCGTGCGTGCAAATTATAAGAAAAAACCCAATAATGGCGATCGTTGAAGAACAGGGGCGAAACACAGAAAAATCGCTCTGCGCTCACAGGACCGCGTGAATGGTCAACGGGCCTGAGGTAAAAGTAGACATTTGATTGGTTCTTGGGCGGCGCGCGCCCTCTGCCGCTGCCGTCGGTGATACATTATCGATATTAGTTGACTGGCTGCCAACCAATGAACGGAGAGGGCCAGATGTCCTGGTCCTCTATGCATAATTATCGAACACCCATACAATATTGTCAGTTTATTTTTACGCAAACACAATATCAGAGGTCCAATAATAATTAAACAAGATTTAAATAATCGATACGCGATAAACTTGAATAACCCATCGAAATTTTCGTAATTAAATGTTGTACGCGTACGCATTACGGAAGAAAAATACGAAAAACAAACCAACCGCCATAGCTCTGCCTCGGAAAATTGTCAAACACGCGCCCTTTAGGATATCCCAACTGGGCATAACCACTTAATATCATATCTAACCCTTATCTACGTCTGTCGCAACGTCTTGCGATATGAATTATAAATGTCACGCGGATCAATTAATCTTTCTCATATTTTACGTGCGGTGCCTGAAGTATACCGGAAAGTCTTACAACCAGAAACGGATGAAAATGTCTGGCACGAGTTTCGTGCTATACGTGTCTTGTAATTCTAAAAACAGCGACATCCTCGCTTTTGCCGTGGCCCACGCGTAACGGCGAGTGAACCAACAAAAGTCAACAAACGTAAAGGAAAACAACGTTTCAGCGTACAGTATCTTTCTATAGAAACTCATAACGCCCGATGCTAGTTGACGCGCGCGCTTACGTCTCGCAATACTTTTTCTCGGCGAACGAAAATATTGCCTTCGCCTGTGCAGACTATTCCGACTGTTAATTATAACAGCAACTCCGTTGCTTTGGGCGTACATTCGCTGTTATTTAATACCAGCGGGATACATAAGGGAGTTCGTGGAGGATAATGGGAGTGGCGTTATAACGTATTATGTCAGTCCGTCGACGTAATCCCACGGAAGGTACCATACTGTCTTTCCTTCGTATCCGTGGATGGGAAACCGTTGTCCGTGCACCGATGCAAAAATTCATGAAAGTTTTCGCGAAAAACTAGAGACGCGGAGCAACAGAAATTTGATTACACGGATAATGCGACAGGGAGCGCGAAGTAGGTAGATACGGTATTGCGATATATGTAGCTAACAGATACGTAGTGTTGTCAACTTTTTTAATTCGGGTTAGAGTACGATATTTTTGAATCATGCGGTGTTGAATAAATTCTCAATGTTTGTATCTCTTAAATTTCCATAGATCTATAATTACCTATGATTGCTGACATATCGTTGCCAATTTTGGGATAGCCGAGCGAATCTGCAACATTAAAATGTTCTTTCTAGCATTGAAATAAGTTGGAAATTGGGAGAAGTTGTGATTTTTATGGTGGTAGTGTTCAAGCGTGAATCAATTAAGATTCCCAATCTGGTTTATAAATGAAATATTTTGGAAAATCAATGGTTGACGAACGAGAACAAACAAGCTTTCTTTATTTGTCTTCAAATGTTATGGTAATATTGAATGTAAGTAACTCTCGAAGAACGCTGAAGGCAATGATCATTAAATATGCGACTAAAGTTACTAGATTGAGAATAGAAGATGACTTCTTATGCTTGATCAAATCTTTAGATTAGAATTTGGTTATAACTCACCACTTCCTCGCAAGAGGTTGTGTCGGCTCGAGCTCTCACCAACGAATAATAATCCGAATCCTCATCCTCAGACGAGAACTCTATTCCCCGGGAACATTGGGAATTATTGGTACGTCACACCTTTTGTGTGCGTATGGACAACTTTCCCTTTTTGTCCCAAACAATTAAATTTGAGATTTCAGCGTAGGACGCTCGAATAGTTTTTGTTTTGTCACTTACAATGGCCATGACCGTAAATATTATGTTCCTGTCATCGGAGGCCTAAAACCTCCGAAGCCAAGGCATATTTTTATGGATCCCTCGTGACCCATTATATTTATTACAAATAGGTCGTGATCTTTTTATTTCGCCGAAATGTACAATCGTGCAACTTATCGAGACTAGTTTTCGACGAAACAGGTAGTGTACAGTTTAGTTTGCATTATATCAAGCTTCATAAATAGCGGGCCACCAAGTACATTTAATACGGTAATAAGAAGATTTATTAATATATATCAATATCTATTTTATTGAGTTCAAAATAAGTAACTTCTACTTGCTCACATTTCTCGATTTCATATTTTGTATGAAGAAATTTCTATTAGTGAGCAACGGCCCGTGCTGTGAACTATTGTTTTATTAAATTTTTACTCATTTCGGCAAAGCATCGCCGAAGGCTATTGCACTTTTTAAAAAATTCATTTTTAATGCCGTTTAACCACCTCGGAAAATAAATGTTAGATTTAACGGTGCGATTCCTATGTACGCGTCTGTAGACACGTCGCGATCTTAATTTCAGCCGCGCTGTAGATTTGTTGGTTACGTGGCCTATGTGAACGATTTTCTAGTTAGTGCACAGTAGACTTTATATTTATATTTATTTTATATTTCGTATTCTAAGATGTATCCGTTCAAATTTTTAGCTTAAACTTTTTGAAGGTTACGAGGGGTTGAATCGGCACCGTGTCGATTCGGGCAAGCCAATAAATTAATTTCATTCAGTTTTATTAAGTTTATGCTATCTTTTGTTTAATTTGATTCGCGCCGCGTCGCGTCTATAGACGCGTTCATAGAAGTCGCACCTTTAGGAAGCATCACGCAGAGAGTGACATAGCGCGGCGAGTGTAACTTAAAGTATCGCGCCTTTATGTTTATATTAAATCCACCTTTCCTTTGATTTCCCGAGTCCACTACACTTAATACGCTTTGATGCTGATTTATTCTCCACGCTTTTGCCGAGCGGATTCGATAGAGCGCAACAATTGCGCAATGTTAATTAAATCCGGAGTACGTTTCTCTTAGTCTTGGGAGTTTTGGATTTTATAGTTTGCAGAACAACGTAGCGTGGGTTGCTTTTACGTTTCTGCATTCCTCCTTTCCCTTATTTTTGCCCTTTTCCCTCTGAATTATCGTCGCAGTCGGATGTAAACTTTAATATTGTTTAATCCCCGTCGGGATTGGTACAAAGGGAATCTAATAAAAAAACTTCTGCCTCGCGTAGGTCCATCCGCAAATTCGATGTTGCTAATAATTAAAGCGGGATTTTATTATTGCGCGGTACCGCGGCCTGATTACTATGCGACAAAAAAAAAGGAAGGGCGTGACGAGTGTCTCACTTATGGAAATCCGGCTGAAATTTTTTTGTCTCGAACTGACGTGCAAAATTAACGAGATTTTACGAGGAACACGACCGACGCGCCACAGTGAAAATTTAATTTCGGTATGGCTTCCGAAAACAAGAAACTTCGTTACGCGGTTCCGAAAATATCCAACGTATATAAAGAGATATAATTTGGTTACGGGAATAATAACGAATTAAAAAATGTGCGTGTACGATGATGATGATGGATGAACGTTTAAACGTATACTTTATTAATGTATTATGCATCGCGATCGTGTAGCGTATCTCGTAACATAAATCCAACGTTTCATTTACACGCACCCGTACATTGTTGTCTGTGTATGGAATAACAAGAGAATATGTATGGCAACGGGATGATAATATAGACGAAAAACAACGTCCTAATCGGGATTATAAAAATACTTACAAGGCTCTACACCCCCTTGCGTATATGTATTTATCGAGTAACGGGCCATTAATTTCCAGAACACGATTACTTTTGCCTCTGTGCGCATAATTAGACAATGCATCCTCGCAAGAGTAAACAAAGCGAAGGGGAATTTCCAAATGTTTGTGATATTCAATTCTAATCGCGTATCACGCGAATTCTATTATTTTCTATTTTGGATTCTATGAAATTTCTGAAGTATTTCACACTAATGCCGATTGCAAGTTTACCAATAAAAACAGGTGTATTAGCAAACTAGCTCTACAATGTTTCTTTTACAAACATAATTTCACTACCCACGTCGTTCTACCAATTGTTCTACGGATAACGCGAGACTCTCATACCCCGCAAACTTGAAACGTGCATAAATTGAATCGATCGTGAGTCTCCTAATTATTCTCCGCCCGGTATTCGACATAATTGGTGTTCCCGAATCGTAATACCTTAATTCTCTAATTAAAGGCAAGCCGAACAGTTAAGATACGGAGTACTCGTACCGTCGTAGCTTTCATTGAGACATCGGGAAGAGCGAAATTTTATTTGACGCGTTGCCGAAGCTCGCAGAAAAGTTTCCGGCCAAGCTTTTGTGCTTCCCGAGTGACCCTAATAAGCGAGCACTGTTCTTCGAAAGGAACTGTTGTTTCCGTCTTGGATGTGTACCCAGAAGTTAGGAAGTCAATAGCATTCTCTTCGCTTGCCCTGAATTTCCTGCCACGAAGTTGCCGAGTGACGAAGCGATCAAACCAATGCGACAGTAATTATCGTTTTCTCGCCAATTTCGTTCTTCCAGCGACGTCCGAAGGTGCTCCTTCGAGTTTTCCCGCTTCCGTTCTTCGAGGAACGTAAATGATATTTGATGGTCCGATACGATGAGACTATTCGGTGAATTAAAATTGAATCTCTCGATGTGGCTGGTACTTGCCGCTGTACACTTTTCGTATTGTCGAGTTAACACTGGCTTTTCTTAACCCTTTTTAGCCCAAGATGGTAAAAATAGAAAATTATTATAAAAATGGGCTGGCTTAGGGTAACCA
Organism: Pemphredon lugubris; assembly: GCA_933228935.1. Classification (NCBI taxonomy): domain Eukaryota; kingdom Metazoa; phylum Arthropoda; class Insecta; order Hymenoptera; family Crabronidae; genus Pemphredon; species Pemphredon lugubris. Next base: position 14,503,788 of record OW121818.1, read on the forward strand.
AAAACAAAAATAAATTAAAATATAAATTAATTAAATAACTATACATGTAAATAAATTAATAAATTTGGTCAACAGTGTGTGATAGCAATGTTACATCAATTTGAACGAGCTAAATATACTCAGTGCATAATCTGGTGGGATATTCGAGGCTTGTTACAAAATTGTCACATGGAGCCATAAGGGATTAAAATATTCTTTCGGAGTATTTGTTAATTTTAATACAGTGACGGGCAGGTTTGTTCGCGAGATGAAAGTCAAATAAATAGTCCTTAGAAAGTGAAAGTATTTGTCAGTTTCTGCGAGCAGGGATGTGTGCTCGCGTGTTTATTAAGAGGGCAAACAAATATAGTAATTTATTCGGTAATATTCCCTTCCATCTAGTTGGAGTATTTTCATGCTTATTACTCCTATTTACTCGCCGCGAATTCGCTCATTATTCATTTTCCCCGTTACAGCACAGCAATTAACAAACACCTACGATTAATAGAACGCGCTATTATCGAATAATTGCGTTTGACTCAAAAGCATCGAAATATTCCATACAAACAGAATATTCGTGAGTTAGTGTTGAGACTACGACTTATAATTATCGAAAGTTTTGAGGCAAAGCGGTTACTCGGTAATTACGCATTCTATTAATCGTAGGTGTTTCTAAACGCGATAATCGTGAATCAGTGTCGAGGTTAAAAGTTATTGTACACGGAGTACGAGAGTAAAAAGTAAAAAGGTGTTCTGTTTATGGATTTCGTGACACATGCCCTTCGCGTGCTCGGAGATAATAGACTTTCGCGTCCCAAACGAAAAGGGTGGAAGAAGTGAAATGATTTAACATGAGAAGAACGTTAGGTCGTTCTCGTTAGTTGCAACAGGTTTCAGCGTTACCTGCAAGGATTGACGTAGAGTGGTAGGTCGAAGCACCGACCTCATTGTGCGGTTAGTTAAGCGTTATAGAAACGTAATTACGTTCTATAATACCAGGGATTAAACGGCCTAGTTCGAAAAAGCATTCGAGATAGAATCCAAAACGATCCGCTGATATCCTCGAACCGACAGGCCGGAATACCGAAAAGGGAAGATAAAAGTGAAAAGTGGAAAAAAGACTATTTTGCGGAAGAATTGCATCTCTCCAATCGTCCTTTCTTTATTACAACCGTGCTCTTTTTTTTCCCACCCGGAAATTACTCTTCGCGATTTGAAAAACGTGGCCATTTGTCCGTCACTGGGTTCGCGATTAAAGGTGAATCGCTCGTACCAAATATTCGAGGACGTCGTCTCTCTTGTCGTGACAAATTCGACTATTTATTTTACCAGTGGTCCCCATTCGAACGTTTTGAAACGAGTTTCGCTTGTCCGTTAGACGAGACAAAAATGGTAAAAAAAAAAACGAGATATACAGAGTTCGACTGATATCCGGATACGTACAAATATTTACTTTTCTTTCCTTCCACCACGGCTACGTTACAAGGGCAATATTTTGTTAACGGTGTCTGACCGATCGACGCGTATATCCACTTCTCGCCCTGACCGACGTCTGTACCGGAACGGTATTTTTGTTAACGGTGTCTGACCGACGACGAGCGTCTCTACTTCTAGCGCTGACCAACATCCGCACGGGCGCTGCGTCTGACCAGCGATGGGTGTATCTACTTCCCACTGTGATCGTTATCCAAATCCAAACCAAACCAGCATTTCGTTGCTCAACGCTAAACCTACCGGTAAAATACCGATTACGAAATAAACGTTGTTTTTCGGAAGCCATTGCCAGTTTATTGTAAATAATGGGCAATATAATTCTCGATTAATAATAAAATTACATATTTTTATTTTTTTATGTATTATAAACAGGAGATGAATATAACAGAACATAAAATAAACCGAGCATTTTGATCGGGTTGGTAGGTTTAATGTTAACACGTTAACACTGGATCTACCGACGATTAATGTATACCTGTTTAAAAATTTTTTTTATCGATTTTACCAATTTTTATATAGTTAAAAAGTATATGCGTGAAATTATATGTATTCACACTACTTAGTAATAAATTTTCGTTCACGTACTTAAAATTGGTAAATCTGGGTAGTTCTTAAGGGGCCATCTACCTGTGATTGGGGCAAAATTCTCATGTATGGCCAACAAGTAGACGAACAAACTGCAAAAAGAATTATGGCGTTAGACGCACTGGAATCTTAAAAAAAAATTCATGAAATCTGACCAATTTTCGGACCGTTCAAAAGTAGATGGCCTCTTAAACAAAAATTTCAAACCAGTCAAAATGACTGGTCTGGTAGTTCTAGTGTTAACGACGGGGCATTTTTAACGTATATTTCAATAAAACGAGAATTCTCGTTTCCCATCGGTAATGCGTTAAGAAGCAACACCACGTACCTCACATTATAGTCAAATTGAGTTAGGATCACTGTTTTGTTCAAAATTTTGCGTGGGATTGACTGGTGGGCTCAGATTTATGATAAAATCAACGTACTAATCGAATAATGGATAACACAGCACACCTAAAATCATAAAATAACAACACGTACAGAAACTGATTCGTTTGCTCTCCTGTAAAATTGATAAAACTGAGACAAGTGGTGTTACTTCTTAAGCGACGATTTGTATTTATTAAACGATGATCGATGACGACCACTCTTAGTTCGATATTCCCGAACGAGTATCCGTTTAGAAATTACATTCCTCTTGGTTAATCAGTATGGAAAAAAAAGAACACAAATAAATTTCCGAACAAGAACGTCTGTATAATTTTATCCGAGTTTTTCTTATCTCGTCCCGCGTCTCGTTGTTTGTCCGATGGAGTTTGCGAAAAGTTTTAAATGTCACTACGAGTCGCTTTATCAAACGAGAGCTGTGTTGGTTCCCGAATGATCGATGAAGCTCGATCGACAATTGCGACAGGAGGAAACGAAAAACAAGTGCGTTTGATGTATCGACCAGCGCAAGATGTTCGGATTCGTTACCGTATACTTCTCGCAGTTGAGAAATTATCTGCGAAGCCTTCCTCGAATTCTTAATTAAGATCGTCCACCTGAAATTCCCCTTTCCACGAATCCCATAGTCAATAGCTTCCCTTCGTACCAGCGAATGTTTTGTTACACGAGCTTAGCATAGAATTCGATTAAATTCAAATCGGATCAAAGATTACATCGATGCAATATCGATCCGGGGAGAACGAAATATGACGTTAAGCTAGGTCCTGCGAATACGGTGTTACGGGGTTATTTAAAGATCGTAATTGGGCCGTTAACATCGATCCGGCATAGATACTAATGGAGAAACACCATTAACATTAATACCTGAGTAATGGTATGGCTTATTTACCGCAACGCGTAAATTCACGCAGTTTAATGGGGCGCCGATTATGTCGGTAGTTTGATGCAAATGAACTTCGCCGATCGCAACGCATTACCGTCGGCGGTACTATTTTTATAAATATCGCGCGACGTAATTTCGACTGGCGGCACCGATCAGTCGGAAAGTAATTATCGGAGAAATATTATCGAAATCCTCGTTGCGCTGTTGCTACCATCGGTTTAAAGTGTAAAGCGACATCGAAACATTAAACCGGAGACTGGTTTTACTAATACAGAATCCTTTAATCAAGAATTTTGATATCAGAAAATCCAAGTAAATTAAATTCATACTTGTTTGATTCTTCACCGGACATTATTAACGTAGTAAAAATAAATAATCCGTTACAAAAGGGAGATAATTTCAAGTCTGCATTAAAATCGCGAGAAATATCATTGGTATTTTTACACCGAGACTGTCGATAGATAATTAAAAGTTTCAATTACACGATTCAATTTGAATAAAATAGACCACAAGCGAAAGTCATTGAAAGCACAGTTTTACGAAGATAGATATTCAGGGATCGAATAATTTAGAGGAAAATGGTCAAAGTTTTCAAATTAGTTAAACTTGGCTCTGCGAACGAACGTTATTTAACGTATTATCGCGACGACATTCGCGCGTGAAACGGATTTCGTATAATTCCATTTCTACTTGATTACAGCGAGGACGAAGACCCTTCGCGATTTACGCAACGCGTCTGAGATAAGGTTATCTCGTTCGTACATGTGCGAAACCGATTTCGTAATATCCTGGATTTTATTTAAAAGCGTTTACTTGGCGAGGACAGTCACGTCTCTACGCGTACAAGAAAATCCGGAGATCGTTACGCCATTACGAGTTTTGCGAAGCCCGGCTTAAGGCTGTAAGCTCAGTTCAAAATATCTTTCCACCATTGTGCGTCAACTCGACATTTGGAGCTGATATGAAAAATTCGTGCGACCATCGTTAGAGGGGATCACCTAGCAGTGGTGATTTCGTGCCACGAGGATCGAAAAAAATCCCACGGAATTGTTGACACACGGATTTATTTCTGAGAAGTGAGTATTGACAATTAATTTGACTAATTCCGAATTCGAAGGATTGTGGGGAAAACTCGAACGATATAAAAAAAATTCTCTCTCGTTCCATTACACCAGAATGTTGCTCATACATTTATACAAGTAAAACAGAATAATTTAACGTTCACTCTTTTAGTTTCGATCGAAAAAGTCGCACCTAAACGAAAAATACCGAGCCAAGTTGACGTACGCTACTCAACAAAATTAAAGATCTTTGAAATCTTGTAACTTTATGTTTTAAGCTTGAACTGTATGTTTAAAACTTGAAGCTTCTACTTTCGCGTACCACGAACCATTTTTCCATACGAATTTCCAATTTATTTTGAAACAGAGTTCCCTCGCGATGCGAATAGTAAAACGCCATCGCACGCGCGACGATATATCCTCGTTGGCATTTTTCGCGAGTGTTGCTAACAATGACACATCGTTGTCCGATATTATACGGATTAGGACACCTCAAATATTTGTTTCACGTATTTCACAAAAACTGTTGAAAATAATTCCCCGTCGCGGGATCAACCGAGCTTGACGTATTCAGAATTAGAATCATTCATTGTCGCAAATTCGTTATTTAGTTCGTCGACTCGTAGATCGCGTAACAGCTTTCGTCGGTCGGTTTAATATTGCAAACGACGGCTGAATGTCGAATCGGAGTAGGTGTCGGTGATTTAACGTGGTCAATGTCCTCGTGTCTCCCGCAAAGAAAAGAGGATGTCGAATATGTCGGTGCCGGACGTAGCGTGGAGATTCTCAAAAGCGGGTGGGGAAAAAAAGAGCGGCCACGAAAGGACGATAAAGGAATTCCGGGGTGAAAGGGAGTATCCCTCGAGAGCCTTTCACGGCGATGCATCCCCTTTAACCCCAATGGGAGAAAGGTTAGTTCCATCCGTTTTACGCGCTCGCGTGTAAAAACTTTGGCAAAGAATTTCAAGTATCTTCAGCGTGGGCGACGCGGTTATCCGTGCAGTGATTTTTACATCGTTTCTCAGCCGAGGGCACGGGTGTCGGCTTTTTGCCAATCGCCCGATGAAGAATGCATAGACGTTTTACTTATTTTTTTCGCTCTCCTTTTTTCTCGTCTTCGAATGCCGGACTCGCGTTCTGTGCCACGACTCCGATTAGTACAATCAATTTTGCGGGCCCCCCGATCGTTCCAATTTCTGGTTCACGGCATTGCGTCTACTTGCTCTCCAAAGTCCAACGATCGACAATGAGCCGTAAGTATCGAATAGTAATTTCAAATAGCCAACGAAGCCCGTCGGTATCGTAAGAACGCTTGTAACTCGCGATAGAACGTCAAGTGCATCGGAGCACGAATAAAAATGTTTGTTAAACGCCACCGATTTTCCGCGGAACGACGATAAACCTATTTCCTTATGTCGGCGGCCACCCACGAGCGGGTGCAATTTCAGCGGGAGATTTTCAAGAGAGCCGCCGACGATGGGATATAAAGGAATATTGTGCAGTCGTAATAACGCGAAAATATGATACCTACGTGGCTTGTTTCGCGGCAGATTTACCTGGCGACTGGGAAAAATCAAAGTGTACCTTTACTCCCACCTACGTCCATAGCGCGGACGTCAGACTCGGGTACATTAAATTCGCCCGGCTTTCAATTTGAATCTTAGGGAACAGTTCCTTTGTATCCTTTGAGAGCAAAGAAAGGGGAAATTAGATTACATTCGGCGAAAGTACGCGTTCGCGGAGGTTCTTGGGGGGTGGAGAAATTAAGCTCTTAGCCTAATGGAATATCGGTTATTTAGTCGGGGAATATTTAGCGAGGCTGGACACGGGCCGTGTGAATTTGCGGTCTCTCGAGTGGATAGATGCGTGGGTGGACCGGACAACCTTCGGTTCCCGTCGCGTCCCTCGAGAGCTTTTCGAGGACTTGATTTCGTTGGAAGATGCGAAGAGATTGGAATTTCCGTTCTGTTCCGAGTCACGCTGGCCAATTTGACCAAACGCGCCGTAATCCTCGAATTAACCCACTCGTTTGTCTCTCACTTTAGAGCCCCTTTACTCCTTGTCCGTGTCTTCCAAACCTATTTTACTGAGAATGGAAAAATCCTTTGAAAACTAATTACACTTATACCAAGCTACACTGCCGCTCTTTATACGGCGTTACGTTATAACGGCCTTTTTTAATTATGGCACTTTTCCGATTTACGGCCCACAATGTTTCGTTATACCACTGAAACAAATGCTGTGCCGTGAGCATTTTTATAGGGAATAAAAGGAACAAAATGCTTTATTAACTAAAAACTTATTTATTTTACAAGAAAATTTCAACTGATCCAACTGAATTTGTATGGGTTTTGTATCAAAATAATCGACTCGTCAGCTTTTCGCTTTACGGCCCACTTTTCCCGGAAAAGTTTTCCGGAACTTATCTATGACGTAAATCGAGGTATCGGTGTTCTTGGAATTTCATCGTTATCATAAACAATCACTTCGCTCTTCCTCAATATCGGGAAACCTAGCTAAATAATTTCCTTAATACTCTTGTCTTCCCACGACTATTCGAGACCCAGATAAACCCGTAATTCACGACCTACTCCACCAGAGATCATAAATTCATATCGGCAGAAATGAAATATTCGTACTTTCGATTATCAGAAAAAGGAGGGAGGAAATGAAGGGGGAATGTTTCATGATTAATTTGTCGATTTTACTTTTGACCTTGAGGACACTCGCTCCCCCTTATTACCGACCCGGACTCCTTCCGTTCCGACGCGACATAATTATGTTCGCGGCGAAGGGCTGCGAGGGGGGAGTCGGGGGGGGGGGGAGGCGAATGCCGTAGGCCATAGCGAATAAAGTTCCGACGGTACTTACGATTCCTAATCACTTCTCAAGGAAGAGAGCCGGAACGGAATGTAAGCCGAGAGAAACGAGGGTAGCGCCGCGAGAACGAAGTTAAATCTTGTCGGGTGTGAATTATTCACCCTTTGCCCTCGAAGATGGCAAAAGGTGTATTTCTGCGACGCACGTCTCAGACAGCCGACTCCACGGATGAGCTGAATTGTCTCCGGTAGGAGCGCGGGTAATGTCATCTTACGTACACCTGAGAAATTCAGGTACGAATCGGCCGTTACGCTTGCCCTTCGCTCTTCATTTTCGCGAATATTCCACGAAACGGAGCGTTCGGCTGCTTCGGACGTTTTCTACTCGAGCGTAATTTCGGACGGCACGGACTGCTTCCATTTGTTCGGATAATTGTTTTCGCCGTGATTGAAGTTTTTCGTTTGTACCGCGCGTAACTTAATTTACTACGGTATCGTGAAACCGATTAGTTTTTGCTTGGCAGTGGAACGTTGTTGTATCTCAATTTTATCGGCTATCCGGCCCCTCCGCTGTAAATATCAACGAGCGAAAACAGTTTCTAACTTATTTTGCTGTACTAAACGCGAACGGTGTGTGTGTGTTTTTTTTTATCGCTTTCGGTCGTCAACGAGGTGCTCGTTGACGAAGTTAAAGGTGGCGTCGAACGAACGAGTGTTAATTAGCGATCGAATCGACAATTACGGCCGATTAATAATTTTTACGCCTGGTAACGCACCTGGAGCGATATAGTGCGACGATGTTTGAGTAATTTTGAATCCGAGTTACGTTTAGAATAAAAGTTACTCAAAATGTAATAAATAGTAAGTAATAGTACACAAGACTGTAACGATTCCGCTGTTAAACTTATTCATTTTATTCAAAATCGTGAATGGAATTGGATCGTTCCCCCTTACCGAATAAGTTATTTCAATTTCAACTTTTATTATAAATTGTCCACGATTGTGCTCCGCGATTGTTGACGTAGATTCTTTGAATTAATTTTCGTCGACAACAGCGTCCCCAGTTTCCAATTAAAACCTCATTCCCGAATGCCAAAAATGCCCGATGAACGTAATTCTCACGATAATTTATTGACGGCACGCTTTAATCGCGATTTAATTACACTTTCGACATAATTAATTTACCGTCCTTTTAAAACGCCCCCGCATCATTTACCGCGAAGGAGTTTTATACCTAATCGACTAGTTCAACTGGAAATTTGATCTTTTAATCGTACCAATTAAAATGAACGCAAGGGCACCGCCATCAAATCTAATTGCCATTATCCTCCTCGTTTCTATTATTTACGATTCATACATCGTTAACCATGTTAATTTCCACGGTACCTCCATGCTCCTCGCGTTCGTTATCTTTATCGCCGCTATATATTTTTGACATTCCCCGTCTGGGTATAACGATTGCTCGGTTATTTCTGCGCCATATGCCAGGGAATACCGGTAAAACGGAATCCCGGGTCCTCGACCGTCATACGTGTCTCCTCTCGTTTCCGCGTTTTTCTTTCTCAAGTAGCGCAGATACGTACACGGCCAGCCGTGTGCGCAAAACCCGGTAACCGAAGAAACGAGCGAAACTGTATACCTACCCGCGCAGCTAAAATCTCGATATACTCCGTTTCACGGAAGCGGATCCTCGATATCTGCCGTTGGCGACTTTAGCCAAGGATCGCGTCGACGAGAAAGCGAATAACTCGTTTCGATTTTCGTCTTTGTCTTGCAAATATTTGTCGCGAGCCGCTGGGCGTGTTACGACGTTTACGTAACGCGACCCGTAAAACCCGCCAGCTCGCCTTTACGCGACGAACGACCAACGCTCACGTAAGGGGTAATAAAATTCAACGTATCGTGGTGATAACAAATTTCCAGTGAAGAAATATTCTCTTACGCTGCGAACAATTCGATACGGGTAAATAAAAAAGAGATTCCACTGACCGTTGGGGAGGGAACGAGAAATGCAAATTAAATCGCGATGTAACCGGCGGATTACATCGGTCCCGTCGTTAAAACTAAACCTATCGTTCACGGAACGGAAGCGGAGGTACACGCCGTGTTATCGCACGTTGTTTTGAAACGCGTGGCGATTCCGGGCAGTAGCAAAATTGGAAAACTTTCTACGATGTGGTAAAATTGAATGACCGTCGTCGTCGTTGAGTTCCCACAGTGGTCGATACGCCTAGTCCTTGCATCCACTAGGTTCCACCGCCCGAAGTAAGTTCAATCTCATCGAAGTTGAGCGTGCAAACATTGACCCCGTCTCAGGTGCATCGGTGATGGGCCACCGCGGTGAGAAAACGAGGGACGGGGAGGGGCGAAGACGATGTAGTAACAGCAACAGCGCTGCTTCTTAACTTTAAAATATATATAATGTAAGGGACACCTGAGTCGGGTAGTTGGGTGTTCGTAGGGATAACGCTTACGAGGAACGATCGAACGTTAAGTGTTATTAAAACTGAAAATTGTATTAGCGATTTTTAAAATTTTGTACAAACCTAGATCATGCACATCTCCGGATCTCTAAACTATTTCTAAAGGAAGCAAACACGTGCGATTCTTTGTGAAATAATTTTCAGTAGAATAGAAATTCTATAATTATTTCGTGATCAGCGACCCAAAATACACTTGATAGAGTAAAAAAGAAAGTTTGGAGATCCGAAGATCTAGATATGTGCATGATCTAGATTTAAGCCTAAAATTCCCGCGTTGTTTTCGTGGTCTGATTGGTTTGAAAGTGGGTACGTATCAGTGGTGGAACTATGAATGTGATAAACATAATTTGGGCCCCTAAGAAAAAAACAACTTTTTATTCAAACAATTTAATTTAGGGATAATTTTAGTAAGGTTAAAAAATAATTAATGCCAAAATTAAACAACTTTTTACAAATCAATTTAAATTAGGAATAATTGTAGTAAAATTAAAAAGTAACCAATGCTAAAATTTTATGCCCCTTTCGACTTCGACGCCCATCCCCCCTGTTGCACGGTCTTGCTGTACCGCAGTTCCACCTCTGTTACATATAATAAATTGTAATCGTATATAATATTGATTCGAAAATAATACGATGCTCGTTACCGCGGTATACGTTAATTGATCGTAAATATTGCGCGGTATCGTTTAGTTGAAACGAGAGGAATCGATTTGAGCGATAGTCGGAACGATGCGCGAAATACGCTCTCGCTCGTAGTCGATACTTATTATCAAGGAAGATGGAACGAGTTCTTCGATCGGCACTTTCCCCAAAGTTTGATTAGTTTACGTATGCAAATGAGAATGGTTCCCATCGAAAATAGGCTTCCTTCTCATGGTGAATTTCGTTCGGGATACGGGGACAAACATTGACCCCGCGTTACGTGCTCTATCTCCCACCGACGGTCCACCGTACTTGAAATATATTATTTATAAGAATTTCCCGACCCTTCTCGCCGACCGGGTAATGTATGCAGATTATCGGCATCGAAATATCACGGGTCCATTTTTTTTTGCACCAAAAACGAGAAGATACCTTCCGTCGGGAATGGGTGGAGTAGATATACGTCTCTCTCGACGAACCCTCGGGATGAACGATGTGTTTATTTACATGAGAACGATGGCTCTATCTCGCCGATTTCTTTCCCCGGAAGTGAAATCCCATCCGGAGAGAATGGAAAAACAGCCGTTCTATCTCAGGTACTTCATTAGGTCCCCTCGAAAAACGAACGATAGCGATAAGAGTCGCGGTGACGCGAAATGTTTATTTATATCGGAAAAATTTTGGCGTTAGCTTTCCCAGACACGAAACATCTTCCTGTTATTCCGGCTGCGAGTATCGACCATATCGTCGCAGGTGCACCGTCAGGTATGATCGTGGCAGGACGAGGTGCTGGTAGAGAAAGCTGCGTATATACGTGCAGCGATCCAGTCTGGAGTATTAAATATTTTGCGAGCGATTTTCACCCCGAGATTCCTTTCTTCCAAGAAATACGAAATAGGAGGCGAATGTAGTTCAATTACGCGCGCACCGTCTGCTGCGTACAAACGGTAAATATACGGAACGAGGCATCTTGAACAGGACTCTCTAATATATCCGAGATTTTTCGAAATAGAGAAAGAAAAATCTTGAAAAACTGACGCACCCTTGACCGTGATATACATTAAGAATTGAAAACAACGTTTGACAATTGAATCGATCTTCGTTATTAATTCATTAGTTCCCAATGTTAAAAAATATAACTAATATGATATTTTTACTGTATTTTATTACTATATATATACTCAAATAGCTGTTTATGAAGTTAAGAAGAATGACATGTTTGTAGTTTTTTTTTACAACAAAATGTTGCGTTACCCAACAATATTAAAAATAGGTCAGATTTGTAAATACTGTAAATGCAGTGTCAAACATCACGTTATTCAATGATATATTTTTAAAGAATCATTTCAAAAATGTTTCGTTTACGGAACTTTGAGGACCAATTGATTAACGCGTATCTCGATAGAAAAATATGTTTATGTAAAAGAAGGATAATCGGGAGATGTCTTAACACCGTTAATATTTCCCAAGATGATACCGCAATATTGAAATGAATTTTCCTATTACTAAAAATGAACCGTTTACTTCACTGCAATTTTTTTTAAGCGTCTCATATTAATTTGAATATTCCCAATCTACCAACATCTACACTTCTCTACACAGTCACCGAATACCTTCTCGCAATATCACGATAATATGTACCACCAAAATCCCATCGAACATTCCATCAAAACCAACGATCCAATCTAAGACCCGCGTATATCCACGCGTAATAAAACCTCCCCCAACATCCTCGCCCTATAAAAACCCAAATATTCCCGAACATCCTTGAAATAATCAACACGACCAAAGCACAAATACCTCGACGTCGAGTCAAGGAAATATCCGTTCCTTAATCCCCCCCCCCCCACAATATCCATTTCCCCCTTTACTCGTTTCACCGCGACCGTAGTACATCCACCCACAGGAAACCGAACTCTCATCCGCGATGCCAGTAGAACCGTTGACCCTCGGGGTGCACCGTCAGGTGCACCTTCACCGTGGAAGCTGAATCAGGTAAACCGACGGGAGGAGTGAAGAACGCGCGTAGGACGGGAAAGAGGAGAGGGGGAAGGGGGGGGGATAGAGATAGAAACGAGGAGAATACGGCAGAGAGCGACAGAAAGGGAGAGAGTATATACATACATACATAGACAGGCAGCTAGCACGGCTGCAGTCTAAAATACTCCAGGCACTCGGTGGGGGTGTGCAGGTGGAAGAAGGTCGGAAGGTTACGAGAGCGCAGACGCCGACTGAAAGCATCGAGGATAGCACCCGGCACGGTACCGAAGTACCGGACAGAGCTAGCTCGTCAGCATCGCTGTGTTCGTCTACCCAGAACACCCGAGGGACACGAGGGGTGCCGATCAAGGGTAAAGAGGGTGAAAAAACGGTCACGGTGCATCGGCATACGACGTTGGGAAATCGTTGGGTCGAACGAGTGCGAGCACCCCCACGATTATCGCCGTGTACCCCGAGGAAAATCAAGGACGCGAGGAGAGACAGAGAGATAAAAAATAGTTAAGCGACGTAGCGACTTACCGGCGGATTTGAAGAGCAGCCACACGAAGGTTTCCCGCGCTCCGGACGAACTCTCGATTTACACCTGTTAACCGAGCCGCCGCACTCTTCGCTTCTCAGAGGTCTCTGTACAGGCAAGTACGGCTGAATTGTGCTCGTTTCTCGTTACTCTTTTAAGCGGGCTTAAAGTTGTTTTGGAAGAATACGAATGTCGCGAGTGTTTGTACGTGCGGGGAGGGATGCGGGATGCGGAAATGGAGAGATTGATGTCGTTCGCGCGACAAGTTGGATCGGTGAGACTTCGAAGGATTTTTATTTTCGTTTATTTTGTTATGATTATCGAAAGCGCGAGGATTTATGGAGAGGTAGTTAACGCGAGTCGTGGCAGTAGAGTTTTGTACGTCTATTTTGTTTTCACCGTGCATCGTGGAAGTTCGCGAGAATTCAATCAACGCGCGTTACGACGGATAAGAGTTTCCAGCTATGGCGACGATACTCAAACTTGGAAATTGAATATACAGTGTGATCTCTCGAGGTACGAAAACTCGCGTTTAGTTAACTTTTGAAAGATTAACGTACTTCGCGCGCAGGTGAGATTTTCTAACGAAGAAATCGTTTTAACGATAGAAGAGAAAGGATGGATTAAATGGGGGGTATAAATTGTCAGGACAATTAATTTGTTATTCGATATTGGCCAGGCGGGTCAAAAGGTAAATGTGTACTTGATAGGAAGCGTCGTTTCTGCCGACAGGTGCTATAGACACACTCGCCACGTTACTCACCGTAATGTTGCCTCTAATCTGCCCACGCACACTTTTACCCACATACACGCCGATACCAGGCAAATTCCTGCGTAACGACTCCGTTACAAAGTGCGCATCGAATCGACATCGAAGTCTCCTGCGTTTCAAATTCAAAATCTTTCGTACAGAAAACGGTATTAATTTAAAAACGCGCCATTTTATTCGAAAAAGTTTTAGAAAATCCACGTTGAATTTATATACCTCTCGAACTCAAAGCCTTTAATCGGAATATTTGACAAAGGATGTTCAACTTTGTAAAATAAAAGCAAAACATACACGAATTATAAAATACGCAAAATACCTCAGAAAACTTTGCCATTAACGGAAAGAGAGGAAGTTCGCGCGAGGTATTTACTATAAGTAGACAGACGTAATACGAGACTGTAGTATTTGCGTTTGTACAAAGGTGAAATTAACGTAAGACGGGAAAGTTGGTAAGCATCCTCCTCAGTCTTCCTTATGCACCGTAAACTTTGTTCGCGAGAAGTAAACTTTCGAGGATGGTACCAGGAGAGCGAACACAGCAGCACACCTCGTAGCTATTTTAATAACCGATTTGACTGCTGTCGTTTGCTCTTTGTCGGCTCGTGCCACGAGCGCGAAACTTTCCCCCGTCGAGTGTTCGAGTACCGAATCTTCGACGAATCCAAGAGCGTTCGTCGCAAAGTAGTATCGCAAAATCGCGAGTACTCGCTCCTCCCGTCGATTGTTTCGCCCCCGAAACGACGTCGGGGATGGTACTCGGTACGCAGAACCCGGACCGCTTATCTTGCCTCTTGGCACGCGTATACGTGTGTCTTCGCGTACGTTCCGAATGGAGACAATTCGCGTCGCGTCATTTCCCTCTGGTCTTATCTCGCCATACTCTACCGTCAGTTGTCGGAAATGGTTTGGTAGATTGCGCCATTTACCAAAGTCCCTTCGTTTCGCGGATTTGGCGCGTTCGTGGGGAACTTCGCTGTTCTCTCAACGTGCGACGCTTTTAATAATCGTATAGGTATACGCGTAGAGTTGATGGTCGGTTTTGATTTGATCGGTCGGATTCGGACGTTGCTCGTCGTTCGATTTCGCGAAACGGTCGTACGTCATCCGATAAGCTTCGCTGTACGGCGTGTGCTTTACGATCGAATTTTAGCGCGTTACTTTTATAGCGGTCTCGTTTATTTCCATCGGAGATCGTGAAACCGCTGACACCTATTTTACTGATATTCGGTCTCGCGATGGAGTATTTCAGAATCGATATCGAGGAAATTTGGTGCGATGTGTATGAGTATCGTGATGGAGGTGTATTGAAAATAGGCTTAAGCATGGCCTGCACTATCGAGGGACTCCAATTTAGGGCTATATGTTCAGTATCTTAGTACGTTGGTATGTTAGTACCTTAGTACGGTAGTATGATAGTGTATCTTAACATGTTAGTATCTTAGTACCTCCTTGTTTGACAACGCTCCGTTTTCGAGACCCCTACAAAGGATCAGTTCCAAAATGATAAATTCCAGTTGATTTGAGACCAATTTTTTCACTAAATATTATTCAATTACTAGATATCCCTAATTAAACGAAAACTAAAAGTTCCTGTTATCTGCGAGATTATGTAAATCCCCCGCTGCGATCCTTCGAGAACTATTGAATGTCTCAGTGGAGCAATTAAGGATTAGAATATCGAGATTATTGTGCGTGAATAAAATTGGTCTCTGATTGTGCGCGATTGTATCGGAAAATGAGAAAGAAAACGACGAAGCTGAAAACGATAATCCGAGTACGATATAGTTCGTGACCGTGTTCGGAGTAGATTCCTAATAAGCTAATTGCCGCTAGTTCAATTTCTAAATCGCAACCGTTATAGAAAATTGCCGACACGGAATATTCCCAGTTATCTGGTGGTATTAATATTAAGATCCGCCGTGTTCGGTTACTTACACCTCGAAGTTAAAAACAGGCTTCGTAATGAAGTTCGTATCACGCGAGCCGTGCCCGTTAGCGAGTTTGGAAAGTTAAAAATACCTCGATCCTTAATGAGATCCGAGTTTGCAGCGGGGCAACAAAATTTAAGGATCACTTATTTCGCGTTTCAAAATTTCTATTTTAAAGTGCAGTTCAAGGTGGTACGGTAGTTGTTTGGAGCGAAGTTCGCGCCAACTTTGAACGTTTGAACGCAAAAACTCCATACTCCGGCGTAGGAGGGAAAAAAAACCCGAGGGAACTCGTCGTATAATCATTTTGGATTATCTTCTTCGCGTTACTCTTTGCGCAACGAAGAGTGTGCGTCTAACGTAGCTCGTAAAAATCGATTATATGGCTATCGATGTTCGTCTTGCTTTGCTAAATATTTTCTTCTGTATCTTAAAAAAATGGAATTTTTTAAAACTATAAATCACTGTTTTTTGCTTTAAATATTTATTTACGGTACGCCTACTCTAATTACTAATGTATAAAGAATAAATAGAAATCTTCAAAGAATGACGCATAGTTCTCGATTATCAAAAATAATCATTCTATACGTTTTACATTATTCCCCGAATTGTATAACTCCAGATCTTTCGATTCGCCAAAAAAAATATGAACCCATTAGTTAAAATTAGATTCTCCTGCCAATAGCTTACTTTCCGAATACTCCAGAATAACAAAAAAAAACGTTTAAAACGCGAAAGTTTGCGCAAATGAAAATACATGTACCGGAGCAAGGTAGTCTAAACATAAAACTCGTTGGTTGGAAATATATTTCGTCTTTTACGCGATGGGGAAGAAGATCCCCCCCAATCAAATTTAAATAATCGTAAACGCAGGGAAACCTACAAAATAGCTATCTCAATTTAATTCCTCACATTTTCGGAACGTCACCCCTTTACCGTTCACCCACTCGATTCATCTTTCACCCTGGGGCGCTCTCGCAACGATGATTATACAACCTATCCATTACCATCGTTATCCGTGTCACGTATTTTATTCTTTTCATCCAAATTAATTAGTTTCGCGTTTACGTAACGAAGGTAACCGGTCTATTCCCACTCTGGGGCAAGGGGGGGGGGGCACAACGTTACAGTACGCGTGGAGTGAAACTCCCATCCCTGAAACGTGTTTCTCTTCGTGGCATCCGCTTCTGATAGCCCCCGACGGTAGTTATTTCACCGCGTTCGCGTAACGACACATAACCTGGATAACTTTTGATGTGACTACTGTCGAGAGGCGCTTCGTCTCGCGAACCATGGAAAAGAGCACGTGCAAAAACGTGCCGAACACACACTTGCCCCTCTTGCCGAATGACACTTCAGGATCATAATTCGCAATTACTCGCACGAGCCGGGAGAGTGGTCGACCTCGTTCGGCTCGTTCGCTTCTTGAAAACCGTCGCACCGATGGCTCGAGGGTGAATAATTTATTCGAAACGTACGGTATCTGCCAGGGACACGTGTAAAATCGTCGACTACAATGCGTAATTACCGATTTCCACCGCTTCTGTGTTTACATTTATTTATATTTAACCGTACGCCGCGGAAAAGCATAATTAAGGGAGCGAAATTATTCCGGGGTTATAACTGCGTGAGTTTATTGACAGGAAGCGTTAACGTTAACTAGCCGTTCGGGGTGATTGGTATCAAGATTGTTAAGGTACGATTTTGGTACGAAGGTAAAACGTTGTCATCGACGACAGCGGCAGTTTTGCGTGCAGCGTCAAAACGTGGTTGAATTCATTGTTTTATCCTATTCTTGGTTTAATTTTCGTAACCACTGTTATCGTGTCCCATTCCGCGCGTGTTTTCTATTTTATAAAATTGACCAGAAATTAATTTTGAACAATGTCATTGTAAATAATAATATTACTTGTGCATAGTTACAATATGAAGGAATTTAAAATAAATTACTTTTGGGTCTACTTCCAAAGAAAAGGAAACCATTCAATAGTTTACTTACTGTAAAAAACTCTCAAGATTTGTCAAACAACTTATCAAAGTATACCCTTTTAACGAATATGATAAATTTCACAATTTATTCGCTTAAACCGTCTCGCATCCCCAAGCATAGCCGAATCTAAACTTCGGTGACAGACTCAAAGTTCCCAATATGCCTCGAGTTCAACGTCCCGACTACTGCCGCGATCGGTCGTAGCGCACAACGGCATCATGTTGCGCGTGTGAAACCGGCCCTATTAAAATCACAGGGACCAGTGGCTCGGGGTTCGTCACTGTCGTCGACGTCAACGTTTTTGCCGCTATAGCGAAAGCGATACCTTTGGAACAGGGGTCACCAAATGGCGGCCCGCGAACGAGTTTTATCTGGCACGCAGCAAGAAAACGATCGGCGAAAAAAAATCATTTCTCGTTATATGCGCGATACGACACGTGGACGCGTATACGTCGTTATCGTCATCGACGGCACTTCAAGCAGCTTGTTGAGAGCATGACCTATCATTTTTCTCACTGAAGGATTGACTGTATTTAATCAAAATTTTGTATTGTTTCACGTATTTAGGGTTTTTATTATTTTTTATGGTGGATTAAGTGAGGTGTTTATTAGATTTCATTATTGTATTTTTTTTCTTACTTTACTTTGGATAAATGTGTACATTGAATTTCGATGGCCCTTCGAAAAATACCCGAATTCCTAATGCGGCCCTACTAAAATAACAATTAGTGACCCCTGCTTTAGGGGAGCAACGTAAACGTTGGTTCGCGATAGCATCCGACTGTCAATGTAAACGGTGAAACCGAGGTATCGCGTTTCCTTTCGCGCGAGGAATATTTCGTTAAACAGAAACCTCTGCGTATACCGGGTAAATATATTTTTTTCCAACGCGAAATGGTAATTCGACGAACCAGAAGCGACAGTGACAGGACCAAGATGGAATTTCCCATGAGACATCTGTTGCATCCGCCTGCACCTATGGTGTTCCACGGCGTTATAACGATAACGGTGTACCGACGCGAAGTTTTGGTCTGGGCAGGTTGGGTCACGTATGACGCTCCACTACCTGCCACGTTTCGGAAGGTATCGCAGAAACATTTTGATAAACGGTATCGTTGTTGACGACGCTGCTATTACAAACAGCGCGAACTATAACGAAACGCACCCATTGGGCAAAATTTCCATCGAAACTTATCTTTCGAAATTAATTACGGTTGCCCCTTGCGTACTCGGGCGGTTATAATTAATAGACTTGTGGAAATTAGTACTATAACAACATTAACAGTAGCCGCGTAGCGTAATTCACAATTCTACAATGGTGACCGCGATAATAATTTATATTTCGGAACTCCTCCCGCGACAAGCGAAACAATGTCGACCCTCGCGTAAATGGGGTTTAACGCGAACGGTATCGCGAATAGAAAACAATTGTTCGGCCGGGGTTGCCGCGCGACGAGGAAAATGGCCGCGGCGGACGCCTTTCTAACCGTAAACCCGTAGGTTGTAGGTACATGTCCAATTAACGTTGCACAGGGAGGGGGAGAGGGGGGAGGGGGCAACGCGACGAAACGAGGGACGAGAGGGCCACTATCGATAATAATGTTTGACTTCCTGCACCTTGTGTGCGTACGGTGGTATCGATTCCGGCGTAACGTAGCGACGAAAAGATAACCTTCGTGGATACTGCCCCGACGTTCGAACGCCTCCGCCACGGAAGACGGTTTTGCGTCGTGGAGGAAGAGTTTGCCGGGGCGGGGAAATAAAATTTTGACTACGACGCGAGGCGTTACGAGGGACGGAATATATTTAGGGAATTCACTTGAAGCCAATTCTAAGCCCACCGAATGTATAAAATATATCCCGACAAGGGGGAGGGAGGAGCATCGACGGTGAATTGAATATTACCTGAGCGCGATTTCAGTCGAGCGACGTTTTTTTATTATTTTTTTTTTATTTTTACTCTCGACCGAGTCGCGGACGCTCGTGACGCTTGTCGGGAATACTGGAAATAACGAGCAAAGGGAATATTTAATTCTAGTTGTGGTGACCCTTCGAATTATACTTCGGGTTTGCAAATAAGGTTTTACATCGACGCGTGTTGCTGCCACGTTCTTTCGTACCAAAGGAATGAAATTCGTATCGTATGTATGTATGCAATTGTATGTATGTATGTATATATATCGATGTTTAAAAGATACAAGATCTAGTCTCGTGTACTTGTACTTGGCCCGAGACAAGACCTTGTATCTTGATATGTCGTTGCGCAAAATACTGCGCGTGACGTGTCGGGAAGCTGAAAATAAATAGAAATTTAATAACAAACAAAGATCTGATATTTATCATGAGCGAGACAGGGACGTGTTACTTCCTAAGACGGGTTCGAACAGATTTCCAGAAGCATTGCTCTTAAACATCATCGATGTCGTTGCTAACCAAAGCCTACCATACTGCAAACACTCGGTACAACTTTGATGTGTAAAATATGTTATGTTAACATATTTATTTTTTCAATAAAAAAATTAATTCATACCGTTGAACGGTATAACAAATCATCCCTAGATTCTCATAAAGATCCGCTTTATATTTTGTGAAAAAAATTCTAAAAACTCATCTATTTTTCAGCGTCCTAAAGTAGATTCCCACCTTAATACAAAATATTACATCCGTAGTAATCTCATGTTCGTAACATTACCCTCCTCCTCTAGTGAAATATTGGAACAATAACAATACAATCTTCGATAATCTTGAATAACAATAATGTCTTCTTAATTTCTTCATGAAATATTGTTCAGCCCATTGATTCCGTCTATGTAGGTATACCCATGTTTATTTGTATGAGATTCTTTCTTGAAACGCGCATCGCTTTCTTTTTATTTAATCGCGAGGAAATTCGACGGTCGTCAGGCGGAAGTTCGAAGTCCCCGATATTCCCCGAAGCCCGTGCCATCGGTTCCACTTAAAATTAAAGAGAAGCTTAAACTTTCTCCCGACATGGAATAATGAATGCGAATTTTAAGCAGAACCACCGTATGCCAATGATATTGCAGGAGAAATATGGTCCTCGTTGGTAAACTCCGAGGGCGTTATATTCGTGACAATCGGTGATGTCGTTTCTTCCTTGACGTTCGATAACCTTCGAACCGTTCCGGGAGAGGGAGGGAGAGAGAGAGAGAGAAGAAGAGTGATGTCTCCCACGAGTCTGTTTTCCGCAAATATTGACTCGTCAACGTTTCCCTGGCACATAAGTTGAGCACAGTACACAAGATTAAGTGAATTATCAATCCAATTCGCCTCGGAAACTTTTGTTCTTACGTTAACACGACTATCCTCGGATATCGGAGTTATTTATTTGAAAGCTAGACAAAGTCAACGGTACGTCGTAATATCGTTGGAAATTATTTGATAGCTCGACACGTTAGCATACTTCTGCCAACTATCGATAAAAGTAAATCGAATTAAGGTACATCGTCTGTTCAAAACCCTACGTACCGCGATCCAGAATTTACATTAAATAAATATCAAAATTTCATAACCCAAAATCGTGGCTACGACAAATCATTACGTTATTTCCCCCAATATCCACAGTCACGCGTTCTTTCTCGTATGCGCGAGTAATAAATTCCGCTTATTTCGCAGACTACAATTTATGGACCGTACGGCAAAAGTAATTTGAATAATCGGTCTACTCGCTTCAATTATATCTGACTTTAATTTTATATATTTACGTTGGGATCCCGAAGACCCCGGGCGACCCTGGTTTCCCGATACCTGTCTCTCGTAGCATCTTTTCTTTAATTGCATTTTCCCCGAGGTTTAAATTACTCACGAATAACTTTGACCTATATCGCCGTTTTCGCGATATTCCGACGAACAAGATTACCCTCTCCGAACGGATCTTAGAGCAATTAACGCGAAATTATTTGCGAGAAAATGTCCGACACGCCCCATAAACTCTACCGTTCCACAGTTAAAGAATATTTTCTCCTTAGGTCAAAGAACTTCTTTCCCAAGCATTCCGCAAAGTGGTCCAAACGCTCGGTGACAGATTTGCGACACACCCCGTATACTTTATCGCATTATGTAAATGCGTTTTTCCACGAATCCCTGGAATTCGCTCGGTGAAAGATGTCTTTCTCTCTCTCTCTCTCTTTCTTTTTCTCTCTCTCTCTCTCGCTCTCTCGAGTCAATCCGATAGCAACGACGATTTGTCACGCGAAGCGTTGCGAAACTTTGCCAATGAAAAACGAGCGTCGCTCGTTATTTCTTTTCACCTCAGCTTTTCGACTCGCACGAACGAAACCCGCGCGTTTCCCGCGCGATGTTTTCGCGTAATAAAAGCCGCGCGCGATTAAGCCCAGCGGAAACCTAGAAACAGCCCCCATTTCCATTCGGAGTCGTAAAGGTTCGAATTACACGGTGATGCGAGCAAATGAAAAGGTCGTACGAAATTGTACGTTCCGGGGAACGATAGATCGCTAATCTTTGTTAACCGGGTAGCGATTAATCGATAATCGTGAAGATACTTTGTTTACCTATTTCTTTATCCGCTGTCTGTTTAATTATAGCCACGCTCGACGCGCGATTAATTTTACGCCGCACATTTCCTACTATCGCGCCTAGTCTCGTGTTCTATTTTTCTAAGAGCGATTCGATATTTTATCTCGGAAATTGGCGTAATTAGTATTATCTCTGGCGTTTAAATTAATTCGAAGTTCGCAAAGTTACGACGGAGTTCTATAAACGTTTCCATTTGCGCTTGATTAATCGCGTACTCGACTGCCACGTAATTCGATCAATTTGGTAAAACAAGTTAGAAAATTTAATGCACAGTATCCTACACGGTCAATTATCGCGCTCGTATTCGCGCAACATCGCGCTGACGTTTCATAACGCATGAAATACTTTTGCGAATTGCGAGCAATGAGAAAACGCTTTCGAATCAACGGGACTGGCAGCGATTCGTCGCGCACCAGCTGTTGAAACTTTGTCAGTGAAAAATGATCGCTTTGCGCTGCTCTTCCTCTTTTTTTTCACCCCTGTTCCCGTCCTATCTTTCAGTCTCCACCACGTCCGCGATATTGATGCAGATTCATTCGTAATTGCTGGTACGCGCGGTGGTTTAATGTCTCGAAAACGGCTGGTCGACCGAAAGTTGAATCTATTTCGAGAGGAGCGTCGTGGAAATTTTTTTATAAAGTTCATGTTTATGAGATTTCGAAGCCTTATTTCAAATCTTTTTTTTTATAATTTCTAACCCTGTGAAACATTATTTCGAATCTCTAACCGCATGGAACCTTATTTCTAATTTCTAATCGCGTGAAACGTTATTTATACTTTTTTACCACGTCAAAACTTATTTCTAATTTTTTACCCTGTCAAACCTTATTTCTAATTTCTAATCGTATGAAATTTTATTTCTAATTTACAATCGCGTCGAACCTTATTTCTAATTTCTAACCTCGTTAAATCTTATTTCTAACCTCGTACGAGGATCCAGGAAACCGTTCAGACCGGCGGGTAATTTAGATTCCTCGATACCTATGTCGTAACTTTATATTATTTATTAATCTCTTATATCGTTTAAAATATTACCACCTAAACTTTAACGCATCACCTAAACTTATCGTGCCGTGAGCAGCGAAAGCTCTTCAATCCGAGCGTGTAACAGCCACAGGAAATCTCTGCTTTTCGATCTCTAAAAATCGATTTAAAATAATATCCACACAGGATACACTCCTCTGTACATCGTATCGACTATATCCGGCTTCAACAATGTAAGAAAATATTGACAATGAAATTTTGTACCTTCCGCTGGACCCCGGTTTGCGGCTTACAAGACATCACTTTAAGATCAATATTCGCTCATGCGCGTTAGTGATTGATATTCAAAAATGTCTCGAAATACTCACCGATCGATGCAAAAGAATTTGTCCACAAACTTCTCGCGCAAATCGTTAGATCGCATTGTACAGCATTCGAATACTCGTGAATATTCAAACCAGAACGGGGAAACGATACGCTCCGTCGTAAACCATAAAGTTTTGAAAGCAGAAACACAATATATCTCGCAAACCTCTTACTTCGATTGCCTAGTCGAAGGTACTCGGATATATACCACTACCGTGGCTTTTACGGAGAAGTACACGGATTTTTGAATTTACGATGCGCTTTTACTTTTACATTGGCTCTGCCGGTTTACGCGGTAGCTTGCTTCGTGCATAGGGTATTAGATTGCGCGAAACTACAGCTGTACAGTGTACGTTTAACCGGGGAAAGCATACACGTAGGTGCTTTGAAATTACTCGCGAACACACTCACCGAACGAGATACGGATAACTGAAAAACACAAAGCCACGCTCGCAACTCGAAATATTAAAAATGCAAACGTCGCTAATTCTGGATATAAAAAGCAGAGTTCAACCGCGGGAAGAAAGTAATAGAAAAATGATTAGCATTCTCAACAAGATTTACACTTTCTTTGCGATGTACAATAACACGCAATGAGATTTGAAAATAACGACTCTATGCGCGTCGTGAAATAAAATAAAAATACAAACATCGTGAATGCTAAAAATAATAAAAAAATTAAAATCTCAGATCCTAAAGATAACGATTGCGATATACAATTACACGCAATAAGATTTGAAAATGCCGATTCTATACATGTCATAAACTAAAATAAAAATTCAAACATCGTGAATGCTAAAGATAATTAAAAAAATAAAAATCTCGAATCCCAAAGATAACGACCGGAGATTGGAAACAAAGCCTAGGAAAATTCTCAACATTTCCGACGACAATTACCGCTATCGTTACGATCGACAATTAAAACCGATAAGGATCGCAGGGAACGATAAAATCGTTTAGAATGATGTACAACCCGTAATGGTAATAATAGCCGCCATTCACTCGGACCGTAATAACTTTCGCGAAAGTTTCATTTCGAGGACCAACTAAATCTTACTCGATGACGCACGATACTTTCCAGCGGAGCAGAAAGGGTGGAAGGATTAAGTGTTTCCCGATAGCGCGAAATGGCGGACTCGACATTTGAAGACTGCTCATCTTTTTTTACGTCCCTCGTATCCCAGGGCTTACTGTTTCCGCGCGGTGAAAGGATGTATCTTGATAAAGAGGCCGTCTATGAGAAAGGATTAGGGCTGCATTGACGACGCAGCTGTTCATGCAACCTCGATAAGCGGGAAAAGGGAGGAGGGAAAAGAAAACTCCATTTCCCTCTCGCCCCTCCCACTCGCGAGTACTTTTAATGAAAAGGGAGGCGAAGATGGGATCGCCGCGTCGGCTTAAGGTGTCGTTCGAGACAAAAAGGTTAATGCAATATACATGTCGAGTGCAGTCGCGAACTAGTTGTCGCGCGTAACAACGTCATTGCGTTTAACACGTTTTTCATATCCAGCGGAAAAACAGGTTTGACGAGTCGTTATTTCAACGACTCCGAACGTCGTTAAAAGAGGTGGAAAAAATTTGTAAGAGTTTACGCGCCGACACGAAAGGCGTCGCGTTTTATATTTATAGGGTGGTGCAATCTTTCCTGTCCTCGCTTCTCTCACACGCGTTACTTCATGTCATTCTCCTTTTCACGCAAACGAGTTGCGTTTTGTCGAACGAACTTTTCCTGAAAACAAAACACTTGGAATATAAAAGTTTGTACGGCGCGAAACAAACGAGTCGCGAAACAGAGAGCACCCCCCGTGTTCTACGAATCGAATATATCGAGTATCGATGCGAGAGGAATCGCACGCGCGAAGGTTTGACATTTGATACAGCGGACCAACGGCAATGCATAAATTTGCATGTTGTTCAAAGTATTCGGCGGGGTGTGATCTCATTCGTCTGCAGAGCTTAGTCTCGATAATCCTGGATAAAATATGCTGTCGGATGGGTGTTACAGAGTGGAAGCCCTGACTTCGCGCAGATTCTGTAATGCGATGGTACGTCAACGTAAGTTACCGCGACGAGTTTCGCGATACGCCGCAAACAACGGGGGGGTTGGAAAGCTTCCGACAGCGATGAGCGATCCTAAAGATAAATTTGTGAAAATCAATATTTATGACTAGCCGCGAACGTCGGTTCGTCGTGTTCAACAATTGGAAGTGCCACGTGGCGGGGCTTTGCGAACATTTCTCGATGCGCGAATGGAGATAACGGAAAGGGGAAACTGTACATTTTTTACGAGCTCCGTCGTTTACACGGTACGCGGAATTCCGGCCGTTACATTTTTACACGCCTCGTTGCCAGTAACGTTTCGCAGTTTGTAAATCGGAGTAGCGATATTATTCTAAATTGCGTATTGGATTATCGCGCGTTGTTGGGCGCTCGTTCGAGGGTACGAGAGGGAATTTAAAAGGATTTAGATTGAATTTAATGCGAGCCGAGGGTATTTGTCGTTAATCCTTTTATAATTTTCAACTTTATAGCGTTATCTTCTTTGATATCCCGCTGAGCATTTTCGATTCGTCGAATTACCAATAATTTCTGTAACATCGCCTAATGGTATTATAATTTCGGCTGGCGGAGGTCGTATTATCCTGAAAGCGGGTGCACGGACATCATTGATTTTGGTTTAATGACAGGCCGATTGGATTTACTCTTTGATAAAAGGTGATAAATTGGATGATATAAATGATTACCCGTGGTATGCCGTGTCGATTTATTCCACCGCGAGATATTAGCAGGACGATACGTTGAATTGGTTTACCCGTGATATTTTTAACGTCACGAATCCCGAGGTATACGGCGTAATAAATTGCGTACGATGATATTCATACAGAGAAATGTTCCGTTATCGTCGTTAAAGGACCTCGTTTCATATAAAATTCCAAAAATAAACATACGACATTTGATTCTCGTTTCGAGCGACCGCCGTTTTAATCGGAACGTTATTAATTAAATCTGTTACCATTTCAGCGACCAATGTTAATTTATACATTGATTAATGGCAATAAACTTCCCTCTCGTCGCTAAACTCTGCCAGAAAGAATTGAAATAATCAAATTTGGTAGTCATCGCTCGGGTAACGCCCCACTATCATCCCACCGACGCGCAGAATAATCACTCAGGCATTGCAAACAACGTATAAATCGCTAATTCACCAACAAACGGAATATATGCCGAACACGCGATACTGACATTTTTATTTGCCTACGCGATGGGCGATGGCACACTTCCAGTCGTTTATCATACATCGTCCGACGTTTTAAACAGTTTATTAATAGACGAGGAATATTTTCCGAAAGATCGTTAATCGACGCAAATTTCCTACGATTGTACATGTCAGTCTTATCAACGACAAATATTTGTTGGTCGAGAGTTTTCGTAACGTTTCCACATCCCCGATCTATTTTCCAAGATTCTCGCGGAGACGCTGAGTTAATATGCGTCGGCGGACGTTTTAAACAGTTTATCAATGGACGAGGAATATTTTCGAAACGATCGTTAATCGATGCAAATTTCCTACGATTGTACATGTCAGACTTATCAACGATAAATATTATAAGGCATTCTACGGGCACAGGGCCTATATGTTAAATGGCGGTTTTGAGAAAAAGGCAAATGAAAGTTTTCAATACTTTCATTGCACAGTATTTTGATTTTAAATATCTTTCACGAATGTAGTAATATAGTAAAAACCCTAATAAATTATTTTATTCTTGGAGTTATGCGAAACATAGATTTTCCTAGATTATTCACTTAAGAATATACGAGCACTTCATGTGCCCTTCTTCCAAAGAAAGAAGTTTTCTTAATCAGCGGAACAAACTCAATTTTTGTTTTTCATATAATAAAATATGAATAAGCGCGTAAAAACATTTGTTTCCAAAAATGAACGACATACAGTTATGTAAAGATACAATATCGTTATAAGATAGACATAAAATTAAAAAAAATAAAAAATAAACAAAAATTAAAAAAAATAAAAATTGTACCATAGGTGCATTACATTATGGCGATTAATTTAAAACAATCTCCGGAAAAAGGGCCTATTCACCGATGCGCCGTTTGCCTGGAGAATATCTCATTGTGGGTCGAGACTTTTCGTAACGTTTACATCTCCTCGATCCATTTTCCAAGATTCTCGCGGAGACGCTGGGTTAACGTTGTTAACCGTAGCTCGCGAGTGGGAAAGCGATGCTCCCGCGTCGCAGGATTTATGCGGGGTGAGCGCGAGGAATTCAACGTTTGACGATGAATCTCCGAGAATGGATTTCACGTGTCGCGGAAAATTGCACGGTTTGTCTCCGTCGGCAGCCCTTCCGTTTCGAGGGATGCATCGCGACCAGTCGATCTTTATCGAGGTTCTAAGAAAATATTCCCTCGGTTCGCTCGCAATCCCATTTATATCTGCGGCTCGATTTCCAACCCCCGTGACTGCGCTCTCGATTGAAAATATCTCTCTTTCTCTTCCTCGGCGTATCTGCGAACAGAATTTCTGTGACGACGAACAAACGCGTTCCGCGCGTCTCCTCTCTACCCTTACACGCGAGAATTCCGCGCGTAACGTTCTGCGAAAAATTACAGTTCGCCAAGTTTGCGAGAAATGTTTGGCGCGCCGAATTCAGCGAGAATTTTGCTCGCTACATTCAGACTACGATGGAGTATGACGTAATACGGTGATGGTGTTTGTCGAACGATTAAATATTATTACTTTCAACGATACGCGATAAACAAAGAATCGCGAATCGTTGGAAATGAAAATAATTAATTAACATTAACGCACTTGTTATTTTATACCGTTATTTATATATCCGCGATTGGTACATTTTACGAGTATCTATATTTACGCGTTACAATCGTTTTAATAATTGTAAATAAAAATATTCGACGAGGGAGATATGGCCAGTTTATTTTCATAGTGGTGCAAGTCCTTTTTTTTTGCTTGTTCTTTTTTTGTTTTACACTAAATTAATCACAAATGATGTGGGATAGAAAATATCGGCGACATATGACGTTTTCCCATGAAATCGAGGGTTTCCGAGTCCTCAATTGCGAGATGTATGAATGTTTAGGTTCAGTGTGAAGAACGTGAAGAGCGAAGCGGGCCGCACTCGTCGACATAGACGGTAGAGTCCTGTGCGGCTCTAGAACAATGTGTCTTTTTGAGAAAATGTGGTGTGGCTGTGTGGAATGTGTGTGACGCCCGAAAGGACATAAAGAGTGACCAGAGCGAATGACGCGAGAGAGTTTGACGAGAGCGACCGTAGAGCGAATAGGGAGTTTAGCGAGAACAGTCAGAGAGCGAG
Source organism: Pemphredon lugubris (assembly GCA_933228935.1). NCBI lineage: Eukaryota > Metazoa > Arthropoda > Insecta > Hymenoptera > Crabronidae > Pemphredon > Pemphredon lugubris. The sequence continues at coordinate 14,532,587 of OW121818.1, forward strand.
TACTGAGAGAGCGTTGTGAGTTTAGGGTATTGAGAGTTTTCTTTTAATTAGACGAGACGATAGTTTTTGTGGATAATTGTGTGAAAGACATTTTGTTCACCCGCTGTATTTGTACGCTGTTTGTATTTTATTCTATTCTCTTTTTTATATTATTAGGAAATACAAATTTTACATTTATTACCATCAAATCAAATTTCCTACAATTATGTGATATCTCATTTTTTTTAAATGCAGTTGCACCTCCTTCAAAATAAACGGTCCATGTATTCGCGCGAAGAAAAACAAAGCATAGTTTCAAAGTGATTTCTACTGGAGTCGTTCGTCGCAACGTGAGAGAAGCTCCACTTTCGTGAAATTCGGAGATTGCGTCAACCACGAAATTCTTGCGCGGTAACTGAATTTTAAATTCAGCCCGCGAGCACGTCATTGTTTGCATTCCAGAGTGGATCTAGCCGGGAAGTCGCGAAAAATCGTTTGTCTTCGGTTGCGCCCAGGATTGCTCGCTCCTTTACTGAGTCCCGACAGAATTTTCTTCTTCCACCTCGCAATCCGGTTTACATTTCCAGTTACGTTCTCGACCTCGGTGCTCGGGATTCACCCTCCTCTCGGCGAAACGTTCTTTGGTTACCGAAAATCAGTCCGCGAAGACAGGAAATCCACGAAGACAGGAAATAAGCGTGGAAATTGAAATCGTTACGGACACACGCCGCGCGGATCGATTCGATCGAAGCAACTTATTCGACGGGGCAAGTGAAATCGAAATCGTGGAAATCAGATATTGAGATTTGTATCGCGGGAGAAAATGTAAGAACGAGGCGGAGCTCGTGATAAACGAGTTACAGGCAACTGGTTCGTTCATGAAGACCGAAAGTTAACGCGGGCGGAAGTTCGCAGTGAAAGGTATAATTCCTAGTGTCTATCGTTTCGAAACGAGAAGATATCCCCGGAAGTTATTATTCTTTCGCGAAGCAGCGGTAAGAATCCGCCGCTTTGATTCGAGTCGAATTACCGAGATATTTCATTCCCCTCTTCTGCTGGTTAACTGAGAAATCATTTTGTAATCTACCGCGCGGACGTCTCGCAACTCAATTTCTGCCTTCGCTAACTCGATTGCGTTCTACAATTACAACGTTACACGATGATCCGTGCCGGCGGGTTTTCGAAAGCATATTTTAACATTTTCGTACGCTTTACATCTTTCGTACGCTTTACATACGTCCGTCACGTTCAACGTTACGCGTATCTCATTTTTCTTTGTCAGTTATGTTTGTTCCAAATTTATATATTTCTATATTTCTGAGAGAATTAATAAAATGGCAAAACAAATATTTTTAATACCGAAAACTCCTGACACAAATATCTCCCCCGAGTCACTTTCCATAATTGAACATTTAATTTTCCGGCTGTAACCTTTCCACTGCTGATAAATGTACTCGGAATAGTAGAGAATCCAAGTAGAGAATAACAATTACAACGATTTAATTAGCATTTAGTTACCCCTTTGTTAATTTTACATCCACACTAGGAGATGATTCTATGAAAGTAAGAATTTTCATACCACTGTAGATCGTTCTCTTTGCTCTGTATTTTTCTTGGAAATCTTGCAGGGATCTTGCTACTTCGCTACCTGCATCGTTACCACTTTGTCGCCTTTCTATTTCCAACAATTCACGATGCCTTTTCAGTTGCATAACAAAGCCTTATTCATTATGCCCCTGTAAACGATCCGTCGATACGAGCGTCCATTCGATTCATTGCTTCCACGTCTTCTCAAGACTAAAAAAATTCTTAGATACAAACAAACCGCCTGTTGCGTATTAAATGGGCACACGTTTATACGGGTCCGCGAAGGATAAGTGTGTTAAAGAATGATCCGCACTACAAGTGTATAAAATTTCAAAAAGATACAAGGTCTAGTCTCGCGTACTGGTACTTGGTCCGAGACAAGACCTTGTCTGTTGATTAACACTACTCCTACCGTGATTAGTCGAATGAACAGTCTTTAAAACAGCTTATATTTCTAAATATATGTATATGTAGAATGAAGGTAGCCAATTTGATAGTGAAAAAATGTAGTTTCTTTTATTTAGAAATAGATAACGCATATTTTAACATTTAATCGGCTAACATTTAAGTTAAGAGGCGGTGCAATAAAGTTGTACCTACGTTGGAAATTCTAGATTAATTTATATTTAAAAGTAAATGTGTCAAGTGAGACTTCGCAATCATACTCGAACAATGTTCCAAGAATTATTTCCCGCCATATCCTGTGTCGCAATTCGTACAAATCAATCTCGAAGAAAAACTCTATTCCACCATCAATAGCATTCTGGTAGCGGAAGTAGACGGAACGGTGCGTAAGAAAACGTTGAAAATATAAATTCACCGTCCCGCGGAGGAGACATTTCACGATACATTCGTAGGACGCGTAAGCGTCGTTACAACGCGCCAGAATTCGCGTCGGTTCACATACCGGGACGAACGAGAGATATAAATGGAACGCGAGGCTGCGAATAATTACCGATGAATCGTCCTTTCTCGTTAATTCAATTATATATCATTCCATCGGCGAAAGGGCAGTATCGGGGATATTATTTCAATATTTTCCAGGTCGCTGCTCTTAACGAGCGCTCTCGGCGCCGTATTTTTTCATTCGGTACCGTGTGATATTTTTTTCAGCCCCCGCCGCCACCCCCTAACCCCCCCTCAGCTCTTTTATTCACCGCTGCACGCGGCATGGGAGAGATCGTCGCCGTTCTGGGAATAAAGAGGTACTCGAGTGACCCGTTAATAATATCTGAAATTTATGCGTCGCTACGAGCCACTCCGTATTTATCGTGCGTCGCGTTGCCTGCGTTGTTATCGTGGCTTAACCCAAATACGCTTTTATCGGTGACACGTGTGCCGGCGTCGTGCGTGTGCGCGCGCGTATACAGGTGAACGGGCGTCGCTTTACGTCGCCGGACGTTACCCTGTCTTTTCGAGCAGCCACGCCGAGCATTTGTCTGCCCGTTTGGATATTGTTTCCTGTCGCGTTTATCGATCGTCGAGAGTTTTCGAGTAAAAATGGATAGGTCCTCTTGATCGCCCCTAGCTTTCACGAGTTAGGGGGTTTGGAAGAGGGGGGGGGGGGGGAGATTTCTGTGTTTCGGGTTAATCGTGCGTGGATATTCGATGCCGGGGAATGCGTGTACGGTGTTTCACGAAAGATTAAGTATCAGTAACGCGTTAACGTGAAGGCGAATGAGTAGCGTAAATTCGCGTTATTAATGTATCGTCGTGATCCGAATTGATGGGAGAGGGTTTGGGGTTGAAAACAGCATTTCCTCGACATCTTCGTTTGAGTTGTACCGCTGGGGGTATTTCAATTGAATCGTTTATTTCAGAAACCCCTTAAGTGCACTTTTTCATTTTTCAAGATGTTTAATATAAAAACTGTTTCAAGACACTGAAACGGTTTTTTTTAACTGCCAAATATTACGAAAAGGACTAGACTACTCACTCTTTTAGATATCAGTGTCGTTTTAGCTCAATGACTTACTGGGGAGGAGGAAAAAACGAAAGAAACACAAAGGAGTCGACGTTATTTTTTTTTGGCGTTTAGGGGGTTTCTGAAATAAGCGATTCAATTATGTACTACGGTTTTTCTTACGATTCCATTCTCTCATTCTTGATTTGATATTATTAGACTGCGGATGTTTATGCAAAATGCATTATTTTTATACTGACTTTAAACGGTTTTGGGAAACAAATGCGATCAGTATGCGTAAAATGTACGTATAATATATTGTATATATAAAATAAAATGAAATATTGCATTAAACCATTCACTAAGTGCATAAAATAAGGCATATTCAAAATAATGCATGTTGCATAAGCATCCGCAGTCTAGATATTATGTATACGCCAGGTTTGTTAATAGAAACAATGGTTGCCGGAGTTCGATAATATCTCACTCGAGCGCGCATAGTAAAATATGTAAAGCAGAAAGCATGAACAATGCAAATGCATGGGCCAAGTACAAGTACGAGTTTGTCTTTAAAAATTAAAAATCGAAAATCAGAAAGAGGGTGGGTGAGGTGGAAGCGAGAGGATCAAAAATAGCGAGAACGTGCGTGGGAGGATCAAAAAGCTGAAAAAACCCTAGTCAGGGGGTCAAAATAACCACAGAGAGCAGAAAAAACAACATTTATTACAGCGTTACCGACGTAAAATTGGCTGGACCAATTTCGACCGAATCATACTTATTTACTCATTACGTATTTAACCACCTCGAAAACCCCCGTTCGTTCTTTCCGGAAAAGATACAAGGTCTAGCGTACTTGCACCTGGCCCGAGTCAAAACCTTGTCTCTTGATTTCGTAATCATATTTTCGACTCCACCGTAAACGCGCAATTTTGTAATTTATTTCATTCGTTACATTGCCTCCGAGCGTTAGATTGTTATACATAGCGCGTCAAGGATAACGTATAATCGGATCAACGGAGCAGCGGAATAAATTACGCCGAGAGAATCCCGATGTAACGATATTGGAAAGATTCGACAGTAACGAAGGGGGGGGGGGGAGGGGGTGAATCCGCGAAGCACGAGTAGAATAGGTACGTACACGGTACGGCAGGGGCATTAAGGGATCAGTGCGTTTAATATGGAAGCTAGTGACCTCTTTCGCACTTCGCGAAGATTGGGATTACTCTATATCCAAGTGTCTGGTATAAATCCTATTCTTATCTGTGTCAATGCACTTTAGAGGTTTTATACGGGATTAGCGGAAGCATCAAAAACTACCGCTTTACGAGGTCGTTGATCGTCCCGATAAAGTGTCATTTATCTTCCCGACGTATTCCACCTTCCATCCAGACGCCTTATAAATTTCGCACGAGGCGATCGTCCCGCTTCCGAGCTTGAAATTACACTCGCTGTATTTGCGTAACCGACGACAGTTAATTTCTCTCGTATCCTTTCCCCGAGCTCGCATATTTCTCTTCCGCTTTCTAATATTGGAAGCTAGTACCGTCGCCGATGGTTATCGGAATTATTCTATTGGCTCGATACGATTATGGGATTTAATAAAAATACGTACGAGGTATACGCCAACGAAGAATTTATTTAGAATCCTTACGTTCCGCTCATGCTGAGAGCACAATTTTGATACGGGCAGAGATTCGAACTGAAGAGAATGAAAAACAAAAGGACGTACTGGGTGTTTCCGTTTGAAGTTTCACTCGCAATTATCTCCCGAAATATTCGCTGTTTAGAAAAACATTTTGAACAGAACTTGCGTCGTTTCGAGTGGGCGTCACGTGGCCGTAACAGACCGTGTCGGAACAAAGTCAGAGATAATTGGGTGTGAAACTTTAAATGGGACACATTTTATATATACTTGAGTATTTGTACGCGGGAAACTTGTCTGGATAGAAACTAAACGCGGAGTAAAAGAGGTCGGATGGAAACTAAAGGGTACAAACACAAAATACCATTTTTGTTCCGGACTTTCCCTCCGAAAGAAAAAAACAATTTTCATATTTGTACCGTACCATGCACGATGAGATTTCTGTTTCTTTTTTTTTACGCGTTTCGTATGTATTTTTAATGTTCCCGTTAAGATTACGATAAGCAGAGAATCTTTGGTACGTTGCTTTCTTCCCTTTTATTTTCGTCCGTTTGTCAAGTTATCGTCGCCGAATCGTACGTCGTTACATCGCTCACTGGTCAGGAGCAAAACATCAAATTACATCGACCGAGAAAAGTATTTACGATCCCGCCAAATCGGGAGGCGGGATCTACATTTCGGTTCAGTTAAGAAAATATCGTTCCTACTATTTGTCAGTGTCGAGGACCAAGTATTTCCAAGCGATTCCGACGGTTTATCGGACGGAAGTTTATGGATCGAACGGTTCGCGTATCCGTGGGAGCCGGTCGTTTGTCCAACGGGAACGTACAAAAATTGCGACGATCAAGATTTCGCTGAAATTTCTTTCAAAATGACGGTTCGAAATTCTAATTTCCCCATCGTACGCGCGCAGATGGGATCCTAGCCTCTTGTAAAGAGAATTTATGATAATGCGAAAGCTACTCTCCCCTCTCCCATTCGCCGGTTTAGTTCGCGAAAATCTGAATTGTAGACGAGTACGGGAATACATCCATTAATTCCTTTCGATCCGAAAGTACCGGTAATCTATCTCGAGCGATGAGCATCAAAACGAGCATCGCTCTTGTCATTAACGCGTGGGGGCAATGACGCGAAGGTGGGTCGTGTCGTTTCCCCGGCATCGGATAAACACCGAAACTGGAGCAATGTGTTTCCATCCCATTAAAAGTCTGTATCCGCGAAAAGATACAAGATGTAGGGTAATACCAGGAAAGACGAACTGCCTGCAAAAATGGAGAGGAGCCTCTTAGATTGTTTTCGAAGTAATGGCGATAGCGCGATCTGCAGGTTTAAAGAATCTTTAGATTGTATCCATCCAAAGGCGAACACGGAAAAAACATTTCGGAGGGGTTTTTGAAAAATGTAAAATGTTCACAAATACCTATTATACTTTATTACAAAAATACTGAATTTAAAAATTAAAGGTAAATCTACCTATTTTATTTCTAAGTCAAGCGAGAAACTTTGAAATAACTATTAAATTCTAAGGTCAAGTAATTTATTTAAAAAATTGTTTTCTGGTATTTCGGGGCGGGTTTGACACCCAAAACTTCCCTCTGTATTCGTCCCCGATTTCATCGCAACTCGTGCAATTTTTACTTTGAAACTTTGAACGTATTTACGCGTTTCGCTGGAATTACGCGATGCGTTATGCGTTTCTTTCAACATGTTCCCTGCCAAGCTGCATTTGACTACATGTCATACAACGCCATGTGTATCCAGAACGGTACACGGTATAAGGTTTAATATGTCTACAAAATTTGCTTGTTTTTATTGTTTCAGTACTCTAAATTTATTTCTCTGCGTTTCTGAATGTTTACCGAGAAAAATATAATTTAGCGTAGAAATGAGTTTTAGTGTGTACCGAAAACGGTACACAAGCTAAATGTCCTGCACAAGTTGTACGTAGACGTACTACATACATATGTAGGTACGTAAATACTTAGCTCGTTCTCTCAAAATCAATTTAAAATCCGTACAAAGAGTACGCGTTTTCCATAAACGTCACCAGTGCAATTACATCGTCATAAAAAAAAAAAAAGAAAACAAGCACACGATCGATATCTCTTCAAGAACTACCGTGTCACAGCCACGAAAGAAAATCTCTGAACGCGTCGCGACGAATATCGCGCAATAAATATACCGCGAGTCTGTAAATAGCACGCATCGATAAACATGACTGGTGGCCGTTCCCGATTCAAAGAGGTTCCGCAATTCGCATCGAGTGGCCCGGCTTTAGAAAAGAGACGTCTCCTCCCTCGAAAGGAGGAAGAAGCATCGTCCGTACCATTAACGTTAGAACCAACGACGCGGAGACGGCCAATGGCTCCGACGCCGTCGTCGCCCGTACACACAAACCACTACCAAAACACCGCCGAAAACTGGAGTAATGCCCCCGACGTCCCACTTGGACCGGAGACTACGGTCGAAGGTAATAGTAAATTTCTTGCGTGTCAAGACTACGGGCGGCGGGGAGGACGTTGGACTGTGTTTCGGTGTTCCCAAAATGTCTCTGTACTCCGGGGGTCAACGTGGGTGTAGCCAAGTATACCAAGTACGCCGCCACCGATATACATAAGCGACGCGCACACGTACGTACGTACGCGTAAGGACGCTTCAAGATACCGAACGCATCCGTTTACAGAAGTTCGCCGTGGGTGTTTCCGTGGCCGCACATTTGCTCGCCTCTCGCGTATCTGCTTCCGCTGTCGTCGCCGACGGCCGCCCGTTTACGTAGGTGCGGTCGAGTAAAGACGTTTCGCATCGGTATTCGTGTACTCGTGGGTGAGTATAGTTACAAAACTGGTGCGCGCGTGTCGTGCGTTTAACTTTATGCGGGATACGAACGCGCTGAAAATGAGCACGACGGTACCCGCGGGAGACGAATATCGAGGATGACCGTGCCAAGGTTTTTTTTTTGGGGAGGGGGGGTCGGGGGGTAGAACATTACGTTACGGATTCGTACATTTGCATCTCGGTTGGCGCCGAGACACGGAATTATGGTACAAGCGGGAATACTCTCCTTCGTAAACGCTTGATCAAAAAATTGGGTTTTTTCTTTAGAAGGCTGGGTGAAATATCTCGCGATATTTCATGCGCCAGGGAAAGATACGCAGGAGTCATATCCGCGGTTGTCCGCTACATTAAGGCGAAAAGATACGATGCCCGCGTGTTTCCCAAAATTGGCAGAGACTTCTTGGCACTGGATTCACCTAATTCATACCGTACTACTTATTCACCCCCAACCTCCCCGAACGGACAGATACACGTTCGTATACGTCGAACGTGTCTTGGATTATCCATCCGGACCGCCCCCTTCCCACCCCCCCCCCCCCCCGTCAACTCTCCGCAAAACTTTCCTCGGATGCTCACGAATGACCGAGCGAATTTTCACATGCCAGCTCAGGCAAATAGCCATACGCGCCTGTATGGCAAGCGGATCGGTATATTGGACGATAATCAGTCGTTGGCGTGTGTAGGTGCGCATGAGGTTACGAGAGGGGGGGGGGGAGGGATAGGGGTTGTGCATGTGTGCGAGTAAAGTGGAGCAACGACCGAGAAGTCAGTCGGAACTGGCCGGCTCCATGCTGTCGGGTTTCGTCGTATTGCACCGATCCAGTTTAGACGGCTAGGAGTAAGAGTCGGCTACTACGACGTCGGCGTCGTCGTAGCCGAGCGGTGTGCGCGATTCTCCCTCGCTTCGCTCGTTTTTTTTTCCCCGCAGACACGACTCCGACGTCCCGTCGCGGGGTAAAGGAGAAACAGAGAGAGAGAGAGGGAGATAAAATACTCGACTTACATCCAGCCCCACCTCTCTCTCTCTCTCTCTCTCTCTCTCTCTCTCTCTCTGTCGCTCTCTTTCTCCCTTTCTTATTTCGTCCCTCATCGACCTCGTTGCTCCTCCTTCGGCTCTCTGCGTTGCCGATATACGCGGGGAGACGTCACCGTGGGGGATGTTCCGCTTTCCTGACACGTTGAGTTCGACGAAGGGTTGAATTTGACGATCAGTCCGGGATAAGCGAGCGGAGTCAGCAGCTCGGAAAAGAAATCGAGAGCCGACGACCAGATTGGTGTACCAATGACAGGATATTATCGTTGGTAAAAGTCGAGAGAGATACGTCGAACGGGATAGATTTGATAGAAAAAAAAAAATAATAAAAGCATCGCGTAGCGGGGAATATTAATCATTGTGAGAGAATGTACGATGGTCGTGCGATAATGAAGTGAAATAGGATCACACAGGAATTAATGGAGATAATAAAAACCTTAAATTATTATAACACTCTCGCAAGTCTTTTCTCGCTCGAGTCTATTGACTTATCTGATTTTTCGTTATTGGTCGTTCGATGCGTCGAGCGCGGCATTGATCTTCGATCATCGAATGTTCGAAAGCAATGCCGCTCAATTCACACCTCGATCATTTTGATTCAGCGGCGCTCATGCTATTCGTACTAATACATACGTTATAATAAACTACTTTTAGTCTTACACGATCGATCGACCTCAGGTTTTACGATAACGCTTCGGGAAGCTGGGAAGATCGCGTTAACTATCGTGCGAATCGGAAAACAGTTTCCGATCGGGTGACATTCGGCTACGGAAACGCTTTCAGTCCCTTATTCGATTCTTTATTTTTATTTCGACTTTTATCCGTTTCTCGATAAAGTACGACAACTTTTTTTTCCCTCTCTCTCTCTCTCCCTATCAACGAATAACCCGTACCTCCGAGATTACGAAACGTAATGAATCTCGCGTCTTTGTTCTCCGCACGACGATCCGTGTAATCAACTGGTGCGTGAGGGTGATAAGTTGCTTGAAATTGAAGACGATCGATTATCGGTTCGGTCGAGGAACGAGAGAGGGTTGCTTCGCATGACCGAGAAACTGTCGCGAACTTGTTGCCTCTACCCTGGACGCGTAATTTACGAGACTGAACGAGGTTCGTAAAAGCATTTTCCACTACGCCCGAGCATTTGTACCGTGTAGGTGTATCCCATTACCAATAAATACCTTTATTACCGCTAGGCAGTGCGGGATTTTCCGAAGAACTTTATGGACGTACGCGTGTTTTTGCGTTACATAAAAATTTCCAACGAACCGGAGGAACGTCTTGAACGCGAGCTTTACGACTATGCGACTTTTATATCGCCGTACATGTTTCTAGCGGGCAAAGTGCTCTTAGCCCGTATTTTCGGTGCTGAATTTTATAGGTGTAACGACACGGCTATACGAATTTGCGTTAATATTTATATAGCTTCTTTGTCGTTTATGTAATATACTTGAACTTGGTCCGAGACAAGACCTTGTCTCTCGATAGCTTTTCTTGTGGTTTATGTAATATATATTCGTCAAGTAACGTGTTTCTTTATCGCTAGATCGGTGATTCGAGAATTTATTTCTTCGGAGATTCGTTGTTACAAATGAACGATTTTAAATTTTCGTTAATATTTACATAGATCCTTCATCGTTTATATATGTATGGGTAAAGTAGCTCGATCGTTTATCGCTACGTCAGTGATTCGAGAATCCTTTTCTTCGGAGATTCGTTGTAAAATTGAATATTTTTAAATCATCGTCAATATTTATATAAATCCTTCGTCGTTTATATATGTATTCGTAAAGTAGCGCGCTCGTTTATCGCTATCGGTGATTCGAGAATCTTTTTCTTCTGAGATTCATTGTTAAAATTGAACGTTTTTAAATATTGATAGGCCGCATTAACATCCTCGTTCTATCGTACGTACTTTCATACGAAAATGCTATGAATATGCATAAAGCTTTCTGCAATTTCCTTAATTAAAAAAAAAACTCTCATCCCGAAGCTACAACGGATCGAGATAATGGCTATTTTCATTTTCCGACAAAAACGTGGTAATGGGACGATGGCGTTTGCTGGGAAACTTAAAATCGTCACGACCATCTTAAAAGGATCGCTTTATTAACGAAATTTTAAAGATTCGTAATTAGAATCACTGGCCGATAAAACAAAACAAGTAGACGATTATGAAATTACGTTTACTACTTACTTAATCATTCTTATCCCGAAACGCGAGTACCGACATCGTATGAAATTCAACGTTACTACAAATACGACTCTGCTTCATCGAAACTGAACTCTGTGCCTGGAACATGATATTATTCGTTCGAGGCACGCCACGAGTCTTCGTTTGAGCAGAAAGAAACGGGTACTAATTACACGACCGCTTTGATATCACGACAAGGATTCCGAGGATTTAGAAATTCATCTCCTACCCGATCCGGATAATCCCTGTAATGGTTGGCGTGACAGGTAAGAAGTAGCTTCGGGTATGGGAATTACCCCGTATAACTCTTACAGTCCCCGAAGTGCAATCCGAAGTACCTACAGAGTTCAACGCGTAGTAACCCTCCTGCCCTGACGTAGAAACCCTTCGTCGTAAATCACCTCCAGAACTACGTGGAACAAAAAGCCCTTCGCGGAGGGCACTGCCCATGGACGTTAACATTGGAAGGGAGGGATTTTGCCTTTGGCGTTTCGCATGCTGAGATTTTCGTCATTCCCCGGAGATGATAAATCGCCCTGAAATATATCATTCGCGAGAGTCATTTATAATTTAATTAGCCTCTCGCAAAGTGTCTTCTACCGTGGAAAAAAAATTCTCTTTGATCAACGTCTCTTACGCGAGGAATTTATATAACCTTGAGAACTTTCCAAAAGCGCAACGTACGTATATCTAACAAATATCGATATCGAGTGTCGATCGATTAGAAGGTATATGATATTTGTATCTAAATTTTAGGACGCGACAGTTAATTAGTTCGATTCACCTGCTGTTCACGTGGCATATAACAATATGATATTAATTTTGTTCATACACGTACGCGTACGCGTGTGTATCGATTCGACAGGAGAACAACGTTAAATCAAGGCGACGTTTTCTCTATTGGAAAGCAATCGTGACGAGTTTTTCAGCGGCACGTTAACAGTGGCGTTAACGCAGCTGTTGGATTTAATTAATGTCGGATGTGCAACGCGTCGAGGCGCGTCCGGTAAAAGGTTTGTCAGTGTAATCGCCGCGCGACAGTACCTGTCGTTTATTTATTTTTTCCTTTTTTTTATTCATTCGCAGAATTCACAATTTTACCGCTCCCATTTCGTTATTTTCCCGAGTGACTTTAAACGGATTACGCGTTTGTTAAATTAACGATAAACCGTCGCTAGGTCTTATCGTAGTTACGCCATAGCGGGCTGCTCGATAAAAATGAAACACCGACCCGCATTATTTTTTTTTTCCGAGATAATCTGCATATCGATCCAAGATATCACCGTTTCCGTATAATTTCACCTCTTTCCACGGTACCCGCAGAAAACCGTCACCGCGCGTTTCAATTGTATCGGGAGCGATTCGAGATGACAAAATTCGAAACGTTGTACGTCAAAGTACGTTTATTGCCGATCGATCGCTTTGCGTGCCCGTCGACGCGCTGACGTTAATTTCCCCCGACGTAATTCTTCGCTGTATTGCCATTCAGCGCGAAAAAAAAGAGAGAGAGAGAGAGAGAGACAGAGAGAGAGAGAGAGAGAAATTGATCGGATGCGTCATTAACGAGGAGATTTGCTTAAAGGTAGGCGAATAACGTTTCAGAGAGAGGAAAGAAGTTCTCGAATCTTCTTAACCCGGATTATTTCGAGCCTCGGGGATCCGAGGTGCATCTGATTACGCGGATGAAGCCGCGACGGTACCGCTCGTTCTTTTCGTCCATAAAGCTTTACATTCGTTTCGCACTCTTTCAATCTCGGGATTGTATGTACTCTCAAATTGACTCGGCTACTTATAAAAGAAAATCTTGTGGATTATAGGAATCCTCTCGTCTCTGGCGGGATAAGTTAAACGAATCTCTCTCTCTATCTCTCTCTCGAATCGCCACATCCCACAGGAGTTTTGCGATGAATCTAATATTTAAAAGATGTGAAGGAAAGGAAGAGAAAGTGGGCGTCGGTGAAATTGAACGTAAACCACCGTGAATATCTTATAATAGCATCGCCAAGAATAACGGGTTTCACGGTCATTGACAATTTTCGCGAACAGTCGTGGTTAACGGTGATCGTCGATTTTCCTCGCGAGAGAAAAATATCCTCCGATATTACCTCGGCGCGGTTAATTGCAAATTCCAACGCACACGTATCACCGCGATTAATCGTTACTTTTTCTAATTACCGCGATTTATTTTCCGAAACGCGCTCACCGGAGTGCAAATTACAGAGAGAAATGGTGAATGTACCATCGCGAAAGAAAAAGGTCTCCGCTGCCTTTAACTAGCCACGAGCACTCCGGTGGTAAATTCGAAAAACTCTTTTTTTTTTTTTTACCACGAGAACCGCGGGATTCTCGAAGCGGACTCGCGAAAAATAAATTGCCGAGGGGCTAGAAGTTGGAAGTTAGACAACCATTTCGGTAGTTTATTGAAGTAGTATCGCTCGGGATGCTGATCGATACTCCGAGCAGTTATTTCGAGTTTTACGACGCGATAAACGTGAGATTAAAAATGTTGTCGAGTCACTGTAAGCGATCGGGGATTAATAAGTGTTCTTTTGTCAGGCAAAATCTGTGCGATTCTCGAGACGAACTAGCGAGAATAAATTATCGACGAGCTAGATTAGAAGTTGAGCAAGCCATTCGATATTTTATCGCGGTACTATCGCTCGAAATGCTGATCGATACTCCGCGCGGTTATTTCGAGTTTTACGAAGCGATAAACGTGGAATTAAAAATATTGTCGAGTCGGTATAAGTGAGCGGGGATTAATAAGTCGGTGGTTGCATTTTGCGTTAGATTGCTCCTTTGCACGCGTGCCGGACGAACGTGTGCGCGTAATTCTTAACCCTTTGAACAATACGAACGGACATTTACGTAATACGTACGCCGGTCGTAGTACGAACGTGCACGCGCGTTTTGAATTTTGCGCTCAAGTAATACTGTCGTTAATTAAACTTGCGTCAGGTGGTCGGCCAGCGCTACGATAACTCATAGCTCAAAGGGTTCAAGGGGTTATCGTCTTGTTGGGTCGAAAATGACGTTTTTTGGCGAATCGTTCTTCCGAACTGCTGGACGGATCAATATCGTGTTTGACTTTTTAGATTCGTTGTTTCTTCGTGTATAAGTGTGTTTTTTATGAACGTGTCGCATAAAACACGGAGACGATATTGAATTTTGAAAACACGGTAACGCTGAGATGATGGAAAGTCTAATAAACATTGTCTGAAACAAAAAACAAGACGAGATTTGTAATCCGCATGAAATTATCTTTCGTTGGAATTATAGAATCATTAGGAAAAGTGGAGAATTTATTAAATACCAGGCACTTGAAGACAAAAATTTAAGTTCGACCGAAAAATCTCATTTATTTGTTTAATTAACTAATGAACGGTGATAGATATCGTACTGATTCTAGTAGCAACGCTACATTGCTCGACATACTTGCAAATGCCCAAGTTCGTAGCTGAATTTTATTGAGTAATTATTAAATCAACGCAGAGTCGAAAGTTGTACTAGTTTCGAGAAAAACGAGTTTAAACTTTAAAATTTAAAGTTTAAAGTTTTACGCTATGATTCCAATACCAGGACCTTGCTTTCTTCAAATGGCTATAACTTCGTCAATATTTCGAACTTATGAACGAATTTAATCTTAAACTATCCTTAAAAGCCCAATTAAGAATATGAAGAATTTCGAAGAAGCTTTAAGAATATACATAAAAAATCGATTTTTTCGACCTAACAAGACAATAATCCCCCTTAATAAGAGAGTCACTTTAAGTGAAGTTAAGAGTGTTAGTTTAAAGAAAAACAATAGGAAAAATGTATTAACTCGTCAATAGCGATCGACGTCCGTGTGGAAGCAACGTTCCTTCAAGACCGTCTGACCAATGATACGTATATCTACTTCTTTGCACGACCGACATTCTTCGAACAATGACATCCTTTCCTTTCCCGATCGACGAACCGTCGGTTCAACGAACCTGTATTTGTTATTTAGCGTGGATCGATAATGTCAGAACGACGCGTGTAACGTCTCGATTTGTATCGCGCGTCTGGCACGGAAATTGTCAGATTCGAATCGATGAACGCCAAACGCGACAAATTATTAATGAACGCGATATCACGGCCGACGAGGCTGTTAAAATTACCTCGCGGAATCAAGGGATAAATTCTACCACGGGAAAGGAATCCGAAAGACAAACGTCGCGCGATAAACCAACGGAAGCTGTAACGAGTACCGTGCTCAACATCAGATTTATAATAGCCGGCAACGGATCTAAATGCACGCCATTCGCCTGGAAGTGTTTTAATCCCGCGGTGCATCGTAAAACTTCTGCGCGTTCATTTTTCCTGAAACCCGACTTCTCTAGGATTCGGTGTAAAGCACGCTCCTACCATTTGTCATTTCTACCCGCGCATCGGGTTGACGAAGAATTACAAATTTTTTAAAAATATCCCAACAATACGTGTCGCGCGA
Organism: Pemphredon lugubris; assembly: GCA_933228935.1. Taxonomy (NCBI): domain Eukaryota; kingdom Metazoa; phylum Arthropoda; class Insecta; order Hymenoptera; family Crabronidae; genus Pemphredon; species Pemphredon lugubris. The sequence continues at coordinate 14,548,231 of OW121818.1, forward strand.
AGAGGTACGTTTCGAACGCATTCAAAGCTTCGAATATATGCAGAATTAATCCCTTGGAATTCTGCGCACGTTACGATGCATGCGCGTAAAGGGAAATCAATTTTTTTTTTTTGACATTTTAATCCAATTAAAACCTTCGGCGCGCCGTAATGGTCGTGTAGAAATAATAAAACCACTCGACCGTCGCCTCCTATCGATTCTCCTGCGAATAAATAACGATGGAAAAAAATTGTGAACAAAATTGGATGTATCAAGGGCGTTTAATTAAAGGTTCTCGAAAACCTTTAATCGCGCAGCGCTTCGCACCTCGAACTTTTTTTCGACGATGTAAAATTCCTTCAACGCCGAGCAAGTTAAACTACGTCTGGTCGATTCGATTATATTTAAACGCGTACTCCCTTGGCTTTGAAACACTAACCGGTTATCGATGTACGATAAAATTTGCACGTTTCCCCCCCGGTAATCGGGAAAGAGTTCAATAAAATGATTAGCCGGGCGATATCAACGGGTTGAACCGGTTGCGTGGCAATAATCGCGGTCGTTTATCGATCACCGTAGTCTTGTTCACCTCGAGATACATATGCTGGGTCACGCTCTTGTACTACACGCGTATCGCTTATCTCAATAGGAAATTGCGTTTACTGGTGCTATCGATCCGCGGCAAACATTTCGGTGAAGCGAGTTTACGCTTTTATCCATGGGGAATCGTGTAGCCGCGCGGTGGGTACGAGATTAGAAAACGTCACCTCCTATGGCGGAGAACAAAAGGACGCCCATGGGCGTCGTTCGGGGACTACTTTCGACGCTTCCCGGCGATATTTAGCGATATTGCATGGAAATCGGCGCGGGATTAAAGTATGAGCGAGCGATGGGAATATAATACAATGCCGACGGGTATTTGATGTCCTCGCCGTGGGCGTATTTAAAAATATAGGTAGCATTTTCGAAGATGAGTTATCGACGCTCGTGAATCCCTATCGTTACGGTTAACGCGTTGGTGATTAAATATCGGCGAGGAATAGACGTGGAATAGACGATAATGATACGTCGTTGAAGCTTTCCATTTACACGCACCTCGAGCATCTTGGATTTTCGTTTTAGCGCTCGGTGAGTTAGGAAATCAAAATGAGATCTCTCGTAATTACTAAGTGCGCGGCTGCTTATTAATTTAGCGAGTAAATTGGCGCAGACGCGCTCGAATGGAAACATCTCTCACGCGGGTGCGAATCGCGGCGATAATGTGACCGCGTCGAGTAATTTGCATGTGCATTTGTATATTTTGGTAAGGTTGAAGCGCATGAATATTTTGCGCGGCTGTATTCGCGTCTTAGTGCCAGCTTACGATTAGCCCGGCCGGGCAGGGTCGACGAACATTAATCATTCGAAACTAATCCTATTTAGTCGGAGATTTGGTAGCAGATATAAAGCTCAAACTTTGCGTTCCCACGGTCCCCGAACGTGTGTCGTCGAGTTTGCTAATTGGATGCGTTAAATACCAGGGGTTCAATGCGATTAGAATGGCGCTAACGCGCGTTACAGGATTACGTGTTAAACGACAAATGTTTTCGTGTATGTACCTTGTTTCCGTCGTTAATACCTCGCGCCCGACTGTCAATTTAAAAGACAAATGAAAAAACGAGATTTAATCGGAGAATCTGGTACTCCCACTTTTTGCTGTTAATATGCCCAGGTTCGAATCAAGATCTTTGGAAGACCTAAGCCATTAAGGGGTTATACATGGTCGCAAAAGTAAAAAGAACGATTTTTTAAACTTTACATTTTCTGAAAGCATAACATCTTAGAAATATTGGGTCGGATGAAAATTCACAGAGTTGGAAGCTTTTATGTAGATATATTTTTAATTGGATGCAATCAGCTTTTGAAATTTTTAACGGGTTTTTCTCAAAACTACGTTTTTTTGCGCCAGAGAGCAATATATCTCAAAAACTACTTCCTGAAATTTTGTATGCGCCTTTTAGATACAAAAATCTAGTCTGTAATCGAAGGATTTATTGTTTTGATGCATGCTTTCGATTTGATGAACGGAGACCGGCTGTTTCTTTTGCTAAAATCGACACTTCAACTTTGGACGCCCACCATTTTGTTGGAACTTAGTATTTCGGAAAAATCTTTGATTAAAGATTGCGTACACAAATTATACTAACAGAATCTTTTCAATTTTTTGTTTCGCATTACCCAGCTTCGAGCAACATTGCTCCTCGCAAAAGCAGTTTTTCAAGAAGGCCTTCATAAACAATCCTGTAACTTCGTTGTTGATAAATATTTGTCAACGAAAAAATGACGGTTTGCGCTTGAAATGTAACTCTACCAAATAGAAAAACTTCTGTACAGACATATGCTTTCGCTTTCCAAAAAAAACATCGCAAGAATTCGTCATTTTTCGGTCTCCTGACAAGATACTACGTCTTAAAAAATTTGGTTCCCCCGTGTATGTCTAATCAAAAATTCGAACAACAACATACCGTAAATTAAAATATTATTTTACAAAATGTAAGGAAACTCACGGCAAATAAATGGCCGCAGTAATTCTCTTCCCTCACTGTCCTAACTATGAGTTTATCTTGTTCAGTGGTTAATTCAACCCTGAATACACCTATCGTGCGATCACGCCCGATAATGCGATCGATGGAATGTTTAGCGTTTGCTGGCAGGAACACGAATTTCTATTTGTCGGTGGCTCAATCAGTTCTATTGGTTACGGTTGACCACCGGCGGGTTTGTTCTATACCCTGAAACAATTATTCAAAAAGTTTTAACGATCCAAGCATCGGGTTCGATACCGATGACCCGTGGCAAATTTCATCCCCATCCGCTGTTTGCGACGTCGGAAAATTGCGCGAACAAATAACCGTCGGTCTACCGTCACGAGAATTTCCTACGTAGATACGTATGCGTATCGACGCATCCTAGAATCATGTTTCATATAAATTGTGCCGTTCGCGAAACGACGCTTGAGATTGTTTATATCAGTCGTTCTTAAACTTTTCCGGTTCAGCGTCCCTCCATCGAGATAACTTACTGATGACGCCTCTTTTTTGCCAAACAAAAAATGGAGAAAAATTTTCATAAGTATATGGATCAATATTCTAAATTTAAATAAAAATGACAGCCCCCCTGAGAAACCGAAATGCCCCCTGGGCGACAGTACCGTCCCTGTTAAGAGCCACTGGTTTATATCGATAAATGATCGATAGGGAAAATATGATATAAGTTGACACTTGTGCCAACATCCTTCGATGTTAATAAAATCCATGGACGACTCGCGGAAAACACGAATGCAGGCACTTCGTTGCTGTACTGACGTATGAACAATGCGAAGGATGGCGCGTAACGTAATACGGGCACTGTATCATCTTTTCTTTCGTAACCTTTCTCCCTCTTTCTCTCTCTCTCTCCTTTTTTACCCACAAAAGAGTATATAAGTACTACATCACAATAGCTATTGCCTCATTCGACCGGCCTTTGCTCGCTACCTCGGGCTAGGGTTTCTCTGTGAATTGGAAAAATTTCCAGAAGAAAGTATTCAAGGAGGAATGTATACAACTACCAAACGATTCCTTAAGAAATTGCAAATTTATGACTCCCCCGACATTTCCAGCATAGAAATATCAATCGTAAAATTGTCCGCGAACCGGTACAATGGTCGTACAATTAATTAATACTCGTCAATCACAATTTCTAGGTAATTGTAAATATATGAACATCGCGACATTTCGAACATCGAAATATCAATGATAAAATAGTTTGCGGACAGATCTACAATGGCAGTATAATTAAATAATAACCGACAATCAGAATTTGCATTAAATCGCAAACATATGAATTTTGTGATATTTCTAGCATCGAAATATCAATCATAAAGTAATCTGCGGCGAGGCACAATAATCGTATAATTAAACAATAATCGCGAAATACAATAATTTCTGTTTTACTTGATCGCGAGCTTTCTTATAACTTCCTCGCCGCAGGCTTCTTTACGATTATTCTTCGCGGCTCACTTCGTTACGAATGATACGTATCAATATATTAATTAGCAAAGTAATTAGTTACTCGATTTCTCTTCAACAGAGACACATTGGCACAAATGATGAAAGGTCGGCATCAATTTCGTCGTCGGTTCAGTCTACAACCGTCATCCTTGAAAGAAGGCCAGGAAGATGGAACGACAAAGAACGCACGGTAAGTACAGCACCAACATTCCCCGCAATTTATCAAGGCAATTGATTACGATGTCTACGTTTTTATCGATGCTTCTTATCCTCGTTCGTTACATTTACGCTCTCCTCTTCTTTACTGCAACCCCTGTCGGTCAACTGCATTAAATTTATACAGGAGCCATTAATTTCACCTGCTTTCTCATTAGCAACAAATTACTCGCAAAATAAGAAATCCAGCGTTGCGGCTAATATTATTTACCCGCGCGACGTACCGCACGTAATCACATACACCGCGCAGAGTCCTCACAATAATTAAGTCAAATTAACTTGCTCGTTAAAGTGCATTACCGTAAAGCCAGAAGACTGGTCGTAATTCTAAACACCGTGGAAGTTATATTAGCTCCTGAAAGAAGGGGGAAAAAAAGCGCTTAGAGGCAGAAGTGCATCTCCGTCTGATGTGAAGCACGCTCTTCCTGGCCTTCGACTACTCTACTTTCCCTCTCTCTCTCTCTCTCTCTCTCGCACTCTCCTCTTTCCCTGTTTTACTTTCTACCTTCTACCACCCGTTTCCTCTTGACTCGCTCTCAGGGCAGTCCGAGCTTTAATTTCGCGGCGAGTCTTCGCAAAAAGGGAAGCTCACTCCTTCTCCTTTGTGCGGACGTTAATAACCGCGTCTCACTCCTTCTCGTAATAAGCGTGGATGATTACGAAGACGTGGATACTTAGGAACAGTTGTTATCTGGTGCATGCAAAAGGGCACGAGTGTTCTGTTGCAATCCCCAGAAGAGAGAGAGAGAGAGAGAGAGAGAGAGAGAAGGATAGAGAGGGGGGAGTATTCCAGGAGTATTAGTGGCTCGAATTCAGGACACCTCTATACAGAAACGTGTATTCAATAACGCGGAGCGACGGTGAAAGGGATCTTTAGCGTTCATTAGTGGTATTCTCCCCGGAGGATTGTTGTCTCCTTAAATACAGGACGCTCGGTCCCCTTTATTTCTGTCCCGCCGAGGAAGATTCGCAAGCCACGATTCGACGCGATTCAATCGAATAGTTTCTCCCAATGACTTCGACGAGGCCTCTAGCTTTTATCGCCGTGGGATAATTAGATTTGGCGCGAGCCCGCGCTCGTTTACTAATGAAACGCGCAATTTGAGTGGCAGTTGCCGCCGGGAGGTCGTTGCGCGGAACGAAATGTTGCGCGTAACAAGATACAAGGGGAATAAATATTCTCCCGGGGTATACGTTGAATTAATTTCGAAAATTACTCGGGTGCGCGCCTAACGCCGGATGTATAATGTTTCAGAAATGACAGGCTATCCGAGTCCGACAGCGGCGATGGAAAGTCGACGGAGAGCTCCGTGCGGCACAAGATCGTCGTGATGGGCGCGGCAAAAGTCGGAAAGTCGGCGATAATCAATCAGTTCCTTTACAACGTATTCACGCCGAAGTACAGGCGAACGGTGGAGGAGATGCATCACGGTGACTTCAACGTCGCCGGGATACATCTGACCCTCGACATACTCGATACTTCCGGTTCCTACGAATTCCCGGCGATGAGAGATCTCTCGATCAAGTCCGCCGACGCCTTCATCTTGGTCTACGACGTTAACGACGCGAGCACCTTCGACGAAGTGAAGGCCCTCAGAGGGCAAATCCTGAGCGCGAAAGGGGCGGTGCCGATCGTCGTCGTGGGTAACAAAGTTGATCTCGTCGATATGGAGCAGAAGGTGAAAGCGATTCTCCCTTGAGACCTCTTCGGTGAATTTTTCTGTACGATCGTTGTTAACGGTGGAAATGAATTTTAGGTGGATACCCAGAGTACGAGAGAATTGGTCACGACTAAATGGGAGAATGGATTCGTGGAGGTCTCCGCGAAGGACAATGTCAATATTTCTCAGGTAACGAAAGCACAACGATTCTTACATACCAGGTACATACAGACGTGAAACAATACACACCACGATGAACCAATAGACTACAGTCGACTCTCGATAATTTTAAACTCGAGGGACCAGAGAAAAAGTTCAAATTACGGAGAGTTCAAAATAATAAGAGTTCAAATAATCGAGAGGGAGGGTGGAGAAAATTCACATAAACGATTATTTGACTGAAAGTACATACACATGTACATGTAAATATATACATTCATCTTTATTTTATATTCGTTAATTGAAAGACACTTGTTTCGTCTAAATCTTATGATGTTTCACAGTTTTAAGAAACACGGTTTGAATACAATGCAATATGAAAGCACACTGCAAATTGAATGAGATACAGATCGGGGTAAACAAACGACAGGTCTATACATGGTATGTTAAATACAAACCAATCTCAGGATTGGAGGACCTGAAATTATAGAGATTTCGGAAGCCATGGCTTCAAATCGTGAGTGTTGGCGAACATGATTCCCTCGCTGCAATTTCAAATTACGGAGGGGACCAAATATTAATTTTTTTCAATTTATCGAGTATTTTTCAAGGGACCGGGGAAAAACTTCAAATTATTGTGAGATTCACATACGTTACTAAAATATTTGCAATTCGCTTTTTGTTACTCGCGAATGTTTCACGTCTGTACCCGGCCTAATATTCCGCGATCATGGTAATTCTATCGGGAAGCAATTCAATTTCGAAAAATAGAATCGCGCATCGCCGAGCCAACAGATTTCCACGACGCTCTATTTTCCTCGAATTGAAATCTTGAATACCGGTAATTGATGTGCATGCCACGCGCGATAATCAAATATCGCGATTATCCGGAAAACTAATTAATCGTAATTTCCCCAGGTATTCCAGGAGCTCCTGATACAAGCGAAGCTCAAGTACAATTTGAGCCCGGCGCTCCGACGCCGGCGTCGGCAATCATTACCACCGCCGCAGCATTTGAATTCGCGTAGCAGCAGCGCCCACGTACCGTCGCCGGCGCAATTGCAACACTTGCAACAAATTCGCGAGCGGTCCGAGTCAAAAAGGAATTCCTGCATTATCTCGTAAAAGGCATTCATTACGGAAGGATTTCTGCTGACGCGCAACGGAGACTATTCCTAGGAAGATTCTATTCCATGGCGAATATCGCCGCGAATTCTGAATTTCAACGACAAAATATAGTAGTCTGTCAGGCCACGAATGATTATTGAGGAAATTCGTGGGGATTAGATAGAGATGTAAGCGGAGGGGCAAAAAGGTTCTATTGCACCGGGAAGACGGTAATTTCTTGTTCGATCTCTCGAGACAATTATGAATCGATTGGTAAGTTGGATTTTGGTATTCGATCGCGTATCGTTTGGAAAGACTTCGACGCGATCCCGCCGCGATGGCTCCGAGATTTGGAACGAATTTCGAAGAAACGTTCGCGTTCGAGATGTTTTATCGCGCACCGATCGAACGATGGTGAGAGGCGCGGAACGCATAGACGGAATGGATCGAATAATCAAAATGGGGAATACCAAGTGATCGGGGCTACAAGTATTGTACGCGACTGTCATAGCTGTTTTCAGGATTCTACCGTTAGCAATGTAAATTATGTACATCTTTGCAAATTAAACGTACCGTAGAGATCAACAACTGTGCCACGATAATTCTCTGTCGGTGTTTACTGTCCAAATCGAATCGATGTATCTAGCGCACACTAACATTACCAATCTATCGAACTGTTTCTACTTTACCTACGATCCGAAATGTGTCTCTAGAATCTTATGAAAAGTAATTCTCTCCTCTTCCGAACGAAAAATCGATCGTCATCGATGGGAGTGTCTCTTGGTACGATTGAGCGTCCCGATCCTTTGATCTTCTGTTTTCCCGAATTTGTTTTAATGTCCTTTACTTCTACGAATAGATCAAATTATACATCCTATTCTATTTATATCATCGCGTGGACGCAAAGGCATTTACACGTAACGTTACATTCCTTACCGTACCCGCGATTAACGAAAGGAGTTACGATGATTTAAGTCAACTTGCAAGTATAATAATGACAAAGTCCAACCGAACCAATTACAACTCGTCTACGTCGGGTTTACGTAAACATAATTATTCCGAATTATATAAATATAGAGTTCCATTATCGCAGATGTATCCTAATGTCCTATTTCAGGGTTATTTCGCACTGCCCACCCACTTTCTTATCACGTATTACGCATATGTATAATGGCTAAGGCAGATTTTATAAAGTTTCATTGACCAGTCATAAATTTACATCGAGACACCCGCTTAATTTGTCGTTATTTATATACATATATCTATGACAATGATATTCGGTTGGGAGTACTCGTCGTTATTACCGCCGATGTACAATCCCACTGTTTACTTATACCTACGCGAACAATAAATTTCGAAGTAAGTGAACACGATACGCTCGTGTTGCTTACGATGTGACTTAATTCCATTAATCATTAACGACTTACGAGAACGTTTATAAAAGTATTACTCCCCCTATTTAGATTGGATTATAATTGAATAATTCGTCTTCGAATTATTTGTCAATTGTAACGTACGTATATAATATCGTTATACAATATTGCCTTGGCTGGATTTTATTGTTAGTTACTTTATATACAATATTATAATACTGGGATGCGATGAGGTACTTCGTAAACGTTCCATTTGTGATCGCTGATAGCTTTCGAAATAAATATTATTATACTTGCTAGGTGCAGTTGAGAGGCGGTAACATTATATAATACGAGTTTTGTTAATGTTATTCTAGATTGTGCAGCGTGGAAATATCTATACAGGGTGTTAAGAAAGAAACGTCAAGTAATTAAGGAGCGAACAATTTTTACATAAATCGCTACGCAATTCTTGAAGCGTATATAAATTTGTATAATTTTCTCCTGTTCGTCGCATAGTCCATACTTGTCAAGTACAAAACTTATTATATTATTAGTTAGATAAAATAGGTCGCTTTGTTATTTGCTTAATGTTTAATACGACACTATAAGTGATGTGACGAACAAGAGCGGAACGCATCGTTTAGATTACCAGAATAAATGTAACCTAATATGTTCTTCGCAGGTGTTGTATATTAACGAAAATATTTGCATTAGTTTAGGCAGATAGTATTAGCCATTGAACTTCCATCTACCCTTTTTCAACATCCTGTATAAACTAATTCAAAGAACTCCGTGCAACGATTATTGTTTTTAATATTAGAGGCACGGTGTGTTACATCTCGTCATTAAATAATGCATCGCCCAATGCTCGAAGATCATCGTTTCCAATGTGTGCTATTTTAGTATTAATATAGAGGATGTGTGTATATAATATAAATTTGCGATTTGGAGCATCCCGCCACATAAATTAAACCCACATTGGGTTTAATTTGACACAAACGTATACATACAATGTGCATATGTATTCTGGCAAATTAGTTAAGACTGTAATTTATTTGTCAGCGTGTATACGTGATTTAATGCATTGACATCTCACGCAAAGATAGAAGGAAAACGTGTCTACTTTAAATTCTGGAATGGCATTGAAGAAAACGCTTGCCAAAAATTCGATCGTGCAGAAGTAGATATTTGACTACCGTGTACTATTTTATTTAAACTCGTTACTAACGTCGGGGCACGTGGATTGAATATTTACAATTGTGAACAACATAGTTGAGTGTACACGAATTTCGTAAAATCGCATTTAAATGGAACTGTAATTATATCTAACGTAGCACTGAATATAATATTTGCTAACAGATACTAGTAGTATAAGCTCTTGACTTTGTATTATTGCGTTACTAGAATCTAAATAAAATATGAAAACCTGTACGATTGATTCATACCAAATTTTCTTTTATTATTTGCCGACGTATATATCAAAACCAAATTTTTGAATTAATATCCTGTTATAATTCTATTCTTAACACAGTATTACCGAGTAACTAAAACAGAACTAAAATATCATAAGCGCCAAAATCGATTACAGATAGTTAATCAAGATTAACATTTATATTCGTTTCTCTGATTATTATCCCAATTCAAATCCCTGTTAACTTTTTCTCGACGTATCGATAATGTCGAGAACACGTTATCATACCGTCATCGCTTTTAGCTTATCGACACCAGGTAATTCTTAAACTTTACTTCCTTATCTATGATGGTTATTACCTTCCACAGTGTTCTACTTTATCGATATAACTGACAATAGTTGCCGAGTTTACGCAACTGCTTTCTTCAAACTTGACGTTAGCACGTTGTACACGGCGAATGATACGTAACCTCGTAAACGGATAAAATGAATCCGAACTTTCGCGTGAAGCTCGACTTGAGCAAGTTTTATCACGATGTACGACGTTTTAGTTGGATCTTCATCGACGGATCCAAAACTGTACAAATGTGTCAAGTGAAGGAACACATCACGAAACTGTTCGGCATCAAAGAACCGTTTCATTTGTTGTTGCACAAGACTGAATATTTACCGCCAAACGAAGATGTTCGTATTATTAAAGAGAATGAGATGATTATGTGCGTATGCTTTGATTTCTTACGTTTCAATTGATTAAGCACACTGGAAATATACGTTCCCTTCTTTCATTTCATTGACTGTTGCAGGGTTATACCAGGTTCGGGACTGGATAATGAGTTGGAACCGTTCGGCGATTCAACGGTGATAGCGGAAAGTAGACATGAATCTATAAAGATAGAGAATGTTAATAATGTTGTACGCGACAAAGAATCACAAACCGTAGAGATTACACAAACGAAACACGAGCCCTTTGTTCCTGCCCAACAAGAAGTACCGAACGATGTTTTGAGCAGAACGCAATCTGGTAGATATAAGACTCAACTTTAATTAACTCGGTTACCTATTGATGGTTTGATCACGTCAAAAACCCTTGTTCGTTCTTTCCTGAAAATATACCAGTTCTAGTTCGTGCATACTTGTACGTGGCCCGAAACAAGAATTTGTCACAAGAATGTGTTTTATGGTTGCAGACGCTTCGGGAGACATGATGTTTTATAGCGTGTTAGACGAAAGCGAAGTGGGCAGTACAGCAGAGTCGAGAGTTACGGATGGTAATCTGACGGAAGATATAAGTATGATAGAAAACCTCGTGACAATACCAAAGAAAAAAAGGATACGGCATAGAAAATCCAAAATCCAAACGCAGCTTGTTGAACCAAACAATAAAAATGAGGACAATCGACCGAAGAAACCAAAAATCATTGATTCATTCATTATATCCTCCAGCAAGCACATTCGTTTCGATAGCATCGAAAGCGAAGATACCGGTTCAAAACAAAGCGAATCCGTGGTGTCTACCAATGGATGTTTACGTAAAACTGCTTCCACGCAAGATCTTTCAAATCTATTATCGTTGAGACAGAGTTCTACCCCAGTTACCTTCACCAGTAGACGGGTCAAAGAAGAAGTTAAGGTAGAAGAAGTCGAGAATCAAGATGCGAGGACTGGCGTTAGGTCGGAAGTAATGAATGAAAATGTAGCACCAGTGAAAACAGAAGCAATTAAGCGTATAACGAGCAAAGAAGTATCGTTCAAAAATCTCCAAGATTATCCGCTTATGACGAGAAAACCAGAGATCAAAGATGTGATTGCCTTTAAAGTGAGTATTCTTAAGCATGCATCGAAACGTTTGTCACAATTTCATTATTATTAAATCCATTTTCAGATGCTCAAAATCGCAGAAGATTATACGCCACAAGTATCTAATTTTATTGTTGCCCAAGTGATCGCTTTCTGTCCGAAGAGTTCAGTCTATACATTTGCAATACTTCGTAAGTAATGAACATTTTCATAAAACGATGAAAGAAACTTTTGTAAAAATAAATGGTATGGTATTCCAATATTTTTTGGTATGTGTGAATTGCAGAGGGTATGTCAGAGGTGCAGGTACCGATAGGAAAATTCTCAATCATACAAGATGAAACCGAGCAAGTGATGGACAATACAACTAAGTTGAATTACGCTCAGATTATGGATGCTAGGCTCATATGTGCATGCGATTCAAGCAGTACCGATAATCCCCCTCGTTTTATTACTTAACTACCTCCCGTTTTTGGAATAATTTTATACTTTCACGTCGTTCCGTATGTAAAGTATTTTATATTTTTGTTATTTTTAAAGTAAGGACCCTACTGCCGCTGTAACAATTAAAAATATAATTTTGTTCATTGTTGTAATATAATAATAAAGTTATCCACACAAAATACTCGTCACACTAATTCTTTGTATGCACAACAGGTGAGCTTGTAAGAAGAAAATTGAACATACGACATACATCCTAACTTAATAATATTGCTTGAAACGTGTGTTTGCGAAGGGAACACCACAATACAAAATATCGATCTTTACAGCCGGATGAAAGAAAGAGAGAAAAAACTATGTCCAATCGGTAACAAAAAAGAAATAGACAAAAAGATTTCATTAGTTCAACTTTCCATTGCTTTTACACTTTCCATCAGGAGATATCTATTTGTACATGTGTGCTCGTCTGCTCACGGCACGCTACGATGGCTGAGGGGGTGAAACGATCAGGAGGGTTATAAAAGAAAAGAGGAGGGCTGGCCTTCCGGCTTTATGCACGTGGAAACCTTAGAAATGAGAGCCTTGGAGTTCCTGCCCCCTGCCCCCGCCGCACATACATGCATACGTTCCAGTCCCGACAATTCTTTTTGTTCTATCTTAGATCTTCCTCTTCGCCCGGCAAGTTCGCCGCTTAAATATATGGCTGATCCGGCATTGCGTTTAACCCCCTGGCTTTTACGATTATGGAATCCGTTCCATTACCAACGACGAAAGTGGCTGGCAGCTATACACATCTCGGATAAAATAAATGGTTCTGAAATTCAGTAATATCCGTTCGTTACAAAACACGTTCCATGGTTCAATTAAGCTTTTCAATGCAGCTGTACATACGCCCGGGGGCAGTATAGAACAGCGACGGAATTGGTTTCAATCTAACTGACAATAACGTTTTGAACTAACAAAATTCTACATTTTTAACTTTTACCCTATGCTTTCCACGATCGCAGAAACTCTACAATTTTTAACTTTTTCACGAAACGGCGTCCATCGAATCGGGTAAATTAAACTGCTCTTACACGTTCGGAGAGTATTTAATGCGAACGGACAATTGGATATTCGTTGATGGAAACCAGCAAGCATACCGTTTGTATCAGTGAGATACAGGATTCAGAATCTATCGCGTTGCACGATTAATAATCGTGCTATTAGTCGAAACTCTCGACTTAATACCTTTACCCCGACATTACGCTTAGTACCCTCTGTTTCTCGTAATCGAGCGATTAAAAGCCATGCGGAATGAACTCATGTAATTAGCTGGTAGAATTCCGCAACCACTCCCTTTGTTTCCGTTTAACCGTTTCTCTATTCTTGTATTACCGCGTTGAATTATTTTATTCTTTTCCGAACTATTTCAATCGACCCGGTTTTCTCATTCTCTACCTCTCTTTGCCTAACGTGCCAACACCGAATGGTTCATTAGGTACAATATCCACCGTGTAACAACGACAAACAGTGATATGGCCCCGCCGTGAATGTCACGGCGTAGTAAGGAGTGATAGGGCCCCGTCGTTCGTTAGATACAGGACGCCCCCTAACTCCACTAACATCTGAAAATGGTGGATGGCTGGGGTGATTCTGAATAACTTTTTCCTTAATCAAAATGTTGGTCACGCCCTCATTTTTTAATTATTAACAGAGCCACGCTCTCGTTTCAAGCGCGCCCTCGATACGCGCTCGGATTGGCCTAGCCGTTTCGTTAATAATTCAAAAACAAGGGCGTGACCAACATTTTTGTTAAGGAAAAAGTTGTTCAGAATCACCCCAGCTGTCCCGTCTTATCCGGTACTCGATAAGATAAGGGGCACCCTGTATAAAGAGCGGGTAATGTAGATTCTCGCAACTTTAGACTTTCGGTTTTCTTTCCCTCTTTTATTAGTCATTTTAATATTAACCGTTATTAATAATTCTCTCGAGTACCTTCGCACCGCGTTTTCCTCATCTGCTTAACGTTTTAAGCGTTGATAAGTTTAGTTCAGTTATTAATTAATAAGAAAATTAATAAGAAAACATCGTATAAAGAAGATAGACGCGCTCGTCTGCGTGTCAATCTCCCTCCAGGTCTTCAGTAGCAGCAACCTCCACGTGATGGGACCTGGGCCGATAATATTTTAGTTTACCATACATAAATATTATCGGGTAAATGGCTGCGAATGTATTCATAATTGTTTTTCGGCACTTAAAAAAAATGTCGAACCAGCATTTCAGGTGAATATTATACGCATCGAATAAAACGTCGAAAATCGATCGGCGCGCGTTCCCCTGACTTTTGAGAGATTAAAACGTGGATACCACTTTGTTCCGATCAAAGAGCAACTATTTTCCATGTCGTTCCTTTTTCGTTGAAAGTATCGCGTAGCGAGAACACCTATCGCATTCCCGCTCAAAAGAGTTACGAAGCGGGCATGGCAATTTCGCGAAGCATGCGACGCAAACCATGGAACTCGAGTTGTCGATAAATATTACAATATTGTATGCGCGCGTAATTCCGAGCTCGTGATACTTGAGAGGATCGATAATTTCGTGGATAGACGATATTTCCTGCAGTTATGTCTGTCATATTATGTACATACCCGCAATGAACAGATATATTCGAATTTCATTGGTTACATTGACGTATACGTATTGTTGTGTTTCTCTACGTTCGATAATACATAGCGCATTTCTATCGGACTAATTCCGTTGTACGCGAATTTCAATAGGAATTCACTGCACGTTGTGTAATCGTGCATTTGTATAGTTGTCGGTGCGCGTTGTTGAAAATACTGTAATAACTGTAATACCGCGTAGCGGCGCGACGAGCGTGTTTTTGTTTTGGTGGAAACGGCGCGTTCGAATAGATGAGAAGGTTACGAGAGTGTTCGACAGGTCTGCGGTGAATAAAGACGTTGAGAGTACGCTGGAGTACGCTGCTCTGTTTTCGGGGTTCCAAAGAGTTCGAAGTGTGACCCACTTTCATTACCCACCTCCTATTTTGGTATTTCGCACGCCTTGACAGATAGCGCCGGGTACGACCTTGACCGGCAATATTATTGTTTCTTCATACTTACTTCTTACAATGAGAAGAAATTAATACAAGGATTTTGGGTTCATTATCGTATCGCGGCAGGACAGGCAAGGTAACCCCTCCCCTTACGGAGAGCGATAGTTATTTTATCAGAGTCCTAGCAATTTCCAGCACATTATCGAATGCATTTTCGAAGCAAACAGGTATAGTTTAGAGTGTCGCGGAATTGATTTCGCTTGTTTGTATGAGTTTATTTACGAATGTATAACGAAGGACTGGCTATATTAAATGTGCGAATAGTCTGCAAGACACCCTACCGTTCCCTATGGACTATGGGCGAACACGGTAATAGACACCACGTGTATCCCCCCCCCCCCCCCGCCCCTCCCGACTCTTTCGTACATGGTTATGTATTTGTCAATTTGGAAACAGTCGATCCTCGTGCGTCGTACCGCCAATGGCTTCCCATGAATAACAAATTTTAAGAAAGTGCGCTAAACGATTAATCGTGTGTAATCGGTCTTAATAGAAATATCGGTTACGAAAATCGTGCGTTTCTCTTCGCGTTTAATCGAACATCGAACGTCGACATCGCGATGCAGGTGACACGAAGCCAACTGGACAAGTATCCCGTGCGATTCTCCAGCCAAAATAATGGTCAAGTAATGAACGCTGCTTCGAACCACCTTCGGGTAAGCGTAATACTTCTTTACGAATGTTTACATTGTTCGAATAAACGTGGTGTTTCGGTAATCCGAATATGAATAATTCAAAGGTTAGAGTGCAAGAGTAAATCTGCGTGTGTCCTGGCTCTGGGCACATCCGTATAAGACGACGAATTTACTCTTGTGCTCGGAGGGTGAATTATTCATACTTAAACTGCTAGCGGAAAACTGTGCCGGGGCCGTATAACCACCAACTTTGTCAGTGTCATTTTGTTTTTGAATTATACACGGAACTTTTTAATCCGAGCCCGATGTTTTGCCTCGGCCCTGTTCCTCGCGACTGGTCATTGTCGTTAATTCGTAATCGGTTGATCCGCGAGTGCGCTGCCAACGGTTTGGAATGAATTAAATGTACCGAGGATTTTCAACGATATCGAGCAGGACTGTTCCTTTATGCCGGGTATTCGAGTACTCGATTCCATTCCCGGATGTCGAGTATCAACCGTGCTGACCGTGTAAGTTCAGGAACGGCCATTAGCGGGATATTTCGGGTAATAATAAATCTTTGTTATTGATCAGATCAGTGGTTTTCAACCTTTTTCGACCGTACCCCGTAGAAATGGGAGACATATTTCCTGGACCGCTGAGGCTTAAACGAATACCATTATTTACAATAATATTTTCTTCGTCAGATTAAAAATCTGTTATTATAAAATAGAATTTCTATAGCTACTTATATTTATAATTTTTGTAACTTCCTCGCGAATCAGCAGGTAATTTTTGCGAACCGACATCAATTGAAAACCACTAAACTAGGCTATCTTATGTGAGCAATGTTCTTCTAATTTTCTCATTGACAGGTTTACAATTTTCAATGGCAGGAAATATTATTAGTTCCAAATTTACCTAGTTGGTACCAGAAAATGTTGACTTACTGTTTTTCTTGGAACATGTCTACCCGGATATCCGTATCTCCATACTATTTTTACTGTAGCAGTTATATTTCGAGCCGCCGATCATGAATCCGTCAACAAAAGTTGGCGCTCGGCTTTAATTCTGGAGATATACGGAGTCGAATTTCGGAATATAACAGGTTAGGGTGCCGCTATATTGTGACTGCAGCACTGCTCGTACTTATCGCTGTAGGCGTTTGGCGAGTTTACATGGTCGTACATACATACATATCCACCGAAAATAGAGGGCCAAAATTCTTAATGCCACCAGTAGGTTTGCTTGTCAGTGTGATTTATCTATCCTCTCTTTTGTTACTCTCGTTTCTCTCTCTGTCATGAAGTCGCACGTTGAAAATGTCGCGGTATATGCACATATACGTTCCTCTCTTTTCTTCGGATGATCCGTCCCGCTCATCCCATACGGTTACACGGTCGCGCACAGAGCGCAAGGTGTACGAACTAAACACACGTATACGGAGCTTGTCGGTGAGGCTGCTGCGAGTGCGAGAGTGACGCTCTCAATGAAAGAGAGAGATGGGGACCCATTGGTCGAACATTCAGACGGTGTCGGTTGATGGAGATGGTTATCTCGAAGCACAGTGGTTCTAAACTGCCTTTTTATAGTCAAAATTCAGTAACTCTAGAACGTCTTAACTGATTTTCTTTTGTTTTGTAGAGGATGAAATTTGCTACAAGAATATGTTGTATTCATTTGTATTAAGTTAACCCTCTGCCATGTGCCCGTGCGGCATTAGTACCGCACTTTTCGAAAAAACGTGGTAACTTTCTTGAATCTTGGTATACCTCCTTGGGACGCCCAGTACCTTCACGTTACTCATTCGTTTCTACATATACACTGCGACAGTGCTTTCTCCGTCGCAAAAAAGTTGTAACGTCACAACTCCCCCTTCCACCAAAACACCACCCCGGTTCTGGTTGCCGTCCGCGTCTCTTCCTGCAAATCGCGAAAATTTTTGAACTATTTTATCGCGATATTTCACTTACTTGGGGTGACATGGCTGGTCAGCCGCTGCGTAGTTCTACGTCGCCGGCTGGTGAGTAAGGCTGAAAAAGAAGGCCAAAGGTGCCGCGATACTTCAAAACGCGCGGCCGATGCCGTGGCTGCGGTGCTCGCGAATCAAATGACCATGAGGGGAGGGTGAGGGGTTGAATCAGATATAATCGCGGGATTTAATTTCGTGATGGTTTATTTCCCTAACGAGGCGAATCGGATTACGCTAACGGAGGAAAGAAAGATCGAAAAAGAAAAACAAAACTATCTTCTGGGGGGGCTGCGGCTTTGCCCTTGATATTAAGAAACAAAACTTCTTCGCGTTACAATTAGTTAAACATAATCCTTGGAAGTATCGAATTGTTTCCATATTTGTCCTTTGTTCGTAATCATTATTACAACGTGCCTACATTGAGTAATCTAGGTGCTTAACACAAAAAGAACTGTCAACATTTTAAGTCGTTAAAACAAAAACCGGACACGTGATAAGGCGGTGCTGATGACAAGGGAGAGTTCGAGCGAAGTCCGATGGTTAGTTGGTCGGTCCCAGATCATGGAAGTTTGGAGCGCAGTTGGGGCACATGGGGACCATTGGCCCCTTGTATCCACATCGGAAACAACATGGGTACGATACGGTACGGGAGCACTCGCGACTTTGGTGGGACAGATACCCGCACCTCCAACACCCTGCGGAGCGATCGTCAATCGTGGATTTGTGTCGCGGTGGTGTCGGGAGTTTCGCGGCTTCCGCGGCTGCCCTCCTCTTAGCCGCGTCCCGCACTTTTTTTGGTGGTCGGTACTTCCGTCGCGGAACGACGTTCGGTACGCCCATCTCGGCACCATGGGTCGTTGGTCCACGGTGTTTCCGAGCCGGGATGTCCGTTAGTCCCGGTAACGTGGACGTCCTTGACCCGGCCATTGAAGGTTCCCCGACGGCCATGCTCTTGGCGTATTCACGTTGGCGATATATTACTCTCCCTACAGTCCTGTTCAAAATCTCCCGCGTCCTCGGGGTCAGGGTCTCCGGCCGGCTGCGGTAGATATCTCCGCCGCCCTGGGTTGAGGCGGCGGGTTCTTCCGGTTCCCAGTCCGCATCATATCCGGTTCTCCTTCCGTTACCGTTGCCCATCGCGCGGTACCGCGTTTTGGAGTCCACGTCCCGCCGAGGTTCCTCTACGGCCGCCAGATAGTCCTCCTCGGAGGATTCTAGATAGGGTTGACAAGAATGGGGAATGAGAAGTAGAATACAAAAAAACCACGAAACGCTGGGGTGGTGGGGATGTTGTAATTTGGAACAAGAAAAATGGTTACTGTCGAGATTCGGCGATTGCATGATACGGTTTGTGTTCCTTTACTTGCGACTTCCCTACAGATTAAACAAGTGAACGCGCTCAGCAGTCTGTACGGCACGGGTATATTTAATATTGCTATCCTTGTCTCCGTTCGGTGCACGCGGCGGAAGTGGGGATAGCGAAATCAGCGGTGGAGAAGTGAAGAGTCGATGTTGTCCATGCCTGTCGTAGTGTATCGTCATAGAGATGTCATAGTGTTGATTTCGTACAACTGTATATCCGCGCTTGTTTTTTGTAAAGCAGTCTGGTTAGGTTTTACTGGGTTTCCCTAACCCTAGCAACGAATGTTGGACTAGCTTAATTTCCCAGTAAATAAAGCTCTCTTTTAAATCTGAATAGTCGTACAGTTTTTTTTATATTCGTATTTATAAGAAAAAAGAAAACTTGGAAAACAAATATCCCGTGCGAGTAAATTGACAGCGGAAATAGTGCAAGTAACGGCGGGTTAAGCGTTTTCTGAACACGTGGAACATTCGCGAATTGTTACGTCCCGCCTTACCGCATAGATTGCATTACAATCGGGGTGCTTCCCGGCGCTCGCGTGACCAATGACCGGTCCTATCGCAGTTTCAGCAATGTGCGGCAGCTCCCAGGCTTCCATACGCGTCGTGCACGCCATCTTTTCCTCGCGATTTTATTTCCGATCCGGCATTGCCAGTAGATTCGTACTACGAGAGTTTGGAACGCGAGGAATTCGTTATCGCTCCCACGTCCGGACGAAGATTTGTTTACACTCGATGTCAACACTCAATGTCCTTTACGCGGCGCACGGTTCCAAATACTCGCAAGAAAAACACAAATCTCGAAACTCGATATTTATTCCCAGCATATCCGCGTAGTCGTTACGGTAAGTCGTTACGTAATCGTAACGAATAAATTATATAAATTAAATAAAATAACGCATAAATTAAATAACGAAACGGTATCCGCTCTGCAGAATAAATATCGTACACGACCCTACTGGCCCCACAAAAGGAGAAAAACTTATTCAATAAGTTAGATTAAATAACGTAAATTTATATAACGAAAAGTTAAGAATTACGCGGGATACCTTTGGTTCGCGTATCGGCAACAAAAAAGAAAACTACTGCATGCCAAGTTCCGATATTCAACCGATATTTACGCGCAAATTACGCGCAGTTATTAGGAATTTACGTAATTATTCCCTTCGTGACCCCAAGTTAGGCGCCAATTTGCGACGATGCTTTTCCCGGTACGGGTTCAGCGCGTCC
Source organism: Pemphredon lugubris (assembly GCA_933228935.1). Classification (NCBI taxonomy): domain Eukaryota; kingdom Metazoa; phylum Arthropoda; class Insecta; order Hymenoptera; family Crabronidae; genus Pemphredon; species Pemphredon lugubris. The sequence goes on from OW121818.1 coordinate 14,568,666, forward strand.
GTACGAGCAGCGCGGAAACGAATTTACTGTTGACCGCCAGGTGCTTTTTACCGGAAAGCACCAAAGGTTGGCGCGTAAAAGATAGAGAGATAGTCGGGAAACATTAGCGAAGGTCGTCGGTCGACTCTGGACCAATACGCAAAAATAAAGGTGGAAGTCGGCGTGTATAATAAAATAATAATAATGGTGCTAGTTTATCTACTTTATCCGCTATGGCACAACGGATCTACGCGGATTCAAAATAGTTTGGCACGCTCGCCGTTAAGGTTACCTGCGTATCGTCGGTTGCTCCTATTCGCTATTCTGTCCATTGGAAGCTTCGTTGGGAGAGTTTGCACGTAACTGATGCCCAATATCCCAAACACTACCTCTCAGCCAAATCCCACAAATATCGCTCGGATAGTATGGAATAGGATGAATTTCCTGGAAACGGCCCCGCGGTGGTTACGACGATTTTACCTTCCCGTCGTCACTCTCTGCCAGAGAATATATTGTATGCTCTCGCGATCGAAAAGAAGATCGAGGGATATTTCGTAAAGTATAATTGTGGTCCCGTCGCTAACTCGAGCCTACGCGAAATAAATTACGAAACACTCAATTTCTCTACGAATGACGCGACAGTTAAATGTACGAAAATAGCGTTTGCGGTCGCTGCGTAGTGCAATAATGGCTCGAAGCAGCGAGGATGATTTCTGAAAGAAGTGTAGATTAAAAAAATGTAAATCTTACCGTCCGGTAAATCCCTGGAAGGATAATGTCCCCTCTTCCTGACGCTCGTAGGTCCGATAGCTCGGTACGGTGTTCAGCAAGGCTATTTTCCGCGGCTATTTTCCACGGCTGGTGGTGCCCACAATTTCGGTCCGCGCGGCAAACGAAAAGGTAGTTACAAGTTACAACCGACAAATCGACTATTTACTCGTTGTCGCACAAGTTCCCAATCGAAGTCTGACACGAAGTGAAATCCTTCCTCGTTCCTTCAGCTTCGGCGACACATCGCTTCCCTGCCGGTACCCCGCTTCTATGCACGGTTTCCAAATATCGATCGCTTATTGGCCCGGATCTTCGAAATCTCGGCAGCGGCGGCCGAAGTTCAAGGGTCGCCCCCGTGGTGTAGTATACCGGAATACTTCTTTCAAATTTTTCGAAAAAATGCCTCCGGCGTCCCGATGACTTCTCGACCTTCTCCATATTCTTGCCTTAGGGTGGAGTGGTAGGCTGAAAGAGTATTTCGGTCCTTCCGTTCATTTTTACACAAAACATTAAATATCAGCAAGGTTGGGAACATCCGGTTCCCTATCTTCTGCCGCTTCGTAACCCTGTGTAAGGGTGGCACCTCCAGTAGAGAGGCGCCAGGCCGCGAAATCGGGGAGGATTAATAAAGGTGATCGTCCTCCCACGTAAGTCCGCTGTTTCTCCGGGTGGGTGCCGCGGGCGCCCCTTAAGGCCTGTCCAGACCAACGCGGCATAGCCCGCCGGCACGCTCTCGCGGCCACGTTATGACGTTACAAAATTATCTTTGCGCAGCATCTCCATGCCGCGCGGGCTGACTTGGCGATCGGGTAAGGGAGCGGTCTCGATCAAAGGAAACGCGCGCGGCCTATTGGCATCTCTCTCTCTCTCTTTCCTTCAGTGTGTCACTCTTGCACTCACAGCAGCTTCACAGATGTGCTCTGGACGCAAGTGTGTTGGTTCGTCTTCGCACATCGTGTTTGCTTAAAGCCGCGACATGCATGTCGCGTATGTCTGGACGGATATCTCGTCGCGTGGCAATTTTGATAAGAAGCCGCGAGAGTGTGCCGGCGGGCTATGCCGCGTTGGTCTGGACAGGCTTTTACAATTGCCCCCGCTGCGGCCTTAAGGCCTCTGCACACATAGCCGGAACGGCCCGGCACCGTCAAAAAATTGTAAGGTCGCTGGCATCGTAAAAGATCTTCCTCTATAAGGTTTAAATGGCCCTGTCCCCACTCATCAACAGTGCCATGCCAGCGGCCTTAGAATTTTCTGACGGTGCCGTGACATCACGGCTATGTGTGCAAAGGCCTTTAGGCCGCAAAAATATTAAGACGCTCCTGTGGGTCCTGAAGGCATCTGAACACGCGTTCGGGGCTCCTCGGTACGTGTCGGGAATAGTCGGGCACACTGGTGTTCGCCGGTACTCGGAGCTGTTCGTCGGTCGTCGGTCGGGTTCCTCTTCACCCTCTTCGCCGGACGGTACGGTGAGATTACAGATACAACGTCGTTCTTATTTACTAATTCGCTCTTCGCGAGGTTCCCTGTTTGAGCGTAATTTCGCCCGGCGGCTACCTAACCTAGAATGTTGTCGATACGCTTGGCTCCCAGGGCAGTCGGCTCTATTTCGCCGTATCCTAACGCTAACCGATATTCTGACTGCGCTACGACCTGCGAATATTCTCTTACCGATAATGACGGGCCGCGATAGTATTGGGGCGTGAAGAGAAGCTGCAACGTCATAATAGACGTATAATGTTTTGCACATGCCGTCATTTTCATTCTCCACTCAACTATCCATTTCATTCTTTCAACAAACACGTACTTGCATTGTCGTTGCATCGTTCGATTTTTTTCTGTTCAAACACTGTCTACATATACGCAAAATGTGATATGTATGTTAAGGACAGCTTATAGGTGTTACAACTAACATGCTATCCGTTGCTATCCATAACTATTTACGTCGATTTGTTTGTTACGTTGGTCTAAAAATTATTTACACCAAGTTTCAGTTGCTTGAAAGTTCGTCAATTTATAATCCATTAAATCTTTAATTCAACGATTATTTATTTGAATTCTGGTACCTCTATATTAGTATTAAAAACTCCAAACTATTTTTACTGTACCAAATGTATTTCAGGCCCCTTCTTTAATCTTTAATAGTGAGATTTTATATAAAAAAGACATAATATTGGATGACGTGGCAAGAAATCAGGGATCAACGCGGCTTTGGCCGCCGGCATGCGCTCGCGGCTTCTTATCGAAATTACCGCGCAGCGAGGTTACCGTTCAGATACATATACGCGGTATGAATGCCTCGGCTTTGAGCACATTTACTATACATATATTCCGATGCAGTCTCATTCGCAATGTCGTCGGAAGAAGATGCTATTATGCTCGCACTTTTCTATTTGCACCGAACTCGTTACAGTACTCGGATAAAGAATAGATTTTGCGTTCGACCAAGTTTAATGAGAAGGGTACAGAAAAGTGGGTTCGATATGTTAAACGATTTTAGAGACGACGACAAACTTAATTATGAAATCCGTGGATCGTTTCATAGTTTTCTGCGGATTTTCAGAAGTCATTGTAAATGATTGCACCAACAATCAGAAAAGCCATACACAAACCATTGACAACGTCCCGCACGCACCACTCAGGTACACGGACTGGAACAGCGAACGGGACTACGGTGTACGAACAGGGAGCAACACACGTGCATCCAGAGCACGTACGTGAAGCTACTGTGAGTCCGAAAGTGACACACCGAAGGAAAGAGAAAAAGGAATCCATTGGCCGCGCGCCTTTCCTTGGGTCTAGACCGCTCCCCTGCCCAATTGCCGAGTCTGCCCGCGCGGCACTGGAAAGCAGGCCGCGAGAGTGTGCCGGCGGCCAAAGCCGCGTTGATCTGTACCCACTTTTACGCATGCATGTTATGCATGCAACGAACGGACTTATGCATCGACCCAATATAATCTCTCATACGCAAAATGCAATAGTTAAACAATTTCTAACCTTTCTCCAATGATTAAAAGTAACGTAAGCATGCGAGCTAGCTATGCGAGCTAACTGTGTTAATAATAAGTACGTACGTGTGCGTACGTGTTTATGGGTGCGCAAGTACGTATATGTGAACTGGCCAAACCTCTACAGCGAGAAGTACGAGCACTGCTGCAACCACAACATAGCGGATCCCTGACCTGTTATTTTCCGAACTTCAGGTGCTGATATCTCCGCAACTAAAACCGAGCGGCAACTTTTGTTTACGGATTCGCGATCACCGGCCCGAAATACACTTGGTACGGTAGAAATAGTTTGGAGATTCGGATGTGCGAGCAAACCAAATTTATGCCGTTTTTAATACAAATATAGAGGTACCAGAATTCAAATAATTAATAGTTTCGTACGGAATTAATAAAATACATGCACGAGTAAAGCATACTTCGGCTAGTCACAGCCAAAGTTTCGAATGCAATTAGAATCAATATTGTTTTCTATGAAAGTGGGTAGGCGAGCGGAAAGTTCCCAGGGAAGTCGAACGACATTCCAGGGAAATCCATCGCGGGACAAATTGACCGGTATTAAACGTTATTCACGGTGCAATTTAAACCATTCACGCTTGTCGATCGGGATTCGACTCTAGTATGAGAGAGGATTTCGAGGCGATGCGTTCGTGTGCTTGCCACCTCTTAACGGGATTACAGAAATTAATCTAAAGTAATCTAAAAGCCTAGCGCGCTTTGCAATGTACGTATATTCTTCTTTTATAGAAAATGTATGAGATACTGCGAAAATTTAGATGGAGCTTTAATGCATACGAGATATTCGCGAATATACGGTATTGTAATTCCGCGCTTGATGATTCTCTGAAGTTTCAGCATTGCTCTCTCGGAACAGGTATTTTCGGATAATATTTTCAGGAACATTGGTCGTTCATAGTTTCTCAATTATGCAAATCAATGTCGTTACAAAGTATTAAGTCCTCGAACACGGCAGGACATCGATTATCCGAATTAACCACTCGGAAATAACTGATCAGTGGAATAATCGACCATTGAAGAGACAACGGAAATATTCGATTTCTCCGGCAATTTTAATATTCTTTCATTATCGCCGTTAATACCGGATGTTACGATTGACGTTACGGTGACGTAATAATATATTACCGTCGCGGATGCGAAAGTATTTTACGACGCGAAGTTTTCTATATATACGTTACACGTTTTCACTGACAATTTCGCGGGAAATTACGAATATCGTGGGTGAACGGGTAGAGTAATGACCGAACTCGCGCTAGAAGAACACTTAAACCAGGAAGTAGGTTTATTATAGAGAGGGTAGTTGTACGGTTCATAAAGCTCGGCTGATTTTAGGACGAGTCTTTAACGACCTTCTTCCTCTTAATAACAGCCACTACAACGCACCGTCGAAACTTGTACATCGGTCGTTTTCTTGGCGTACAAAGTGTACTCTTAACTTTCGATATTACTTGTCGGCAAATCGTTCCAGGATACGGGGAAACAATTCAATCGAATGTTGCGCAACTTCAGTCATAGATCTTCGTTCATTGTATTTGAGGTCTAGTAAGACAAACAGTTACTTCTCAAACAATACCTCTTATATTAAATATTAATAGCTTATCGTTTGTAACGATGTTGTTTTTCAAATACTTTATTTACTACGCGTACCTGTCCGCACAGCAAAGCTTTAAGAGACATCTGCCAAAGAAAGTGGAGTATCGTAAGAACTTGATTAAATTATTAAAATAACTCAAAGTTAATTTAAACCCCCTTAACGTTCTCGAGCCACTACGTCAGCTTCCACGTATGAATAATTTAAATCCGAATATAAAGAGGATTAATTAAGAAGATTAATCGAGGGTTTTTTTGCCTATCCGAAGGTTCAAATATTCACCGCTCGAACGAAGATCGATGGGAAATTACCTTAATTTACGTGCACTTTACTTTGAAAGGCACTCAAATTTTTCATACAAGGATCGCAATTATTTAATAGGCGTGCATACCGTGATTGCGTTCACTCCCGCGAAATCCCAGTGAAAGCACATCGTATACGCAGGAAGTTGGATAAATTGAGGGCTTCCAGGTCAACTAGGTAACCTTCCCTGAAAATTCCATCCTATTACGTGCGTCGGTACGCGTGGGGTTGGTACAATTGCCTACGTATACATAATTCGACGATATCCAGGCATTATTATCGCGAACTGCAGAAATTCATTTCCGTGGTCAGTTAAAAAAGATAATTTCGAAGATGGACGAGGTGTTTGAAAAGGAGTGATTAAAAGAACGTCACGGTATTAAGGGCTCAATTTTAATTATCCCTGTTGTACGCGCGTAGATCCGTTTCGTCGGGCAAAACTTTTATCGAGATTATCTTACGTTTCGCGCGCAGAATTTTTACGCGGAAACCCGCTCGTCTGAAAATATAAATATCAGCTAACCCGGTATAAATTTAAAGTGCTGAAAGTTTACGTCGGTAGCGAAACGAAGGGAAGTTGCCCCAGAAAAGCGGTATAAAAGTGTAGGGAGTTTCCACGAGCCGACGCGAATATTGCGCTAAAAGACTATCGATACTCTCGGCGTGCTCTTATATCCGCACTTAAAGTTCGATTCGAGCTTCGTATCGTCCCGATACGGATAGCCCTCGATTATTTTAAGTTTGTGGAGAGGTGATTCAGGATGAATGCGGTAAATGGATCACTAATAACAGATAGATTTATCTCAACGAGTTTAAACGATCCTTCTTTCGAGCTCACGGGACGACTCTCTCATCACGACGTATTACCAGGTACGGAAAAAGAAACCGAGCGAATAGTAATCCGAATCCACCTCGGAGAACTTCTCGGGTGACTTACATACGTTCGGTTCCTCACCTGGGTAGTTCAGATTCGGATTAGGATTAGTTTTCCTTTCCTGCTTATTACGACTGACTGTTCCGCGGCTTCTTTTTTGCGTTTCGCAACGCGTCAGTGATAAACTGTTTATGTTGATCGCAACGTATCTGATAGTTTGCGGGTTATCACGGGTAGACGCAGGGAATTCGTCCAAGGCCCAGACGATACAACGTATCACCTACCAGTTATTCCTTAACCCTTTCGTTACCCTGAACGAGATATCTCACGACCCGTTACTTCCCGATTCACGCATTTGACGAGGTATCTCCCGACCCGTTACTTCCCGATTAACGCTGTTGACGAGATATCTCGTTACCCAGTTATAATCGATTAATGCTTTAGACGATAATCTGGCTGTAATTTGGCATTCTGGGCTAAATATTTTGTTTTGTAACAATACGGGAGACGCCAATGAAAAAATACCCAACAAAATTTTGCATCGTATGCAAAGAAAACGAAAAACGTAAGGAACACGGTATTTTTGTCAGAGGTGTAATGTCGCTTTATGCGTAACACCATGTTTTCAGTTATACCACGCTGAAAGTAAATAAAAATAATTTCATGAAATTAATAAAAACTGTATTTATGTCTTCAATTTAGTCGTACGAATGGAATCAGTTATAAAATATATTCGCCTAGAGTGTCAAAATATTGGTGCTAGGAAGCCAGGTTATCGTCAAAACAAGGAGAAATAAAGCGGAGAACTCGACCGCGACCGGGTGGATGGCACCGGCAGGATCCGAAGGTTGCAAAGACATTGCAAATCCGGAACCTGAGAGGGATGGTGGTGGGTTTAAAAAAAAAAAGTTTATCATCAAAAGCATTAATCGGCTATTACCGGGTAGTGAGATATCTCCTCAAAAGTGTTAATCGGGAAGTAACGGGTCGCGAGATATCTCGTCCAGGGTAACGAAAGGGTTAACACTAGAAAGATAATCACGTTTCAGACGGCTTTCACCCTTTCACAGCAGACCGGACATATGCTGTCCCAGTCTGGAAAATCAATGTCCAACAATGAAGTTTGTAAAATCATTGTTGTTGATGATGCCTCGTTATGGGGCCGTTTGTGCGTCTAGGCATTAGCCTTCTAGGTAAAAAAGTTATTTCATCGTAATAATCACCTAGAGGAGAAATAACTAAATAACCGGTAATGGGGTGCACTCGAACTAATTTTTTCGCTATATTGCAAGGGTTAAAGATCGTTAGACGTTTCACGGACGCTCGCCATAGCTGTACCTAAAATATGTACTAAGGACACTTACTGTTGTGACAGAGCTATCCTACGGCAGTTCAGGTCAACGACTTACAATTAGTTGGCCAAAATAGACAGCTCGCTGCGTGTTATAAGTAAAAAGAGATAGAAATATTTAGCGGCTACGTACGCCCCGTGGCTGTGGATTATCTTTCTACGATTAAGTTAGCCCTCGTTATTTTAAACCCTCGATTACTCGCCGTGTCGAATTCTAAAATCATAATCCCAAACGTACCTACAACTTTAATCGTCGTTATTTTCAGACTGACCGTGTTGACACCGACGACTTATTTTGAGTGTCGAAAAAAAAAGAACAGATCCGAGCGAGAAATCGATCCGGACCAGATCCAACGAAGAGGTCACCGCGACGAATACAGATTTTTCTTACCGAGGATAGTAAACTCGGGCGAAACGGAAAGCTTCGTTATTCTTCACCGGCAAGCCTAGAACTCGCATGTTTCGCGTTATCAACGGAACCGCGGGACGCGTATCTCCTACGTACACCTACGTACCTACGTAGGCGTATACCGTTGCAGGTGTGTGTACGGCTATCGGGGCAAGTATTCTGATAAATCTACATGCCCGTCGTGACGCGTGTGTTGCGCGTATATGCGCGTGCCCGGTTACACAAAAGCTCCTCCGTCGCGAGGGACAAGTAGATTTATGGGGCGTGTGTGTAATAACACGGCGGACGTGCCGTCGCGGAAAATGAAACGAACCTGCGGCGAACCTGCGAATTTGTTTCTTCGCAACATTAGTCGATGGCGAGAGGGGGCGGGGTGCTGAGGGGGTGGAGGAAGGGGAGGGGGAGTAAAGGATGTTTGCGAGTTGGTGGGAAGAAGCGTGGCCAAAGTTATATTGCGGGAGGAGAAGCGGCCACTCGGTTTCTTCCCGTCACTCGGACTTTCAGTAGTTCTACTCAATATAGGGCGCGACGTTACGTCAGCGGGGAAAAATGCGTTAGGCGAAACTGTCTTCCCTCAGCGTCAATATGTCCGTCACGAAAATTTCATCGCGAAATCCCATTTGAGATTATGAATTCACGTTGGCTCGCCCCGTTCTCGGGTCGCCGTTGCGTATACCGTCGGGTGAAAAAGGAACTTTTAACTTCGGCATCGCCTCGCATCGTCGGTCGACGTTTCGCGTTAGCAAAGTGGATTATTATTATTACGACGCGTCGTTCTCGTACGCTTTGCTTCTTGTTTCTCTCTCTCTCTCTCTCTCTCTCTCTCCCTCTCTCTCTCTTTTCTTCTTTTTTTTTCTTTGTCGTCGAACGCTATGGAATTTTATATATATATATATATTTTTTTTTCCATGTCTCTTCCCGTAGGGTCGAAGAAACGCGAACGCGAATGCGAGATAATTAACATTATTAGATGGATTCGAGGAACGCGAGTAACGAGGATACCTCGGGCGGTTCTGATTGTATCGGGAAATAAATTAACGCGGTTTTCGCCGGGCTTCCTGGCGCGTAATTGTAGCGACAAAAGGAGAGGCGAGGAACACGGAGCTCGGATCTACGGTAAAGGCCCTCTCAGCTGAATCTCTGATCTCTGATCTCGTTCAGTCGGGAAACGCTCGTTTGCCGCTCGCCCTTATATCACAGCCTCGATTCTCCGTATGAAACGCGTCGAGCGAGAAACAAATTCTCTCTTTCTCCCTTTCTCACTAATATTTCTCCGCCCCAGTTTCTATATCGAGGCTGCCGCTCATTTGCTTTCTCCTTTTCCATTCCGCTCCGACGCTTGAGTGGTACCTGTAATTACTGGAATATTATCTTCGAGCATGACGGCCGAAAGCTTCCAACCAGCCAGAGGGACGGCGATAGTTATAAATTATCCTACCGAACTGCGCAAGGTAGATTCGCGTTATTAATGACTCCTTTTTGCACAATTTATAAGGTAAAGTTGTATTTCATTTTTGTAATTTCGAGTTTAAAAATCACGAATGGAATTCGCGCGATGTCGTCGCTCCTGAACTTAGAATACTGAAAAATATTCCCTCGCTCGCGTTCGCCGGTTTTTATATTTTATATTTTCAACATCGGCGTCTCGTTGGCAGCCAGTTAAGGTTAAATCTCATTGAAGGTTTAATGAAATCGATTGGTCTTGTAACGAATTTACGCTCGGGCGAGGGGCGAGCGAGAAACTCCGTCGGCGTAATCGTCGGGAATCGGTGGGGCCGTCGGCTTTAAATCGCGAATAAATAGCCACGGGTAACCTGGGATTAGAATTCGCTTCCCTTGTTAATTACTTTTAGCGAAATACACCTGTACAATGAGTCCGTGTCCGCGGCCAAACACCTACGTAGCCGCATCGTACCTCTTGCTCGCTTCGGTGGATCCGCAAGCGCGATTGCACCCGAAGGTACCGATACAGTTTGGAATTGGGACACCGGGCGTAATTTAACGTCGGGTCTCATGATCGTCGCGCTCATGCTCCACAACTACAGGGAGAACGTGCTACGTGCGGTCGATTTAATCCGCCGTGAGTAAAAGTCAATCGATGAGAACTGAGAGTCGAACTTGTTGCCGGTGGCTGTGATGGATTGTCGTTGAAAAAGTCGATTATCGCCGAATTCAAGCGAGTTTCGTTTCATCTCGTTAATAGAGCGGATACGTTAATTACGTTTGTACGCGAAACTGTTCCGACGGTTATTGCATATTCGACGCTGTATTACGGTCGAGGATTTGGAATATATATCTAGACGTATGGCGTCCATCAGCGTCGATCTCATAATTGTCAAATACGTATATCTAATATTTATTCCATGTAATTTTTTCGGAGTTAATTACGTTTCTTTACTAAAGTGTTCCGATTATTATTACCTATTCGTCGGCGTATTACATCTGAGAATTTTGAATATATGTAAATGTAGACGTATCGCGTTAATCGGCATTCATCTTATAATTGTCAAATACGTATCTCGAATATTTATTCCGCGTAATTTTTCCGGAGTTAATTACGTTTGTACGCGAACGTGTTCTGACTACTATTACGTTTCCGTCGCTGTGTTACATTTAAGAATTTTTAATATGTGCAAATCTACCGTATCGCGTCCATGAACGTCGATCTTATAATTGTCAAACACGTATCACGAATATTTATTCCGCGGAATTTTTCCAGAGTTAATTACATTTGAACACTAAAAAGTTCTGACTATTATTACGTTTTCGTCACTGAGTTACATTTGAGAATTCTTAATATGTGCAAATCTACCGTATCCCGTCCATCAGCGTCGATCTTATAATTGTCAAACACGTATCACGAATATTTATTCCGCGTAATCTTTTCTGAGTTAATTACGTTTGTACGCGAAAGTGTTCCGACGATTATCGTGTATTCCCCGCTAGACTACGGCTCAGAATTTTCTATATGTTTAGACGTATCGCTCGCATCAGTCTCGCTCTCATATTAAATTTGTCAAACACGTTTCTCGAATATGTATTCCGCGTGATGTTTTCGGCGTTGCGGGCGTTGAAATATTAAACAGCGCAAAACACCTCTACTCTTCCCGCGCGGCGCGGTACCGTGAAAATTTCAAGGGAGGAGGAGGGAGTATTAGAATAATATTCCCTATTGGCCATCCAGGCCCTCGAAAAACTCTCCGGTTGAGCCGACTCGCTCATTCCCCCGCTATTGCAAGGATCCTGCGTTATGCAAATCCTTGCACGGCATAATATGCTGCCAGGAGCGTATCCTCGAGCCCCGTTCGCGCTCCCCCTTTACGCGATAGGAGGTTCGCGAATGTATATATATATATTTTCTTTTTTCTTCACCCCAGTCGAATATCCACGATCGCGGACAAAGGGATATCGATAAGTCAGCCGGCGTCGTTTAGGACGATGCTCGTCGGTGGCTGAAATATAGCGGAAGATAAAAGTGACGGAGAGGGAAAGAGAGAATGCCGGGCGGAAAGTAGACGAATGAATTCGCCATAAACGAATGGTCCATGTTTTACGATGGGCATCACCATATTTATGTCGCGCGTTCGCGTAACGTAACTTTGGTTCAAATTTTATTATCGTCGTATCGCATTGACGTGCCGCGAGTAGAAATATTTTGCCGTTGCGAAGAAACGACGCTGTCGCTTTAGAATAAGCGGATTCGGCGCGACACTATCGATGCGATTACCCGTGTAATCAGAAATGAATCCTGTTCGAACTTGAGTGGAAACCCTAGCACAGTAGAGTATAGGATAAAATCTTCTGTAGGGGAAACTGTGTTAAAAAAACATCTTTCTAATTCCGTGACACTGGAATTCTTTCTGAAAAATATAGCTGTAGAAATAAAAACGCCCCGTTACGACGCTAGAGATACACGACTTTCTCTCGCGCCCCAAAACTTCCCCATACAAATTTTCGTTTCTATCAGAATTTGTAAAAAAAAAAAAAGGGATTTCAGTATCGCGAAATCACTCGAAATTCCTAGGAACGATTCTGATCCAGTTTCCCTATAACACACGCGGTTTACGTCCACAAATCATTACTCGTCTATTATTCCCTAAACCCTTCCAGTTAGAATAGCAACCCCTCGTTCGAAGGGTCGAGCAATCCGCTCGAGGAAGGATTCAAGAAGGAAAGGCGAGAGTCTAGGTTTAATTTAATCGTACGGGCTGCGCGAGGAGCGTCGTCATCGGGGTGCACGCGCAGCCGCCTTACGTTCCTGGACCACCGGTTGGTAGTAGCACGCTCCGACGTCGGCGTCGTCGTCGTCGTCGTCGTGGTGGTGGGTGGTGGTGGTAGTGGCCGTCGTCGTCGTCGCGACGCCCAGTGATCGCGCCGCGTCTCTCGAGCAGTGTGCGCCTACACGTCGCGACGACACGGTTTCCTCTCGTCGTTCCGTATTCACGAATCTCTCTCCCCCCCTGGCCCCCCGAAAACCTACCCAGACCCCGTGCGTTTGTAACCTTCTCGCTCCCTTTTCCACGTGACACCCGCCGTCAATTAATTTTCCCCTCGTTTTCTTTTCCCGCTCGCGAGGAACTCGCGCGTTCCTTTGATTTTCGTCCTTGGCATCCTTTTCATCTTCTTCTTCTTTTTTTTTTGCCGTCGAGGGACGAGTAGGAGGCAGGAAGAGGTTAAACACACACGCCCGCGAATCGTGCGAATCAGGAAAGCAGTAGGAGGAAAAGGTAAAGATGACACGTTTTCCCTTCTTCGGCCCTTCGCGTGCCACGATTTCATTGAAACCACCCGCAACAGTTGATTCGAAGTTTCCCTTTCGACTCAACTCGCTCCCGTCGTGACGGCAATGCTTCCTCGTGGAACGCACACTTTCGTTGTATTCGTAAGCGCGGTGACGTGGCGCGCGGTGCGTTAATTGGACGGTATGTTTTTAAAGGGCTCGTGGACAGAGTTCTTTTTTTTTCTTTTTTTTTTTTGGTTTGTTTAAACGTAACGGGATTAGCGAAAGTGTGCCACGGCGTGTGCGTCGACACGAGAGATCGAGGTCGAATCGTATACTCGAGGAGATATCGCGAATTTCGGCGAGGCGATCATTTTCGCGAGGGTATTAAAGTCGCCGCTTTTGATATGCCCCCGAGAGGTTGCCATAAACGCCCGGGACAAACTCGTAAAAGTCTTTTCGTCGGCTTGATTTCACGCGAGAGTGAAATATATATTTAACGCGCGCGCTTTATGGCCCGGGCGTAACTTTTGCTCTTATTTCTCCTACTTTTTTTTTTCTCCCGGATCGTTTATCGCGCGCCTCTGGCGAAACACAGAAGCACAGCAAAAAAAAAAGAAATATATAAAACACTTTGATTTCGAGTATCGGCGCCGTTGCCACGGAAACATTCGTTGCGCTTCGTCGGTTGTCATTGGGCGACGCGGGGAATCGTCGCGTTTATTTATGTCTGCGCGTTGCCATATGGTGTGCACAGTGGAAAAATTCTGCCGACGAGAGCGAAATATGACCGTTTGAATTATTCATAGCGTTATGGTTGCCAATTTGCAGCTATCCAATCGGAAATCGTGGCACGGGGTTACAGTGTCTCGAGCGTCGAGAACTTTGCACTAGCGCGATCGCAGATTTTTAAACACTTTTTGACTTTGCGCGAGAACAAAAAAAAAAGAGGCAATATACCTGAGAACGCTCGCAAATCGCGGTAGTTTCGTTGACCGATACTGAGCGCGAAAAATTGTTTGCGAGTGCGGCGCTATTTTGTTGCGAAATCTTTCGGCGTTTGAAGCGCTCGAGAAGCATAGCGTCTAAGTAGCGTCGACTTCCACCCTCACTTTTCTCCCCAGCCAGTGATTCCATCGAGCTATTGACTATAGGGTTCCACGTGTACTCCGTGTGGTGGAAGATTTTCGACTTTTATTTACCCAAGCGAGAGCCGAAATTTTTCCGAGTGTCCCAATCGTAGAACAGGAAAGTCTCTACCTCCCTTTCGCAGCTAATTACAATTCATTCCTCGACCGTGATTCGATTTCTGATATTCCTTTGATCTTACGTTCAACGCTGACGCGTTCTTCAATTCGTTCTATTAATTAGTAGAACTAGAATTAATGAATTGATTATGTAATATATGTTCCAACGAGCGTGAAACCTGGGCGGGTTGGTTAATTAATGTTGCCACGTTTTTCAAACTGCTTCGACTTGATCGAGAAACACTTGATATTATTTTCTATTAATACTCGATCGAGTTATCTTTCGAATATGTATTATATAATTTCGCGTCTACGTTGTTCCCGTATTTCCTGGTCTATTTAAAAAATCTCAAGTTAATAAGCCATTATCTTTATAAAAATTAGAACGCCACGTAACAAATCATAATTGCATCGTTTATTTCAGAAACCCCTTAAGTACACTTCTTCTCTTTTTGAGATGATTAATAAAAAAAACTGTTTCACGACAGTAAAACGGTGTCTTTAAACTCCCAAAAATTACAAAAAGGATTAGACCACTCACTAGTTTAGATATCAATGTCGTTTTAGCTCAATGACTTACCGTGGTGGGGGAACAAACGAAAGAAACGCAAAGCAGTCGGCGTTATAATTTTTTTCGCGTTTAGGGGGTTTCCGAAATAAGCGACTCAATTATTTGCTCGCATTATAATAAAATTTCTCACGTAGTCGTAATACGAACAAGTCTGCCGGTAGCGTCCGACGTACAAGAAACTCCAATGGAGAATTTCAATCGATGATCCTAACGAGACGCAAGGCGACTCAATTCGCATTACGGATTGCGCAAAAACGAAATCTTCACGAATACTTTACACAACGATCCAAAAATTTCGCCCTTATCGAATCGAGAAGGGACTGTACCAACGGTGGCAAAGTATCACATTTACATACGCGTACTTTCGTTTTGGGTGCCGTTCGGGGAAACGAAATTCGTTCGGAAATTTCGGCTGGTATGTCAAACTCGCGAAAGGAATTCGCAACGAAGCGATGCGGAATAAATTTACGGGGTTTCGCGCGAGGCCACGCGTCACGCCTCTTCATAAGACGAACTCGGGTAGCGCGAGCGAATTTTTAATGCCACGCGGATAAACGTGAACGAGGTGTTAATATTCCTCCCTTTGAACGCTGCTAACTTTCCGAACTCTCTTCCCCCGTGTATAATCAGCCCTTCAAATTGATCCCCCCCCCCCCCTTCCGCGAACGCGTGCCACGGTTATTCGCCGTAAGGCCACGTTTTCCTTCTTATTCATTAGATTTATTTATTCAGTTATTTATTTATTCATTACTCGTCGGTGTAATGTTTAATATTTATCTCGCCGGATATCCGTTTCCCATTGTCTCGGTTTCCAGGCCTCCGTAGGTCGTTTTATCATCGGTCCCGCTAACGTCCCTGGAGAAGAAAGGGGGAGGCATCGAAGGGGTGTTACTTCCCGTTGACGATACGAATATGTATACACGGGGGTGGTGACGAAAAAAAAAAGGAGAGAACGGAGTACTCTCGGCCCTGTTACTTGCGTCGGTGGATCTTTTTTATCACGGAGTACATTGCACGAAAACATGCACGGTGCTCGGTCATTCTGTCTTTCTTTTCTTCTCCTGTCGTTTTCTGGGTCGTTTGTTATTGTAGTCGCAGGCGTGTGCGGCCGTGCATACGATCCCATGTCGTACGATTTTTCCACGCTCCTCGCTTTTCTTTCTCTGCTTCCCCCACCCCCTTCCTCTACGTTTTCCATGTAAAAATGTGTCGCAGGACTTCCTTCGTACGGATGGCCATACGTTTGCCACGTCGTTAGATACGCGACGTCCAACACACGTCGGCCTGTTTCCGATATACGAGGCGAATATTAGATCGCGATTTTTTTTACCGTCAGTCCGATGAGAATGCAATTGTTATAAATATTAATACCCTTTGACAGAAATTCTTTTTATAGAAAGTATAAGTAAGTACGTTCCATTTTAAATGATTGATAGCGGTAACATAAATAGCACTGAATACGGTATAATTCTTTCATCCTGATTTTTGAAAATGAAATTAATTATTATGGTTTTATCATGTTGTCAGATACGTAACGTCATACACACGTCAGCCTGTATCCTATAATACGAGGCGAATATTAAATCTCATTGTTTTTTTACCATCAGTCCGATGAGAATGCAATTGATGTAAATATCAACAACTTCGTATACAATTGTTTTTGTAGAAAATATGAGTAAATACGTTTCATTTTAAATGATCGATAACGGTGACATTAATTGTGCTGAATACGGTTTAACATTCCTGTACTGATGTTTGAAAATGAAATGAATTATTATGGTTTTATTACGTCGTTAGTCACGTAACGTCCTGCGCGCGTCAGTTTGTTTCCGATATGCTAGGCGAATATTAGAACGCGATTCTTTTTTCCCGTCAGTCCGATGAGAATGCATTTGTAAATATTAACAATATTGGGTTCAAACTTTTTTATAGAAAATATAAGTAAATACGTAGTTCTATTTTAAATTATCATTAGCTGTAATATAAATTGTGCCGAATATGGTATAAAATTTGCATACTGGTTTTTGAAAATTAAATTAATTATTACGGTTGTACTAGAGGACCTGTAATTTCATCAAACGTCCACTCGATACTCGAACTGTCACAGCCGTTATGTTTTTCACAGTATAGGGAATTTTTTTTTTATCGATGACATTTCCCTGACAAAGAACAAAGAAAGAGGTGGAACGAGATATTCTGGTTCGGTTAGCGATTTTCATTTATCACGATCTCTGATAAATATCCGGGACAGTGCAAATTTCAGTATTTGCGCATTGTTAGCGAACAGAAACAAAGATAATTGGTAATTGCAACTGACAATACGAATTATATTAACGATTGGATTTAAACCGAATTGGTGGCTGGAACAGCGTTGGATGTTACAAATTGCAAATTTTACACGAGAGACAATTGAATGGAAACGCAATAAAAGCAACGTAGTTGTCAATGAAACTTCACATCCAACGTTGTTCCATTGTAATAAACGTTTTCCAATAAAGGAAAAAACAAGAAATAGAATTGTTTTTTAATTTTTAATGAGAATACAGAGGAAAGTGTAGTATTGTCCACAATTACATTGGACACTTACATTCGATATCAGAAGTAGCACACACGTCAGATCCAAACATTGAAATCGGAAATTCTCATACACTTCGAATATTTTCATTACACATTCAACGTTGATCCACAACCTAAATTTGAAACATGCGTTCTTTCAACCGATTGATCACGATCTACCGCTAAATTTCACAACAAAAATTTTACACATTCCGATTCAGCGAGTACCAATCTACGTCATTCCAAAAAAAAAGTTTACCAATATTGTCACATCCAACGTTGTTCCAGCAACCAATTCAATTAATGTTTCATCCCACGCTGTTTACAGCACTCGTTTACGTTCAGTTCGTTCGAAACCCTGCAACATTTTTGTTATAAAAAAAATGAGCAATGCACTGTATAAAGGTTTCTTCATTTAAATAAACGAAAAGCAACGAGTACGCGCGAGTCAAAGAGACGAAGACGCAGTAACTTTTGAAATACACGTTGAACAACGTAGGCGCGTTACATCGTTCGTATCGTTGTAACAATTTACTAAAAGTGGATCCACGGACGTCATTCTTTATGCAAGAGGTTCTTAGGAGATGCATCCAACTTTAGTATCCTGACGTGCGCAACTACGAAATGAGGGAAAAAGACGCCGGCGTCGCTCCATCGACATAATTAAGTAAATATGCATCGCGTTTATCGTCGCGCTGCATCCCGTTAATTAAATTAACGTAACGGGTGTTTATATAACGCTATTCGCGGGATCGATCGTGACGAAACAAAGAGATTTACGAGTTCGATAATATATCCTAAAATAAAGAAACCCTCGGTACGCCGCGTCACCGTTCAGTTTTTCCGCATAGTAATCCGCGCCGACCAAAAAATCATTATCGAATTAATAACGCATCGTTACCTTCAAATCAAAACCCTTTCACTTCCCGTCAAACCTGCTTTAAATAATCCCCCCCGCGTCCCGCTATCCACGGTGGCACGTAATTATGCATTAGGTCCCACGGTTCGTCATTTCAGTGGATCATAGTTCGTACATGCTTAAGTAAACCTTTATCAAGTTGTCTCGCGTGTCCCGACTCGTGATCGATCGGTTGTATTGCGCGTCGGACTGGAACATCGTAATTATATCCATAAATTCTCCGACGTTACGCATCGAGGGGTTAAGGTACGTTCGCGCGAGAGAGCGTGTCTATAATTAGCGAGACACGTATGTCTCTCGGCAAACGAAGTAGGTTTATCCTACGTGCGTGAAGTTTCCTGGCCGCGCGGCCCACCGTTGCTAAGCAATGAATCGGTATCCCGCGGCAGCTGGCGTTGAGTTTACTCGTTTACGCGAAAAGAAACGTGCTAGTCGAAAAGTGTTTTTTTTTTCACCTGCGCTTCCCCCCCCACCATCGAATCCCTCGTTTCCCCTAACTTTCCACCCCACTTTTCGCGGGTTCCCTTATCGCGGATTACGTTCCCTTTACTCTGCCATTAGCAACTTTGCATTGCCCTGCTTCGACGGGAAGTATCGCAGTTTCGGAGTTATCGTGTCGGAAGAGCCCGGCGTTGACGTTGGAGAAAGTTAACGCGGTTAATCCTGAGCGGGCCGGGAAAGTAAATAGTCGTAGTGTTTTTGCGCCGAGACGTAGCATCGATCGGTTATATCGTTACATTGGTGGTCAATATTTGTTTGTTGGTCGTGGCTCCGATTAATTGTTTAGAATTCGGGGTGTTGATCGATGTAGAGTTTGAGGTGATTTAACACATTCGTGTCTGTACCTGTTGGATCTTACTTTTGTGTTTGATAATAACAACTATACGTAAATAGGACGAGTCACGTATACCGGGTACCTCGAGACTACATTTTTGGAAACTGTAAAAATATTTCGAGCGTACATTTTTTTAACGTCGACGAAGCGATATTCTGGCAATTTCGCTTTGGACATTTTGTCCATTTTCCGTCGGACAGAGGAACGGAGGAGATAGATCGACAAAATCAAAGTGCTCGGAGTGCGCGAAGCAATTTTGGTTTGACATATTTTTTTCTATTTCCAAAAATGTCCCATTTACTGGGATACCTTTTCGATAGCCACGCCCAGTGTAACGAAGGTACAGAGAATCTGTAATAAACGTGATACTCCCGCTATCGTTACTTATTTATCTCTCAAATCTAATTTACGTTACTAGATTAAAAAAAGGGGTAACTTTAAGTTGGAGTATCGAAGAGGGTAGGTTAAGTAGAAAGTAGAGAGTTAAAGACAGTTGAACCGGTTAAGGGTAGAATTCTCCTATTCGGATAAAACGTTCGTCAAGGGGGTTCGTTATAATTTAAAAACTTGCGAGATTTAAAGTACCAGGACTCGCAGAAATTACGTCTACTGTGGAGAGAACGAAACGACTCTTTATATCCCTGTCGGTCGGATTAATTTCGAAATGTCAGGACTCGGAGTCCTTTTAAAGACGTTAAAAAATGCATGACCGCCAAACAGTGGAAGGGCGGCTTATAAGGTAGCTTTTGCAATAATATTTCCGTTTTATGGAAATGCAACCACATTTCTCGCCGAGTACGACGTTTCCCGATGGCATTATCCTCGAGAATTCCGGTACTCCTCTGTCGTTCTCGTAAAACATTACTCGCATATTTGTCAATACTGAAATAACCGATCCTTCTCCCCCATGTCCCACGGCTCTCTCGACAAATAATCAAATAATAAAACTCGATATTCCGCTGGAATATCGATCCACGTTTCTCGAAATAGAATCGCGTTTATTTGGATCCCCTCAGACGTCCGGCGATTTCGAGAAACTCGAAATTCTCACACGAAATTTATTTACTTGGCCAACTTATCGACTCGTTAACGTAACACAGCATGGCGCTTTCATGAAATTTAGGTTACACTTCGTAAAGAGCGAGCCAATTAAAATAGGCCAAGAGAACAGGAACAAACCCGCATACTTGGAAATAGAAGGAAAAAAAAAGTACCTTCCGTGGGAAAGTTTTTTCATATCGAGGGTGGAATATTCCGCTCGCTCGTTCTTTTCCCGGATGAGGGCGTCAAAGGGTACAGAGAGGTTACCTTGAAAAAAATCACGGCAGAGAGAATAGGATCTCTCGGAGCATCACGAGATACGGGTATGGTACGTTTCCTTCTATTTCCAAAAATGTGCGTGTTACTCGGATCGCTAGTCATCGTGGATAATTTTTTTTTTTTCGTACCCACGCCGTATCTAAGAACATGTAACCGAGCGAGAGTCATTCCTCAAAAGTATATCTGTCGGTGGATACTCTTTTTCTATCGTTCCTATTTATCAGCTTCGCGTGCCGTTATAGACCTTTTTTCCAGTAAAGTAAGCCACGTATGATCGAAGACGTTCCTTCGTAGGACTTCATCGCGCGAATAGACGCCCGTATATCCTCGTGAAAATGTCGCCAGGATACCGGGATCGAGACGTGTTTTCACGATTTTTCAATCGTCGCGCGGTTCAAAAGAACCTGCCGCCGTGGCGGTTGCTTTTACAAGTCAGCGGGATTCGTGTAATATCTGGGATCGTCTCTTTTACACCTCGCGTTTACCTTTATCGCTGCGATTCTTGTTTGTTATTTAACGATGGCAATCTCTCTCTTTCGTAAATGCAGTTTACAGTTACTCGGGTAGAATCGTTTGAACGAACTACCGTCTTTCAACAGTTTTAAACTGTGCGTTTCTATCGTGATACCGAAGTACCTCGTGTTCCTTTTTTAATCATAGTGAAGTTAATTAGATTTATTGAATAATACGATGACGATGATGATAATAAGTATTTTTTATTCACTTAACCTTTGTTTCATTCTTTTGTATATCTTCGTTAATGTACAAAAAAGATTAAAAAGATTAAAAAGATAGTAAACGCATTAACACTAAAACTACCAGACCAGTCATTTTGACTGTTTTAAAACTTTTGTTTAAGGCTACTCAAATTGACCGTCTTTAAGTGTATGAACGAAAATTTATTTCTAAGTAGTGTGAATATGTATAATTTTAAACATATACTTTTGACCTATGTATGTATAGATTTGTAAAATTGGTAAAAAAAAATGGTAAAAATAGGTATACATTAATCGTCGGTGGTTCTAGTGTTAATAAAATATCGGAGCGAATTAAGGTTGCTACGATCGGCGATTTAACCTAAACCAAAATTATGCGCGAGCCAAATTCGAGCCGTTCGAAGAAAAGTCGTAAACGCATAGTAATCTGTTATTCGTAATAGGAAAATTGTTTGCCGGGGAATACAATGAAAAGGAAAGCTGCTTAGAGTCAACTCGCGAGAGTGGTCGACATAACAGGGTCCTTGTATCACTTTTTCCTCGATGAACGATATATCTCTCTTATTTCGAAGAAAATGCGACTCGGAAATCCGCTTAAAAAAAATAAACGAGTCGGTTAATGGAGCCGAGTCGTCCAAAGCCCTCCGCGCAACGTCAACTTCCGTTACCATCAATTTCGCGATCCTTAAACGATTTAAGGGAAAACAATGATAACGCTGAGTCGTCGAACGGGAAGAGATTCTTCGTAAGAACGCGTATGCGAGTTTTGGCTTTGATTTGTGTACGCGCGCGATAGAGTTGGATTAAGATTAATGGCGTCGAGAGAGAGAGAGAGATAGATAATCGGGATTGTCAGTTCGAAGATTGATCCGTTTCGATTATTACGATTCCAAGGGAATGTTTGAGAAAGTTTTACCACCGCGAAACTTTCCAAGCCTGATCGACGACAGTGTCGCGTAATTTCGGTGTCCCGCCGTTACGCGGAGTGAGTCGCGTTACTCGATAACTATTCGAGATATCGTGGAAACCTTTGACGACGGTTTCGCCAATCGGAATGCAATATTTTTATGTCTTAAGCAAGAAGAATCCGTAGTAAGATTATGTTGATCCATCTACCGCGTTATTAGTTCCTTACAAATCGATATTACCCCGCAACGGCTTACGTAGATCATCCCGCAGTATTTTTCGATGATTCGCGTACTTGTTTGCCTTGGTTTCGATCCGCGGAAAAGTTTCGCCATTATCGTTTTTCGGCACTTACTTACGCCGGATTTGCATCGGGTTCGCGGAAACTCGGCTCGCGTTTCATTAGCTTTTCAAATCAGGTTTACGGGGGTTGTTTCGTTAATACAAGCTTCTTGTTTGAATAAACATGGGGATGAATTTGCATCAATGTCCCGGACCCAATCGTATTCTACGAGGCTCTCGGAGTGCTCTACGAATTTGACACGCAAGACCGTGCACCAACGAAACGTAATCGCGTTATAGTTATGGATCGTCAGCTGTTGTACAAAGTTCTCCCGATTATCGCTATTCTACCCCGAACATCCGCCTGTCATCCCCCTCCTCTCCCGCGACGAGGAAACTTTCAAAGTTTGATAGAAGGGCCGTGAGCAGACGTCGTTTGATTCCGAAGGTTAGGGTTGAAGATTTCGCTGGTAAATCAGCATTCCCCTTGATACCTGGGAGGAACAAACTTTCCGATGACAGATTCGTCGGAAAGTATATTTTTTTTTCCCTTGCAAAATACGGGGTGTTCCGAGACTCGTGTTATACAACGTAATAATCAATTCCGCGATAATACCTTTTACTACTTTCATGGCAAGACGTAATGCTTAATTGCGAGATAATTCGTAAGTATGGTAATTCGTACGATTATACGTAATGATTACTTTCGAGATAATTTGTTAACATTATCATTCATACGCGTATACGTAATGCTTACTTTCGACATAACTAGTAAGTATTATAATTCATAATTCATAAGTAATTTATAAATCTTGAAAATAAAGACCAGAAGGATTATGTTTCCGGCCCGTGACATCTGCATTTCTTCTACGAACTCAGGATACTTAGTACGCAGAAGTATTTCTACTTACCTGTAACTAATTATAAACGGGGTATTCGAATAATTCCAACGAATAGAATTGCGAAAAACGATTGATCGTTTCCGTTATTATTTTTCACAAGTTGTATATAAACATATCTCCCGCGAAAAGTAACATTAAATTAAGTAACATCTCGGGAGTGGGAGACACCGAATTTATCACTGCCAGTCGATTTGCAGAGCCCCAAACGTAGAAAAGGTACTCGTTCGTAATCGTTAAAAATAATTAGAAGCAACCGTGGGGCGAAAAGGGGTTGAAGGGGGCGGGGGGCGGTCTAGCAACTTTTCCGATCTCACTCGACCAACGAACGCGTACGAACCGATAGGAACGACGGAGGCACCTGTGACAAGAGGATTTCACGGAGTCAGGAAGGAGGAAGAACAGGATCCGATATGGAAAAGGCGGATCGTCTCTAACGCGCGGGATATATACGCGTGGATTTTGAAATTGAAGGAAACGTAGTGGCAGGATAATGCAAGGCGATTCCCGGCACGTACGAAGCGCATGGAAAAAGAAATTCGCCGAGCGTGAGTGAAAAAAATACGTTTTAACCCCGGCGGTATTCCTTTAATTTCCCCGATGTGCGAAACGAAACAAAAGTATAACCCCCGAGTAACCAGACGGCACTGATATAAGAATCCGAAGGAATCCAATACAAGGAGAGAATCTCGCTCCAGCGAGAAAGAAGCTTTTTCGGTCCTCGCAATCTCGGTACACGTAGTAGACGGCTAAAGCAACTTCCGATCGGGACCGATGGAAGAGGTAAAATAGAAAATGAAATAGACGGAGGGAGAGACAGAGAGAGAGAGAGAGAGAGAGAGAGAGAGAGAGAGAGAGAGAGAGAGAGAGAGAGAGAGAGAGAGTGAAAAGCAGACAGTAAAAAGAACCAAGAGAAATCATCGATACGCGAAATTTCTAGGAAACCGGGGAGACGAGAAAGGAATCGTGTCGACGCGCTTGTAAAAAGAATACCACCATTCCACGGCGATTTATTTCGTCGGATAAACTCAAATACACGAAGCTACGAATGGAGAGAGAGAGAGAGAGAGGGAGGGAGAGAATGAGAGTTACATAGAAAAAAAGCATACCGAGAGAGACGATAAAAAAGCGAGATATCAAGAAAAATCATCGATACGCGAAATCTGCAGAAATCGAGAGAGAAAATAATGGAATCGTGTCGGCGTTTATATCGAAAATCATAACTAAATTAGCAACGCATCGTTTGTTTCAAATAAAAAACCTTCACTTTTCGGCAGTGCTGCTTTAAATAATCTCTTCCCGTAATTATGCATTAGTTTCCACAGTTCGTCATTTTAGTGGATGACGATTCGAACACGCTTAACCCTGCGCCGCGTGACTTTCTTAAAACAGTTTTTTTTATTCTTACTATATCGTATACCAGGAATCTATAAAAAATAATTTTAAAAATCATATTCAAGTTTCTAGTACACACCTTAAGTGCCTTATACTTATCGTAAGTAGAATGTACGCTACATATGCAGCGGCAGAAAAGCAAAATACAGCATTTTAATTGTTTCTCAGAATAGTACCTTCTTTATTTATTTTAAACCATATTTCAGATCAATTATATAAATAATAATCTAATAATACTAGCATCGAAACGAGTTTGTTATCTCGAGCCCTGCCCACAAATTTCTATCATCAGGCCATACACTATTTAACAGCTGATTTATTGTGCTCAAATGTACCACTACTGTAATTCCCCCTAAACAAACGGCCTACCATCGGTTTTTAAGAACTTCTTCATCGCTACTACCGTATTACAACTGTGATAGCCAAAAGGCGAAATATCCAGCGATGGTTGAAGTAAAAAATTCTCAAGAATCGACAGAAAGAGATAAAGGAATCGTGTCTTGTAGCGTAGAAGACGAACGTTTCCACTCGACGGCTACTTTTCCTCGCGGCCGCCAAGGAGAGGGTTGGTGGGTGGGTAGAGGACGTTTTCGAGAGCGCCGCGCCGAGAGACAAAGGAAGAGTGACATTAAAGCGGGAGCGCGGAGAGCGATAAAGAGAGAAGCGTCGATCCGAGGATTCGGCGGAGTCGAGTACAAGGGAAAACACGATCGAGCGTAGAAAGGATGGATCCGCCCTACCGCGGTTTAGTCCTCGAGTTACGGCTGCCGCACCCTCTCGGGCCTGACATGCGCCATGACCCGCGTATAGGTATCCATAGGTACGTACCTACCGTCGTTTCTCTCTGCTCTCCCTCTCTCTCCCCCCCCCCCTCTCCCTCTCTCTCTCTCTCTCTCTCGCTCTCCGCGACATCCATACACACGACCACCCTTCCGATACACGCAGGGATACGCACGTCGCGGGAGATACGAGGATCTCTTATTAGCCCCCCACGCTCGTGCACAAACCGAGCGGCGCACACGTACGCACGACAGGGCTAATCCATTGTACGCGACGGCGTACTCGTGGACTAAGCCACCATAACTCCAGTCGGAATTCGCTGATGAAACACAGTTTGCCCGAGTGGCGGACCGGGGTCGGTATATTAAATTTTCTGCCGCAGGATTACGCTCCGGCGGGACGAGACGGAGGAGGAGGGGGTTTTTGCCTTTGAGCAACGGGAACCGTGGCCATCGCTAAGCCGTACCAACTTTCTAATTTCCGCGTGGAAGCGCATGGTTCGCCGGAGTATGGTTGTTTAGCGGTTGAGCGTAATCGCGCGATGTTTGGCGTGCGGATCGCGCGGTGGGAATTATTGTACGTTCCTTTGGTCGGGTTAGTTTTAATATTTGTTTTAACGAGAGGGATGAGTTTTGGGAGGTGACGGGGGGGATGATTTGCGCGATAGGATTGGGGAGGGTGGACGGTTGGGATTTGTTTTGCAGGGTGTTCGATCAAACGACACGGAGCGATCGAAGTTGTCTCACTTATCCGTTTGTCGTTGCATTGTCCGGAAGTTGAATAACAATGGGAATCACGGTAGGGAATTCAATTGCGCTCGCGTTGTTCAAGGTAATGCGAGGGGATCTTTGGACGCCGCGCGTGATCTATATTTATCTGGCGATTCTGGTACAGGTCGATCGTGAATAAGGACCTCGAAAAGCGGAATTTATTCTGGCGCTGGATTTTGTTTAATTTTTTTCGATGAGATATTCGGTGGAAACTTTGTTATTTTGATTCTAAAACCTTTGCTTTTATCCCCTTCGCGATTCACCTGTAGAACTTTGCGTGCGGGGTGAGGGATTTTAAACCACCGCTTTGAGTATCCGCATAATGATACGGTGTGGAAAGAGCCTCGATAGAGGAATTAAGAACCTCAATCGCGAAATCGAGTATTAACAAAATAGACTTCGGAGTTGATTTAATTGTTATCGAATACTGTTTCGCGAAAGATTATGATAGAAATGTAAGCTGGAGGTACAATCGTTGTTTAACCTTGCGTGCCATAATTATTAGACTGCGGATTTTTATGCATTATAAAATGTATTATTTTGCACCTTATTTTATGCACTTAATGAATTATTTTATTTTATTTTATACGTTTAATACATTTGTAGAAAATTGATTTGATTGTGGTAAATATCTGATGTATATTTCCTCATGATAAAAAAATGGGAATCGGCTATGCAGAAACGGTGAAAATGCAGCGGATGAAAAATAATTTCTCTCACACAATTATACACGATCGCTCGCACGAATATTATCGTAGCGTTTATTTCAAAATCTCTCAATACTCTAAACGCACAATTCTCAATGTCCTCTCTACGATTTTTCTCTCTGAACTCTTTCCCGTTTTTCGCTCTCGCCACTCTTTATCCACTTTCGGGTATCACACGTATTCACACAGTCACGCCGCACGCATTCCACACACTAACACGTATTTTCTCAAAAAGACACATTGACCTAGGACCGCACAGGACTCGACTGCCTACGTCCACGAGTGCAACCCGCTTCTCTTTTATGCGTTCTTCACATTCAACCTAAACATTCATAAATCTCGCAACACTCTCAACGCTCGCTGTCTAGGGCTCGAAAATCCGCGATTTCATGCAAAACGTCAATCTCGATATCTTTTCACCCCATATATTATACACAGGTATATATGTATCACGCTATTGATCGCATTTGTATCACAAAATCCGTTTAAAGTCACCATAAAAACAACGCAATTTTGCATAGAACAAATCTAGATCATGCACATCTCCGAATCTCCGGATCTCCAAACTATATCCAAAGCAAGCAAACACATGTGAGTCCTTGTGATATAATTTTCAGTAGAATAGAATTTCTATAATTATTTCGTGATCAGCGACCCGAAATACACTTGATAGAATAAAAAAAAAGTTTGGAGATCCGAAGATCCAGAGATGTGCATGATCTAGATTTAAGCCTTTCGCACAAACATCCGCAGTCTAATAATTAGCTACATCGTCGACAATAAATTTCTCACTCGCCACGTACCGGATTCGCGCTCATCTGTACCGGAACCATTCCGCTCGTCGAACGCAACAAATTTTGGCCGCGCCTACCGGCAGATTAATCATCTTCTCTTCTTTATTTTTTCATTTCACTTCACTCGCCCGTTCCTCGTTGCGTGTATCTTTCCCCCATAGCGAAAACACGATCTCTCTTCCGTGTACATAATCTGTCAAATGTATTACACGAGCTCCCCGTACATGGATACCACCTGAGGCGAAATTCGGTTTGCGGTCGAGGCACGTGTAACTCGCTCGTGAAACATATTATATACCAAATATCCGCTGCCTCGCCGAAACTCGCAGAATTCATCGTCAAACTTAATCGGCTAACAAATCGGACGTTGCTAAGGGTTTGAGTAGCATTAGCCAGGGACGGGCCAAACTGCCGGGCGTTAATTTTCTCTAGTTTCTCCGATGCAACCGGCACTCCACCCCGAGTTTATGCCCACCCACTTTGGGGCCGAGTTTCTATTACGGCCCCCGGGCACGTAAAAGTGCTCCCGTGCCCGATCGCTTTATAGAGCAACAATATCGGCGTTTTATTAAAATCGTTGTCGACCGCGATCGTACAATATTGTCCGGAAAGGAAATTGGCTAAATTGCGTACGCACCTCGACGAATTGAAATTGTTTTTGCCGTGGGGCACGCACGAGAGGAAGAAAGCTGATAACTATTTTGACGGGGCTTTTTGTCATTTTCATGGTAAACGATCGCGATTGGGCGAGTGAGCTGATGGCGCGGGTTATATTTTGAAACATAACCGCTATGGACAGGCGATATATTCGGGAGTCATTTCTTGTCGGGAGGTAAAAGGAAGCAGAAGCTCTCGAAGAATTATGGCAGCCGTGAATTGACGTTAAGCAAACATTGTTACCAGACGCGGGGAGTACGATCGATAAAGGGTTAGCGCGGATAGGCCGCTAGATAAGATCCAAGTTCCTTAGGAGCTATATCTTTCCCCCTTTTATATCTAGGATGTAACGTAACTGTTCATTCTTTTCTTTTTTTTTCTTCCCTGGACCTTTGTTCGCCACGCGTCCCCGGTGTACACTGAATACACGTATACCCAGTGTCGTAATAAGAAGACGAAAGAGAGGAATGACGAAAGAAAAGTATTGCGGACTAGCTGCCGAAAGAAATATCGATGGAGTATTACCGAGTATAGTATTGTATTTTAGTCCGTCGACCGTAAAGACAAGATACTAGGTACGTAAGTACACGATTAGGGTTAACGTGTATTCCTTTGGGCAAGACAGGTGATCGATGAGAAAGAACGTTGGACGGCAGATTTATGTAAAAATGAAATTATAAAATAATATTTGTCACAATGTGTGTTTCGAATAATTTTTGTATGCCGAAACAAAAAAATGGTATGCAAATTTTTATCTACAAATTGTACGAATAACGATTATATTTTCTCGCGGGATCAATATTCGAGCAGAACGACATGTTTTTATGACAATTAATATATACGAATTGTTTCGATAAAAGTCTATTTGAAAAGCGAAGTACTTACGACAAATCGGCAAACGTAATGCTGCAATAATGCTAACTTACGTAATCTAAGAGTGAATCGCGTTGACATTCGTGCAAAGTTGCAAAAGGTAAACATCGACACTTATTCGAGCGTGCATCGTAGATGCTACGGATACCGTCACTTCCAGTAGTAGTAATTACGGGACAGAGACTATTACATCACTACGCTATCTGTTCCGAGTCTCGAACTATTACTACGTCCTATCTTTATAGCCCCCCGAGTGATCTCGAATTACGTTTGTCCCCGTCATAGCGAGCTCGCGGGAGTTGATAGCCCCGATACAAAAGTGTCCCTCGCTCTCGAAATATATTTCTCGTAGTTCGCGAGGCGCATTAAGTTCTCGCAAGCTGTGCAATCGAGTCGTATCTCGATGGTGCTCGCGAGCGAAGCCGGTTCGGTCGAGTGACCGTTACGAATACTATCGTCTTGACACCGTGTTCGAGAAACGCTTGTCAGCCGAAGAGACGCGACGATTAATTATTCCGCAATTCACCGGCGACGGAGTTTCGCCCTGTCGTTGAGAATATTTTTCCTCATTAAGGGATTGCGCTACCCAGAAATTTTCAGAGAATCAAATTTTCTTTAGTTTTCTTCAAGTTTGTACTTTTCGGAATAGTTATTAATTGGTATAATTGTTTGAAATGTAAAACTCTCGCGAATTTTAATGTTCAATTTAAAACGACCAGATAATAACGCCAATTACTTTTATATAATTGAATATTTTAAGCCAAGCTCGAAGCAAATATTCTGAAAAGTTCGATCAGTTATAGAAAAGTAATTGGCGTTATTATCTTGTCGTTTTAAAACTTTGAACGGAGCGCTTAGCGTATGCCACGCGGATAAACTCATATTTCTTTTGCGTTTTTCTCGAAACAACGTTTTTTACACTCGCGGAACAAAAATCTCGAAAACCACGTGTATGTTTTATTTCAAATTTGGTACAAATATTCTAGATAAGATTATCTATCTTATGGCATAGGATTTTTTGTAATTTTGCATTTATTTATAATTCTAGTTTTAATTCAAGAATTGTGTTTGGCCCACAAAATGGAAGCTTAAAACTTGAATCATAAACAAATGAGTAAGCGTATCGAAGAAATCCTATGCTATATCATAGATAATCTTATAAAGAATATGTCTACCAAATTTGATATAAATGGTATAAGTGGCTTTCGAGAGTTTTGTTCCGCCAGTGTGAAAAACGTTAATTGAAAAAGTATGACTTTAGCCGCGTGGTATACGCTATACGCTCCGCTCAAACTTCAAACCACTGTAACTCCGTCATTTTTCGGAATTTTTGTTACGAGTTTGGCTCAAAACATTGTGAAAAGTACAAGCTTCCAGAAAACAAAAAAAAAACGATTTCCTGAAAATTTCAGGATGGCGTATAACCCCTGTAGAGGTAAAAGATCGTTGCGAGAGAAACAATTGAGCGTTACGGCGAGAAGGCGTGCGCTGCCGCGCTGCGCTATGCGAGGACGTCACTTGACGCCACGATGTGAAAGACGAAGGTTACTAAAAAACGACGAAAAACCCGGAAACGTGTGTGTGTGTGATCGAGTGACGCGACCATTGTACTAATCTTATTTTATGATTCTTCAATAAACTACATACATATTCTTTTCACCATACGCGTTTCCTACACCCCTTAAAAGCAGTCGGTATCGGGAATTATTCGAGCAACTGTAATTTACCCCATTCCTCAATTTCTCTCGTTAAGCAGCATCGATAGCTCCAGTTTTACTTTACGTAGCATCGCAGTCCCGACGCCGATCATACGCCCCGTCGATATTTTCATCGAACCTTGCTTCGACGATAATTCGATTAGCGTATCAAGCTGTTTACCCGGAGCCTGACAAATTTTCCGTCGAGCGTCATACGTTAAAAGTTAAAACCTGCGATCTTCTTTTTCGGTATCTCGAGGCTCGCGCAAATAATTCCCGCGATTCGCCGAGTTATGCGCGTACGCGATAACGAGATTACGGCGGGACGAACGCGTGTAATTTTGAACGCCTCTTCGTTCGGAGAAAACTGGTTCGGCCCTGTCCGTTGCAGCGAGGAAGAATTACATCGTCGGGCTAATCCACGGGAAGGTTAACGAAGGGAAATGTAGACAAATTACTTTTCCACGGTGCAGCAACGACGCCGGTCTTTACGAGGAAGTTCAAAGGAAATAAATGAGAATAACAGTTTAGGCGAGAGCGTCGCCCCTTGAACGACTCGCGTTTGTACGTAACTACGTTTGACGAGAGCGATGCATTTCTACTTAGGTTAACTTCGCTCATCTGCATTCTGCATATTTGTCTTGGAACGATACCGAGTCGTTTCTTCTCGCTCGAGAAGTAAGAATATCAAATAGAGATGTCATTTCGTTTTTTTTTTTACTGCTCGACGTAACGACCACGAAGATATTCCACGTATTACTTCGTTCCTTTCATTCGAATGGGGTTCAGACTTTTTGAATCGGTCTTAGTTAAGTTATTTCTCGCGCAATTCCCACTTATTCCCCGTCGGAAATATACAATTTAAACTTTCATTTCCACGTGACATTTCTCCTTTCGCTGAAACGCCGCGCTATTCGCGGACAAAGCAATGGAATTCCATTTTATCAGCAAAGTGTGCGTGCCTTTGTCTCTTTTTGTCGAACAGTTTCTCGACTGTCCGGTGACGAAAAAAATGCAATCAAACGGACCGCGGGAAATGGACTGTCCAGTGTTTTTTGCATGGGCGTGCAGATGGCCGTAAAAAAAGAATTAAAAAGAAAAAAATGCAAGGCGACTCGCGCTGTTGCTCTCGGAAACGTCGTGGCACGGTCTATCGACGTATCGATGTAGTTGCTTGCGAGAATGTCTATACTCGGTGTTGTGGTTATAGGAACGCATAATACGTTCACCTTCAATTGATGTTTGCGCATTGGATACATTCGGGGGGGGGGGGGGGGGGGCAAAAAAGCGAATTTTTAGGATTTTTTCCAACGAAATGAAACTACATATATATATATATATATATTTAAGTTATAAAGTTATATTGCAAGTGTATGTCAACATTTTTTCGTTGAAAAAAATTCAATAATGGTATGTACATCTATGACTGATCTACGAAAATTTGTTACAAACAAAACAGGGTTTACGGTGAGCACATAACTCTGCGGGAATTCATCTGATATCAGAAATTCAAGAAAATTTCATTAGAATATGACAATATCTAGTGTTTAATCGTACGGTTTTGGAAAATGTTAATTAGAAGTAAGTTTGTCACCTTCAAAATTGCTCTTCTTTCGTTAACAAAAAAGCTAAACGTTTAAAAAATAAATCACGTGCAAAATAAACAACAAATTTCAGACTGATCGATTCATTAGAGTTTGAGATATTTTCCTTACCGACTTTAAAAACATAGTTCCGAGAAAAACGCGTTTAAAGTTTTAAGCAACTATAGAAACGCTCTGGGCGCAGATACACAATAGCCCGTATCTCTGTAAATATTTCTCGGATCGATTTGAAACTTTCATAGAATATTCTTCAAAATACCTACATATATTCAGAAATTATCATATTTGAAAATTCCAAACGTATATAACCCTTCCCCCATGAATTCTCCCAGAGTCCTGATACAAACGTATCTCTCTCTCTCTCTCAAACTTTGCGCGCGTTCCTTGAAACAGATGGAAACCAACTTCCGCTGATTAATAAAGTTTACAAAGTCGCTCGTCGAAACTCGAAGCTCGTATCTGTTTTTGCCGATTTTCCCGAACGAACTCGTCGACGTAACGATTGACACGATTCCCATTCGCGCGCATTCCACCAAACACGAATTCAACCGCAAACGCTTCTTCGTTCTCCATTCCGTGTCGCTACACCGCGGAAACTTTTCTACCGTTTCCCGTATCCAAGAAAGTAGTACAGGTATTCGAGGCAGTCGTTCGTATAATACGGATACGAGTGTGCATCTAAGGATACGACTCGAAGGACCCCGTCCTTCCCAACCCCCCTTTCCCATTCTTACTCGCTGATACATATAAAATCTCTGATACTCTCCGTCGGAGATGTCTATCTTGAAGAATACTCGAAAGCGGATTCCACCCTGGCGCGTAGACGCGTAGGTACGCTACTTCTTCGGATTATCAGTGATCTCTCGCACAATGGACACACCCGCGTCTGTTCCGTGCACGCGTGTCTTCAAAAATACCGCGAGGATCTATGCAGGTTGCATTTCGATTTTAATGCTCTTAGGCGAAATCAAAGGGTGCAGGATCGTAAGAGCGCTTACCCTTTGCATATTTGATATTTTCTGCTGTTAGTGTTATTCGTTATGGAAAGATTGTCAGTTTTATGCAAATACGTATTTTATTGCGGCGAAGAGAGGGACCTCAAAGAAAATCTACTAATATATTTAAAATCAAAACACATTTTTAGAATCGCTTTAAACGAGTAAACAAATTTCTATCTCTATCTCACGTCTGTCCTTGTCTTCTGCAAGAACTTATGTGAGTATAAAATCACCATACCAATTATTAACCTTCCGTTTCTGCTAACCTTCATGTTTCTGTGAGATACATAGTGAAACGTTAAATTAAAGACGTTACAGTTACATGGGTATTACAAAATTGTCTGTTTTCTTCTCATTACTGTACGCACGCAATTTTTTAAAACTAATCAAAACATTGTACAATGATTGATGACTTATTTTTTGATGTTCCTTGATCGAAGAAAATTTATATTTGATACACAGGCAGAAAAATTGCAAAAATACCTGCGAGGTGCGTACGACTATCGGTATCCTGAAAATTCATGCAACTAATGAAATCTTAATAACCTACGAAAAGAAACTCGAGCCGTTGCACAGCGTAAACCGTATTTCGCTCGAGTTAATTCATAGAAAGGGCTTTACGTTATTTACCCTGGGTCGTGTTAGCATCTAACGTTAAATCACACGCGTGCACTAGAAAAATCTACGACACGTAAATACCAACCGTACAGAAAATATACTCTATCCGGTCGCGATTTTACGTTGACGATAATAGAAGGAACGAACGACGAGCTTCCGACACGCCTTTCGCGTAGAACAATGAAAGTTGCACAAAGTGATAAGGTAACGCGCGCGAAGGGAGATAACCATATTTTATACCGCGCCATAAGAGTAATGCGCGAGATCGCTCCGATATAAAATGGAATAAGCGTGAAACGTGTCAAAAGGTGCCGTAGTAGCGAGCCGTTACTTTACAACAATCAAATCATCGTTCGGACGGTATACTTTAACGATCCGTTGCATTCGTTACTACCCTGCAACGCGATGGCGCGCGTTACGAATACCGCCGGTGGACGTGCGACGAGGGGAAAACAAGAACGATCGTCGACGGATCGCAACGTTGAACATCTCGTCCTATCGTTTAAAGTGGCACTGCTGTTCCTCGCCGATGGTTCTTCCTCGCGCAAAGTAAGGAGCACTGACTTCTCGTCGCTCGAAGCCGGGATCGATACTCCCCGAAGTTTCGAAAGCTTATTTCTCCCTCGTCGTCTGCCACTTTTCCCAGGTGGCCCAAAATATCTCGACGTGGATGCTTCGTGCGTCGCGAGTTTCCGATGAATCTTTACGATCAATTTAAGTTTCCCGACGAATCGTTATCAAGGAATTTCACGAGCGATCATTCGATCGGCAAACGACGGGCCCCGTTGAGCGTAAAACGCCGTTGGCTTTCCTTTTCTTCTTCTCGCTCTCTCTCTCTCGTTTTTTTCCCGAAAATTTCATCAACGCCGATCGATTCTCATCGGGGCAACCGTGCTTTTCTTATCGGGCGCAGTAAACTCTCACTATTTCCCCGGGAAATTTATTGCACCGATCTTTCGTGAAAGGAAACGCATAAAGGATATTGCAACGTGAATATTGAAATGGGAGTGAAACCGCGTGGAGCGGGGATTTTACGGCTCTCTCTCTCTCTCTCTCTCTCTCTCTCTCTCTCTTTTTCTTTCTTTTTTTTTTATATCTTTATAGGGGTTCGTCGTGAGATGCACGTTCGCCAAATTGGCCAAATAAACGTCGTCCGAGAAGGGCAGGGACGCGTAGTAAGGAGTGCGCGAGAATGATTGTCCGAAGCGGTTATGATTTCAAGAACGTATTCGCGCGGAAGGATATTCGTCGTACGTATTTTATCTCCTCCCTCGAAAAAACATCCCCGTTGTTCAGAGACAACGAGAGGAACGAGTACGAGAGCGCGCTGGCCGTTCGTTTTTCCTCCTCGAAACGAATTTTTAATATTTGCCGTGGATATTACATCTCGTCGGAATTATTTTTTCGTGGTTCTACAAAGAGCAGCCGTCGCGAAATGACGTATATAAATACAGTCACGAGTATAAAATTGTGAATAATAAATGTTACTCGATAATGCGTGTATCAAATATCATTTTGATACATGTTAATTTGTGATATTAATAACAAATTCACTTTCGAGTATTAAATTGTAATTAATGGATGTTT
Organism: Pemphredon lugubris; assembly: GCA_933228935.1. Classification (NCBI taxonomy): domain Eukaryota; kingdom Metazoa; phylum Arthropoda; class Insecta; order Hymenoptera; family Crabronidae; genus Pemphredon; species Pemphredon lugubris. Next base: position 14,604,415 of record OW121818.1, read on the forward strand.
ATAATTGTGGTACGTACTAAATTTGCCAATTGTAACTCAGTAAGGATGAAATTAGTATTAATTATTATAATTTACTCCAAACCGATACGTCGCACATTGAGATACTATCGTTTATCTATAAATAAATTCGCATAAGAATTCTCCTTGAAATTAAATGTTTAGTTGCAAAAGAGACTCGAGCGGGGATCGAGAACACTCGATTAAATAGCAATTCTTTAAACGTATTCGTACCCGAGCTCGGTCTCCTGTTTCATTTTCGGGGGCTTACCGTACGGTTGATCTTCGCGGACCCCCCTCGCGAGGATTTTAAAACCGCCTCTGCGAAAAGTCATTTCGTTTTCTTATCTCTCCTCCTCTCATAATAAATGGAAAGCTGGAAAGAAAGCAGCCCCGACGAGTATCGAGCGTTATCGGGAACAAACGTAGCTCGAGAGAGCGTCCGGGGGGAAGCGAGAGGATTATTACAAAACCTCTGATAATCTTTCGCTTCCGTAATTTCGCGTCTTCTTAATTAACGCGACGACCCCTCTAGCTCCAGCTCTCTTTCTCTCTCTCTCTCTTTCTCTCCTTCTCCTTCTCTCTCTCTCTCTCTCTCTCTCGATGGCGAATAATTTAAACGCGTTTCCCAATGTACGGGACGACGAATCTCCCACGCTCCGGCAGGAGCTTTACGAGACACGTTTCACGACGACGCGAAAGCTGTTCCGTTTAAATTTCCGAATAACTTGGAAGCATCAAACTTACTTACAGATCGCTGCCGCAGGAACCGTAAAACAGCTTTTAACGGGACGAACGTTAATGATAAAAGTTCGCGTAAAGCCACTCGCCCTCGTTACGTCCCTCACCCACCCGCGACTCTCTCGTTAACCCTACTGTCAACAACCAAAATGATGTACGTTGTTCAACAACCTGGGTACCCACCACTTTATTTTCATTGATTTATGTATATATTATTGAATTTCCGTTTAAAAGCGAACGATATAGATGTTTGTAAATCTGTCCAATGCATGTTTAATTTTATTTATTATAGTATGTTATTGCTGACGTTTTTTACAATCTTGTATAAAATTAAAATGTGTACCCGGTTGTTGACAATAGGCTTAACGCGACGCGACGCTACGTCGCGAACAATACACGTCGCGACGGTTATCATTGTTATCGGCCGAAATGCCTACGCTGCAACGGCCGAATGATCGTTATCACTCCGAAACGCTAGACGCTGCACCTGCCCCCCCGAGTCTTGTTTCCCCCGAAGGGATATTCCCGACGCGCCTATTTCGTTGACCCGGGGCACCTACCCTTATATATTTTACTACGCTTTACTCCCATCATAAATCCGCCCTACCACTCTCCCGAGCATCCAACGATTCCTCACAATAAAAGGGGGAAGCTCCTTTTTATCCGGCCCCATCCTCCGGGGATTTCTCGAAAGTGTTAACACAAAAACGCTACGCTTGGCCGGCAATTATTTTTAACACGGTGCGGATAATTCCGTTTGAAAAATTGTCCTGCCGGCAGTGCCGGGGATCGTAATGACGAGAAAAGAAAGCGACAGATTTGTCGTTTGTTCTGGATACCTCTTTGTAGATGGGAGGGAGTAGGAAAGCGTAAGTGAATAGACGAATTGGATTTTTTTGAAATGGGACAAAGTGTATGGCACGTAGAATGTTTTTGATTTGATACGTATGGAAAGGGGATGATTTTGGAATGATCGTATTGATATAATGAAACATTTAATTCAAAATGCCATTCGTCATGCGAAATATTAAGGGACAGGGGGTTTTGTCTCGGGCCAAGTACAAGTACGCGAGACTAGACCTTGTATCTTTTTCGGAAAGAAAGAATCGTGGTTTTTGAGGTGGTCAAACTGTGTTAAAAAATGAATTTTTTTAAAAAGTGGTATAGCATTGGGAAAGACTGCGCCGAGATGAGTATTTTACTTTTACGATGTATTTTTATTAAAATTCTACGATCGTATTACTATTTAATTAATTAGTTTGATAGAAAGCGTGAAGTAATTGAACATTTTATTCTTCCGATCTTAATTCCAATTTCTATATTCGTTCCACCAAATCGATGAAGTAGTGATTATATAACAACCGGCAACTACGTTATGTATTCGTTAACTAACGGATGGGATCGTTATCCGTACCATAAATACAATACCCACCGTTAACTCTTGAATCAACGAATTTACTTCCCAACAAACAAATAAATAAAATACAACCGTCGGCGCGTAACCACGTTCGCTGCACGTCAAACAACCTCCAGTGACTTACACACGAGATAGCCAAAAAAAAAAAGAAAAAAAAATACTACCCAACGTATCGCAATGGAACGCAACGGAAATTCAAGACAATAGCCGAATTGTATTGCAAACTCAACACGCACTCAACACGTGACGTGGGAGCCCATAGTCGTGGGTGACGACTGTGCAATCACTGTTGCACCATCTGGCTGCGGCTGCGCTCGCGTTACAGGGTTGCATTTTCATTTCGCCGAAGCTCGGGACCGTTGAACAACAAGTAGCGCGATGGTAATAACGTCGCTTAATGTTAAGTACCGGCGCCGTAATCGACCGTATAGCCAACGTACGATGGCTGTTGGACGGCGTGACGTAGAAGGTTAAAGGTGGCAACAATAACCGTAAGACCGGCTCGTAAATTTAGCTTCGGAAATTAAACCGTGCCCGGCTTAATTCCTGTCCCCTTATCCGACGCCCCTGGATCTCCTTTCCCCTTTTCCCTCCGTCTCTCGATGCCTTTCATTTTTTGTCTCTCTCTCTCTCTCTTGCTTGTTCTCTTTCTTTATAATACCGCTGGAGCCATCCACGTCAGGGAGGATAAGTTAATTGAGATTCACGCGAATTGCAGATACTCTGGCGTCTTAGAGAAGAATTCTTTATTCTGCGAGTTTTATTGTAGATTTGGGAGGGGGAGTGATCCCTCTTTTCGTGGTATTTTAATCCCGGTGCATTAGAGCGGACAGTCGAGTCTGATTTATTAGCACGGGTACTCTTCGAATAGGGTCGGCCCTGGTTAACTCTTGCGTCGCGATCGCGTTGCGTACGGTTGAACGACGAGATCCAAGGGCTTAATAAACCGCGCGTTATACGTTATTAGATCTGTTATTTTATTTGTCTCACGTATCGTTCCAACGATTTTTCTGAACACGTAGTACAGCAACGAATGTACGGAGCGTCGTTAACCGCGAGCCATGGGACAGCGCTCATTTTCGTATGTAAATTCATGAAAGGGGGAAATAATGGCCGGGAACAGTGTTCGCGGAACAAAAGGAAGTCGGAACTAGTGGAAAGTAGAAGGAGAGATAACGTTTGGAAAATAAACTCGTGGGAAGGAAGGGGACAGTCGGTGGCGTAAAGTGTACGCAAATAAACGAAAGGGGGCAAAAGTACCGAATGATAAAGCGATATTTAAATCCTTTATTAAACGTATTATCGCGGAAGTTATTTATACGGTGAATTAGAGTTACGCGCGGGGTCTTATAAATTATTACGACAACGATAAAACGTTACAGAGTGCGAAAGAAAGTACGTGCATTTATCGCGGCGGTTCGCTATTATGCGCGCTCTATTCATCGTAACAAAAGTGCGGAAACAAAAGCTGCGTCGATGTAGCACCGGCAATTGAAATCGACGTTAAGAGAAAAGCAGGAGCGAATGGAGAGCTTTTGAAAAAATAAAACAGGGTTTTGGAAAAACGATAATAACGTTGTAGAGGAAGGTTTCCTCCTAGCCGCGTGAAATCGATCGGTGATCATCGCGTTACTCCGGGCACGGTATCAAATGGAAACGATACGATTGGAGAAGAAGAAAGTAGAGCAAGAGATATTACAAAATGAAAATGAAAATGTCCTTCCGCTAAAACTTCATTTCCTCGTCGGAAGTTTCGCTCCGATCGGCGATGCCTCCTTCCGATACACCCACCGCTGTCGTTGGTTTTTCGTTTAAAAAAAAGGCGCGGGATGCTCTTAAATTTCCCTTTCTTTTTATTCAGTCTTATATACGTCAGAGATGATGATCGAAAAGTATATTATACGTAAATATTCACGTATAGAGATGGGAACGGAAATCTCTGATCGCAGCGCGGTAAAATTGAAGTTTGAATAATTCAATTTGGTTGAAATACGTTTAGAGAATTTGGAAAAATTGATTTTCACCGGTGGTGAAGTGATTTTAATCGAGTTATGAATTTTTATGATCCAGAAACGCTTTGCGCGAATTCCCTGCACGTTGCGATATGGAAACTAGCGTTGATTAAAGCGTATAGGGAATAGAAATTTTCGAATAATTAATCGTCGTGTCCGTCCATACGCGAAGTCTGGAAAAAAGAAATCGGTTTCAATTTCCTTTTTAATTTAAGAGTCGGATATCCGGCTGGGAACTAGGTAGCATTTCTGTTTCAAAAAGAATGCTACCAATTTGTTTTAATTACGAGACTACGCCCAGGCATAATCTTAAAAGACCGACCGTACCTTTTGCGTCAAAAGCAAGTGCGTCGCAAAGAGAACAACGACGATGAGAACCGTGAGCATACCGGGAAAGCAAACGAACAAACGAATCCGCGGAAGACATCGTTAAAAAATCTCTTCGAGCCACGAATAAATTAATCCCACCCCTCGAATCCTGGTTTTTTTTCGACCGCGTCCTACTGGAATTTGACGAATTGTCCGGGTAATCATCACAAGTGTCGTAAAACTGTCGCTTTATTGACTCTTTTATATGCTTTGCTCTCACGACTTTTTGATTATGCCATATTTTCCCGCCACGCGTCTCGGGAACATACGTACGCGTATCGGATGCATAGTTTTAATGTCGTTAGTAAAATACGCAAAAAATATGGGCGTTCCTTTTTATCCCTTTTAAATAAAAAAGAGTATACTTATTCTTTCCTGTGTTTCTCATCCAGATTCATGTTTTAAGTGGACAATTGGTTTGCAACTGTGACAAATAAAATAAATTGGACCTTTGTTCAGCTTAAATTATTTAATTACAGGCCACGTAACGAAACTGGATATTAATATTTGATTTTACATGAAAACGTGCGAATGTGTAAAATTAAATATTAAATTTTATTTAATAAACGGGTGGGAGAGCATGGGTGATTGTTTCATCTTCATCCGACGTTATCAGCAAGCATGTACTACAGTTCCTATCACGATTCATTTAACGCGTCGCTAAAAAATTGCGGAAAACCACAGTCGTGGTTGTATTTCTACGTCATTCTCCATAAAAAAGTTGATATTGAATTATATATTGAATTATATATTGAATTATATATTGAAATTTAATATATGATTTTACAAAACGCATATCTCGATTTATTTTGTACACATTCTTTCTCAAAAGTATGTTTCTCCCAAGCTGCTGATATTTACTTATTGAATGTTTATATAAATCGCAAGCGTATCGATAATCACGTATAACGACTCACTTGAGTTACTTACCCAGATGAACTCGACTGATTTGATTCCCCACGTAAAATTATAATAAGCCTTGAATACCCTACGACAGGAAACTTCCAACAATTCAAATTTAACCAGACGACTCGCCGACAACGGGGCCGCGACAATTTCTTATCAATTTATTTGACCACTTACCACTCTAATCTACGGACTAACGGACCGTTCGTTCTACCAGAACGCGATGTTGAAAACGAGAATCGATACAATTTGCTGGCCTCGCGCGGCACTGTTGACGATTATCTTGCGACACGATCCTTTCCTCCCTTCTCTCTCCCTCCCCCTCTCTCTCTCTCTCTCTCTCTCTCTCTCTCTCCCGAGTCACGACCATTACGCCCTTAGCAGGAAACGCGCGCCGCTGCGGAACGTACTTTTATTGTCGGCGTGTGCGGTGCACCAGCACTTCCAGATAAGAGAGTTTCCATGAGGTCGTTGTCGTCGGCGTCACGTAGCCGTATAGGTACTATCGTAAGAAAGTACACTGTTCTTCCGTGCCGAAAATAACGTTCTCGGGCGGCGGGTACGTCGGATGACTAAGGGTGGTCTCTCACCCTCGTCGACCCGTGTACGAACGGGAGATGACGCGTGAGAAATGTATCTCTTCCTTCTTGGACTCCTCGTCGTTTGTAGTTTCTTTTTTTTTATCGAATAAAATTCGTTATCGATAGGCGGCGTCGAAATATTTGACGTTTTTCCCAACGTAATCGTATTGCGAACCGAGGTAGAAACGGTGGAAGCGATTATTAACCTTCTATCGGTAGCTTTTTTTTTCATATTTGATTGAGCGGGGTTGAAGTTTTCAAAAATTTATAAATTTCTTCTTTCAATTTTTTATTTCGCCGATTTTAAGAAGCAACACCACCTATCTCAGTTTTATTAACTTTGCAGGAGAACAAGAAACAAGTTTTTTAATTAAGTAGTTATGAAAAATAACAAAATTAATCTGAGTCCCCCAGTCGATCCCGCGCGAAATTTTGAATAAAACCGTGCTGCTAACTCAATTTTGACTGAAATTTGAGATAAGTGGTGTTGCTTCTTCAGCGACGATTTATTCATATTATTAACAAATTATTTTATGTACATTTAGCTTTTTTTTAAATACAAAATGATGCTTTATTAGACGTCTATATTTAAGCTGAGAGATTATTTACCCCACAGGGCCGATAGAAGGTTAAAAAAGTTGGCTTATGAAACTCATGTGTTTTTTCTTTCATTGCTTATAATTATCTAAAGGGATTATGACGAGGATGGTGTAACCTTATTTATGGAATTACGTTTCGCGTAAATTGCGGTGCAACTCAATTTCCGAGAGCCACGGTGGAATTCACGTTAAGAGGTTTCCCCGAATCGTCGCTGTAGATGTAACGTGGCGTGTAGTTGTAAAAGAGGACAATGCACCGCAATGCTGGGAAGAACTTTTATCGCTCTCGTATCCTTGTATTGTTTTCGAAATGATGTTACGCGATACGAAAGAAAGAAATCGTGCGTAATTTCGATTTTATCGAAGTGGTAATTAGTTTTGGTAATCGCGTTCAACCCGAGTCGATTGTCGTGGAATAATTTTAGAGAGAGTTATAATCTTTGAAATATTAAAGAGTAAACAAAATTTGTATTAGATTGAGGGAAAAGTTCGATCGCTTCTTTCAATAATTTATTAACAAAAAGATTTCAACAAAAGTAAAGCCATATACAAAACGCCCAAGCAAAATAGCGGAAAGGAGTGAAATTGGTAAAACGAACGGATTCATGCCACAACCTCATATTTGTAAATTGCAATTGGCTTCCGTACAGGAGTAAAATTTCTCTACAGTGCCGTACCAACGTTGCACGCATACATATACTCCTCGGCATAACCGAAAATACAAATTACGATTTCACTTCGAACACAATAACGAACAGAAAATAACACCGCGCAGAAGATTGCCTCAGACTCGTTTCCTCTCAAATAATTACAAAAGCGAGGCAATTTCTGATAAGGGTGAAATGTAATTCGATTAAACCACGAATTCAAATCAGGTCGGGTTTCGATATTAAAACATAAATATTCATTTTACATAAATGATCGGTCGATCCAGATGCACGTTGCCAGCTCAATTGCCCCGAATTACGCGGGGAGGTACTAACTTGCGTAAAACCCGAATCAAGAAGAAATCGAATTAAACCTTGATTACAAATTCGCACATCCGAGCCACCATCCGCCGTTAACGCGATAAAATGTTTGGCAAAAGTTTTAATCGGGGACGATCCGAACTGCCGCGTCGTCGTTTATTGCTAACCGTAAAATCTAATGCGACAAAAAAAGGGGATTAATAATATCCGGGAGGAAAGAGATTCGTCGTTGCGCGATTCGTTAAAACGAAACCCCCGCGGCGGCGCCCGCGGAAACGTTTTCCATCGGGTATCGCGCGCATATTGACATCAACAGGTCCTTTCAGGGTGTGGCCAATCGAAACACGCCGAAGGCCAAAGTTGCAGGTAGAATTAGCCGTTGGCTGATAAAGCCAGGCGTGTTCGCACTTTGAAGCGACGCTGACCGACTTTACGCCACGTTTCACCCTGCCCGACAGCGGAGAAGGGTGGCTTCGTCTATTAGTTTCATTACTGCGTTTCACTCGAATTTCCCCCCGTGTCGCTAGGAAGGGTTGGCATAGGAACACGGTAGCCTTTCAGCCTTGTCCTTCAACGGCCCTTTGTCGTTCAACGTCGGAAAGTTTACTCTCAAAGCTCGCGCGCTATTTTCCACCGCTAACCCGGGCTCGCGTCTTGATCGCGCGTTGGCGGACAAATGTTTTCCGTGAAAGATGCAACCACGAAAATTTGCTAACCGTCGCACGGGGTACGAGTATTATCGTCGTTACTTTATGACGATGTCGTACGTTTAAGGTAGTGGGTTGTTTGGAAAGTTGGTGTCGATTAGTAGGTGGCATTAGAATGGGTTTAAATATATTAGCATGCTGGAAATCAAATGACATTATACAGAGAAAAGTTTGATTGGGATATATTATTTTTTGCTAGTTTCACACGTTCTTAAATATGGAAGGAATGGAAGCGTATTATAGGCGTTTGATGCTTTTTTTACTGGAATGGCAAAAATGATACATAAATCGCAAACAAGACTTGCAGTATTTATAGTTTATAGTGACGGTTCTATATAGAAAATAAAAAGTACGAGCCTACGAAAGATAATTTTTTTAAACCTGAGTGGTTTTGAAAGGATGGAAAATCCGTGTTGTGTGAGAGATACAGAAAATTTGTGGGCCAAAATGACATCTATATACCTAACACTATTCCTACCACGATCGGTCAAATGTCCATTACTTAAACTTCGTCTAGAACGTCCTATATACAACGTTATTGCACCGCCACTTAACTTAAATCTTAAAATATATACATTTATACATTTTTAAATAAAAGAAACTACATTTTGTTCACTATCGAATTGGCTGTTATCTTCATTTCATATTAACAGATATAAGTTATTTTAAATACCGGCCATGATACGAACAGGTATACATAAAGAGTCGGTAGGAATACTTTTAAATAAATTTATATCAAAATTTGAATAAGCTGTGTTTGAATTTTCCTTAAAAATTGGCACGAACTTGCCGAACAACCCAATATGTTAACGCGTCTCGATTACGCGTGTGAAAATAAAATTTTGTCCGTGGATTTCAAAGAATGCGGTTGATACTGGAGAAAAGAAATAATTAAAACGGTTATCCGGCAGTAAACTCTCCCCGCGTGTAGCTTATGATTCGCGTCACGCGGAGTGGGGAAGGTTAAATCCCTCGTGAGAAGGGGTGTGCGCGGCCCATAGCCGTTATAAAGACCCTAAATGTTGGAAGAGAGTATAACGCATGCAAGAATAAATTACCGCGAACTACCGATGACTCCATCCACGGAATGTTGGCGGTATTTATTTCGCTACCTCCCTCCGCCCGTATATACGCACCCTCCTGTTTCATACGTAATTATAATTGCTTCCATTTACATTTATTATCCTCGTACGAATTGTCCAATATCTATGGTATTAATTTTCCACGTTTATCTGGTTGATTTCGAACGCCCAGCTTGGTGGGAAGATTAATCCATCTAATTTTTTACTAAAATAATAAAACCTTAGAATTTGTTATAAGTTAAAGCGTACCTAGAACTTCTTAAAATTAGAGAACACTCGATAGTTGTGATAAATTTGTTCGATTATACGTTAGATCAGAGTTTCCCAACCGAGGTCCATAGAAGCTTTGGGAGGGTCCGCAGGAACTATTTAGGAATTGTTTAATAGTTTAATTATCAGCTTTTAATAATGCGCAAATAAGTATTTCATTTAGGATTATTACATATGCGTATATGGGAGTCTATACATATACGTAAAGTTAGGACAAGCAAAAAAGGGTTGGGAACCCTTGCGTTAAATAGTAGACTTTATGGGATATAAAATATCCACATAATTATTATAATTTCGAATCGGGAGAAATTAGAATCACTTTTCTCTTTCGGCCGTTACTGCAAATACTTCGATCCCCGCCACATTAATTTTTTTCTCAGTGTCACACGTGGCGGGGAACGTCTTTCCATTTTATTTAGCGAAAAAAAGCCCTGACGGTGTACGTTTAAATCGAATCACCATATATTATGCGAACAGTATTGTCGAAACGACCAGCTTCCAGCCCCTTCGCTTTGGCGACTTGTATGCGACGCGCAACTTGCACGCTCGCTTAGAGCTTTTCCGTTGAAGATTAATTCCCCGAAGTGTACTGAATCTACGAAGTCAATTATATTCTAGTACGGGGACTCGAATACTAATCTTCAACTTTAACTTTACTTCCGACCGATGTCTAGAAAATGCAGTGAAAGTCAACTTGAGAGGAAGAAAGTAAGAAACTGTTCGCTCAGAGAACTTCTCCCGTTTGAATAGCAACACGTTTACGAAAGTCAATTAACTGAATTAATATCACGTCGTTTCGCGTCCTTTTCTATTTTTTTTCTTAAAATTTACTTCATTCATCCCGGTTTCCTGTTCGAGTTTCGACGCCCGAGGCGAAACTGCAGACGCCAGCGGCGGAAATTATCTCTAATTCAAATTGTTTTAATAAACAGTTGATTTTTCCTGGTGGTCCAAAATTATATTTTGCGCGGGGCCGAGTATTTGTAGTTTCGCCAATGTTCGACGCGTAAGAATTTAATATGTACACTTATTAGTCCGCTCGCAGATTTTGTAACGGTTCTCTTATAAGCACGGTTTATTAATATAAACGTTCATTATCACGTAACTTTATTTATCCCTCGTGTATTCCCGGGATAAAACCTTTCGTCGAGCAAAACTCCCGTTGCGAGTGTTCGAAAAACAATGGTAGGGAATTCTAAAGAACGGAATAAAATTCCTATTGTTAGATATCTAATCCCAAGCCCTTTCGATCCCTTCGCATTTCACACGTGTACGGTTTGATATTCACCAGCGAAATCGCCATTGCGCACCGTCGGAGCGTTAAACTAATATTAGCGAATTAGGTTGATAGCTTCATTCGCGATCCACTCTTCGTTTCTTCATATTGACCTGGTTAATTAATCGTGTCCAATTTGCTAATACGCTTCAACGTTCGATTTTCGAAATGTCTTTACAATGCCGTTCGAATACAATTCGCATTGCATTGTTAACAATTATCAACGCAATTGTTATTACTCCTGGAACTGTCATTTCTATCGTGTTGCGATCAAATTGACAATTGAAAACTTCGACATTGAACATTACGGAAGATATACGTATGCACGTAATTTTATAGCAAATGTCACGTAGCGGAACGTTATTTATGTGTACCATAAGTTTGGTAATAAAATTATCAAGCGAATATGCCGATAATATTTCATCAATTTTATAACACGCGGTATTATAAAATAATAATTTTAGTCTAAATTCATTTGACCGATTAACGCGAACTTTTATTCAAATCGTACAGCCGGCCTGAATTATCCTTGAAATTCGACCGATAGTTCCTAGAATCCCAACTATTTTTCCACTCCCTAAACCGACGCGAAAGAATTATCCATTACCACCCGATAACATTGGTCGAAATACAAAATGCTTGGCGATTTTCATCGCATTCTCAGATATTACGGTCTCTCGTGAGTATAACGTTACATTAACAACTATCTAACCCTCGTACGCGGTTGCGCGTTATATTATTGCACTTATTACACGGTGGTACGTTAGCGCGCCATATGGCTGATCTATCGTCGTTCCGCGACATATCTGAACGGGAGGAAATCGTTATCCATTGTTACGACGACTGGTAGACTTATCGCTGCGTCGCGTATGACCCGCAGCTCTCTACAAAATCGCACTGAATATTTCTGTTTGCAATTTCCAAAATTGCAAAGCCACAGAGCAGTGACGTTGGAAACAATGTCGCCCCGTCGATCAATCGTATCGACGGCGTCACGCGAGGTCGACGTAATTATCATATCCCGCAAACATTTTTAAGCATTCAACGTTGAAACGGATCGATACACGTCGAACGACGCGACGATCGTAACGACTCGTCACTTTTAAAGAAAGAAATTATATTACGACACCGTTGTAAAATTGCGAGGCGATTAAATTCCCTCGCGGCGGGGAAAAAAAGGAGTTAACAAGCCACGCGCTAAGATACCATCGAAATTTAATCAAAAATTTCATCGCATTAGGTTAACGCCATTTGTTCGTATCTCATTCGACTCCGTCGACCGGTGGTTTTATAAAATTATCGGATCTAATAAGCTTAATTGATTTATCGTTATCTGCGCGCACGAACGGCATAGCTCTCATTGTCGTGGCCGCAATTGAAAAGCGCCATTAGTCTTACCGCGCGCAACTATACGTGCTGACCGCAAAAATATTTCGCTCGAAATAATTAAACAACGGCGTACGCACCGTACGTATGTACGTTCGTAATTGATCCGCGTCCGCGTGGCAATTTTATTAACCGACCCCATCCTCGCCTTATCGTACCGCGTTTCAAAATTGCCAGCTGACATCGACGGTTTTTATTTCCAGCGCGAAACGCTCGTCGTCGCCGCGGTACGTATAAATTTCAGTGCATTTTAACCCTTTACGTTCGTTTTGAAATACAGGATCGGACGAGTGACAAAATTAAAAATGACGCTGTCGCTAGATCCGCGCCGCGGCTTAATTCACCGTGAATCGTATGGTCGGTAAAAACTCGCGATAGGTTATTAATGCCGGTGAATTAAATACGAGGTTTACGCGTATGTACGTTATAATTCGCGAATACAAATGCAACGTACCGCTCCTGCCGTTTCAAACTTCGTGCTGTATTTCGGTACATTAATTTGTTCTCGTGTATCTGGAATAACAACGAGGAACAGTGAAATTGGACTCCCCCGACTGGCAAAATAATTTTACGGTGCAAAATTCAACCTCTACGCGAATATTCCTGGAATCCTATTACCAACAAGTACCTCGTACTTTGTTTGTTGATTAATATAAGACTAAACTTACGATTCGAAACGAAACTCGGTCCTGCACGCTTATATTCCCATTTACTCGATATCTGTGCTATAATCATTAACCGGTGAATCACGGTAACCCAAGTATCGCAAAGTATTATAATAAATAAATATTCCCCCGCGATATTTAAAAAAATCTTTTTTGCCCAAGGCTCCCCGGGGCGAATAAATATTCGTTGTGAATATTTCACGAATATTAAATTTGCGTGAGATAAAAGATCACCGAGATATAATTCCTAATTAAATTCCGCACGCGCGATCGCATTTTCTCGGTTTCATTTTTCCCGCTAAACGACGGGAAAACGTAAAACACGTTTCCACAGCAACCTTAACATTTGCGTTATATTCCGTACTACCGGGGTGTATTTTGGAATTCCTACGAATAAATTCACTCGCATTATGGTTTCTCCCATACCTTTAAACCAATGCGACCGTTAAATTTCCAATCTCCGCCACACTTTCGCGTCGCGTAGCCGCGTTTGTCAAAATCGCTCGTCGCTCTCTCGATCGAAGAAGTTTGACGGATCGCGCGGTTGATGTACGAGGGAGGAATAATTACGGCAACATCCGTCACGGTCCCATCCTCGAATGTACGCGTCGTCATTGATTTTCCGGTACGCGTCGGATATGTTGCATTGTCGCGCCCGGCTTATTCCGGGGAGACGCGCCGCGTCGCGCGAAAAAAAAAGTTTCCACGCGCGTGTACGCGCGACACGAATGGTTGACCCTACGTTAGTCGCGCGGTGTGTAAGTGTCATCCGGTGTACTTTAAAATTAAATTACTGTTATCTCGTGCAATTTACGCCTGCGATATCTCTAGTACCTCTCGGTTAGACGTTAGACCTACGAGAACCTAAAAAAAATGAAAACTAAAATTTAAATAAATCCTGTGCTATTTCTATTACATTATTCTAATCATAAATTTGTAGGCTTAAATCTAGATCAAGCACATCTCTGGATCTTCGGATCTCCAAACTTTTTTTTATTCTATCAAGTGTATTTCGGGTCGCTCATCACAAATCCGCCAGCAAAAGTTGGCGCCTGGTTTTAGTTTCGGAGATATAAGCACTCGAAGTATGGAAAATGACAGGTTAGAGCCTACTGCCTGTTCTTTTCGTTGACATACTGGCGCGTGCATCACATACATACGCACAATGTATAACCTTTTGCTTGCTTTAGAAATATTTTCCACAGTAGCATAATTTATTCTGTAAGCAATCGTAGGTGTTTAGTTTGGAGATCCGGAGATCCGGAGATGTGCATGATCTAGATTTGTTCCAATTTGTAAACCAATATATTAATTATTGAAATATAGAAATACTGATGTTTAACACGTTGAGCGCGACGTCAGTCCCTGGGGACTGGCAGTGAACTTTCCGCTCGGGCAACGTCAGTCTTTAGGGACTGACAGTGGGCTTTTCGTTTGGGCGGCGTGGTTCCTCTGACAACGAACTTTTTTTTTTGGGCAACATCGGTGCGTGAGACCGGCATTGTCAATGGTTAAAAAGTGAATGGCAATTACAAACGCTGAACGCGTTAATAATAATAAAAAGTGATAAATGCTGACTATTATTACTTTTAACCAATAATTTAGTGATGGGTGACAGGTGTACCCCTCCCGACCAACCACATAACAAACATCGACGCGACTAACGTACGGTTAAAGGCTGTAGCACATAGAACGCGTTTAGTCGCGGCGGGCAGCGATCATGCGATCAGCGATGTGGTGACGCCACACGGGGCGTACCATTTTCATGAGCGGTCTAATGAAAAGTTAGTACACGGTCCTCACGCTATCCAATTGCGTTTTACTGTTATTCAAAGTAGTTACTTATTATTTTTTAGTGATTTTATTATATTATTTACTTTTTATTATGCCCAGTTCTTTAGATTTGTTATTCCAACCTTCCGCTTTTTTTACTATATTTATATTGTGTTTTAGGAATATTCTATGTGACATGTCTCCCGATGCGTGTTTAAGAGTGAGACAGGTATAGCGCTGTCCTTCTTTTCGTTCGTACTGCATGTATTTAAAACCTGACCGGGTGAGGGTACTGCAACGGCGTGAGGAGAGTGTGTTTCCCCTCAGTCGCCCAGGCCGGACATAGTATAGTTATTCAACGGCTATTAGTTTATTTGAAGACGATTAGGCATTTGCCGCACGCTTCCGTCGATACCCACGCGATGCCCTTGTTCACGCTCGCGGTGGAGCGCGTTTCAGAGCCCACACTCTCGTTTCGAGCGTGCATTGGACACGAGCCCCGATTGGCCCAACCGTTTCGTTAGTAATTCAAAATGGAGGGCCCTTACAACATTTTGGTTAAGGAAAAAGTTGTTCAGAATCACCCCAGGTGCCCCTCGTAACGAGGAATTTGATCAGATACGGGACACCCTGTATACATAGAAAAAACAGGGCACACGTTAACAACAAGTGCATTTTATTTAATTTTTTCGCTAGATAATTTAATGTCTTAATGTGCTAATCTTTCCAGCCTTCCCTGCGGGCCATATTGAATATTTAGAAGAGCCAGGTTTGACTCGCGAGCCACAATTTGGCCACTATTGCTATAATACATTCTCCAGTGTTGACGATAAATGTCGAACAAGAACACGTATTTCCGCTATATCGCACTAGCTGTCCGCCCGCAAATTCGTTAAATCAGTGCAACAGTATTTCGCTGAAGCACGATTCAAACTATCCCGCCGCGACAGATCGCCCGCCTATTTGACGTCTCTGATGCATTCGTACATACGTAATACAACTTTGTCGCGTTCCCGCCGCGGCGAAAATATCGCTGCCCGCCGTGACAGGCCGTGTGCAGAACTTCTGTGCGTCCCAGGCTTAACCCTCCCTCGTGCGGCATTAGTACCACATTTTTTGCAAAAACGCGGTAACTTTCTTGAATCTGGGTACACCTCCTTGGGGCCCACAGTACTTTTAAGTTACTCATTAAAACCCAAAATGGGCAGGTTCCAGTTTTTTTTATCAGATTTCTTGTTTTTGAATTTATGTGATAAGGATTATGAAAATATATTTTGCAATCAGTTTATATGCTCTACTATAGTATATACTCTATTCTATTATTGTACATGACCATTCTATCGTAGAATATAATATTATATTTTCTATTATAGTATATATGTTACGGGTAATGTAAATAATTGGTCATTATTTGTAATTCCCGGGCAATTTAAAAAGTGCCCAAAGGGATATTTAAGTCAGAATCGTGTTGTTTATTACATTACCCGTAACTATGTTACGGGCATTATAAATAATGCCCAATTATTTATAATGCCCGTAATATGTACATTGATTATAAACAAAAAAGTACAAAATATGGGTTAAAAAGAATTAAAAATACAAACTTTTAAAAACGCGGCTTAAATGCCGCCGGGCGCATTACTATGTTATTTTTAAGAGCGCGCATGGCAGAGAGTTAGCGGAACACGCGAGTCCGCGTCCATCGTTTGGGATAACACGAACTTTCCAAGAAGGTTTCGCGATTGGTAATCAATCGAAACGAATCGCGTAGGAGGAACGTTGAAAACCCTTCGTCCCCGAAACTTTTTGCTGGCGTGCAGCGTCGTGATTTATGGTAACGTCTTCTTTCGACGGATTTTCCTCGTGAAAGATTAGAACTACTTCGATAATTACTTTAGCTTTGCGCTCTCGAGATTCAGCGGTAAGTGGTTTCCCGATAATTAGTAATATTGCAATTGGATTAAGTACCGCGTCGGTGGCGATGGGAAATTTCGCCGTTTCGACTATATTTGCAATTAGTTTTTACGGTGTGTACTAGCAACTTGTGCGGACCCTTAATCGAATAAGGTTATTTGCAAGGTTAAACGGATAAAATCAGTCGACCGGACTGTGTGCGCCGTGTTGCGAGTATTTTGTCAGGATTTATCATGATTAAAAGTTGCTTGGATTCGTGCAACAAATTCTATAAAGTGACACGGAAGTACATCTTTTTATCATTAAAGTTTGCCAAGTATTGTACAGGCTGAATCTAGTAACTGGACTAGGCTGTATCTCTGCTCCTATTGCGATTAGAAAATTAGAAAAACATTGTGCATCGTTTATAGAGTTCTATCTATTTGGTTGCAAAGTGCAACTGTACATTTTTAGAAAAAGATTTACAGCCCTTAAACGGGGATTTCGAATGCATCGAAGTAGTTCAATTTAGTGTTACGTGCAAAAGGATTATTAGTCAAATCTGAAAACCAATGGAGTGTTTTGAATTTTAACATAGTCGTTGCCAAATGAAAAGCATCCAAAACGTTATTGGAATATTCAACATCTGAGGGTTACGGAATTAATAAAATCATAAAATCATAAAATCATTCATTAATATTATCAAGAAAAGAATCCTAAAAGTTTTAATTATTCTTGAAAGTATATTGTTTGTATTCTTTTGATTAGGTATTGTAAACTTTTATTACCGAGCTGCATTGTTTCGCGGGACGCTTTCAAAGAATCTTTTCTCGTTAAGTTATTACGCTAACAAAGGAGCATCGATGTCCGCCAGTTATTTTATAAAAATTATGATAGATGAATGTTTCTTTCTGACGTAATCGCGAGGAATAATGGGAAAAACACAGAGTACGCGCGTGGTCGGCTGTTGACGTTATCGGCGAAGGGCTATTAACCATAATATAAAGCATTTTGCTTCTGTAAAAGTGGGTTTATTGGCAATCATTCCGATGATGAAAGATCGCGGTGAAAGGTAGCTTGTTTTGGAATCGGTTCGCGTTGCCTTTATTGCCGGCAGTAAACCGTCCGGTGCAAAATATTACTCCTACCTCGAGATCTGTAAATAATAATTTTTCAACGGACCCTAACTATTACGAGCGAACCCGTTGATGACTTTCTACTTGTAAACGCGAATCACGCAAGAAGATAAACGGGAACGGTGGGTGCACCTGCGAGAAACGTAATTATCGGACGATTAAAAAATAACTTCACCATTCGGGAAACGAAAATTTAATTATCGGACTAGAAGTTTAATTGCGTTTTGATATCAAATTACGGGTAGCGAATGTGCGTACTCGTTAGACCGGGAAAGAAATGTGTTTAACCAGTTGGCCGTTTCGATCACTTCGAAAGATGAAACAACTACGAGGTTATTATATTTAATAAAGATGTTTTAATAGTTCGCGGTTTGGGGTACTTAAGAAAAGTACAGAAACAATTTTCGTGCTTCCTCTTTAAAAACATCCCCCAAAATCTAGGAATATATTTTAGTTTTAAGTCAAATTTTAATTTAAACAGCAAGTGGTAATTATATTTTACAACACAAAACCTTGCTAATTCTTCATGTCGAGTACACTCGTCAAAAGCAGCTGACTGGTTAAACGAAGAAGTAAAAAATCTGAAGAGTGAAACTTGCTTTAAACGGGGATACACGCGAAATAACGTCGGGAGCTCTTAAGTAGATCTTCATAAGCGCCCTACTTTCAGCATTAATTTTTTTTACGATTACCTCGTAAATTGTAATTCGTACGCTGAGTCAAGCTACTTAATTCTCGAAAGGTGGAATATTACAGACACGGATAAAAGTATTCGTATCTAAATCACGATATAAAACTATCTCTTCGATTATTTAATACTATTAAAAAAAATTATGTTCCCAGTATCTACCACGCGCGAGGAAGCCCCCGCATAAGTAGGCATATTTAAACCTTAAACATCCAGCGGTATAATTAAAGTACAACATTTATTTCTCTCCCCTTATCCGATTACAAAGAAACGCCTGTGCCAGAAGATAAATGGAATTTGCGTGTTGCTGCCATTTACGTTCTTCGGAAAAGGATAGGCCTTCCAGTTACAACCCTTGTAAATCAGTGCTCGAAATCAGAATATATTTCATTCGTAAGTTATTTCAGTCCAGCACCCTTATCACCCAACGAGGGTCGCACCGAAAGTTTTCAAGCATGAGAAATCTATTAGGGATACAATGGTATTGCTTACAATCGACCTCGAATAGCCGTAAAATGAGGAAGCTTGAATTTTAATGGAACACGGAAGCTCAATTAACCGCGTGTTTAATTGGTACCAAAAAAAGCTTCCATCCAGTAAAAAAAAAATACCGGGATTTATTCCACACTGTATTGAAACAGCCAAACGTATCCGTACCGCATTACCGCCGGCTATTTATCCTAAAAGAGCATGATTTTTTTTTCTATATCTTTTTTACGTAATTAGGTTTTTAATGAAAGCTTCCCTTGACGTGATTTACGATTCGCGGATAATTTACCGACAGGAAAACCAAATTGCACTGCATCGGTTTCGAGTTGTTAATCCGATAACCGTATGGAGTTATTAATACGTATAATTATATTTGTATAATTACATTTGTTTCGACTAAAGAGAAGAAAATTTATCAGCGATCATACCTGTATCTTGAATAACAACGACGGTGGATATATGAACGAATTAATAATTTGTATAAACGAATGTATTTGCCTCGCGTACGACATTCGTGACATTATTATGCATTTTTGATCACGAACCGCGATGATTCGCGTCTTTCCCCGTATTTCACATTCAATCTGTAATTACGTTCGTGAAAATTCCGTATTTATTGTACCTCTCGCGTTCACTATCAGATTTACCGCGGTTAATTAATTTCTTTCCGCGGAGAGGCGACAAGCATCAATTGTATTTTAAATATTCATCGAGCGGGTAACGCAGCGTTTTTTAACCGTCACGTACGCGCGACGCCTGCTGTTATTTCCATACTACCTTGTTATCCCCTGTCACGCATTATCGGAACGATTTTAGCCACCGTCGCGTCGTCACGAGTCGCATTAGCATTTTCATCGTTACGACGAAAACCAGATTTAATTTATTTCATTACGCGGCGCGTAGACGTGCGTTCGAGCCACGACACGGAAAATAATGCGCTAAATGGAGAGCGAGGGGGATGGGAGGGAGATGGAAACTCAATAGTGGCTCCCGCTGTCGTCCGCTCGTCGACGAGCGTTTTTCATCCTGTCAAATCGCGTCGCCGATTTTTCATCCTCGCCTCGCCGCCAGCTATCGATCGTGCACCCTCGATCCCGCCAATAAACAGTTAAAAAGATCAACGGAAGAACGAGCGGATCGCCACGAGGGAGACCGGGATAACAGAAATCAAATTAAACCCGTCCGGAATCCTAATAGATATTAAAGTAACGATCCGTCCCTTTGTCGCTATCGCGACGGTAGAGGAAAAAAAAATGTCGCAACGAACGAAAGGAAGGACCCGGGTGAAATTGAAAACTGATCGGCGAGGCTTTCGCCCCGTTAAGCCGTCGTAATCAATTTTTCCCGCGAATCATTCGGTAGTTTATTGGATCGGTATGCATATGTACGCGTATGCGATATTCGTGTACATTTATACACATAGAAACCCAGTGGGCGTTTCGAGAAGTCTTTTATTAATATAATACGAATGAATGGACAATGTACGAGTGAACGGTGGAATGCAATTGCGAATGTCGATCCGTGTGCGAGGAGTCTGACAAATAATACGTCGGCGTGTCAAGAGATTGGAAGATCATTGACAATCGTACTTTTCATACGGCCGAGTCGTTATCGTTCTCACGAAGATCGCCCACGGATGACGCGACGGCGATTAATAAATCTCTGAAGAGTGAAGAACTTTTGTAGCGTTCTCGGGATCGGAAATATTCCAACGCTCGAGCGTTGCGTTGCGCGGCAAAGTAGATACACCCGACGCTAGTCAGACTAGCGATACTCAACGTTTACGCGCGTACAACGTACAGATCACAGATACGAGCGCTTAATGCGATTTTTTTTTATTAAACCGGTCGCAACCTCAACCGGCAATATTCTTATCATCGTTGGCTCTTATTCGAAGAAATGGAAACAAGCATCGCCCGAGGGATCGTATACGCGTTATCCGGTACAACGTAATACCCGGGAATGACGCGTTATATTGCACCGAGTACCACGGAGCAACGTCTCATTTTACAGGTAATATTCTCGAAATGAAACGAAACTAGCTGGTTTCCGTGACATCTTATTCCGTTTTATCCCCCCCCCAGAAGCAATTAGCATTGAAAAAAGCTGGTTATTCTACATCTTCCTTACACGAGTTGTTCGCTTTACCCCTCGGGCTCCCTTACTCTCATATCTTGTCCGATAAAAAAGCCACAGCGATGTCCGTTCGGTCCCCTGCCCGCGATTATTGCGTTGTATCGTTAGGTGGAATTAAACCCTTCGTGCCTGGATTCGTAGGGGTAACTACGAGTTCTTTTTTTTACACGCGGGAGGAGTTCTCCGAGTTGCTTCTGAGTATTTATTTTTTTTTCCTTGACGCTTCTAACGAATGTGTTTGTGGGTAAAATTGTGTTATTATAAGAGTGACGTATGTTGGTGGAAACTCGCTATTGAGTTACTTTCAAATAAAGCAACTTTTTCTGTAAATATTTCTGACGACAGGGTTTTATATAAGTCTCGTTGGTTTTATTATTATTCTCAGGGCCTGCATAAGGCACGATGCAAGTGATGCACAACATCAGGCATGCCCGTAAGGGGGCGCTTTACAACATTCGTTTTTAAAATAAAATGTATGCTGTTTTAAACATTTTTAAATGTAAAGCATATTTAATGCAATAATGAATTTTATTTTACTGGTATGTATGAGGCTTCCATTTGTCAAATTACGAAATTACAGTGGAGGGGGTCTATAAAAGAACTTCGCAGCAAGTGGCAGACTACCCTAGGGCCGGCCCTGATTATTCTTATTTATCTAATAAATCAAAGATCGAAAGAAGAAACGCGGGAAAAGTTAACGTCAAGCAATTCGTAGAATATTCCATTAACGATAACCGACTGTCTCCGTCGCGATACAGAATTAATAATTTTTTACCGTTGAAAGCCCCATCGCGTTAATGTCAAGCGATCAGAGAAGCACGACTGACTACGATTTTATCGACGATGTTGATGATTGATACAAAAGCGGACGCGAAATTCTTCACACTGCGTTTGTCACCCTGTTGTTATCGTCGCCGTTAACACCCTTCGTTCCTACCCTCTTTCCACGCAGCGCTTTTTTTTTTCTCTCCTAATGGCAGTTAGGTTTGTATCACGTCGTGTCGCGAAGGCGACGACGTTAGACGGGGTCGCAAAAAATTATCGACTATCGTAACGTTTATTACGCGCGCGTCGATTCGCGATTCCGTCATTTTTTTTTCTCCCTTGCCACCACGGGATCGCTGGTACAGTCTGGAATCGAGCGTAACGTGTCGAATATTAAAAATTTATGAAATTGAATACGTTTCATTGGTATGACCGTGATTTGTTTAAACGTGATATACATTATTTTAATGCCCATTGGATTTATTTTCGTGATTCCAATGTTCGATATTTATACAAATGAATGGGGTAAAGCTACCGTATAAATATTCATTTTCGATGCATCAGTAATAATTAAATGTAATGGAAATTTAATATAAATTTACCAAATACACTATAATCTTTTCATTAAACATCTGAAAATTTGTTAAAATTACCGCCGTTTTTGGTCTCGAGGTTCTAGGAAATCTTACAATAAATAATTGTACACTTAAAATACAATCTCGTGCAATTATAATAATCCAGTTCGTAAACTTGAGCGACAGCGCTGTATACGTTAACTGCGTTGCAAAGTATCGGAATAAAACAGGGCGAATGGAAAAGTGGGTCAACGAATTAGAGGGTAATCGCAAACCGTACGATTTCGTTCGAGTCAAATACATTCTTACAAGCTCTCTTTAATCAATTAGCCTTGATTATTCATCGACGATTAATCGCGTTAAGAGGATACGACGAAGGCCACGGCTTGAACGGCGGTACGGAAATGAAATTCGCTGGCTGACGGACCAATGAACTCGTTAAATATGGTCGATTGAAATCAAAGAGTACCACGATCCCGTTCGAAGTTGATAGTAGCAGTCAGCCCGGTGTCTCTTCCGGTGGCAATTAAATCGCGTGGTAAATATCGTTTCACGAAACTTACGCCAAGTTCAATTAAGAACGGCAAAAATGAACGGAAAGTTTATTTGCGAGAGGATCGCGGTTTAATACCAAGGAAAAGATGCTTTTAAACGCGTTCGTCGTTCGCCGTTGACGTATAAATATTGCCACGATTTGTTTGATTAATATCTAGCGTTTAACATAGCGAGACGTTTAATACGCGATGGACTAATTGCTACTTTCCAAAGATTCCTTCGAATTATATCGTTCTTCGTTTGTAATATTAAAATACGATCGATCATTTTTTTTTTCTTCTCAGTCGACCGGACGTGGTATTTAATAACGTCGCATTTTATAACGCCCTCACGTCCAATGGGAAGAACAACGGGAAAGTATTATTACGAACTTCGAGCGTTCGGGTATTATGTCAGAAATATTCTTTTGTTACTAACGAACTCTTTGTTTCATAAAACTGGCTTTCTTGCTCGAAAGAACCGGAACCTGCTGTCAGGAGCAGCCTCTCCGAGAAATCCCTGGGATCGCCCTTTAAAAGAAAGCTCCGCAGACAGTTACTACTGAACCACAAATGAATGGCTGTCGTTAGAATAATATCCAGCGAAACGAAATAGCCGAAACAATGGAAGTTCTGTTTATCGAGTGTCGTTTTTCAAGTAGATGCCGAGAATGGCACAAAATTTTCTATAGCGTCCCAGAAAGATGCTTTTACTTCGCGAAAAAGCTGCACATTTATTTTACTCGCATCGCATTAACGGGCCATTGCCGCCATCGCAATTACGATTCCATGTCGCTTCATTATTCTTCGGACAGGACGTTACGCGTTAATTAGAAATTGTGTATCTTCGATTTGATTCGTCGCTTTATGCTCTCGCTCGAGCGTCACGGAACCTTCGATCTTAAATAATTGCGAGCACCTTCTCGGCGTTGCGTAGTTCACCTTAATGCACGCTTCATCTATGTTCGACCGTAGATAATACCAGTGGATGTGCCTTTAACGAGGCCGAAGGTCAGCCTTATCGCAACGGAGATGCAATGGGAATGAGATGAAGAGGGAGAGAAGGGGAGAGAGGTAGATGGAAGCCTAGAGGTTAACTCGGAAATTCATCGGATTCCCAGCGAAACCCACGAAAATGTATTGATTCGTGCATCAATCGAGTCAGCAATTCGTATAATAAATGCACACGCGTGTTGTACTTTTCTGATGTAAGCATA
The DNA here is from genome assembly GCA_933228935.1 of Pemphredon lugubris. Classification (NCBI taxonomy): domain Eukaryota; kingdom Metazoa; phylum Arthropoda; class Insecta; order Hymenoptera; family Crabronidae; genus Pemphredon; species Pemphredon lugubris. Next base: position 14,628,596 of record OW121818.1, read on the forward strand.
ATTTTGTTGTATAATTACATACTGAGGTCCGGTAGATTCCAAAGACGTCAGATTTTCAGTTTCATTATTCAAGATTATACTACAGGTTGCAAGGAAATCTAAACTTAACCGACATAATCTGTTTTTAATAATGTGTACTACAAATATTTATATTATGCATAACGAATTTAATGAGACGCTTTAAGAAACGTAGGATTATAGAATTAAGGGTGGTGCGTATCAGCGTTAAAACAGGAAAAAAAGTTATTTTTTATATCCGCGTAAAAAATATTGCTAGCTGGAAGCTACGCTATCGCGAATAACTGGAAGGTACGCTATTGCGAATAATTCGAAAGAGCGTTTTAATATAAATAAAAAGTTCGTACTAGCAGTTTCTCTCGAATTCTCGCGTATTCCGGACGAGAACAAATTTCGCGTTTTAGAGAGGGTGTCGCCAATCTGTTCGTATGTATATGTTTAAATGTCACCCTGTTTTTGCAGTCGCGAGCCGAGTGATGGACAGTGATTCGCTCGTTCCGGATACAAAGTACGAGTAGATAGCGTTTTATGATCCAGCTTAAACTTTGTCAAACCCTATGTTTTCGTGTCCACTGGTTTTTTTTGCGAGCAGCGCGACAGGTATAAAAAATTCTTGAAACTATGGATCACGATGAAATGGAAGGACCACATTTCTGTTTTTACGATGATACCGAAACGATATATATGCGATGCAGCGGATGAAAATGGTTCGAGCGACCCTTCGACGTGTATGTCACGAGAAATTCGGGTCGCGTCGTTAAACGAGGATAATTCTTTGCGACGTTAAACCCACTCCACATTAATTGAAGCGTGATATTTTAATTAGAAGCAAATAAAGTTCCGCGCGTACTCGTGAAAATTCACGATCGTCATTACTCTCCTCATCGCGGGAATTTGGAATCCGAGTGTAGAGCGCGGGCGTATTATAATCGATTGTTAAACAATTCCGAAAAAGTATAATCCGTTTGCTCCTTCTTTTGAGTGGGTAGTGGAACAAAAAACTTAACCAACGTGGGTACTTTTCAAATTATTACCGTTCCTCGTGTTTAAGTTATCTAGGCTGCAGCCTGGTGGGCCGCACCAAAAAAAAAGGATCTGCTTAAAAATTTAAATACTGATTTTTGCATATTTGAGAAGATAGAGATGAATCTCAACTTTGTGTTCTTTTTCAAATATAGTTGTTCATAACAATGTTAATAAATAGTGTTGAATACTTTAATGACTTTCATCTTTTTTTTATTCTTATCTCATTAATTCATTAATTTCTAAATACTGTTTAGTATAAATTTCTGCAATTTAATAATAAACTTTAAATGTATCTACCCAGGTTTTCAGTTAGGAAATTGCTCTGAAATGCAATTTTGCCAGGTTAATTTACAGAAGAGATCCCCTCCACCGCACCACAAGTTCACCCTAGTAGTCTACAGATCCTAAATACGACCCTGCCGAGAAACGCGTATCAACATTGTATAAATAAATACTAAAAATCATAGAAACATTATTCGGCAGGAATTTTGCCGAAAGACGCGGTTCCAACTTCCGTTAACGATCCAATAACTCTTCTTATATCACGCAACAAATTCTCCTCCACCCAACCATCCTTGGCTACCCTCAGTTCCGCGTACAAGGAAAAAAAATTCATTCGACTCGAAGCGTTCGATGAAGTTGTAAAAACGAGGGGTAAAAGTGGTAACGCGGAACGCTCGCGGTAACCCGAGCATTCGGGCAAAGTTAGCGTTGTTACGCCACGTCGGGGTCTATACAGGGTACGTTAATGGGTAGCGTATATCACTCGAAAGCAGTAAAGCTATATAACGTTCTCGATGATACATCGATGGATCCCGAAGTTATGGTTAACGACCCCCGTGAACTAGTTCGCCGAAGGGATTATGCTCGTGATTCGGTCACTCGTGTTCTATCTCCGTGCGTACACGGGGGTTACGTATGTACGAGCACGTATGAAAACGTTCGTACCGACCGTCGTCGTCGGCGCGTTACGTTAGGACGAGGCGCATAGCCTACGGTTACCAACCGACGTACTACTTTGCATGCTTAATTAATTCCAGGTACTTTTACGGACGGTGCTCGTTAACGACTTTCAGCGGGCAGTGAAATTCGAGCGATTCTCGGAATATTAACAACTCGCTTCTTACGAAATTTCCACGGTAACGTTGGTGGGTTTTGATTCGAGGGAAATGTTGGAGGTATAAAAGCTTTTGAAAATGAAATTCTGTACTTCGTAAAGGTGTTTTGTAGGAAAAATTGAAAGTTGTGAAAATATGGATTATTGTCAAGGTTTATAGTGTTTATTACATCTTGAATCTAAACCAGCGTACACAAAACGAATTTCCACGCGAAGGTTGCGTTGGTTTTGATTTAAGGAAAACGTTAGACGGTTCTGTTTCGAAATCGAAATTTTGTATTTCTACAGGGAATTTTGTATAAGAAATCGATAGTAGAAGAAGAAAATTATTATCGTCGGGATTAAAGCGTTTATTACACCATGAATCAAAACCAACTTACGCAAAACGAATTTCCACCCGAACGTCGTTAGTTTTCATTCGAAGAAAACGTTAGTAGGCTCTGTTTCGAAATCGAAATGCTGTATTTCTAGAGGAAATTTTGTAAAAAAAAATCTGTGGTAGAAATAATTGGTCGGTGTCAGACTGAGACTAAGACTTAATAACATTTCGAGAGGAAGACATTTTTTGATCGAGCGATCAAGATAAACGCTTCAACTGTTTTAAAATATTAAATTTGACGTGAATAGCATTCGACATCGATTATAAAATTTGACTTATCGCAAATACACAGACGCATAATTCGTCTTTCTGTGGTTTATTAAAGACGACGACTTTTTACGTGATGTTTTTTCCTAGACGTCATGACGCACGCGTGCTTTTTCACAAATACAACCAGGGTGTTTCGCAACGTCTGCAAGCGGAAATTACTTGTCGGGCGGGAAAGTAATAGGAATTTCTGTCGAGAAAAATTCGGCGTATAATACGAGGGAATTGTACGGGAAAGCGGATATCGCGTATTCGAATGTCAAAAGTTTCGCCGCCCCGATCTACCCCGGTTTAACGTTCATCAATTTTCACAGAAAGTTCCAATCATTTCATATTATTGCGGGCCTTTAGAAATATTCCAGAGATTCTTTATACGAACGTAGAGAGCCCCCGTCTGATATGTATTAAAATTCAGTAAAATCAGTGACCTTTTCGCGAATTCCATGCACACGGTGCAGTCTTTCGCGAGTGGGTACACGTATTTAAACGAATTTCGAGGCACTCGAAGAGGATAAATATCGCTACGCGTAGAGCGGTAAAAAGTGTAGGGCGGGGCATGTACGATATTAAAAATCGATCGTTTAATTCAAATAGTCAAAAAGCACATAGTTTTATTCTGAGATAAAATTTATTTATTTAATCAACGTATTTGTCATGCAAACTGCGGATTAGGGTATACGCAAATACAATATATAAAACAGTATTTTTGAAAATATTTACATCACAATCGAAATAATATTTTTAACCTTCCTACGTAAGACTTTTTTGTGTTTATTTCTTAAATTGTTTAGGTTGATAGTTCGTTGGTAGTTGGTAGAAATTGATTTTTATTTATTTATTACCATCCCTATTGATAAAATAACATAATTAAACTATAGCTCTTCTTGGAAAAATAACGTTAAATAGGGTTCCAAACTTTCGATCTGCACACCATACGCGAGTATCGGTGTTATAAAATTTTACACGAGTATTGAAACGCTAAGAAATTAATATTTTGTCGAATATCCGTTACATAAGGTAAAACACTTCAAACAGATTGTAAAAATTATTTCTACATTTTTAAAATATCAACACTAATTAATAGATGTCTGATTAACAAATACCTTTTTCTATCTTCGAAAGTGCTCATGTTATTCTGCATATCTACTTCAACTGCCTCGCCCATTATAAAACTAATGTTTACGGCGAGTTTCCGTTGTATACGTCCGATGATCGATCCTCTTTCAACAAATACATCACTGGTATCCATGCATCGTGGAATAAAATTAGACTCGCAGCTGTCTCCGTATCTACAACGGGTTGATAAACTACACGCTTAAAGTTCGCGGTTCTACAATTTTCTTCGCAATCGTATAAACCTACGCGTATCAGCGTGCATCGTGTACGTGCAATTACGCTGATCAAAAGATTCTCGTTAAGTCGAGATTATCGATCATCTGCATCCAATTCTTTTTCGCGTTCCCGCACACAAAGCGAATTACACCGTTGTATTATTCGGCTTCCACTTTATTAAACGTGGCAGTCGTTTTCTGAAACGCTCAAATCCGCCCTTCTAACGATCGATACTCTGACCAATGTAACGTGTAACGGTAAGCTTCCCTTAAAAGGTTGTCACTCCAGCAAAAGAGCTTCCTCCTTTTTACTCGGCGCGAGAACGGAAAAGACGAGTCGCGTGGCACAATGGACTTTTATATAATATGAAATAATGCAATTCTCGTTGTCGCGCGCTTGCATTTCCAGGTGTCATTCGCGCGAAATAAAATGCAATTTCGAATTGTAATCTCGTCGCGAGGCTCGCTCGCGACCGATACTTTTTTACCGTACTATTTTTACCGGATACCCTGTCGGCTGATACCAAAAGTCGAGAGTGGGAAAGTTGGCGGAAAAAAGTTGGACAAAAGATCCGTTCCGGCTAATTGATGATTATACGGTTGAATCGCGAACTTTGTTCGTACGTGCGATAAACGTAATATCGAACGAGAGAAAAGTATGAGAATCTATAACGTTTGGCAGAATAATTGATTCCAAGTTTATTATACTACCGCGCTGGAAAAAGTATTATAGCTTATAACTTTACTATAAGTTTATTATAAAATTATAAAAAGTACAACGTCTAGTTCTCGCGTACTTGTACTTGACGAGATCTCATTTCTTGATAGAAATTGTAAATTAATGACGACCAATAATTTCATGCTCTGTCTGTTTAATGAGAAATTCGATGCTGTAAGCACATAAAGTGCTTTATACGAGTAGCATTGGCATGGCGATAAGATCGTGTCAACGAGCATTCGAGTGAAATTTTCTGAAATTTGAAACCACGGCTATTGCACTATATAAAAAAAAAAAATTCATTTTTTAATACAATTTGTCCACTTCGAAAAGCCCCTTCGTTCTTTCCTGAAACGATACAAAGTACTTTTCTCGCGTACTTTTACTCGGCCCGAGCAAGACCTTGTTTCTTGATTAAATAAAAAAATGTTTGGGTGACATTGAATCGTACACTTTACGCAACATTTATTCGGCGAACATCGGCGTAGTCAGTCGTTTCCCAACACGTTTGCCGTTTAATTAAACTCTAAATTAACAATACTAAAATCCACGCGCTTTGTTTAAAAAATATACATTACCATTAATCCTTTGGCGCGCTTCGTCATTATATTCGACAACGCCCGAACGAGAGCGTACAGTGGTTTCGTCGTTCCGGTTCGCGACGATGAAATCACGTATGCCCCATCGATATTTAAAGTAGTTCGTTAGAAGCGCTTAACGCAAAATGGAGCCGAGCAAAAGCTAAACCGAAACCGTGAATTCGATGATGGATTTCGAGCCAATTTTATGAACCTCGTTTCGGAGCCATAGCCACGCCGAGTAATTAATCGAATAGCGGGGTAACGAGCATCAACGTGGACGGATAAAGTTACACGGGGGATAGAAATTGACATGTCCATAAACGTACTTTACTCGCATCCGTTGTTTTGTTTTCCATCGATGTCAAGCGTTTAACGCTTTAATACGGGCGAAAACGAGCGCCCGACGCGTTACAGGCCATCGCGTCATCGGGATGCTCTGGCCTTTAATGGACTACGATATTAATGTCCGTTCCACTCTGAGTCTCGCGTACAGCTTAACCCTCCCCGCGTCAAACTGGTAAACTTATTCGGTTCGATTAATCATCGCATTAGACTGGGAGCAACGGGTCCCAACGTTTTGCGCGGTGTAGCTCGTTAAAGCGACGATAAGACCGGCGGCTCGAGTGAGCGCGAACAATTCGAAACCGTTGGAAGTAAAATTCTCCCGGGGAAGAATATCTGAACTGGCTTCCCAACGGGGAGAATCAATTTTTTAAACGCGTTAACTGGATAAATCTCGTAGCGGCCAGAATTTCATTCGTTGATCTCGTCGGGCGTGGTTCCGGCAGTACTGTTTTTTTGTTTTTTTTTTTACATAGGCAAGCGGCGCGGCGGGAGGCAGGTGCGCGAATCGATTATTTATCGAGTACGCGTAATCTGACCGACGTCGCTCGCTCGATAAAGGGGGGGGCCCGCGAATATGTCGAGAGAAAATTTATTAGCGAGCGCACTCGTTACGCGATAGCTTAAACAACGGTCTCAGGGGCGGTGATTGTTGCGGCACACCATACTCGCTCGCTCGTCAATGGCGACGGTAATTAATTCGCGAAATCTACTGGGTTCGAGTTGAACGGTAGTTCGCAATCTGACTCGGGATGACAAAGTGGAGATTGATTAATCCGTTGGGTGACTTTGAGGGATGAAAGTGGAGATGAATCGCCGGGAGAACCTTTCGGAGCACAAGTTTTTAAATCTCTTTTTTTTATAACGATTTTGAGGGCTATCGGGTAATAAGGTCGAGCCGGTACGGTCGAGGGATCATTTTATATTGACTTCTTTTATTGTTCTTGGTCAAGGAGTCGTTGACTAATTTGTGAACGGTCACGCGTCGAGATCGTGCACTTTTGCAAATTATTCCCGTTCAAGGAATCATTTAATCGGGATCAATGTAAGATGTCAAGGAGTTTGGAGGAAATCACGAGACGCGTTGATTTCTTTGGCTCTTATTGATACGTAAATTTACTATCCGAGTAAAGCAGAGGATAAAATAATTTTTTGGAGTATTTGTATCGGACGGATATTTTAATCTACGGTGATACCATCGAGAACAAATTGATCCGCGCGTACGATGTAGGCACCGCGGCGGAAAACATATTTTTAAATCATTTCGATAGAATTGAAAACTGTGGGACTGCAAATGGAACGGCTGGTAATGAAAATAAAATGGAACGCGGCGACACCGGAAATGAATTGAAAATACCCCGACGTTTACTCTGATCTCAGGAACAGCAAAACGGCGTAATTGTACGTTATAGTTCGAGAGCTCGTCGCCCGAGAAATTTAATTAAATCAGAAAACGGCGAAACGGCAAACAAAAGACGTGTTAATCATGCCGGGATAATAGAGAACGTCAAGGTTCAAGCTCGAAGGGGATTCCAGACGGAAATAAACTTTATTGCAAATCGATATGTCTGCGACAATATCAAGAGTGGCGTTTGCATGCGATTGCTCAATTTCTTTCTATAGTTGAATCTTTAGTCTTCGATCTCGCATACGATTGAACTTTCGACGGAGAAAACATTTTGACGTGTCACGAGTTTAAAGAAAAATATCGAATATATCGCGTAGCATTGCTAAAATCGAACGATTAGCGATCTAGTCTCTCTCAGACTCGTTAAGTGCATTAAATTAATATATTCCATGGGAGATGTGTTTAGTAACTAGGCCGAACTGTAACTCCATTCCTACAGGGTGTCCCGTATCTGATCGATTTCCATGAAATGAGGGGTAGCTGGGGTGATTCTGAACAACTTTACTTAGCAATAATGTTGTAAGCGCCCTGGATTTTGAATTATTAACGAAACGGCTAGGCCAATCCGAGCGCGTATCGAGCGCGCGCTCGAAACGAGAGTGTGGTCTCTGACACGCTCCGCCGCGAGCGTGAACAAGTAGATCGCGTGGGTATCGAGAAAAGCATACCGCAAATATCACATATCGTCTTCAAATAAACTAATAGTGGTTGAATAACTGTGTTTAATACCGTCACTCGTAATTCGAGAGGTATGAAAAGTTGTAGTATTTGTGGAAAAAATGGTTTCCTTAAGAGCACGTTATCAGGCGGATAAATTATGGTTTAACATAAACGATGTGAATAACTAACGTTAGAAGAATCTTGTTAAACTCACCCTTTCGTCCACGAATCAACCTGCCCTCGACGGAAGTTGGTCGTTGGCAGTAGGTCACAGTGCCGATTTTGTCCTTTGTAAGAATTTCGAGAACCTCAACAGCTGATTTTACGGCCGGGTCGGTGAACTTACTTGAAACTGACACACACAGTAGGAACGGTACTTGTCTAATTTATGGCAGGGCGCACGGCTAATCGCAGGTACGCGGACTCCCCCGAGAGTCGAGCGGCGATCGGCGATCGGGTCACTTTACCGAACGTGCATTTCACTGCGCGAGCACTTTCACCGATAACTTCGAATAAAACAATTATGTAGAGGAACGTAATTGAACCTCTGTTAGAGATATTGATGGCCCTGAAAAGGGCCGATTGTTATTGCCAAAATTGTCAAGATCGGCTCGACGTGCCCTTCTCGCGCTTGCATGCACGTTTCGGAGCACTGACGGACGTTGCGCTGCACTTCTCCCAATGTTTCTCGATTAAGAAACGTAGCAAATATCCTGTAATACTCCGCTTTAGTTCGTTGCTGTATGGTACCCGTTCGGTTTGAAAAACGATTCTGCCAGCCCTAGCGTTTCTTGAGTCTTGCTTAGAAGGACGTTCGTTAGGGAAGGGATATTTTTACAATAGTACAACGGAGTGGCTCGCACATTTGGAGTCACCGTTCATTCAGCAAAAAAAATACCCGCGCGCTCGGGGTGGCCGCACGGTCTTCGTCACTACGAACGCGCTAGCGAAGACGCAGGGCAAGGAGTGCCATAAATTTCACTATTGTCCATACCGTGTCGTAAAGGGAAAGTGTGGCTATTTTACGAAATACGTGCATCGGCCAAAAACTGCATCGGCAGCGTACACGCAACATAAACCTTTAATATTTTCTTACGATTCTTTCCGCGAAGATGGAACAGTACACACAACTTGGAAAATGATCAATTTAATATTGTATTGTGTTAGCGAAGACACTGTTTGATACGCATTTCGAGACAGACATCGTTATGTCTATCAACATTTTGGTCGTCTGGAACGGATCCCCCTGATCGGGCCCATGTACCGCGGCACGCTTTGCTGCTCGCGTTCCTGTAAACAGTCGGTTGCCGCGCGCGTGCGATAATCATAATAAGATCGAAATCAGAGATTCTTAGGGAGCCGACTGTTTAAGCATTTTGACATGCCGCAAACAGTGTCTTCGCTTGTACTTTTATTCACGCTATGCACTCGACACCAAACATCCCACAACATTAATTTTATAATATTCCAAATGACACGGGCAAGCGTTAATGCGTCGCAAACAGTGTCTTCGCTAACACAATACAATATTAAATTGATCATTTTCCAAGTTGTGTGTACTGTTACATCTTCGCGGAAAGAATCGTAAGAAAATATTAAAGGATTATGTTGCGTGTACGCTGTCGATGCAGTTTTAAGACGATGCACGTATTTCGTAAAATAGCCACACTTTCTCTTTACGACGCGGTATGGACAATAGTGAAATTTATGGCACTCCTTGCCCTGCGTCTTCGCTAGCGCGTTCGTAGTGACGAAGACCATGCGGCCACCTCGAGCGCGCGGGTATTTTTTTTGCTGAATGAACGGTGACTCCAAATGTGCGAGCCACTCCGTTGTACTATTGTAAAAATATCCCTTCCCTAACGAACGTCCTTCTAAGCAAGACTCAAGAAACGCTAGGGCCGGCAGAATCGTTTTTCAAACCGAACGGGTACCATACAGCAACAAACTAAAGCGGAGTATTACAGGATATTTGTTACGTTTCTTAATCGAGAAACATTGGAAGAAGTGCAGCGCAACGTCCGTCAGTGCTCCGAGACGTGCATGCAAGCGCGAGAAGGGCACGTCGAGCCGATCTTGACAATTTTGGCAATAACAATCGGCCCTTTTCAGGGCCATCAATATCTCTAACGGAGGTTCAATTACGTTCCTCTACATAATTGTTTTATTCGAAGTTATCGGTGAAAGTGCTCGCGCAGTGAAATGCACGTTCGGTAAAGTGACCCGATCGCCGATCGCCGCTCGACTCTCGGGGGTGTCCGCGTACCTGCGATTAGCCGTGCGCCCTGCCATAAATTAGACAAGTGCCGTTCCTACTGTGTGTGTCAGTTTCAAGTGAGTTCACCGACCCGGCCGTAAAATCAGCTGTTGAGGTTCTCGAGATTCTTACGAAGGACAAAATCGGCACTGTGACCTACTGCCAACGACCTACTTCCGTCGGGGGCAGGTTGATTCGTGGACGAAAGGGTGAGTTTAACAAGATTCTTCTAACGTTAGTTATTCACATCGTTTATGTTAAACCATAATTTATCCGCCTGAAAACGTGCTCTTAAGGAAACCATTTTTTCCCCAAATACTACAACTTTTCATACCTCTCGAATTACGAGTGACGGTATTAAACACAGTTATTCAACCACTATTAGTTTATTTGAAGACGATACGTGATATTTGCCGTATGCTTTTCTCGATACCCACGCGATCTACTTGTTCACGCTCGCGGCGGAGCGTGTCAGAGACCACACTCTCGTTTGGAGCGCGCGCTCGATACGCGCTCGGATTGGCCTAGCCGTTTCGTTAATAATTCAAAATCCAGGGCGCTTACAACATTATTGCTAAGTAAAGTTGTTCAGAATCACCCCAGCTACCCCTCATTTCATGGAAATCGATCAGATACGGGACACCCTGTATAAAAAGTGCGACTGCATTTTACAACCGCGCTGATGCACTTCTGTTAAAAACACAACACGTGACGTTAAAGTGCGATAAATAATGCAAAATTTTCCTCCACGGTCTTTTTCCAGACGCAAGAAACAACAGAGTTACGATTTACCTCGATACTTAAGTTCACTCCGAAGAGAGAAAATAATCGTGTATGTTTTGCGTTTTTCTAAATGCGAAACTTTTATATTTGGATCGACGTTGGAAATTGGAACGAATTATGCAATATGCCTCTTTCCACCAGAAAGTTCAGAAAGTTCTTTCATACGAATAATTTCGTAATCTCTGGCTGCCACTGTCGAGTGCCACACTCGAAAGTGGCAGCCAGTCGCGAATATACGATGGAAACGAGAATCGCGTAAAAGCGAACGCGCATGACGCGACCGCGATCGAATTGTCAACGGACTTGCGATAGAAACCTCGCGTGAATGCGCTTAATGCAAACGGAGCGCATTCTTGGAATGGTTGCTGACATCGAGCGTTCCATGTTACGATCCAGAGATGATCAAAGAAACGAGGGATAACCGAAAACGTTAACGAAAGAAATTAGTAATCGACCGTATTAGTTCAATCAAATATAGTAGTTAATCGTTTCAGGTTATTCTCCGGCCATAAGAAGAAGAACCACGGAAAATTATTAACATCACCGAAGTTGTATCTTATTACATAATTTAACGTTTTACTGCCAGTTCTTGGAGCCTCTTCGGAGGGTCATATATTCAAATCAACTTTGACCTGCAACAAAGAAGTCTTCGATGAGGTTTACAAAATTGAAAGCGAATCGTTAAGTTATGCGATACGTTGCAATTTCGGTAATGTTCATCGGTTCTCTTTCTAACGACTGGAAAATACCGCCAAACGGTTAACTACCCGAAAACGGTTGGCAACATAAAAAACGTATCTCGAAACCTCGCTGAGTCGCCAAAACACTGAGCGGAGTTTATTCAGAAAAATTCCGCGCGTATCGCCGCTTTTTCTCTAATCTTCAAACGACGTACGCGCACGCTCTCGTTCCGTCACGCAAAATGCAAATAAGCGTGACGACAATACGCATTAGATACCTGCCCGCGCGTTACCCGAACACCCGTGCCTCGTTTAATCGATGGGAGACTCGTACCTACGGAGCGTTATTTTGACGTACGGTTTCAAAAAATTCGCCGCCTAAACACGGATGAGAGTTTCCCACGTTAATGCGGGAACGATCGTAACGATTTCATATGACAAAAGATTCTTAGTTTCCGGGCATTCGTTCGGGGTGTTATCTAACACTATTCATACAGACACTTCATGTACATACCTATTCCTACCTGTTTTCGGTCAGATGATCGATTTTTAAAACAACTTATATGAAACAACTGAAGATAATAACCAATTGGATAGTGAAAAAATGTAATCTCTTTTATTTACAAACGGATAAGGCATGGTTTAAGTTTTAACATTTAACCGGCTAACATTTAAGTCAAGTTGCGGTGGAATAACGTTGTCGTATGAAATTTAAGAAACCATCATTCTACCGGTCACGGTAGGAATAGTGTTAACGCGCAACGATAATCGAATCGGTCGCGTTCGTTACGCATAAACACTCCCCGCGCATAACGAGCTGGGAATGATTTGTACGAAATATCGGAGCGCTTTAAACAATAACGACGAGGGCCGACTCCAATTTGCGAACGGTCACGCGTCGATCGTGCGCTTTCGCAAATTATTCCCGTTCAAGGAATCATTTAATCAGGATCAACGTAATACGCGGCGGCGCTGCCATAAAGGACGCGTACTGGCGCGCAGCACGGAACAATATCGCAATGATTTATGGCAGCGATGCGACCGAAAACGAACAATGCGCGTGCAGTCAAGTTCTGGGCTGCTTGTTACCGTACTCACGTATCTTGTACGTATAAACGGCGCCGCATCCCCCCCGGTACACCGATGACGTTTCTGTTATCAGTTACGCTGTACGGAGAGAACTCTGTCGTATCGATGACAAAGGCCATACCCTCCCCAATAATCGAAACAATCGAATACGTGCCGGTATCTATCGCCGAATTATCAGTCTAGATTGACCAATCGTTTTTCGCTGTTTCTTTTTTTATCTCTCCATTCTTCAACTAGATTTCGTCGAACACGCCGACGACGATTCTCTATCTCGCTAATCCGCGTTTCATCCTCTCCACGTATCGATGTAGAATTTTTTTTTTTTTTTTTCACGAAGGACGAATCGAGGGAACTTCTTTTCGAGCGGAACAACCCGCAGCATCGCCGGCAGAGATTTTTCATGCGCAGCTTATCGTTCGTGCCGGCTCGGGGAATTCCAATTCTGATGTTTAAATAAACGTTCCATATATCCCGCTGTGCGCGCCGCTTCGCAATTCACCGGCACCGTCTCTCGTGCACGATTTTCGATTGTATACACGCGTCGCGAGTGAAAACAAATACCGACGGTTTGCAGTTCATATATATTTTTTTTCTCTATCCGTCAATTCATTCCTTCCGCGTCCCTTTCTCTCTTTCCTTTTTGGTCAAATAAAAGCCCCGGGGTGAATGGGGTACCAGGATTTGGGAAAGGAATTCAAACTCTTTGTGAAGGACGGAGGGATCGGGCGATTGCCCGTCCCCGGGGGGTGAACGATGATTTTGTGACTTTTAGGGGTTTATATCCCTCGGATAGCTTTTTTCGAAAATTATTATGGTATTTCTCTTCGCCCGTAGCTGATATTATTCGACAGTGTAATGCACAAGGGGTGGTTGTGCAAAAATGAAACTTCAGAGTCTTAACGGAGGAAATTTTAAGGATTTATTTCTTCGTATAATATGACAAATATAATAAATAATGTAATATACAACATATATAATAGAACAAATTTTAATACTTGTGAAATTCGAACAGTGCGAGTTTAGGTTTAACTTAAATCTACTTAAATTATTTAAGACTTTGTAGATGCTGATGGTATTAAATACGAGGATATTCTGATGAAGGAGAGGATCGGTAGGTTTAAGAAAAACTATTATCTGTTGAAAAGGATGAGGGAGGGATGGCGAGTAAGATGTTTTGAGTGGAAAGTAAAAGAGGAGAGGGACTAGCAGTTTGGACGATGAACTAAGTGATAAAGAGAGACGTATGCGAGGGAGTAGTAGTTCAGGTTCCAGGGCGATTCCAGCGATGTTAAATATTTACGGTACTAATGTTATGATTAACGTGCGATTATAAAAGGAGGAGAGCGGTGTCGGTACATTACAACGTTAAAGAATGATTTACGACGACTTGAAATATCTTGTTTATCTTCTACTTTATTACAAATTTATTTTAATGTTAAAAATCATGCTGTTCAACTTCGGTATCAACCGTATACAATTCTCATTAACGATAAGCCGGAGAGCCGGTGTGTATCATTCCAGGAATCGCGCTCAGCAATCTCTACGATTATTATCGGCTTCTCCTGTAATTCAAACCGTTTTCCCGACATCGTTAGACTGCAATCTGCTCCCACCGATAAACGCTCCGCGGATTCGAAAAGATTCCTTTTACAGCGCTACCCGCATTGACGCGCGTATGTCCGGAAATCTTGCGCCATTTTCCGCGGGAAATGTCTCGTATTTCCCGAAGTTGTTTCATCCCGGCTCGTCGAGTCCGCGACCGCGGCAAATCGTTCTTTAACCGTGATTCGACGTTCTCCTCATTTACGAGGGTCTTAAAGCTGTCGCGCATAAATTCCTGACGCGAATGACACTCGTGCGAAAAGCGCCCCGGGAGCTTGTTCGTCGATAAGAAATTTAAGATCGATGGAGCACGATATAGGAATACGTGGCGCAAGGCGTTGCAGCGGCGAAGAATGAACGAGCATTCCGAGACGTTTCGAAGAATCTTTGTGAAACGAAACGAGGGAATATTTCGGGTACCTTCCGACGTTTATCGCCACGATAAAGATATTAAAGGGTATTGAACTTTTTAAACAAATTTATTTTTTAATGCGTTTTAAGTGTTTTAAGTTTTAACAACCTCGAAAACCCTAATTTTTTCCCACGTTCATTCCTCTCAGATTATTAGATTGCAGTGTTACTGCGTTATATATCAACTTTTCTCTATGTAATGCACAGCGTTGTGGTTGTGGAAAAAATGAATTTTTATAACTAACTTGTGGGAGCAGTTCAGTGTTTTATTTTTGGATACGTTTAACACTAGTCCTACCTCGACCGGTCAAATGACCGTTTTTTAAATTTCGTCTAGAGCCTCCTTCGTACAACATTATCGCATCGCCACTTAACTTAAGTGTTAGTCGGTTAATTGTTAAAATATACGTTATCTATATATAAATAAAAGAAACTTGATTTTTTTCAATATTAAATCTATATTAAGAAATATAAGTTGTTTTAAAAATCAGTAATGTGATTGGTCACGGTAGAAATAGGTATACATGAAATGTCGGTAGGAATAGTGTTAACGTTTCATATGCAATAAGGAAAGGACTATGGTACGAACGTATGAACTTGGCTATGAGAAAGTTCGATGAGATCTCCTTGAGATGAAAAATGTTCTACTTGAGAATTTGCAGTGGTCTGTGAACGGAGCGGTCCAAAAGGTTTCGACAAAATTATTATCTGTCGAAAAGGGATGTCGGAGGGATGGTGAGTAAGATGTTTTAGTCGAAAGTAAGAGTAGACGGCTGGGTATTTAGACGATGAACTAAGTGATAAGGAGAGATGCGTAAGGGAGTGGTAACTCAGGCTCAGTTACGATTCCAGTGAAGTACAAAATATTTACTACACTATCTTATGACTAGACTGCGAATGTTTATGCAAAATGCATTATTTTGTGCTTTATTTGATGCACTTAATGAATTATTTAACGCATTATTTCATTTTATTTTTTACGTACAATATACAATGTATTATAGTATACTTCACGCAAACTGATGGCATTTGATTCATAAAATTCGTTTAAAGCGGTATAAAAATAATGCATTTTGCATAAACATCCGCTGACTACTTATGACTAAACTTATCATTAGAGAATCGATAAAGATGGGGTCGGGACATTACACTTACATCCTCTGATCCAGTAGGGGAATTCAAAGATTCAGGATCGATTATTCTCGAACTTGGGCCCAATAGGGCGTCCAATTGCTGTAAATAAAACTTGAAAGAATTAATGCTAAATTAGTACAACAGCACGAAGTAATTTTTAGGCTAGGAAAAGCCTTAATCTAAAAACCCCTCGAAAGCTCCGTTGGTTCTTTCCTGAAAAGATACAAGTTCTAGTTCTCGCGTACTTGCACTTGGCCCGAAACAAGACCTAGGCTCTAGATAGCAAGAAATTATGCGATTGACAAACAAGAAAGTGACAATTGCAATTTTTACGAGCCAATTTCTCATCTAGAAATATTTTTATAAAATCTACTTTGCAACCCTAGTTACTTCTACGTTGATTATACCTACGTTGATTAACCTCATCGTACCCAGGTGGCGGAACTCTTCATTTTAGAAATTTGTATGCAACGCGATAATACGAACTCCTGCGTATATATTCGTAGAGACAGAAACACTTTTATCGTTCCAAGAGTACTACAATTCCACGCTCTACTAAATTTCTCCCGAACGCCGTACCGCTAAAAATTCCCACAAAAATAATCACTCCTTTGAAACTTCGACGATCGCCGCGAACGTTTCTATAAAACCTGTTTTCAAATCCACCGATCCCCGTCGTAACTCACGCGACGACGTATTTTCGACGATCTATGTATCTTCCTCGCCTTCCTCGTTTCACGTTTACGGGCGAGAGACTCGCGGAAAGTTTCGAGCGATTCTCGTTCGCTCGATGTACTTGCATCTCGATCGATTTCATCCGTAACGCCGAGCTTCTGAGCTATTTCAACTTTACACGTTTACGTGCCGCGTAAACGGTGTGCCTTGCGTCGCGCGAAGATTGCGATCCAAACCCCCCCCCCGGACAGATGTCCGCCCGATAACATTATAATTCCGCGTTATATTTGCAGCTCAGATTCGGGGTAATTTAAAAGTTCCCCGTGGGAAGACGTCCCGCTGGGGGGGATCAATTACTGGAAACTGGGAAGCCTTCGAAAAAGTTTCCGCAGCTTCGGGCGCTGCGACGCGCGGAAAATCTACTCGGTTTACATCAATCTCGATTCCGCGGCGGATGTAAACGCTCGCGGAAGAGCGCGGAATAAATTTCGCGATTGGTCTCTAGCGGCGTCGGGACGCGTTCGACGGAGATTGATGACGGATCGGGAGGAGTGCGAACGTCCCTGCGAGTGCACGTGACTCCCCCCCTCCCCCCTACGGGGGACAGGGATAAAAACCATCGGCCGGATTTTCTTATTCGCGAAAAGTGCTGCGCTAATTCTCCGGGCGAAAACCGTAAAGTACAGGGAAGTGCAGCCGGCACCCTGCTCTTTACGACCCTTCTCGAGAAATTCGAGGGAGCGATTTAAAAACTTTGCACTCGAAGATAAAGCCTCTTTTATGGGCGGGACAAGTCGAAATCGGACAAAGCACTACCGCCCGCGACCCTTTTCCGTACGGTCGTTTTAATGTTATTATAAAAGTCGAATAAAATACGGAGCGGTAAAAGGTACGACGCCCCGTAAAGCCTCGCGGTGAATTCTCATTTCTATAATGGACGTTAAGCGTGCCGTTGTTCCTTGGAAAGGATTTTGGAAAATTCGTCGAAGCGCTGCTGAAAAGACACAGTTTTCGATTAAAGTGTGGTTCAATAATGACTCCACGACTGGTATTAATATTTCATTGTACGAAAAAGCATTTTCGCGTCAGAGACGGAAGTTAAATGGATTGCAGGGAGAATTAAAACTGGGCGATTTAATTAACATTTGCGGGTAATCGGGATTTTCTTTGGCCCTTTGACTCCTGAATTGTATTCAATATTTATGGAATATTACGGTGGAAAAAAGATGGACAATTTGTTCTTAAGCGTACTTGGATTTGAATTTTCATCGTTTCATTAATCATTCCGCCTGTCGGCTTTTATATCGATCGCGAGGCTTGACGCGGCCTCCCACGGCAAACGCGTGTTAAGGATACCTCGTCGTTTCTTAATCCGTGTACACGCGCACTTACGCCCGAATGGAAAGGAAATCTAGTTACGCCGGCCTTCTGCTTCCTTTATCGAATCATTATTCTTTCTTCCTGCATTCGTTCCTGTGCAACTCAAATCCATGTCTCTTTTTTACAAGGCAGAAACGGAAGGGGAGAGAAACAATTTATTACGTGCACTCGGATAAATACCGACAAAGCCACGGTGGACGCGGAAGAATTTAATCGCCCGCCTACTCGTGCGTGTACGACAGATCGTAGAGATATAATACTAATGGTGATATTAAAAATAAAAATATGATAAGCGCAAATGAT
The DNA here is from genome assembly GCA_933228935.1 of Pemphredon lugubris. Lineage (NCBI taxonomy): Eukaryota > Metazoa > Arthropoda > Insecta > Hymenoptera > Crabronidae > Pemphredon > Pemphredon lugubris. The sequence continues at coordinate 14,646,757 of OW121818.1, forward strand.
AATAACGAGAATGGAAGTGTATACAAGAGAAACAATAAGAAAGATGGCTGTAATAGCGATGCTGATCTTCAAAGACGGATCATACCTCGTAAGAACGTAGCTTATCTTGAAATGACAGTCATAAAAATATTAGCTATCTTTTTCCATAATTTTCTTGTACTCAAATTTCCGATTTACGCTACGATAATAAACATTTGATACAATTTGCTTTCAATTCAACAGAGATTTTAATAAGCTGCACTTTATTCGCGTATTAAAGTAAAATGTTCTGAATCAAGAATCAGCTTATTAATTCCAGCTGACTGAAATAATTCCAGCGTTCGCGTAAGCTCATTTCCGAATCCTCTTGTTACACGTAGACAATCGTTTGTCCCTGGGCGTCCTGAAAACACGACGGTCCTTTGGTGTCCTTTCACTGTGAAATTCTCTCACTGGAATTAATTAAGTCACTTTCCACTCCTTCGCCTAGTCGAGAGTTTCCTACACCGACGCGCGTGCATCCAAAGAAAACGCTGAAGCGCTCAAACCGTACAAGGGCGGCCCCGGCGAAAATGCAAAAGGAACGAGGCCAGGGAAAAATGCGAAAGAAAAACGAGTGTGTCGAACAACGTGGAGAAGAGAGGCGGGATGCACCGTGGAAGTTTAATAAGCTCGACGGACCGTTTTCCATCCTCGCTTCGACGAAATCGACTTTGACGTAATTGCTCGAGGTCCCACGGATTATTCCGAATAATCCCATTGACCGGACGTTCCGCGAGATATCTTGTTATTCCGTGGGAAACTATCCCCGGCGGGTAGCGTTGCCCGACATTTTTCCCCTTTCCAATACACTCTTTGTTTTAACATTCAAAACAAAGCCGAAACTCGCTCGAACGCGAACAACGTCCATGCGACGAAAGTCGTTAAATTTTATCCGCGCACCGTTTCTCGCGAAATATTCTTGGCCACGCGTCAACCGCACACGTACAATAACGTGTCCTTTTCTTTCCTCGCCACCGGTCCTAACGCCGCGGAGAAGGGAGATATTGGCAAGCATGCGATTATAATCGCGAATGCAGTTATCGATGTCGGTTATCGATACCCCCGCACGTCGTATCGGTACTACCGCCCATTGAAGTTCCCTCGTTACATTCCGTCGAAACGGTCAATTTGCGGCGAGAACCTATTTCCCGGCGTAGATAATGGAAGCGTAACTCGTCCTCCCCGTCGAAGATTCATCCGCGAGAAATTTCATTCGCCCGTGGAAGGCTGTTGCGTGGTACTCGTTTTGAAAGCACTGCCACTGCTCGAAGAACGGTAACCGTTACGCGGAACAGTTAAGGCTCGTCCGCTAGCATCCGATTTAACACGTCCGCCCGTATCCACTGTTATCGATTTGAGATACTGTACGTACAGTTACTGTTTGTCTGGATATAGCGGAGCGAGGGTTTCGAGTTATACAAGACTCTACGCGTATCGTTCAGCGGGCCGCCGTTACATTTGTACCGTATCTGTGTACGAGGTTGTCGAGGCATTGACCGTAGTTACCGTCAGATATCCCGATGTACCTAAACGTCGGGCGTACGATAACAATTGTATTAAATGGATGTTGATTTCTCCGTGCTAGGAATGACAACGATATCCTTAACCTTTTCGTTCCTGAAGGTGGATTTTCTGCGGCGCGTTTGACGCATGCGGTAATGCAATCAATTTAGAAACGAATTTGTTTTTTATAAAGTCAGTGACAAAATTGTTAGCTCAGATACTTCCTTTTAAGCATTGTCCTTAGTAGTCCGATTCTTATACGGTGCACTAACTAAATCGTATAAACTAGCGTTTCTCAAACTGTGGGTCGCGAGTAGTTTTATAAATTATGCAGGTTCTAAGAAATTTAGGTTTTTTGAAGTGTATAAAGATAAACTATAAAGTGTTAAGTATTACAAATCACAAAAGTTACCCGGATACAGTCACGCGATTCCTATTATTATTGTAGTAATAAACAAATTATTTAATAGGTATTTTTGATTCCTTTAGATTCTTTTTGAGACAACTTTTTCATCCTGTAAATGCAATACCATGTGGGTTGCAATAATAGGTTACAATTTTCAGGGAAGAATTTGGGTCGCGGTCCTAAAAAGATTGAGAAGCACTGGTATAAACAATGAAATTTGACTATTAGTTTTTCTTTGTTTCCAGAAAAACGCAAAAGAAGTATGAGTTAAGCTGCGCGTCATACGCTAAGTGTTCTGTTTGAACCACTGTAACTCCGTCAATTCTCAGAATTTTTGTTTCGAGGTTGGCTTAAAATAGTCTGAAAAGTATAAATTTCAAGATAACTAAAACAAAAATTCGATTTTCTAACAGTTTCAGTGTGGCGTAACTTTTAACAGGTAGAAACTGCTGATGGCAAGGGGCCGGCGCGGCGTAACAAAATGATTAAACAAATATTAATCCGATTAATAGATCGCGGATCGGAAGGATAACGATTGTATTAAATAAATTCCGACTTACTCTACGCACGAATACTAACTCTGTATTAATATAATGTCGACTCGTTTCGATGATCGGGTGATAAATGTATCAAATACATGTCAATATATTTAACGCGCAAGTATATTCCATCGAACGATTTAATTTTCAGTTTCTCATTCTACGCCTAAATGTGTTCCGTCGAACCATTTTGTTTTCAATTTTGTTTTATTAACCCTCAACAGACAAGACTTCGATTTTAACGAAAGTGACAAGGCTTGTCACGGGTGACCGAATTGAGTTTCCATCACTTTTATTATTATTTAATACATTTTTTATACATTAATGTTTGTTTTATAGATATATAACTCTTCTTAAAAAATGTTTTTAGGGTAAAATAAGAAATAAACAAAAGTTTAAAAATTGTTTCTTCTTTTTTTTCCTTCAGGTACCCATCTGATGGTTGGTAAAAGCGTATGAAGGGGTGGGAACTGATTCTTAATAATATTTTCTAGTTAGAAATATTCTAAAACTCGTTCCGGTCATGGGTGACCGGCCTTGTATCCTACAAGTTGTATGCCGAGCAAAATAGACCAGTTAAGATCGTGTCTTCTCACATACGTTATTACCACATTTGCGATGGAGTTGCAATACGGTGTTTGTTACGACCATGTGTTACACGTCTTCTACCTCGCTGTAACATAACTTTTCAACCTGTACGCGAGAATGCATCCTGTACCGGGTATGTCAATGAAAATTAACCCACTCGCTCGGGTCGCGTTAGTATCGATCCCAAAAGCGTGATAAATTCTCCACCGAGGGAAAGGTCGTCACTTTTGTTTCAACTCGCAATTTTCGCAAATCAGGCACACCGCGACGCGACTGTTTACAATAGCCCCCGCGATAGTTGTTATCGACCTTTCCATTTGTTTCAAATGAAATTCCTGCGTTATTTCGCTGCTCTCACAATAGAGCATGCCCATCCAACTTTGACGCGGCCTTGGTGTGGCGCTGCTCTTTTTTTTCCCCCCAATAAAACTTTGCCAGCGTCAAAGAACACCGCGAAACTAGCGCGGGATCGTCTAAATAATGGCAAAAGCTATATTACGGGAGAGATATGAATTTCAAAATTAAATTGGAAATTAAAGCTTTGCACGGACTCCGATAGGAGAGGTTTCACGTACGAGCACCGCGTCCAGAGATATCGCGGAATTGTTGCGATTTCGGAGAAGAGAAGGTTTAGGAAGTTCGAAATAAAGTTTTTCCTCGAAATTACATTTGCCAGGCTTTGCCCGTTCAACGAGAAATTTGCCAAAGCTTCCGCCCACCAATTACGGCTCAATTAATTATTAATACCGTGTCGCGCGGTAGTATACTAAAAGCAAGGTTGGCTATCAATATGTTTGATATTTGTCCTCGTTCGGGAATCGCATCCAGCTTGCGATGCGTTATTTTCGGAATCGCCGCCGATGCGCTCGTAACGCACAACGTGGTGGCACTGCGTTTAGTGGCAACTACAATTAAATTTGATCGATAAACGATCCGACGCGCCTATAATTCCCAGCTTATTTATTTACGCCACCGCGCGTCTGTTCTCGCGTATTTAGCGCGAGACGAGCAACGATTTTTTATCGTTCGTTCCAAAAACTCCTCGGTACGTCTACATTCCCGAAATATTCCCGAAAGTGGGGCATCGCGAGCAGATGTCCGTATTCGACGTGCGAACGATCTATTTTTTTGTTTTATTCGGTCGCGAAATCGCTAAGAGATATCTTACCCTAGACAGATTTATATCCTATCGGAGACGTTGCGATTTGTAATGCCCTCGGATAAATAACAGTCATGAACGCCGTCGTCGAATTGAATTTTCCAGCCAAATCCCCGAGAGCTTAAGACACTATGGATATCGGGATATCGCGCTGATTCGATATGCAAACGATCCGTTTTATTCGACGACCTCCGCGCCGTTCCGATGCATCCTAGACACGATAGATTTATAATCAATCGGAAGTTTTACGTTCGCCGGACTGTTTTATCCACCTCGTCGCCTCAAGGACTGTGTACCGGAGCGCCGACATCGAGGCACCCTGTATACCCGCTCGATCGAGTTTCTACTTTTAGTGTCTGCCATTCCCGGGTAAGGGGTAATTAATTTCTCTAGCCGTCCCTCTCTCTCTCTCTCACTCTCTCCATCCTTCTCCATCCTTTCTCCTTTCACCCCTTTCCCTCTCTTCTTGTCTTCGTGCCCGTAACTCGTGTTATTTCCTTCGTTGCTGCTCGCTTTCCTACGCCTTACCTTCGGCTACTTTTCTCCGTCTTCTTCCAGTTTTATTTTTTTTGCTCTCACCAATAGAACGCCGTGGAAAGAGAAAGAAGTGGGAACGGGAGGAAAGGTTTGACGGATAGATCGACGTAAAATCGAGTCGGACGATTAAGCGAGTGGTTGTTTCCTGGAAAGGATTTTGGAAAATTTATCGAAGCGCAATTGAAAAGAAAGGATTTCGATTTAATTACGGTTAAATAATTGACTCCCCGAATGTTATTAATATTTCATTGTACGAAAAAGCATTTTCGCGTCAGGGATGGAAGGTCAATGGTTTGCAGGGAAAATTAAAACTGGGAAACTTAATTAAAGTTTGCGGATAAGCGGGATTTTCTTTGGCCCTTTGACTGCTGAATTGTATTAAATATTTAGTGGATACTACAGCGGAAAATAGATGGACAATTTGCTCTTAAACGCACTTGGATTTTAATTCTCTTCGTTCTGTAGAACAGCATCAATTTTATGTTTTAAATTACACGCTCGATTATATGCGTCGCGGTCGACCATTCGGAGGAAACCGCAACAGTTGAAGTCCGCCATGGTCATTAGTACATACAAAACCATGCTCCTCCATGCTTTCCGCTAAGATTTTTTGTGCGGATATTACGTTATTGTACGACTAATAAATATCCCGTTCGTTTCAATCCAGTGCCACATAATACCGCATCCGATCATCCTTTTAATATTACCTCTCGCAATTCCATCATTCTCTCTCTTGTCTTTGTGCCCGTAACTCGTGTTATTTCCCTCGTTGCTGCTGGCTTTCCTACGCCTTTACCTTCGGCCACTTTTCTCCGACTTCTTCCACATTTTTTTTTGCTCCCCTCAAACGAACGACGTGGAAAGAGGAAAGGTTTGACGGATAGACCGACGTAAAATCGAGGGCGTCGTAAACGTTTGCAATTTGAGGCACCGTCGACGCCGTGAGCGACTCGCGTCCCGATAAATTTGCGTGGTCGCAGGTGCCAAGCGACGTCGTGTCGGTACGTTCGCGAGGCTGACACGTTTTGTTTTTTGCCTCGTAATATTTCTCCAATGTCGCCCATTCGTATCGCCGGTATCTGAGAAATTTCACACTTAAATCCTGGCGCGAGGCGACGGGCACGCAAATTTTTTTTCACTCTCGCCGTATCCGATTGGCCAGACGGCAACAACCTCGACCATTTCGCTTCAATAAGCTTTTGTTCTAGATCGCGTCGTCGTTTTCTTTTACCGGCGGTTTTATTGCTCGTTCGCGAAACAGCAATTTTTGTAATCCCTGCTTTCACGCGATAAACTCGAATATACGTTTTAGGCGAGCCTTTTCTTTTTCTATTTCTGCTCTCTCCATTTTTCACGACGTTTGCTTTGTGAATCGTAATGTAACTAAACGTATTTTATTGTAGTTCGCGATATCGATTTTTGCACACGCAACGCGATTCTAACGAGAAACGTCGATTCGATAGTTAACGATGACATCTTTCCGAAGCAATTAGTATTTTGTACTTGTGTTGCCAGTTCTGGGGCATAGCATTTTCGCTTAAATTCAAGGATTTCGGAATAATTGCTGGTTTGGCAAATCGCAGTTTCAAATTGCACTAAACGTAAACGGTTTCAGTAGTTACGGTCGCGCATAAGTCAGCCACCCCCCCGAGTTGCATTCCAGTAAATTTATTAGCGCGATGCGCGTTACTAGTATTGTTAGCGGTACCAAGTTTATTACAATACACTGGTTTAAACGTTTATTCTGAATCGCATTACGCCGCCAGTATCAAGTGCGAAGGGCGGGTATTAAAATGAAATCGCTCCAAAGCGTAAATATAAGTGAACCTACCAGAACTAATAACGATGTTTCAAATATTCATGACCGCCATTCAAATGAATTCTAAAGTATGTTTTATCACGACGTTTTCGGTCAATGAATCATTTAATAATTAATCAATAAATCATTGACCGAAAACGTTCCGAATATTTGAAAAATTGTGATTAATTTAGAGGGTACGTTCAGTTATATTTACGCTATTGAGCAATTTCATTTCAATACCCGCCCTTCGTACTTGATTGATTAATTATTGAATAATTTATTGCCCGAATACGTTGCGATAAAACGTATTTTATATTCTTCTGAATTAATACGGGAGAATAATGTGTATATAATTAACAACGATTTACGAAAATATTAAAAACGTATTCATAGCTGTGACACCTATATATTACTTCGCGTCGGCAACTAAATTCAAGCAAAAAATATTCATAAATATACAATACCTGAAAACGAAGCGTTATTTCAATTTCAGGATGTCGCGTTGCCGGAAACGAAACGAACGATATACTTCGCCCGCTAGTACGAAAGAAAACAATAGACCACGAACCACCGGAAGTATACGGGAGGCCAGTGTCGCTAGAGTTCACCTCAAACTCTGAATTTAATACTGAAATTCCACGTGTTGCTACCGTAACTTGGATATCGGCCAAACAATAGCGGCGGTAATTCACAGTCTTACGGGAAAATCCACTAGTGATATCTTGTCGATGATGAAACGACCGAATCTGTATATTATACCCGCAAAAGCGTGGTAACTCTTCCTGGAATTTCATTAAATGCATATTTCCCGTCGATTCGACAGGGGCTCCAATGGAGCGTTTTAATTTTCGAATATTTTATTTACATCTATGGAAAATTCCGATAAGTTCGGTTAAAACAATGGGCGGATTTTTATTTCAATTAACGTGTACGGAATATACCGTTAATTATCGAACAAAGAGTAGGTAGAATTTTTTTTAGGTACAACTGCTCCACGATGTAGCGTACTGAAAATGAAAAGATTCTAACCCATTGTTACACATTTTTCTTCCATTTCTGGAAAAATTTACAATCCATCCAATTATAACAATAATGAAACTACGTATTCTTTGCTTCGTTCATATTTAGACGGTATACTAATTGCAAGAATCGAATTGCTAGAATTTAAATGTAATTATACCTTGAAGACTTTAATGGTTGTTACCTTGTTATTTTCGTTAATATTTCTTAACTCTATTTTTGGTCTCCAGTAAATAAGCAAACTTTAAAAGACTCTTGATGGTGGTTTAGCAGTTCAAAAACCTTCGACGTTTGCGAAGTATTATAAAACAAACTTTTAAAAGTTAATTAATTTAGAAAAAATTAATCAAACTATCGAAGATTAAATTTGTTTGTAATTGCAATGCCACGCGGCAAAACCGCGTGTAAACGTTGAAATAATCGTTCCACAACTAATTGTAAACGCCAAGTTAAGACAATGGTGGCTCGATAATAACGACAGACCGATCGAAGTTCGTTACGTTGTAAAGCGACAAATTGCAAGTTCCCTCACGCGATACCCGCTGGTTACGCATTTCTATTTGTTTCGCTCTTAATCATACGGGGGAACTAATTAGAAGTATTTGCAGGATATTACACCAGCGAGACAAAGCATCTTTCCCCAGTCCCATTAACCTAATTCATTAACAAGCTTTCCCAGAAGTCGTTGAAGCACGAATATAATTTCGAGACAATTGTTCTTTGATTTTCAAGCAGGCATTCTGTGATGCGCAGAAAATTTGAGAATGTAGGTTTGTTTTACGCTGCGAGACGTTAACGCGTTAATTATTTTGCAAATTATTTTCACATCCAACGTTTACCGTTTCGTTAAACGATAAAACGTTTAACCAATTAATCCCCAAAGTTGCGTAAACACAACATTTTTTAAATGATTTTTTTTTGCAAATATGTCATTGAATGAAATAATTCTTTTGCTACTACAATTTATCCGCTACTGCGATTATATTAAAAAGTTTAATACTTGTAAATTTATGCACTATGTCTTTTATGCCCTATATTTATGCACTAATGCAACATTTCGGATTTTTTTTACTATACTTTTATCGATATATTTTCTGGACATAAAATGGAATGGGATTTTCCAAATTATCGATTTAAATTAATCTAAGTTTTAGTAAAGGATGCATAACGTGATATTTTTCACTGCAATTACATTGTTTATATACCTGATCTATTTTTTACATTGTTATTATTATTTTTAACATTTTCTCGTAAAGAAACTAAAAACAATACATTTTTTTTAACTTCATAAATAGCTATTTCAAAATATTTTCTATAGTAAAATACAGTAAAAACATCAAATTAGTAATTTTGTTAACCTTCTGAACTAATTGGATTAATGCAACATGAACCCAGATTTCTAGAAATATCGTTCGAATCATCTGCAAACGATATTTATTTTAAAACGGACAGTGCTTTTTTTATAGACATATATAAGGGAACTCCATACCAAACCAACGTATAACGTTCGGTACCAACAACGGTGAACGAACAACGTGATTGGGAATCCGGGATAATTGAAAAAGTTGTTCGACGTTATTTGCAGAAATATTTCATGGTATCTAACTGCGCGAGAAACTTTCCGACGAGAGGACGTAACATAAAAATACTCTGTTAGAAAGACACCCTAATAACGTGTAATATAGTGCGTTGTTCGGACCTCGTTACAATGCAAAGTAGATCGTTAGGATTCCCCTGATGCGGCACTTCCCGTTTTGTTCCGTTCGCCGTCCCCACTTTCTTTCGGATATGCCAGGCATCGGTCTTACCAAAAAGGAAAGACGCTCGTCGTCGTTACGAAATCGGCAGTTACTTTCGCCATGTTACGAGTTCATCGAAACGTCGAGGCAATCCGTGAAATACTCTCTCCGTCGCGTCGGTAAGTAGAAACGTTCGAACGCAAAGACGTGGGGCAACTGCGGATCGTTTAAAAGTTTTCTACTCTCGTAATTCGACGTGTGTCCAAAGTAAAACGGAGATCTCCGAGATTTACTCGTTTCTTACCGGTGAAAATTCGCGGACGGAGAGTTTACAGGTTGCTATTTCTCACTCCAGTGGCGGGGAATCTTAGGTAGCGGAACAGCGCTTTTTCCGCGAGGGCGGAGTAAATTCAGTGTTGCTCTAAAAAGGAGTTATCGAAGTAACTTCCCGCGCGAGAAACTTGCCAACTTCATTAGCGGAAGATTCGGTAAAGTATGAAAATGCGCGTAATGCAACAACTCGAATAACCGTGGAGAAACGTACGGAGGCAGTTTAAGTTTCTGCGCGCTTCGTTCAAACGGAACAAATGTAATAAACGGAACGAGCGTGATAATACAAAGCGCGGTAACTCTCGATTGTGAATTAGGAATTTTCCGGTTTACGGATTATGGATGTGGAATTAATGACGCGAGATCTTAATACGGTCGAATATGAATTCTGTTTAACAACAAATGGTACGAAATTACTTACCGTGATTATCTAGTCGTGAGAAAAGCAGAAAGAAATTTTACATGCTATTTTACATAGGGCCTATTACTAAATGTATTTGTTAATTATAGACAAATCGTTGCTTAAGAAGCAAGACCACCTATCTCAGTCTTATCAATTCTACAGGACAGCAAAAAACCCAGTCTCGATACGTGTTGTTATCATATGATTTTAAATATTCTGCGTTAACAATTATTCGATTAGGACATGACCCATTGATTGTATTATAAATCTGAGCCAACCAGTGGATTCCGCGTGAAATTTTAAATCGCGTATTTGTACTTGGCCCGAGACAAGACCTTGTCTCTTGATAAAACAGTGTTGCTAACTCAATTTGACTAAAATGTGACATAAGTGGTGTTGCTTCTTAACCGACTAAATGGTACCACCATCCTCCTGCGACCGAAAACTATCAAAAACGCTGAAAACGCAAAATAGGTAATATTAAAAAAACCATTTCCGTTTCTTCGCATTTTGTATTACGAGAAAATCGAACTTAGATATCCAAGTTTCTTTTCAATAAAAATCATTCAACAACAATCGACTGCGCGAAGCATAATCGAAACGATAACTAATTATCGTACATCGCGGTCAGGTCGGTTCCCGCAAGGAAACAACGGGGCGATACAAAGCAAACAAATGCCACCGTCCGAGGTAACACGCTTACCGACGTAACACCCGTCGACCCTTTTGCTCTGCGGGGAGCGCTTTGGCTTCTTCCACGCCAGCCGTGCCAATGTTCCGTTTCGCGATTTACACTGCGGGGGCCGTTATAGCGTTGTTTTACGTTCGCGCAAACGTAGCGAGTTTTCGTCCCCGTCAGTTTCGTAACTCGAAAACCGTTTGTCCGGCTTACCGACGCTTCAGCGTTTGCCACTGCAACGTACCGAGTAGCTTGCGGTTTCCCCCGAAACGTAGCACCCGACCGTGGAGTTCAACTTACCGCGAGAGGTTTCACGGGTCAACACGGATCGACGCAAAGGGGTTGGTGCGTCTCCCTCCCCCCCCCCCCTCCCACCCCCTCCCGTGCAGGCGTCCCGAGTCGACGGCGGAATTTCGAGTTTGTTGCTGAAACTTCCTATTCCGCGATGTCGAACGTTTGTCTTCTCGGAGAACTTTATGAGTCGGATCTCGATGCAGGAGGAATTTCATTTTGCCAGGATCATCGAGCTTTTTAACGTTACGTCGATTGACCGAGCGACGTTCGGGGGTAACGTTGACGTGGGGCAGTTATGGGCAAACTTTTTTCCGATTGGGCCAAAAAGATAAAGAAACAATTTTAGCGGGTCAATATGATTTATTCTAGAACGCAATAAAGGCGGAAGTAAATAGTATATTTTGGAAATTTGTTAAACCTTCGTCATTGTGTTGGGGTTTATTGAACCCTACGTGATAAGATTTCGTGTAATGCTGATATCTTTTTTTGTTCAAAATATATACCAAAAATGTTTCTGTTTCAAATAATATTATTCCTATATAAAGAAGTTGTTATGAAATTAAATTTTAATAAAGGTTAAACTATAGTATACACACTAAACTATAAACTATAAACACACTAAAGATGCAAAAAATTCACACTAACAAAGGGTTAATATGCGATGGCACATGCCCGTAAATGAATTGTTTTTAAACATTGGAATTGAACATTTCCATACTACTGTTTTAAAATGTGTGGCGGGTCGAATAAAACCTCTAGACCAGTCGTAGTTTGCACATCAGTGACGTAGGGGATCAACGATTTCGCAGATTGACAATTGATAGCCGTACTTCTCGATGGTAAACTTTTAACGGCGATAAAGAGAAACGTAAGATAGGATGCGCGACTCGTGTTTCCGCCTTCGCGAGGTTTTATCCGGAAACGATACGTTTGAGTTCAGGACGCTTTCCAACTGAACGAGACCATATAAACAAAATACAAAATATTAGGTCGTCAAGTATGAAATTTGTAGTGAGTCACATTATTATTACTTTTCTACAAATTGTATACTTGACGACCTGATACATCACGAATATTCTCCAATTATTTATGAAAATAATATATCGACGTTTCGGAGCGAGTTGCGCTTTCATCTTCAGGACATTAATTTCAAGTTGAAATATTGTGTTGTTACAAATTTATTATGAAAAATGTAACATGGTGAGGAAATCCAACCAAATCGGGTATGCATCGATCTCCGACGCAAACACGAATGAATTTTTAAAGCATTTCATAATTTGATAAATCTCCTTGTAACGTAGCCGTGAACATCGCCAGTTCTCATATTATATGTACATACAATCGCAATTCAAAAAAATTCTTTATAAACGGGACCATCCTCACTTTTCGGTAAATGATAATAGACGACCATAAAATTTACGCGCCATGGCGGGATTTACTAATAACAACTACGTTCGGTTTTGTTTCAGGTTTCTTCGTCGGAAAAAAAGGAGGAAACGGGACAAAGGTTAACTAGACATTGGCAACGCGAAGCTTTCCTTCGTTATCACGCTTCTGGGACCACGATCCTCGGACCTTCGACGGAATGACGTTGTCGCGGTCATTCCAAGAAACCACCGTGTCCCACGTACCTTCCTTACTTGCCGCCAGGATACGAAGAACGCACATTTAACTCGATGTAGGAGAAAAATACCGCAACCCGATATATACCGTTTCCCAGAGAACTGTAAATCGCCCTCGGGCGAATCTTTTTTAACGCTCGATAAAAATCGAGCTTGGATATCCGTGGTACGGGCCACGACGATTCTCGCGGATCAAGGATCGCGGGATAACGGCAAAAAGAAGATTTACGACGGTCCTCGGAAGAATAGTGTCTCTTTTACGGGACTGCCCGAATCAAGGAAGATGAACGCCACGATAATGAGCACCACCAGCATCATCGACTACGCCTCGAATTCGAGTCTGAACGACACCCTCAAGCAAATCTGCGACTCGGACCTACCGATCGTAACTCTGGTCAATCAGGTCCTCTACACGATCATCTGCATCGTCGGTCTTCTCGGCAACACTCTCGTGATCTACGTAGTTCTACGCTTCTCGAAGATGCAAACCGTGACGAACATCTACATCGTGAATCTAGCGATCGCCGACGAGTGTTTCTTGATCGGTATACCGTTCCTGGTGACCACTATGAACTTACGCGGTTGGATATTCGGCACGACTATGTGCACGGCACACATGACGACCACCGGTATCAATCAATTCACCAGCAGCATCTTCCTCTTCATCATGAGCGCCGATCGATACATCGCCGTCTGCCACCCGATCTCGGCGCCAAAGATACGCACGCCGTTCGTCTCGAAGGTGGTCTCATTGACAGCTTGGGCCACCAGCGTGGTGTTCATGATCCCCATATTTCTTTACGCTAACGCCGAACTGCGCGACGGAAAGATCAATTGCAACATCTCTTGGCCCAAGGAGCACGGCGGTCACACGACCTTCACCCTGTACACCTTTGTCCTGAGCTTCGCCATCCCCTTACCCCTGATACTGATCTTCTATTTCCTGGTGATCAGGAAGCTCCATACGGCGGGACCGAAGAACAAGTCGAAGGAGAAGAAACGCACCCATCGCAAGGTCACCAAACTGGTCCTTACCGTCATCGTCGTCTACATCCTCTGCTGGCTACCCTATTGGCTCACCCAACTGTCATTGATCTTCACGCCGGCCGAACAGTGTCAGAGCAAGATCACCGTCACCAGCTTCCTCCTGGCCGGTATGCTAAGCTACAGCAACAGCGCGATGAATCCGATCCTCTACGCCTTTCTCAGCGACAACTTCAAGAGGAGCTTCCTGAAGGCCTGCACCTGCGCCGCGGGCAGGGACGCAAATACGACGTTGCACATGGAGAACAGCGTTTTCCCACGAAGGAACAAGGCAAACGCCGAGAGGCTGCAATCGAATCGGCTGGTAACGTCAGGACAATCCAGGCTGGAGTTAGAGGACGAGGACGCCGAGAGGGGATTGCTCATCAGCAAGACATCCACGACAACGGTAACCATGACGTCGCGATCGAACATCACCGTCAGCAACGACTCCAAGGATCAAGGGCAGAAGGAGAAGGACACCCTGAAGAACGGGGCGCAGTTGACGTTGCTCACGCAGGTTTGAAGAGCCGCGTCGGGAGTAGAGATACTTGGAAATTGAAGATGATACGAAATAATTGAAACGCCGGGCTAGCAATGGCCTCAGGGTTCGTTCGCGTGTCGGCCACGATGCACGCGATGACCAATGAAGCTCGGGATCCGTTAGGATCGAGGGATCGATCGTTTGATCAGATTCCACGTGACTCATCGTCATCCCGAACGATTATAGCTAAGTTGAAAGATCGCTTGGGAATGTTAATGAGAGGCGATCGCTCTGGGAAGTTTCCAGTTGACCTGGATCGAGAACAAGATGCTTACACGTTTCCGACACGAGAATCGCCTAAAGCGTTTCCAGAGCGTTAAGTACGCGTTGGTATACCTCGGTGTCACCTAGGCTTTCTTGGATCTTTAGCACCAGCGACGTTCTGCGTTCGAATCTCTTCGTTAGGATAGCAAATCAATCCGTGGCACGTCCTTGGGATATCAAAGGATACGTACGAGTCCCTTTTGTTGCTACAATATTTGTGTACCTGATCCTTCGCTGCATATAACGAATATACGACGGGGCTGCGTATAGTGGGGTCCTCTCGATCGTCATCCGAAGAGCCAAACTGACAACTTATCGATCAGCTGGCGAAGGATGGCGCGGCTGTAAACGCGACGTAACGTTGAGTTGAGGGAAACGTGGAAGTGAAATTTATGACTTTTCAATGTCGACAAATGTGCGAAGGGTTGAGAAGGAATGCGAAGGGAGCGTGCCGGGATAGAAAAAAAAAGAAAAAGTTCGAGTGGCTCTCGTTTTGGACGCTGATATATGAAGGGGGTGGTAGGGGAAGACAGAAAATCCCTCCAAAAAAAAAAGGTAGTGCTTCGTAATTCTCACCGTTCGGGGAACGAGAATTTGTCCGGCGAGACGAGTTTTATTTTCGTACAAATACTTCGTCGCAAGAAAAACGAAAGATGATTTAAATAAATGTACGTATCGAATCACTGTTACGAATCATTGTAGACGTATCGGGATATAAATATTGTCGGATTACTATAGGTAACTTAAATTGTGAATTCTATGTGATAAGGAGTACGTCTGTACGAAGCTTCGCGTATATGCGTATATTGATCTGTCGATCGATCGTTATCGGAGTCGTATCGTCGATTCTATCATGATGTATCGACGTTGAGAATACCGAATCAAAGATCATTGTAGATTACCCGATAATTAAAATTACCAACTCGCGACCCACGTGCACATTTCAGCAAAGGTATTATTTATTTTTCTTGGCGAAAATAAACTCGGCGCCTCAAAGTTTCCAAAAGTGTAAAGAAAAATGAGGATATATAAACGTCTCGCGGTCGCGTTTCTTGGCACACAAAACAAGCTTTTCAATTTTTGTTCTATCAGAAACGTTTCTGGTGTTCGGCAAACGGGCGCTATGTACTTTAAAGGTTGGTAATATTTTTCTCAGACCTTGCGTAAACATTGAAACTCGGATATCCTCAATCGTCGATATCTCCATGGTACGGGGGAACGAGAACGAGGTATACGCGGTAAAATTGTTTGCCGTGCCAAAAAGTATACTTTCGAGTGCTCTCTCGAAGTTGATTATCCACAATGATCTGCCGTCGGTAGCTGTAACTACGTTTTCAAGAACGTGTTCGCTCGATTCGGTGCTAAGAGGAATCGATTCGACGCGCGAGCGCGCGCGAAAAAAAAAAGTTGACGAGATTCCCCCGGGGCTACTATTTCATCGAACAGCCTCCTCTCTTATTTTCTTACTCCCTTAATGCCCTCTTCCATTATTTCGCCTTTTTTTTGCGATTCCCCTCCCTTCCTCGTGACAAAACACATATTGCGCGAAACGGAAGTCGTAGCCGGGCTTCCACCCAAATTCCTTCGCGGCAAAGAAAAGTGCTCGATGAAATCCCCTGGCGGCTATTCAAATTTTATTCAATAATTCCGGGCAATTCGACGAATCCGACGAAGAGAGGTGAATTCTTGTTTTGCATTCGGATTTTAAACCGCCAAATAGGAATTATTCGCTTCGCGCTTATTCTGCGGTGCGGATGAAAATTCAAATTTTGTTAAACATTCTTCCATAATTTTGCGAGTGAGGCGAAGCGTTCGACGGTTTGTTTTGTCTCTATACTTCGAATCGTCGAATTGTAATTATTCGCTTCGCGCGTATTTTGCTGTTCAGATAAAAATTGAAATTTTGTTAAATATTCTTCCATAATTTCGCGAGTGGGGTGAAGCCTTCGACAATTTGTTTTGCCTCTGTACTTCGAGTCGTCGAATTGAAATTATTCGCACATATTTTATAAATCGAGGAAAAATATTTGAGCGACGAGCAGTCTCAATTTATTGTTTTTCGTACGGGTGAATTGCATGGAAACGAAATACTCCGACGCGTACGATCGAAAAAAAAAACACGAAACGAATAGAACTTTGACGATTTTTGTCGACCTTTAATCGTCGATCGACCGTATTTATGACACATTGATTCGCGCTTGGCTTAATCGAATAAGGAACAGGAAGAAAGTATGTATTCGCTCGACACTTTAAATCGTCAGAATCATAAATCGATTTACGATTTATTTCGAAATAATTATTCGAACTAGTCTATTTCGAATTTAAGAAGAGTTCGACGAAGCCAAGCGATTGGTCGATCGATACCGTGACGCGCGGTATGTAGTACGTCGTCTATCGTCAATTGTCGTATGAAAAAAAAGTAGTCAGCTGTACCAGACATTCTCTAATTATTAAGTGACTGTAAAATAAAATAAAGTAAGAAGATATCTTGAAAATGCAAATGGAAGTAAATCAGTTGCGTTCGTGTACGACACCCGTCGCATATGTCGTGCCATATAACAAATTATGAAATAAAACTATCGAATTAAATGAACGAAAATTTGTTAGAAATAATCCAATATTCTTTTCGACAGTTTCTAGCTGTTGACAGTGATACATTTATTTTAAGAATTATTCTCGGTTCTCCCGTAGTTCATATTCTCTCTTCAATAAACTCGGAACTTGGAATTCGCCAAAAGTAAGAAATGGATGTACTGATTGGCAGACGACTCTGTGTTTATCCTCCAATCAACACACCTTTTGAACTGAGACGAGTCTATCGTTACAACATATTCCCTCGCGTGGAACTCGGCTGTTCCGAGTAAATTTTAAAGCACCGCTCGATCCCTGACGATCGCAAAACACAAGTCGAATCGTCGTCTCGAACGCGAGATTTGTTATTAACAAACGGTCTCGAAACATAGCAATTGCAATAAACCTATTTTTCCCAATAATAATGAATATATACATTGAGCAACTGATAAAACGAGCGACTGAAATAAAACCAAATCCACGTTTATGAAGATAAGAAAGAATATTTCAAGCAAAAGTTGTTTGCGTCGAGGGAGAAATATTCTTATCACTTTTTTTTGTCGTTGACGGTGGAATAAAAGAGACACGAAAGCACAGCTCTAAAAAAATCAAATTAACCGTTGTACGTATCCTCCGATGTCAAAGAACTTTTGACTGGTAGTTCTTTTTTTTTTGTATTTCCACGGTAGGTATACGGGTGACCTATCTCAAGTGCTTCACCCCGTATAACGCGTCGATCCGTCTCATCTTATCGCAACGATATTAAACAACACCCGCTTTTCACCACGTTCTCACCCCTCTCAATAATGGGAGACGCTTGTTTTCCACGCCGAGCATAATGGAATATAATTTGAAAAGCAAATTTTAAATCCAACTCGGGATTATTTCCAGCTCGTGGGACTCTCGTTGGGAAAGTAATTCGAAAAAGTTAATAACCGGCGTAACCGTGGGTCTTAACGAACTATCGATCGAGCTCGTGTCTATTGCGAAACGTCTTCTCGCGTTACACGGTCTTCGCATCGGAGAAAGTTAGCGTCTAGTTAGCATCCCTTTGACACACGCGTCTCAACGTATCGGGTTGCAAAATGTACTAAAGGCATGCCGACCGGTGTCACGTGCGAACGCAACTCCGTTTCGGATCAGTAATTTCGACTTACACGTGCTTTCACGAACCACGGATGCAGGGATTCGGGCGTCGCTTGGGTCGTTCGTAACTCCCGTTACGTGTTACCCAATTGCACGTTGGGAGCAAATAGGGAATTATTGCGATGCACCACCTTGTGCGTAGAAATACATATTGCGATTACGTTTAAGGAGGTTTGTCGCCTTGTTGAAACGATAATGATACGTTTTTTGGGGAATTTTTTTCTCGGGACATGTTTGACGGATCAATATAGGGTTAGATTTTTTAGATTCGTTGTTTCTTCGTGTATAAGTGTGATTTTTTTTATGAAGGAGCCGAATAAAACACAAAGACGATATTGAATTTTGAAATATGTATTAAAAAAGACACGGCGACTTTGTGAGGATGGGAAGCCTGATGAAAATTGTCTGAAATACAAAAACAAGACGAGGTTCCCAATCTGCATGAAATTCTCTTTCGTAGGTACTAGAATAGTTAGAAAAAGTGGAGAATTGGTTAAATCGGAGGCGCTTAAAAAAAAATTGAGTTTTGTCCCAAAAATCTCATGTATTTGTTTAATTAACGAATGAACGGTGATAGATATCGTAATGATTCTAGTACCAACGATAGGCCCTACTTTGCTCGACATATTTGCAAAAGCCCAAGCTCGTAGCTGCATTTTATCGAGTAGTTATCATCAACACAGGTTCAAAAAATGCAGTTTCGAGAAAAACGCGTTTAATATTTTACGTTATGATTACAATACCAGGACCCTACTTTCTTCAAGTAACTATGACTTCGTCAATTTTTCTAATTTTTGAACGAATCTGATCTTAGACTATTCTTATAAGTTCAAACTTTAAGAATACGTAATAAAAAATCGATTTTTTTCAACCCAACAAGGCGACAACCTTGCTTAAGATAGGAGTAGGTAATTATTTACGCCAATGAGTTTGAATTTGAGCGTGCCGCCGAAGTTGATTTTCTGTTCAATGTGAAATCGTTCGAATTATTCGATCATCGATACGATAGTGGACTCGAACATTTTCAAACGAGGATAATCGATAAACAAATTTTCATGAAACTCAATTTGGTTTCGCACGATAGTAACGAGAATTTCGGCAAATGCGATCGGTTTGCACCGACAAATCTGGAAACGCGCGCTAAATGAAAATGAGGGATTGTTGTCAACTTTGAAACTCAATGTTCCCAAAGCCGATGGTTGCGTTTTTAAACTCCATTACTAAAACTCTCAAAATTGAAGCTCCATTTCAAAATGATAACGTTCCCTCGATAACTCCGATTTTCACAGCATTGTTTTTGAAACACCGAAGATTTCATTCTCCTCCGAAACCCTCTCCAAAAAAGGTAAAACGGAAACTGAAAATCCCGCCTGCGGGTCTCTTTTCACGAAACCGATCCGGCTTTACCAAACGGCGAACGAAATCATCGATACGATCTCCATGAATTTTCTAGAAAAAGTATTTTTTAAAACACTTCGATCACAGCCACGACGACGGATAATCCTTATCAACGTCATCCGACGAATCTTCAAGCCCGCGATGCTCACGCGAACTCACGAGCTCGTTACCTCGATTACGAGTAAATGCATTCTCGCTGGTGGAATCAGGAGGCTCGGATTCCCGTCATGTTCATAATCCGTCGGTTCACAATGAGGTGCTTGGCGGCGTGCCTCCGCAGGCGGAACATTAGCTTAACTTTCTTAGAGTTTAGCCCCGGGGCGAAGTATAAACCCCAACCAACCCTGTCGGGATCACCGCAGTTTACTACGACGTCTTCTTCGTCGACGTCGTTGGCCCGAAAAAAAAGGAAGAAAATGGGGCGAAAAGAAGCGTGGGCGAGAAAAGGACGAAGGGGGGCAGATAGGGCAACAAAGGGTTGCGGTCGAGGGTTTCATTGCGATCGTGGAAAACAATTTCCGGTAATAAAGATTAACGCACCGTCATAAAATTGCGACGGTTTGTGTTTCGCGAGTGGGGGAGCAGGTGGGCGCACATCTGAATGTCGAATTAAAGTTAATTGCGTATAGGTAATTACGTTGGGAGGAGTGGGGTGAAGCGCGCAATCAAAGAGACGCGACAATTTCAACGCGATGGAAAGCTTATTTCGCTGTTTCAGCGTACGTGCGTATGTATGTACGCCGGTGACGCTTTGATTTTACCTCGTACGAGTTTGTTTTTTCCATTGAATTTCCCGATACAACTCCGCGATGCAGAATTCCGACGTACCGGGGTAGGAAAAGAAAAGTCACGATGGTATCTTGATCGTGATTGTACGCGCGATTACGAATCTACGCTCGCGTACGGGGTGTTCGTTTGAAAGCTTCGAATTTGAATATCTCGAGAACAACGCATTTTCAGGAAAAATGTTTAGTACAAAAGTTTCACGATTTCAAGCAGCAGATGCGACTCTTCTCTTTATTTTATATTCCTCGAGCGGTTTCAAGATTACGCGAGATCAACTTTCTTTTAAAATAAGGATCTAAATTTTTCTGCGCAGATTCTTATTCCGCAAGGAGAAAGAAGAAACTTTTATACGTAAGAATCTTTTGCTCAAACTTCGCTTTAAGAAGACAGCGTAACTTTTGTACTCTACGTTTTTTTCCGAAAACACCTTGTTTCCGTGATATCTAGATTCGAAGTTTTCAAACGAACACCCTGTATACAGCGGCATTGAAGTTGCAGGAAGTCACCACAGCGACCTATTTTAGTAATGCTCAAGTTCGCAATGGAGACTGCTAATTTCTCTACCGGGACTTACCGTGTAGAAATACTGTCACGCTTCGTGTGCGCGTAGTTCGGTTGAAGTTGTCTTACCACATTTAGCGGTACGCGTATTACTCATAATAATTTGCCTTCCATGTCTAATTATTTGAACCGCATAACACCTTCAAGTACAAATGTAGTCTTAAACTTTCTACCTCGGAATATCGCTCTTGCAATTTAATAACGAACATAATCAATTGCGCGTCCTATTCGATAACGTCGCGTACAACGGCTACAATTAATATTCAAAAACTTCTGACAAATTTAAACGTGGATGGCGTGTACGAATATCAATGAGAGTAACCGCACCCATCGCGCGATCGCAATATTTATTTCTCTCGGAATTGTAATGAAAATCCGTAGAAGAAAGATAACGGTCTATTATATTGTCCAGTTATATGAACTCGCGTTCACACTTGAATTGCTTATTTCAGAAACCCCCTAAACGCCAAAAAGAAATAACGTCCACTGCTTTGCGTTCCTTTCGTTTTTTCCCCCTCCCTAGTAAGCAATTGAGCTAAAACGACAATGATATCTAAAAGAGTGAGTAGCCTAGCCCTTTTTGTAATTTTTGGGAGTCTAAAGAAACCGTTTTAGGGGCGTGAAACAGTTTTCTTTATTAATCATCTTGAAAATTGAAAAAGTGCACTTAGGGTGTTTCTGAAATAAACGATTCAATTTCGCACGAACTATATTACGCGAACAACATTAAAAAAAAAGAACATACGATTGATCGATGCTAGGAAACCAATCGAAAAAAAAGTCGCTCGTCGTTATAGCTTCCTTTTTTTCTTCGAACGCGCAATGTTTATTCGTCCTCGCCGTTGTCGACGGTCTTCCCTTTGCCCGGAGGAAAAAGAAAATGAACTAACGCGTGGTCGTCCGTTCCAGCGATATCCACGTCAGGCACCCGAATTAAATATATACCTTTGATAACGTTTCCGATATTGCCACTAAATACTCCGAGCTTTATCGCACAATATTTCTCCCTCGGCTGCACCGTTATTGATTTTCCTCGCCATTCTTCTCCCCGGCTGCTAAAACCAAGTATTACTTTTCATCGACAGAATTATTTTTCGCGCGGAATACGGCGACGCGTTCGCGTTAACCCCGTGGCCTGTATTTTATCCTTCGCGTATTTTTCGACGTACCTCCAACGTATCGGACTTAATTTCCTCGACGTAATTGAGTTACGGCGGCAAGGCACGGGGAAGAATAGAGCGTGGGAGATGGTTTCCTCCTGTCGGGATGGAAAACAGTATTTTGTGTTTTCAATGGCAGCCTCGCGAGCGTGCGATCCCTTTTACGCGATTTACACCGACGCGAATAATATTTATGGGTCCTTCGTAAAATCTGCGAGAATATTTCTTAAGCGCGTAGGCGACAAATAATCGGGGATCGTGACACGGTCACGCGCAGCTAAAATTATAAATATTCTAACCGGGGGAAAATGTAATTTCCCGTCGTCGTAATCGAGTTTCTCGTCGTCATTGATTTCCCAACGCGAAATAACAACACCGTAACGAAAGATGTTAAAATAATATTTCTTTGAATATTTATGAAATTGTGTTGAAGAAATGTTTTGGGTATATTGAAGATATCGAGTGAATACAGGGTGGGCAGTTTTAAAGGAACGTTCGTATAGTTTCTATATTTTATACATTTCATAGGACAAACGTTTCGACGTGGGTGTAGTGCCTGGGGGAAACGATGGGACCGGAAAACATCTTTCGTTAGCAAACAATTTTCACTCGAAACGTTTCTCTCCCTTTCTGAAAATAAGGGAGTCATTCGGGGCACTCATTTTAAGTGTCTCGTCCTGTGTAATGTAAATATTTCTAGGACATAATTTTTAATTAATGCCCACGCGCACAACCGTGACGCATCGTAATATTCGTGTATTCGATTTCTTTACGTCTCAGTGATTTAGAGTATCCAACACTCTTACTTCTTGCAAAATGTGCTGAATAAGTGTTATTAAACATTATGAAACGAATACTCGCTGCGACGTATGGTTGGTGCACAAAAATAGTGACAGAAATCAAAATAGTACATTTTCCAGAACTGCCGTTTAAAAGTTTCTTCTTCCCTCCAAGGCTTGTCATGATCTTGGATTTAAAAAATTTGTCTAGCTATCACTTTTGGAAGTAACGATATGTCCTTGCTCCAAATAAAAATATGCACATTCTGTTATACATCATCACAATAATCACGAAAAAGACAATGTTTGAATTATATCATTCTTCTTGTGCACCAACGATATTTTTCGACGTAAATATTACAAAATCATTCACGCAAAATTTTATTCAAAATAATAAAACTAATACAATAATCATGATAATGGCAATTTTAGAGTTGTGCTATTATTCTTGTGCACCAACAATATATTTCGTGTTAAATATTAAAAAAAAAAACACTCACACGAAATTGTACATAAAAGAATAAAACTGACACCATCGAATAATTTACACCGTGCGCTATTCGGAATAGATCGACTTTCACCGCCGGATGGTTACAACGTCGAAACGCGTCTCTTCCGTTGATCGTGTTATCCGGTTGACGTGTATCGACGGAACGAAGATATTTCCCTACGCTCGTAATTGCGTTACTTTACCTCTTAGCACGGAATACAACGTGGGCGATGGTTTGCTTTCCTCGCGACGATATCGCGTTAAAATTAAAACGCGAAAGGAGGCGCAGCCATCCTCCGCGCATGGTTACGGTCGTTAAGCGTCGGCTGGCATGGAATTCCTATTTAATTTCGTTAAACGAAACTGCAATCACATTTAAATTTTAATGCCCTGGATGTGGCGGTACGTCGTCGACTACCACGAGCAACGGTACGCGGTTTAATCGTATATACGCTTTTATACGGTACCACGGGCGTTTTTCGTGGTACACGAGACAAAGAGAAACGACGTAACTCGAGGGCGGCCGGTCATAAAAATTGCGAACAATTGAAAAGTAATCTCTTCGGGCCACGAACACGCGGCGCGTGCATTTCCAGAGACGAGACGAGATATAAAACATATCGGTGAGATCGCCGTTGCGATTTTAACGCACGATTCGGATGAGAAAACGTTTACTCGTTCCTTTGCTTTATTGGACGGGGATGAAATTGATGAGGGATCGTGCAAAAACTGAAATATAGAGTATAGAAAAAAAAAAAAGAGAACGATGCTTTTCGGTCGATGAATAATACATACTTTGTCGCCGGACGGTATTAAAAAAAGAAATACTCCGTCTTTATGAATTATGAAATTTCGTCGAACTACGTGCGATGAAATTAGACGTTAGAATTATACGGGATGTGTTTGGCGTGGTCTTAAAGCATCTAATCTCCCGCTGGTCCCCGATAGCAATATACAATGCGCGCAGGAGTCTTATCTCTGACCTTTGCATAAATAATTACGGACGGCGAGACTTGTAAATCCGACTCGGGCTATCGATTATTCAACGAAACGTGAATTACGATCGCTGTGGATAGGAAAATAGAATTTCGTGGAAATAATGAAACGCGTTAGTAGCTTGTTTTCCAAAAATTTTATATATTTTTCAGCCGAATATAAAATCAGTTTTGGCCACAATGCATTATCAGGTTGATCTCTTTAACATTATTCGATGACTTATCATGGAAAAATGTATTACTAAAAAAACATATTGTGGAAAATGGCTTTCACCAACAAACTATATGTTTTTACATAGATCTAATTAAAATTATTCTACAACTCTCACGCGTCATAGTTTTATGACTTTTGTTTTTTACGTTTCAATAAGTATCATCTAATGCTTATCGTCGGATGCTATCATCGTTATCATCGGATACTTATCGTTGAATTTAATTTTCAGGACTATAAATCATTAAAATACAAGAGCGAAATTTATTAAAAGCGTCGCTGTGTTTGATCCTCAGATTTTCCACAGACATTCTACCCCCGTGCACGTCTTTATGTCCATGGTTTTTATTGAAATTTTCTAGGAAATTTCAAAGATTAAACGTGTCGGCGTTGCGGTTCTCGAGTGTATTTGCGGAGGACTCGATCGTCGCTCCGACACGAGTCTCCATGATGTCGTCGGCGATTAAACGTTCCGGCGTAAAATCGAAACGTAATTTTCCGGAATGAGTCTGCAATCATGCTTAATATAAGAGTCAGTAAAGCAGATTCGCGTGGTACCGGAAAGGATTAACACCCCGCGAAGTACGGATTTACCGGCGGTTGGATCTTAATGCGCGACACTAGAAATTTTTCCGTCTTCCAAGTATCTCGAAGATCTTCTATAAACTCCCTCGGCGCCGGCGTTTGATCATGGCGACGTTAATAATTCCAGAAACGCTCTAATAAAATCAAAGATACCGACCGGTCGAGATTAATAATTAAAATTTTAAGCGCAATCGCGCAATGTTCGACGTATATTCACGCGAAAAACCAATGGCAACCGTGGATAAAAACACCTCTCGAAAATTTTCACAGCACATTCGAGAATTTTTTCTTTTTTCAAGAGTGAAAGTTCGCGTAAAAGTTGCGCGTTTGCCAGCGCACGAGCGCCATAAACGGAAATTCAATTACGGAGCCGCTGCCGGGCGGAGGAGAAAGAAAATCCACGAATAATCAAAAGATAAAAGGAGATAAAGGGAGTGCGCCTTTTTTTCCGTTTGCCGTTTCATCGTCGCTCGCGTAAAATTCCACGTTTACGATGCACGCGGGGTTTCTTGATCCGCGATACGAAGAAGGGCTGATTGGGAAACTGCGAACCGCGGTCTGATACGGGTCGCTGACGATTAATTCATCGGGAGACTCCGTTTCATGTTCGGTTAACCGGAAATTGTACTTCTTTGGATGCGAGGGGGAGATGGATGAAAACGCTTCAGAGGACAATGGAATACGCGTAGCGCGAGAGGATACTGGAAAATAAAAGATATAACTGTCCGTTTCGACGGCGGAAGGACTTTGATAATTCAGCCGTTTCCAGTTTCAAGATTTTTATTTTTAACACCTTTATGAGTATCACCTGAATTGGAAGCTTACCGCTGAATTTAATCTTCGTGATTATAAAAATTATTAATACGAATTTAATCTTTGCGATTATAATGATTAGTAATATTTTAATCTTTATGTTCGTAAAGATAATTAATATTAATTTAATCTTTATGATTTTAAAGATCATTAATAGCAATTCAATCTTTATGAGTATAAAGATCATTATTATCGATTTAATCTGCATGATTATAAAAACTATTAATATTAATTTAATCATGATTTTCAAAACCATTAATATCGATTTAATCTTTACAATTATAAAGAGTATTAATATTAATTCAATCTTCGCAATCGTAAAGATTGAAGTTCCCAGCGGACAAGAATTTCAATCATACATCCGGTATACGAGCGGAACTTTAAATATCCGCTTTCCCCTTTCCTTTCAATCAAAACGCTTCCCGCCGTGTGTCTTGTTTTATTCGGGCAATCGAATTTCTAAATGACGTCGCGCTCTCGGGATTCCACGTTTACAATTAGATTCGTGGAATGTCGAAGCTCGTCGTGGCGCCACTGCTAAATGCGTGCCGTGTGATAATAATCGTCAGAGTGGATCGTACATGACCCTCCATGTTCGATCCCATTGGTTTCGACGAAGCTTCGCCTGATTGCGTATCTAGTTTCCTCGAAGAAGGAGGCCGGGAGGTGGGGGCTCCGATAACGAATACTCCGATCGTTCGAGGGCCTGTTTCGCGAGCGGCTCGATTTCTGCGTAGGTATGGTAGAACGCTCCTAGCGAGCGCTTCGGGTTGTCTAGCTACCGAAACGAATGATTAATCTCCACTAGTAATTACCGCCATTAATTTTCACTTAATTGGAGATATCTAGGGAACGATTCCGTTCCGAGTCACGTTAAACTGGATTTATTTGAACTTTCTGTTACCCGGTGAGACCGGTGGGATCTCAATTAAGAAACGGAGTGTCAGGAAAATAGGCCGTGGAAAGGGAAAAAATAGAATCGACGCTGATCCTGAAAACGTTGGTTGGAAAGCAGAGTGAGATATTAACTTTGTACCGAGAGTTGGAGGAAAAGTTAATAAAACCGATCCGACGTAACGCGTGGAAAGTCGTCCATGTTTAAATCACATTCCTGACGCAACGAGTTCCGAATTACACACGATTCTCGCTATAATAATTATTTCCTCCCTTTCTCAATTTTCATTTCGTTTTCTACCTTTAAAGGGATCACCGTGTCTGCTGCCCATCGTTTCTATCTTCGTCCCTTAAGCCGTATCGTCGCGACGCAGTCACGTAACATCGTAAAACAATACATGTTCGGTACAGGCGAAATTGTCTTACGCGTATCATAAATTGTTAAGGATAAACAGAATACGCATGCGCGGTTCGTAGCTTATTTACCGATAAGTTTGTGGTACTACCGTTCGCAAATTCATCATTATTTTTAAATTATCAGATATTGTCGATCGTACGTTGCTGTTCGTCTTAAAAAAAAAATGCACAAAAATGTACGTAACGTCGTTCAGCTGTGCTGAAGTGTATTGAAATCTGTATTGAATAAATTAAATATCTAGGGTAGTAAACAGAGGATAACAGCGAATTAAAAGTATGTAGTAGGATTACTGAAAAGTTTTGTTCGATATTGTCATCTCAAGTTTCAACACATATCAATGTATGCGTTTGAAACATTATATGGCTCCCTCTTTTCACCATTGTATTTGGTAGATCAATAATATAAAAGTAATTGACGTTATTATTTGGCCGTTTTTAATTTATATTATGTATATTATTTTACAATATAATTTCCATCGTTACTAATACAATATTGTACAAATACAACGGTAGGCCCGATATTGAATCATCGACCGTAAAATAAATTAGGGCACTAATTCAAAAATAATTGACATTATTATCTGGTCATTTTAAATTATTTATATTATTTGAAAACGATCAGATGATAACGCCAATTACTTTTGTATTATTGATGTAATTGTTTCTACGGTCGATGATTCAATCTCAGGCCTACCATTGTATTTGCACAATATTCTATTAGTAACAATGTGAAATTATATTCTTCGGTAGATATTAATAAAAGCATTAGTTTCTTTTAATTCAAAAACAGGGAGAACTTTCCGATAGACCTAGTACTGACGCTCGGTTGGCGAAACACGATACATAAAAAAAAAACTTTTTAAAAAAGTTAACGACTATTTCTAACAACACTTCACTGTATATCGATCGATGCCATTACGAAGGTACGCGTACACGCCTCTTCGCTGCAATATTTGCAATTCGATCCCGTGTACGCGATCGCTCGGCTTCAGTTCTACGACGTAAACGCTGAAATAGAGATAGAGAGTGAGAGAAGGACAACGGGGGTGGATGGATATATCACGCATCCTGAGAACAATGGTTCACGGGACATATCGTGCAGGCAGTCCGGAGCATAAAGACGCGTCTATATAACGCAGCGATGCCGTGTAACCACCGGGGAGTCGAGTGTTAAGTAAATTTATCGCGTACGGAGGACTTTTCTGAACGTCGAGGTCGAACCATTACCCTTCGTTAGATCGCGGAACAATGCGAAAGTCAAACTGTGCGTGCGTGAAACCACGCGTCGTAACGCGGTCAACCTAATACGAGAAGAGAAATAAAAAAAGGAAAAGACAAAATTATTAAAAAGGGGCAGTTTTTATTTCGTCGGTTAAGAAACAATACTGCCTATCTAATATTCAAGAAATTTTACAGCAGACAAATACTGTTATAAAGCTTATAGTAGAAGGCATTAAAAATGCAAATGCAGGAGCCAAGTAGAAGTAGGAGTTTGGCTATAAAAATTAAAAATTGAAAATCAGAAAGAGGTTGAAGGAGGGTGGAGGGGATGAGAGAATCAGAAAGGATGAGGACGTGTGTGGGAGGGTCAAGAAGCTGAAAAAACCCAAGCGAAGTGGTCAAAATAACCACAGAGGCCATAAAAACCAACATTTATTACAACGTGACAGAGACAGAGACGACATTTCTTAATAAAAATTGCCATTGTTGAGATTTTACAACTCGAGATTGGCCAATTTCGATCAAATCATATTTATTTACTCATCCCGGCGCGGTGCCTCCCAACGCTGACGCATTTAAAAAAAAAAAATTAATTTTTTAATGCGGTTAGGCCACCTAGAAAACCCCCGTTTGTTCTTTCCGGAAAAAATACAAGATCTAGTACTCACGTACTTGCGCTTGACCCGAGACAAGACCTTGTCACATGATTTCATTGATATGTATACAAAAATAAATTTGAATCTGTCTATTGATGTTTTGCTATAACTACAATAAAGAATGGCAAACGGCGATGTTACGAAGACATAGGAATCAAATGTCTATTTCGCAATAAGTGTCATTTAGGCGGTGTCGTTTCTTAGGCAACGATTTGTAGCTGATTTATATCGACGTTGAAAATTTCTGCTCGTTAACTTAATTGTCGATGAAATAATTGGCGATTTGAATCAATTTATTCGTTCCGAAGGGACGAGGAGCTTTATCGATCTGTTTTTATTTTTCCTTTCTTTTACACGGAATGTCATATCGCGCCCACGAGGACGACGAACAAAATTGTCCTCGATTACTAAGTAAATCGAAATCCAGATCATACGTATGCCGATTGCATAATAATCAGGTTTACCCACTGATTACCATATACGTTTATTTGCAACTGGTTATTCTATCCTATCGGGAGTACGATTCCTAAATACAGTGGAGTTACTTAACGATGTAACCAGGACTCGTAACGAGGAAAGTATCGCGTTGATAAACAGAAATATTTTAACAGCTATAATGCGTTTCGTTAAATGTTAAAAGGACTCTCAGCACGTTTTACTTGATTTCCATTCAACTGATCGGTTACTTCGGTCTCGATAATATCTATCGTAACGTTTAGTTATTAAATGCAGGATAATTGGCAGGGGTAATAATTGGGAATAAATGCGTGTCTAATAATTATTGACGGCAGTAATCGACGCATTAAAGCTATAAATTATTATTCCATTGGCGATTGTCGGTCCCTGTTTCGGCCGCCAAAGTAAATTCCCGAATGCGTACACTGATTGCCGGATGAATGTGTTTGTCCGACGATTACCATTGCATTTGTAAATTTGTTACATCATCCCAACGGGGATCGCAGTTTGCGTTTTAGTGGTTTCGGCTGGTCGAAACTGTATAATACGGACCGCGTTGTAGACTATTAACGGAATGTCGGTAGCGGATGACTTTATTGGCCGATCGACCGTTTCTTGAAAATGAATTTCATCCATTTTCCCCGAATATTAAATACGTGTGTACAGCTACTACGCCGCGCGGCCGGCTTTTGAGGATTAATCTGTCAGTTTTGTTTCAACGTTATCTTCGATCCGCGCGATTCTCGATAATACGTGTATCCAATCGTTGTGCCGACAGATTGAAAGTAGCTTCGTTTGTCGATGTTGCATAAGCGCGCAAACCAACGGCAAATTTCAAGAAAATTAAAACGAGAATCACTCCCCTAGTCGATTGTAATCGAAGTACACCGTGATTACAGGTTTTAGTAATTACGCTGTCTATGAAATCGTGATTCTCGTAGCAAAATTTCCATTCGATTCGACAATTTGTAGTCTCTGACGTAACTCTGATACGAGTGGGAAACCAAACATTAATATAGCGACTCTTGTTTATATTCGGACGCTAACAATATTTCAATCCTTTTGCGTTTGTTTTATGTGAATAACGAATTATTTAGAATAACATGTATTTTTATCGAAAGTTCGATGAGGATACGCGAATGTTTCATCTTTAAAGGGTAGTTACCATATTGACTGCTACGAATTTCCGAATCAATGCAAATACCGCGGAGGGTCATGAATTTATACATAGCGTAATTATCGGAAGCTTGAATAATTTGCGACGTACATACCTATTTCGATTTCGATCGATACAGGGGAGATTCCTGTACAACGGAACTTAAGGAATTTAATTAGTTTCATTATACTCTTAAAAAAAATATTTCTGCGTTAATTATGCTATACAGAAATTAATCGTTATTTAAATTCTATAGGGTATATATATATATACCCTAGTGCACTAACCCGCCGACCAATTGCAATCGATTAGCATGCACCGTTGAATCACGAATTACCCAATCGTAAAATCGGAGGATACGTGATAATTACTAAATGTCGGGGTTCGCCATGTATTTGGCAATCGTCATTGACATTAATCCGTTAAACTTATCAGTTTCAGTGGCATAACGGGGAACGCGATCATTTTGAAACGCTATTGATTCCACGCATCGATATCCGCGAGTCGTTTCGCAACTGATAATCCCGTTTCAACATCGTTATTACTTCCGAGCGTAAATTATGTATTTCACTTGATAATCCACCGTTAATATTGTTAACAAGTATCGTGCGAGCTGTGTAGTCTATTTTAATTTCAGTTCATTTAAACTGGCATCATCGATCCAACGTTCTCGTAGAAGACATTTCTCGATCTGCCAGTGTTTATAGCGGAAATTTATTTTCCACGTTCCAGTAAACTTGTCAGGGAAAGACACATTTTCGAAGCTTACGGTATATCTTGCTAACATAAAATACCCTTCAAGTAGTGTACGTAACGGCCTGTGAATAACAGATATCTCGTAGTACTTCCTAGAATTCTCTCTATCCGCAACATTAAATGAACCTTACTCGAAAATATCCGATCATTGTGTGTTTAACGTTTATTCTTTGACGTACCAATTTTCTCTCGCGTTTGGATGATTGTCGAGTTTGATTTATTACTGATTATATGAAAATCAGCGAATAAGGATGAGAATTAACGCGGTCATCGCCACGTCACCCACGTTTGGGTGATACGTAAGTTTCGCTAGAGTAGGTGGCCCAAATTTCGTCCATGTACTTAATTTTGTCCCCAAGCATTTCTCGGCCCGGAGGTTTCTCACTGTAGTAAAAACTATCCGAACTTTTGACAAATAGTCTGGGGGTAAGTTTGTGAACGATGCAAGCTGTTTAACTGCATAGCGATACGTGTTTCCAATTATTTTTTTTAACGGGTTCATAACTTATTTTCGTACATATTTGAAGCGGTCTTGATCAGCGGTTGAAATAAGTACTTTTATATCCGATTATGTATAAATCATACTTCATAATCTGTAGTCTTATCATAGCCACGTTTTATTTCCATACGCTACAAGTATCACGTACGACTGGCTGATATCTTGTTACGTCAATGTTCTGAATTCGTCCCCTGGACGAAATTTAGAATACGTTCTTTTTTTTAACGGATATGAATATTCTTTTTACGAAAAACATTTTTTTTAGACGCAACACTTACACGTTGACCTTATATCTCCCCTTACTTTCCCTCAATTTCTTACAAAAGTAAATGGGGGAGAATTGGAATTTAGAATGGTGCAAACCTAATGTGCGTCATCAAACACTTGATCATTAAACTTTAAGTCCGATTATTATTCGCAAATCCCGATTTCTTCAACTAACAATAACCAACTTGGTTGAACAACTAAAATATAAATAGGGGGGACGAAATTTGGATCGTGTTTTGCAAATTTTAACTTGTCACTTTATTTGAATTTATGTTACAATTTTGTTTCGTGTAGTATTGACCTATTCTACTTTATAGCCTTGTAGACCATTAATCACAGAACGTAAAGTAAATTTTTTTAGAAAGATTCAGCAAAAAATAACTGCGCTAGAATAAAAAACACGTATAAAGGACGACAATTGGGCCATCGACCCTGCTATCGGTACGGAATATTAATTAGATTAATATTAACATGAAGGTTATTAACGCGTCACGCGTGTCAGTGAAATACGGGTCACGAGTCACGAGGCGATCAACATATTAAAAACAGACGATAATCAAAAACAGTGGACAACGATCATCGTCGTATCCTTTCCTACCCGATGGACTGAAAACCCGATGTTATTGTACTTCGCAACTACCCACTAATTTAACGCGCAAGGATACCTGGAGAACCACGGGAGCACGTAACGCAAACTATCAATCCTGTCCCCGGTAGTTTTAATAAAGCACCACGCTCTCGACCTTCGAGGTCGGGGCTGGAAAACATCGTTCCGCTGGGACGATTGATTTCTGATGGACATTCGTCAGCCAGCGGTTCTAATGAAACTGTCGACCCAAGGTCATATCAGCTCGGGTAAAGTTCACGAAAAGGAGACTAATCTGGGGCAGCTTGACGCGCGTAGAAAAACTGCTGTTGGGAACGGAAGGCGCGTCGACGGACGGGTCGTTACGTCGTGCGACATAATGCAAGGGCCTTCAAGGGCTCGACTTTATCCTTTTACTTCGTGTCGTGTTCTCGCATTATTTCGCTGCGACAGTTGCCCTCGGTTCTTGCAAATTGCGCCGTCGATAGTTTACTCGGTGAAAAGATCGGAGCGATTTTAGATTTCGACATATAGGGATTTTCCTTGGAGTTAAATCAGCGGGAAAGGAATGGGAAATTGGGAGAGAGGAAGAGAGAGAGCGACAGAGAGCGAGAGAGCGAGAGGGATCGCGAAATTCGGAATCCTTGTCGATCGAGATCCAAAGAGAGAAAGGAGGTGGATATAATCTAGAAACAAAATCTTGTCTCGAGCCAAGTTATAATATTGTTAGAAACGTTGCGCGAGCGCGAACGAAAATTAGGCGTTGTTTAAAAATGGGAACATTTATTATACAGAGACACAATTGCTCGTGTCGAGAGTTCGAATACAACTTCCAACTTCTAATATCAGCTCCCGATAACCGACAGCAGCCTGTCGGTGCTACCAAACGCAAGAGAGATAATGACATTCGTAACAATACGCATACAATAATTAGCGAATCTGAAATGCACACCTGCAACCGTTTAAATCCAAACATGACCCAAAGTCCAATCGCGATAATGTAAATCCAGCTTTACTTATCGAGATTACTACTTTACAACGGCAGCTGGGAGAGAGATAAAAAGTTTCCCCCCCAGAAGGTCGGAGAAGTTTCTTCGCGCAGAGAATTATTTAGTTTTCCGCGATAAATCACTGGTAGACAAATGAGTGTTATCAAGACCGCGGTTCTCTATGCACGCGTAACCTCGCGTCTTCATGATGCAAACCAGAATTTTCCGCAGATACCGGAAAGTTTCACCTGAATTTCTAAACGTCGGTACGAGCGTTTTTACCGTAAGAACGGGGCGGATTTATGCGCGCGAACTACCGAACTTGCCGCCGTTTGCTTATGCCCCCCAGCTCGCTTCCGCCCCTTCATCACTTTCTTTTGCAATTTTTCTAGGTCAGAAGTAAACCGCACCTACTTTGTATGACCAAGTACCCTTCGAAATCGGATAGCGTCTATTCGACAATCGCGAAAACACGCTCAGCGTAAGGAAACTAGATGAAATTTCTGTTCAACGGTAGTCTACATAGAAACACGATATCTCAAAGTGGGTTCGGAAAGTATCGCGAGGAAACCCTCGGGGCGATATTATATTATTCTCGTCAGAAACTCCGTTTCGCTGCGAATCGAATGTCGTTACACCCAGCGTACCGTCGATGTCGTAAATATCGGTACGCTGATATAAATTCGGCGTTTGCTGTTTCAACTCTTCAATCGTGTTCGTGTAATCGGTACGAAGTCGAAACGCGGTATGCATTTTACGAGTTTAGTCAACGATTATAACGATTGATCGTTTCCTACATTGCTTTCTTGTTGAATTATGAAAGATTTATTCATTGTCTAGTATGGAATTATTAAACAAACTACTGACACGTCAGTTACTACTAATTTACGTATCTTCGTTGCTTATTAATATTAGCTTGCTCCAATTATTATTATTCTACTAACCGAAATTATTCAAATTTCATTATTCTAGAACGCCCATTATCCGAACGTTAATCAACCGAACGGGCAAAAGAAATTTAATTTTAATTTTTAATTTAATTAATTTTAATTCAATTTTAATTTAATTCAATGTAATGACAATGCTACCACACGTTTTTGGGAATTATATTCAATATAGAGGGGTTATATGACCCATTTTTAGAAGAATACTGTGATAGCGACTTGCGATTGCGGAATTAAAAAATCTAAGAAACATTTTCAAACCTTTGAAATAAATAATGTTCCAAGTAAGTTTTGCATTTTTTTTCTTTTAAGAAATTTATCGTTTATTCCTTTTTAGTTTTCATTCAACTCTCCGGATCAATATCAATTATCAAGGTATTAGCATATCCGGACCATCCTTGACATTAATTAGTACGGATAATCGCCGTTCCACTGTAATTTTAATAAACGCGTATTTAAATTCTCTCGTTAAATGTACGCTATTCTAAAGGACGCGCGTAACGAGAGAATAAATTTTTAGAAACATTATCTTTTGTCCCAAGGTGTTTTTATAATCGTATAAATAATGGAGATACGTTCGCATTTCCATTTAATCGGTCCACCCTGTATAATTGCTCCATAAGCGAGTACGCGAGCAACCGAACGCCACGGCAACTAAAACGTCGAAACCTTTAAAAGCGAGAAAGCTCTCCCGACAGAATTCTCTTAGTTCGTACGCGGTTTCGGGATGCTGCGCACGTTTCTGGTGCAGGCAACCCTCAGAATTCCCTTTAAGGAATGCGAATGCACCGACGGAAGTGTTCCGCAAATTCCCGAAATTCCGCGGGATGCACTCGTGTCAGCTCGAGTTCACGCTTGTAGGCTTTGCGGCGAGCCGCGAATGTAAATGTAAAACGACGCCACTTCGGGACTCGGTGCGCTGGCTAATTCGAGGATTTAATTATGCTCGAAGAATTATTATTATTCCCGTCGAACGTCGATGCGATAGCGTCGTGGAATGGGAACGTTTAAACTTCGGTGGGATGATCTCGTTTTGCGATGACACATGTGCCCATGATTATGAAACTGGTGTACAAGTCAAAAAATTGAGAACAATTAGTTTTTCAGTTACTTTGAGTCACATTTTGTAACATTAAATAATATGATAAAAATACAAATTTGTTATGTAGACACGAAAGATATGACTTACAATTAGCCACCTTTCATAATTATGGGCACACATATCGATAGATTCGGAGTAATTAATGTTTTATCGACAGTACGGTACTCGCGACACGTTATTGACACTTTTAATGCCGGTGGAAAATATTTGTAGCAGAGCGAAAAATGCCGAGCCGAGTTACTCGATAAAATTAAAGATTTTTGAAATTTTGTTACTTGGTATGGTAAAATGTTTGAGAGCATTCTCTCTAAGCTCGTTTTAAAGCGCGAACCTCCTACTTTCATCTAACGCTAGCGATTTTCCGAAATGGAAATTTTCTGCGAATAATAAGGCGCCACCACACGCGCAACTATATGTACATATATCGTTGTTCGACACTATAAGGATTAAACTGATTTTCATTGATGTAATCTAAGGAAGGGAAATGTCATTGTCACCTTAAAAAATCTTGGTCGATATACAACATTTCAAAATTTAACTTTCTACCGCGGTTAATAACGAGGAAGAAAAAAGAATTTTGTAATTATTAATTACATATTATCGGACCGTATTTCATAAACACCCATTGGTGAGTAATTTAAAGCTATATCGAATATCGGTAATTTAAAACAAATTAATATTAACGGTGATATACTCATTTTAACGAATGGGCTATTGGGGTAGAATTTAATCTCTCCGTTAGAAGCTTGCCACCAACTATCTTTCAAAGTTTCATTTTGCAGTACCGCTACAACGCATCGCTGTATCATCGTTACGGTAATAGAAGAAAACGATGAAGGGCGTGTTCTTGTAACACGTTCGCATCCTCGAAAATGCATCACCGTGAAATTAATATCCAATGATGCATGGAATGCGGTGCACCCCCTGATACGCGAACAGAGATTTGGATTAATCCGCGACCACGAAGAGTCGCTTCTGCGAATGGGTTTCTCCTGTGTTTTCGATCATTCGCATTACTATGCAACCAATGCGTACATTGTGGGTCACCGCGTCAATTTGGGTAATTACGAACAACGGTGTATGGCAATTCCGCTTTCAACAGGCTTGCAGAAAAAGTTGCTCTCCCGAGTGGAAGAATAGAAACGTATTCAAACAAAAATCTGAATAAAAGTCATTTTGAAATTAAACAGATTACATCAAAGTCGCGTAGAATATTAATTTTTATTATCGTTCAGAAATTCGATGAATAATTTAATATTCGAGACTACGTTAAATATCGTATCGATGATCATTGCGTAATTAAGAATATCTTATCGAATGTAATAACCGTGACCGTTTCGAGAATTATAAACGTAAGCAGCAGGTGTGTAAAAGTAAAAAAAAAACTGGGTATCGCTGATAAAGTGGCTCTTAAAGTAATCGTTAATTATAAACATGGATAATGGGAAAAGAAATTACCGCTACCCACGAAGTCCTTCTTATCGACTTAACTTTATCGTTGTCATAGTTCCGTCAACTTGGACTTACGCAAGAACCAAGTTTGCTGTCATAAAATGTACGATACACCGTAGGATACCTAACTCGATTGAGCGTGTCTAATTAATTTAAGTATAGCAAGCGTGTACAGGGTGTTACGATGACGCTAGTTATAAGTTCGAAGGATGGTAGAATGGGGTGATTACCAGCAACTTTTAATAACATTCCTGTGGCCTTTGACATTTCGATTTTCATCTGCAAACGATCGAAGCTGTTTCTCGATTTCCAAAAAATTATGGGATTTATTTGAAAGACTGGTTTTTATTAAAAAATTTTTAATATTGCATCCAGTATATCTTGTACGTCATCGAACAGATATTATTTGCGTCAAATTAAACGTGAATACATAACTTTTTTTGAAAAAGATTATAGCACCAATTATCGTGTATTGTTTGAGAAAGTTGAAAAATGAAGGTTGAGAAAGTAAGGGAGCAAGAGTAAATTTTTAATATTTCGAATATCATTCTCGCGACGGATGACGCATTAGACACGATTGTACACGCAATCTCGATGTTCACTGTATGTACTTTCATGTGTAAATAGAATATGCGTGGAATAAAAAATATCGCGACGCGTCTCTAGTTTTTCGACGCATCCCCAAAATGTACAACCGCGAGAAAGCTTAGGGGAGTTTCAATGTAAACGTGAACGTTAAAGGAACATTTGAAGAGTTTGCTTTTTACTATGAAAAGTGATCTAAAGTAGAGATTCGGAGGAGGTTAATGGCAATTGGTACACATTCACGGTAGAAGTTAATCTTGGCAGGACGACGCCGGAATTTTCTGTATCGAAAGTGATATCTGATCTCGGTGAGAACGAATTGGATACGGATTTACCTGATTAGAATCGAGTGCGTGTCTCCACGAAATTGGATCTGCTGAAATGGATTCCCAAGGCAAGGCTAAGCGCGGACGAGGAAAACTTTCTTCCGAGAGATCAACGTTTGCTTCTTCGGAAAAAAAGTGAAAGAAGAAATTAAGGCCCCTGATGATATTGGTTCAGCTTTCGCGATATCAAATTTCGTTACGATACGTGCTGTAGTCTCGTTCGGATGACGAAGAAGTGGATTTTGCTTTTAAATTTACAACGATAATATCCGGAGATCTATTTATTTTTAGAATGTAGAACGTCAAAAAGTAGAGATACGAAATGCGAACGAATAAACGCGTCGGTGAATTTATTTAAACAATGAATTTAATTTGCATTAGTGTCTCGTATCAATTTATTATTATTTCTACCGTATCAGAAATATATGGCACGAGTAATATGCAGATGGTTATTGACGTGGAAGGCTCGGAAATGAAAAGTCTATTTCCGCAAGACTGAACGGCTAGATTGGATCCGGTATGCCAATGCAGAATGTTCAAATTTGATTCCGTACAAAAAAAAAGTATGAGTCGAGGAATTTTGTAGATTTTCTTTCTCATTCTACCGATACGGGCGATGACAAACAAAATTTCGTATTTGGTACGCTGACTTAAAAAGTAATACGCGCGTTAAGATTTTTCGACCATTTATTCCCCGTCGTTACTTTGCAATAAATATTACGCGAACAATATTGTGGCCTTTATGACGCCACCGAAAATAAAACGCTTATTTCCACGCGAGTGACCAACGAGATTGAATCCCAAATGCAAACGAGGAGCGTTAAGGTTTTGCTAGGGGCAAGAAAAATGTTAGGTAAGATCTTTTTTTTTCCCCAGACATCTCGCCCACAATAAAAAAAAAGCAGCGCAAGAATTTCATAATGAAGGAACCCGGGTATTATATTTCATAGATACTTACATTTATGTAAGAGCCGGCACCGTCTGCGAGCTTATTGAGTTTGCATTTTCTCGGGATAAAAATACAATTGTTTCTCCCTTCGATATTCAAATGACGTTACCAGCGAGAAGTCGATAGCGAGCGCAGGCGAAAAATACACGGTACACGTGGCAGGAAATTTCTGTCAAGGGCCCCGCCGCCGTCTTGTATCGCGAAAATTGTATAACAAGTTTCCTCGTGTTTCCCCTTTAGCCGTCTTTTGCGCGAGGCTGAAACAACGCTTCGTACTCGTTTCGCTTTTGTATAAGTATTCGGGGAACGTAGGTAATTAAATCTTGAGGAATTTACATTGCGCTACGTTCAAGTTCCCTTTAAGTAAAGAGAATATCGGAACCAATCTACTTAACGTCTAATGAGAGTTATGAAACTCTATGAGCTTCGAATAGTTTTACGCGAGACAACTGGCAACAAGGAAGTTGAATAACAAACCCTGTGAAATCGTCCCGTTCTCGTCATCGATCAGAAACTGTGTTCATTGTTATTACGATAGAGCGTCAATTATGGGAATTAATTTGCTGGAGTATTATTTTTGGATATATGAGCACTTATTTAGATAATCAATTTTGGAGAAAATTATGTCACAGTTTGAATATTGTTTCTTGTTTTCCAGTGATAGGGCCATTCTCTTTGCCTTTAAATTAATCGCGTAAATCTTAAAGTTTGGATTTTAGAATTAGTTCTCTGGTCCCAGTACTTCTGACGCTATGTTTTACAAACGAGTTTCACTTTCGGATAATCGGTTTTTCAAATAAGTGGTCTTTCCTCAATCTAGTGTATTTCAGTCGTAATTAGTAGACCCCAGATGTTTATGTAAAATGCATTATTGCAGCGGTTCTCAATCTTTTTAAGACGGCGACCCAAATTGTCCCCAGAAAATCTATCACGACCCACGTGGTTTTACATTTGCAGCATAAAAAACGAAAATACGTAATAATTCATTTTTTTATCACCACAATAATAATAGGAATCGTATGACGGTTTCCGAGTAATTTTCAGGATTTATAATACTTTGTATTTTATAGTTTATGTTTATACAGTTTAAAAGCCATAAACTTCTTAAAATCTGTACAATCAAAAAAACTTCTCGCGACCCACCAAAAATTGACTCGGTACCCACCAGTGGATCGCGACCCACAATTTGAGAAACGCTGTATTATTGTATTTCATTTTATACGTGTACTTCACGCATACCGATCGCATTTATTTCACAAAATCCGTTTAATACGAAAATAATGCATCTTGCATAAACATCCGGAGTCTAGTAATTAGTAACACCCGCTGGTGAAAACGATATTTACGTAAGACGAAAAGAAACCGATCCAAATGTCGGCATGCGAATCGAAACTTCTCCTGGACTCTCCGAGAAAATCATCGCCTCGTTTCTCTCGCTTTTACGTCGACGATCCTTAAACCGTTTTAACATTCGATTTGGCGAGCGGCCGACCAAGGAAGAAAATTCGCAACCTCGTGAATAACAGGAAAAAAAAGGACAGGCAACCTACGCTCGACTAACCCCGAAGAGCCGATGCTGAAATTCAAAGATGAGAATCCCTCGATGCTTGTTTTCCGAGCGTCCCCGACCTACGGGACAGACTTCCAAAGCTGTCACTTCAAACGAATGAGAAACGTCGTTCCTCGACGAGCGTTTAACGAGAAAAATAAAATCCACCGTAGAAGCTAGTTTCTATCGTCGCTAAGCGCTCATTGGTCGAATGAATTTCATCGAAGGTCGATCGATTGAATTATTCCCCCGTCGCCGCGCGTTCCCCATGGAAAAGGTAATTTTTTTCGATACGAAAGAATGATCGGGCGAGACGACAGCAATTTCCGACGGAGACGAAAGAATTTGCGAGAAAAAGAGATGTATCAGTTTCGCGCTGGCGTCTCGCTCGGCGGCAAATTGTCTAGTAAATACATTTTCCACGACCCGTATCCTATCTCGTGTTAATCTCCGACTCGTAATCGTGCCTCGTCGTAGGTATCGATCCAAAATTACGCCGAATGCCGGTTCTGTCTTTTATAAAAAAAAAAATATAAGACAGGAATGACATTTCTAGGACTTACAATTCGGTTTTCGTTGCAGATAATTAATTGCCCCCGCTACCGT
This sequence comes from Pemphredon lugubris, assembly GCA_933228935.1. Lineage (NCBI taxonomy): Eukaryota > Metazoa > Arthropoda > Insecta > Hymenoptera > Crabronidae > Pemphredon > Pemphredon lugubris. The sequence goes on from OW121818.1 coordinate 14,688,134, forward strand.
GCTCAAAATATACCTAAGCCGTCGTAAAGTTTAATCAGACAAAGCACGCTTTTAAACGTAATTACACTCCCACGTGTACGTGGGAGACTGGAACTGCACGTGTCAACTGTACAATTTTAATCCACCTCTTTATCCGACTGTTTCCACCCGAAAGCTCTCGTCTCCTGCGACGAATTAAAATATTTTCTTTTCTTTTTCCTCGCCGCGTGGACAATTCAAATTCATCGTCGATAGGGAGAGTTGTGAGTCTCGTGCTTCTCGTTATACTTCCAAATTCACGGGAATTCGTTGTGTCGCCGCGCCCCGATCCCGACGTCCGCGGGGTGAAATCCCTAAACGACTTTAATTACCAAACCGCCTAACTCCAGCAGACGGAATTTTGTCACGAAGATGAAAGTTTGTACGAAGTCCTATCCTCGGGGTGCTAATCGTTCTATGTATACAGTGTACAGTATACACTCTTACCTCGCTTTGCGGAATAGATACGTTTCGCAAAAGTTGGCCGGAAAGTGAAAAGCCGTGTAACGAATCAATTATACTGGGCAACACAAGTTTCGTTGATTTATATCTGACACTTGTTTTTGACTAACTTTTGGCATTTAAATCCAGATGTTTTGTCTATTATGTCAAATTTTTAACACTATAGCTACCAAAAGCCGGTCAATGTGAACCGCAATGTTATTTCCGTTATATGTAGTTCCTATTTATAATACATATAAAAATAAAAATATATGGTTGGTTATTAGTTATTAATTGAAAATAATGTTGTGCATTATTTCGTACAATAAACTCGCAATTCCTTCCTACAAACAACATTTAGGTGGGGCTAGATTCAAAATCTAGTTATGCTTATTTGAATTTGGGAAAATTTTATTTACCTAGCGGAGGGTAGTCACATTAAGAAAAGCTGTAGAGAAAAAACTTGACGTGATAGATGAAAATTAAAAAGAGTTGTGAAATCACCATGCCTATTTAACATTAAAGCAGCTGAAAGATCGAACTCAACAGAAATTTTGCTGAAAATTGTTCCACGGTGTTATTTTTGTACAAATCCATACAAATTCAATTGCATCTGTTCCAATTTTTCATAAATTAAGTAATATAGTTTTTAGTTCACAAACCATTTTATTTGTTCTATTTTGTATAAAAGTACTTACAGTACACCATTTTTTTTTGGCCGTACAACGAAACATTGTGGACTGTAAATCGAAAAAGTGCCATAATTAAAAAATGCCGTTATAGCGAAATACCGTATAAAGAGCGGCCGTAAAAGCGAGGTATAGGTGTATTCACATTCCGTACCACGAACTTCGCACGGAGCGAAACTTTATCGAATCCTCCCATCGAATCGATGGCGTCCCACCGCGTAAGGAAAAGTGTTTTGGTTTTCAAAAGAAATTCCCATTACTCTCGCGGGGTTGCCGTTAAAATAAATTCACGCGCAACAAGTGGCATCCGTTTCGTTTTATTAAACGCTCGGAGGAGACGAGTTTTGGCAGTTCGTAGGGGGCACGTGGTTAACACCCTGTAAAATCAAGGCCCCGTCGTAAAATCACGGAGTACCGGCAGTCGAGAGTGCATCCGGTTAAACGCGCGGCCGGGACGTCGTCGTAGGTGGCGAGGTTCAACCTTATATGCATAATTCGATGAGCGGCGAAATCGAGGGACCGCGAAACCCACTAACGTGGTAACGTGGTGCAGGTTCGCGCGTACACAACCCTCGTGTCGTGTACGTGTATGTGGAACGAAGGAGCGGCACCGACAATGGTATGCCATCGATCTTAGCTTCTTCTTGCGGGGCGGTTTCGTTTCCTCGGAGGTAGCGAGGAATCTTCGTAAAATTATTATTTTCTGTGTACGCTTCAGTGTTAACAAATGTTTATGGAGAATCGTGGAAATAAAACTGATTATTGTGGTGTCTTGAATTGCTTACCTTGTATCCTCGTTTGTTTTGTTCGCGAGTATGCTGAGCGTAATAAATGAAAAGAATTCCACAGGGGATTAAAGAGACGAAAGTACGAAAGTAGAAAGATTTAAACACTAATCTCGATCTACGCTCTGGAGCTTTATAAATTAATCGTGTTTAGATTGGATTACTTTAAATTGAGGAATTTATCAGGGGATAGAGATCGTGAAATATCTTTCAGAATGCTGCTCATCGCGTTAGATTACAGTTACGATGTGAAGGATTTTACATTAGGCTATTATGCAGTATTTTGTACCGTATTATATTTCGGTATATTTGCATTAATACAGGACGTCCTATAATTGGTGGCATTCCGTGCAAGGTTCGATACTTGGAATACTTCCAAGATGTCCGAATGGCCTCGGTTAATGAGATTATTAATGAATATCGAGAATCGATTAATTACTTCACCAGCCAACTTGCTCACCCGCGGACACGCGTTTATGCTCCTGAAACCCGTATGTTCACCAGTGGTCACAAATTAAGTGAAATTTAACGCATTCACGCCTGACAGTAAAGTGTGCAATATCTCCCAGCAGATCGGTGCTCGTTTCTATGATTTACAGAAACTTAATTCGAAATTAGTTGTATAACAAACCAGCCCGGCCCGTATCTAGTATTTGCTTCAAGGACCGAAGACTCATTTAGGTTTACTGTACTTAATCGTTTATTGTACTTAACACTAAATCTAGCAAGGGAGCCAAAATGTCTTGTTTGGCATTTCTTACGATCATTTTTTTACTTTTTCTAAAATATGTAATAATTAATTCTGTAAAGCACTTCCTTTCTTTTTGTTGTAAAATCGTATGTTAGTTCTTTCCGGAAAAGATACAAGGTCTAGTCTCGCGTACTTGTACTTGCCCCAAGACAAGACCTTGTCTCTTGATGCAGTATACTTACATATACCGACATGTTCGCCGGTAGTTCTAGTATTAAAAATTCCTTAAACTGTGACCACTCGTGAAAATGCTATCTTGGAGTGCATAACTGCGTGTCCACCGGTGAGCAAGCTCCAATGAAGCAGTTAAACGATGAACCACCGGTGGGGCACCCAATCCTTAACGTGTTAAATACAGTAAACGATATTCCGATACTTCAAACAAATACTAGACACAGTGGGCCGGGCTTGTTTGTCATACCACTAAATTTGAATTAACACATTACGTACCTGCATTGTTTCCAAAAAAAACTTCCCCCGGTACCGGGGTGAAATTATTATTATCGCTATTATTAGAAGTCCGAACAAAACAACTTTTTATCATCGTAATATCTGCTCACGGGCATTGCGCAAAGTTCAACGAAATGCACAAATATCTGCACACGATACGTAATGCGTTAAGTTATTGTAAAACAGAAAATGTCAACGCCCTACAGAAACATATTGCGCATTATACTGTCGGGGCAGAACGTATTAACATCAGACTCGCTCGGATACGCAGCGACAGCTCGTAACGATAGACCGCGGCAACTATCAAACTCCACTGCCGCGATTCGCGTTCCCCATACGAGCTCTCTAATTGGCTCCCGGCTTTCATTAATATCTCGTTAACTAAAGCAATTAGAACATTTCGGATAAGGAAAGATCCGCTTCGAATTATCCCGGTGTATCGCGCCTCGAACGGAATACCGCCAATTATGGGACACCCGGTATAACGATTCACGATAATATTCACGTGGGATTTCTGCGCGTAATCGGATCAACTCTGATTCGAAGGGCTCTCGACTGGGTCCCCGGTTTCGGGGAATATTTAATGAGCGAACAACGGCTGGATGAATATTTTAAGTTTAACGTGACATGCCGAGGAAATTCGATTGCGCGACGACACACCGTCGATGTTATAAATTCTTTCCACCGTTTCGCCGCATTAGACGATGGAAATTTGCGACGACGCGACGCGGCAACAATCTTCCCCCGATCACGATTTCCGTCCCATTACAATCTCGTGGAAAGCGCGGCTGCCGGCACGGTCGATCGGATTTCGATCGAAGGCGTCGCGACGCACCCTGCATTCGAACGACATCTAGTTTCTTCGCGACCCCGACGACTTCGGTTCAATCGGTCGAGGGTTTTTTCAAATCTGCGCATCGATAACACAGGGATGTTGTCGACTTATTTTTATTTTCTTTTTTTTTTTATTAAGTTACTGAGATTCTTGATTAAAAGTTAGTCGCGTAAGAAATATTAATTTTTTAAAAGTTCCTCGTGGTTATTATGTCCGAGGCATAATTATTCAGGTTACTCCGTAAGTTCTTTTCTAGTTTATAACAGATAACGAGTTACATGATATCGTACCGAGATGCAATAAAATTGCAGTACCAGTTCCGAAAAGCAGTCGCTGTAGAGAGAGAAAAAATTTGTAAACGAAAGTTTCCATAAATTTGGAGAATTTATTCGGATTAATATCGTTCGGCGTGAATTTTTTTTCATGCAATGAAAATGGATGATCGTAAAGTAGCGCATGGGTAAGACTAAGTTTTCGCACGCTTCCGATCGAACGCAGTTTCCTAGAAGCAAACGAGCGATAAACGAACGGCATATAAACCGGATATAGGAAATAGAACCGCGTAAAAGGTGGCCCTAAAGTTTCAAGGAAAGACTGTGTTTCGCGGAGAGGACCAGTTCGCCCAGAAATTGCTCGAAACTTTATTTTCCCGAAAGATTGGCATCCGTAAAGAGTACGTTTAACTCCTTGATTCTTGAATTTATTTATCGATAACACGGAATACGATACACGAAAGGAGTAGATATAAATTTTGACATACACCAACACCGGGCTTGAGAAATTAAAGACTTTACGATAATATTGAACTTAAAAGTCCAGGAAACGTGGTACGTTCTTTTCTACATAATAAATTTCATGATTCTAAGGCTATTTATAGTGAAAATTCGATAAGTTGGAATGGTAAGCCTTGCACAAAATAGTCGTGACGTAGAAATAAAAATAAATACAAGACAGAGGAATCTCTTGTTTTCCACGTAGTGGAAATGAACAAAGTTCATTCGCAACTATTTATTTTCAACTTCCATCAAAATAAGATTAACCTTCCATTAGTATTATGTATTTGCAGGAGGCCGATAGTCGCATACACTTCACGGGTGCTTTTGCAACTTTTCTGTCTGTGTATGAATCATCAATTTTTTTCGATCAAGGAACACAACAAAATACGTTATTAATCATTTGACAATGTTTTTATTGTTTTTAACAAATCGCATACGTATAATAATGTGAAGAAAAAAGCCAAGTTCATAATACCTAATTTTAACATTTTTAATTTAACGATTTGCCATGCATCTCACAGAAACACGCGACAAACGTGTTAAGAAACATTTGTTAATATCAGGAAATCTGATAAGTTCCTCCGCTTTTCTTCTATTTTCAAAAAATCAGTCATTTCTCGTTAAAAATAACGCGCAATCGACGGATTGCCTTGTTTTCACTCTTGCGAATTAATAAAATCCTTCCCACCCCCCCTGTTAGCGTTCTTGGAAAATCCCGAGGTGGATCGATGATACGGTGAAAAACAATTTTTCTTTCCTCTCTCCACGTGGCGAAACCTAGGGTGGGAGTACGGAACGGTGTTGCGGTGCGGGTGGCGTCGAGGTACACGGGGAGGGGTGGGGTGGGGGCCGTGGGGGTGGGAGGAGGAGAGATAGAATCGAATGGTGGGCGGCAAAAAGAGATAATGAGCTGCCTGTAAGGCAGAATTCACCGTCTTCGGTAAGAGCGGAGTTCTTTAGGGAAAAGAGGGATCTCGATCGCTTTTTCGTTCGAGGGCAACGTTTCGAGGGCTGGATGCTAGTATTGATTTCCAATTACCCGCCGCACCGCTCTATTCCAGGAAGCTGGAATATCGTCGGAGAATGTCGAAGAAGGAACGAAGGTATGCATAATTAATTGACGTTGCCCGTCTTGACCCTGATAATTCGCTGCGACCGCGCTCGATCGAACGTTTAACCCCATCGCTAACGAGTGTCGCCCAAATAAGGGACGTCGTGGTTTCGATTAAAAACTTTTTGTCTGCGAGGAAGAAAGATTAAAGTGCTGAAGCCTTTAATTTAAATACATATTGACATTTGTCCTTAGCGTATTGAGTATTTCAAAAATATTTAACGTAACGTAAGTATTATAACTCTAATGCGATACAAATATTGTATCTGAAGCCGATAGGTAAGGTGTGTCTATTTTCTATAATATGGACTGTTTATTTTGAAAATGGTGTAAGTCCATTTATAAAAAAATGAGATATCGCATAATTTGTGATTAATTTGGTGTAAAACGAACAATAAGAAAAATTTTAAATAGACTTGCACCACTTTCAAAATAAACTGTCAATACTGAAATTTAATTATCCTCTTAATTTAGTACGTATCGCGTACATAATACGGTTCATCGCGAAGATCGTCATTGGCTAACACTGCAAACTTCGTATCTGCCCCTCCCGCCTCTCCGCGAAACCGACGTGTCGCGTTATGTAAATTAGAGCTTATCACGGCCGCCCCGTGACGCTGTGTTCCCGTTTCTTTTTTCTTTCCCTCTCTCTTTTCTCACTTACTCCGATTCCGGGCGAGCATTAACTGATAAGAGCGATTGCATCGGGACGGGCTAAAAAAAAAACGCGACGGATCAGAGTTGTCATGCGGACACCTTCGCGCGCCGCTCAATAATTGTTACTCGATAAGATCGCGGATAACGGACGTTATTAGCAAACTTACGCAATCGAGCGTAATTGCATAATGGGAATTACACCGACGGTTATACGGGAAGCGAGTTAGGCGACACAATTAATCACGATTAAAGCGTCGTTTAAAGTAATCGTGTTTAACGTAATCTTAAACCGTTTATTTTCCGAGACGGATCGAAGAGAACGGAAGGAGAGAGGATGATCGACGCGAAATGTTTTAAGATAATTGTGTAATTAAAAAATTTGAACGTTTACGTCTCGGACTTTATTATTAACTAATTCGAGTAATTCTTAATTGAATGATCTTCAATGTCGTTGTTAAACTTTAGGTAGGTTCCTACGGAAAATTGATTCCCGGGTAGGAAAGAGAAAGAAAAAAGGAAGGGACGCTAGTTCGATATTGCGTTGGTGGCGCCATCTTTCTCTAATCTTGTAAACATTCCTCTGTTTCCAATTTATCAGGTAGAGCGCATTATATTAACAACAATTTGTTTTGATCGACGCGTCTAAGGATCGTATGAATTATTCGGGCGTCTTTGGAATTCGTGCAATGATTTATGTACGATGCAAAATAAATTTCAAATTTGAATTTTGCTAAATCAAAAGAAAATCGAAGTTGCGTTAATTTTGTTCTCAACAATCGTAATAATACCTAACAAAAAGCAATATTAATATACTACAAAAATATCGATCCTTGTGTATCTTTAAAATCAATGCACTCTCATGCAATGGAATTACAAAAATTTAGTGATTCTCGTTACATTATCGATTCTCAGTTCACCAAATTGTTAACATCAACGCACAGGCAATTCAACAAACTATTAACCCGCGTTATAACAATTATGAATACAAATCGCAATTGAACGTTTATTAACGACATACGAATTCAGTAATCGTAGTTTCCTTTCCTGAGAATAACAAGACATCTATCGGATTGCCGATTAAAATATCATCGGGATGAATTATCGAGATTCTTATCGATCTCTAATTACGAGTGGTTTGTAAATCTCATTACCAGTGGTCGGTAGCATTGCCATTAAAGTATCAGCGTCCTACGTATCGAAGGAAACAGCGATACGTCTTGCGTGAAAGGATCACGGACATCCTTCCGACGATTTAACTAGAATTCGAGAAATGTTTCGCACGTTCAAACCAATCGTGCTTTGATTTCCTTTATCCGACGCTGAAGAGGAATCTTCTCGTTAACGTAACCCCCGTGTCCTGCTAACTCCCGGTCTTTGAATGGTCGTCCTGCGATTGCTATTCGCGATAACGATTATAGTCCAAGTAAACCTCTCAAATTAATTCGAATCACTTTGAGGGATTAATGTTTCGCTTGAAATTTAATTTGTCGATTTGTTACGCTTAACGTTTCCCCGTACGCGATTATTAATCGTACGATTGTGTAGAATTATTATGGGTCGCTATAATAATAGCTAGCGGTAAATTCCGTAGGGCGTTTAATTATTTCATTAACCTTCTCGCGGGTGTGATTTAAATTTTAAATAAGCATTGCGATATTAATATACGAAAATGTATTATTCGTACAGAAGTAGTTATGATGTCTGATATTAAAGAAAAATTCAAATGATAGTATATAAATTAATATAAAATTACTAATCAAAAGTTGGAGATTTAATAAACATCGAATCAGTGTTATCACTGAAAATAATTCGATTTACGGAGGCACGTGAGAGATGTACCCGACCAGGTGTATCTGTTCGTGTAAACGTTCCCCGTGACCGCGTTAGTAACTTTGATCTCTGTGTTAGTGGAAATTGCCGGAGCATGCGATTCGGTATCGCGATAGAATCGAAACACCGGAATTAAAGTTTTAATTAAGCATATTCATTATTTCCATTCGTGGAAAAGATTCCTGCGGGACAAATATACGAGGGAGCCGTTTCGCGTCGGACCGTAGTAAACGGAGAAAGGGCGAAAGTTTCACGTCCCTATCATCCGTCTAAAAGCCCTTATTAAATAACTTTTGAAACTACGCGAAGCGAAGATGGAATCGCGATAAAGCTCCGAACCGTTTTATCCGAGAGATACATTTCACGGGCCGGCGAGCGGAAAGTTCGGGAAAAAAAAAGTATGAGAGACGAGACTCTCATTTTCTTCTTCTCCAAAACTGACGAAGCGTACCGGAATACGAACGAAGCGGAGCTGACGCTTTTTACGAAATGATCTCGGGGAAACCTCGCGAATACGTGCCACTAGGGTGAAGGTAAAGATTCGTAGGAAAATAATATCTATGTGTACGAGAACGTTTGGGTGGTTCGTGTCGAGACGAAATTCACTCCGGACTGCCGGAGCAACAGGTGTTATTCTGGTACCTTTAACGGTCTTCTCAGGCTTTAATCGAAATTGATCATTTCACTGGACGTAGAAACTGAAAGTGTATTCGATGATTGGTCACGTGATGCAGTAGGTGTTACGTTAGGAAAATTTAATACGAGGATGGCAGTTCAGACAGTACGGTAGAAAGTCGAATCGATTCGTATAGTAATCGCGTAATGGCGTAATAAACATATTTCTTTGATTTTTGGAAAATGTTTCAATACTGTCTTTTTGTCACGTTTTTTAATATATCGGTTAATAATAATTTCTACGCGAACCATCCTATTGCATTTTGAATTTATCGTTTTCATGATTTCGCCCTTAATTGTTTATTGTAATCATTAAACGCGCTAAACAACCTTCGGTAAACGAGACAAACTAGATTACACGCGATACGCGATATTTTATTCCTACGAGATAAGCGAAACAATTAATTCCGATTAAGTCTCGGCGCGGTTAACCGAGTCTGACGTAATCTCAAATTGTCGATCTCCCTCGGTTAGCCAAAGTTATAATTAAACTTTCCTAATAAAGATTAATAATGCGCGCGGCAACGGGGTTTTCTAATACGCGATAAAGAAATTGCGATCTAACGTAACGAATCGCGCAAAGGGAACGATAAAATTGATGCAACAAATCCGATATGGCACGCGTTGCAACGTGCAACGGACAATTCCTTTTCTTCATTGCCGGTTTGAGGGGACACATCACCGGTCGGGAGCAATTTATGTTCAAAGTACCGCGACATGCTCCCTCGGCTCGGATAATCGTCGTAATTACCAGTCATCGAAAAGCAAGGCGATTCCGATCGCGCGTTTGAGTGCGTAACAACCGACAAAATGAGCCGCCCAACTTTTTTTACGCGCGATCATATTTGGTAAGTTTGCAAAATGCTCTCGGCTGACGTTCGGTTTCACGACGCGTCGACTTTTTTTGCCGAACGATCGCGATGCGCCAATTGTTCGTAACTTCGCTTTATCGTCGAATAATGTTTCTAAACTCTTATCGCAAGCTGGTGTTTTTATGAATTTTTGTTTAATATACTTTTTCCAATTACGGGTAAAAAGAGTCGATTATACTCTGTGATATTTACTTTTATGCAATGTATTTATTAAAACGCTCATCGTAAGTTGGTATTTTACTACATTTTTTAAATGTATGTTTTTCCAGTTACACGTTAAAAGAGACGATTACATTCAGCGACATTTACATCTATTTAATACAATTGTTATTCCATTGTTTCATTTTATATAATAATGTAACATAGTATGTTTATATATTATTTAATCTCTATGCAATATACTTGTTAAAACATGGATATACATAACTGTATACTCAGCGTTTCCCAACCTTTTTTACCTCACGGAACACTAATCCCAACCTATATTTAACCGTGGCACACTTGACACTGGCTTTTATATTTAAAAAAATTAATATTAAGATTTTATCCGTAATTTTTATTTTTATTATCGAAATTTTACGTAAAATGTTTCGAACGTGAATATTAATAATCAAGAAATCTCGCGGCACATCTATTTAGCCTTCACCACACCAGTTGGAAAACGCTGCTACATACGAAACGGCGTTGCTTCTTACAATAATCCAATTTTCCATTTCTAACCAAAAAACGAGTGTCTCGTAAATCGTGAATCTCATTCAGATTTGCATGGAACGCGGGGGACCGATAATCGCAAACGACTTTCGCGACGATTATCGAGTTGCCATTGTCGTAAAAAAGAACCCGCGTATCCGTAGCGAGCACGGCAATTACGCGGAATTCTTTTTTTTTTTATTCCTTCGATATTTTCGGGCTTAGCAGTGACGTTATCGGAATCGTACGAGGCGTAACGAGCGCTTAATGGTTGGGACCCACCCCGCGGCTCGATCCCGATCTACGTGTCCGGCAAAAAGATTTAATTAACCGCGGGGAAAACTGGGTCGCGCGATAATGATCCACGAATCGAGAGGACTCGACCACGGCTTCGTGGAGGTGGGGGGGGGGAGTTAACGTGGCGGTGGAACCCGGCAGACTTTTGTCGTTTAATAAAATCGCCTCCATCCAGAGGCGCGTGGTAATTATTATGCTAACCACGTTAGCGTGACGGTACGATTGACACGACCGATTTGCCTCGATCATTCGCGAGCGCTCGTTCGTTAATCTTCGAAAGGCTTTCACGCCAATCGATATTGCCCTTCGCCGTTCTACCTGTAATGAAATTTCACGCTTCTACTCGCGTGATTAGAATTATAAATGATACTCGTTTGACGGTTAATTCTCGATGTTTGCGAGTTTCAGAATTTTTTGCGTCAACGTTACGTTAGTACCGCGAGGTTCTTTTTTAATGTCTCGAGCAAAACTTGGGTTTATAAAAATACTCGTAATGACAAAGATAATGTTTTTTTTTTTGCGTTTCTAGTTCAGACGACAAGAGGGAGGATTCTAGATGCATATACAGTAGGACCTCGATTATCCGAATCTCCGTTTTACGAACCCCTCTGCTATTCGAACTGCAATTACCGTATTCGAACGCTCTGTTTTCCGAATAGCTACGTTATTCGGATAACAGAGCGTTCGAATTGCAGTTCGGATAATAGAGGGTTCGTTTAACGGAGGTTCGCATAATCGAAGTTCTACTGTGTACACATACATTTTTCAAAAGATATAAATAAAATAAAATGAAGAATTAATTTATGCCGATTGCAGTTCACTGACTTGTTTGGTACTAACAGGAAAGTGACGGTGTACAATAACAATTATTGTTGCTACGTAAGAGCCATCGTGTCGCAAAACAAACGGCGACGTTTAGCAACTGTTGTTTTGTAATCTAATCGAGGGACGCTGAATTAGATATTAATCGATGATTATCAACGTCGGTAATTCGAAACTACGATGTTTGCTTTCGAATCGACTTTCGTCTCTCGCAATTGGAATTAGTTCGAAGAAACCTTTGCGATACGTTTCGCGTCAGAGCTTGGCCTTTCCCGACGATTTTGTCTCCGTACGTACCTTTCTCCAAAGCAAGTCACGTGCGAGTACCGCGCGTTCTTACGCACTTGCGTAATGCATAATCGTCGGACGACGCGAGAAAAAGAGGGTTATCGGCATACAGTACCGTAGAATGTCGCTTTTCACCCTTTCCTCCCATTTCACGGCATTTTCCGACTATTTTCAAATCATATCCTCGTGGTTACAATTGTTTTTTGTACGCATACATAAATAAACCGCTAAATAAATTGGTAGTACTCAAGAAAAATGCGCTGACGGTACAAAAGTTAAAGTTGAATTTTAAATAAAAAATAAAAAAGTACTCTTTGTAACTTTTTTATCTGGAATAATTTAATAATGATATTAGGAACGGTCAATAAATACCTTAATTTAATAGTCTACTACTTTTTATAATCGTACAACGATGGATAAAACCATCTATTATACATTCATATACGAAATGATCCAAAGTTCGTAAATATTAGGCTTTCAAGTTTTTTTTCCGATCATCATCGAATTTCCGGCTGACGCGACAAAAAATAAGATCATCAACCTGAGATACGGTTCAATGTCGCGGTTCACCCTTCTTTCCTCCGGTTCACGTTTTCCGACTGTTTTCCTTTCGCACCCTGGCAGTGACAATTTTTTTTTTTTTTCATGACAGATAGCCAGGACCGACAAAAGTTCCGCATGCTCGACAGAGCGAACGCATTAATCTTCCATTTTTCAGAACAGGCGGTATTCGAGGGGCGAACGTCCCTTCTGGAAGCTGCTGATAGGGAGATTTATCTGCAACATATGCGCGCGCATATATCTGTCTCTCTATCGCATCGGTAACCGTGCATTTAACATTTTTCTTATTCCGGTCGAATCGTAGGCGACACTCCCGAATAAAATAGAAAATATATCCGCCATCCCATCGCGTCGGGCGATCCGTGCATTTAACATTTTTCTTATTCCGCGCGAATCGAACGCGACATTACCGAATAGGATAGAAACCGTTCGTTTCGTTTTCGCGGTTTCGTTACGGTGGGATTTCCATTTTCCGTTCCAACGCGAAGATCGTATAAATTTTTGATACCCGCACGTGATACCCGAGAATATTTCTTCCCTAATCTCTCGACACGAAGATTTGTTTGCCTCTCGTATACGCGTACGTAGCTTTCGCTCGAGAGGAGTCTCGCGCATTTTCCACGGTAGTTTTTCTCGCCGCGAAAACGATGAAATATACTTAAACGCGTTATTTCTCGCGTTCTATTTTTTTGTAAAGAACGATGCTTCTTTTCACGCGTATTGCCATCTCCCACGATTCTTCTTTAAAAGGATTATAATTTCATTTCCCCCGACATGCCTGTTCGCGGCCCTCTCGTAAATATCCCGTCAAAGCTAATTTTTCCAGTGGCATTAAAAATCTCATTTTCAGATTTTTAAGAGCTCCTCATGCTTCCCCTGAACGTAAACTATAATTCCTGTTCGTGACGTGACTCCGTTAAAAGTACTTTTAATCCCCTATTTCAATTATCCTTGTTCGCATTGAGTTTAGCAATTCCCTATGAAGCAATCGTTTCTCCCGTCGTTTCGCAAATACGTCAAAGCTCTTTTTTCAGGCTTTTAAAGTTTCAACTGAAAGAAAAAAAGCCACGGGGTTAAGTGCGGCTCCGTTAGAGCGTATTTTTCGTAGCAATTTGTATCAAGCGAAGCGATCGACAACATTTTCTGCACCTGTGCGATTTTCGATGCATCGTGAGACGAAACGAGAGACTTTTCGTCGAACAACCGCACACGTGTGTGTGTGCGCGCGCGCCCGTCGAAAGGTTGGATAACAAGCGCTAGGGGTGGCTTTTTTAGAATTGAATGCTTAGAAGAAGCATAACGTGTTCCATTCTCGCGTGAGACTTTCGTTCCCGTTTTCTGTACCCGTGCGCGTCGAGTCCCTGCAAAAATGGCCCGACTTTATCCGGCGTCTCTTTATGGCGGACGGAAAAAGGTTTTATATTTTTTTTTATTCGAAGCCGACGGAACGTCGTTGCAACGATATCGAGCGGTTTCCTCTCGAGATTCGTTTATCGAGGTAAAAAATTGATGACTGCGCCGGACGACAATTTCACCGGGTTTGCATTTATTGTTTGTTATTCAGGGATTGCATCGAAGATTCGTTAAACTGCGAAGCGTAAATTAGAATCTGTTTAAATTAGAAATATTCCAGCCTTCACGTTTAAGTAGATAGGCAGCTATTTTTAACAGGAAAATTTAAATAGGTTCCTCGCAACGAGGAAATTTAAAATATAATATTCCATCTCAATTTTATTTATCTATTTTATTCCATTAAAATATGGGGAAAGGGTATAATGAGAAAAATATTGAAATGTACATGATTACGTATTTCGATTATTATTACTATAAAAAATGAATTTATACCGGCGGTGTATCTAGCTTGGATAAGACAATTTTCTGCATTCTTTGACATTCCATGTGTTTAATTAATCGTTACGTTTCGTATACCGTTCGCCAACGTAAAACGTGTTACCCCGGTAGTTCTTGCAATGTAAAATATATTGATTTAACAAGAAAGTAATATTGGTTAATTGCAATTCTCTATAAGTATGTGTCACAATCAATAATATTCCATCTCAATTTTATTTATCTATTTTGTTCCATTAAAATATGAGAAAAGTATAGAATGGCAAAAATATTGAAATGTACATGATTACGTACTTGGTTTATTATCTTTATACATAAATGAATTTACACCAGGTGTATTTGGCCTGGATATAAAAAACTTGTACTTGGCCTGAGACAAGACCTTGTCTTTTGATGTTTCGCGTTTTTCAAGTTTCTCACGTGTTTAACACTAGGCCTACCAAGGGTTTAAACATGACTTGTTTACCTTTTCTTATAATCATTACTCATTTTCAGTATATTTTGTTTTCAAGAATGTCGTATGACTTTTTCTAAGATATGTAAATAATTAATTCTATGAAACACTTATTCGTTTATGTTGCCCTTTCGTTGTAAAATTATACGTGTTATACCAAATATATCCAGATATTCCTCTGTAATTCTAGTGTTAATTAATCCTTACGTTTCATGTACCGTTCACCAACGCAAACAACCTTACCCAGTTGATCCTCGCAATTCGTATTCCGAATCCGAGGATAAACACGAGGAAAAATTAAATAACAATTTCCTTTCTTTCAATACCGAGTTTTCCCGTCACCCTATTTGACGAGAGCCTCACACCGTGGACCACGCTCATGCGCCATGACGCGAAATCGCCGCGTCGGTGGAGCACCAACTGTGAATGGAACGACGACGGCGACGGCGACGGCGACGACGCTCGACGTACGAGCTACGAGGGAAAGAGGACGAACAGAGAGAAGTCAGTCTGGCCGCGCGCGCCTACAATCACTGTCGACCGCCGGTCTCACGTAGTTTTCCCCGCACCGGCGGGACGGTCGTTCAAATTCGAAACCTTACACTCTGGCAAAAGTTTTGCGGTGAATATTCAAGAGCTGTATCGGGAATTCGATGAACGCGAGTTCGTCGAGGAATAATCGATTTCCATTGAAATTGGATAAAATCGTTATGAGGTAATCGAGATCTCGTCGTTTCACAGTGTCACGTTCTTTGCTTACCGGGAATTATTAATCCTCTTTTCGAGGAATCGAAGATTGTTTCTTCGTTTTTTTTTTTTTAGTGAGAAGATTATCACTCGGGGGGATTTTAATCCGTTTGGTTTATCGTCTCGATTATTGTCGGCATTCTTCCACGTTAACCCGCGGGACGCAAGACGGTCGCGAATTTAAATTGCGAGATTAAAAGTCCGCTTCGGCGATGTCGGAACTTTTAATTTGTTTTCCGGCGCTATCGTCCCGGATACTATGTTCTTGATCGAACGCGGTTCGAAGTTTAATTTTCGCGATCGGGATCATTGAAAAGAATTGAATTGAACGGGAATAGAGGCAGCGCGACGTCCAGGAGATGGAAATTATTTTCAATCCGGTACTTTATAGAATGCTCGTACGAATGAGACGGAAAACTCCAGTCAGCTCCGAAGCCCACGAAACCTTCTGAAGCTTATCATCGGACAAGATCCAACCTGATTTAAAAGGATACGAGGATAACGGAGGTGAGAATACATTATTTTATATAATTTCACGTGAATTAGCAGATTCGCGTTGGCATTTTCGCTAGAATTATCAGACCAGTCAATTTGTCTGGTTTGAAATTTTTGTTTAAGTCCTATTCAAATTTACCATTTTTAAGTATACATACGAAAATTTATTTCTAAGTAGTATATATATGTATCACTTTACGCATATACTTTTTATTTATATAAAAATACATTGGTAAAATTGGTAAAAAAATTTGTACGAATAGGTATACATTAATCGTCGGTAGAGTCTAGTGTTAAATAACATTCCCGTCACATTACAAAAACATTTTCTCTCTATCCTCATTCGACATTATACTAACCGGTACGCCACAGTCGCGTGAACTAAATACAAAAAAATAATACGAGCCTGTACGTAAAGAATATTCGCACGGTCTGCTATTTAAATTAATTCATCAACGCACTCACTAGTCCCGAGACCGCGGCTCTATTTCATTCGACGAAACCATGCAAATTAAACGACAGGTTGTTATAATCTTAAAAACGCTTTCACTTTGAAAGTGACGTTTGCTTGCCACTCGTGACGCGACGAAATCCGTGCCTTGATCAACAATCGTCGAGTGACCCTTATTTCCTACGATTCGGACAAACATAATTTTCCATCATCCCGAAGGCCACGGAGACAGAGAAGCAAAAACCGGGTTGGAAATTCTTCCTGTCCGCGCGAGACCGTCCGTTTCTACTAGAAATTCGTGGAGCAGACTTTACGATTCTCTGGGAGCATTAAAATAGGCCACGTAGCGGGCGACTCGAATATATACGCTTGAGCACCGTGAGAATCATAGAAAAATAGAGAAGCGGGAAGATCTACGATCGCGGAGTGTTAACTGCCAAGAAAGAGATCGGGGGAGAAGATCGGTGGGCTGTTGTGGCGAAACGGTGGAAGGGACAGAAGGCCCTGCGAGTTGTGAATGACACTCTCTCTCTCTTTCTCTTTCTCTCTCTCTCTCACTCTCTCGGCGTACAAGTATCGCCACGTGCCAGCCAAAACTCGAGCCAATAAATCACGGTTAGGGTCTCGTGAGCGAAACGGCTCGTAATAACGCCACTCATTCGCGAAACAAGATCGAAATCTTGAAATTCAGGCCGAGACACCTGCCGTCCGTGTGTACGAGCGATCACCGGCTCGAGATCGAGTTTATCGCGATCGCTGTCCAGGAAAATGCTTCCCCGGTACGCGCATTTATGTCAAGTCATTTCTATTTTTTAACCCGCGCATTACGCGAGAAGCGTTTTGTAGGGTGTCGTAAATACATTATATCGAGGAGTCTAAACGGGGCGATAAGTTTAAGTAACGTATGGCGCGGACAGTGTAAGCTGGTGGATAGTTTCTAGTAGCACTAATAACGTTTCGTGCTTTGATAATCTATCTTTGATATCTATTTCTTGTGTTTTTGAATTATTTAGAAAACATTTTGGTATAATTTTTGTAGTGTGTTGTTTTTAAACTTTAAAATTTTGTGAAATTTTGAAATCGATTTTCTTAAATCGATTCTCTTCCAATTTTGCGCGTATGATTATTTGCGATGAGAATACAATGTTTCAGCAAATTTGGGATTATCCCCCGGATTCTTATTTATAGGCAACCCTTATGTTACCCCTAAGGTCCAAGGAATACGCTAGGTCTAATTCTTAGATAAAGAATCTCTATAAATTTATCATAAAAAAGAAGGGTTTGAGTGGATATCTGATAAAAATATGTTGTAAAATCGAAAAAGGCTAGAGCAAAAAATAAAATGCAAGTATGTAACAAAACTTCTAACGTCATACAATTTTTTAAATATAACGTAAATGATCAGGCGACAGGATACGCTTCTGGGGATATTAAATCTAAAAAGTGGCAGAGGTCGAACGTGAGAATTTTAATGCGTCGTGAGATTAATGTATTCCGATTGAGAGCGAAGGTAAACGGTAAGATTCCCATGAAACGCGCCGTTCCGCTGACGACCTTTCGCTCGGAACCTGGAGAATCCGGATCGGAAAACCGAGCACTACCGTTTAACTCATGCGTCAAAATGACGTTAACTGCGTGGGCGAGAACAGTAATATTGCGCGGAGGGCATACACATAAAATATAAACACGAGAAGTTCTAGTCTAGTTATTACGAGAACGCGGTAATAACGGGGTACCGCGACGGATAAATGGTAACTACGTCGACCCAAGGAATTTTTCAAAATAAATGTATTTCATAATTTCGAGTAACCGTCGGTGTATCTCACTGGCGCAACGGTGTAACGTAACTTACTGTGAACGCGTACTAGTTCGCTGGTAAAACAATGATCTCAGCGCGCATCCCAGCGAATTTGTAAACAGAAGAAAAAGGGTTTTATTTATAATCCTAAAGAGGTGTCTTTAATTTGCGATTAAATAATTCTCACAAGCTGCGACAAAAAACTATGAAATTCGTTTAGATATAATTTAATCGAAGTTTCTACAACGAGAATACGAGTTTGCTATAGTAACAAACGTGGCGATGAATTTGTAAACAAAAGATTAAGAATAATAATTATAATCATAAAAAAGTGTCTTTAATTTGCGATAAAATAATTCTGACAAGTTTCTACGAACAAACTATAAAAATCGATTCGATATAATATAATTAAAATTTCCGTAACGAGAATACGAGTTTGCAATAGTAACAAACGTCGCGACGAAAATCACCCGCTAACGATCAGACTTTCCAGCCTATTTACGAAAATACACCTAACGCGAAATAAGACGAAAATAGAGTACGCGACGAGCATCTCACGTGCGACGACCGTTATTGTGATTTGCGTACAATGACTGTCGCATTACCGTTTACTTTCTATAACAACGATCACGCTACTTATACGCAATAACTGTCAGACGAGGCGCTCAGATAAGACCAGAATAATTTTTCACCGGGTACGGTTAACTTGTTGCCGCGGTGCAACTTTTACGGCGGGCTCATAAATTATTCCTCTCGGCAATAAACGGGAGGACGTTATCGGCGATAACGTCCGCATCGATTGGACATTCCTATTCGGCGGGGCTGACTAATTAGAAAATGCTCGTCGAATAGAAATTGGACGCATAGCCTGGGGATCGTATCTACACGTTGTCGCAATCCGTCGGAGGCGTGCCTAAAATTCTCTATGTAACACCGTGTGACACAGATTCGAGATCACCTTTTTCGAAAGTCAATACTCACGATCGCCGTGAATCACTCTCTGCCACTCGCGAGTGCGAGACTACGTCGGAAATGATTTCCTGTAATAACACGCCCCGGATAACGCGGAAGCACTCGGAAATCTACGAACAAACGTCAGTACGCCAGGGAACCATTGTTTTCGAAATTCATGTTTGACGCGTGTGGGGTATTAGCGGTAGTGTCTGCTTTTCCAACGCGAGTGATAATAAAATTAAAACGGTGATTTTAATGTTTACGGATTTTTATAAAGCTTTATATGTCGTTGTCTAAATTAATGAATTTGTTTAAAACAATGTGCACGACAGAAATTCTAAATTAGCTTTTTTGAAAGTCAACACATATTTTCATCGTGAGTTACTTTCTGTTAATTCGTGAATCGATGCTTCGTAGGAAATGATTTATTATAATTCGCTAAACATTCGTATTTTTTGCAATACGTACTAATTATGAGAGAGGAAAGTATTGTTTTCAATTTTCATTTCCCACGCGTATTTTATAACACGATGATGAGAGACTGCGATTGCGTTATAGATTGTGAAGTAATAACAAACTTGCGTTAACGACTCTAATGTTTACGGATATTTACGTTGCATATCTCGAATGTGGGAAATACGCCGCTGTGCTGTCGATCATATTTTTCGAAAAACAAGAGACGGTGATTTCGCTCGTGTCCTTCGTCGCGACGCACTTTCTAGCTTCTCGTAGGGAAAGCCATACGCGCGCTGTTATTCCGAGGTTTCCACGGGGGCTTTGACATTCGTTGCCATAAAAATACGTTATGGTAAAGGATTCGACGAAAGAGACCGCCTTATTCAGCTCGATGGCCCTTATCAGATTTCGTCCGGTTGCAGCGCGACGAGGTCTCTGGAAAATACAAGTAACGCTATGCGCGTTACCGCACTTACGCGTCGACTTTCCTTGTATCGTGTGTCTACTTACTTTGCGCACGCGAGCACAAGAAAATTAAACGATTAAATAAAGTTCCTTTCGTCATGCCCGATTGTAATTAATATTATTACTTCCGCCTTTCTTATTTCTTTTAAAAATTGTTTATATAAATCCCTTACACTATTGTTATAACAATATCGTAATAATCAAAAACCTCAGTTCTTTATTATTCATATGCAAACATAGCATTGCAACAGGAATATCATACGATACTTCAACGACAATCTTTCCCGGGAAAGTTATAAATCATTTCACAACAAATTAAAAACAACTCAAAATTCCTCTCACCTGTCGTAATCGTACACGTATCGCGCAATTAATCGATAAAAATTTCATACACGCGAATCGTTAGAATAATTTCAAGATACTTGCATCGTTACTCAACGACACCTCGTTGTTTAAGTATAAAAATCCTATCCCGGTAGAATACGACATGAATAAAAATAAATGCCGCGTCTCGTTACTCTTCCCTAACAATTAACTCGAGATTTCGCGAGGCATTAACATTTTCCCTTATGCATAGTCCACTATGTAACGTTCGCTTTCGAGAAACTTCTAAATATAGTCAGCGGCATGTACAACGTGTTCCACATATGTAATAGCACGGGCGGCGCGTATGTGTTGAAGTATGGAACGCACGTTGGCGCGACACAGTGGTGGATTGTAACGCGCTCGAAGAATACCCGTGGCACCCAGTTTCGGTGCTCCAAGGAAATAGCAATAAAAACGCGCAGCAAGGTACATTACTTTCTCTCGTGACCTTTCCAAACCGACATGCCACTTACGAAACTAAAAAAAAAAAGAAGTACTTTTCCCGACGCTACTCGCGGGGGGATACAGATCGACGGGAAGTAGGCAAAACTTATGGTTCATAGTTAACGTTTGTTTAACAATAAATGCTGAAGCCCATTGCCTTACGGGGTGTCAAAATAGAATTACGCAGTGGAAAGATGCTTATGAAACTCGGAAATTCTTCGTCCGACGCAATTTCCGAGGAAATGAAAATCGCAACACCATGATAGGAAATTAACAGACGAGTCCAATTCTAGGATGACATTCATTTTAACTGTAGATTACTATACTTCATTTTAACTCTAGATTACTATATTTTATTGTTAAAATTTACTACTCAATAAAAACCTTAAATAACTTTGACAAATGATGTTATTATTAATCTTTTTGGAACAAATTATAGGAACACTTATACTTTGGAAGAACTGCAGTTTAAAAAATAATTAATGCGATTAAAGAGCATGGGCAAGACAAACGTTAGCATTATTAAATTAAAAATTATGTGATTGTGAATATTACGAGACTGTCGTAATTTTGGGATAATAATAAAATTCCCAGGAATTCACGAGGTGATTTCGAAATGCGAGAGCGTTTCCTCTAACGTCGTTCTTGGATCTGGAAACATCCTAGGGTGGAAAATTAAATTAACACCCGGAGATCGTGATTGTTGAAAATTTATGAATTACTGTACAACGGTAGAGCATCGGGGAGTAGCGTACTTCTGCTGGTATTCGATTGTTTCACTTACAAGCCAGCTGTGTACGCGAGACAGGTGAAGGTTTACTTTTAATCAGCTCTTCGCGCCCGTACGTGCCGTTGCGATTATTTGCGATAAAACCGGCGTTAGGAGGAATATTTATTTGCTGGCGCGATAAAACCGGAAAATTTATCCAGGACAAGCGGAAATACGTGATTTGAATACCGGTATCGAAACGAGCTTCCAATACGACGCATTTTCGTGGCCGTTTTCTCACCCCCTTAACCCAATTTTTAAACTAGATCGATAAACAATGTTGTAGTTACATTACGTATTCCTAGGTAGCAAGATTTCTTAATATTTACATCGCAATTGTAATCACGACTGTAATCGAAATACACATCTCGTGACGTAGCTTCAACATTACGTATTACAAAGTACCGGAATTTTAGTAAAAAATTCGTGTTATGGTAATTATTTTGATATGTAAAATTAATAGTAGAGAACTGTCGGTAGTTTTGCACATTTCGCGCGTTGAATTACCGACGGTACGAGCCCTGTTACTTTTACTAGGATGCATTAACGTAATGTTAATTGTTACTGTTAAATGTTAATGCCGCATATGTTCTCGTACGGAATAGTTAAAATACCATAAATAATTGTCGAGTGTCCCAATTTTGTTTTGTAATTGGAATTTTTATTTCCTCTCCTTCATTACATCGTATCAACACCTGTGTTATTAACGACGCGATACGTTCTCTTACATTTTAATTTTACGAGTCACGTCTTGAACAATGTAAACCAATATTATTTTCTCCATTTTCATTTAACTTCCTCCCGACGAAAACGTCCGGACTCCCGATGACGATAACTGGAAATCATAAATTTCACGACACCATTCACGTTAGTTCCGAACGATGTTTTCGCGACTCCTTCAACCCATTGCAACAGATTTATGCGCGTGCAACGTAATTGTCGGTTTCGTACGCTAATAAGCGCTACGTTAAACCGACGATTAACCTCGCGAAAGTCGAATGAGACGCGGGGTTCGTTAAAGACGCGTTAAGATCAACCTCTTAAAGTATCGCGCATACCTGCCGACACGGCCAATGATACCGCCGATTGTTCATGACGCCATAAATCCGTTTCTGCGGGCCTCTTAATATCATCTCGTTTACGGCCTCGATCTCGATACGCCTTTCACGATTTCTTTTGCTCGACGAAAGGGAAAGAGGGCGAGGGAGAGGGAGAGAGAGGGAGGGCGGGAGAGAGGATAGGGGAGACATCGAGGGAGAAATGACTGTATTTAACTGCTATTATAAAAAGAAGGTGGCCGAAAGACGACATGATTGCGGTGGAAATTAACCGAATTTCGGAGAATACATTCGCGACTCGTTTCCTACTCAATGTTGCATCGTTCGGTATCCTTCTTGCAATTTCCTTTGACGATCGTTAAAACAAAATTCCTATATCATTATACGTAATTTTCGGAAATTTCCACAGAAATGTAATTTTCCTGTAACAAAATAGGAAGGCGAATGGAAGTATAAGTACCAAAATGTCCTACTAAACATTTAACGGAATGTTATAAAAATAATTGATGCGATTACACAGTGAAATAACGTGTACTACGGTAATTTGTATAAATATAAAACAAATCGCTACATTTTCTCGATCGGAGATTAATATAATTTCCTGCGATACGAAATCCAGGTACACGGTACCTTCCGAACCGATAATGGTACATTCTCATCGATGATTCATAGAGAAAATACAATCGCTACAGGTTAATTAGGGGCGAGTAACGTTGACACGTGTAATGCATAAATTAGCGCGTGTAACGATAAACATCGTACATCGGATTCAAAATAAAGCGTCGACCGAGGTGAAAGAAATTTTGATTGGTTCGAGTATACGTCGCGCACCGTAAAAAAAAAAATACAACTCGGCGGGATTAGTCATGGCTAATTAGCGTCACGATATTCGCGCGTCGGCAGAGCCGCAAGACGCTGTCAAGTTGTCAGTCGATGTGAATCGCGGTTATCCGTCTCGTTTCGCAACTAAGATGTAAATCGGAGTAAAAGTGTATACAAGATAGAAACCCTCCGGGCAAACTGTATTCTCTCTCACTCTTCTCCTCGTTGCCTTTCCGTCTTTACGGCATCGAGGAACTCGTGCACTCGATTTGTATTTCGCTCTATCGCGTCTCGAGTGCGACTACCTACGATTAATTGATTATTCAGTAACGTACAGATTTATGGCATCGAACCTCCGTGGAAACATTGCGAGGGTGCGATAGTTACTTTCCAGTGACCGTGTAATATAACGAGAGTTTCATAAATGGTAGATCGAACGAATTGCAAACGTAATTTCACACTGATGACGGTTCCGTAGGGAAAAATATTATTATATACATACCTCGAGTTTAATTGACTTTGCTCCGATATTCAGACTTTCTTCTTTCGCAATTAAAATGAAGATTGGAGAAAAAAAATTGCCACGAACGACTGGTGTTTTGCTTTTTTTTTAACTTCGCTCCTTTCTCATGCCTCGTTTGCCATCGGAATATTGAGAAATTACGAACAATGTTATCGGTGCTGCTGGTAGCATTCTCCTATGGTTTCGCGTTGTATGTACTTCAGGGTAAAGAAAGAACGACACACTGCGTCGGGAAACCTATCTTTTTAATTTTCGCGTGATGTCGTAGGGCGAGACCCGGTTAATGTCACTCGGAAGTTACGCGTATCCGTTTTCCGAAAGTCGAGTTAATTTTTTTCAACATGTTCCTGCAATAATAAACCGGCGCGTGACAATTTTTCACGAAGCATTTATTTGTCGTTGGGGCAACGATTTTTTTTCCGTACGCGTAATAAAGTTAAGGTGACGAGGTGTACGCCCCGTTAATTATTACGAGGAATCGAGAGTCATGATAAATTCATTAATACGTTGAAGGTGCGTACGACAAGGCGTAGTGCGTTTGCTGTTAAATGATTGACACGCGTATTTTTTTTTTTTTTTTTATATTTGTTATCCGATGGACCAGTGCGATCCAATATCGTATGAATTTTTTAAGCATCAAAGTGACGGTTAAAAATAAAAACAACGTTTCACTTGTTTTAATGATTTGTTATTAAACTGCACGCGGGTGGCAATGACGTTTGACGGGAAACTGGTTTACCTTTGACGAATCTTTTTTGGAATAATGGCAATCGAATACAAATAGTTCAATGCATATGAAATACGATTTACGCGTCCGAACTCAAATTGTATATGCATGAAATTGAAATTCGCGACCTCCTTCAGTGATATCGACGGAGTTAATTTGACTATTTTTATCATATGGGAGTTTTCGATATCTGATCGCATTTTGATTGAATCATTACACCTTCGGGAGCTTGATTCTTCATTAGTTTATAACGTGATTAATGAGAGTGAAATAATTGAGGAAATGCACTTTGACGTAACGCGAAATGAGAAATCATTTGTGAATATCATCAGAGGTTATGCGTAGAAAAGATACTACAGGTGGTTCAATTAATTCTATTTTCTTCAATATTTTAATGAATTTGATTTCTTCGATGAATATGCGGTACGGGCTTATAAAATTATGCAAATATCGTAAAATGAGTCAATTAATCTCATATATCAATCAATAAATCGATAATCCCTTGAAATTCATTTTTTGAAACAATCAAAATCCAAGATTATACTTCCAAATCTTTGAATTAAATTAGATTTGAATTAGATTTTCCTTGGGAACCAATAAAAATCCAAGCATAACGTTTACAATATTCGATTCAAGTTTTTAATTGAACGAGATTAAAAGTACTCTGAAATATTTCTTTTCAATGCATACGATACGTTAATTCTTCAAACAGAAGCGCTCGTTGCAAAGTTGTGACACATCGCGGAATCACGATACGGATCCACATTCCCACGATCGTATCGTAGAAGCACAATTATTTATCCACAGCGCGAATCAGTCGAGTCAAGCCGGCGTTATTAATCAATGAGAGTGACTTAACGCATCGCTCGTGCCTTTTTCATCGCCGTACGTATGTACACGCGCCTCGCTAATCCTTTAAGTTTCTAAGCATCGCGGCCTTCTCCCCGTTACGTAATTTCTAGTGAATCGTACGCATTTAAAAGTCTGCCGAACGACCTCGACTTTTTGACGTATCGTTAAAATAGAGTACTATTAATAATGACGAAGAGGTTGTGGTGCAGACTCCCCGCTTGACCACTATCTCTGTGACGGATATCGAGGCTGTACGATACACGTAGAAAAGAAAATTGAACCTCGCTTTGTCGCTATCGAATAATTAAATGTGTTCTTGGCAGAGCAAAAGTCTCGTTGAAATGCAATTATTAAGTTGTCACGTTTAAAGAGGAAAGTGGAGATGAAAGTCGTATGAAATGTTATCGAAGAATGCTTTCGATTTTACTTTACTCCGAAACGTTTACTCGGTTATAATTGAAGTTTTCTTGTACTTTACTAATATAACTTGGCACGAGGTTGTACACTTCGAAGTTGTTTCGTTAAAGTTCAAAATAATTTCATCAGACATTTGTCGTATTTGACACTATTCCTACTACGACCGGTCGAATGACGGATTCTTAAATTTCGTCGAGAATTTCCTACATACAACGTTATTGCACGGCCACTTAACTTAAATGTTCAAATATACATTATGTATTTCTAAATAAACGAAACTACATTTTTGCATTATTAAATTGGTTATTATCTTCAATCTATACATATTAAAAAATATCGGTTGGTTTAACCCTACGTTAGACGCGTCGATGTTTGGTGCGTCGTTGGTCGCGTGGAGTACACCTGTCACCCATCACTAAATTATTGGTTAAAAATACAAATAATCAGCATTTATCATTTTTTCTCATTAGTAAACATCAATATTTATATATTCAGATAATTACTGTATCATGTTTACAAATTTATGATTAGAATAATATAATAGAAAAGGCACAAAATTATGATTTTATTTTTTAAAAAATGTTTTCATTTACATAGATCTAACTGAGAGGTACTAAAGATATCGTGAGCGTAAATTGCATGAGATAAGAGTAATTTAATTTTAAAGTAGACTGGGTGGCACCGTACCCCATGCGACTAACTTAGGGTTCAAAATCGGTCATTTCACCCGTCATGGTAGGAATAAGTATACCATGAAGCGTCGGTAGGAATAGTGTTAATCTAGAGAGAAGGTCTTGTCTTGTCTCGGGCGAAGTACAAGTGCGCGAGTATTAAAACTGTATTAAAAAATGAATTAAAAAAAAATGTAATAGCCATCGTCAATATTCATAGAAAAAAACCTGATCAATTTCAAGAGGCAAATTATTGCATGTCAAATCTTTTTCTCAACCCTTTATAAATTCATCTGAATACCAATTCCTCGACGTTTCCATTTCACAATCGCCGGAGGGGTTACGCGTTCGTTTCACGATAAAAGCAAAATTTACAAACAAATATCCGCACAAAGGGAAAAGAACAGAGCGGATTATCGTCGTTCGCGTAAGAACCGGCGCTCCCTTTGCAAACGCGTCAATGACACGTGCTCCGTTTCCGAATAGATCGGCTTATCGCGGAGAAGTGGTTTTCCAGGAGGAGAAATTGTCGTAGTGGTTTCGTTGCCTCACGGCGAGCAGGGAGAAAAATGTAGTAAGAGGAAGTAAAGTACACCATAGGAGATTGATGGTGTTTATTGCAACCCCGTCGAGCTTACTGGTTTCATCCATTATCCGCTGCACAATCTTTCGTTCGTAAACCCGTGCTTCCCTCAGCAATGCTTGCAAATAAAAACTAACGATCGATGTTACGAGGCATGGAGGTGGGTGACTTCGAATAATACCGTGCAATATTGCTTAATGCACTCGCGCGTGTACCCGGGAATCCTTGTAAGTTTGCCCCACGAACGGTTGGAATATATTTTTTCCGCCTCTAGTTGCTATAATTATTTGTTTGATACTGGGTTCCTCGTGATATAAAAAGAAACTTGGACATAATAAATAGGAAAATTGAAAAATTGTACAGCTACATTCATATTATTATTACATTTTATTTTGTATTTTATTAACACTAGAACTGTCAGACCAGTTATTTTGACTTTTTCAAAATTCTTTTTTGACGCTATTCAAATTTACCGATTTTAAGTAGATGAACGATAATTTATTTTTTAAATTGTGTGAATATGTATAATTTTAAGCATATACTTTTGAACTATATAAAAATTAGTAAAAACGGTGAAAAAAATTATAAAAGTAGGTACACATTAAGTAATTGTCGATAGTTCTACCTTTAAATATAAAATTGCATTCTATATCTTACATTATACATCTTTATCCTTGCCATATCCTCAATCTTTTGTTACGATTATACGAATCTGAAAGTATTAAACATACTTTGTAACAGCAAGATGTTATAACATAACGACTTTTAAAACTACGATTATTTTTATCTCGTTCAAGCTGACAATTCACAAACGTCAGCCTGGAAAAGATTAATATTTCTATATCTAAAAAACTGCTTTTATATTTTCAACCCGTCGCGTCGATCACTGGGACTTTCGTAACACTTGAAAATCAAGTTAAGAATAAGATTAATAATACCTCCCGAAATATTTCCATCGTCTAAACGCTTCGTTCTTTTTTTTTTAAAGGTTTCGCAGCTGGGCATGCTACTGGGAAGCGTGAAAAGGGCTTGTCTGTTACTAACGGCGATCCACATTTTACTCGATAAGAGCTCCGACGCCGAGACCTTCACCCTTGGCTACATCACCGGCTCGAAACGACGTCCAGGGGACTTGGAGTATCAGCGTCCTGGTTACCGGATATCCGGCGCTATCTCCCTCGCTGTGGAGGAGGTAACTGCAACGTTCTCCCTCCCCGAAATTCACCGGCCAACCGCAATTAGCGCGGAAGTGGCTAATTAAGCGCGATTGAATTTAGGCATTTCTTTCTCGCGCTCGTTCCACGCTGATACGAGACACGAGCGACGCTCGGGTCGTTCTCCGAACGGCAAGAACGTAAAATGATTTATCATCGGTTTTTCCAAGAAAGCAGAACTTCCTCTTGGTTTCCTCTGCTTTTCTAGCGTAATTTTCTGTCTCCTTTTTTCCTGTACCACGTAGGTTAACGCGGGCGAGCTGGGTAGACGGGGCCACGAGCTCGACTTTTTGGTCGCCGAAACTTATGGCGAGGAAGAGACCAGCATCCTGATGACCGCCGATCTCTGGACGAAAAATATCAGCGCTTACATCGGGCCCCAGGAAACCTGCGTTCACGAGGGCAGGATGGCGGCGGCATTCAACCTCCCTATGATATCTTACGTAAGTAATCTCTCCTTTCTTATTTCAACCACGAAATATCCTGGCGTGTTTTTCGCCGGAACTGCCAGGATTCTTGCTGAAAATTGGTCTGCGCACAGGTTTCCCCGTTTTCGCGTTGGGTTTCATTTTTAATGGTTTAAAGGAAATTCATTACACGTTAACGAGTGAAAATAATTATTTTAACGGTGTATGTAATTCTCGCTGTAATAGCGCGGGCTTTTAGGATAATATAAAAGAGAATTAAACAATCGACGATATAGATGATTTTTATGAAAGGACCGTTAGCTTAGTGGAGTACGAATAAAACATGATGTTTTAAATATTAAATTTATATTTATTGGATATAAAAATTAATGTTTTGTTAATAGACAATGAGAAAGTTAATTGGTATTGTTGTTTGGTCGTTAAAAAGAAATATACTTAAGACAGAAAAAGTCACAAAAAAAATAGAAAAGGTCAAAATTTACTGCATGGTTTCGCCAAACCTAACGTTTCGCTTCCATTTTAAGTTTCATCAGAGACAAAACATTCAATGCAATTTTGACTTCAAAGAAGTCAGCATCTCATTGAAAAACAATATTAAAAACAACAATGGTATAACCCAACATCTGAATAAACGTCTATCCACTTACGGAAAGTTGACTAATAATACATTTCGACCCACCATAACCAACCAATTTTGTTATTAATACTTATACCCAACTGATGACTTTTTATTCAAAGTAACATCGAGGAAATTATAAAAATATTTGCACTATCCATTGGACGGAATAAAAATGCATTGTTTCGGGTTCAATCTGGTTACGAAACGTTCGTTCCTAGTTGCGTAACTATGGTTGCATAGCCAACAACCGTACGATAAAAGCAAATGCTACCAGAGGAACTATTCGGAAGACCTTCTCCCAGCGCGAAGCTCTTCCTTCCATCAAATATACTCAGACCTTTGAAAGCACTTGGGTCAAACAACGATTTCGTACGCACTCGGTTTTATGTTAAAATAAATTTCATTACGCTCACTCGTCCAATCAAGCGTATCTACTTCTTCGACGACTCTGATTAAATCTCATGTTTTTTTATTCCTCGCGCGTATTTACGATATACAGCAGGCATCCCTTTTAATCGCTGGTACGACAAGAATGGCGATCGCGTTTCAAGCAACACTATCAGCTTTAGATGTTATATTACGATAAAAATAACACTAAGTATACTGTGGCATTTTGAATTATAATATCGGTAATAGAAAGTGTATTTTAGGACAAAATATTGGCAATAGAAAACATAATACGAGATCAAATTAGTATGAGTTTAAAATTGTCAAAAATTAAATTAATTAATTATCATAATTCCATGCGGTTTTCCTGTAATTTTATTAATAATAACTTCGATACACGATCGGTTAACAAGAATCCAACATCCATTCGATATCCAAGTTTATCCTTCGAGCCCCCTGTTGATCCGCACTTAAAATCCTCGCTAACGTTCGAGTGCTGTCGTAATCGGTCGTCCCACCGACCCCCTCGTTTCCACGCTGTTCTATTGAAACTGAGGATCATGCACCCGTGTAATAACACGAATCGTTCCCGAAGTGTTTCGTTCGATCGTTTTTCGTTTGTTTGTACGTGATCGGACGATACGATGCGCGTTTTAAGCTCCCGGGAGCGCCGGGCCAACCGAGGAAATAAATTATTCGCGTACCCCCGTGGAATACGAATGTACCGGACTGAGGTTACGACACGTTTAACCCATTGAACGCTACGAGGTCCTCGGCTCGAATGGTTCATCTATGGCAGAGTTTCTGGGTCACAGCCAACGAGACGCGTTCATCGAAAAAATTTGATTCGCGAATTAAAGCTATTGACTTTTTGATCGGTCGATAGAAGCGGGAAAGGACATGTTAAACACACTACACGGAGTGAGACGTTTAAAGCGATATAACTCATGCAGATATTTAATAAAAAAAATCATTGCGAAATCAGTCGTCATAATTATGACATACTAATTATTTTAGTATACGGATATTTATACGCGTTCTATTGTTGATACAACTCCTACGTTCGTGGAAACAAAAAATTTAGCGAGCAAAAAGTGTCGAACGCGGGTAGAGACATTGCAAAGAGGATTGATTTTTTTCGTGCCAACGTCCGTATCTCTTCGACGTCTTCGCTTAAGAAAACACCGAAGCGAATGGAACGCGTCTTCCTCAATATCAACGAAATTTTACTAGAACCATTTTTTCTATTCTGCAAAATGTGAGTTTCGTGTTTCGAACCAGACAAACCGGTCTTGAATGAATCGCTCTAATTATAAGTATCTCCCTCTGTACAGTTTATACTTGATTTTTAATTCACGACGCTATAACTAGTCGAAATGAAAAATCTGTTTTTTTTTTCTTCAATTTCTCATACAGAAATCATGTGGAAGACACGACGTAAGTGAAAACGTCGATGAACGGCACCAGTAGCATTACGGATGAACGAATAAAAGAGGTAGATCGGGTGAAATTAATTAGGATCCCTTAATCTCGGGAACCGTCTCGATAAAGCCTAAAGTACTACCGAAGGAAAGGAACCATTATTCTTCCAAGCAAATCACACGGTTCATTGAATAGTCTCTCCATAGAACTGAGCCCACATTGTCGAAAAATATACGATTCTATCCGAGTGGCATTTTACGATCCGTTTAACGTGAGGGACTGGTCATAAATTAGCTCGTGCGTAACTAACGTCGAAATTAGTTCGTTCCTCGTAAAAAAAGAAAAAATAACAGGAGCGCGTACCCTCGCGACTAAAAGGCGAGTCAATCTCGTGTTCCATTTAACATCATCGTACCGACGCGTTTCAAAAAAAATTTTCTTTTTCGCTTACAACGAACTTTTTCAACGTACGAAGATATAGAATCTTGACTACTATCATTTACTAATATTGTGGTAATTCTAATTATTTATCAAAGCAAAAAATGAATACGAAGAAAATTATCATTAGTATTTATTACTTAAATTTAGTTAACACAGCTGAGATTAAAACGGGTAGCTTTAAACTAACGACGCAACATTAACACAAAGAATTTACATCAGATGCGAAATAGTAACAAATCTACTGGCGTCCCTGTCCGACAGATAACGATCATCTATTTATTCCCCATCAAGTGCGTAATTGCATTTAATCTATACGACGAAATCAATCCAATTTACATCAATCGTTACCGACCGAACTCCCAACTCGATCGGATCGTCGATCGAATCGAATTACTTCGTTACAAGACATTGCCCCTCTCTTTCTCCCCGCGCTCCTTCCATCGGTTTTCGTTTGTTCCGTTATAACGCGCGTCCAGCTGATACTAATCGCGCGCATTACGTGTCCCTCGCTCTCCAGCCTAGTAATAGACCAACCTAGAAACCCAATGCAAATCTAAAACTAGTTTACGCGCGATACACGTCCCGCCGTTCATCTCTTCCACGCGGTCCGTGTCGCGGGATTTTTATGCCCGCGCATTCCAGGTCGCAATAATATTATCGCCCAAACGGCGCGGCGATCCGTTTCGCGATAAATGATTCTCGTATTAATCACGCTTTTCCTCCTCTTCTGCGCAGTTTTGCACGCATCGCGAATCCTCGGACAAGAAGGAATTCCCGACGTTCGCGCGTACCAGACCGCCGGACACGCAGATCTCAAAGTCCGTCGTCTCGGTGCTAATGGCGTTTAATTGGACGAAAGTAAGTACACGCATACCACGGGTGGCTCGTGATTCGCGAAAATGTATATACGCGCATTCGACGGGGGGAGAGTGAGATCATACACGGCGCGACGAGTGAAAGCGCCCGTCGTGCCCCGCGTCTAATTGGAGTGAAAATTTTTGTAGGTGACATTCATGTACATGAACTCGACATTGTTCGAGTTCAATAAAATGTCGACGATCGCGAAGACGATACTGTCGTCCTTCGAGACGGCCGGTGTAACTGTGAATTTCGTTCGTTGCTGGGACGAGCCTTATCACGTAACGCACATGACCAATCCGTTCCACACGCACGTCCGTGAGACGTATCGAGAGACGCGAAGTGAGTAGTGAGATCGAATTGTTAAATAAGGTATTCGAGTCGTTAGTATATTCGCCGTGAAGGGTTATTTGAGAGGATTTTTTGGAAAAGGAATCTTTAGTCAAGTGTCCCTACATTCGTATTATTTCGTTGTAAAATAAACATCCCCTTAACACTAGAACTACCAGACGAGTCGTATTGACTGGTCTGAAATTTTTATTTACGGCTATACAAGTTTACCATTTTTAAGTATATGAACGAAAGTTTATTTTTTAAGTAGTGTAAATATGTATAATTTTATGTATAATTCATACATATACTTTTAAACTATATAAAAGTTGTTAATATTGATAAAAAAAATTGTAGAAATAGGCTAAAATATGAGAACAATTAATTTTGTAGAGCACTTCTGTTTTTGTTAACTTTTCGTTGTAAAATTATACGTATCACTGGATATTCGTCGATAGTTCTAATGTTCATAAGAAAGAGGGATTTAAATGTTCGCGTTTTACGAGATTTAAATTGCCGACTTCGAGTTCTTCTTCGCAAAATCAATTACATTTCTGACATTTTATCGACTCCCTCTCGAATCCTGACAATTACATTCCAACGATAACGACGAAATATCGGGGCCCGCGGGGTGCGCGCACACTTTTCTAAATCACGTTTAACTTCGTTTAAAATAGACTACCCGCATTTCAATTGCATCGCTCCCCACATTGCGTTAAAGAGAAGTTTACATAAACGATAACCCGCATAGTAGAGTTACAAGAATCCATCGGCACGAACAGATACGCCTCATTAGTCAAAATATCTATTTGCGTACTCTTATCTCGGTTTCTAAAAATAATCCACTGGCCCGTTTCAGAAATCGGTTGATAGCGCGTGCGTAGCGGTACCGAGGAAATGCGTTCCGAGGGCTCTTATTGAAACTAATCTGCGCTTGTTTCAGTATACGTCATTCTAGGGAACTACTATGAGCACATGGGTCTGATGATGGCTCTGGACGAAAGGAAGCTCTTGGAAAAAGGTATAATTCTGCTGTAAAATAATCAGGTACATATATCAGAGAGCAGTGTCACTACCAGTAGTTTTATAGTTACTCTTTGTTACTGGGAAATTTCTTTCTTTAACTTTGACGGTGAAGCGAAAGTGAAATTTTGCAAACCGTTCGCTGTTGAATTGCGTTGTAATGAATTTATTTTTCTGAAACTTACGACACGATAAATTATGGTAAAGTAACGATTTTTTTAGTATTACTAATTAGAGATTGAAAGATAAACTTTTTCAATGAGATCTAAAATTCTTGTTAAAACGCTTGCTTTTCCGAATCTAACTCATAGCAACAAATTGGATAACTTCCAACTTCAAGTGTATGAATGAAAATTGTTCCCTCCTCTACTACCCCTTGTACAATATAATATAATCACGAAGTATGTTCGACAGATAGATAGTCGGATAATTAATTTTGATAATAATATGATCAAAACAATGAGAGACCGTATGAAGTATTTCCAGCTATAACAAGAAACTATTCTCTATACCCATTATTACCAGACGTTTATCAAATTAAAAAATTAACGTAATTACACTCGTTATTAAAATACGAACGAAACGATAAACTAAGTCGACGGGATTTGTGAACCAGGAAGAACCTTTGTTCTTTATTTTCCATCCCCTTCTCCATGTTTTTCCCCCCAACAATTTCATAGAAATCTAGTTACATTTACGTTGACGGAGGAAAAAAAATATCTCGCGATTTCATGCCGCAGGGGAATACTGGGTGGTCGGAGTTGACATCGAGCAATACGATGAAAAACGTCCGGACAAATACTTCCGTGGCTTATGGCAGAAGAAAACGAACTCCACCATTCTGAAAGCGTATCGGAGTTACTTCAGCGTGGTCGCAACCGCACCGATTTACTCGAAAAATTTCACTCGCCTGGTCAACGAGTACAGGCAAAGGCCACCGTTCAACTTTACGAACCCCCTCGCTAACATCGGTGGGGTAGTTCAGGTGACTACTAGAAGTAATGATTATTAGCTCAATGAAATGAGTGTACAAATTCACAAATGGCGCGTTACATCGAATGCCGGGAGTAAGATCATTTTGCAATAACGGTTCTCAGTATTTGGTACTGCAAATTCTGCTAACGATAAGATTCAGATATTAAGCGTAAGGAAAATCTGACAACTTCCGAGATGCCAAGTCGTTTCTCAATATTTTAATACAACCAAAAATAAGTCTGGCTGTGCGGGAAAAAATCGAATATCAGGATTTTGGAAAAATTCAGTTTACTCGTTAATCCAGTCGTAGAAT
This sequence comes from Pemphredon lugubris, assembly GCA_933228935.1. Taxonomy (NCBI): domain Eukaryota; kingdom Metazoa; phylum Arthropoda; class Insecta; order Hymenoptera; family Crabronidae; genus Pemphredon; species Pemphredon lugubris. Next base: position 14,723,592 of record OW121818.1, read on the forward strand.
ATACAATTTATGTATCTACCAGGAAAAAGTGCAAGAAAAGAAATTGTACGTATTTGAAAAATAATGCAATTTAAACGACGGTATCTCGAAAGTGGAGACAGGTGACACGTGACAGATATTTCGATACAATCACAGAAGCGTAGATAAGTTTCTCATCGTGAGAAAAAATAAACTTGAATCTTCTCGTCATCTATATCTATATTTCCATTTCCGGATAAACTTCTGAAGCGGATTCTAGTATCGCGGAATTAATTACAGAGCGTTACGAACTTAATCGAGTTTCCCTTAATAAACGAGATATCAAAATCATCAACAAACACCTACGGCTTTTATAAAATTTCTTAATTCACATGCACATCGAACTTTACATACCCGCAACGAATAACATCGTTAACATTATTCACCAGCATCGCCACGATCATTATAATTACTTACCAAAGCAAAAACAGAACACGACAAAACCCAGTGACATCCCGTTCTAAACGTAATCGTTCTCTCATGTTATAAGGCAGATCGTGCCAGAAACGGCATACCTGTACGACGCGGTGCACCTCTACGAGAGATCGCTATTAAAAGCCCTGGACGAGAATCGTGATCCCCGAAACGGCCGTGAAATGGTGGCGACTCTTTACGGCGTTCATTATCGCAGCGCCATGGGGTACGTAAAGATCAGATCAGTGAACGGCGAATAAAGAAAGCGTCCTTATCGCCGACGGTTTACGGCATGCAAATCAGTATCGTTACGACGCGACGCTTACCCGGCCCGGCAATCTCCACCGTCTCAAAAGGACGCCGAAAACGAGAGGGACGCGTGCTCATCGATGTATTTTCGGCGAAGTAATTACCGTTTGCATACCGTAACGAGGTCGTCGGAGACGGAAGCGAGGCGATTCATCATTCTCGGATCTTCCCGCTAAGTCCCCGCGACTCGGTGATTAAGCAAAGAATTATGAATCGTCGTCGGGGATACGCTTCGGGGGTAAAGCGCAAAAATTCAGACATCCCGTCGATACTCTCTTATCCCGTTATTAACGTTACGGGATTACGTTTGCCGGTGGATCAGGGAATCGCGGCAGCGTGATTTTTAATCGAATTGCCTCGACGCGTTACCTTCTAACGCAGGGGTCGCCAATTAGTTTCTACTGGGGTCCGGATTATCTAAAAAAAAAATTTCGATGGCCAAAAAAAACTAGATATTAGTTGTCATGGTTATTACTATTATTATAAACAGCGATAAACAATGAATGCCATCGTAATCACACAATACATCCTAAAAATAGATAAAATATAAATTACGTGTAGATTGTTGTCAAGTTATTCTGGTTGCATACAGACAAATAATAAAAAGAAACCAGCATTAAAGTAAAATATTTTTAGCGGTGCATTTATTCGGACCGCGGGCCGCCTATTGTCGACCCCTGTTCTAACGTATTCGCGTTCCGTTAGAAGTATTCTAAAACTTTGTCCAAGGAGAGGCAACAAGGAGGAGCTCTTTGCTGTCCGTTATCGTTGCGTATTCCTAAAGGTGTACAACGAATACCAACTTTCGGCAACGTACAAGACATTTGTTTCGAGATACATGAAAATGTTCCTCGTTGTTGCCTCAGCGTGTACAATGCTGAATATTGTGTTGGAATTGGATAAATTTCTTTTTAACCCATTAGTTTCCAAGGTTAAAATATATAACTGATTTGACGTTTTTACTGTATTTTATTATCAAACATATACTCAAATAACTAGTCGTGAAGTTAAAAAAATTACATGTTTATAGTTTTTTTACAACAAAATGTTGTGTGACGCAACAGTATTAAAAATACGTCAGCTATGTAAACACTATAAACTGTGTGTCGAATATCACATTATTCAATGACACATTTAAAAAAAATTAATTTGAAAAATGTTTCGTTTACGCAACTTTGGAGACTAATGGGTTAACCCACTCGAGGCGAAGATAAATATTGAAGACGTTCCCTGGGGCGAAAATGTTTGTTTCATTCATGATCATCGCACGCGCGGTGCGTAACAAGATTTTTTTGCCTAGGAAATGTATTACAAATATAATCTGTAATCAGTAGGCTGCGGATGTTTATGCAAAATGTATTATTTTTATACTGACTTTAAACGGATTTGGGAAACAAATGCGATCAACATGCGTGAAATATACGTATAACGTATTGTAAGTATAAGATAAAATAAAAATAATGTATTAAATCATTCTTAAAATAAGGCACAAAATAATGCATTTTGCATAAACATCCGCAGTCTAGTAATCAGTCTTGAATGGGTTAATAACGACCGAGTCCTCAAATATTATTTTACATCCACCAGTTCGGTACAACGAAGCGGACCGTAATAAAAGTAGATTCTTAATTACCACGATGAAATACGCGACCGAAATTTTAATCGGTAAAAAATAATTCAACGTTCCCACCTGTCGGAAGTAACATTGGTATTCTCGGATTCTTACGGCCCGTATAACTTCCACGTATAAACGTACAAGCTTCTTGGACGATGATCGATACATCGCATTACTTACCTCCATGCTACTGGGAGTTGTAATCAATTATATAATACGTGTCGCGTTTCGCGAATGAGCGCGCCGCGAATAATTTACGATAAAAGGTAATCGAAGGTGATTAATCGAAAACCGTGATACACTTGTGTACGTTCGGCGTTTCCTCTTTAGGTATATGGTTTACATGGACGAGAATGGGGATGCCGAGGGTAATTACACGCTGATCGCGGTAGACAATCGGCCGACGAGAGGTCATGGATTGTATCCTATAGCATACTTCGTGGGAAAAGAAGAGGGCACGAATTTGCCGGTAAGATATCGTAGTGATCGCTAGAATTTAATATCGACGTGAATATAATTCGTTAGGTGTCGAATCATAAATTTATTTCGAATATAATCCCCGATAGGATAATCGAATCAAAAGACAAGGTCTTGTGTCGGGCCAAGTTCAATTGTACTTAAGTACTTGAGAACTAAATCTTGGATCTTATTATTAAATAATTATTATTAAATTTATTTCTTTGATAGAATAAAATTACAACCGTACCATCGGTGATACAAAACATAAATCATGACCGTTCGCGGAAGAATAGATCGTCAACAGTGTGAATTTTTTGCGGACTCTTTGTTGACGATAAACAACTCGCAAACTTGATATTCAATGGCGCGTAATGATTACGCGCTATCATTGTTCATTGTTTCTCGATCAATTGTACGTCGTCACCTGTTTTTTTTAATACTATCGAACATATTGCTTTCCCATTTTCAGAGTCTACGATTAACCAGAGATATCGCGTGGATTGGCGATGGACCGCCAATCGCGGAGCCTTATTGTGGTTACAATGGAGAGAAGTGTACATGTATGTATCGAAACTTTTTACCCCTTATTGCCCCATGTGACAGTTCTGTAACAAACCTCGAAAATCCCTTCAGATCACGCACTGAATATATTTCGTTCACTTATATCGATGTAACATTCCTGTAACACAGTATTGAACCAATTTATTTATTTTTTATTATGATTTGTTGTTTCTGATTATTCTAAACCAGCCCCGTTTCACAATAATTTTCTATTTTTATCATATTTAGCCTACAAACGTTTAAACATCGTTCTAAATTAAAAAATTTAAACATCGTTTCCCGCGTATTCGTGTTTTTCTATAATCCTCTACTTTTTATTCCGCCTTATTCCTCGCTTACGGACGAAGAATAACAATTCCGGAGATGAGTCGCCTGTAACCGCGACGCAGCGTGTGACAACTTCCCCGATATTTTAATATCAAAACGTTATCTGTATCCTGTGCGAAGATGCAGGTGGGGTCGGGACGGTTCTCCTTCGAATTACCATTCGTCAGCTTTCTCTCGGACCTTTGAGGCCATATACCGCGCGCACCGATCGCTCGAAAACGCATCATAAAGTTTGCCGTGCGATCTGAAAATTTACATATGTAAATCAGTTAAAGAGGAACGCCTTCCGCCCTTCTCGCGATTCGTTTTTTCGTTCGCCCTCATTGGAATCGAATGTACGGTATATTTATTTTTAATCGCGCGGTCACACGCTGCATCGTCGTTATGCAATAATTATCGGTTGCAGACGCGGTGGGTTAAAACGTCTGTCAAGTAAACGCGTGTAAATCAAATATCACGGAAAGAATTGCGTATCCGTCGAAACGGGTGCGGAGGAACCTTGGATTATCCGGCCTAATTGGGACAGAATTTCTTTCGAGTAAATTACTATCCGGATAATCGATCGTTGGGAAAATCATCGGTGTTTATGCTTTACTCTCATGAATTTTAATATTTTCACTTCGTCGCGTTTATATTTCTGAGATAAACGGCATTTTTTATCGCTCACAAAACTCTCAATCATTTTTATGTTCGAGTAACATCGTCACTTTATACGTCGATCGAAGATGCAGTGCTCTTTCACTATAGAAGTATAATAATCGCTATTTCAAATAATTCCGGTTTCCATTACTACGATTGTATTACTGTGATAATATAATTAATATTGTACATGTTAATAAGCAAATTGTATTTGGCATTTGTTAAAGTAATTAATACTACTAAAATTAATATTTATGTTTTTAAATACATATTTAATAAAAGTATTCAATATTCCGGCTAAATTATTCATTTACAGTGCAATAACAAAAATCGCGCGACTGATGCAGGATTAATCTGTACTATAAATCAATTCCTGTATCCGTTAATGGTCGTTTCAAATAATTCCTCTTTCCATTAATCAACATTTCAAATAATTCCTTTCTCCATTAATCGGTACTTCAAATATTCCTGTCACGCATCGTATCGGTAAACAGTATAAAAAAATCACGAACGTCGTCGCGCGAATATCTCCCCACGAAGGTATCCCCTTCACCGATTCGCATAATGCAATATTCGTAAGTGCAATTCACAGCTACATACGTATTTATTCTAATCTCGTAGCTCACACGGGAGAGATCGTAGGTGGAATAGCCGGAGGATTTCTTCTGATCGTTACAGTAGTGATCCTGGTTCTCTACAGGAACTGGAAGTACGAACAGGAACTGGATTCCCTACTCTGGAAGGTGAACTACAAAGATATCCAGATCAAAGAACAGAAGGACGAGTCGGCGGGAGCCAACGAGGCGCCTGCCAAATGCAATTCCAAGGTAACTGCTCCCCCCGTCTCTGTACTACTACCCGTTCGTACTTTTCTCTCGTTTCCCGGCTACGATGCTCGCACGCCGGTTATTTCCCCTCGTTTCCCCCCCGTGTCGGTTGATCGTACGACTTTCCGAGTCCCGATCGAAACATTTTTATACGTTCCTTCCGCGTTGTTGGCGAACTTTTCAACAATAGTTTCACCTCTTTACGTTCGGCCTTATTCGTCCGGAATTCGTTTCGTCAAATGTACGCCGGGGAAGAGATAATGTGGTAAATAAAATTTCGACGATTCGATTTTAATTCCGCCTCGTTAACCTTCCGTTAGTCGCGTGTATTTTCAGGACACCGATAGTCGCAGCACCGCAGATGCTTTTGCAATTTTTCTGTTTGTGTATTAATTATCAATTTTTTTCGATCATGGAACATAAAAAAGTAAATCATCAATCATTGCACAGTGATTTTATTGTTTTTAACAAATTGCATCGGTACAATAATGAGAAGAAAAAGGGCAAGTTTGTAATACCTAATTTCATAGTCTATAATTTAACGTTTCACTATGCATCTCACAAAAAACTATGACAAACGGAAGGTTAAACGAGAGACTGTGTCGTATAGTTTGATAAATATTAATAATATTTATGACATTGAATTTTCTTTCTAGAACTGCGCAACCCAACCCATCGTAAGGACCAGTCAGGTCTCCTTGAGCTCGAATCCCGACGCCGACTTTCGATATTCTATGATTTACACACAAATTGGGGTCTACAAGGGTCGCATATTCGCAGTGAAAAAGGTTCGAAAGAAATCGATCGAGATCACGCGGGAAATGAAGAAAGAATTGAAAGTGGTAAGTGTTCAATAAAATTCCTCGTCCCCGTTTCGGCCCGAAAAATATTCAAATGTATCTGTCAATCGTAAAATTGATTTATGGCGTCCAAATTAAACGGCTGATGGTATTTCTTAGATGCGCGACTTGCGACACGATAACCTGAACGCCTTTATCGGTGCGTGCACCGATCCGCCGAATATATGCATCGTCGTCGAATATTGCGCGCGTGGCAGTCTCAAGGTAACTGTCTCTATAAACAATTTGTAATTAAGAGAAATTACGTTCCGCTTTAAATCAAACTCATCCGAAACGCTCGCGCGTCTCTTTTTAGGATATCTTGGAGAACGAGGACATGAAGCTGGATAATATGTTCATGGCGTCCTTGGTAGGCGACATTATCAGAGTAAGCGATTCGCACGATTATCATATTTACTTTATCGTTCCTCGTTCACGATTCTCGCGGTTAAGATCTATTTCTCGCGAAGAAATTAAATTATTATTCTACAACGTAATAAAGGTTTTGAGGAAAAAAGCAATTATTTTCAGTACAACGCGTGAGGTACCGAGACGTAGTAAAGGTGTAGAAAAAGAAGAGTTACTTTCGCACTACGCGTGATACCGAAACGTAAAGGTTTAGAAAAAAAAAAATTATTTTAGTACAACACGTGAGGTACCGAGACGTAATTAAGGGTTAGAAAAAATACTTATTTTCGCACATCCCGTGGAATCCCGGGATGTAATAAATGTTCGGAGAAATATATTCATATATCGCTTCTTCGCTCTTATCGCGAGTGAAAACTTTTCCTCCCTTGGAGAAACGAGGTGACATTTCGGAAACTTTTGATAACCGGCGAGAAATGTCGCACCGTTAAATTTGATCCTTCTGTTTGTCGGATTCGTCGTATCTTTTCGAGAAGGCGATGATAAATCCTCTCGCGATATCCTGGGCAATTTTCTCTCGTATTAAACTAGTGATTCGACGTCGACGAACGTCGGAAGTAAATTTTCCGTCGGTGTTCCTGTTTTTCAGGGTATGATCTATCTGCACGAGTCGGTCATAAAATTTCACGGCTCCCTCAGTACATCGAATTGTCTCGTGGATTCGCGCTGGGTCGTCAAATTGGCCGATTTTGGTCTACACGAATTTAAACGGGACGCCGAGTGCGAGCCATGCGACGTTATGAACAAGTATCAGGGTACCTTGACAATTATACCTCGCAACGAGACATAATTATATTTAGCAATTAAATATTTATCAGAACCACTCATGCCCTTCTTCCGTGTCGTTCAATTGGAATCTTCACTTATATCATTTTTTTTCATACGCATAGTTCAACAAATATTTTTTAATTTTTATTTTTTCCATATATCTAGACTTTTACTGTTTTTCTTTTCCTCCTATATTTTGCTGGGTCAGGCTTATTAAATTTTTTATTTAACACGTACCTGCCTTTAGTAACGTTTTTCTCTTACCTTTGTTTTTACGTTCTTATCGTCTTTCAGCTAATATTTTTTATTTTTTAACTTTCTCCATGTATTTAGAACTTTACCATTTTCCTTTTCCTCTAATATTTTACGTTTATTTTTCTGTTCCCGTTGATGAATACAAACAATGCACAATTGAGATGCATATTTATACTTTAATCATTGCACTTGCCATTTACAGCTCTGTTATATCGAGCACCCGAATTATTGCGATCCGTGAGAATCGGCGAACCAACGGCACGGGATTATCAAAGAGGCGATGTTTACTCGTTCTCGATAGTTCTGTACGAGCTTCAAGGACGACACGGTCCATTCGGGATCACTGATCTATCAGCGCCGGAAATACTGAAGAAAGTGATTTCGAAAGAATCCGAAACTGAGCCGTTCAGGTATAGAATCAATCACGATATCTATCGAACATCGGAAATTCTCGTATTTCTATTTTCTATTTTCCTCGAATGACCTCAGACCACCGTTGGATTATTTGGAAAACTGTTTCGATTTCGTACGCGACTGCCTGATCGAATGCTGGGCCGAGGATCCAGAACTTCGTCCAGATTTCAAAATTATAAGAAACAAACTGAGGCCGTTGAGAAAGGGCATGTAAGTGAATTTCTCATTTGAAATAAAAGAATTAGCGTAATTATCGTTTCAGCGATATAGATCAGTGATCTTCAACTTTTTCACGCCTGTGGTTCGGTGAAATTAGGAGAATCATTTTGCGGACCGCTAAAACGAAAAGAAAAAACATTAGTCGTAATATTAGGAGGACCGGAAAGTAATGTCATTTAATACAAATAAATACATTTTTAACAAATTTTTATTTTTAATCGATGATGTTATCAGGCTCGTTATCAATAACCATTTGCCATCTAGTGTGCAGATTTTCAATGCCTGATCGATAAACCAATGGTTTTTGAGATTTATTTGTTTAAATTTAATGCAAAAAAACGAGATTACTTTCCGGTTCACCTAATATTATAACTATATTTTACGCATTAGACTTCAAATCTAATATTGTAAAATGACAATTCTATGATCATTTAAATTTATAACTGCTTCGCGGACCGACGATTGAAAACCACTGACATAGATGACGCAAGGGATAATAATTTTCCCTCCATTTTTTAGGAAACCAAATATATTTGACAACATGATGGCCATGATGGAAAAATATGCGAATAATCTCGAAGCCCTGGTCGATGAGCGAACGGACCAATTAACCGAAGAGAAGAAAAAGACAGGTTGCAACATTTTTCGGCCGGCGATTGCATTCGTTGTAAATAATTCTTGCCCTTCTCTTCTTCTTTTTCTCAAACGAGCAAAAATCTTACCTTCCAGACGCTTTGCTGTACGAAATGCTGCCGCGTTACGTCGCCGAGCAATTAAAACGGGGTCACAAAGTCGAGGCTGAAAGCTTCGATTGTGTCACCATTTACTTCAGCGACATCGTCGGGTTTACATCAATGTCGGCCGAGAGTACGCCGTTACAGGTAAGATCGATTTATTACGCGTAACGGTATATCGCGCGATTTCCCATTGAAACTAACCTTCGCGTTTCAGGTCGTCGATTTTCTAAACGATCTGTACACCTGCTTCGACTCGACTATAGAAAATTACGATGTATACAAGGTCGAGACGATCGGCGATGCTTACATGGTGGTGAGTGCTTTCATTCATAATACAAAAGATGATAAGAGGATAATATGCCGAAACGGGAAGTGTGTTTCTTACTTCGTTCTCAACGTTGAATCTTGTACAGGTAAGCGGTCTACCGATACGAAACGGCATTCAACATGCAGGTGAAATAGCTAGCATGTCCTTGTGCCTCTTGGACGCCATTAAGCAATTCTCCATTCGACACAGGCCACTTGACAAATTACAATTACGAATCGGTATACATTCCGGTAAGTTGGAAAAAAAATTAGTTTTATTTTATTAACTCTGAAACTATCAAACCAGTCATATTAAGGAGTTCTCTTCAGGTTTCGTGAAGTTTGTCCTTTTGAGAATATTTTAAGCCAATTTTTTTTTTACTGGAGAATTTTTATTTGTCTTATGTTTGCAACTTGGCTTAAGATATTCCGAAAAGTACAAGCTTCAAGAAAACTACAAAAAAAGTAGATTTTCTGAATACAAAGTGCCGCAACCCTTTAACTGGTTTAAAATTTTTATTTAAATTAATAGTAATATAAATATGTATAATATTATATACATATTTTCCAACGACATACAAATTTGTACAATACCCGTAAAAGTTTTTATTCTTGCATGACATATTTTGTAAATAACCAGTCATTTCGACTCGTCTGGTAGAAATGGACAAAGATTAATTAATATTAATATTAATAAATATGAAGGGTTAACATCAAGGATTAAACGGAGAATACTTATACCCATTCTTAACAAAATAGATACCTCAATAGTTTATGACCATTCTATACATCATTAATAAATTTCAATCGTCACTCCAGGTCCTGTATGCGCTGGCGTAGTGGGACTAAAAATGCCCCGTTACTGTCTCTTCGGTGACACCGTAAACACGGCTAGCCGTATGGAGTCCACGGGATCGCGTGAGTCACACCAGTACATCATCATCGACCCACCTAGTTATCATCAAACCTCACGTTTTGTTTCACCTTCTTCCAGCGCTCAAGATTCACTGCAGCAGCGAGACGAAACAGCTCCTCGACCAGCTCGATGGTTTCAGTCTCGTGGAACGCGGCGTGATCCCCATGAAGGGAAAAGGCGACCGTCTAACTTATTGGCTGATCGGCGAGGATCCTGTTCTACGAAGGGAGCGAAGCAAAGAGAGAGAAAATCGAAGAAACGGCAACACCAGAAGAGCGAGCACCGTGAATCCTCTGGTACCGCGAAGCTCTTTGAAGAACAAGTCCTTAGTTAGATCAACTTTCCTCAGATGTTCCAGCGAATCGCCTAAACGTCTGCGATTCGCCAGCTCCGATCAGCTGGATCAAAAGAGCTCCAGAGTTAACAGTCAATTAGAGGCGATAGTCGATAATAGTCCTTGCAAGCCAAAAATGTCCTGCGCCATTAGGCCGTCGTGTATAGAGAGCTGGAGATCGTCGAGTAATTCCTGTCCGTGCGTGGAGCAGCTTTGCGAGGAGACCCAACCTGACCTGGAGCAAGGTAATCTGGAAACTGATATCAAGAACGCGGCTACCATGAGGAACAATTGGATCCTGGGGAGTGACTCGTACTTCTCGCGTAGCACCGGCAAGAGCTTGCGATTCAACACACCTGGGATCATTCAGATGACTTGTCGATCAGCGCCGAGCAGTCCGAGGCACAGCACGATGATCTTGAACGCTCAGAAGAGAGCCGCTCAGTCTAACGAGGAGATAGACGGATGGGACGCCACGACGCCGTTGATTTATTATCCGAGCGGGCGATTGGATTGAAATCATTTTTATGGATGACTGTAGCGTTTGGATGTTGAGGTTATTCGATGGGACAAGGGTGGTGTTTTTTAAGCGTTCGATGAGAGCAGTGTTTGTATGAATGAGCTTTCGAAGTTTCGATGATGTTTCCGTCGTAACGTTGCGTGGTAATGTCATGAAGTTGATTTCTATTGAAACGTTGCAAGTAGATTTGTTAATGAGAACAGTGTCTGCGGAGCGGTGTTAGGAATAAGCTTTCAAAGTCAATGATGTTTCTATCGTAACGTTGCGCAGTTATGTCATGAAATCAATTTCTGTAGAAAAGTGTAATTAGATTCGTTGATGAGAGCAGTGCCTGTGGATCGGTGTTACGAATATGCTTTGAAAGTAGGTGATGTTTCTACCGTAACGTTGCGTAGTTAAGTCATGAAAACAATTTCTATTGTAAAAGTGTAAGTAGATTCGTTTATGAGAGCAGTGCCTGTGGATCGATATTACGAATGAGCTTTCAAAGTCGATGATGTTTCTGTCGTAACGTTGCGTGACGATATCATGAAATCAATTTCTGTGGATAAAAAGTAAGATTCGTTGATAATAGCAGTGCCTGTGGATCGATATTACGAATGAGCTTTCAAAGTCAATGGTGTTCCTGTCGTAACGTTGCGTAGTTACCTCATGAAAACAATTTCCGTGAAACAGTGCAAGTAGATCCGTTGCGTCTCTACCGTAATTGTATCATGTTCCGTGGTACGGGAACAAAGTCTCGGGAGACACTGTCGATTTGAAACTTTCTCGTTATCGCAAAGCGCAATGGAGCGCAATCTGCGTTATCCCGGAGAACGACTTGAAAGCAGTAGAACGAATTTTATCGCGTTACTTCTAATTTTAAATCAACCTTCGCTACGACGTTTCATAAACGCGAGGCGAGCCATAATAATACACGATCACGCGTACACCTTAAACTTAAAGAAACGGGTGCTTTCTAGCTACAAAGATAAATCCGAAGATTGTCTCGCGTTATTATAACGAATAAAACAGCAATCGTCCAAACGTCAAATAGATTAGAATCAGTCGATCCAGATGTTAGGTCAATCTCTAAGTTCTCGTAACATTCTGATAACTTTATTTGCTCGCCGTACACGATGTACCAAAGCAACACCATACGTACAAACAAAAAGATACCTTAACAGACGTATTCGTATGTATTATTTATAACAATTATATAACAAGTATTTTTCGGTATACACGTAATTCAGCACGCCGATGTATTCCACGCGTTAGCTTAGACAATCAAGAAGGCTCGTGCTTTTTATTCTACGTAAGTGTCTAGTCAATTTATTTTAATTGCCGCGCGATTCAGTTCTCCCTTCGCGACGTTGAACTTAGCGAAGACCGTTCACGAAAGCATTTTTCTGTCGTTGTCAAACGCGTATACATCGTGACGGAGCTTCTGAGAGATACCGACCTCCGGAGACTCCGTTGCGATAAGATCGTCGTGTCGTTATAACATTCGATGCCTGACGTCGAAAAAGTATTAATAATAATTACGCGTTAAGCGGCGAATAGTACTTAAGTCGATCGTTCACCGATTAATACGTAAAAACAATAATTGGATGGTCGAGATGTACTTATAAATCATTTTCAAGTTTCTCTATTAATGTAAGCGATCTGTCCGAGGAAGACGAGCGATATATTATAAACGTGACAAGAATATGTGAATTTATTACTTCCCCTAATAAAGAAATCTATGAGACATCGTCGTTTGATTGTAAAAACTCGTCGATTATTATCGATCTGCGGTAACGAGAAACGTGAAATGTCACGCTGAGAAGTAGATATACGCGATCTCTATCGAACACTGTCGCGAACACGTTGCACCCGCGAGGATGTCGGGCACACCTGTAAATTATCATTTTCCTTACCTTTATTTTGCAGCGAACAAACAGGACTTGATTAAAAATTGTTCGCGATCGATCGATCAGCGCGCAAGCGCGTGTCCGCTGGATCACCGGTTTAATAATTACGCACGATTAGTTTCGATTCGATCGAAATGATCTATATCTATCGGAATGATCACTGTACTTAATATCAAACCGGATGCAAGACGCTAGAATGTTTTGGCTCGATATATTAAAAGGATATCGTAAAAATCGATTAATTGAATGCTAAACGAAAATAGAATTATGGTAGAACCCCAATTATCTGAACCTCCTCTATACGAACCTTCTGTTTATCCGAACTGCAATTGGCGTATCCGAACGTCGATACGTGTCAAAGCGCACGTACACGCGTGACCGGTATACCGATTTTATCATTGGCTAAATTTATTATCAGTACATAACATATACATATAATGTATATGTGTATGAATTGTTTGTAGACAATCGAGACGCGATGTGTTTGCTAAACGACGTCCACGTGCTCTACTTGTCAGCCTTGCTTTGTTTTCTACGGAGTACACATCTTTATTCATGTGTGGGGAATGGTATGGAATCCATACCAAAAATAATTTCATATAACCCGTGATTTTATTATAAGAATTAATAAACTGAACCATTTTATTAAATGAAAGATACGTCTAAAACAACAATAAGCACATAGTACATATGTATACATATATTATAATAGTTCCCAGTATCCGAACTAGGCGCGGTCCCAATTATTTCGGATAATCGAGGTTCCACTGTACTCGATTATCGTATTAAAAAAGAGAATGAACCCGTCGTAAAAACAATATTATATAAATTAGCATCCGTGCGCGTTGGGGCATTGAGAGAAAATCGAGCGCGGAAGATAATTTCAAATTTATCGACGGTCCTTATTCTCGCACGTTGATGCAACGCACGAGTGTAGTGCGTGACGAAGCCCCCGGGGCGATAACGCACGAAGATTCATTAAATTATTATTACCGAGGAAATTAATTAAACGCGAGCCGGGAAAGGCCGCGATTGTGCGTATTGCGATTCTACTTCTATGCCCCTCTTATCTTGCATGCGCGGCTGCCCGCGACTCTCGATGCAGTTTTATACGCGAATGAAAAATAAATGGGAACAAAGTCGACAGTGTAAAGAAAACCCAAACAATCGTCAAAGACGGCATCCGCTCGGAGAAACGAATTAGTATCGATGAAAATTTTAGTCTCGTTCGTCGAATGGAAAAGCGCGTAAGTGAGTATTACAGCGGTGTAAGGTGAGTTGCGGTGTTTCAGGGATACTTCTCGTATAGATACGTCGTGTACGTATAGTTTGTAACTGAGCAAAAATTAACGTTGCAAATAAATACATAGAATCGCTGGGTATTTAAAAAGTTATTACACATTCGATATCGCAATGCGCGTGTAAATTAAATAAAATATTTCACCGCAAGTATGACGCTGCCGTGTATTTGCACCGATCGTTGCAATCGATTATGCGTTAAGACGACAATATCCGTAACCGCAGACACTGTTGGCACGGCAGCATCTAAACTCTCAATTACTTTAATTCGCACGTCTAGTTACATGCGCTTTAAAGCCACGTGATTGCGGAACGCACGTTCCGCCGCGTATTTAAGTGCGAAAGAGTTGTGCAAATACGAGAATGGCTTCTGAATTTATTGCGCGATTTACTATTCGAAGTTCTTTGCAAACTGAGTGCGAGGAAAAAAAGAGAGAGAGAGAGAGAGAAGAAAAACTGTGCCAGAACTTTCCAATACATTCCCGTCGTTATACGCGTACCACGGGAGTAAGTATCGCAAGCATTCGCTCGCATATATACGATATCAACATTCCCCCGGAAATGCGAATAGACGATTTTCATTCCCATTGATCGTTCGTCGACGACGTGGAAATCGTATCCAATTAAACGCAACGAAAAACGACAGTTGCTCTCAGCAACGATCAAACGCGCGATTTTTATCGACAATCCTCCGACAGCTAAAACGCGCGCAGCTGTCGAACTTTATACGAATTAGTGTCGCGATCGCGATTAATCACGTCACTTTCGTCCAATATTTCCAACCGGGCGAAATTACACGTTCGCCGCCGAGAGACACGCGATATTATCTCGCGAATGCCGCGAGAATCGGACACCCTGTATAACGAGGCGACTCTTATACACAGAATGGGGTACCATCTTATTTACGTTGAAGTGGTTGTCGGCCAACTTAGAGGAGCGGCCATCATTCAATCAAGCCGGACAATTTAAACAGCCTGATTCACGCAGCGAAATCATTTAATATTTGACGTCAAGCACGATTATCGTATAACGGTGCGTAATGGCCGATTGTTTGTACAGGTTGCAAGCGGCGCCGCAATTTTCAAATGGTGTATCTGCCTCCTGAGAACGACGACGTTCGAGCGTCGTCGACGAAGCAATGTTGCAAAATTATCCGTCATTAGCGTAGGGATACAACGTACGTACGCGTATCCCTCGAAGCGACGCTGTCAGCCTCCGTCCGTCGAACGACTTACTCATCTACCAACGCTCGTGAAATTCCAATCGTGTTTGCGACCCGTCGAAATTATTTCATCCGTGTAAATTATGTTTCTTTTTTTTTCTCTTTTTTTTGTAACGTAACGGCCAGGAATTCGAATACTGTCATCGGCGACCGATTCGTTTTTAATATTTAATCGTCACGACGCGGCGACGTATTATTTTGACTTCACGCTCCAACGCATACGGTCTCTAGCGCGTACTTTTATTAGGTTCTCCTTCTGCCAGCGGCGTCTATTTATAGACTCGGAATTATCTTCATCCGTCGTAGAACAATACGTCTAGAGTGGTAAAAAATTTTGATACGAGAATACTAATCGCCGCGGTTCATCGCCGTTAGTCATGCGGGAAAGGAAAGGAAATGAAATAAAAAAAGAATTCTGAATCGTCGTCTTTCGCGCGACGATTACGCGCGCTTTGTCGACGCGGGGCAGGGACCCGTCGTGTTAACGTTCGATTCTTCGATTCAATGTAGATTCGTGGGTATGGAAAAATGTGGGGAGAAATTGTACTCGGTGCGAGTTGAAACGGAAGAATTTCCAAAGTATTATTTAACAAGTATTTATCAGTATTATTATGAAGCGAGTGAGAATAAAAAGGAAAAGAGAATGGTGACGTAATTTTTTGGAGTAGAGGGACGACTCGGATTTTATGAAGTATCGTATTGTCATCGAAAATATGTACACGTGCGCGGAAAGTTTTAATTAAATCGGATCGGTAGAAGCGGATCAGAAATTGAGTGGTAAGATTCTACTTGAACGAGCAAATGAGCAAACGGAGAAACCGATCTAAATTAAACCGTGCAATAATAATTTTAAAAAGCAGGATGCATAATCTGAAACAATTGAATCGTTTATTTTAGAAACCCCCTAACGCTAAAAGAATAACGTCAACTGCTTTGTGTTTCTTGCGATTTTCCCCCTCCACAGTAAGTCATTGAGCTAAAACAACACTGATATCTAAAAGAGTGATTAGTCTAGTCTTTTTTGTAATTTTTGGTAATTTAAAGAAACCGTTTTAGTGTCGTGAAACAGTTTTTTTTATTAATCATCTGGAAAAGTGAAGAAGTGCACTTAGGGGGTTTCTAAAATAAACGATTCAATTGTAGTTTTGTAGACAGACTGCCTCGCTAGAGGACCAATGTCTTAATCGTGAAACTGAGAGTTAGTAAAATAATGTTAGCCTATGTTACTAACACTCGATTCCTGAATGCAAGAATATTTCGTCGCCCAAGAAGTATCATGGCTAATCGCAAAAAATGCAAAATTGAGTTGTGTGTATTGTTGAATTCATGTTTCCACGACGCGTAATACCGTGTTATCAGTTTTGAGGTTTGACCGATAGATTCGCTGTGAAAAATCAAAGTATCATCATGGTCCATCTAAAATCGTTTCTTATTAGTGCGAATCAAAAATTGAATTACGCTATCAACGCCAATTTCATGCATTTTTTATAAAATACACGCTTTAGAGTTAATGATGGTCCAGAGGGACATTAACTTTCCAAATGCCTAATAACAAAACACCTTTTTCCTTCTTCTGAAAAGTCCTGCAACCTAAGATTAACCACGATGGTTCTTAATCGACAATTTACTTTTCAGCATACAAAAAATTCAACTAAACCCAATCCGGTATGCGAACATTAACCGAATTGCTCTCCAAATACAACCGATTACACGAGGACAAATAATTCGCGACAAAGGAGAGATAACTTTCAGCCTTCGCCACGAGGATTAACAAAAATATCGCTACACATATTCCTACGAGCACAGGCACGATAAAGAGACGCGGAGACTTCGAAATCGTGGAATTGCGCGTCGACGAGATATAGGCCACGGCGACGTGCATTCCCGTATTTGCGGCGAGCCGCGCGCGCCGCGTCGGGCCGGGCCGTCGAGGCAGGTGAAAAACCGTCGGTGCGGCTAGCATGAAAATTTATTTGTCAGAAACTATGCGGCGGCGGCGGCGGCCGCATAGTTCGGAAATTTCCCTCGGGTGGGATCACCGTCCGTCGCCGACGCACGATCGTATCTCTCGCCCATAACGCTCTCGCACCTGCGGCACAAACGAGTTGTCCACGCACATGCGGTTACTTTACATAAGATATGCGCGTTTAGAGACCGGGCTGAAAATAAACTCGTCGCGATTCGACACGTTCGATCGTGACGCTCGCGACTCGTTGTCATTTAGCCTGATTTCCATCGACACGATTCCGCGGCACAGCAGCGTGAGCGTAGCCAGCGAGCGAGCGAGTTAGAGAGCTCGGGCGAGTTCTTTTGCGTGGCGTGTACGTACACCTTCTGCGGCGGTGCAAATCTCGTCTCAGGGCGCACGATGTTACCCGTCGAACTGACAGAATTCCCGGCCTCTTGCCGCCACCACGTTTAACGTGCAACGATGAACGATCGAGGAGATACGGAAAGTAATTTAGCGTCGTCGATCGCGAGACGTCGACGGCTCCTGCGCGTCGATAATTATCGTAGTTTTTATTCTTTTTGTTTGTTCGGTGATTAAGGAGTTACGGGTTTGTATTAAATCGAATCGATTACGCGTTATTCGCGGGGACGTTGCGACGTGGGTTCGACGGTCTTCTGCGAGTCGTCGCGCGGATTCGGAGTACTCTCGACGTACCGACGGAAAATTATGGATTCCGTTGATTCGACGGAACGGGAGAAATGAGTTTTGCGCGCCTAACGACGTGGGAAAGAGTCTCGCTCGCGGAGCATCCGATACGCGTACGAGTTACCGTATATATGCCACATTGTACATGACAAGAGCCGTGTGTTGACACTCACAGAAAAAAAAAAAGATAAGATAGCAGCTGTTGGCAGCCAATCGGCGTTTCTGTGCGCCGGTTGCCTACGTCACTGTTGCTAACTGTGGTTGTGTACACACGGCTATGGTAAATTGATATTTCTTTATTCGCTTCCTTTTCGATTTCTGTCTCTCTCCCTCTCTCTCTCTCTCTCTCTCTCTCTGTCTCTTCTTTTCGAATAGTCGGATGCCAGAATCGCAGAACGAATGTCAGCGTTCAAGGGGATTAATGGCACTTTACAAATCGCACTTGAAATTGCCGGGAAGTTCACTGTACTCCTCCGTTCGCGACGTTCGAGGCTCGAAACGCGCTACCATTTGGATTTGAAGAATTTTATCGAGGGGAAGTCGTACATAAAAAAAAGTGGAAAAGAAGGAAGGAGCACCGACGTCGGAAAATTTATAGTGAGATAGTGGGACGGAGAGAGGTACAAACGAACTCGGGAGAGAAATTAATTGGAGGAGATAGGAGAGGGTCTTTTAGGCGCGCGTTCGTTACAATGCGCATCGGGCATGCTCGAGAGAAATACGACTGACCCGCGAAAACAATTTTCTCGGCAATTGCGAGGAAACTAAATCGGGAACACGTTGAACGATTAACGCATTCGTTGTGCTCTTTTTGCGTTTCCTTCGGCGCGCGTTAGAACGATTTCGAGTATCGTGGCGCGCAAAAGTTTCAGGTCGCGCAAGCTTTTTGTCTTATTTCTTAAATGTTAAGGCAGAGAAGAGAGTTTTATCGGGATAAGTTTTCGATTATGCGGAGGAGATTCTAATAGCGATGTTAATCAAACTCATTTGTTAGCTAAAATATAAAATAGGTAACTCCATGCTAATGTAAATTTTGTTTCCTACAGTTTTTGTTTCCTACACGCTGCATTGTATATATTTAATTTAACAGCCTCATTATTCAAGTAAAACGGTCTTCGAGACAAATTTATGTCGTTCGAAATTGTGCGTGAAATTGCTTTTACTTTGAGAGTTATTTTGATGTTCGTGGTATTTTTAAGGGGTTACGCCACCCTAAAATTTTCAGAAAATCGATGCTCATTTTTTGTAGTCACCTTGAAGTGTAACAAGTTTTAATTCAGAATTTGTGTTTGACCAACAAAATTGAAGCTTAAAACTTGAATAATAAACAAATGGGTAAGCGTATAGAAAAAATCCTATGCTACAAGATAGCTAATCTTATAAAGAATGTGTGTACCAAATTTGAAGTAAATTCGACCAGTGGTTTTCGAGATTTTTGTTCCGCCAGCGTGCAAAACGTTGTTTCGAGAATAACGCAAAAGGAGTTGAGTTTAGTCGCACGACATAAGCTGTGCAGTGCTCCGTTCAAACCACTGTAACACCGTCAATCTTTGGAATTTCTGTTTGGAACTTGGCTTAATATTTTATTTGAAGTCAATTTTAATATTTTTTATTTTATTTGAAGTCAATTTTAATATTTTTTATTTTATTTGATGTCAATTTTAATATTTTTTATTTTATTTTAAGACAATATTTTACTGTAAACCGCAAAACAAGTATGAGTTTGACGCACGGCATGGGCTGTGTAGCGCTCCATTCAAACCACCGTAACTTCGTCAATTTTCGGAATTTTTGTTGGGAACTTGGCTTAAAGTATTCGGAGAAGTACACACTTCAAGGAGACTACAAAAACTAAATATCGATTTTCTGCAAATTTCAGGGTGGCGTAACCCCTTAATCGTAGGCTAGGTTTCAAGATCGAAATATCCCTCTTTTCAATTTCGTATCGCCAAACAACTTTTTCTGAAACGCAACGCTTCGAATTATCGCTCGTATTTCCGCGTACCACGGAAGAGCACGCGTATCGACTATAAACGGGAGTTTAAAAACGCGTTCGCATTTGCTGTTACCGCGCCATTACATCTCACGCTAACTCTGAATAATCATGGTAATTGGTATGTTTCCCGCATACGTTTGTCTATCAAAATTCGCACGCATAGTCGAGAGTTTAACTGAAGTCTCACTCGTAATCCGAAAAATTTATTTAAATCTTCTAACGAATAATCCAAACTGGAAGCATCGCTCTAGTCGTTTTTATTGAAATTTATAATTTTCGACATGTCAAATACCCTTTGGCATATTTAAAATTGTCAAATACTAATCGCAATAATTCCCAATAATTTCGAATTTAAATATATTTTGATAAGAATTTAAACGACAAGTAAAAACAAGTAAATACAATTTAAAACATATAGGATTAAATATGGAGAAATATCAACATGACATTTGGAAATCTGATCTTACAACCCAATTGAATCAACTCCAAAAAACTATTAATTAATTGCGGTTGCAGCAACAATCTGGTGCGAATGGATTTACCACGTACAGGTATACGCTGCTCTGTCGTGGAACGCACGATCAATTGCATTTACTGTACGTAGACAGAAACCAAAGTGTCTCGCACTCCGAGCAGAACTAAGCAAATACAGTTAGGCCGCTTAACTTCGACTCGTAAATAAGATTACATCCAGCAGACTACGGATTTGCAAACAATTAGAGTGTAAATGACATGTTCGGCGTACTTGCTCGCCCACAAATGTGTCACGTGACCCTGCACATTATTTCTAAAACGCGTGTAAACAGACCGCTAGTTTGCATCGCGACGACGAGGCTGAAAATATCTGAAAAATTTCAGCCGTATGTCCTTCGCAAACAAAATACCAGTCGCGTAGTATTAATAGTCTTCCTGGATGTCGAACGAATGCTTCCGAAATATTTCGGAGAGAGTAAAAAAAATTCTGGTGATACGAAGAGATCGGGTAATATCTTTTCCGGTATGTTATCGAAAAACGTGGGAGGGAAGAGAATGCATTTGAATTCAAATTAGTTTGCTTAAACGTATGGTGGATAGTCAAATGAAGAAAATTGCGCGATGAATTTTCATCCCCTGCGATAGAAACGACTTTTAGATTTAGAAAATTCATCTTTGTGACTCGACAAATGTCTTTCTCGAATATAGATTAAAGCTAGCTGTCAAATAATTATACGACAGTATTTGTTCGATGTAATTAACGATTCTTATAATTTGATGCATTTAAAAAAACTTATATGGTTCATATCATAGTGGACGTTTATCCGAAATCTATTTTCCAAAATTTCAATTCCAACTTTTAAAATAGGTACTTAGGAAAAGAATTTTTAATTTTACCTAATCTATTTCAAAACACGCACACAAGACAACAAAACACACAAAACAAAATATAGACAAATCAATTGACATTTTATCTAATGACAAAAATTTATAATTAAAGTTCGCGATTGAATTTGAAATTCCTGAGTAGCAGTCCGTCGATAAAAGAAACGTCAGTCGAGAAAATTTGTAAGTACGCCGAAATGCAGAAACCTTCGACGAGTGATAGTGCATCGTGGCGATAAATGTACAGTTTTGACTTTCTAAAAATATCATTAAAAGTTCGCGCCGCTCGGCGACGTTGAAATCCTCTTTGTACCTTATGTCGTCACCCAAAGCCGCGTGTGGTACAATTTATTTGACCTAGCGTCGTATTTTATTTGCGGACTAGATATCGTTGGCGAAACACGGCGCTCGGATTGTTTGTGCGCACGCACTTTGCGATATCATTTTCATCGAATTTTCCATACGCTCGTTGCAATCAATAATGATTCGGATCTTTCAACATTATAATTTGTTTCGTTGGGGTTTTAATAAACGTGTTTCAAGAAAGGAGAGTACTAAAAAATAGATAATTCTAGTGACCAAAATAAAATTTGTTTACCAGTTTTACCGATTTTTATGTAGTTCAAAGCATATGCTTAAAATTATACATATTCACACTACTTAGAGATAAATTTTCGTTCATATACATAAAAATGTTAAATTTGTGTAGTCTTAAACATAAATTTCAAACCAGTCAAAATGACTGGTCTGGCAGTTCTACTGTTAACAAATCTGCACGTAAATTTATTTTTAGTGTACATACATTAGGTTAACAAAACAGGGTGGGACAGAAATACGTATTCCTAATCATTTTATTACTGATAAATCGTAGGGCTTAAATGTACTTCCGAAATATAATCAACTTCCGATTATCCGCTACGAAGTTTCCGGGTTACGGATTACTCGATTGCTCGATTGCAAATATTCCTAATCTGAAATTTCTAAAGTTTCCATGCGTAACAGAAATCTATCTAAACCGTTTGAACGGATAATCACGAGGAAAATTTCTCACGCCCATAATCGAGTTGGTTGTATTAACTTTCTCCAAAACCTCGCAAATGTAATCATTCCGGAATTTTGCAGACAGAGGGAACAGTATTTGTATATCACAACCAACCTTCGTAGTAACGATCAAACTCGTACGAATTAGCACGTAGATCGAAATAAATAACGACTAGCATTAATCCGCATTCGGTCGAAACGCGTCGCGGCCTTGGTCGTCATTTACATCAAACACTCCCGTGTTTCGTCGGTTTCCGAAGGCTACGATAGTTCCGAGACACTCCGTAGACGCGTGTCTCTTACGCACACGTCGATTTTGCTAAAATAATCGCATTCACGGTGAAATTCGATACTTTATGTAACAAGCATGATCGGTGATAAAAATATAAATCGAAAAAATTTCTCGGCGTGGATCTGCTTGACAAACGCTACTTCTATTTTCGTTCCACATCGTTTATTTATCGTTTCTCGAAAGTAGTGGAATGCAGCGCCTGAGCATACTTTATTTAATTAATGTTGGTAATCAAGAGACAAGGTCTTGTCTCGGGCCGAGTACATCAATATTGCGCGAGTAAAGACGATTATGGTTCCGTTGTTAAATAATACAGTCGTGATCAACTACAAAGTTTATTTAACATTTAATAACTTTCAAGCCTCTCCGGATTCTCTTTTACAAGCAGTCACCAGCTTGATCGAATATTACCGTAATAAAAATATTTATTTAAAAAACAGACTAGAAAACTTCACGAAAAGGTACCATTAACACTAGATTGCCGGAGCGAGTCAATTTGATTCATTTACGAGCAGTGAAGATGAAGATCTTCATCATACAGCCCCTAGAAAAAGAAGAGCTTGATTTCTATCTGAAAATGAACCAAGTGCTAGTGGTAGTGATCGTTAAAATAAAATTATTGTTTTAAAACTTTAATTTTTACGTATGAGTCAAATTCATTTCGCATCTGGCAATGTAGCGTTCAAATCCGACAATTTTTTCTCCATTTCACTTTGTTACTAAAACCATTTGATTCTCTAAAATTCTTTCTACCATTCACATAATGGATTTTTTCGCACAAATCGCGTCGCGACACACGTACCCGTATACATGACGAAACTCGTTACCAAAATCTTCATCCTCACGAACCAATATATCCTTAATAAATGGAATTCTAATTGCCTCAAAAAATACTTCTACGACGAATCTATTCTCCCAAAACACAGGCTCAAAGAACTCCTAAAAGTACGATCCCCCGGTAATCCGATAAAAAACCAGCACACCCCTACCATTTAATTAGCGAAATTTCTCTCCCACTCGAGACGTCCGACACCTTCATTACTCAAACCATCCAATCATTCCGAATCCTTCCGAGGATTCCTCGCGCCTGATCTCCGCTCATCACTCGGCGTTCTCGGAGCGCCCCTACGGTGGCGCCAGCTGCGCGGAATGCGTCAGCACTAAGCCCCCTCGGAATCATGTGTTCGGTCAGTATACCACGGCCCCTGCTTGCGCGCGGTCGTTCGTATCATTCAGTGCAGCGATTCGCTCGGTCCCGCGACGACGGTGCGTTTCCCACTCTGCGTTAAAACCCGTGTCCGCGATTCCACCGAGCCCCCTCTCCGTTTCTAATCGCGCGCGACGATCTGCCGAGAGTGTCGTTTCCACGCGAGTTCCCACGGCACCTCGGGGGCTAGAGAGATATATAATAGAGTGCAGCTCGTTCGCCGAAAATAAAAGCCTACGGTGGGGGCGATACGGAAAAAGGGAAGGGAAGGGTAGGAAAATCGAGAGAGTAATAAGGAGAATACGCGGATAAAAGGAGAGAACAAGTGCGTCCCCCCGTCGCGGCGGTAAAGGCGTCCTTCCGCGTTCTAAACGTGCGCGCACACGTTCCCGCGGCGGCCGTTCGCGCGAGTGAGTGATTTTAATTATCCGCGGCAGCAGGAGCAGTCAGCGGCAGCAACAGTGTGCGCAACCCCGGCGGGTTTTCGGGTAATGGTTATAACCTTCTCGGTACAGTGAAGTTTCGTCGGCTTTTTCGCGATCGGTCAACGAGAGGAGCGAGGAGGAAAGAGAGTGAGACAGAGGGAGAGAGAGGACTCACGGGGATGACGAGGTAGCCCCCCCATCCACGGGATTGGATTACCATGCTGGACACGGCCACGAGTTGCAGGTAACAGAGAACCGTGTGCGCCCCGTGTAAAGACTCCCCACTGCCTCTTCTTTTTCCTCTCTTCTCTCTACTCTCCCCTCGTTCCTTCTCTCTCGCTCTCTCTCTCTTTCTCTCCCCGTATCCATCCTCTGTCGTTTCATCTCTCTTTATCGCGCCGAGTAGCGTCGGTCGGCGCACTCTTCGCTCTCTCGCGAGAGAGAGGGAGGGAGAGAGAGAGAGAGAGAACCGGCGGGAATAGTCGTGCCGTACACACGAACGAATAGGACGGTCTCTCTTCTCTCCGCCAAGCATTTGCTAGAGTAAACGATTGGATGAACGCCAGCTGCCTCGAGGAAATTCCTCTGACGAAAATTCCTCTGTGACACTCGTCGTACATATCTGTATATATATTTTTTTTTAAACCGCCACATAATAACGCGTATATTTAGTAGCGGCTTGGAGATTATAGCCGACGGTATTCTCCGCTCGGCGGAAAAGGTCGATTTCTTCGCGATAAGAAGGGCGCGTGTCAAATCTTACGCGCGTATGTATAATGCGTGCGCGAACAACAGCGGAGATAGTGTACGAGAGCCGACGAGTATCTTTCTCTCTCTCTCTCTTTCTCTCTCGCTCTCACTCGCGCGCGCGGGTAAAGTGCATGGCATTGCCCGACGTAGCTTGAAAACAAATTTTCAAGACGCGCGACACGCGCCTTGTGATGGAAATCTCGAATTTCTTTGTCGCACGTTTGTGCGTGAGATCGCGTCGTTTGTATTTCGGGGCAACGTGACACTGAACGACGTTGATGATTCTTCTCTACGTTTTTCTTTCTTTTGGTTTTTTTTGCGCGTGTTTCTGGATAGAGAGAATCGAGTGTCCGAGGTTAAGAAGCTGTTTTCGTAATAAGATTTCCGTGACTCTTCGGTAACGTCGACTCGTCGGAGTAATCGAGATAGGGAATTAAAAATAGTTTAGTTTCATTACTAGAGTGGCGCGTGTAGATCTTAGGGCCACCACGCACTAGGCGATTTCCTGTCGCGTGTCGTCGCGATTTTATTCGGAAAACACCGTTCTGACAATGGATTTTCAAGTAAAACTTGTCGCGGCGACGAACGACAACGAATCGGTAGTGCGTGGTCTCCCATATACGCCTGTACAACTGGACTGTCGCGTGTCGCCGCGACACGCGACCAGTGCGTGATGGCCCTTAATGACAGAGGAAAAAAGGTTACGCTCTCGAGACGGTGTCGTTCGTATTTGTGGCAGTCACTCATGAATCGTCGTAATAAACACATCCATGTAAATATACTTACAAACCTACCGAGAGTCGTAAATAAACAACACTCTG
The DNA here is from genome assembly GCA_933228935.1 of Pemphredon lugubris. Taxonomy (NCBI): domain Eukaryota; kingdom Metazoa; phylum Arthropoda; class Insecta; order Hymenoptera; family Crabronidae; genus Pemphredon; species Pemphredon lugubris. The sequence goes on from OW121818.1 coordinate 14,749,455, forward strand.
CGAATTCGAATAAAACATCTGCCGAGACCGCAGAAGCGATCGAATATACAAACATACGAGCGATAACGATCCAAAACCGTTCGTCATTAAAAATATATTCCCAACGATAAGGCGGTCCTATCCGATTCGCGCAACGTCGTACCCACGTTACCGGTATCACACCGTCCAAACAATAATAAGTAGCATCCAACAATGCCACGCTCGTTTGACGTAAAAAGAAAAGAAAAGAACAAAAAAAAGAAGAAACACGGCTACTCAACGAAACGAAACGTCCCGGGTATTTGCCTCCTCGTAATCGCCGTATCGACGAGCTGTATTTTCGTTGCTCGGCACACCGATACTCGAATCTCTGACGTATGTACAAAAAGCAAACGCGTGAAACGAACTCTCGTCGCACGATGCCACGGAATCTCGAGAAATTACCAGAGACCCCGCTCTCTATCGTGCACCATGCTTCCAGTTGTTAACAGTTTACTCAACCAACAGATAAGAGGACCAGAAACACGGAGGAAAGTTTCCATCCGAGAGTTTTCTCCGCATCATTGAGTCGATCGTTCCTCCTCGGGGGCCCGATTGATATTATTGCCGGTTTGTTTTTTTCGACCCGCCTCTCCTCGCTCCCCGCGAGAGCGAGTTTCCTCGTTCTTATTTCGGCGCGCGATACCGCCGTCATTGCTTTGTTGTCATCTCAACGTCCTCCCGCTTTCTCGGAAGGCTAATTTTTCTCAGATTCACACGTGGCGAGCGCGGGGCGCGAGATGTATGTATGTACAGTTATGTACAGTCGCTACTCCCCGGCTGAGTCATCATCGGCGTTTCGTACGGTAGAAAATTGTAGGCCTGGAATTTCGTTGAGCCTCTTATCTCGATTCGTGTGTACGATCGTGAAACGCGCGCATCGGGGGGAAAAAATCTACGGGGCGAGAGCGCGCGGAAGAAACGTAAACATTGGCGAAGGTAGGATACACGCGAAACGTTGTAAATCACTCGATCGACTTTGGTCCGTACGATACAAGGATCTATGAATTCATTCGTTCGTTCCCTCGGTTTACTACGAGTGCCGCGTAAGAATCGAAAATAGACTCGTTAACGTTCCTCGTATCGATAAATATCGCCCGGGATTCTAGGGTTCGGTATTTACGTTCGATCCGATGGGGCGCTAGATCAGCGGTCGCCAACCGGTGGTACGCAGAAAAACTTGAACATTATTTGCCATTTTATTTTATTAACCTTCCAGCGGGTGTTTGTTGTATAATCATTATGTACAACAGCATTGTATTTATGAAAGAAAGCTGTCGGCTCAAAATTTCTGGATAAGGACCTGAGACTTATAATATAAACAGTATAAATTATAAGGTATAAGTGGTTCGTAGAAATTAGAGTTATGGATTTAGTGATTCGTGAGGTCCAAAAGGTTTGGCACAAGGATTGAAATTGATAATTATTTTTTATCCCGGATAAATTAAATCATGATTTTATTTTCATTTCCAACTTTTAAGAATTATTTTGTGATTGACCTCACTAATTATTTCTGACTTTCGTCAATAAAACAAAAATCACCTCACAATAATTATTTTCAAGTGGAAAACCTTTAAATAAAAATTAACTCTCTTAGTTCGTGAGAGAAAACTCGAAACGCTCTATCTTGCTTATGATTGAACATAGTAATTTATGGTTGGTCTCGTTGGATTTAGTGTCAGAAATCTATAAGAATTGGTTAATGAGAGTCATGTACTCGGCGATCTCGCTACGTTAGGAATAAAGGTTAACTCTTTCCTACTTTTGAAAAGAATTTTCGGAAAAAATTTCCTTTTGGAGAAAGCCTCAGTTATCGATTCTTGTAGATCTTTTCAGGCTGAATCCAATAAGACCAACTACAAGTCGATAAGTTTAATCGTAAGCGAGATAGAGCTATTTGAGTTTTATTTTTAGTGAAAGTAACGTTCAAAAAGTAATTAATACGCTTTGATCGAAAAACTTTCACTCAAAAATAAGTAATAGTTCAAATGTTGACAATTAATTTTCAACTAAATATATAATTCTCACCGATCAACTTTGACTTCTATTTAAAAATCATCAGTGATTTTCATTTTTTCGGTAAAAAAATAACTTACTTCTTGATTTTGCCAAAAAATTATTTCAACTCCTGTTTCGGCGACCGCTGCGCTAGATCATCGATTCCACTCTCGTGTCGCCTCATTGCGCGCGGGGATAAAAATCGTAATTTCGCGTGACGCGTCGCGACGCTTCTGACGACGTTGCGCTGGATCGTCGGTACGTACGTACGCTCTGTCGCGTCACAGAGCATTTTATAATACTTTGGACGTTCGCGCGAACTGTTGAAATAAATTCGCGCTCGCTTACGGAGCAAAGGTTGCGGCGATAAATATTGTCCAGGAGAGAGAGATCCACGGCATTGTCGACGGTCAAACAATAGCGTTCTATCGTACGCCGTTCAAGAGCTGCTCGGAGGGAACGACCGCACGAGAAGAGACGTTTAACGAACTTAATTATTTCGAACGGCGATGCTTAACCCTTTATTGACCACTGTACCACCGTTAAGTAACAAGTTTATTAGGTTGTGCACAGGTGCTGCCACTTGATGCGAAATTCATTCGCAACTGTGTTGGAAACTGGTAGTTGTACAACGCGATCTATGAATTGTGGTGACACTTTGTTTTGTCTACACATATTTTTCATCACGGGAGTTCAAACACAATTAGAAATATATTTTCGCAGAATAAGTTATCGTTGTTTGTATTTAAAGAAAATGATTCCGGAGCGTAACTACTAGTTTCCATGGGATTCGGGTCTAGTAGCATTTCTGTAGAACAGCGCTTCCCAACCTTTTTAAGACTATTACCCATAAATCGGATTAGATATTAGCAAACCCCCTCCCCCTCAAAGTTTCGTTTAAAAAATAAAAAAAAAACTGGAAAACAAATAATATTTTTAATTTATTTTAATCATTCATTATTTCTAACCAATTGTTTAAAAATTAGTCTTCTCTTTACCCCTCAGAAAATCCCGTTTTACCCCTTGGGGGGTAATTGCCCCCAGGTTGGGAACCGTTGCTGTAGAACCAAAAATCGGCGTTCAAATTCATTAAAGGTACATTCGAAAAATTGAAAAAGTTCAAACTCGTCCAATCAGAACATTCGTTTGAATGACGGTCGTATACTTTAAGACATTGTTAGAGTTATATGATGACGGATTTAAATAATAATCATGATGAATAATTCTTTAAATAACGTCGTACATAAATATGGTTTATCATTTAAAACAATAGGTCGCGCAATAATATTGACTTCTCTTAGTCGAGAGTTCGCGTAACGTTTCGATTCATACGGTCGTTAGCAAACTGATTAAATAAAAAAAGAAAAGAAACAAAACGAACATCTGTTTGTCAGACAGATAATTCCTCCGAAGGGTTGATATCGGGCACGATAAATATTAATTTTTTTATCTCCTCGCTCCACTTACGTGTCTATTTACGCGTGAGATGCATTATCTCTCGTAGATTAATTTTTACACGCGACACGCGGATGAATTAATACCCTTCGGGAGCAGATTAAGAGGGGGGAAAAAAAAGGAGCGCGGCATTATCGCGTGGGTATTACTAAACACTGGGCTACAATGAACTCGGGAGAAAAACAGAAATACGTAACGAAGGACGGTAAAAAGCGGCAAGACGACTGCATAAAAAAGAGCTACTCGCAATTATATTAAATCGACGGTTGAACCTTGAGTTCAATTTACAAAGACACCATTCGAACGAAAATGTGGAGTTAATATGTGCTCTCCGTGGCGTGACTCCGCAGTATGAGAGCCCTCGACATTTTATAATCGACGAGAGAGATAAAAATGATACCTGCTTAGAGCGCGTTTATTTGCATAATTTTAGTTTAGGATACGCGCGCGTATATCGCGCGTAACGACGATAAATCACTGGCTAGGCCGCTATACTTCAGCCCCCACCACCTCATCGCAATTGGTTCGCGATAGCGATAGCAATGCTGCGAACGGATAATCTATGGCAGATTTAATAGTAATTAATGCGAGAAGCTTAATAATTATCGCGCCGCGTTCCTTTTCTCAAAATGTTTCTTCGCGATAGTTTTCGCCGAGGCGTATCGGGTATCTCGTATAGAATTCGCGTTGTAATACCGTAAAGTGTTTCGAGTGAGTTACCGTGTTTTCTTTTAAAATTGAATCACGTAGCAAGATCGATTAACGGGATTGAGGAAAAAAAAGAGAAGAAACATAGTTGGAACAGTGTTTCCTGAGCGAAATTAAAAGCAGTCGTTATAAATTCGTGGTGCAATCTTTTCGTAAACCCGACTCTCGTGGCGGGAAGAAAAATCGGGGTTTCTAATTAATCGATTCTGTTAAGTATTCTCGCGGCTAACGGACGTAATTAGGCACGTGCGTCCCGTGAACCTCGGAAATTGCACGATTGACCCGTGTGTTACCCCGTTGGGGGAAATTAATAAAATGCGAGGCGAACCAGACATTCGCGATTACGGCTCTTTAAGCAAATTTTGTTTTTTACCGTGTCATTGACGTTAGATGTCGCGTGGTTGGTTATTTTTATCCGCTTTCGTATCGAGTAAGTCGAATTACGACTTCGAATTGTGTTTCCAAAACTTTTTTTCTAAAATACGGTTCACCACATATTTCAGTAAATCTTTGAGCTTAATTCTATGTTAAGCTCCTATTTTCAAGCTACGTTGGTTATTCGTGTGGGAGACACTTCTCATCCATCACTAAATTGGTTAAAAGTAAAAATAATCAGCATTTATCACTTCTTATCATTATTAAACATCAATATTTATATATTTAGATAATTAGTGTATTCGTTTATAAATTTATGATTAGAATAAAACAATACAAACAGTACAGAGATAAAAAAAAATTTCGTTTCACATAGATCTAACCGAGAGGCACTAGACATATCGTAGTCATAAAGTACATGAGATAAGAGTAATTTAATTTTAATATAGACTGGGTGACACCTGTTCCCGACACGACTAAAGTAGGGTTAAAAGTAAGAAATTAATCTTAATACTATTCTTACGTTCATGGAGTTAAGTATAAACTGCGTATCGGTTCTCAGGACTCAAAGTAGAGTGATAAAGATCATTAAACTTATTGGGAATGATCCTTAATTAACTTCAACTTCTTCATTCTGTAATTTAACATTTGTTCAACGATACTCTCGTCTTTCCCCGATGATTACTCAATTTTCAAATCTTGTCTTCTCTTCTCCTAGCTCTGTGTCAATCTAATTACGTTTTAATGCTATACTTACGGCCTCGGTATTTTACTTGTTTCTTCCGTCATGTTTTGCGCTCAATCCGCGAAATTAAATGATCTAGGTCGGTACTCGCGTTCGAGTATACTAATGACAAATCGCGATGGTCGTAAATCGTGCGCTTGGCCCCGTGTACGGTGTACGGAACGTAGATTTACGCGTTAATAAAAAAAAAAGTCGATCAACGCGATATGTTTATTATGTTCCTACTGTTTTTAAAATATAAAGGTCAATATTAAAAAAGAAGAACTTGGCTGCTCACGATACGCGTTTGCAAAATCGAGTCAACTGGCATCTCTTTTTATGAAATCGCTGTATAGTAAATGCGTTGTAAAAATAGAATTTTATCATTATCAAACCACGTCGCGGCGCGTTATGCAAGACTGTCGTCACTTAATATTCGCACGTTTTCGTTTGCACTGCTTTTGCAGCGTAGGTATATCCGCAAAAAAAAATAAAAATAAAAACGTAGCCGGCGTCGTGTTTGCGCGAAAAGCCACGTCGGCGTAATTTCAGTTCGCTTCATTTCCTTTTTTTTTGCGATTTCGTACGTTTCCCGGCGCGCCGCTAAGATTGCACCGGGGATTCAGTGGCAAGATGGCGAACAAATTGCGTATGCACACGAATCAGAGGAATTGAGCAACCCGGAGAAACGTTGTTTGTCGCGTACGGTTGTTTGTCACACGCGTGTGTACAAAATGTGCGAGACATATCTCGCCTGGGGTACGGTAAACGAATATTTACCGTAGCCGAATTAATTGTGAAATTTATTAACGAGCGAGCGCCTTGCATGTCGGTATTATCGCGAGAAACGATTCCTCGAAAACTATTTATGAATCGATCGCGTTCTTGTCATAATTATGTTTCTCCGCTGAATCTTTTTCGGGAACCGAAACCTCGATACAAAAGCATACCGAACCTACCGGGAAATTATTGATTACAAAAAAATAACCGCAGGAGATTTTTCGAACGAAGATAAAATTAACAAAATAATTTATCGTTACACGTAGCGACTGGGACGAGAATTTTAGTAAGAGTAAATAAATAATTACTTGAAAATCATTCGTTACTGAAGACCACGGTTTAATTAGGCACGTACATCGTAATTTTTTGTAATTGACGAATTACGAGAAATTTATATACACGTTAAAAATGGATAAATATGTTTAATAAATAGAAACGTAACTTGCAGTCTAATTGTAAGGTATTTTTGTAGTCGTATAATAAATATCAGACCTATGTACAGGTAGTTTGGACTACCCCTTTACGATGCCAGCAACACGTATATTCATTCATGTTTGTATGCATTACCATGCTAATAAATGTAAATCAAATCAAATCAAATTAGAAGGGTTGGAAACGTTTTGTGTACTCTCTCGATCCCTCGAAAATTTTGTTCGTTCATTCGCGCAATCCGAAGAATATTAAACCGCTCGCCGTGGCACGACGAAATGGTAGGGGTGGTTGAGTAATGACTAACGAGTAATGCGCCGACATAAGTAAGCATTAAGTAACGAGTGGCACTAACACTTACACGAGGATGGTACGCTTACCGTGCACGAGATTACGACTACAGTTGTCTCGGTTGATCATGATGTTCCTTTCATTCAGGCCCCGATTAACGATCTGCAGATGTATTTAACGAGTCTAAAAGCGGCACTGTGGTTTACCGAGCCGGTCTGGGTAGCTATAGCGACCAAGAAGTACCTTCTCCGTGCAAATGAATTACAAAAGACTCGCGTCCATTTAAACGCCACGCCGACTCCTCTTTCCACAATTTCCTTTAGAATCGTGGATGCCGCTTTTTCCAATTTCGCTTTACGATTTGCATACGCCGCAACGAGCCGACGTATGGTCATCAGAGACATTCGTGCGTTACGAGGGAATGTGTGTTTCCTTGGAACAAATCCGATACGACTTTAGAATCTTTACGTTGAAATTCTTACAAACTTTTGATTTGAATTGAGGTGGGTAATCCAATTCGTATCGATAAAACGTTTGCATCGAAAAATGATTGCTCTACGACAATAAGTATAACTTGACTCCGAAAAATTATTGTTATTAGATATCAAGAATCACGTGGGAACAAGAAATATTTGTTACTCGATATTGACAATCACGTGACAACGAAAAATGGCAATTATCCCACATTAACAATCACGTGACAATGAAAAATTATTGTTACCCGATATCAATAATTACATGACAATAAGAAATTATTGTTGCTGGATATCAACAATCACGTGACAACGAAAAATAATTGTTACCCGACATTAACAATCACGTGTCAACGAAAGATTATTGGTATACGATAACAACAATAACGTGGCAATGAAAAAATATTGCAATCCAAGATCGTTAGTGAAGCAATCGAACCATCATATTTCGAGAGTTAAAAATCAAAACGAAATTTCCAATCAAACAATTAACCATTTAATCACCGCAAACTCAGCACGCCGCGCCGCGCCGCTTTAATTACCACAAACTCTAAACTCGAATCGAGTTGGAAATCGAATGCATCGCGATCGGACATTACCACCGCGAGGAATCAGCCATAAAAAAATTATTATTATCCACCGTCGCCGTTAAAATACCCAATCATCAATCTCTAGCCGGTTAAGAATTAAGAACCGACCGAAACATCGCCAGAATCGTGAACAATTTCCATACTTTCCCGACGAGCCTCGTTTGCCAAAGTCACGGATTTCCTCTCCCCCTTTGTTCGAACAAAAAAGCCCGTACCGATCGAAGGGGATGAGAGTGGCGGAGGAGGAGGAGGAGGGGGAGAACGCGGGTGGGGGAAGGGGGTAAGAGGGGAACGAGGGCCAGGGTAAAGAGAGGAAGAGACAAAGGCAAAGTGGGAAGATCGGCGGTATCGCCGGCGATCGCCTTGCTAGCCTGGAAATCCAGTTACTCCGGCAGGGGCCCCGAGACAATGCGCAGAGAGCAGCCCGTGCAATGCCGCCTCGGGAGAGCTGGTTGGGTGAGCGCGACGAAAATAACTCCGGCAGGAGAATATTACGGCACTTTGCAATGAGGAGAGACCGATGAAAAGAGAGGAACCGCGGGGGGAACGGATAAGAGAGAGAGAGAGCGAGAGAGAGAAACACACGCAGGCGCGTAGACGCGTGCGTGCGGAGAGCGGTGATGCGTGCGTGTGCGTGTAACCGTGTATACCTACGCGAACGTATGACTCTTCGTGTTCTCTGTCTCTTTATACGTTTCTCCGTCCCCCTCTCACTTTCTCTCTCTCTTGCTCTTCCCTCCCCCCCCTCCTCCTCCCTCGGGTTCGTTGCGTATAATCGTCTGCACGCGTAATTACGCGGAGTGTATTGAATCGAAGTTGTACGCGGGCAATGGATCTGCGCTGTTCGAGGGAAACGTAATAATACGTATGCGCGTAAATATTGTATGTAAACGGTGGTATGGGAGCGCAGATGGATCTACTCGTTTTCGCTGTCTTACGCGCGGATAATGGTATACACACACTCCGTGTGCAGAAAGCGAGGGAGAGGAAAAGTTATTTGTGTATACGCGTAAATCTGTATAATTATACGTTCGGAATACGCGCGGAACGCGATAGAAAAATCAAGATACACAGAGAGTAGGAGAGAGGGAAACATTGAAGAGGGACGGCACGGCGAGTAGAGGCGGAGAGAGAGTGAGAGAGAGAGAGAGAAGAATCGTACGTAGGAGTGTACGTACACGCGCGATAACGAGGGACGGGGAGAGGAAGAGAGCGAGCGAGAGAGATGGAGAGGGGGGGGGGCATCGGCGGAGAGTACGAGGGGAGGAAAAGGAGAAAGATAGGAGAGCGATCTCGTCGTCGCATGAGAATCGACTTACGGGCGAACCATTCGAAACGAGCGACGACCGGCGGTCGTCTTCTTTTGGTCCGTGACGCGATTGGCCGATCGGCCAATGACTGGTTCTCTCCGCTCTTTTGCCGGGCAATGTGCGCTGCGTGCAACGATGCAACACCCCTCCACGGGCGGAAAGGAGAGTGCATTCGCGACGTTGTACAGTGCACTTCATTGACGGCTGCAAAACTGGTCCAACGCGCGCGCGCGGGATAAAACTCCGTTAGAACCAGTTCCCCCCGCCGTGCTGTGGAACGGGCTTAACCCCCTCGCCGACGCTTCTTGCGCGGCGTTAGAGGCGAGAGCGAGGGAGGGTTGCGTTCGTCACGGGAGAGATGGTGATTTTCTTTTCTTTTTTTTTGTATGGAAATCGGAGAGGGGTCGATGAGGAGAGTCTTCGGAGGGTTACTCTGTTTTGACTGACAAATCATTTGACCGACAATATTTTCACTGAGACTAACTTGAAAATCTTGAAAATCGTGTGGATATCTGACATTTCATTTTAATCTATCGGTGAATCAATGCTGTCGGTCAAAGTTAGCGTCGGTCAGACGATTTGTCGGTGAAAACAGGGTAATCCGAGCAAGGGATGGTTACGTTCGTCACGGGAGGGATGATTTTTGTTTTATTTTAGGAAATCGGAGGAGTCGATGGGGAGAGTCTTCGGATCATTTCTCTGTTTTCACCGACGAATCATTTGACCGAGGATATTTTCATCGACACGATTTCACCGACACTAGCTTGAAAATCTTGAAAATCTTGCAAATCTTGAAAATCTTGTTGAAATCTGTCATTTCAATCTATCGGTGAATCAATGTTGTCGGTCAAAGTTAATAGTATCGGTGAAAATATTGTCGGTGAAAACAGGGTAACCCGAGCAAGGGAGGGTTGCGTTCGTCACAGAGGGGATGATTTTTTTCTGTATGGAAATCGGAGGTACAGCCGGGGGGAGTCTCCAGATGCGACGAACGGTATAATCGCCTCGTCGAGAAAATCGTGAAAGGAAATTGATAGGGGAATTCGATTGGCGTTCGAAATTCCAATGGCGCAAGGTAGAAAACGCGAAGAATTGATTTATCGACGTGCGACGATCGCGATACGTATTTCGTAATTTTTGTCATCCACTTTAGAAGCTAGCTCCGTTGCGTACTTACGCGGCCCGATTCCATGGCGAAATTCCGAATCGGAGGCAATTAGAAAACGCGGGATCCGTAACGAACGAGACGCGCGATTCAAAAGCCGCTGCATCTCGATGACCGGGAAGGATGATCCATTATGTGCCTGTCCGCGTGATAAATGAATTCGCAAAGATCAAAGTCCCTCTAATACGGCGGGAGGGGATTTTTAAAATCGCGATCGGCATTGGTCCTGTACCAACCGAGTGCCGGTAAATCGCTCTCGAGAGCCCGAGCATCTGGTTCTAATGTTCCGACGTTGGGTATGCGATGGATGATCTATGGATCGGGGCGAGGAACGATCCACGGGCGCGAGCGCGCGCGCGCACACACAGTTTTCCCTCCCTTTCACGCACGGCATTTAACTTGCACGAATACCGGGAAATCCCGGTGCTGCCGGCATGTCTGCCAGCGCAACGAGCGGAATACCGAGCGCGCACGATATCATCCGAGCAATTCCGATTCCAAGTTTGCTAGACACGGTATGCGCGCGCGGGTACCCGCGAGGCCAGTCCCATAAAACCCGTAAACGTCGATTACGCAATGATGTAATATAATAATGGATATTGTCCCTGAGGATGGAGATTCCGACGGATATAGAGTTTCTTGTCGCTTCCATGAAACCAGCCGGAATTTGTTTTTATCGATTCATCGGTGATCTATGAATTTCCTCCATTTAATTTTTACTTATCGCACTCGCGTAAGCGTTTGATGAGTCGCGGAATTGGAGTCTCGTACATCGAGAGTCGGCGAAAACATCGGTGTTAAATTCAAGCTTGACAAAGTGGTTCGCGAGTTTTCCTCATTTTTATTATACTTGCGCGTGGAAATTTCTTTCCTCGGAAAGTGGTTTCGAATCTCCTTCATTTTTACGCTCATGTTTGCGAGAGAATAAAGTTTAGATTTATATTACACTGTAGGAGCGAACGAAAGTATTTGCGTTTACACTTATATGTCAAAATAGAAGTGACAAAGATTTTTCGTTGGCGCACATATTCGCATCCCGGCGAGAAAGACGACACAACTCAAAAATGCAGTTTTTGAGATATAACAAATAATAGAAAAATAGGAAACTTATGTATACTGAAATAGTATAATGTTTCTTTGAAATTTTTATTTTTGGCAGTAAATTCTTCAATATACTGCAGATTAATTTTTTCGATCAGTAATTCAGTTTAAAAAAAAATTTATATAATTCAAAATAAACAAAAACAAACTGACACAACTGCTCCCTGGCCGATAAATTTCGAGTTACAGATGTAGCGTTTTTCGTACATAAAACGTATTTTTCAGTGACATAATCTCAAATTTGGCATTTTTTGAGGTGTGTCACCTCTCTCGCCGGGGTAGTATATGTGTGCAACGTAAAACTAATTACATAACTCTCATATAATACATTTTCGATTCTACTGAAACTTGGTACACTAAGGTTTTTATTTCTCGATATCAAGCTTCATAATAATCCAATGAACTATTTTTCAACACACACTTGGTCAGAAAATAGAATGCACCTCACACAGCGAAGTGCTTAAACTCAAAACAGATTCTATCTCCTGGGAAAACCCTTCTCCGGATACGTAATCTCCCAATTTCCCTCATAATCATCATTACGCGCGTTGTACGTTTAATCGCCAAAGACAAGACTCCAGATTCACAACTCCCGAGCGAAAGAAAACGTCTACTCGCTTAGGAAAATTATTCAAAGAATCCGAGCGTTTGGAGATGTATGCTAATGCGGTACACCCGAGGCAGAAGGTACTCAAAGGGCAATCCTCGATTCCCCCGTAGTCGCCTACCGCTCGAACGCTGCGCGACTGAAACAATGCCACTTTAACTTCCATCCTCGCAACATTCGTCGGTCATTTAAAAAGTAAAAACGCGAACTGATACCAGCCTCGCGGTTTGCCCAGATCTCATAAAGATATGCTTATTCATCGTAATGGTAGGTTGTCGACTCGAACCACGCCTCTATCAAAGTTGTCGGTATCTACAAAGAGAGACCTCTTGGAGATTTTCTTTCCGTTCCCACCATTTCGCGGCGGACAAGTAATCCCGCTCCCCGAGTCGTGAAACGAAGAAGAAAACGAACCCTGGGGTACCTGGAATATTCCAGCGGGAGCCAAGGGGAGCGCAAACCGAGATGATGTTGTCGCGTCCCTACAATGTTGCGGATGGGGAGTTTAAAGAGATATATTTTGTCCTGTCCTCCTCCCCGCCCCCCCTCTCGCCCGGCACCATTAAGGTAACCACCACCGGCGGGGAAAAGTGATGCGAAAAAAGGGAAGAGCAAAGCGATGGGAGAACGTGGACGTCGGAGAAAATGTGACAGGGGTGGGGATGAAGGAGGAGGTAACGCGCGGGGGGGAGGGGGAGGGGGAATAAATGAAAAAGGAAAAAAGGGTGGAACGGGAGAATAAAAAGTCGAGGAAAAAAGGAGATGGAAGACGAAGAAGAAGAAAAGTGGCGAACCGGCTGGCCGCAACGAACTTGAAGTAAACCAAACCTACCGGTCCTATAGCTCGCGCTACCACTACCACCTACCGAACTATTACCTACAGCCGGGTCTATATCTGTACTCCGCCTCTCGTCTCTCTTATCCGGTGCATCGTGTACGCCGGGAATAGTGAAATCACCTACGTTCCCCCCGCCTCCCCCTCACCCCCCTTCGCCGGGGTTTGCGGGGGTGTTCTCGGTTTACCGCGATGAAATTCGATTCCGTTTCGATCAAAGCGAGCCAGATAATCGCGTTACAGTTTCGAAGATTCGCTCGAGCTGGATGTAATTAAGATTGCCGAGACGGGCTCGATGGCGAGGTAACGAGCCTTGTTGCGATGACTCTTTAGGGATTTTGGAATTGACGTTTTGGAATTTAATCGCGGGAAACGCGAGGCTGGTGTATTTGGGATGGGCATTGTTATGGTTAGGATGATTTTTTGGAGTTGGGTGGGTTTGAGTATGATGAATTATCGAATTTTCCTTTTATAATAATCGTTTGTTAACCTTGATCCAGGCCCGCGGGTGGTTGCTTATCGTCTCATTCATAATGTTGGTTTTAATAAATTATTTTTGTACTTTACATATAATACATTATGTTATTATAATGTAATAATAATGATAAGAATTTTAACTAAAAAATTAACAATTTTAAACAATGGTAACAATATTATATAGAATACATATATTTAAGATGGATTAGGTAGAAAAGTCAAAAAAATAGGGAGGCGGTAAATTACCGGAAAGGAGCGCGCCGATGAAGATTGATGCATCGACAACCGTAATATTAGTATCGATAAAATTGATTTTCCGAAACTCACGTGTCACCTAAATTCGGGCGACGTGGCGACGACCGCGTAAATCGTAGGCCTTCGATTAAGGCAAATCAATGTCATTTCGCTCGAACTTCCTACCCGGTTTCACGAACTTTGTACGCGAATAATTATTTATAGCTTGAATGTATTCGCGGCCAACGCGGCGTGATCTATAACGATACCGATCTACGCGTAAATCAAAGATCCCAGCCTGCCGTAATTGACTGACTACCCACTTTTTTTTTTCTCGCTCCTCCGTCACGATTCGCGCTGTCGCCATAATTAATACACGTTCCTCGTTCGCGACGTTACGTAAAACCAACGACGCGACGAGCGAAAACGACGGAAAAAGAAAGAAGCAAAAAAAATAAAAAGAAAAAGAAAAAGAAAACGTGCCGCGGCGAAGAAAAATCGAATAGATATACCGAGACGAGGCGGAACGAGTTACTCGCGTGAATCGATCGATTAAAATCGTCAGCGTGCCGACAGGTGACATAATCCGGCTCGCATGGGCCCCGAGTGATTTGAAATCCGCGAGTGTCGCCTTAATTGACGCGATTACATTTACGAGTACCGCGTTGCCACGCTCGCTGTACACAGTGGACGTGACACGCGCCAACAGGTGTGTTTATGCGAGCTTTTAAATCGAGACTACGATTACGCATCCGTTACTCGTGCAGCAATGGAATCTATGGGTAGCCGAGAAATTCTTTTTTTTTTTTGCTCCGACGCAATTAACGCGCTTAACGAGCCGAGGGATATAACGACCGATCCGCGCAGAATGTCAAGTGCACCAGGTGGGCGTAAAACGGTAGTCGGAAAAATTAGGTTAAAAATCAAGCCAAACGGGGTCTTTGGTATTCCGCGAACGGCGATTCCTCGAATCGCGTGCCTTTTATCTCTCTTTTCTTTTTTGTCCGAGGTGGAAATAGATAGCGAACGGATGACTAAGCGTGCAATTGGAATTTGTATGCAGTTTTCTTTCGTATATGAATACATTAGCCAGCGGTAATGAATACGCGGAGAATAAAGAACCGCGTCGAAATATAGTGATTCAGACGCGTTTCTTTTTTTTTTCCTTCAGGCTCCGCGGTATCGCGGGATTACGTAATCGGGATCGTGCCTTTATCTCGATCATCGAAAGTCATTCGTCATTTTTCGTCGATGTGTCGTCGATAAAAAGGAATTTCTATATCTGGCGATTCATTATCGCCTTCCCGCGCACTTGTCGAATATATTTTGATTATCTCATTAAACTCTCCTTTATTACGCGAATCGGTATTAATCGTTCGCACCGTACTCGAGAAGTGTAATGAACTTTTGGTTTGCATTACGTTCACGTTATCGCTCGATCGTATCGGGTTGTACCGCGTGTAACGTTAAATTTTTCCGTTAATTCGTACAAGGAAATCCGATATTTCGTACGTTACTATCTAATACTTTTCACGAGCTCGATTCTTTTTTCCACGCTATGGAGAACTACGAAACGAAGATAAATAATAAATCCGTGTATTAACGCTTCAATGGTCGCACTGGATCTGACAGATGCATTCAAGTGTGTTTATTGGATTGGCAAGTAACAAAGAGAACACCAGGTACAACTTGGGTCGCCGATTTTGTTCCGCTTTTGACATCTTGCAGGGTTGGTGACACAAATTAATTTCCCAAACTCCTAATACTAGATGTCCATAGAATTGCGAAATATCGAATTTTTTAATTCGGCCGTTTGACATATCGGAAAACGCATCTATCGGCAAAATCCACAATCATTTAATTGCCAACCCAATAATTTATCAGTACAGTAGAACCTCGATTATCCGAACCTCCGTTTTACGAATGGAGAATTTAAAAAATTTGTTTATTTCAAACGTTAAGACTACCATTTTCTAATTATTGACGTTTACCCAGTTTAAGTTAGGAAAATACTATAATTTCGGAGTATGGATCTGAAAGATCCAGCGCGACCATTGGAGTGTCAACGTAGGTTTAATCAGAATTCGAAACACTCTCCGTACTTTCTTAATCCTCAATTTCCCCCCGCGCGAACTAACTAGCATCCTACGATATTAGTTGTTCGCTCGACTTTACGTAATCCTCCGATTGTTTTTCAGGTGGCTGTTAGAAGTTCAGGCTGAGACAACGAAGAGTACGGATTGGCAGCAGCATGCTCGCAATATAGCGTTCGAACTTGGACTATCTTCTCCCTGAAGTTACTCTGCCATGTTGCTTAGGTAAGATTAAAAGTTGTTTTTGCCCGAGCGCAACTAACCTTCGTAGCCTCGTACTTGAAAAACCACCCAATCTAATCTTGACGCGTAACGATGACGTCGCTGGGAATAATTAAAGTTACAAGTTTCAGCGGGCGCGAGGTAACGTTCGACGGGAATTTATTACTCCCCTCTCACTCTCTCTCTCTCTCTCTATCATTCTTTCTCTCCCCTCTTTACGCGTATCTTAAAAGTCCTCGCGACGCGGGAGAAGCGTGCTACTCGCGTTAAATCGTTGCAATTATTGAGACCGTGCGATTTAATATCGCGCCGAGGAGCGACACCGCGGCAGATATTCTAAATGCGTGTTATCGTGCGCTGGCGTACTATTTTAATGTGTTATCTCGGTCCACGTCCGCCATGGAACCGCAAACACCGCCCGTTCGTTCTCCCGCGCTCGCACTTCGCTTTGACGCGCTTTTAAACTCGTAAAGAAGCCGTGCATCCGTGGTGGTGCGCATGCAGCAGATACGTGCATTCGACTGTAAAGAGCGTGCGGCTGATATTCAGATGCAAACAGTGCCGGAGCGACGCGAATTGCGCACTTGTTTGTTAAATAGTCGACGTTATTTTCGCTGGGTAACGCGCCGACGTTCGGGGAGACCGTGGAGTCTCGCTAATCCGGAACGCATTGATTCGTAAATGCATCGCGTATTAGTTACATTTAGTATTATTGCAATAGTTCGTTTTATTTTGACAAAGACAAAAATTGGTTTACAACTTTTCATCAATAGTGACTTACGTTTTGTATTTTTTTATTGCAAATATGCAATGATTCCGTACATAAATCACACTTGTCTTGACAAACTTTTCCTTCTTTTTAAATATTTTTTAACTTAATTTTCCTATATTTATAATGACATAAAATACAAGAGACCGTATGTAATCAGCTTTAAAACGTTGGTAGAACAAGTTTTACATATGTAAAATTATTAAAATCGATGTTTTCACCATATGAATGACTTTTTCAGTCGCAATACTACAGCGTAGGCTACTTTTTTAATCTACGAATTGATTAAAGATAAAAAAAATATCTTTTCCATTGAAATTTTTTTAAGTCTGTCGGGATTAACCGAATGTCCGGATTAGCAAGACTCTACTGGATTTAAAAAATTGCGCCAATTTACGCCGGCCGTGTCGTTACGTTCGCGCGGTGTTCGTCGTTGTAATTAATCGAGCCTTCCACGATACGGTTTTGCAAGCGTGTTCCTTGAATTTATCGACGCACCGCGTAGATCTATGTTACACGTTCTCAGAACTTGGAACGATCGAGTTTTTTTTTATCGCGAAAACATTTCGCGCGAGCGTAAAATAGATTATCGGATATATTCAAATTAATTGCTCGCGAATGGAGCGCAATAATTATAGTATACGGTTGACTCGTTAAAAATTTGTAATATTCTTGTCACTGGCAACGTAAATTTTAATCCTAAAACGAAATTTGACCTTCGAATAACTTTAAAAACGTCCAAGAAATATAAACTAAACAGAATAATGGTATTTTCTCCTCGAAACTTTTGTACACTCTTTTGTAAACTCTTTTTTTACACGAATCTAAAAAGTTCTGCTTTTTTGAAAAATGCGTATTATAATTATGTACGCTACTATGGGCTGTCTAGTATAAATCGCAATCTTTGGTACCAATGTGTCAAATAAATTTACGTTTTTACCACACTTAAAAAATTAGGTAGCAAAGCACACTGCTATAAGATAATAGTTACTCGGAAATCCCAGTAATCTTTTTTACACGAATTTCTGAGAAGCGTATCTACCGTGTAAAAAAAGAGTTGGGTGTACTTAACATTTTTCCATTAAATACGCCATTCACGAGACGTTTAACCTCCTCAGTCCTGACTTTTTATTTTTCGTAGAAACAATATCTTTTTCAAATTCCCTTACAATTAGGACATTAAAGGGACACGAACAAATATTATTTGTAATTTTTTAACATAACATGTTACGCGCTATAAGTATTATACTGTACACTTTGATGTACAAAATGTCCCGATATAATTAACTCGAAAATGGCTTCGACAAAAGCCTTTAAAAATATAATATTCATGTACATTGCAATATGCTCTGGGCCCGAGGAGGTTAAATTCGACGTACAAATTTTACGTTCTTTTTTCCACGTTATCGACCGACTGCCTAACGCACGATATCAACGAAGATTGCTACCTGGCGATACATAAAATTACTTACACGTGCTTAAATTTTCCCCACACCTCCTCTCAATTTTCGCGTACCTCGTGCACCAATCATACCGTACACGCGCAATTACACAACGAGCTTGTGCAAATAATATCGAGGAGGGGGAGGGGGGGGGAGGACACGCGTGGCAGAATCGCTACCCCAAACCCCCCCCCGCGCATAATAAAGCGTGTTCTCGCGCGAATCACCGCAAAGGACGACGACGCGTTGGATCTCTCGCGGTAAGGTACGAAGGGCCCGCCGGCGATAAAAGCGAGTCACGAACATTGTACGCGGTGAAAAACACACGATAGGCTACCGCGACGCGATATCGCCGGCGAATAAACCGGTGTGCGTGAGCGTGTCACGCGGAAGCGCGAAACAATGCAATACCATTCGTGGTAAGATGAAAGGATCGTTTGAATCACGCTCTCTCGCCGCGTATATAAGAAAGCTCGGTAAAGCTCGCTATAAATTACGCTACTTGCCACGTGAGAGAGAGAGAGGGAGAGGAAGGGAGAGAGAGAGAGATAATTGGTTCGGGCTTGAGTTTACCGCGTCGCTGAAAGTCGTGTCGGAACTCTTATGTTAGATACCGACAAATTAAACGGCTGACGAATATAATTAACTCGCGGTAATTGCAGACCCGGTGACGCGGTCGCACCGAATTCTATTGCCATGATTAATTGCCGCTCGGATTCCAACGCGCGCGGTGCGTGTCGAGCGTGCGTCTCGCACCGGGACAAACCAGAAGTCCGTTGCGCGTTTCGGTCGAATTGAGCGACAGCTCGAGATAACGCGAGTTTCGAATAGTAGGAAAAGTCAGTGCGGCGGCACGGAGTATTAAACGGTTTCCGATAGGAACGCTCGTTTCGGTCCTTGAAAGTTTTCGTGTTTCGATTACGCGGTTACACCTGTGCACGTGCAACGCCGACGTATTTTTAACTGCCGTACGGGCACTTACGCGTTCTTTTTTTTTTGCTCGAGTTAATGAGAATATTAAGAGAACGGGGGAGGGTGGGGAGGGGAAAGTCACGCGCGTGGCACGTGAGTCACGTGCCATTGTGTACGCTTTTGTTTGTTAACAATTTTATTGCGTCGAGGAGCGATATCGTGGCTTGGACCTTGTTAAAGGAATTAACATGTGCCAAGCGTTATTTAAAACTTACGAGCGAAAATACCGATCGGCGGTTATTATCGAAGATGCATTATTCGCGATTATACTAGGGAGCCCTGAAAGTAATGTCGTTTAATACAAACAAGTGAATTTTTAACAAGTTTTTATTTTTAATCAATAATATAATCACTATCGTTATTAGCAATCTTTTACCATGTAGCGTGCATATTTTCAATGTCGGATCGATAAATCAATTAGTTTTCAAAATTTACTTGCTTGAGTTCAATGTAAGAAAACAACATTACTTTCCGGTCCACCTAATATTATAAACTTGTAAACCTACACGACGTTGACTGGACGTTACCGCGCCCGTTAACTAGAACGATAATGGTACGGGAAAAAATAAAAATTACGCGTAATTGCGCGTGTTTCGTTTGATCGCAATTTTATGGCTCCGCCCGGTAATACCGCAATTTTGAACTCGTTAAAGAAACCGACGCGACGAGTATAATTAAAAATTCCACTTAATCAAAAAATAATATTCAACGGCTTCCGAAGACACATAAACGGTTGCAAAAAATATCGAAAGTGCCAGAGGCAAAAGGAACGTTTCCATTCGCGTCGCTCGGATACTCGAAAGCACTCGCTAATTTATTATCGACGTTTTTCTCACTCGCGTCCCGACGCATCGCGCTCCAACGACGAGTTTACAAACAAACGTAGTAACCCCAGCCGCGACGCGCGAGATACGCGCAAAAGTCTCGCAATGTTTTTCCGGGCATCCAAGCGTACCTGCGTGCGCGCGCCACGTACATTGGAATATGTAGATATTGGCGTTGCGCGCGGCCATAAAACGTGCATTACCGGCGTCGTTATTCGGTAGTAGAAAACCTCGGCGTATTTACGAGCGGTATTTTATCACTCGTATTTCGATATATCACGATGCCAAAGCCGTTTTCACCGCCATCGGATTTTTCCCCGGATCCCCGACTACTGTTTCTCGTACCGAGATGCAGTGTATCGCGTTACCGCGATCGGTTCTGTAACTTTATAACAAGCCCCCCGACTATTTTCCTCTCCCGGCCGTAGACCGCAATGTTATTACTACTGGGTCGTGGCAAACACACGATTTCGCAGTTTCCTCGTTACGGCTACAGACGCGTATATTTCATCGGTGGAAGTAATAGGAAATCACCGGGCTCGGGTACACCGTCGGCAGGGAAATCGGGAGTAACTGGCGTTTCACTAAATAATTATTCAACGCCGGTTGTAAATCAACTCGTGCCCCAGCGTACGTACGTATCTCTTTGAGCGGCGTGGTCGGAGCGCGCGTGTCGGCATAGAAATTGCTATAATTTTGTAAATTCCGAGCATAGCGTTGCCGGACTTAATTTGAAACGTCGACGCTCGTGTCTACGGATTTCTGTTTCCGCAACGTTCCGACGTATTGATATGTTAATCGTTTGATCGGATTCCGGTACAGGTTCGTTAAGTGCAAATTAATCGTTGGGATAACAAAGCGTTCGGATATTAGGTGCTCGAATACCGTGCATTCTACGTGTGTACATTCCGCTTTCATGTTTTCAATACAACTGCTTTTTTATTAAACTTACGTACACGTATGGACGTTTTTAGATTATCAACGGACCTTTAACGCGTACCTATACATAGGGTCCAGCAGAGGAGTATGGTGTTTTTGAAAAAATTGTCACACACTTATTTTCGAATGAATTTCGAAATGTCATGTTTTTATATATAGTTGATGCATTGCCATTTGAGAATACATGCCGAAAAGTAAGAAAAAATAATCAGCTGCGAAAAATCACATGAGTTGAGCGACGTCTATTTTTTGTGTCTTTGCTCCTTTTAAGAATGGCATGCAAGACTCTTTAAATTTCCTGCGTTATGGTTTCGGAAGGGGTTTCAAGAATAGGTTGTTTATCTATGTAACTTGAGTTATAATATTAAAAACTTTAGTTACAACATTAAAGACTCAAGTTTACATAGACAAACCACATACACGCAAGTCCTTTCCGAAACCGTAACGCCAGAAATTCAAAAGGTTTCGGTACCATGTTTGTCTATAAAAACTTGAGTTTTCAAGTAGCCCCAACATTAAAATTATTACAAAATCGTTTTTGTATAATGCCCATAGGCGAGCAGAACCATTTTAACGTTGCAACGCAACTTTTCGCAACTGATTAGATTTTTCTTATTTTTCGGTGTGCATTCTCAAATGTATCAAAACAAGAAATTTGGAAATTCATTCAAAAATAAGTGTGTGACAGTCTCTTCGAGCTACGTATCAAAACACGAAATTCTGAAATTCGTTCGAAAATAAGTGTGTGACAGTCTTTTCAAATAAACAACAACAATGTTCTCAACAACATATTCCTCTGCCGGACTACGTATACTCAATCCTAATTACCACCGTGGATCGTTAAGATTTCCTTGACTCGTGTTCTTACCTCTCCGATGGGTCTCTTTTCTTTTCTCACTTGCCTATTAAGATACCGCGAATCGACGATAGGAGGGGAGCCCACGGTGAACTTATTCCGCTTGCTTTCGTTAGACACTCGTAATAACAGATCGGCATTACGCGCGGATAAACGTCGTTACTCCGGCAGACGGGGAGTAATTCCCGGTTGCTTTATCGGCGGAATCACGATTGCGCGGAAGCTTGGAAACGAGCCAGTTTTCTGGAGGAAATCGAAACGTACGCGAGGAATGGATTTCGACCGGAATATCCGTCGTCCGCGAGTGGGTCGTACGAATCGAATTACGGTGCATAAGTGAAATTAAGAAAACACGTCGAGCGTTGCGTGCCGATCGGCACGATGCCAATTTTCTTTCGAGGGGGCTCGAAGGTTTGACACGATATTCGATTTGTCGTTGCGGTCCACGCGTGTCGTTCTAAACCAGGGATCGCCAATTAGTTTCTACGGGAGTCCGAATTATTTTAAAAAAATATTTTGCGGGCTAGAAAAAGAACTAAATATTAGTTGTCGTGGTTATTATTATTATTATTACAAACAGCGATAAACAATGAATGCTACCGTGTTCAGTAAATACATCCTAAAAATAGATCAAATATCAATTGCGTGTAGATTGTTATCAAGTTATTCTGGGTACAATTAAATTAAAATATTTTGGGTGGTTCACAACCGTTTTTTAGTCGCGGTCATTTGCAAATTCCCTTACAATGTCAATGAACAGCCATTTATTGTTATAGGTAAGGAAGGAAACGAAGCGTCCAAAAAATTGATTTTAACGATATTAAACAAGAATATTGATATTAAATTAACGTTACAGTATAGAAAACTGTCTGCTATGACCCCTCGAGGGTCCCCACCCACTGATTGGGAATCATTTTTCTATACCATTTCACGGATTTTTCCTCGATGCGTTGGGTAAATTCGCGTAAATCACACATTTTTGCGATCCGCAACCGACTCTTGTTCCGAGAAAGTTCATAACCGATGTATACCTCTTGCCGGAAAGAATTAGCTGGTAAATTCGTGGGTTTTGTTTAAGCTTTGGGAAATTTGAGAAACTGTAGTTAAAGGTGTAGGATTCGGTGGTTCGAAGTCGAATATGTTGCTACTTGATGTTCGATGAGATATGATTTATATACAGGGTGAATTTAATAACAGGGTGGAATCGTAATTCTACAAAACATTGTAAAGGATAATTTTGCGTCGTTTATGTATCTCTATCATAGCGCAGAGTAATTTTTGCACAGAATTGCATCAATGTATTTGCAAAGGCCAATACACCTTTTATTTACCTTGTATAATATTGAAACACAAGGATCACGTAGGTTTCTTAAACGGTACACATTTTTAGTTAAATGAATTAAACTTCCTGCTAGCGTAACGTATTTCGATTTTCGAGCGATTTTTAAAATTTACGCAAATTGTTAATGGCCTATCGGTTTCAACTCGAGGCAATCGCTATTCGATGGAGGATGAAATTTAACGGTACACCCGCTTTTCAATTATACGTTTAACTTAAAGCGATCACACTAGTTTTGAACTCTCAAACTTCCCAAGCATACACAATCCCCTTCCGCAATTTGGGGAAACCGTATGTAAATCTTACTTTTCTCGCAGGACCGTCTCGCGAAAGACAATAAACCAAAGGCGTATTCTAAATCCAGCGCAAAGAGACGCTCTTACGCGCAGCGTTTACCTCTATTTCCGTATTTTATTGGAGATTTTGGAGCGAAGCCAAACGGTCCTCGACGAGAGTACAGATCAGTTCGCGAATTCGCTACCATCGCCATTCGCGATATACAAGCACAGTATATGTACATACAATCGGCCCGTGTCGCGGTACACGCGAGAACCGATACCAACGCCACTCCTCGACCACCGATGATTTCTAAAATCATCCTTGGCTCTTTCTCCTTCGAGAACACGTTCTTTCGCGCATGGTCAGCGCGTGCAAACGTTTGCCGTACTACTTATTCCGTTCCGACTAATCCGCATAGTTTAACTCCGCCCCGGCGGGAGCAAAATAGTCGTTAATCAGTCTCGAAATTTATTCGAGAGACTGATGACTCGGGCAAAGAAACGACTCTCGCGGGGGGACTCGCGCATTGTTTTGCGCGGTGATCGAATCGCGCGGAATCTCGAATTGCGAATCGCAGGATATCGGCCGCCCCCCCCCCAACCCCCCGGGCTCGATCATCGAAAAGAAATTCCCTTGCCGACAGGTATGCATAAATTTCGCGAGACGGGTTTTCAACTTTGTGACGCGTCCGATCGGCGACGGAGTCTGAACGACGCTATTAAGAAAATCACTCGGGATGTCGGGGACGCATCTCTACCGCGAAGATGTAACGGCAGTATCTACTTTGTCGTAGCATTCCTGTTCTGAAACTCGTTCATCCAGCAAACGCATATGCTGGAATGTGAGCGGACGCGTAATATCTCGCGCGTTATCAGCGCACAATCTGTTGCAATTACTTCCTTCACGTCGTGCGTAATTTCGCAGATATTTTTAACTCGTAATCGCTGGACATTGATCTTCCTGCCGATCTTCCTTTAATTAGTGAAGCGATGCGATATTTCTGCATCGCTTATTTAAAAGATCGCATTTTTTGGAATCAGTAAGTCTCTCATTCGGGTATTTTTGTTGGTTTTATTTTGCAAAAGGGGAGAATTATTCCCTTACCTTCATTGACGCATTATCGTGTAATATCTTGTATATTATCGGGCTATAACCTGTTGCAATTGCTTCGTCCACGTTGTACATCATGTTTCGAAATTAATTATTACGACCACGGGAAATGGATCTTGGGGGAAAGCAGTAAAATGTTGCGGTATTTTCAGATCGTCTGTTTTACGAACTATTTATTTTAAATAAATAGTTTTTATTTCGTCGAACAGGAAAATTATTCCACGAACCTTACTCGCGCATTACCTACATGCGCAAAGGTCCACAATTTCCAATAATACTACTTCTGTGTTTCCAAGCAATTTACCGACCATCGTTATTTTTAACGATACTCCATACGCGTGGATTCAAAAGTCCCGCGTACGCGTAAATAAACGGAAAACGAAGGGCACTGTCCCAATTCGCGAATGTATATTTGAATTCTCTCGCTCGCGCGTGTAAATCACGCGCAACAATGCGCGCTCGATGAAAAGACACGCGTGCACGCACCCTCGTATAAACGCGAACGCGTACCTACACTGTATGTACTTGAAACGCGTGTATCGTGCCGCGCGAGACCACTGTAATTTAGTTCGTTATTTCAACGTCCTCGTTCGCTATGATTTTACAACTAACAATTTGCAAACATCTCTGGGGCGTATTTGCACACAATCGCAACGCATACCCGCGGGGAATATCCCGATTAAAATAATCCATTTGCTCGAAGATGTAGCATTAAAGCAACTCGGTATGAAGAAATATGCAACTCGTTATTAACGTTCATTACCTTCTACGATGTATTATACATCGAAAAGTAAGTACGTGGAGTTTCCACGTCGAAGAATTTTAAACTTATCCTGCCGAGTAATTAGGCGCCCCGTGCATCTTTAGATAAAAGTAATCGAGCAGTTTGCACGGGGAGTAAACAATAATATTTCACAGTAGATAGAGAGCGGAATAATTCCTCGATATACGCTTCCAGTACAGAAATGCAACAATGCGGACAGCTGGATATACGCGCACACGCGCGTAAACTCGTCCACATTGGCGCGTACGTACGAGACCTCGGCCGATTAATTCATTCACGGTCTTCGTGTAATTTCATCTCTCCGTTGCATCTTCGACTTTGTCCTTTTTCGTCATTTCTGGTTCGCATGATTAATCGCACGAATCGTGCAGATTGACACATTGTCAGACAACCTTGTAATTAGAATCTGCTTCACTTCTACAGTTGTACGAGATTATGCCACAGCCCGAGTTAATACGTATCATTTGTCCTTTCTCGGTAATTACATAAACGTTCGTTTCGCATTAGTTACGCGTTTATTAACATCGATACTCGATCGAGCGATTAGAAGTGATTGATATTATTGTTTCGTCGGGTTACGAAGATATCGGTGGAAATAGAAAATACGTTACGAGGCAGGATTTATGTAAACACCGCAGATGTCAGTAATCCGAGAGTTAAGCTTCAATCAGTGTATGCTCGAATCTTATTGGACTTGATCGCGCAAAAATCGAAATTATGGCAATCCTGGGAAAAGCGAATTGCCGTGCGACGCGGAAATCATCGATTAGTTTAATCGAACGAAAACTCGCTATCTCGTAATATTAATATAAATGTTGCCTCGCGGCTCTTATCACACCGACGAGCATCGGTGTAAAATCACGCGATTCGTGTAATTTACACCTTTCGCACGAAACTTATTAAATACACACACACACACACTTCGGTGTACGCGCATAGTTGGAAGCACCGACCGCGCGCTCCATTCATGATACAAAAGATATCTAAACATCTAACTACCATTATCAAAAATCTGAATTGTTCGTATCTATCTATAGTCAGATGAAAAGAAATATGCGAGCCTCGAAAGCAAATCTTAATTAAGTAAATTGCGGAAGATCGCGATCAACGGAAACCCGTAATTAAACTGCATCGAGCGTAACTTTATTTCGTCTAAAAAAAAGTGTAAGAGCTTGGAAATTGCAAACTCACGAGAGTTACGAATTATCCGTGCAAGATCGCGATGAAAACTCGTCTTTCGTTCACCGGGGAGAACTTCTATTTCCCGAGTAATCTCCTTCAACGGGGAAACGTTCTGAAAATGTCACAACCGTTGCGGCCGACGATTAAATGTCACGAATATAGCTTCCGATCGGTGCAAAACATATTTGCACGGGGAATCGCGCGAACGATCGTTGCGCGTAACAACGCGGTATTAAGGTGTCCCGTGTTGACCGACGCGTACCGCGCCTCCAAACGTTTACAGTAGTAATGCGATATATTATATCGGCAACGAAACACTCTAATGTACTGTGTAGCTGCGATAATGACAATGCCCACGCGTGCACATCTTGTAGTACATATATGCGTATCGTTCTTCAATTACCGCTAGTAACACGATATACCGTGGAGACGTGCCACGTTAGTACCCGTATTACATGTATCACGTGTGGAAAACAAACTGCTGTATCCACGAACGTATTTCGAGGTCGTGATCCCTCCCGATCGAACGTCCTCTAGATGTGCGCATCCGTGTCTGAAACATTATTCCACCCCCTTCGCGCTGGCGGGTAAATGCGTCGGATATCAGTTTCGTTTTTTTTCGACGTAACGAATAATGCACCTGTGTAAGTAAAATGATGTCCGAAGGATAGTGAAAATGTAAGAGATAATCGCGGAAGGATTGATGAATCGGTTATATTATTGTAATTATAGCATCAATAGATACGTCGAACATTCGTCAGACAACGCGAAGAACGTATTAATCGAAAAACGTTTAAAAGTGGATCAAGTTTATTTTTGTTACGTTTCATTGGTTTGCGCGCAATGTAATGTAAAACTGAGTACTTTTATTTTAAACTTATAGTGAGAAATGTTTGAAAAAAGTGGACTTGGTCGATTATAACTCGTTTATGTATTAAACCTAGTTTATGCAGGTGGGGAAAAAAGGGTGAAGGGGGTTAATATATCGTGTGGTACTTAACCCTTTTAGTGTCGATAGAATGCTTCGATCACAAGTTTCTTGTTAACAATGGAGATGTATCTTGATGCCTTTAATATTTACCAAGTGTCACGTACTTACTAAAATATTTTTAAAAGTCAAAATTATAAATTCAGAAAATAATTTACTTTAATTTATAGTTTTAACCCTTTTAACGCCGATCGAAAAAAATGTATTTAATAAAAGAATAACAAACAAAGTTGACGTACGCTACTCAATAAAATTAACTATCATTGAAACCTTGTAATAATATGATTCAAACTTTTAGAACATTCTGCCTAATCTCGTTTTAAATCGCAAAGCTTCTACTTTCGCTTGCTAAAAGTCATCTGTCGCTACAAACTGTCAATTTATCTTGAGACAGAGGTCTCTCGCGGTACGGATATTAAGGCGTTATCTCGCACGTCATTAACACTTTTCGCGAATGTTTCTAACAACGTTATATCGTTGTAAATAACTCTCACGCATTGGTGGAAATTACAGAAACGCTTGCGCTAAAACTGATTCGTTATCTCTATAGATATTTCATATTCCTCAGGCGGATAAGTGGAACTATATTTTTTGCTCTCAAAGAATGCGCGCGTTATCCAGGTGGGTCTGTTTCAACTGCCCCACCCAGTGTGTATACGGGCGCCGTTAATTTGCGGGATAAAATTCGTTCGGCAAATGACAGTGTATCCATCCACATTGAGCCTCGGAGTTTAGGCGGGAGAGAGAGAATTCCAAAGAGAGGAGAGTTATCACTGTTTATCTAAACGATATGCACCGCGAGTGTTGACCCTGGGTTGCGTAAACGCATGCCTGACGCATGCCACGACTACTCGGGCGATTCGACTTCCTGCCTCGATTCCGCCTCGGCGAATGACCAAGTCGACGAAAAAGGTAGTGGAAGTTCGCTAGAGAGAAGGTCCAGTTCACCGATTCTAGAAGTCCATTACACGGAATTCAACACAGATACACCTTCAAGTGTTACAACGGAAATCCACATCCGTCACCGTTTTCTGCTTCGTCCGCGGGATTTCAATGTTCGTTGACTATCGTCGGGACCGGATCGAAGCGCTTTCAGTGAAAACTTAAAATCTCTTATTTTCGTCGCGATTTTGTCGAATATTCTTTTGCTATTGTTTTTTCCCCCGTAGGATAAATAATGCCGACTATAATAATAAATAATAAACGAGTATAACAATAGTCGTTGCCTGTAATTATTGTTAACTTTGTTGTTAACTGTAGTCGGGACGATACGAATATACATTCGCGCAACGTAATCGAGTCGAATCGGGTTAGTGGAAAATTAAAATTCTTTGTTTCACTCGCAATTTTGTCGAACGTGCTTTCACTATTATTTTATTCCTGGACTATAAACTAT
Organism: Pemphredon lugubris; assembly: GCA_933228935.1. NCBI lineage: Eukaryota > Metazoa > Arthropoda > Insecta > Hymenoptera > Crabronidae > Pemphredon > Pemphredon lugubris. The sequence goes on from OW121818.1 coordinate 14,778,220, forward strand.
ACCGGTCGTCACTTTTAATTATTTTCAACTTTGTTGGTAACTATCGTCAAGACAATGGTCGTGAAACGTAATCAAATCAAATCGCGTTAGTGGAAACTTATAATTCTTTCTTTCACTCGCAATTTTGTCGAATACATTTTTGCTATTATTTTATTCCACGTAGGATAAATAATACCAGTCGCCGCCTTTAACTATTTTTTTACTTCGTCATTAACTATAGTCGGAACGGTACGTTCGTGCAACGTAATTGAATTGGAGCACGTTCAGTGGAAAATTAAAATTCTTTATTTTACTCGTAATTATGTCAAACGTGCTTTCGCTATTATTTTTTAAACAATGGCTATCGTTGTCTTTGATCAGTGACCTATATTAAATGACGAGCGTTGATTTATTTGGATGTCGGTCACATCGAGAAGTAGATACTCCCAATGTTCGTCAGACCCCGCGAAAAACGAGTTACTCGAAAAACATGCAAAAGTGGATCAAGTTCATTTTTGTTACGTTTTATCGGTTTGTGCGCAATACAGTATAAAATTGAGTACTTTCATTTTAAACTTCTGTTAAAAAAAGTGGACTTGATCTACTTGCGCTCCGAACTGTTAGTATTAAGTTATTCCGGTGTCGATGACGAAGTAAAATTTGTTTTAATTGAGTGCAAGGTTATTTTGAAAACAGAAATATTTGTACGAAAGGCGTGCATGAAATATTATTAACTAATAGTTAAACGAAGCGTAGTCTTTTGCAATTAAAATATTACACGAATCTTTTGTACTATTATATTAACTATTATATTAACCTTACGATAGTTATTTAAATTATGTAATTTTTGGTAAACCAAAAGATATAAATATCAATTTATAATTACGACTTTGCATTAAAAAACACACAGGTAAAAAACAGACTGCACCGAATTAGAATGCGTCGTTGAAGACAGTTTTATAATTACTCGACTTTTACGCAACAAACATGTTGATTCGTTGGTCGAAGATAATTTAGCCGATCTAATCGAAGGGAATGTCATTGACAAATAATGAGCGCGGTTCAGGACACTTTTCTATTCTTAGCGTTTTATCGGCTCAAATTTGCCTTACCTATTACTCGCGTTTTTAACCTTTCAGCGGGCGCACTATATTTTATAGCGCATGTTATATTATGCTCAACATTAATTAAGAACACTGATATACATAAAATGCCCAGCCAATTTTATGCCAAATTTTGATTTATAGGCTCATTTATTATCAGTTTAAACTCTATTAAGTATACACAGTTTGCTAATTAACGATATGTACAATAATACTTTTGTAATTTTTCCACCAATGGTCTATTTTTATCTTATCAACAGTTCTGGATAAATTTTGAGAATGTTCTTACCTATATTTGAATACCTATACATATACATAGGTAAGAACATTCTCGAAGAATACCCATAACTTCCGATAAGATAAAAATAGAACATTGGTGGAAAAATTACAAAAGTTACCCGCTTCAAATATTTACACGAACGTTCCAGTTTTGGAGTAATACGCGTGAAACTGTATTCCATGTCAGCCAAACATTGTACAATCGTTAGAAGATACAAATTCGACCTACGGATGTACTACTAAATAATTATATTACCCATTAACTCGAAACGTTTCTATCGATCGCATTGTGCATTTTTTAACTCAAAACAGAAAAGGGGAATATCATGTAACTCAATTGCGTCAACGTGACGTAGCGTGGACATTGTTTTTTGAAGCACGGACAGATATTTCGAGAAGTACAATCTTTGCTCGTAAACATAGGTGTGACACAGTTTGTGAACCGTGTCCCCTCAATTAAGAACGTAATTGAGGCAAGCTTAAATCGTTCGTGTGTACCTTGGATAGCGGGAACGGAACCTCGTGTGTTAACACAATTTTCTCATTGTTCGCGGTTAAGGGAATAATGATAAGGTGATAAATTCGTACGACAGGTTGCGTCACAAATTCTCGCAAGTCAGTGCTCGAATTGCGATAGACCTCGAATCTTAAACGAAAATCGAAAAACTCTCGGTGATAGAATCGTTGATCAGTTTTCCGGGGCACGGGCATTGATTTGGTAACGTTATCAGTTTCGAAGTTATTTCAGATTCAAAATCTAGGATGAGATGTAAAACAGACCGACCGAATAACTCTTAACTCTTCTAGTGAGCGGGTTATTTCGAAAGTAGCATAAATCACTTTGACGTGATTATCGTACTTTGTTTTTAAATAAAGATACTTAAGGGTTTGCGTTTCAACATTTTACAAATATTGTTGCGAACTTTCGGGAAGATTTACTTTTATATGTTATCTCAGGTCTCAGGATACTTATATTTTTCTCAGTATAAACAATTTCTTGTATTCACTGAAAAAACAGCTACCGTTATTAACGATATATTGTTTCACGTGCGATGACACCTTACCAAGATAAATTGGAAATTCATAGGAAAAAATGGACCGTGGTAGGCGAAAGTAGAAGGTTTACGCTTTAAAATAAGCCTAAACAGAACGCTGTAAAACCTCTTATCATATAGTTGCAAGATTTCAAAGTTCTTTTATTTTTTCAAGTGACTTATGTCAACTTTGCTCGGTATTTTTCACTCAGGTGCAACATTTTCGGTCGGCACTAAAACGATTAAAAGTCTACATATAAAATAAGATATTTTTTAACTCATCATTTTAACTTTCAAATATAGTTTAGCCTGATCTTGACTTTTGGAAAATATAAATGGCACCAAGATACATCTCCCCTGTTAGCAAGAAACTTTTAACCGTAGGATTCTGTTCCATTATCAAAAATATAAAAGTAATTCGCCAAGCCCGTTCCGAGCGTTCCACCCTGTACATGAGAAGATCAACTAACACGAGTCAATTAGCATTAATTTCTATGATTCACCTCATGACAAGAGTCAATCGCGTACATCACGAGATTATTAACATGTCGATCATCGTTCAGCGATTAACATATGAAACTTCTATCCCTCTCAACGACGATAATAAAATAATATTGCATTCTTTCCAAAAGAGTGAATTTTTTTCGAAATCACATACGGCACGGTGACGCTGTTTTGAAATTTTGGTAGAAGATCGATTCCTCGAAACACGTGTTGCGAGATCCTCGCTCGTAACAAACTTAACGCGCTAAGCGTGCTAATCACGTTCGTCAAGAAAGTAATGAATAAATAACGCCTGCGTTAACACTGCGGTACGTAAAAGTTGTCAACGGAACTTGATCGTTTCTGCGTCTCGTTTCTCGGCACACCGTACAGAAACGCGATGCGTTCGACGTCCAGAATAGTCTCTAAATTTCTGCAGAATGCTTCGTAAACATATCGCGTAGTTTATCAACATACGCGAATAACACGACTCCTAGTATCAGCGAAACACCGACGGAAAGGTATTTCTGCGACGTGGAAATTGTCGAGACACCAAGATAAGTAGCATTGAGGAAGGGTAGGGAAGTCTAAAATATTTCGGAACGTGTACGGAATGAATTGCAAATGGTTGCAAAATACCTCCGCCGGCTAATTTATTCATGACGCTGCTTACAATTGCCACAATAACGTGATCGAATATTTCAATCGTATACAAATATTTAAACTTCGCCATCGCAGCTCTTTCCTTTTCTTATTCTAAACACATTAACGGGACGCGTAAATAGACGCTGACGTATTTACATTATGTACATTTTTTTTTCTCGAGCTCACCCGAATCGTACGAGCTACTTAAATACATTCAGAATTATTGTATAGTACGTATAATTATTCTATTCTATCCCTTATATTATCATCGTATGCGCGTCTCGTGAATAAATATTGACATCGTCAAGCAATAAATATCTGAGATTTATAATTCCCAATGGATTTCGGTCTTGCAGAAAACTGAGTATTGTTTAACAACCCGAAAGTTCCGCGTAACATGGATACCATGATGTTTAACGTTATCATATTTTCCGCACGCATATACATACAATAGTCCTCGCGACATTGAATAAATACAAAAATAATTTCTACCTTACTTCCACCTGAAAATGCTGCTCCGTACAACGGAAATCTCACCACGACGAAATCCGACGTCGAATCAAGATTGACGGTTTAACAAATCAATTTGAACCGCAAAACACGATCATCGCAAACTAGCGCGTAAATCACTTTGGGTGAAATAAATTCACGGCGTTACGTGCATTACGTACACGCCGTATACGTTTTCAGTGCATCTCCTCGCACGGCATACGGTGCAACGTGACGAATGACAGTAATGGTGCATCGCACCCAAGGGTTTAGCGCATCATCGCGTCATGCGAGTTTGCGGCAGGTAGCGGCGGGAAGACGTCCCTTTAACGTCAATCCGAGGCGTCAAATAAATCCGCTCGTCGCCGACTTTCACCGTGCGGCGCGTAATTAAATCCGAGTTAGAAACGTGGCACGGGTGGAAAGTTACACGCTTCGCTTGGTGAATGACACCATGCATCATGGGGGGGAAGACGTCTTTATTGTTGCAGAGGTCGTTATAGGCTAGCTCCTCGTAGTCGCCTACGGAGTCCGCAGGTAGTTACGTAATTGCAACAGGTGTGTCTCTATCCCCGGCCACGTGTTCCTCGCGGCCCTCGCGTCTGCGTCCCTCGGCTCTCTTTGACGGGGATAATGCGTTAGTTTTTTTCATATCCTTCCTATTATTTCGTTACTTCCTGGTAATTTTAATTTTTTTTTTTTATTTATTGGAATTGAGATTGAATATTCTGTGTATTTTTAGTTTGAATTTTGCGAGCACTCTATTTATATGTATTTCGGCTCGTTTTGGCGCGTATAATTCATTTTTTTTTTCATATCCTTCCTATTACTTCGTTACTTCCTTGTAAATTCAATATTTTTTTTATTTATTGAAATTGAGATTGAATATTCTATTTTTAGTTCGTAATTTGCAAGCATTCTATTTATATTTCGGCACGCTTTGGCGCGTATAATTCATTAGTTTTCTTATATCCTTCCTATTGCTTCGTTACTTTCCTGTATTTTTTTTTATTTACTGGAATTGAGATTGAATTTTCGATTTTTAGTTTGAATTTTGCGATCATTCTATTTACATGTTGCCTCGCTTTGATGCTTATAATTCGTTAGTTTTTCATATCTTTCCCATTTCCTCGTTATTTTTTTGTATTTTTAATGATCGGTATCGAGGTTGAATATTTTTTTTTTTCGGTACGAATTTTGCGAACATTTTATTTACATTTTGGCCGCTTGAGCGTCTATAATTCGTTAGTTTTCCATATCTTTCCTATTCCCTCGTTATTTCCTTGTATCTTTAATTATTTTGTTTACTTACCGTAAGTGAGATAGAATATTCTATTTTCTGTTCGAAATTCGCAAGCATTCCATTTATGTTTTAGTTCGCTTGGACGTAGATAATTCGTTAATTTTTTATACTTTTCCTATTCCCTCGTTACTTCCTTGTATTTTTAATTTCTTTTAATTTATCAGGATCGAGGTAGAATATTCTATTTTCAGTTTAAACTTTCTCACCGTTCTATTTACCTCTCAAAGTAAAAATATAACCACGCTGTTCGAAAATTGAAACATCCGTCTCGCCACAACTAAAATTCTCACGCTTCGATTCTACTTCACTCTGAAAACCGTAATTACAAACGAAAACGATTATCGCGCCGCGTAAACTAAGCGTCAATTCCAAACGCAAAGACGGGGAAGCGAGAGACTCGCGCGGGAGTTTCAGCGAAACGCGAGGAACGTGGGCGTAAAAAATTTCCTTGAAATTTCATACGAAACTTCCGACAGAACGTATCATCGCGGAGTCATTCCGTGTCCTCTAAAGACAATGCGCGATTCCGCGTGCACGGAGATTCTCCGGAACGGTCGTCGGCAAGGACGAGCATATCGCGCGGCACGTTCTCACAGTCATCGAAGCAAATGAATTCGATCCATTTGCAAGAAAGGGAAATGATTCGCGGACGCCTCTAGGCGATCGATCTCGCGGATCGTCGATTACCGATGCCCGCGCTCCATTGTCCTTTCCGCGGATGACTGTGCCCCTGACGTAAGATTTCCCGGAGATGATCGATATCCGATTAACGAGATAATAGCTTAGCACGCAATAGAGTCGTCTTTCGCGGTCGCCTCTAACTCATTTCTAAATCGGTATTCAGGAGCAAGGTCTTCCTGCCTCGGTTAAATCGACGCGTACGTTGCGCGACGCACAATAATCAATCGTACTCGCGCGCGCGCGCGCAATTACATCTCGCAGGAGCGAGTAAAGCCGAGCGGCGGGAGTATTAAATAATAAATAACGGTGAAAGTAATTTACCGTTATAACGTTACGTCGTACCGGTGTGCCCGGCCGGCGAGTTATCGTCGGTACGGAAGATATGGTATTTTTTAACGATCGTTATCGCTCCCCGGTTAACGCCGTCTGGTAATTAACCGTGACGAATTTCGTTCGGCTCACCCGTTGAATCTGATATACGAAAATGATACGTGGAAAATGTAGATCGATAGATAGGCTCGAGCGTTACGGCTGACAAGTGGTTTACGCGTTATATCGTTTTAGGGATATCAGTTATTATTAGCCGCGCGCAGATGGCACACGCGATGACTCACGCGAGTAAGTGCCGTCTGATGATAAGTGCGTTCAGTGAGGAAGACACTGGCAAACGCGTAATTTTGTGCGTCAAAAAGCGAGTACTTGGCCGAATAACTTGGATCCTAAGACGTCGGGGATCTTCCGGTTTTCGGAAATATTAATTCCTCCAATCGAATGGATTTCAGAGTTGCAGTTTTAAACGAAACCGATACTACGGATATAATGTATTAGCGTTTGCTGTACTGCGCCCGATGAATAAAATAACAACGTGTTTTTACCGTTTCGTGACGAGCGCATTTATCCATATTAAACTAAACTGTAATCTGCATCCTCGTATTACCTTTTCCGAGAATATGTAAAAATATACAAAGTAAGATTCATACATCATTCTTAGGTGCATATATTTGAATAATTCCAAATATGTGGCCATAATTGTGAAAGTGGTCTGTCATATACTTTTTTGTCATTTCTCTTCTTATCACATTACTGGGTTTAAAGAACGTGACTCAAAATAACTTATTAAATCTTTTTTTTTACTCTTTACTTAGACCACTTTGATAACTTTAAATTCTGCATTCGAATATTACCAAGGCGCTCGAATACGGCATAATTACCTAATTTAAAATCACAAAAATAATTTGTAAAATGGTTGTCAGATAATCGGATAACGTCGTTCTTACCTTCCGGCAGGTAAGAACCAATCGCCGCGTTCCATAATCTGCCAAATACTAATTTCGTACCTGTCACACTTACGTTTGTCCGGTTATTCGAAAATATACTTCTATTAGACCGTTGCGAATGAAATGCCCGTTTCTTAATCTTTAACATACACTTTTATATTTACGAAAGCTGTAAGATGTCAAGAAACAGTTGAATAATATACATTGGTTCTGTCTGTTTTTCTGTTTAGGGAATTCGTACAAGTAAATTATACAAATTTCCTTTTTTTCCATGGCGAACAAAAGTCGTGTTTTTAACGTTGTACAATATAAACCAACTTCTGCACGTAAACTGTATGTACGAGACGCGTACTTTGCAAATTGTACAACTCTATCGCCATATGTCGTGCAAAAACTAAACTACAGTAGTAGACTCGGGGACGAAGGAAATAGGATCGATAGAAATATTGAAGTTTTAATAAAAATAATACTACATAAGAAAGTGAACGCTAACGCGTCATTCTCTCCGTGAGACTTCCTAAGGACTAGGTATTAACAATCATTGTTAAAACAAAATACACTCGCCCGCACGGCGGCCATTCTCGCGCGCGCTTGGTAACACATCTTGACAACGTCTAACAACCAAGAGCGTATGCACGGAATTCATACGATTTTCCACTCAGAATGCTATACCGCGAAAGCGGGAAATTTTAAATGTGAAATAGGGTAATTTCATCCCCAACGACCTAACGCTTGAAAAATAAGAAAAATCCAGAGGACAAAATCGCGCATTACGAATCCCTGCACGAATGTCAAATTGAAATTGTATGATTACAGGTGAGCGGGAGGGAGGCGGTGCTGACCGGTGGCGGCGGCGGCCATGCGCCCCGGCCCGCCAGTACAGCCGAGCCGCCGCAGGCCTCCCCGTCGCCAGGAACTCCATCAGGAACACAATCGACGGCACCGGCAAGATCAGCTGCAACCGCCGCTCCTGCATCCGCGGCAGAACAGCGGCAGCTCGCGGGCCCTCCTGGTGCTGCTGTTGCTGGCCAGCAGCCCTCTGGTCCTGGGCCTGGCGGAGCCGCCAGGATTACCCGGGGCCGAGTGGCAGCAGGCCCTCTCCAGGCAGAATCACATGAAGCCGGGTAGCTTTGGCAGGAGCGTACAGCCGAGGAAACATCAGAACCTCACCATCGGATACCTCACGGCGATCAAGGGCGGCCTCAAGGATCGTCAGGGCCTCGCCATCTCTGGTGCCTTCTCCATGGCCCTAGACGAGGTAAATTTATACTCGAGGTTTGAGGGGGAGTACCTTGAAAAGGGGGATCTTTTTCTTCGTTTTTGGACTCTAAATATATCTTAATTACTTTCGTTGTTTTCATCCTCGAATGTGAGCAATGTTATTGGGTTCGTTACTGCCATATTGTCTTTCCCGTTATAACTATGGGGAGAGCAGGTCGTGCCGAAATATCTCTGCAATCCTTTTCGTAAGTTTCTCTTGTTTCTTTTATCCTGTCATTTGTTAATATTTTAATGGGATTTTGGCCACCCTTTCAAGGATAAAGTTGCATTGAATGCTTTTGTCTCTACAGAGGCTTTCAGATCACCGATACTGCCGATATGCACGATATCGCCTAGGGACTTTTAATGCTTTCCTGGTTACCCCGTGTGCTGACAGCCATAGAAGCCGAATTGTAGTTTGAAATTTCAGCACATTGGAGTACATTCTCCAAATGATACACTAACGTTTTAAGCAAAGAAATGTTCACATTTTTTATTTTACTCGACCCTTCCCCATTAAGTTCGATTCACATTAGCCATCGCGATTCGATCCGATCACGGTCAGGTCACGGTCCGGTCAACATCGGTAGCACGTAATCCAATGGAAGAGTACACACTAAAGGTCGCGGTCAAATCAAGGAACCGTCCGGTCAGTTCTCGATCGCGGCGGCCGGGCCAACTGAATGAGTTTTGATCAAGACCACCTAGTGTGAATATGACAATGTGCCGATGTCTAGTCGCCCATTCGTCACCATGAACGGCAAATAGTTAATCGAGTCATATTTATAAAGATGTGTGTCATCGTTCATTAGCTGGCGACAGTGTTAAATATTCTACGTCATCCTGGCGAGTCCGGATTAATGTGTGAACCCACAACAGTCTTTTTTCGATTTCTTTCTCCACTTTCTGCTTCTTCATGAAGCATTAACGGGATTTTAATCATATCTCCCCCCCAACGTGCCCTTTCAGGGTGCCAGGCAGTGTGGTGTATCTGCAGTTTGACTTCTGGCACCTGGCCGGTTCATTCCACCCGGTTCCGCTTTTACTTTGCGTACCCCTTGCTCCATCAGGAGGTTAGGTGTTTAGGACAAATTTTCCCCAAGTGGCCCCGAAAAGAGGTCCCCATCTGAAATGAAAACCTTGAACCAACACAACGAGAAGATTATGGCATAAAAAAACCAGTTAACTAACCAAAAAGGGTTATTTGACTCAAATTCCCTTTAAAAGTAGGAATAAATCTTTTCGCAAGTCCTGTTATGGTAGACTAACCACGCGAATTTATTCAGGGAACGCGTTGAAACGTGCCATCACGGCGAGACTCTCGGGCTACCGTTCTGCAGGCGGAAACTAGCGAACTGTATGGATTTGATTGTCTATGACCAGACGTACGAATCTTACGTCACTATCCTTGACCGTGACCTGACCGCGATCGGATCGAACCAAGACCGGTAATGTGAATCGGGCTGTTGAATTGGCGTGGGGAGGTAGAAACATTGAAATGAGGAAAACGTAGGTTTATTTAGAGTCGAGGAGAGGATGTTTTTGGGAAATTAGATAATATAATTAAAAAATATAAATTAATAATATAATTCATTCGGTACCAAGGTAGTGGGAGGTACAATAGTTCGCTTACCGATTACGTTGCATTAGAAAGAACTCAGATTGGCGTTATCGGGGATTACGCGTTGAGTGGTCCTCGACGTTACTCCAATAAGCGTGTGATTATCGATTAGATACGATCGAGGTAAAATGATACGACTATCTCTCCCCGTGATTCACGGGTACTCTACTATTATACTCTCCTGTTATTTGCGAACGCGCGTCAGGATAGTTATTCAGATCAGTTGATCCATCTTTGCCTACTTTTAATAGTACACCAGTAGTAAACGAATAGTTCTGACCGACGTATCAATGGAGCTGTTTATTCGTAGAGAAAAAGAGGATTAGTCTTCGGGTATGATACACCGAGTTTCGATGGAATAGAATCTTATCCCAAGAACGCTAACCATACGTCAATTTAACGTATACTGATATTTTTATACTGATTATTGTTGGCATGTTTTTTATATAATTTAGTTATTGAATAGATATAATATACAAAAATTTTATAATATACAGTATAATATACAGTAATTTTAACATATTTCTGTGCATTTTATACTATAGTTGTCGATTCGACGAATGGTCTAAAATAGGTGGAAAAATAAGATTAGCGTTTTAGTGTTAAGCTACGCAAAAGTCTTCAAGTTTAGAATTGGCGTTACACTAACGGAATGAGATTTCGAACATTCCAGCGGTACCAATGTTAAATTCGTCCCAGCCTCTTCGACTTTGAGAAACTCAGTGCAAAATCGCAATCGATTAACCACACTCGCCCCTCGAACCTACAGCGAACGTTTCCACGAACACTCCCGCGAGCCTTTACCGAAAACTGTTACCGCGACTACCAAATCAGTTTTACTGTGAGAAGCGTTCGTCCGAAGTCTAATTACAGGTAGCGGATTCTCCCGCGTGTGCGCGCGTTCCCACGTACCACGCGGAGCGGATCCCCGGGTTACCGAAAAGTAACGTCCGTAATATCGTGCCCCCTGCCACGGTTTCTTTTTTTTTTCTCCTCCGGGCGGTCACCGCGGCGTTCCACGCTCTGGAAGGCTCGATAATTCATTCGGGGATCGGCGTACGCGCGGGGACCCGGGGACCGTGAGATCGTTTTCGCCGGCGCGCGGAGAGAGAAGCTCTCTCTCTCACTCTCTCCCTCTCCCTCCCTCCCACCCTCCCCCTCAAACTCACTCACTCTCTCTCTCTCTTCCTCTGAGGCCGAATAAGAGAAGAAAAAGAGAAAGGTGCGCTCGCTGCAGCGGGAGCCGTGCTGCTGCAATGTGCGCTGCTGCAGCGAGTGACCCGGCATCTCTCTCTCACTCTCTCTCCCTCTCCCTCTCCCTCTCTCTCCCCGGAGATGCCGATTCGTGCGAGGGTTTAAAAATACAAGACCGGCATTATTCGCCGGTCCGCCCACGCGTCCGCCGACGAAACTCTCTGCCGCTCTCGCAACCGTGAGAAGAATTCGCTCGCGATCGAGAAACGTTCTCTCTCCTCCCTCGTTCCACCTCGCGCACCTTCCTCCCCCCCCCCCCCCCCATAACCTCGCCTTTTCTCTCCCTTTTTCTTCCCAAACCTGCCTCTGCACTCTTTTGCAACCTGCAACCGTTGCGGGCGCGTATAAGCGATCGAGGGAGGGAAAGAGCCGAACTCGGGTGAGAAACCTCGTGGAATCGTCGAAATAGCCCCGGCGATCGTATCGCGCTAACGTATATCCGGCCGTGGGTACCGAAAAATAAGGAGTTGCGTCAGAGATGAATTGATATTGGGTGGGGGCAATTATTCGAGGATGCGTATTATTTCGAACGGCCGGAGGGATACCGAGCGTCCACTACGCGGGCTTTTTTGTATTATAATTTCTCCTCTCCCCGCCGTACCCCTTGTTCTTCTCCGCGTTGTTTTTGCATCGCATTAACCTTAAACGCGGCGGACTTACCTTTTCGTATATACGCGAAAGACGCAATGGGGGACCGGTGGGCGTTACTATTTTTAGCCGCGCTTTGGTCTCGTATAGTCGATGGAATAAAATAACGCGTTCCCGAATCGATCTCGCCCCCGATTAGCTGGAAATTCGGAACGAAATCCCGCGGGGTCTACTCGGGGCCCGTTAGTGTGTACGAGTTTGCGGGACCCTCTCGGGAAAGGGTACCAGTTTCAGGGTTAACTATAGTACGGGGTCCGTCGCGAGAATCGCGTGGTTTTCAGATAAGAAGTTCCCGGTCAATTTTGCTTTAAAACAATGTTTATTTATAACAAAACATAGTGAAAATGGAAGAATTTTTTTTTTAACTTCTCATGTTTTAAATATCATGTCAAACAGTGTCAAACAGGTGATCGCCGATCTCAAAACTCGGCTTGCAATCCTGCATAATAATAAATGGTGTAGTAAAGCAATTTAGTAATCGATCGTTGTGTCAAGTACATATTCAAATAAAGTAATAAATTGGCCTTATTTTCTGACCGCAATAAAATAATTTATACATTTTAATAATAAATTACGGAATCCAGGCGATTTCCCCCTGGATTCCGTATCAGATGATAATTGAATCGTTTATTTCAGAAACCCCCTAAGGGCACTTCTTCACTTTTGGAGGTGATTAATAAAAAAAAACTGTTTCAGGGCACTAAAACCATTTCTTTAAACACCCAAAAATTACAGAAAGTACTAGACTACTCACTCTTTTATTGGATTTACCTTTTTTCACATCAGTGTCGTTTTAGCTCAATGACTTACTGGGCAGGGGGCAAAACGAAAGAAACACAAAGCAGTCGACGTTATTTCTTTGGCGTTTAGGGGGTTTCCGAAATAAACGATTCAATTAACGCTGCTCCGAATTTTCGGGACTGGCAGCAATTCCGCATAACGCAAATGGCCACCATCTGCGTGACGTTATCTTCAAAACATGGAAAGCTGTTTATCAATGAAAAATTCCATATTTACGCTACGTTTTGCTGGGAAACAAAAATCTTTCTCCAGTACTCCACATTTAGAAAGCCACGCGATTCCCGCGACGGACCCTGTAATTTCCTCGCGTTCTCCGGTTGTTAGCCAAAGGTTTCCGAAGATCGCGCAAAAGAAAGAGACATAAGCGCGATTAAAGAATCCTCGCGTTACCCTCGGCGTCGTTCGCCTACCTACGGTCTACGGCTAATTTAAATCGAAACGCCTTTGACGTATCGTTCGTCCGCCGCGCCTGCCGTTCCGTCGTGAGAGATAACGTTATCTGCTTCTCCGAAAAGCGAGGTTTTCTCGGTAAAAATAACTTGCCGGCGGATCGCGATGGCGCGGCGATATTCCGGAATAAAATTTCTCTTTCAGCAGTTCGATGCACTTGGGAGCGAGCGAGCGAGCGAGCGGGTCGCACCGATAAACGCGTAATGACTCTCCTCTCGTCGTCGATGCGCGTCGCGCATTCAGCGAGTCGAAAGGTGCAGGAAACGAGCTTTGCCGGCGTTTATTTATGTACTTCGATATGCCACGCAAGAGTAAGCATCGTGATCGCAATGTCGGCCTCCGCTCCGTACGTAGCTAGAATAAAGCTCGATTCACTCGTTGTTACTCCTTAACCGTAACTATGTATATCGCCTCGTTTCGCACACGGCATGGCATCTTCGTTTTGTTCGACGAACGTGACACGCAGAAGTCGTCGGGAGAGGTGCCCGAGCGACACGATTGTCCCGTGTGACAATAGGCAGAGACTCGTTTGTCGGGAAATATCGTTGCATCGGGAATATCCTCATTGGCTTACGGTTCGACGTTGCCGAGGCGTTTGAATAGAGATACTTTACGACCGGCGTAAATGAAATCGTCGTCGTGTGCCAGATTGCGTAAACGCGTGTAAGATTCAATTTTGGATAGTTGGGAAGTCACTCGGGTATTTTATTGCTCCCACGTGTCGCATTTTTTTTATAACCGTGTTTAAGCACAGTCACGATTAGACTTCGAGGAAGGTACTTCGGTTTAATTCTCGGATAGTAAACAGAAGATAGAAGCATCGTCGACGTAGTAGTATACACTCTCGATTCTTCGAAGACGAATTTTCCTGTTTGCTCATTACCCGTGCGTGCGACAGGAAAAACATATCTGTCATGCCAGGGAAGCTCGGGAAATGATAGAAGAGACAAGTTTGTTTTTCTCGATTTCTGATCACGCAACCGGAACTCAAATTTATATTTCGAATGCACGATGGAAATCTTGTTATCGTACGGTCGAATCTCGATCCGACGATAATCCGTGGGTCTCGACGGGAATAAAAATTCAACGTACGCAGAAGCTCTCGAGCGTGGTTGATTTCGGCGAGCGATTCTTATTTTAGATCGAAGAAACGGGCCGGGACGGTGAGTTTCGCGCGTGTAGGTGAACGGTGCTTAATCTCTCGCTTACCTGTACTACTCTCGGCACAGTACCCGCGCGCAGGTGCACCTTGTCCGGCTTGTGCCCGGGGGGGTATTTAAAAAAATCGCGGAATTCGCTATGACGCACTCCCACGACGTAAACTAGTTCTGCCGTGCGCGATATTTGTAAATAGAGCGAGCGTTAATTGGCGATTTCGCATATTCCGTAACGAGCGTGCCGCGTACATACGTATCGCGCCGCGGTAAAATATTCACAGACCTTTTCGCGTTTCAGTTGCATTGGCACTGCACGCCAGTGGGTATCCATGAATCATTAAAGTGATCTCACAATCGGTGATATAAGAGAACGGATGCAAGGCTATCGGTGATCGCACAAATTAATTGATAAACAACGCGGACAAGAACGGGGAAAATCGCTATTGTTACGCGAAATGGAAATTGGGCCCTGCTATCAAGATATGAGGGTTAAAGGTAAAGTGGTGTAAGTCCAATTTTCGAATTCTCAATTGTTTATTGCATATCGCACATAACTAAATTTTTTCAAAAAGTGGACTTACACCATTTTACCTTTAACCTCCTCATATGTATATTTCGTCGTTTGCTACGTAGGTGATGCGATCATTGTGCAGAGAAAGAATGTAAACTGCGAGAATATCGTTCTGAGATACTTGACAAAATAATTTACACCCTTCGCGGTCGTATGTCAGCTCTCAGCCACCAATGCAAATAATTAACTTAACCCTATTATTAGCAAAGTCGATACACATTTTTTATAACAATTAACTTTTTGAAAAATGAAAAAAAAAAAATAAGACCGCAAAGAGTTAACTGTCGCGAATTGCCAGCGCCGATGATTTACCTGAAACTACTTGAAACACAGGATTCGAAAGCATTCAAATAACCTTCCTCGTCCCAACGCGTAGACCTACGCACTTTACATCGACTAATCCGCGTTATCTCAAAATGTCTAATTTTGTACTTATACTGTTATCCTTCTCACCGATTCAGTTAATCGTCGCATCACGTTATTTATAAATGACGCAGTATTGCTTCAGCTTTGTTTCTCATCGTACCGCGTACGTCCCATTGGAGAATTTCAAAATCTCTTTATCGCGACTCTCCTGCATTCCCGACTTTTCGCCGACGACCGAAACGGATTCTCGTTCCTTTAATTTTTAATATCCCCACCGTCCCTTATGAATATTTAAATGCTTTGAATCGTTTGCGTTTGCGGACGCGTATAATATTGCCATTAAAGCGGTGTTGAAAAGCATGGACCCACCGAGCCTCTCTCTCTCTCTCTTTCTCTATCTCTCTCACGCGCACGCGTACACTCTCTCTTTCTCTCTCGATGAAATGAATCGTGGCAAGTCGTTCTCATCGTCCCTGAAGGTTGGCATTCGGTTGTGCACAGCCTTCCACGACCGGACGCCCTTCAATTACTCGAAAATAAGCTGATTGGTGAAACCCTGCCAGTGGCGACAACGCAAGTGGATACCGCCGTTACATTGTTTCGTGTGCGGTCAACTCTCCTGCGGGAGAAAGCCGCGTACCGTCGTACAACATTCAGGCGAAAAACAATCGCTTTTGTAGAATCATGGTTTTCCATTTTTTTTGTTTTTTTTCATAATTTCACTGCTAATGGGTTTAGTACGATCCTCGCGATAACGGGAGATTGCACGAGCCACGACAAGTCCTTTGACAAGGATACCCTCAACCCAAGACGCGTCCACTTTTTCTATTTCTTTTTTTACCGATCGCGCGTTTTACTCGAACCTTTCCTAATTTTACACGGGTCGAGCGAAAAGTAACGAGGGAACGTAAATTATAATTCGCATTCCACCGAACGAATTCGGTCGTCGGAGGATGGCAGGTGCAAAATCAGGAATGTAAAACATCCAACGGGAAGAGCAATGATTTTTTATAGCGCTCCTCCGAGACCGCTTTTAACGGTTCCTCCGCCAAACGAACCTATGCGAATTTGCACGTTCGCTGATGAGTTTTCTGCTTTCTTTTTCTTTTCCGATCTCATCGTCGGCTCATTTGTCGCGGGTAACGTCGCGTAATCGATTGCGTCGTCTTGACAATTCATTTGTTCCGTGGAACAATGTCGCTAGATACAGCGAGTATAATTAGGCCTTTGAATCCTCATTTTCCTGGAGGCTCGAGAGGAATATCTGATCCGAATGGTCTGGAGAAAGTTCGTACGCGTGTACTCCTTTCTTTCGGAGCGATCGCCATTAATTTTTACGGAATAAAATGTGCTGTAGTATACCTTTTCTTCGTTTTCGACTTCTATGGCACAGTTACGTGGTATCGTCGACCGTATATATTATTTCCGATTTTTTTGTTACTTTCGCTGACCATCGGCTTTATCGCGTTGATTGCCACGTCACCCATATTTGGATGACACGCGAGTTTTGGTACCGTAGTTACGGAATGTCGAGAGACAAGGCCTTGTCTCGGGCCAAGTACAAGTACGCGAGAACTAGACCTTGTATCTTTTTAGTATTACGGTTATTAAGGTTTCGCGTGTATCACACGAACGTGGGTGACATGGATATCAACGCGTTAAGATGAACTTTGTCGGATAAAAATGACTCAAATGTGCTGAAACATTGTTTTTTTTTTTTTTTTTCAAAGGAGTGTCTCATTAATTGCAGAGGGTTCTGCTTATTTGCTACTTTTTTTGTTTAGTAGTAAAAATCGATCGCGTAGAGCTAAACTGAATTCAATACATCGGATCTAGTGTACCAAATCGAATTCGATTGAACGAATCTAGTATACTAAACCGAACTCAATAGATCGAATCTAGTATACTAAATCGAACCCAATAGATCGAATCTAGTATACTAAATCGAACTCAATAGAGCGAATCTAGTATACTAAATCGGACTCGATAAATCGAACCTAGTATACTAAGCCCATCGCGATAGATCGAATCTAATATACTAAACCGAACCCGATAGATCGAACCTAGTATACTAAACCGAACGTGTGATAGATCGAACCCAGTATACTAAACCGATCGCGACATATCGAACCTTGTACGCTAAACCGAACCCGACAGATCGAATCTAGTATACTAAACCAAATTCGATAGATCGAGTCGTACGTATACCAAACCGTACCGCAAACTCTCTCGCGTCCGATATCAGATTTCCGAATATTCCTGGAGCAACGGGGGCAGACCGCCAGTTCACGCAAGTAGATACGGCCCTGCGCCTAGTAGCGCACAATGCAGCTGCGACAGCGGCCTGCAAAAGGATTTATTGCACGTACAAACTTTTCAGCGGTGCCGGCGGTTATAATTTCAGCTTGCATTGCCAAGCATGTAAATTGGCGCGGCGGCAAAATGACTACTTGGAAAAGTATTGTTTGCTGGAATTCAGATTTGCATAATAACCAAGGAGCGATGTATACGCGCGAGCCGGATATACCGTGCGCGGAGCTGAAGGAATGTTCGCCAAGAAGCGGGACATCGCGAATAACATTCTAAATTAAAGTTTAATAAACATATCTGGGTGGAGAAGGTGACGTCACGCGGTCGTCCACAATGTAACGAGAAAATAGAAAACGCGAAGTGAATTGCTGGGTATCCGTCCGTGTAGTATGTAGCGTCGTTAACGGTAATTCAAATGACGAGAAGAATTCGTAATTGTTAAACGCTTTGTACCTGCGTTTAAATCCGTCGACCGTGCGTTTGTCGAGCTCGTAAAATGTTTTTGTTAGGCGCTTAATGCGAGGGCAATAAATAAACCGAAAAGGCACGAGTAAACGAACTTTATTCTTATGGTTAAAGGTATTATCGGCAGGTATATGTATAATGACGTTGCATTGTAGAATAGTGATGCCGATTAAACGCGATCCCTTTACGCTACCTTTAATCCGTAATTATAATAAGCGGAGCGAACAGAAGCGATGCGATCGTACTCGTCGGTAATGAACAAACGTTCGAGCTGATTGTCCAATAATTATCGTTACGTCAAACTATTTCTGGTTCCACAATTTATACATCGCGTTACAATGTCTGTCATTATTGGACCGAGGATGAATATTCACGACGGAAATTATAGTATAGTAATCAGCGCTATTAAACCGAGTGACCGAGGACATTATGGAAGATAATTAAACGACATAAGTACACGAGTTACGATCGTCGCACCGCTCGCAATAACTATCCCCGTGTCATCGTTCAATTATTGTAATTCAATCTCACGCGACGAAAGGTGCGTATTGAATTTCGCTGTTTTTTTTTTACGATGACTCGCGCAATATTTCGCAATTGACGCGGTGCGACGAAAAAAAAGATTGCATTTTTTGTTATCGTTCGGTAATCGATGAAGCTGAATGTTCTTTCTTATCGTTCTTTGATCGTTAACGACGCGTTACGTTCACCCCTTGCCGATTCTTTCGATCGACGATAACGAGTTCCGTTTCCTCTTGGCATTTTTCAGATCAACAGCGATCCATATATTTTACCGAACGTGAGGCTGGTGATGCGATGGAGCGACACGAGGGGAGAAACCGTGGAAGCGACCAAGGCAATGATCGATATGATCTGCGACGGGGTTGCTGCCTTCTTTGGACCAGAAGGCTCGTGCTACGTCGAAGCCATAGTCGCTCAATCCCGCAACATACCCATGATTAGCTACGTAAGTATCTAATCGGGAATATCGGAGAATTCAAATATATAACCGTACCGCGGGTGTTTATGCAAATTCATACCTTTTTTTTATAGGAGATCGGTAAAGAAGCGAGACGCGAACGGAAATTCGTTTAGTCACGCTTGGTCTTTAAAAACATATTTATTTGTATCGCGCAGTTCGTGTTACGCATTAGTATTACGTATTGTATTATGTACGGTAATGTATTACGTGCTTTACGCGTAATTATCGTATTTTGCTTGACAAGAACAATTTTACAAAATCAGTATGGAAATCGTGCATTTTGCATAAGCATCCGCGGTATAAAAATAACATTTATCATCGACGCAATGGCGAAGACTTTCGTTTTCGGAGTGAGTTTTATAGATTACTCATCTATCCCGTGGAGGGTTTTATATTTCAAACGATAGTTTAACTCTTTGAGGTACAGGATTTCAATGAAAATGGAAACCCTGGTTGCAGAGAATTAAAAATAACTGAATGAAACACTTTAAATAAAATATTAAACTGTATTACTACGGGTAACTTCAACTTTTCGAGTTGGATTAAAATATATCCCATGGTGCATAAAAAGCTAAGCAAAAGGTGGAACAGTTTTTAGCCTACATAACCCATAAGTGTTAATCGAGTTCAGTTTAATTTAATAACCTTCAGCTAGTAACACAATTCTGACATTATTTCTATTATACTATTTTTTTTTAAGTAAAAACTGAGAAATTCAAAATGGGGGAAAAAATCTGTTACCGAAGTAGTTGGTACACACCACCTTTCGATGTTCATAAAAAAGAAATTCCAAT
The DNA here is from genome assembly GCA_933228935.1 of Pemphredon lugubris. Taxonomy (NCBI): domain Eukaryota; kingdom Metazoa; phylum Arthropoda; class Insecta; order Hymenoptera; family Crabronidae; genus Pemphredon; species Pemphredon lugubris. The sequence goes on from OW121818.1 coordinate 14,798,172, forward strand.
TGGAGTTACTGATCACCCCCGTTACAAACGGAGGGTTAACACTTTACCGACCGGTAGCCTATTAATAGGCTTTTGTCCGAGCCGAGCCGGTCGGTAAAGTGTTAACTAAACTTTAACAACAACGAAAGAAACAGAAAGGGAACCTCGATCAGAGTACAAAAACCGGGGCAAACAATTATTTCCCAGGTAGGAAAAAGAACCCTGAAAATTGGTCTCGATCAATAACGTCGGACAGGGGGTGTAAAGAAGCGCGTCGATTTTCTGAAACCTAAAACCACGTTCGACGGGCATTCCCCGAGCGAGAGCTTCCTCAGTCGTGAGAACAGCGGGGTTGTAAAGTGACGAGGTAGCGGCGAAGTCGTCGTAGGTGGAGGAGGCAGCGGAAGGTGGTTAACGAACGCAGAAGGAGGCGGGGGTGTGCCGACAAATTGAACACCCGCGGCGTGACAATATAATTACGGGCTCTGGTATCGCGCTTGTGCGCGTACGCGGGTGCGTGTGTGTGCGTATTTTCGGTTGGTTTCGTGCGTGCAGCGTTAGGGAAGCACGCGATATATACCCGCTGCCCGTGATCCGATCGGCCACCTTCGAAATTAGCATCCTCGCCATTCGGTTCGTAACTTTGTCACGCTTATTGCAACAGTGGGTATCGTATAAGCATCATTACGAGTCTGGCCACCTTGTATATTTGGCACCTGTTGGCCCGACGGTATAAATTACGAATTGAAAGAGTGGGTTTTATATTTGGCAAGGTATCATTTCTGGCCGCGTTCAGAGGGGATTCATTTCGACGGACGTTAGCGACGAATTGGAACTTAACTGTACGACGTTTATTTTAATTAGCGTCGGGGGTATTTTTGGGCGGAACACGAATAGATTCGCGATACTCGGATGTTGCGATAAATTTTCACGATACTTAGAGTCTCTAGCGGAGAGTTACGTATCGTAGCGTGAGAAACGATTCCGTCTATCTAGCGTTGATGAACATTTCAGGAAAGGCAGAACACTGTTATAAAACTTATATCTTTTTTTTATTTTTTTACTTATCTTCGTTACGTCGCATCAACATCTTGGTTATTGGCGACATGGTACTTTCTCATACATTTTCCACTTATGAACTAATTCTTAAACTATTTAGTCTATTTATGTATACATATGTCAAATTTCGCTTAACAAATTTGTTATTTTGAGGAACCTGATTAGATTTGCAAAATTTTCTTCGCCAGTGAGAGCTGTTTTTAAATCTCATGGGGTTTTGCACTCTTTTCTTTCATATTCATGCTCCTCACAGTGTAGGAGTATGTGTTCGATCGAAATAGTTTGGTTGCAAGTCACACAGAATCTTTTCGGTTTCTTTTCCATAAGACTTATATTTTATTATAGTTTATTACATACATATACTAAAATGAATTTCGAGTAGTTAAAAATTATCTTTTTAGCTATCGGTACTTTGCTGTAAGTACAATAAAATATAGTGAACGGCGATGTTACGAAGCCATAGTAATTCATTCATAGGCGGTTATTGTTTCTTACGCGACGACATGTAAAAATGAGTATACAAATCTGTATACTCTAGCATCTGTCCTGTAGAATAAGAGTTGTCTACACATTCCATTATATTTCTACAAACATTGTTGAGAAAGCTCCTAGAAAGAGTTCCCTCTACGTATACCGTCGCTCTCTCGTCCTCTCGTTTCCCCGTCGTCCAAGCGGTTCTCGGGTAAATTGCAATTCAAGAAACTCGCTGCACGCAAACTCGAGGAAATTAGTTGCGAGCGTTCATCGATGCGCGCACGTACTTGTCGCAAAGTCACGAATGTGGCTACTTAACGGCATTATCGTAATTCCGATATTACAGTCGTATCAACCGCACGTAGGCCGTGGTGTACCCACACGCACGCGAGACTTTACTTTGACCGTGCCGCATTCTCGTACCACCTCTCCCTCTCTCTCTCTTGGTTTTTTACCACCGTCGGTCGAAATGCAATTAAAGCCCGCGGGGGAAGAGATATTCATTGCGCGGCATAATTGTCGAATCCTCGTGCGCTCTTTTTTTGCGAAAACCCGCGACATTGAATTTTAAACTGTCCAATTGTTTCGTAACAATTGTTACGCGCGGATCAGTTATATCCATTACTCGCGATGATCCAACTATTTTTTTTTTCTTCCTCCCGCGTGTCGCGAGGTAATTGCTAATCGTACGATTGATTAGCGTCGATACAAAAAAAATCACCTGAACGTCGTCTACGCGGATGATTAGAATCACAATGGCCGTGACGTCGATGTAAATGTAATACACCCTCGGGGCAATCAGAAACTTCCTAGCCGATAATGATTTATCGAAGAAATTACGGCAATGGAATTACAGCGAAAACAAATGTCTCCGCGCGCCACTCGGTCATTTGTAAGACCCTGTGTCACGAAACCGCGACTATTTTTAACTACTCGCTCGTCGTTTACCATGCGTCCTCGTGCGCGCGTCACGATCGTCCGTTTCGCGAACGCGAAGCTTGAAAAAAAAAAAATTAAAAGAAGAAGAAAGAAATCGAAAGAAACGGTGTCCCGCGGAAAGGAATCACGCGTCCTTACATGGAGCCGCTACTCCGTGCCATTATCGTCGCTGTTCTCAACCGTCCCATTAAATCGGCCCCGGTTCGATAATCCAGCGGACAATTTAATTCCCCGACGTAAGAACGAGACTTTTACGCCCGTCGGACTATATTCGGAATTGCCATCGCGAAGATGGAAAACTCGAGCCACATCGTTCGCGGCGTCTACAATAACAGCGTGGATTTCGCGTTTTCGTGAAAGTCGCGACGGTGTCAAAGGTCCCCCCTCCCCGTGAAACGAATCGAACGTCTCGCGGAAAAGTCGATTCCCGACGATCGTACGTACTTACATACGTACGCGCGTTACATCCAACGTGGAAAGTTTCGCGATTATCGGGATCGTGCCGATCGACGAAACGAGGACGCTCCTTAAATCTCTTTTTCTCGACTGAATTTAGCCCACGCGTCTCGATTACGCGATACTCCCGAAAGAGAGAACTGCGAAGGAAAGAGAGAGAGAGGGAAAAGGGAGACTAAAGAGGAGAGAAGCAAAGAAAAAAAGAAGGAGGGAAGGTTTCCACGGTGTGTAGCCGTAAGGACGCGAGATCTCGAGGACTCGATCTCCCGGACAAATATGAGAAAGTGGTACGCGGACGTAAAAAGGCCTCCAGACTAATTTATGTTAATTGGAGGCCGTAAGAAAATGAAACGGACACGCGAGAAACCGATCGGGAAACGAGAAGGGATAGAGGATCCCCCGCGCGCGTTGCATTCTTGATTTAACGCGCAAATCGACGGGGTCTGACCGACGGAAGAAGGGCCCTTCTCTCTCTCTCTCTCTCCCTCTCTCTCTCTGTCACGCGAGGGACCGACGAGACGGTACACGAAGTGCGTTACTACTCACTTTCACCTAGTTTCACTCGTTTACTCGCGGCGAAGGTATTCCGCGGTGAGGAGGATCCATCCCGCCTCCCTTCCTCCAGGGCACGCGTCGTTGAATTTCGTCGAGCGTTTGCGCTCTTTCCTTTTTTTTATTTCTTTTTTCTTCCTCACGTGGCGTCCGTCCCGTTATCCGGATGTTTATGCGGCCGTATTCGCGCTTCCGTTTGGATTATTTTAGCGCTTATCGCCGCGGGTATCGGTAACGCTCGGCGTGACTGTCTTTTTCTTTTTTTTTTTTTTAATGTGGTCGGACGTGGGAGAAAAACGTAATTTTAATCGTTCACTCGGTAGCGGACACGCGATTTATTGTTTGACATTGACGAGGCCCGCGAAGGGGGTGTAATTTGTGCGATTATTACTTCGACGCGGGGAAGATAAACGTTTATCGTGTAATTCCGACGAGACGTGAGTTTCCAAAGGAGTTTAAAATTTGAATGCACCGACGGACGAGGTGTAAATTACATCTCGCGCGTTTACTTCGAGATTAGTTGATGGTTCGAGTTCTCGGATTGAACTTTTTCGATGCAGCCGGACTTCCTGGGGTTTTAGTTTAACCTTCCGTTAGTAATAGGGTTGATCAATAACCCCACTCGGAAATTTCTTTTCTGTCATCATCGAAAGGAGATGTATCAGTTCCTTCGATAACTGGACCGTTTATTCTGAAAGTGGTGTAAGCCCATTTTAAAAAAATGAGATATCACATACCTTGTGATTAATTTAGCGTAAAACAAAACGAAGAAGAAAAAAATGGACTCGCACCAATTTCAAAATAAACGGTCCAACTGATCTTTCCACCCATTTCCAATTTCTCAATTTTCACTTCCATCCAAAAATAATATAAAAGTAATAAAACTCTTGAAATGATAATAACAAGAATTAGAGCGAGAATTATGTTAACAACGGAAGGTTGAACGCTTCGCTCCAAATTAGTCTCGGTGTTTTTTTACGAATACGAACCTACGTAGGGGGGGGGGAGGGGACACGCGAGAGAGGATGTGGGAAGAAAAAAATCCTTCCAAGACGGAAAAACGATTGCTCTCTCTCGCTACCGAGAATTCCACCTCGGCTTCATATATATCGAACGGCCGGCATACAAAGTAACGGATGCCCTAACGGATAAAATGCAAATGAGCTGAAATGCGTGCGACGATGCGCGTCGATATGCGTCCACGGATCCGGAGAGATCGAAGCTTCTCGAGCGATGCAGCCAGGCGACCCGATTGCGTGGACCACCCTGTACACGTCCCAGGTACCCATTTAGGTACATACCTGTAGGTGGACGCCGAGCCTGAATGCCCACCTATGCGACAGCGAACCTCTCCGTAACGCGTATGGGTACCATGAACCAGTGGGAACTTTCGATAAGTAAGTCGGTACTTACCGCTTCCCCCGTGTGCGTGTGTGTGTGTTTTCCCGAGGTGCATGCGCGCGCGCACGCGCGTAATAATGAGCGAGCGAGCGCGGGCGCACACACGGGCACGTGGGTCAGCGCGACCGTTGGTGCAACCACCTGTTGATTGCACTCCTCGGTAAAGTCGATGACGGCTCTCGGCGGATTGGAAAACTACTCGCGCGATTTCAAATTCTTTTCCCCTCCCCCTCCCGACGTTCCGACTTTGGAATTGGATGGTCCGATCCTTTGATTTGAACGGACGCGCGTTGGATAACGAGTCGAAGGAATTCTTTTATTTTATCGCAGGAAATTATAACGTGGTGTCGATGGTTTTTTTTATTTTTGCAAAGTTGTATTGTTAAATTCACCGAATCGGTTGCCGTGGGATGCGATAGATGAATTTTCATTTTTACTTGAAATGTTTTTCTTCGTCACTTTTGGAGTTACATTCTGTACCAAATTATTTTTGCAAAGTTATATTCTTAAATTCATCGAATCAGTTGCCTTGGAATACACGAAATTTCGTGTTTATTCAAAGTAATGGTACTTTGACGTTGATAATTTTTGGAGTCAGATCTTGTATCAAATCATCCGCCAGGATAAACGCGTTAATTGATAAGGAAACACCTCGTTATAGAAATTTTCGCTTCAGCTGTATCGAAAAGAATTCAATTACATGCGTTTTTAAATCCAAAATTCTTTTGATTCTTAAACACCGTTCGAAAAATCTGGTAATACGGTACTCGTATACGTTTTATTTTCTTTACCGAATTCCACGCTCCGACTGTTACCGCAACACGGTGTTTCCCTAGAATCTCTCGTAAAATTATACGTAATTTCGTGGGTAATATCACGGGGGCCGCGTTAACGGCTCCACGTTAAATTACCCTTTAAAACCTTGCGTAACTCGATTCGAACATTCACTCTCCGAACAAGACTTATCGAAACGCCAGTAAGTGTTCCCGCGAGTGTAACTGGTGACAAAGTTTCCCACCGAGCAAACTGTCTAATCCAAGCGTAAAGACACGTAACTCGGTGCACCTCGTGTCTTCGGTAATCGAAACAACGCAGACTAAGGGGTTAGCGTAAATGATGTCACCTTATCACCGACAGTATCGCTGGGTTACTGGAAAAGCGATATAATTCGAAATGAGAAATTTTGTGGTAAAGCAATTTTCAATGTTCGTATTAGAGTGACGATTTTAACTAGGACAGAACAGACGCGTAATTTCACTTTCCTTCGATGTCGTACTTTCCACGGTAATTTTTATTAATGTGTCCATGATTATGAAAGTGTTGTATGAATGTGTCATATTTTTTTCCGTTTTTTTTGTTATCATATTATTTGTCTTTAAAGAATGTGGCGCGTAATAACTGATACTCATTTTTTTAATTTTTGACTTAGACCATTTTCATAATCGTGGGCACATACATATAGAAATGGCATAATAATTTATCTTCCTCGCGTAGTAATACAATAACTATAACTATACTAGTCATTAGAATCGACTTCCAGTCATTACCCCGAAAATACTATATATTTCGAATTGCGTCACTTCTCAACGAACCGAACGCCATTACGCGGGCAAACTAATTTTGCAATCGCCCGAATACATTTACAAATTCCAAATTTAATCATACTCGTCTGCCAAAGCGCGTTTGGTAAACAAACAAGAGCACCAGAATGTACATCTACATTCCGGTGGCAGTACCAGCGGCGCAGAAAATAGTAGATTTATGCGACAAAAAGTCCGCGGCGCTTAATCCGCGAGATACATATATTACGCGTGCACACGCACACAGTGACGGCGCTCTGCCGACGTCGGATCTAGGAATGAAAACGGATTAAAGCGTAACGATCGTCTCCCCGCAAAAGGAGCGATATTATTCTATCGATGGCGCATTTGCATGAAAACTGCTGATTCCCCTGACCTTCGCGGTCTATTTATAGCCGAGCCTGTTGATGCCCCACGCACTCGTACGGACGCTTACCTGGTCCCGGCTTACCTGGTGGTGTCAGGCCTCCGTTGTCCTGACTCCTCCGGCCTGACGCGATCCCTTTTCTTCTCGTACTTTAACCGAATTAAACTCCACATCCGGTCCGACCGCGTAATCCTCTTCGATCATCGAATTCCTGCAGATCGCTGGCTACGCAAGTGTCTGTCGTGGTCGTCTTTTAAATTATTCGCCGCTTCGTGTGACGTCGTGGTACTCGACGACGAATTTGTCTCGCGATAATAAACAATTTGGAGTTTTTGTTATTTGTTGATTTTAATAATCGTGAATTATTTGTACGATACGAGATGATAGGAAAATTGAATTTTCTTCTCGTACTTTAACCGAATTAAACTCCACATCCAGTCTAACAACGAATTTCTACGATCGGAATTGTTCAACTGTCCCTCGTAGTTGTCTTTTAACTTTTTATTATCGGCGTTTCGGATTAACGTCGTGGGAGACTTTTCTTCGCGTGGGCATAAACTAGCACAGGTATAGGTGGCAGATGCTTGTGTAATAATAATAGTAGCAGAAATTTGTCCCGCGATAATGAACAATTCGAAAATTGTATTATTGCTTGGTTTTAATAATCGTGAATGATTTGTAGGATACGCGACGATAGGAAAATTAACTTTACTTCTCGTACTTTAATCGAATTAAACTCGATATCAGGTCTAACCACGTAATAACAACGAATTTCTACGATCGGAGTTATTCAACTGTCCCTGGTAGTTGTCTTTTAATTATCAACGTTTCGGATGACGCCGTGGGAGACGTTTATTCGCGTGGGTATTAACTAGCACAGCGATATCAGATTCTTGTGCAATAATAACAGTGGAAGGAATTTGTCCCGCGATAATGGAAAATAGAGAGCTTCCAATTTTAGTTTGCTTTAACCGTTTTAGTGCTGATCGAAAAAACCGTACCTAATCGAAAAGTACTATGTCAAGTTGAAGAGCATTACTCAAGAAAATTAAAGATCTTTGAAATCTTTTAAGTACATGATAACAAATTTTAGATCATTCTGCCTAGGGTTACTTTAAAGGGCAAAGCTTCCACTTTCTCCTATCACGAGCCATTTTTCCCTACGATTTTCCAATTTATTATAAAGCACAGAAAGAATGTAGCCGAACAAAAAATGCCGTACTAAGTTGGCGTACGCTAGTCAATAAAATTAACGATCTTTGAAATCCTATCACGATATGATAATCAATTTTAGAGCATTTCATCCAGGCTCATTTTAAAGTGTGAAGCTTTCTGCTTTCGCTCGCCAAAAGCCATTTTTCTGTATGAATTTCTGATTTATTTTCAGACATGCATAGTTCTCTCACGTTGTAAATAGCAAGGTGCCATCGCAATGATATATCCTCGTTAGCAATTTTCGCGAGTGTTACTAACAACGATATATCATTATTTGGCACTATTGGGGTTAATAATCATGAATTATTCGTACCATACACGACGGTAGGAAAATTGATTTCCCTTCATCGCGACACCGCGATACAGAATCTACGATTCGCGATATTTCACGCGCAACTGTTCGCATCTCGTGTCTTCCGCGGATCCGCGTTACACACCTCACGTAACGACGTTACACTATTTTCGCGATGAAGTTATCGCTCGTGCTATTTTTATACACGCGAATCATCGTGATTCGATAATGGTTCATTTTATTCTCCCCCCCCCCCCCCTGCGCTAACCGTGCCCCCCTCCTCCCGTCCCTCGGGTGATTTTCTTGGTCATCGAGGATCGATTCCGTTCCGCGTTACTTCGATACGAATTACGTGATTTTCTTACTTATAGCGAATCGCGGCGGCCAGGTTCGCCCGTTGATACTGGAGTAAATGCTATCTTTAGCAGCGAGAACAGACGAGCGAGCAGAGCGTGAGAATACCGGTTTTGCGGGAAACGATACGATTTGTTTGCTGCATTATCGCTCGGTTAAATATATTGCGATAATACGAGGAATTTACGCGTAGCTAAACACACTATTGCTCAAAGACAGTCGATTACTACATACGAATATAATTGCGCAAAATTAACGGTGAATTGTGAGCGTACGCCCGAGCGCGCATTCGGTGAGTTATCGGAAAAATATACACGGGGCACACGTGCCGATTAATTCGATTACGTAAGGTTTAATGCTAACCAAACGAGGCACGATGCCGTCGTTTACTCGCCGATAATCATAATCTTTCCCGTTGAGAGTCGAATTTCAGAATTGGCCGCTTTAAACGCCGGATAATCACTCTCGTGTCGCGCGATTCGACGTTATTTCGTGCGGTTGCGAGGGAAAACGGAGAGCCTCGTGTATTTTCACTCTCGCGATATCGTCGCAAGAAATTCGTAACGTCGATGCTTGTTATATTGGACTTTGGTCGGATCGCGTTATTTTCTTCAGCGTATAAAATTTGCTCTCGCGTATCTTTTTCTTTCTCTATAAATACACGAAGCCTCGTATTCTACGACTCGGTTAGCGCGCAAACGTTAAACATTTTGAAATCTCAGTTTCAGGAATAATTTTGTAATTTAACCGCGAAGGATAAACGACTGTCGCGTAGTCGTCGTCTGGAAATCGAAGATCCGCAGCCAGTGGTCACCGAAGAAACGATGATGGTCGTCGGTCCAGATATCGATGCGTCGAGTTTATTAATAAAATTCGATCGCGATCGTGCAAAAAAAAAAAATGAAAGAAACAACCGGCCAGACTTGCGTTAATATCGGGGAGGATAAACTAATCTTTGCTCCGTGCGCTGTCCGACTAATAACTTATTCGCGTGTAAATGCACTTTCCTGATAAGTAGGTCAATTGGTTTTTACATAACGCCATCCAATAGAAGCTTGGAAGCCTATACCCCATTCGAAACCGACGCAACCACCAGAACGTAATCGTCGGTGGTTAGAAAGGCATCGACAAAGAATCCATTCATCACGATCGGTACGAAAAAGGATTAAAAAAAAAACTGAAAAAAAGGGAAAAAGAGCCTCGACGTTTTTACTGGAGTGAACTCTATTTTTAGAACGAGGAATGAAAGAATGAATAGAGTGTGAGAATACTGGTTTTACCAGCAACAGTCCGACTCGTTTGCCCCGTCATTGTCGACTTCTGTCCGTTTTTGTGCGTGCATGTGTGTACGCGAGCGCGCGCGCTCGCACGCACGCGTGGAAAAGAAGAAAGAACCGGGGGACCGTGTAACACAATATTGCACAAACAGGATTAATTAATATTTATGCGAAATCCTTTCGAGAAACAACGCGCGTGTACCGAGGGATAAAAAAAAAAGGAACAAGTTTTAATCCAACGTATACGTTTCCTAATGGACGCGCCGGTATTAATTATCTCGTGCTTTTTTCCCACGCGTGTTTTGATTTTAATGAACGTGACAATTTAGCGTGGAGACAATTATCCATGATGCATCGAGAGTCATAATTTATTTGCGCGACTTAACTCAGGCAGAGGGAAACGTTAGGGTCGTTTCTACTCGTATTACAACCCTCTTGTTTATCTTTGTTGGAAATCTTGTTAAGCGATGTGTAAGTTTTCGTCTCCGCTTTGACGCGCGTTTGTCCGCGCGTAATTGTAAAGTTCACTGACCTTTATAGCGTTTTACAATTGTTAAAAACTTTGAACTTTTATGCGGCAAAGAAACAATTTCGATATTACAAACGAACAGTTTCAAACATGGAGATAGCTATTCTTTTCCGTCCAAGTCCTATTGAATACATTCTCTTCCGAAGTGGCTTAGAAAAATGAAGTGGAACGATAGGAATCAAATGTTAAACCGTGCAACTTTCGGGTATTTTTTCCTAATACTCGATTTCCAAAGGCTATTGCAGTTTACAAAAAAAAATGCATTTTTTAATGCGGTTTGGCCACATCTCGAAATCCCCGTCTGTTCTTTCCCGAGAAGATATAAAGTCTAGTCTCGCGTACTTTTGCTAAGCCCGAGACAAGACCTTGTCTCTTGATCTGCACTTTTTCCTATAATTGCTTTTATTGTCTGAGTCTTAGACTTCCCGAATTTTAACCCCATTTTAAAAACGACCTGAAAACAAATCCAATTATTATATATCTATTGATTTAACTACAAACAAAGATACAAAATTTGGCAACGTATACCATAAATTTTCGTTAAATTCGTATTCAAAACAATTTGAAAGTAAGCTGCCTCGATTCTGCCGACCAGGGTTCGTCGACCTTTATCATTTGTCTCGCTCCCGGCCGAAATTTCTCCGAAAGACGATAATTTAATAAAAACTTTGATTGCCCGGTAAAACGCTGATAATAAACATCGTATAAATAAGACGATCGGCGGATAATCGTTTTCGCGTTTCCCGTAACGTCGCGCCGAAACGGTGGGTCGAAACCGAGAGGAGAGGATATAAAGAACAAAGTGTACGTAGATGAGCGTTATTTCGACGCTGCAGAGCTTCGGCTTAATGTGGGTGCCGCCTCGAGTAACGACGACGCGGCTGGTTTCAGGCTAAAATACACTCAATTAACCCTTAATTGGCCGGCACCAATTATGGGCCCAACGTACCGACGCGTATTCATTCGGTCAACAAGAATGTATGGTCAGCCGACGATGTTCTTCCCTCGTTTTACGACGACATCCGCGCGGCCGTTTCGTGGCACGAAGATAAACGAATTTCTTCGTCGAAGAAACCCCCTTCGACGCTTATCCGCGCAGATTCGAGCACGTGACGAGCACATTGGTTACTGCAACTTTTAACCATTAAATTACGCAGTCGATAAAAGAAACCGGGGGACCGTTGATTAGCGGTCGAAGAATTTTAGCCGTGAGGAGGAAACTCGAAGTCCTTTTATTTTATGTGTACCTATACGTTTCTTCTTTTTCTTTCTTTCTTTCTTTTTTTTTTAATTGGAGATTGCTCGTCGTTTCCGCTCGTCGTTCGCGATTTCATTGGCGGCGGAATGAAATATTTCACTTGTTATTAAGTTAACGTCGGTGCACGTTGTCTCTGTCGCACTTAGAAATTGGTGTAAGGTCAAGTTTTATTGCTCGTACATCATCCTTTTCGCTTCCACGATAACGAGATCATCGAGCTTCCTACTCGTCTCGTTGAGAGCTCTCTCCTACTCGCGTTGCTTTGGATGACTTTGGTTTATATCTAGGGACGTTGCTATACTATCGATACTAATAAAGTATCCATACTTTTCTTTCGAGACAAATACTTTTAGTATCGATACGAACGTTTCGATATTTTACTGATATCGATATACATATGTACACCAAGTAAAAGTACCGATTCTTAATTCTGATGCCGTGTCCCTATTTATATCCCCTGCATGGTTCGTTGTTTCTGTTTTTTTTTTTAATAATTATTCGGTTATGACTCTATTAGAACGTTCATCGTCAAATAGGTACGCGCGTAACGATTGTTATCGATTCGTTGTAAGATCCCCAAACGGCTTGCGTTTAATTCCAACGAAACCATCGTTTCGCAGTGCATTTGAGGTACTCTCGTCATTTCCTTTCGCGATAAAAACCCTTTTCTCTCCCAAGATGCACTTTAAGCCTCGTTCGAGGCAAAACGTTTCAGATTACGGTTCGTAGAGACTTCGCGAAATCTTGAGCGCGGCATGGGCCGTGCTTTCAAGTGGCTCGGCAATACGAAGTGCGTGCGATTTAACGAGCCGCGACGGCTCCGTCGCAATCGCCTTAATTTGTCGTCGGCTAAACTCGTGCTACCGCGGCGTTAGGCCTAATGTCACGTTCTAAATATAATTTTCAAGCGCCACCCATAATTCGGCGATACACGGTTCGCGGACGGCGATTTGTTTATTAAGGTTGGGATAGGATCGATCGATCGAATTGCCACGAACCGCGAACTCGTTCGGCTCCTATTACACTGATCGCGGAGACTCGGTTTCTTAATTGAGAAATTAAAACTCTCTGGTATGTGGAAATTGGTACGAATTCAGCTCGACGTGACTTCAAACGGAATAGTTCTGTTGCGTCGGAAACTAGTCTCGATAGGTTTGCATGATTGTACATTTCGGCGCAATAAAAAGGTCACGACTCACTTATAATAAATATAACGGATCTATAAAATATGACCTGGCTTCGGATTTTTTCGGGCCTGCGATGCTGTGAACATAATATTTACGGTTTCGGCCATTGTAAGTGACCAAAGAAAAACTATTCGAACGTTCGACGCCGTGATGTCAAATTTAATTACTTGGGACAAAAACGGAAAGTTTACCATCGGCACACAAAAGGTGTGACGTACATACCAATAATTCCCAATGCTCCCGGAGAATAGAGTACTCGTCTGAGGACGGGGATTCGGTTGTTATTCGTTGATGAGAGCTAGAGGCGACACAACCTCTTGCGAGGAATTGGTGAGTCATAACCAAATTCTAAATAAAAGACTTGGTCAAACAATTGGCGTTATCGCCGAATTTAAAAAGACTTGATCAAGCACTGGTGATTCGTTGCCGAATCATTAATTAAAGACTTGGTCAAGCATAAGAAGTTATCTTCTATTTTCAATCTAATAACTTTAGTCGCATATTTAATGTTCGTTGCCTTCGGCGTCTCTTGACAGTCACTTACATTCGATATTACTATAACATTTTATGAGCAAATAAAGAAAGGTTGGTTTTTTACAAATCAACCGTTGATTTTCTAAAATATTTCATTTATAAACCAGATCGGGGATCTTAATTGATTCACGGTTAACAAAAATCCTCTAAATGTTATGAGTTGTATGAAAAAACTAATGCCATAGTGGTGTAAAGTGAATTTTGTATTCTTGTTGACACATACCACTCTGTTTCTTAGCGTCTCGAGGGGATTCCTGTAAAATATTCAAGCTTCTCTCATAGTTTGAAAATCAGAATGACGTGTGTCAACGAAAATACAAAACTTGACTTCCACCACTATGACTTTGACCCCTTCGCGTGACAATTCGTATTGAATCGTAGAAACTTTGATCCATTCCTACGAGGATTTGAAAATTATCATGATTCGCGTGTCGAGACTATCCGCGTAAGAATTGAGAGTCATTGTTTCGAAATGGAGCGTTAGTACCTAATTTACTTCTAACACGCAATGCTTGAAACTAGAGGACTAGAATACCCGTAAGAATAGTGATATTTTTCAAGCGTCTTTCTGCATAGCAAAGTTTGCAGCTGGGGATTCGAAATAAGCCTGCAGATCTAACAGATTGTGTAATAAATTAATAGCCTCAAATTTAACACGTTAACGACGGGGCATTTTTAACGTATACTTCAATAAAACGAGAATTCTTACTTGCCGTCGGTAATGTGTTAATTATTCTAAGGAACTCTTAAATCATTGGAAGCGCATTGCTTCACTTCCGACGCATTGTAAGAAACATTCCTCGTGAGTACCGAAGAATATGTTTTACGCAAACGCGCCTTTATCTCTGCGGTGTGTCTCCTTAAATTCATGTAGATTTGAACGACCACCCGTATCAGTATCTGTCAATATTTGCCGTTAATCGCAACGCGAAAACAACGTAAATCATGCAGTATTACGACGGTGTGAACGATATTACAGCAACCGTATTACAACGAGTATCCGTTATCATTCGAGCATATGTCCAAGTGTCTGTGTTTATCGCTCGGACTATATTTAGAACGAGCATTGCTTTGTCGAGAAACGCAAATCGAATCAAGGAAGAAATACGCCTCGTAATGGCGTCGGTTCGCTCGTGCAACAACTTTTCTAACAATAAGCGAACGAAATAATGGAATTCCCCGTAGACGCGGGTTGCGAACCGATTGAGTTATTCACTTTGCGCCGAAAATGTTTCAAAGTTACGTCAGGCCCGTTAGGAATGATTAGGATTGGGATTGAGTATAGCGAGCGGTATCGAAACTCGAAGCATTAGGTTCGAACACGAAGACTACACGTTTTTCTGTTTTCGTCTTGACATATAGGTGAAACGTTCGATAAATATTATGCGCTACGTTTCGTCGAAATGGATAAACAGTATTTGACACACGTAGTATAAATATTTCTGCGGCATGATTTGTAATTAGAGTCGTTGATTGTGGTTACGTGCACGCGCAAACGGAACGTATTAATAACATCTAGGAAGTAAGTTTAATAAAATATTATCGATGGGCGATGTCTGCAACTTTGTTGTTTATCGCAACATTTAGATTTATCGATAAGGAACGACACGGCTATTAAATATAAATATCAATATAATACAACAAATATTTGCTTCGTACATGTTTCTCGTGTTCGATATTTATAAGATATGTTACGTGATTCTAATGTACAATGGATACTTGCCTTACATACTAAGGAAATATTCATTGACCACCTCGAAAACCCCCGTTCGTTCTTTCCGGAAAAGACACAAGGTCTAGTCTCGCGTACTTGTACTTGACCCGAGACAAGACCTTGTCTCTTTATATTTTCGAATTCCTAGTACCATGTAATTCCAACGCAACCATACCTAAGTACTGAATTGAATCAAATTCACGAGCACGTATTGAACTTGATCCCATTCCTACTACCCAGTACTTACAATTCACGACATATGCAAACTCATGAAAAGCAAGAACATTTCAATTCACAAACATAATTTCCAGATATTACAAATTTTCCCTGTCTCATCGATACTACGATACTACAACCCGCCACACATGCTCGAAGCACTTAAATTATCATTCTCATCGCCCGAACGTCTAAATCTACGCATTTCGCGTCATGCATCCGTCTCGTCTAGAAAACGCCTGACTTTGGACTCGCCGCGATTCTTCTTCCCACCGTTTCCAATCGTTTTCCAAGGTTTCCCCGGATGGTTCAACGATTATCAAATCCCAGTATCCATATCACACCACCGATCCACGATCCGCGCTAACGTCGATCAACGTTACGCAACGATCTCGCGAGTGCAGCGTTAATTGCACCGAAACCGAGGGAGAGCCCCATTTAGCTCGCTTACCTCCGTGCCACGCACGCCCACCGCACGAATTCCCAAACAGCGTGCGGTAGTTTACGCCCGGTATTCTTGAATGGCTCTCAGGTAGGGCCCGCCCGAGGACCGTCCGAAATCCCACGGCGTTACGAGACTCGTGTATCCGGCGTCATTCGAGTATATCCAAGGATACCGACCATCGCTATACCAGCGTGGCTCGCTAACTGCCTATGTTTATCGCTGGGCTATATTTAGAACGGGCTATTGCTGTGCCAAGCGACAGACCAAACCGGGGAACACACGGCAGCATCAACATCGGCCATCGCCCATCGGCGACGATGATCGGTGCCCCGTACCGTGTTCCCCTTTCGCGAATTCTACTCCCATACGCGAGCCCGTGTCGTTCGACGTTGGCGGGTCTGGTTAACCTTTGAGGAAATAAGCTTGAGAAGGGAATCGGGAGAAGGGTGTTTTGGAGGGAAAAAATAATTTTGTTTCATTACTTTCGATATGTTTTTATTTTGTAATGTTGAGAGGCGAGGTCTTGTCTCTTGGGCAAGTACAAGTAAGTGTGAAGTAAAGCTTGTATCTTTTCTCGAAAGAACGAACGGGGATTTTTTGTGGTCAAACCGCATTAAAAAATGAATTCTTTTTAAATATTAATTTAGATTCCTAATGTGACAATTGAAGATAACTTTTCAATAAAGATTGTACAAACTTAATCACGGACAGAAATTAATTTACTAGCTCGGCTGAATCGATGGATAGCCGATTGGACAAGGGGGAGACTCCACAGAATTTCGTTTTACGGTTCAGCTTGAATGAAATACGATGCTGAGACACGGAAATCTTGTACGTGCTTAGGGCTCACGAAGGTCTTGATTCGGCCCTGAATGTTGATTCTGATTCCCATTGTTTCCGCGTGTTCATCGGGAAGACTGGATTAAGAGAGTACAATGCTGATTATCCTAGTATCCGATTGTATGGATATCGAATTAGCGGTTCTTGTAGGTTGCGATAGGAACAACTTTGTATTTATGTGGTAAATTATAGATCCATGCGGTTAAGCAATTGTATAATTCTCGATGTAAGTACTTATCGTAGTTGCCTTTGGAATTGATCAGAGTGGTATGCTCTATCATTATTAAAATTAGCAGCGATACTATTATCCTATGAAGCCTTTGTATCGAATTCAGCCAATTTGACGTATTTACGTACACCCAGTAATTACACCAAATTTATCAAATTCAACTTTAATAATATATTTCATTAATATACGAAGCGTTACGTTCCAAGGAATAATTCGATAAACGCGTGGAAACATACTTTGCTTGGCCTATTCAGATAAATTACACGCACCTTTCTTTACCGAATAATTTAAACAAATACCCACGGACAAATGAAAAATATCTTACAGTAACAACCAACAATTCGTGTTCGAACCTGTTAGTTTCTTAAAATCTCGAGCAATAAAATTCTTCAACAATTATTCGAGCAAGCGTTTGAAGAGATGAAAATATTGACGTTTCGAAAGATATTACTTATTTTCCGTTTCGTCGAATACAGGATGAATTCTAAATGCAAGGGGAATCATCGGAGTTTCGCGTTCATTGTTTATCACTCCCGAGAGGCTTTATCAACTTTTTGGTACTTTAATTGAGGGGAGTCAGAGGGGAGGTGAGAGAGCATGGCATGCCTCAATTTTCGGCAAAACTTTCCTCATACGATACGATCTGGTTTGTAATACCACGCGGAACGGGGAGACACGATTTAATTATTCCACAAATAGAAAAAATGTTACTTTATGCTCTACCACCCGGGCTCCCTCGATCTAATCAACGATTCCCGAATACCACGACCTCTTAACCATGCGCTTAACCGTAATCGACTCCCGGCATGAATCGGAGTTTCGTGTTTATCGTTGACCAATTACGAAACTATCGACGCCGCTCGTGCTACATTGATTCGATTAAACGAAGCTCGAGAACCGTAAACCCTTCGCCACGTGTTTTAGCCGAGCAGCGAGAGAGAGAGAGAGAGAGAGAGAGACGCTCGGGCATGGCGCACGGAAAACGGCAAACGCGGTACGCGCAACGAAACTCACCGAAATTTATCCACGTGCTCGACGCGTGGGGTTACCGGGTGTCCCGTTTCGTTTAACATCGAGTTGCATTAATTTCAATTCGTTTGTTTCGCCATTCAAGGATACGACGTCGGGGCGTGCAAGCGCGCGCGCGCGCGCAACTATCGCTATTTGTCCGTCGGTGCTATAAATAGACGATGTTGATTTATGAATAAATGAAAGCACCTCACTGTGCGCGCGTGTGCGTGACTTTGCCCCTTCCTCCTTCTTATCGCCGTCGCGCTTGCGCCCTAGCCTCTCTCTATCGCTCGCACGCACTCGTTTGCGCGTAAAGTCTCTAGCGAATCCCCTCCCCCCTCCCCCTCCCCCTCAACAGCGATCGGTAACTACACGCGTTCACCGCGTACGTACAGGGCCGCCGCAATGATCCTTCGGATTAGAAATATATTTTTAGTGGCGAATGCAGTTTGCCCGAGGAAGTGCGAACACCTTTCGCGGGAGATAAATCATCGTTATTAAACGTCCGCGTTAAGAAATACGGCCCGCGTGGCGCGTAGTATATCGTTTATTCGCGGCAGGCACGAAAGAAGAGGGAATTCACTTCGGATACCGAAGTGGCATAACTTTGCGGAGATTAGTCGACAAAAGCGTGCGCAGGCGCGTCGGAATTATTCATAAATAGCGAGTGGAAAGAGTAGGTACCTTTGATCTACCTGCTCCTCGCTGTGCCATCGATTACGACACTACGCTTTTCGTTTCGCAGATTAGAATGTATAATCGCTCGCTTCGGTTAGTAAACACTTTGCATTTGCGTGTAAGCGTACGCCCATTGGTGTATAAGCTCGATACAGATCTAAATATAGACGCCGATGGCTCGAAACATTCGGTATTTTAATCGTCGACGGTGAAATAATCGTGTTCTCACAATGAAACGATAAACGTATTATTTCGGTGAACTTTAGTCAACGTTGGGGTTATCAGTACTTTTATTTCATCCGTCGGATGGTAATCGATGAATAATTAATTCTTTCGCACTCGCGGCGTTGTGTTTGTTAAATATTCCCGGTGATGGTTCTGCCGTTCGCGAGGATCGTCACCGTTGCTAAATCAATAGAGTTACTCATCGCTAACGAGAACGAAATAGCTCTCGACGGTCGTGAAGAACACTCCCGGTCCCAGGCACCCGGGTTTACGCGTAATTTCCTATTTAATTTGTTTATCGAAACATATCACTCTTCGGTCGTGTTAAACGAATTAATGGTTTACAAGAATTATATATTATCCGCTCTCTGTAATCGCCTCTAAATCAATAGAATGACACATCGCTAACGAGAATAAAATCGCTCTCGATGGTCGTGCAAAACACTGAAAATCTCGTGGCTTACGCGTTATTTCGCGTTTAATTCTTTTATCGAAACGTATCCCGCTTCGGCCGTGTTAATCGAATCAATCATTTCCAAGAATCATAAATCATCCGCTCTGTACGATCCTCGTTACTCCAAAATCAACAAAATTACTCGTCATTGAGAAAAGCAAAAACCCCGGTCGACAGACGCCGAAAATAACCTCGTACTTCGAGGAAAGACCGGTCGGACCGACTCGGATTCTGCGTACAATTTGCGTAATAATAGGACAGTAATGACCGAAGATCTCCCAGCGAGTATCCTTGAAACGAGCCACGAGCCAATTGATGCCTTCCTGATCGTGACCTTTTGCCTCCCAGGAACCCGGACGATTCTTTAAAGGAAAACTCAGCGATGTCGTCGTCGTCGTCGTCGTCGTCGCGGCTACACAAGAGTTAACGACCAAGAGATTGAGTCAGGCCGGGAAGTTATTGTTCTTTCCTTATCGTCGAGTTATCGAGACCACGGGCGACCGACCGGTTTCTGTAGTAACCTTTCTCGATCCGACGGCGAAACACATTTCCGAGATGCCGAAAGAAAATTCTTTCCCCTGACGAGAGACGATCGAGACACCCCGCCCGCCACCCGTGGTCCAACGTTTATCCGAGAAACGTATCCCCTGTCGTTTTCTCGCGTCTCCGAAGTAATTATCTCCGTTAACTTCGAAACGGTTGCGCAAGAACGCGCTCGGTCGACGGGGTAGGGATATTACTTTACGTTTCAACGACTATCTTATTTAGCCGGGTTCTTTTTAATTATCCATCGCCCCCCCCCCCCCTCCCTCTTCCCCCCTGGAGTTTAATTGGTCGAAGGCATCCCCCGCGGGGCGTAACGCGCGAAAGCTCGTGTAACTTAATAAAACTGAATAATTATGAGACCGAATCGACCGAAAAGCGAATGCTCCTCATTTTATTAACGTCGTGGCTTATCAGTTAACCCTATCTCCCGTTTAAGCCTCGTCAGCGGGTTACGACTACGAATACCGACTAGCATTCGGCTGGGTTTAATGGTATTAACAATCCTGTTAACGGTGTAATTTGGGGAGTCAGGGCCACGATGTTCACGGTTAACGGAAAGCGTTTCGGTAATTAAGGTTCATAGAAGAAGAGGGGAACGGCGGGATGTTTCGCGCGACGACAGAAATCCCCTCGGATTATCCGAAAGCAGAGTTTAATTGGCGCGCAACTACGATGACTGGGACTCGAGTTATCGTACGGGACCCCGAAGTATTCTCGCTTCGCCGCGCGGCGTTGGTTAATGGCTTTCTAATTCCGCGAAGGAGAATTCGCTGATACGCGTTAATCAATTTCTCTTCTTCCCTTTTGGCTGCTCGAGAAATGATCGGCGAACCGCGATCGGTGCGGAGAGCGTTTCTTCGATCGAGATCTCTCGTGGCTACGATTTTATCTGTTACCCTTCGTTTTATCGATGATCTTCGACGAGTTTGGTTATATGGAACAGTTTTTTTTTGTTTTAGAAGTTTTTATTTTGAATCGTTCATCTGGGAAATGCAATGCGAATGTCGAGTTTAATTTGTATTGTTTTTGCATTCCTTTTCGCACTGTTTTCAAAAGGTAAAAAAATGTTAATGAAGTTGGTTAATCATGGAACGTTTGATGTCATTAACAAAGAAAATATTGTCGTATATTCTGGTCGTATTTTGAAACGAGACATGTTTGAAAGTATGAACAGTGGCGCGAGTTGAAGTTATTAAACTCTGGTCTCTCATGAATCGAAGACACGGATCTCATAATACCATATTTTTATACGCAGAGGCATATTCATGAATTTTATATATACTCGATGACTCACTCGAGTTGCTCACGCATATTAATTTCTATCCACGCACTTCTTAATAAAATGAACTAAAGCAAACAATCCACACGACTAAAAATCACCCTACAAACACAAAATAATTCCAATTCCTCCGAACCATGGGATAAACCACGCTCAGTTGAGAAATAACAAAAATTCTCTAAACATCAAAAGCCATATCGAAAAGTACTCGACAAATCTGTCGTCAATATAATCGACGCGCGGCAAAACAACGCGAATCGAGCGAACGTTGCGTCACATACGTTACATCCAACGAGATGCAATTTAAAAACACGAACTGGCATTCCCCCCGTTTAAAAGAGAAGCGGGGCACCTCTCGGCAGGGGAAACCGGGGGGGGGGAGGGGACAGCTCTCTTAATCCTCGGAGCAAAAGAATTCCCCGGATGATACCAACGTTTTAACGACTCGTTGCCGGTTATTCGCGAAAGTTATCGCGTGGTCGATAGTCAAGATAAGGCGCGGATACGTTTCGGAGGCCGATCAAGACCTCCGAGAGCAACGAATTTATCTGCGAGACACAGAGCGTGTCGTTTGGCAAGATCCTCCGCACGTAAACGGTCTCCCTCGAGAACACTAATAGCCACCATTAACGGGTCCCAGGACGCGATCCGTTCGCACGCTCGCAAATTCCAGGAAGCGATCTTTCCGTTCTGCTGGTACACCTACTGTGCGTCGCATCGGGAAGAGGTATTTCTGGCACAGCGTTACCGTTGTTGCTTGTCACCTTCAACGAATGCAATATGCGCGCGGGGCAAAAGAGAAACGTTGTAGTAGCTGCCAGGCGCAACGAGGAGAGGTGTCGGCGCGGCGAACAACGCCGGGCCGCGGGTGTCCTCTCCGAGAAATTTCTTACTCGGTTTTATGGTAACGCTTGGTAGCCCTCGAACGACATTACGATTATTCTTAATTCCATTTTTTTTTCAATTCCGATCGGTATTATCCGAATTACGATTTTGCGTCGTAATGTGGTTTCAAGAAGTTTGAATGCTGATGCCGTCGATCGACCCGGAAGCGTTCGGTTTAATTAGTTATTCGTGTTGTGATTGTTATTAAAGGTTGACGAGGAATTT
The DNA here is from genome assembly GCA_933228935.1 of Pemphredon lugubris. Classification (NCBI taxonomy): domain Eukaryota; kingdom Metazoa; phylum Arthropoda; class Insecta; order Hymenoptera; family Crabronidae; genus Pemphredon; species Pemphredon lugubris. The sequence continues at coordinate 14,820,372 of OW121818.1, forward strand.
GTAAAAATTTGGGGACTGGAGGTATCGTGTAACGTTGTTACGTTTATTTTGTAGATAACTCCATTTTGTCAATTCCGATCGGTATTACCGGTACTACGATTTTGCGTCGTGATGTGGTTTTAAAAATTCCAGTTCCGATCATACCGTTCAACCCGGAAGCGATTGGTTTAATTAGTTATTTGTATTTCGATTGTAATTAAAAGCTGACGAAGAATTCGTCAAAACTTGATGAGTAAAGGTATCGTGTATCGATGTTACATTTATCTTGTAGATAACTCCATTTTTCCAATCTCAAGCGGTATTAGCCGAACCACGATTTTGCAGCGTAATATGGTTTTAAGAAGTTCTAATACCGATCATGCCGATCAACGCGGAAGCGTTGGGGTTAATAATTATTCGTATTTCGATTGTAATTAAACGTTCACGAAGAATGTGTAAAAAGTTGTTGAGTGCAGGTATCGCGTTTCGATGTTACAGTTATTTTGTAGATAAATGTGTATCCGCGTTTGAGGACGTTAGTTTTAAATGGCAACTTTTTTTATTGCGTACTACGATGTTTTAATAAAAGGAATTAACGCGCGTTATTAATATTCCGTCACGTTCTTAGCTTCCTTTCGCGTCTTCCTCGTTAGATGTGACTTCCTCCTATGCGCGGACAGGAAGAAGTACTATCGGCGATCGCGTAGAGCGATTTTCGAACGTATTGCAAATGGTAATATTCGTACGATTACGAGGTTTCGCGAGTCGCAGCTTCGCGAGGTTAAACTAATGTATTCCGGAAATTGTGGAGAGGAGGCGGTCTATTGTTATTCGGTTCGCGTGATGGGTTTGTCGATGCATCGCGACGGGCAGCCGCCACGTTTTGTGTCATAAAGACAAGTTTAGAGTCATAATATGAAATAAAAACATCATGGATCACTGTCAGAAACACGAAACGCTCGGGCATCATGTTTTATGCACGAGGCTGACAATTACAAAGCAGTAATACGTAAAACGGGAGGAATAAAGGACGCCAAATTTCCAGCTATAAAACTCGTAAGTGACTTTAAACGACTTCATTACTACGTGATAAAGAATCGTCCAGATTGCAATGGAAATTAGCGCATCGGTTGGTTATAATCATATAAAATAATTTGAACTTACCTAAAATGCAATTAACCTACGTTAAGATTAAAACGTGAATCGTACGATTATCATAAGAATCGGAAGCATCTCTGAATTTCAAAGATTTATAATTTGACGCATCACCAATGATGATGCTTCTAAATTATATTTAATCCTAAATTACTAAAGACCATTGCAATAATTTAACCATCGGTAAATCGACGAATCCGATTATACGCATACGCGTACCCCGATTATAATGTAGTAAAAATAAACTTGTACCTGTAATAATAAAAGTGGTCTAATTAAAAAAGAATGGCATCCTCAGTTATTTCGCGTGACATTCTTTAAAATCAAACAACGTGAACCAAAAACAGAAAAAATATACCAGACCGCTTTCATAATCATAGTCACACTTATACTATAAAAAGACGCGTAGAAAAATACACTGCCCCATTCCAGAGAATAATGGAAGGTACTTGAAAGAAAAAAAAGAATGAAAAAACTCAACGCACTTATATTGTCAAAATGAAAAACGGCCCACCGTCCGTCGTTCTGGTACTAAAATCCGCGTAAAGTACATATACGCGCGACTCCGGCATAGGATGGCAGAGATCGGCCATAAGTATTTCCTCGATTGTTTTCCGCAAAGTATCGCGAATGCGCGTTGTTGCACAACTCGCGCACAATCGGCCAATAGAGAAAAGGCTGCGGTTGCACACCGCGGAGAGCACTCGGGGTCTCTCTCGGGCTCCCTCAAGGTGGTCTCGTCTAAATATAGCCGAGTGGAGCCCAGAATAACAGCGCGTCGCGAGCCGGCAATGACCAAAGCCCACCTCGTTCACCAACCAGGATAAACCGACCAGGTTGGTCAGTTTCGTCTGCGGGCCCCGCGACTCGCGTTCCAGGGGACGGGGGCGGGGGCGGGGGAGGAGGGATCGAGGGGTGGGAGCAAAGATGGGAAAGTTCTAGCCATAGAACAATACTACGATTCTGCGTGCGTTCGCGAGTGAGTGAACGAGTTGCGTGAGCTCGCTCGCGTGTGTCCTCTTTGTTTGGCTCCCGGTTAGACGGGAATAGGAAGGCGAAGACTGGTTCTAAGCCGACCAGTTTTGTCTACCGGATCATCGATCACTCCCCGTGCGTTTTATGCAAAACTTGGGGGGGGGGGGGGGGCGGTTGCGTGGTCGGAGCACCGGTGATTACGTGCGATTTCATTTTGGATTTCCTCGATTTCGTGGCGGAAACGATGACGAGGCGGGAAGCGTTGAATATAAGCCGGTGATGCGCATATTCGCTCTCTTCTCCTCTTCGTTGCCTTTTCGAGTTTTCTTTGCCACTCGATAAATGATCGTGTATAATCGAGGGGATGCGGTTTGATGGATGGAATTAGGAGCGAGATTCTTAGTTATTATAATTTCCTCGCGGACGTGATTGTAGATATTATCGAGTCGGTGTATCGTCAACTTCCTTTTAATCGCGCCAACCGTTGGCTTCTGTGGCGAGTTAGCCTTACGTGATGAAAATAATAATTTTATCGTTCTGACGTGCCGACAACTTCCTCCCGGGGACTTAAGCAGGATCAATTCTCCTCCCTCCCCCCTCCTGCGCCTCCCCCACATCCCACCTCCCACCTCCCCTTCCCCCGGTCTGGTTTTTTTTACGCGATGATTACGATAATTTTGCTATCACCGCGCGCGCTCGACTTCCTTTCGGCGGATTTACCGGCGTCCCGACGCATAGACGTATCCTCTGTTTACGCGACTGATGCTAGACATCCGGTTTTGTCGAAGAAGTCCCCCGTGGGTGAGGAGAGAGAAAAAAAAAGAGCGGTACTCGAATCTCTCGAGAGACGCGTTTTTACCTTCCTCGATCGCGGCATGTCTAATTTGGCATTTCAAATTGAAATTTCGCGCAAAAAGAGCTAGCCGGATTTACGTTTGAGCGTCAAGAAGGTGGGAGAGGGGGGCGGGGTGGGGCAAAAAGGTAAAGGAAAAACCCTGGCCGGGTGAGCAAATTGCTGATGATCACAATTTCCTGGAATCACGAGAGAACAAGAGAATTATATATTTTTTTCCATGGGATCCCAATTTACCAATTCCCGTGTCCGTACAATTAACCTCGACTACGCACCGATGCGTTAACGCGACGAAACACCGCGAATAAATATTTTTCCTATTCCAATTCTCTTTTTACAATCCTCAAGACACAATACCCGATAACGAGAGAAATCTACCGTCCTCGGGGCAAACGTGCAATCCGCGTCACGTCGAATGCCAAATTATCCTCGGATTGCTCGAGCAATTAAACGACTCGCGAATTCCACGCGTAACGCATCGTGGCTGGTCGTGAAAATTTAACGGCAACTCAAAGACAATATACTCCGACGAGCGACGACTACGAACGTCGTTCGTCGTCAGACGTTGAGCGCGACAACGCCTCGAGGAACACCTCGGACCAATTAAGCGATTCGCGTTTGTCTCGAATCGCGAATCTCGTGCGTAAACGCGTTACGGTCGGTCGAAGAACAAAAGAGAGTAATTGGGAGGGTTGAGGGGGAGGAAACGGGAGGGAGAGAGAGAGAGAGAGAGAGAGAGAAAATAACGTAAGGCGTATCGGGTGGCCCGGCGGTGGTCGCCGCGGTTAAAGTAGAACTGACCCCCAGTTGTCACGTTTAATTTATATGTTAATGAGCGCATGTCACATTTCAACGGTACGGAGCAACCGCCCCGTGCACTTCTATACGAGCACGAAGAGAGTTGCCCCGTTCATTCCACTCTCCTCCTGCCCTCCTTCGTGCGCCTGCCACGGGTTTATATTTAACCGCGCGCCACACACCGCCACACACCATGGCACCCGGCGCAGCCCACTTTGCCGCGTTACTCTCTTGCCTTCTCCTTACCCTCCCCCCGCCCCCCCCCCCACTCTCCACTCGTTCTCTCTTTTTCTTCTTATCTCTTCCCTCTGCCTCGTCTATCTCTACTCCTCCTCCTCCTCGCTCTTTCTCAGTTTCCGCCTCTCCCCCTTCTGCTTTCTTCCTCAACGTTCGCTCTTCTGCTCTTTTTTCCTTTTCCCTTCTTAGCGGCTCCCCATGCGCCAACCTCACCCTCCCCGATTTACTCTCCTTCTCATCCTCCCCCTCCACCCTCTTTCGCTCTATCCCTGTCCGCCCCTTGCACCGCGACGCTTCGTCCTCCCACTCTCTTTACCCGCCGCTTCTTATCCTTCATGCTTTTTCTTCCATTTTTGCACCTTCAACCCCTTCGTTCTGCTTTTCTTTGTTCTCTCTCCCTCTCCCTCTGTCTCTCTGCCTATCTCTTTCTCGCGCACGATCTCTCACGCCGTCCTCTCGCGCTCGTTTATATCACTCCCTTCTTTTCCACGTTGCTCTTCCCCACGAGATACGCTCGTTTTCACTGCGCGGTCACGGGGAGAGTCAGAAGCTACGCACACGCGTTTGCATTTACGCGTGTACCACAGGTTACTGTCGAGAACGTGTCCATCGATGCGCGGGCGTGCGTACGATCGGGGAGGAGGACAAACGTTTAGAAAATTTGTTGACTTAACGCTATTCCTACCGCGTAGCGGTTAAACGTTCGTTTTTTTCAATTTTGTTTAGATTTTCCTACATAAGACGTTATTGCACCGCCATTTTACTTAATGACTTTTCTTGTAGTATACGTACAATTAATTTTCAATATTCATCTGTTTTCTTATTGTTTCTGTTTCTTTTTCGGAGATAAAGGATTAAATACGTAATTTATTCCCAAGTAAAAAAACTGTATTTTTTTACTATTAAATTAGCTTTAAAAATAGATTCATCGTTACCTTCATTAAATCATTTTCATTCTATATTAAGAAATATACTAATGCAAGTTGTTCTAGAGACTGATCATTTCACCGGTCACGGTCGAAATAGGTATACATGAAGTGTCGATAGAACTGTGTTAAGAAACTTTCTTCTCTGTTCTCCCACTGTGAATTGATAAACGACCAATGGATGAATAATTTTGATAAATAAACAAACAAGTTTGTTAATATAAAAGTATTGACAGCAACCATATTCAATTGCTTCAACAACGGATTTTCCTCCCATTTCCAGTTTATCGGTTTTCACTTGTACCCAAAAATAGTTTAATAGCGATAAAAATCTGGAAACAATAAAAACAAGAATAGGTGACGGTGTTGTATTACCACCGGAAAGATAAGAAACGATCGTGGTATGAACAGTGTTAATACAAAATACTACGTTCGCAGAAGCCTCGTGTTCCTAACAATACCATCAAATTGTCATTTCCAGAAATGCTCGGATTACAAAGCATCGAAGGTGAACACGTTCGCGAGAACCGAGCCCCCGGACACCCAGGTGACGAAGTCGGTGATAGCACTTCTCCTCCACTATGGCTGGAACAAATTCACGATCATCACCGAGAGCGCCTGGTCGACGGTCGCGCGTTCTTTGGAGGAGCAGGCCACCAAGAGCAATCTCACCGTGAACCATTACAGGACCGTCGAGGATCGACACACGTGCTGCGAGGAGAGGCTGCCGTGTTGTCAAGTCAGCGTGTGGTTCCAGTTGATACAGGAGACGAAAAATATGACTAGAAGTCAGTATAGACGCTTTTTCGCGATTACACTCCGTCCCGCGAGAAACGACCGTTGGATCTTTAAGAGTCTCTCTTGTCTCCGCGGTAGATTTTTATCGTCCTACCAAGGATCCCCCGAATCCTTGAAACTTTCGAACCGTTCCGAGCTTTGACAGTTCTTTTTTCCTGTCCCATGCTCGTTCTTGGTTAGTTGATTTTAAAAATCCAGTTGTATTTTTTTTTCGAACGTTATTTTATTCATTCTCTTTCTAAAGTATTTTTATCGAACCGCGGAATGCCATGTTTCTTGCAAGCGTTAATCGTTATTTTTATATCTGACGGTCGTTTAATTTGCAACGTCGCGTAGATTTTATTATACGATCGTTAGGATTTATTTTAATCGAAGACATGAATTTCTTGGCGCAGTTTACATTTTCCTCGGGACGGCGATGTCGCTGATCGACATGATGAATTCGATGCAAAGTCAAAGACTACTGGACAACGGGGAGTACATGGTGATACACGTGGACATGATGACATACTCACCGCGCGAGGCGCAAAAGTACTTATGGAGTGAGTACGCTGGCAAACTGATACAGAGCGAATGGCTCGTAAAAGTTGATTGATCCTGTTAAGAAATGCGACATGCTCCTTTTCGCCGGTCACCTTATTTCGCGTCGTTCGTTGCGGAACAAAAAGTGCCTCGTTATCCGATCATTTCCGTATCTAATTCTCGTTTAGCGAGTCAAGCGTGAATTTCATCTAGAACCTAATATCGGAGCCTAAACGAGCGAACTAAATCCAGGCGATTCCTATCGGAGATAGTGATGGGCGATCTGAATCGATCTTTCATAAGATCGAACTTTTGGATCCGATATATCGATTTTTTGAACCGATCTATATTGGTCGGTTCTTTTTTAAATCGACCCAATTTTCTAAAGTTCGAAACTTCGATTCATCTCAAGTCTAGATTGTTGGACTTTCGTCTGATATGGTCTATCACCACGAATTCTCGTGGTGTTCGACTGTGACAATCCCGATAGTTCTCAATGATCTTTGAATTGGGGACCAAACCTCCTTTCTCTGTACTTTTATCTTTCATTTGAGACGATGCTTTAAGCGAGACGTTGTTTTATTCAGACTAATACTCCTCCACAATATATTAGAACGATTTTTTGCAAAATTGATCTTTTTGTGAATCTGTTTTTTAACTTTGATCGATCCAAAAGATCGATTTCAAAGAATCGCCCATCACTAATCAAAACTATGAACGCTCGAAGGAGCGAGGTACTTTTTATTAAAATTTCCGCGCCAACGAAACAATTGGACAAATCGTCACTCCCTCGGATATTTTACCATTACGCCGCACTTACAGAACCGGAGCACTTCGACAATTTGAAAAATTGTCTCGAGCCAAAAGACTTTCTAAAAAGAGCACGATCGCTCATGGTGGTGGTCTCAACTCCGCCGACGCAAAATTACGAGGAGTTCACGAAGAAAGTGCGAGAGTACAGCAGCAAGGAGCCCTTCAATTTCGTAATCCCCGAACTCTTGAGGAAGTACGAGAAGGTATTTTTAAACGGCAGACTCCACTCTAACCCGCCTGACCTTGGAAGCTGTTCTCATTACACGGTCAATTTCCGTTTCAGTACGTTTCTATTCACGCCGCGTATCTTTACGATTCCGTCAAGTTATACGCGCGGGCCTTGGACCAGCTTCTGCGAGATCAGCCGGAGCACACGCTCGAGGAGATTGCCACCAACGGCACCCAGATAATAGAGACGATTATCAGAAATCATACGTATCAAAGTAAGTACGTATAATCCGATAGTCGCAATCTAAATTACTAGGATATATTTGAAGTGGTATCTTGCGCGTACGTCGGCTCGATCGATCTTTCAGGGAGATAATGGGAATCGTATCGGTGTAAGTATGTCGAATTAAAAGTCTTGCCGTCGCCCATTCTTGACGATATCGCGGTGATTTTTGATCGACGACAGTGATATCGGACACTATTCCTTCCTTACGTTTGTTTGCCTCGTTATAGAGATACCTCTTAACGCCTCTTCAGAGTCTCGTGTTTATACTAGGGAAACATAATGTGTAGAGAGAGAGAGAGAGAGAGAGGAAGAGTTTTACAAGTGATATCGCATTCGAACAGGTGTCAGCGGGGCCACGATAAAGTTCGACAAGTTCGGGGATTCGGAGGGAAACTTCTCCGTGCTCGCCTTGAAGAAAGATCCCTTTCGCTTCAACAACTTCTCCTGCGACTATCAGATGAAGCCTGTCGGCCAATTTCAGCAGGGTGAAACTCTAGTGAGTGAGTTGTTTATTGCATTCGTGCAGAGATCCCTTTTTGTCACGCATTTCGAGCGGCTGCACTGCAATCTTGGAGAGAGAGAGAGAGAGAGAGGGAGAGAGAGCATCCTCGCGAGCGATCTTCGCGTTTTCTAAAGGATCGATCATCGTGCGCAGGTATACAGGCCGTCGGAGGCGATGGATTGGCCGGGCAAAAATAAACCGGAAGCAGAGCCGGGTTGCGGTTTTCTCAACGAACACTGCCCGAAAGACGACACGCATCTACGTAGCATCGTCGCCGCCGGCGTATTGGCGGTCTTATTGTTTTGCGCCGCGGTGATTACTGTGAGCATATATCGGAGGTGGAAGATCGAGCAGGAGATCGAGGGATTGCTCTGGAAGATCGATCCGAGCGAGATACACGGGTATCCTCATCTTGACAACCTGATGTCCTCCCCTAGTAAGGTAAGCCGGTCGCGATTGGCGATTTTGACGAGTGACGAGAAGCCGCTCTACGCTCGCGGCGCGTCACAATAATGAAATTATAAGTCGTGGCCAAAGCATGGTTATGCAATCTTTCCTTGTTGTTGCATTGCAGTTAAGCTTAGTTAGTGCAATGTCCTACGAGTCAAGATGCGGCGGCCAAGTGTTCGCGCAAACTGGGCATTACCACGGGGTAGTGGTGCGAATAAAGGAGCTTAAGTTCTCGAAGAAGAAAGACATTTCCCGTGACGTCATGAAGGAAATGCGTATCCTTCGTGAAATTAGGCACGGTAATCTCAACTCTTTCATCGGGGCGTGCGTGGAGCCGATGAGGATATTGTTAATTACGGACTATTGCGCCAAAGGAAGTCTTTATGTACGTCACCTTAATATAGATAGACGTGTAAATCACGTCCGAGAGTTCAATTAACTAGAGGCGCGTCGATCTTTTGTGGAATAATACTCTTACGTATGAATTTCAGGACATCATTGAAAACGAAGATATAAAGTTAGATGATATGTTCATTGCGTCATTAGTTCATGATCTCATTAAGGTGAGTGTTGGTTTCGAGTGGAACCGTGTCTACGGAATGGGAGATCGCGACGATTTAAGAAATGATTTAAGAATGATCGAAGAAATGATTTCTCTCGCACAGGGTATGTTGTACATTCATGAGTCATCTGTACTAGTCTGTCACGGTAATCTGAAGTCTTCCAATTGCGTGGTAACCTCGCGATGGGTACTACAAGTCTCTGATTTTGGTCTTCACGATATGCGCCACTGCGCCGAGTCCGATAGCATTGGTGAACATCAGTATTATCGAAGTACGAGATCTCTTGCATCGATTACGGTATTCGCGGTACGGCGAATGGATTTCTAAAGAATGCAACTCAATTCGGGCGTTCTACTCTTTCAGACTTATTTTGGAAAGCGCCGGAACTCCTAAGGAACCCCAATGCTCCGATCAGAGGCACTCAGGAGGGAGACATTTACTCGTTCGCTATTATATTGTTTGAAATGATTGGACGCAAAGGGCCGTACGGAGGCGTGAATCTAGAACCCAAAGGTAAATATCGAAACGTGAGCGTTAATACGGCATTGCGCGAACGGCCATCATTCGTTAATCGGCATTTGCCAAAAGGTAGAGCGGCGGAAAAATAAATCTGAACGTTATAACAAATTGACAGAAATCATAGACCGAGTGAAAAGGTTCCCAGAAGACGGCGAACCGCCATTTAGACCTAACACAGACATACTGTCCGAGTCTGAAGCGGACTGTGCCGAATATATAGTTAGTACGATTACCGATTGCTGGGCGGAAAGTCCAGAAGTTAGGCCTGACTTCAAACTGATAAGGACGCGGTTAAAGAAAATGAAAGCGGGAAGGCATCGCAATATAATGGACCAAATGATGGATATGATGGAGAAGTATGCGAACAACCTCGAAGATCTAGTCAGTGAACGTACACGCCTTCTTTTCGAGGAGAAACAGAAAACCGAAGATCTACTTCACAGAATGTTGCCTGAGTACGTCTACCGTTGAATTTGGCAATAAAAAGATATACATGTACATATACAGGTCTCGCGTGCACGTATTAAAAATAAATTGATTACAGGCCCGTCGCCAATTGTTTGACAAACGGTATCGGAGTAGAACCCGAGGCTTTTGATTTGGTTACTATATACTTCAGTGACATTGTGGGTTTCACAGCAATGTCAGCGGAAAGTACACCTTTCCAGGTACGTCTCTGAAAAATACGTTCGTGCGATTATTCGTCGAAATTATTCATCGAAAAAATTGTAGAATTAATGCGTCATCTATTTTCATCGTCGTTCTTCCAGGTCGTAAATTTCTTGAACGATCTGTACACGTTATTCGACCGCATAATTAAAGGATACGATGTATATAAAGTAGAAACGATTGGGGACGCCTACATGGTGGTACGAAAATTATTTTCACGATTCTAAACATTTTTTGTTCGATACGAATCCTATAGCGATGTTTGCCACCAGGTCTCCGGTTTGCCGATAAAAAATGGAAATAGACACGCCGGGGAGATTGCGTCGATGTCTCTGGAATTACTTAATGCTGTTAAACATCATACTATTGCTCATCGACCTCAGGACACGCTCAAGTTGCGTATTGGAATACATACAGGTAGAATGCGCAAGATTTTTAACAATTGGCGAACCGTCGCGCCACATCTAACTGTATGCTGTCCAATGTGTATTTTTCGGAAGTAACGCGGACTACTACTCATTAATTCAAAAACAAAGAACTTATATAAATGATTTCAACGGATAAATTATATTTCGTAGTAACAATCTTGTATTGCATGTAGTTTATGCAAAACATGAAATTAAAAATATATAGAAATTTTTTTTTGTATAAAATTTGATTTAGTTTCAATTGAGGGCTATAACTTTTTTTCACTGGACATCAGTTTGATATTAACTTTCACCGAACTTATTTAAGAGATTTGTTTATAAATTGTATTTTGTAAAAGCGGAAAAATTATCCCATGAATTTTAAACAACTCCACTTCAAGGCTGATTAATAACAAAAGAAAAATTAACAACACGAAGACCACGCGTTGCTAAGGAAAAAGTGGGAGATCTCCCCGGTCGATCATACAGTGACTTACAATTAGTTTAAAGCGGAGAGATCTCCTCATTTAGTTTATTAAGTGTTAAGGTTGTTGGATACCTCTAGAGTGAACCGTGAGTGACTTCAGCGACGAGTGACAATTAATTGATCTTACGCACCTCAAGTAAATTTTTGCGAATTTTTTGTTTGCAGTAGACAAAATTAAACGCGCAAGAAATGTATTACAGGTCCTGTGGTGGCGGGTGTTGTTGGACTAACGATGCCTAGATATTGTTTATTCGGGGATACCGTAAACACTGCGTCCCGCATGGAATCTAACGGAGAGCCATTGCGAATTCACATAAGCGAACAATGCAAAGAAGCGCTGGACAAGATTGGCGGCTACATTGTCGAGGGACGCGGTTTAGTTCACATGAAAGGAAAGGGGGAGGTGAAGACGTACTGGCTCACCGGGGCTACGGAAAAAGCTATACAAAAGAGAGAGGTCAGTAGACACAAGCATTTACGTAATCAGAATAATTTACGTCCGATTATCATCCACTCTTCTCTTTACACAGGTTGACATGGGCGACCTTCCGCCGCTTTTCTGTAGGCCAAGGAGGAGTCCGAAATTAAATTCGGATTCGCGTCAGGCGTCGCTGTTGGCTGGATTGGGAGCCGGCAGTCGCAGACAATCGAGCGTACCGCGACCCACGCAGGACGATTCTTCGTCTCAATGCGGCGGATCGAGCCCGGTGCCACGATCTCTAAACTCACGAAAGATAGAACGATCTCCTCTCTACTTGGCCGACAGTGCGTCGAAGTCGACGTTGGATAACATCCCGCTCCAAGAAGAAGTCGAGAACCGCGCTGCTAATATCAAACTAGCGCTCGACGATTTCTTCATCGACACCAGGCCGAAGTTTCGTAAAAACGCGAGGGTACTGTCTACCATCGCGTCGTCGTCGTCCACGAGCGACTATCCGTCGCAGAATATTATACGGGAGTCTCGCTCGTTGGATCCATTCCCGTTTGAGCTCTACGGCAAGAGGTTCGAGTCACCGAATTTTTGTTGGAAGGAGCCCAAGAAGAGTTTTCGATCGCTAGAGAATTGTGACAAGTGTACACGGACAAGCTCGAAGACAGACATTTCCGGGAAAGTGTTGAATAATAATTATCCGAATGGCAATGTGATACTCGTGCCTCATACCGACGAATCGCCGAACGAGGCGGAGACACCTCTCCTAGGAGACGATGGTGGTTGTATGGGTGAAGTATTGCCGGTGAAACGATGGCGTTCGCTCGATCAGGTGGTACCGGCACCCAGCACGGATAGCGTGCCCGACAAAAAGTCTTCCGCGCGGAATTCGATCAAAAGTTGGTTAGTAAACCTGTTCAGTGGCAATGGATTACGCAACAGCGACGTTTCTCTGAGACGAGGTGTGATAGCAGGGTACGACATACAGTCTGAGCGTGAAAGCATAGTTTGATGCACGATGATTATTGGGTGCGAATCTTATTTTCTCCGAAAGAGAAGAGAAGCAAAAGTCGAGCGTTGAAACGTGCGAAGTATATTTACGTGTACGAGTCATAGCATTGATGTATTGTTGCCATTTTTTAGCATAGATATGTGCAATTTATGTATATGTATGTATATGAAAGTTACCGTCACTGTATATTTTTATTATATAGATATTTTATAACTTTAACTAAGATGAGCGTTTCGTCGATGCCGAAAGTGTCTTTTACGTAGCACAGGACTTCTCTATGAAAATTTTTAACGCGAGACCGCGGATTGTAAATGGAAACGAACTGTTTTACAAAAATGATTCTAACCAAAGTACACAGACGTAGAGATCGCGCAAAGATCTATCTGGAGTTAGCACAATCTCTTATAAAGGTGTAAAAATAAAAAAAAAGGAACAGAGCATAACTACAGTGTACATATACGTGTCTGCACATTCGGAATATGCGCAGTGGCCCGTTTGTAACGTATATGTAACAGTCGTAACGTGTATGTAAATACGTATATGTGTACGCATGTATATCTACGGTCTATTCGCTCTGAGAAGACTACCGCCCGATGCACGAGAATTCGATGTGTTTGCGTAGATCGGTAAGACCAAATTCCTTCCGTTACCTAGGCCATCTACGGTCCTCTACATGATTAACCTATGCGCGATAAACTGTACCTACCGTAACAGCTAAGTCCTGTCCAAAGTACTCTTCTTTTTTTCTTTTTAACAGTAAAATACTTATATCTCGAAAACAGGGCACATAGCGACGCCGGTTATTCTTCCTCGTGTGTGAAGCGGTGATCTTCTTAGAATAGACAGTGCATGTATCAATAATTCTATACTTGTTCACTGAAGGAAAGCAAATTATCTGTATGGCTGTGAAAAGTGAACTAGATTGTACCTAAGGTGCTTAGTAATATATCATGTTGTCAAATGTATATAACTGAATAATAATATATCGATGTAACGATTAAAGTGCGGATTAAAAGAAATATTATCTTCTGTAAGAGTCAATTAAAGATTCATCTTTTCAAATAATGTATACTTCGAGTTTTTAATAAACTGCTACGTTTGTTCTCCCTCTTCAGTCTTACTTGACAGATCGCTGCGCACAGTGATCAATTATTTATTTAATCTATTGACGTCTGTCGTATGTACACTTCTAAGATATATGAAGATTGATATAATTATTGTACTACGCATCTAGAGAGTTTTAATCTTGGCCCGAAATGAATTTGGACATAAAATCTTTTGGTTTTGGATTGACTGTCTCCCTCCAATAGTTCATCAGGTTACCGAGTGGTTTCCATTGCTGGGCGACCTCTTGAAGCTCCATTTGCCCCTAATAAAAAACATATACTTTTATCGTCAAAAGCGTTGTTGTGCTACAGGAAAAGTGACGCGGTATCAAAGTAAAAATAGAGTATACTTCTTACCTTAATAATGAGCATATCTATGATCCTTAGATCTGTTACATTATCGTAACGTCTAAATTCTTGCCTTAGTTTCTTCACGCATTCTTCCTGAGATTTAGGCAAATCATAATTCAGTTCTGTAAACATAAATTTATAAGTCTGTAGGTTCATCAAAATACAGTTTTTGTATTGTAACATGCAGACGAAAATACAACTAAGAGAAAGTGAAGTGATCCTGTAGTTCTATTGTTCGTATAATAAGTTGGGAATAAATCAATGCGATAGTAGCAAAACTTAGTGGAAAACAGATGTAGAACAACAAAAAACAGTAATCTCAAAAATCGCAGGTTTACGTCACAGTTAGGTTAAGTAACGCGATGGATTATGAATAGAAACTGACCGTATGTTAGACATGTTTTTAATACATACCAGCATTGGGGATTTGACGATACCACGCTTTGTATAACGATATTACTCTCCTCCGCGCATCTTCATGACTACGCGATAAAATTGGTTTTGCTTGTTTCACAGCTAATCTTGCAGGGGTAGCCATTTTGGTATTACGCAGAACATTATTGTGTTGAGAGAAAATATCTTTATATTTCTCATCTTATAAGCTCCTCTTGTTATTCAACATATTTTGATGATGAGAATAAAGTAAATGACAAAAGAAGAAAAAGGTGGAATATATTGTTCAATATTTGAATCATCTTTAATTCTTACTACCGTAAAAATTGTATTTGCGTGTAGTATCTTGAATATTTATGAGTACTATGTATATACTTATTTGCTTGCAGGAAAATTGTATACCATATCCATAGAGAGATTACACAATTTTCCAAAAACAATAGAACATTGATTCGAATTTCCGAAACTAGTTTTTAGCAGTTTTAAAACTGCTACTTCGTGATTACAGAGTCAATGGCGCGACGATCGTTCGAACCAGTTTGAACAATATACTTCGCTGCACGATTGGCGCCGCGGATTGCGTAGAAGCATCCTCGCGTGACGTCAGGGTCAGCCAATGAACGCAAAGGTACTTGCGCTCCATCTGAATTTTGAGATTGCTCCGAACTAACCAGCGAATATTCCCGATTTCAAATCGAGTTGCAAGCTCCTGTGCCCTGCGTTGACCTGGGTTGATCCTCCCACTGCACATGTTAACTGATGTTAAGGGGATCCAACCCTACCGAATGTTTGTAAACGGGCTTTACATCTGTGACGTCAGAAGCGAGGAAAATGCTGAAAAATAACTAGTTTTACTATTGCAACTTCTGGTACGAATAAAAAACTTCTTGCTCCACGCAGGGTCTCAAATGAAAGATAAAAGTCCAAAGAATGTAGGTCTGGTCCCCAATTCAGAGATGGGTCATTGTAAAGTAACAAAATTTCACTGCAAACTTGGACCTGTCACATAATGTACACTGATTGTACACTAGGGTGGCAAACAATCGATAGTACTATCGCACCATCGATAGTTCTTTTTACTATCGATAGTGCTATCGATAGTTGTCTGAACTATCGATAGTTCAGATGACGCTGTCAACAGTCAACATAGCGCACTCCAGTTTAAAAATATGTTATGAAAATTGCGTATGCCAATGAATTGTGGGTTTATTCTGGCGTTATCTGACTGAATAAAATTATGCAAATGCATCGGAAATTCTTTTTTATCTCGATATATATACCAGTGTAGGGAACGTTAGGTACCTACACTAGTATTATAATCTATTCATTTTTGATCAATGCAGGGGAATATTCAGTAATAAATAAAAAGATGTAAGATATAAACCATTATTCTGTGAATCTGTGTATCCGAGTGCGATGTCCCAACGAGTTTAATCCGTGCATAATAGAAGAAACAGTATACGACCTCGACTAGCCCCGTGTTATTGTTTTTGTTTTTCCAACCCTTTGTTTCTGGACTTGTTTTGATTAGGAATGGGTAGGGTACATACCAGAGCCCCCCCTCTTTCTTCTCTTTTACGATAGGGATCGTTGCCATGTCGGAGCCACAACGGATGGATCGACAGTATCGAGTAGGATTCGAAGGGGAACGGTCAGGGAACAATCTGTAAGTGAGTCTGGTGGAAAGAATGAGCAAGAAACACAGTGAACGATATGAATTACGCGCCCTTCCCAACATATTCATTTTTGATAAATGCAGAGAAATATTCAGTAATACATAACAAGAGGTAAGATATAAAACAGCCTTTTTCCTATTATGTATTAAAATTAAACGTTGACTATTTTATTTCACAGATGCGGATACACGAGGATCCATGGGTATTCCAAAATTAACTGTCAGCGCTGAAGTAATGCAATCCACCCACAAAAACATTATCCGTATCCAGAACAGCAGTATCTGCACGACATACAGCATTTACCGTCGAAGCAACACGCGCACGGACCGCATCAACGAACAATATCGCTTCCACTTCCACCCCCCCCGTGAATCTGTAATTTATATGTCTCATATATTTATATTTATATGTGTGTACATATGTATGTTTGTATTCATGTATGTATGTACGTATGTATGAATGTGTATTTATTGACTTCCTCTTAGGGTTAAAATTTCACCTTACTGCTACCTTATCTCTATCTTATCCTACCTTATCACTAACGCTCGTGCCTCATCCCTCTGCACGCTTGTCCTCCACCGCTTATTCTACCTTTCTCTCTCTCTCTCTCCGGCCGCTTTGCCTTATCCTTTACTATCTGCTTCTTCTCTTTTTATTCCCTATTTCCTTATTTTTTCTTACTCCTTACTCCACCTTCCTCGCTCGCTTATCCTTACTCTAATGCCTCTCTCCGTTCCCTTCCCGGACTTCCGCCTCCCATTCGTTCCTGCTTCTACTCCTCCGACTCTCTCTTCCATTCTCCTCTCTTGTAGTACGTCATCCTCCATTCTGCTTTAACTCTTCCCTATCTTCCCTTCCCCTCCCGCCATTCCTCGACTCCAGCTCCCTCATTCATTCCTCCCCCACCTCTTCCCCTCCTGATATTTCTTTCACCCTCTCCTGCCACCCCATCTCTTCATCCTCCCCATTTCTTTTACACCCTTCCCACACATGCTCCCAAGTCTCCTCTTCCGCCCCACACATCATGGACTCCCTGCTTTCTTCCTTCTCCCAGTACCTTCCTTTCCTCATTTCATTCCCCTGTCTATACCTCGCTACCCTTCTCTACCTACCTTCCCCTCATCCCTTTTTTAAATCCTCTACCCTTACTCCTTGTACCATCTTATTGTACCTTGATCCCCTTATCCTTTCCCACCTTTCCACTGCCTGCAACTCCTTATCTCTCTCCTCTACTTCTTCATCACTCATCTATCCGCTCTCCCTTCTTCCTTGTTACTCCTTCACCACCCGCCCTCTATTTTCACAAAACTGCCTCCTCTCCTCCTCCCATCTGGAGTCCCTCCCGCCCCTCTCTGTCCTCTCCTTTATTTCTTCCAAACACATCCTAGCCATCCTGCTTCCTTTCCCTTCTTCTAACCTCCTCTCGAACTCTCATGCCCTTTTCCGTGCCCCTGTACTTTTAATTAAGCTGTTCTAGTTACTAAATTATATAGTATTTAGTTTTTTATTTTCTACTTATTGTTACGTATTGTTAAAGTTGTATCTTTTTTACGATTATGACAATAAACGATGTATTAAAAATGAATTTCACTGCGTTACTCTTTACTTTGTTCCTTTTGTTCCTAACTGTAATTTTAAAGTCGATTTTGTATCAGGAGAACATGAACCGAAAGGAGGTATTCGGATTTCGTGCCTCCTCTTCGCATATTATGTTCTCCTGATACAAATCTAAATTTTCGAGAAATTTCCGGAATTCTAAAAATCGGATTTTGTATCAGGAGAACATGAAACGAAAAGAGGTATTCGTATTTCGTGCCACCTCTTCGCATATTATGTTCTCCTGATACAAATCTAAATTTTCGAGAAATTTCCGGAATTCTAAAAACCGGATTTTGTATCAGGAGAACATGACACGAAAAGAGGTATTCGTATTTCGTGCCACCTCTTCGCATATTATGTTCTCCTGATACAAATCTAAATTTTCGAGAAATTTCCGGAATTCTAAAAATCGGATTTTGTATCAGGAGAACATGAAACGAAAAGAGGTATTCGTATTTCGAGCCACCTCTTCGCATATTATGTTCTCCTGATACAAATCTAAATTTTCGAGAAATTTCTGGAATTCTAAAAATCGGATTTTGTATCAGGAGAACATGAAACGAAAAGAGGTATTCGTATTTCGTGCCACCTCTTCGCATATTATGTTCTCCTGATACAAATCTAAATTTTCGAGAAATTTCCGGAATTCTAAAAATCGGATTTTGTATCAGGAGAACATGAAACGAAAAGAGGTATTCGTATTTCGAGCCACCTCTTCGCATATTATGTTCTCCTGATACAAATCTAAATTTTCGAGAAATTTCCGGAATTCTAAAAATCGGTTTTTGTATCAGGAGAACATGAAACGAAAAGAGGTATTCGTATTTCGTGCCACCTCTTCGCATATTATGTTCTCCTGATACAAATCTAAATTTTCGAGAAATTTCCGGAATTCTAAAAACCGGATTTTGTATCAGGAGAACATGAAACGAAAAGAGGTATTCGTATTTCGTGCCACCTCTTCGCATATTATGTTCTCCTGATACAAATCTAAATTTTCGAGAAATTTCCGGAATTCTAAAAACCGGATTTTGTATCAGGAGAACATGAAACGAAAAGAGGTATTCGTATTTCGTGCCACCTCTTCGCATATTATTTTCTCCTGATACAAAATTGCAGTTTTTGACAAAAATTTTTAACTTTTTCCTGATTTCTTTAACTTACCTTCTTTTATTTTAATTATTTGGATTCTTTTATCTAACAAGGACGGATGTTGACGGAGGTGAAGGGACGAAGAAAAGAGCGAAAAAACCATAAAGAATTTGTAGTAAATAAACAATTTATTGCATAATAAAAATATTTTTACAATGATAATGTCGTTTAATATAAAATTGTTTATATTGATTACGATAATTCGAATAATATAAATATTTTATGTTAGAGTTGAACTAAATCGTAGTTAACAGAATTAATTTGTCAATGTTGTTTTATTACACACTCGTCGCATGCACTCCAGGGACCCTCACTCCAATGTTAAGGTTTCACTACAGAATTAGTATTTCCTCGATCCTAGGTCGCGCTGTTGTATACTGTGAGATCACGGATTAGTTGTGTGTGTGCCTATTAATGTGAGCCCCCTTCTGTTCTTCTTCTATTTTCATTAGACCCGCAATTATTACTGGTTTTAATTCTGATAAGAGCATCCATCTCGATCCTGTATGGCGTCATATTGATGGGGTCTAAAGAAATACAAAATACAGTATTAACTTATATAATATTAACAGTATTTATATTTATATATCGTATAAAGATTGAATTGAAAACATTACCTGGTAGATTTAACGTTGGCACTGCTGAACTTGTCAGATTGACGTTCAATTGGAAGAATTCTCCAGAATGTTTGACATAAATTTTCCGATTCTTGATTGTCCTTATTAGCTGTCCCACGATGTCCTTGTCGCCCGTTGATCCTACCCATATCATAAACCGCGTTGGATCCCTATGTGGATTTGGAAATGAAAATGTCCATGGTCCTCCATCGCAATCTAGTACAGCGCACCTGCACCCCATTGTGTCTCTACAAATAAAATGGTCAAACTGATTGAGTTTGATGTTTGTAGTTTCAAGTTCTGTATTTTTAATGATATCTTTACAACGAAAACGTTGTATATCTGTACATTTGTCCAAAAGGACACAAAATCGTAAAGATGTAATTGAACATTCTATTGAATTAATAAGATTATGTAAACCTGCTTAAATAAACAATTAATAAGATTGATTAATAGCTTCACTTATAATAATATAATAACAATAAAGCATTATTAAGGGGATCCAACCCTACCGAATGTTTTTAAACTGGCTTTACATCTGTGACGTCAGAAGCGAGGAAAATGCTGAAAAATAACTAGTTTTACTATTGCAACTTCTGGTACGAATAAAAAACTTCTTGCTCCACGCAGGGTCTCAAATGAAAGATAAAAGTTCAAAGAATGTAGGTCTGGTCCCCAATTCAGACATGGATCATTGTAAAGTAACAAAATTTCACTGCAAACTTGGACCTGTCACTTTCCGATTACGATGAGATTTCGAGGTGGCCGCCAGCAAGTAGCTGTCACACAATTTTAAGCAATTTCGCCAATTCTGAAGGTTGCCCGGTCGGAATCGGACCAGACCTCCATTCTTTGGACTTTTATCTTTCATTTGAGACCCTGCGTGGAGCAAGAAGTTTTTTATTCGTACCAGAAGTTGCAATAGTAAAACTAGTTATTTTTCAGCATTTTCCTCGCTTCTGACGTCACAGATGTAAAGCCCGTTTACAAACATTCGGTAGGGTTGGATCCCCTTAACAAAACCAAACGAAACTTGCAAAGTCTGAATAGGTTAGAATAGGATTTCTGCTTGTATACAATTGCTGCAAACTTTCCGGCCGGTAACCGTATCGTACTTCATTACGCAGAAATTTACTACATTGCGTCGTCAATCGTATATAACCGTAAGCAAAAATTATGTTAAAAATAATTTTCGTTGCTGTCACGATTAAAGAATATTACTTACATGTTTATAATCGGAAATATATTAGTATTTTGTTGTGCGATTATCAAGTCTAGTTTACAATTATAAATTTACCAACATAATTTTTTATATTAATTTTTAGCAAAATGGTGGTTAGGCAATATCAAGAGGAGTTGAAATATTTGGAGAAAATAAATGACACTTGCTGGAGAATAAAGAAAGGATTTCAACCTAATATGAAGGTATTCTCCTATGATATAAATGTTCAAATCGATTTATTGAAATTATATTTATTCTTATTCTCAGGTTGAAGGTATATTTTACGTAAACAAAACATTGGAACGTTTGATGTTTGAAGAACTACGTAATGCGTGTAGACCAGGGTCAGTGGGAGGTTTTCTGCCAGGAATGAAACAGATTGCCAATGTTGCTGCTCTTCCAGGAATTGTAGGAAAATCAGTTGGATTACCCGATGTTCATTCCGGTTATGGTTTTGCAATTGGTAATAAATAATATACATGTAACAACATAAGTCGTAATAGCTGTTAAGGTATCGAACTACCACAGACACAATGTTAAATCTGTTAATAGGTAATATGGCAGCTTTCGACATGAATGATCCACAATCAATAGTATCTCCGGGAGGAGTAGGTTTTGACATAAATTGTGGCGTTCGTCTATTAAGAACCAATTTGTTTGAAGATGACGTTTCACCTATAAAGGTATGTTCTTTTCATTCGCTAGTAATTGTGTTACGATTTAAGATAAATGCAATTCAAGGTTAAATATATTTTGTCATTATTAGGAGCAACTCGCGCAAAGCATGTTTGATCATATTCCTGTTGGTGTTGGTTCAAAAGGTATTATACCTATGAACGCACGTGACTTGGAAGAAGCTATGGAAATGGGTATGGATTGGTCTCTCAGAGAAGGTGAATTAATTTTCTTTCTTGTCGAATTTGTTCCCAGGCATTAGTTAAGAAAGATTTTGAACTTCGTTATGTATATAGGCTACATATGGGCAGAGGATAAGGAACATTGCGAGGAATATGGTAGAATGCTTAACGCTGATCCCTCAAAGGTATCGACGAGAGCAAAAAAACGTGGACTACCACAGGTGAGAAAAATTAAAATTATTATACAATTATTTTTCCGTGCTTTTATACGAAAAAGGAACTCGTCATCTTTTCAGCTGGGTACATTGGGGGCAGGTAATCACTACGCGGAAATACAGGTGGTGGACGAGATTTATAATAAATCAGCAGCGTCTAAAATGGGTATCGAAGAAAAGGGTCAAATTTGCGTTATGATTCATTCTGGAAGCAGAGGTTTCGGTCATCAAGTTGCAACAGGTTAGGAGATATATCTTAAAATAGTTCAATTTTTACAAGAATTCGGAATTTCAAAGACCTTTTTGCATAATTACAGATGCTCTCGTACAGATGGAAAAAGCTATGAAAAGAGATAACATTGAGACCAACGACAGACAGTTGGCTTGCGCCCACATAAAGTCTCAGGAAGGCCAAGATTATTTAAAGTCAATGGCAGCAGCCGCTAATTTTGCATGGGTCAATCGAAGTTCCATGACGTTCCTCACTCGACAGGTTCTTAATATTCTCCATTTAAATTCTGGATATGATCGATGTGTGCCTAAATCTCCGTTGCATTGCAGGCTTTCGCAAAGCAATTTAAAGTGTCTCCAGACGATTTAGACATGCACGTTATATATGACGTATCCCATAATATTGCTAAAATCGAAGAGCACATGGTCGACGGTAAACAGAAAACTCTTCTGGTCCACAGAAAGGTGAATTCTTAAATTGCGAATGACACTAGGTGCTAGTCGTATGCGTAAAATGAATAGCTGAACATCTTTATTATTTTATTTGCAGGGAGCAACAAGAGCATTTCCACCTCACCATCCGTTAATTCCAGTAGACTATCAATTAACCGGTCAGCCGGTTTTGATTGGTGGTACTATGGGAACTTGTAGTTATGTCCTTACTGGTACAGAACAGGGAATGAAAGAAACGTTTGGATCGACGTGTCATGGTGCAGTAAGTATTCTGAGTTAGTGATTATTAATGTATATGTTCGGCAAAATTCACAATTGTAAAATTGGCATAGGGTCGAGCATTATCAAGGGCTAAATCGCGCAGAAACTTGGATTACACCCAAGTATTGGAAAAACTGCAACAACAAGGGATATCAATTAGAGTCGCATCTCCGAAATTAGTCATGGAAGAAGCACCAGAATCTTATAAAAATGTAACTGACGTTGTAAACACATGCCACGACGCAGGAATTTCTCAAAAGTGTTTCAAACTAAGGCCAATAGCGGTAATTAAGGGATAAGTTTGTGAATATATTCAGAATGTTCCCCAAATTCTCATTTAAAATTGCGGGGCTACCTTAAATTTTAACATTTCCCTTCAACATCGGCCATGACTCGTATCACCGCGCATTTGCTTACTTTTAACTCAGTACAATCTCAGGTGTATAATTGTTCATTGTTTGCATCACATTTTTGTAAATTATGTAAATGTAAAACAGTATTGTGTTACGAATTTGTAAAAAAAAAATAAAATTCTTAATTTATACAAACCCGTACTACTCAAGATGGAGTAATTGAGATAATAGAGGGTGCGTGTCGCTGTAATTCAATAGATTAAAAAGTTTTAAAAATATTACATTAGCGTTTTATTAGATAAAATGTACAATTACCTATGTTCATAGTAAGAAAGCTATATTAGACTAATTCTTTTGACTTTACACGGTAATTAAATTCGCAGCGTTACGTTTATCAAATCCTCCAGTGACTAAAGGAAATAGTACAAGAAACGGACATCTGTGAAAGTAAAGTTTTCTCACTCGTATGCAGATAATGGAAGCAAACCATCACCATAAATAGTAGATACATCTATATATCTATAATATATATGTATATCGTGATTGAGAGTATGCATACATAAGTGATATAAGATGCGGTGTGAACCCGGGGAAGAAGAAAGTACAGGATGCTAGCCACTGGAGGAGTTGCTTTCAGAAATACAACACCGACCAACAGGAAACATGGTCTGAAGTGTATTCCACATGAGAATTATAAAATTATGTTATAATATAATAATTATCCTAAGAGACTTATGATAGGTGATAATCAGGAGAAGGTTCAGCTACGGATTCCGTAGTGAACAATGGGTTTGGGAACTCTGGTGGATGTGGCAGTGGTCCAGCAGTCTTTGGCTGGCGTCGATACGCCATTAGCCAGCATGATACAGCAATAGCTACAGCGACTAGTGCCAAAAGTGCCGTAATCACTAATGCTATCACAAAGCCGACCATAGAAACACAGATATCTTCCACTCTTTGCGCTGCGGGGACTGAAACGGAAAGAAGAATTTGGATGATACGTTATTCATATAATTATTACTATGTTGTAAATAACACTATTCCTACCACGACCGGCCGAATGACCATTTCTTATATTTTAATTAGGGTTTTCTGCATACAACGTTATCGCACCGCCACTTAACTTAAATGTTAGTCGGTTAAATGCTAAAATGTATTATCTTCATGTTACAGTAAAAAGTATGAGTTGTCTTATATGTCGGCCATTTGACCGGTCAATGTAGGTATATATAAAGTGTCGGTAGGAATAGTGCTAACTCTTTAAAAAACTGAGAAAACAGTGGTGTACTCTAGGTTGAGGGGGATGTCGTATAAAGTACTCTGGTTCTGAGAAAATATGTTATCCTACCTTCAGCTGGGTCTGCTGTGAGCCTCTCTTCCCTCCTCTCCAGAGTGAATATTAAATTCGACTGGATCGTTATTTCTTCTCGAAGTTGGCCCTCAAAGTTATCGTTAATACTTAGAGCCGTGTCGTTAGGTTCGGAGTCGACGTCTCGCCTACGTCGACCGAAAGCGTTGTATCCTCGACAATTGACCTGTACATTTTTTAATAATAATATTTCACCATTATATTTAATTGGAAGCAACTGGATGTATTTGCGCCCAGCTAATATAATTAATACTCACGGCTTGACAGCGTCCAAAGCACACACGTATGTTGCACTGGAATCGTATATTGTCGCTGCTCGGGAATTTGAACGCGTTAAAGCTGGCCATCAATGCTTGCGATTCAGCATTTTGTTTCCATTCGCCGAATATCGTTGGATCGGTCGCACAACCATTCTCGTCCGTCACGATGTATTCGTTTTCCATGTTGTCTTCCATCGTCTTTGCAACGCAGTTGCGCGCAAATCCACCGTAAATGGCTGCAAATATTATTATTCAATCGTCACGAACAACATAAGGAAATTGATCGTAATTGTACAGATTTTATAGTTGGGAACCTACACGAAGGCTGGACCTCAACTTGGAGCATGAGATTGTCTCCTATTTCGGCAGAATTGATCTCGTTTCCATTCTGCGTGATAATTTTCATTAAACAAATCGGTGGTGGTCCGGTGTTAGCGATTGTTCCGGCGGTGGTCAACATCGAGACGTTGAAGCCAAGAGTGACGTTCTGTTCGCCAGTTTGATATATGCATTTGATGTGATAAGCCTGTGCCTTGTACGTCATTAATTTCGGATGCTTTTGAATTACGAGAACAAAGCTAGCTTGCCCCTGAAGAACGAGTAAAATATATTTTCTCACACGTTATATAATCTGCGCATTTTTTAAATGTATTTAATTTGAATGTATTTTTAAATGTATTTCCGCTTTTAGGAAATGTGTTACCATCCGTTTCGAGTGTAAATAAAACAAGTTTTACTTCAAATGCTTCGACGGGCGATAGCCTTCGTCATTGGTAAATATTCATTGTCTAAAATTTATAAAAAAAATCATTTATGTTTCTCATAAATAATAATTACTTCCCAACTGACGAGGAGTCCCAATTGGATCGTTTTGGAGTAAAACTCATTATATTCATACTTAACATTTCCGCCAGCGCTTTCCCAAAATATTCACATATGTTTATTAAAATAAAACTCGTGTATAACGTACGTTCACGTGTATCAATCCACAATTTCCAAATGCTACTTTGAATATCTCGGTCTTGTGCATCGTTTCAGCGGGGATGGAAACAACTCTTCTACACTGTTCGTCCTTGCTACGACCCTTAACGTATAAAACTCCATCGAATTCCTGATCCTGAAGATGTATCTCCACCTGCACCCCATCCGACAAACAGCTCACCACCATTTCCGGTTTGGGGAAGTCGGTGCGTCCTTCTTTCTTGTCATCTACAAACAAAATTTGTAACGATCAACACATTGAACTAAGAATATCGACGTATTTACTCTCGGATGTTTACTCACAGCATTGCGTATGAGCGTTTCCAATGTATCCGTTAATGCAAAGACATATGCCTTGATGTCGCGTGGCATTGCACAATGCATTTACACCGCACACTTGTTTCAAGCAAGGATCTTCGCAAGTTCCAACAGTCTTGTCACAGTATCTGTTATCATCGCAATCGTCGTTGCGTCTGCATTCGATTATTCCAACTGCAATGCACGAGCGTCATTTATGAAAACACGAACACGTTAACGTCGATTATAAGTAGCGAACAAATAGACAAAATATAATGTATCGTTACGATCATACGATGATACGTGTAATAGATATTCATACCTAATTTGCAGTATCCATTGGAATCCAATCTATATCCGTGTTGCGTGGGACACACGCAACGACCGTATTCGTCGATTATCATACCATTTTCTAACGCGCACACGCAATACCCTTCTTCGTTGATGATCATTCCAGCCTGTTTGCGGCACAGTATGCAAACATCGTTTTCGTCCTTAGCCGAGCCCGGTGGACAAACGCAATTACCGTACTCGTCGCGTACTTGGCCCTTGTCTATGGCGCAAACCGTTGCTGCAAACAAAAATATCCAATATTGAAGATGGTCCTCCGATACAGTTTACGCGTAATTTTCATCGAACGCGATATCAATGATGTAAAGCAGTTAGTATGAGAGCATTAATTACTTTTGTCGCAACGAACAACCGCGTTTCCACGGTATCCCGGGATACACTCGCAGATCATAGTCCTCACGGGATTCGTGTCCAGGACCTTGCACTCCGCGTTGATTCCGCAAGGCTCGATCTTGGTGCAAGGATTTATGCACTCTCCGTTGAAGCAGGCAGTTTGGGATGGACATTCATTATCTGCCTTACATCTTTCGTTAACTGGTAATAACAGAAGAAACGAGAAAAGTATAAGTCGAGGAATCCCTAATACGAAACGGTCAATGTTCCAATATAAATAAATCAAAGTAAATACCTTTGGTACATCCTAATTTGATATCGCCTATGTAGCCAGGTGGACAAGAACATTCCACCACGTGATTGTAAACGCTACATTCAGTCTGACCGGTGCACGGATTCGTCGTACACGGATTCTCGCATCGATCGTTTATGCACGCTTTATTCGTCGGACAATCAGAGTTGCTCTTGCATCCAAGTAGAACGCAGGATACCCTAGGATTGCCACCGAAACCAGGTGGACACTCGCACAAACCTTTGTGATTGATGGCATGACATTCAGCACCCTTTCCGCAAGAAGTTAACGAAGGTGAACACACCGGAACACAGTTGTGCTGTACGCACGCGTGTGTACCACTGCAATCATCGTCTGTACGGCAACCAGCGACTGAAAAGAAAAAATTGAAAATATGAATGAATATTCAATTAAGAATAAAATTCCCATAAACAAGGTGTCGGTGATCATTTTTAAAGCAGCGTTCGCTGAACTTGGATCTGTTGCTTTGACATCAATTTTGTAAACTGTGATTGTTTATTTAATGAAATTTTTTTTGTAATCGCCTACTTTCATTTTCAACGTTAATGTTATACTATGAGTATTCAAAGATCCCAGTTTTTTAAATACACGACGTAAGATTGATACGTTATTATTATTATGTTTACCTTTGGTACAAGTGACGTCCGGATTTCCATCGTAACCCAGCGTGCAAGAACAAATCGGTTTATGATTAACAACATTGCAGACAGAGTTCGGACCGCAAGCGCATGGATCCTTGCACACAGCGTTCACGCAAGACTTCTCCGTGGGACAATCGCTGTCCGTGGTACACTCGACCCGAACTATAGGTGTGGTAGCGCGGCAAGTTCCACTGCCACTGCTCACGTAACCGCTCGGACAAACGCATATCATCGTGCGCACGGGGAACGTTGGTAAAACCCTGCACTCCGAGGGCTCGCTACACGGTTGAATTACCGGACAAGGATTCTGACACTTGTTGCTCAGACATGCCAAAGAGTCGGAGCAATCGCTGTCCTCCTTGCACTCCGCCCTCTCCTCGGGCTTGCAATTGATGTAAGGATTGCCGTTGTAATGAGGAGGACAACGACAAATTGGCAGGTGATTCAAGACTCTACACTCGGCGAGTGGCGAGCATGGATTGCTGTGAACGCAAGGATCGATGCATTGAGCGTTGATGCAGGAATGATCGCCGGGACAGTCGCCGTTACTGTAACAACCGATCACTCGGCATTTGTCCAGTGGATTGCCGTGATAGCCCTTGCGGCAACGACAGTCGGCTACGTGATTGTTGGGGAAGCATTCGGCATTCACGCCGCAGGTGTCCGACAGTAGACAGGGATTGACGCAGTTGTTGTTCAGACAGGTCTTGTCTAACGTGCACTCGCTGTCTCTTTGACACTCCACGGAATGACAGGCGATCTCGGGATTGCCCTGGTAACCCTCCACGCAGGAACAGACTGGCTTGTGATTCTTGACGTAGCAATCCGCGTTGGTACCGCAGTTGCACGGGTCGCGACATTGCCTGTTGACGCAAGCCTGGTGGTCGCTGCACTCGTCGTTCGTGGTGCAAGTACCGACTATTGTTATTTGAACTGTGAAAAGGAGGAGCAATATTGAGTTATTTATTTCGCATTGATTGTAATGGAACAATGATTGTTCGAGTTTGAGGGGGGAGGAATATTCATGAAAATCGATCAAATTCTTCGACCAAGGATCTCTATGATCTTCTGACATATTCGAGTGTGAAAAACATTAACTCGAATAAGTTAATTGATTAATAATCATTCAAGTTTGATTTTGCACTGGAATAACTAAATAAACAAATAGCTCGGTTAATGAAATTACTAATCAAAAATACTAATTCCTTTATAATCTGGCAATAGAAGAATACAATTTTAGTTATTACATTTACAAACAAAAATGAATTGATTGTAATTATTCAAGTGTAATTTCACACTGGAACGACCAAATAACCAAATAGCTTGAATAATGAAATTAGCAATAAAAAATACTAATTCATTTATAATAATGGTAATAGAAGAATCGACTTCTGGTAACAAGAAAATCATCTTACTTGGCCTGCAAACTCCGTCGACATCCGTGATCCATCCCTCGGGACAAGTACACGTCATGGTTCTCACCGGCACGGTGTCAAGGACATCGCACCTGGCGTTCTCCAAACACGGTCTTATCACCGGACAAGGATCGATACACTTGTTCCTGATGCACACCAATTTGTCGGCGCAGTCAACGTCCACTCTGCACTCCGGTTCCTCGAGTTCCGTCTCGACGTGTCGCTCGCAATAGGAGAATGGATTTCCGGCCGGAATGTTTTCGGGACAGCGACAGGAAGCAACGTGATCCTGGACGTAGCAAACGGCGTTCTGCGCGCATGGTGAATTTTGCGCGCAAGGATTGACGCAACGACCGTCGTCGCACGCCAGATTTCGCGGGCAATCGTGATCGCCGTTGCACTCGGCCCGATCGCAATGCACTTCGGGATTTCCGAGATACCCGGGACCACAGCGACATGCGGCACGATGATTTTTACCGTAACATTCCGCGTTGATAGCGCATTTGTTCTCGAGGATGCAAGGATTTATGCATTGACCGTTGTAGCAAGTTGCGGCGTTGTTGCACTCGCTATTGGACTCGCAGTCGACTGAAACGTATGTTTATGCGTTTTATTATAGTATTTGTGGAACGATATCTTTTGAGACGGATTTTGAAAATTTGTGCAACGTATCAAGATGAATCACGTTCGGGACACGTGGATTCGTATTGTTCATTTACCTCGAATTTATTTTGGAAACATTATTGCAATTATTTTAAATTCATATTTTCTACAGAGGGCGGAGAGTATCTCGGACAAAACAAATTATATTAACTGTATTCAAAACACAGAAAGAAATGAGTCTGTTAAACATGTTTAAACTTAATCAGAGTATGATCTCGATCTTTTAATAGAATCGATCTGTTACCTAACGTACATCATAAAAAATCGACGATTTGGATAAAAAAATAAAACTCACGTTTGAAGCATCCAAGTTGAGGATTTCCGGAATATCCGGGAGGACATACGCAAGACGGGTAATGATTGACGACATTGCATTTTGCGTTCGGTCCGCAATTGCAAGGATTAATGCACACGCTGTTCACGCATGCGGCATTACCGGCGCAATCGCTGTTCGCGAGACACTCGGCAACGATATCAGCTGCAAAAGCAAATATAAGTAACATGGTATGAAAAATATGGAACATTCGTTCAATTACGTCACATTAATATCGATTACACTTACGCGCTATGCACTTTATCCTTGGATCGCCGACGTAATTAACAGGGCACCGGCAGATCGGATTATGATTATCCACGTGACACAACGAATTTCTGCCACAAGGCTCGCCGATAACGCACGGATTCACGCACAAGGAATTTATGCACTGCTTGTCGCTGGCGCATTCGCTGCTCGTGTAACATTCCGGACGTGTCGGTGGCAATGGTACGATAGGCACTGCGACAGAAAATATTTTTAATTCGACGAATCAATAGAAAATTATGAAATTTTTAATTCCTAATTTTCCCGTTAAAACATTTATTATTACAGCCAGAGATTGCCCTACTAGATTTTCACATTCATATATGACCATTCAATTTTTATCTTAATATTATTAGCTTCAATTTAACGATAGCGAAAACGTACCTCTCGCGCACTCCACGTATGCGTTACCCGTAAAATCGTGCGCGCACAAACAAATGCCAGTGTGAGACGCGGATTTGCATTGAGCGTTAACTCCGCATTGGGTAGTGAGACAAGCGTCGATGCAAGTTCCGTCGATGCATTTCTCCGAATTGCCGCAGTCTTGATCTTGGTGACACTGTACATCTCCCCACACTACGGAATGATTTATAATTGGATTAAAGTTCAACTCAAGGAACTATAAGCGTCGTTGATATAAGGGTAACGTGAGGATATATACCAATTTTCTTGCATTGCCCGTTAACGTCCGTGACGGTGTTCGGTGGGCAACGACAGATCATCGTACGGAGCGGCACTGTATCTAAGACCTTACATTCTTGATCACCGGTACACATGTTCGAGGACACGCAAGGATCTTGACATCTTCCATTGATACACGCCATGTCGGATGGGCATTCACCGTCGTATCTGCATTCCGGCTCGATGGATACGCCTTGAAGAGAAGAGAATCGTTAGACGTGTATTAAATAATCAGAATATAGTAAGTAGAGCTAAGTATATTAACTTTTCCTAAGTATAAGGATACTAACTTTCTTCTAAGTATATTAACATCCGAGCAATAATACGAGTAATGCAAATAAGAAAATGATAAAGGGATTAAAATAGATATGCAAAAGTGTACGGTTATTGAGGAAGTCGTGTAATTTCTTTTTTTTTTATAGTAACATTGTCATTCGTTAATCGAACTGCCCCTAAAACTATAATATAGTTATACCGTATTATACGATACAAATATTAATAACAATCTTACCAATGCATTCCACGTATGGATTTCCAGACGTTCCCTGAGGACACACGCACTTCGGTTGATGATCTCTGGCGATGCAGTTTGCAGTTTCCGCGCAAGTGTCATCGTCGCAAACGGGTCGACAAACTCTGTTCAATCGGTCGCAAGCTTCGTGATCGGCACAGTCCTCGTTGTAATGGCAAACCGCTGAGATGCAAGCTACTCGTGGGTCACCTTGAGTACCTGCTGGGCAGGTGCACTGGGCTTTGTGCGAAACTGCGATGCACTGAGCACCGCGACCGCAAGTGATGTCTCCGGCGAGGCAAGGTGTGATACAATTATTGTTTTGGCAGGTCTTATCGAACGGACAGTCGCTGTCGGATTTGCATCCGGCTGGAAATTGAGGAAACAATTTTAAAGTCGAAAGCGTTATTAAAAATTAGAAAAATACAGAAGACGGGTATACGTTATATTGATACTTAGAAAGGAATTTATGTAATTCGAAACTTACGTCTGAAGCATTGATTTTGTGGATCACCAGCGAAGCTCTGTTGACATTGACAAGTTGGATGATGATTCACGGTAACGCATTCCGCGTTGAATCCGCATTGGGTACTGACACAAGGATTCTGACAAAGTTGGTTTATGCAGGCCTCGCTTGACGGGCAATCCGTGTTAGATGTACATTCCGGAAGAATTTCTGTGTCTGTACAAAATATAGAATTAATATTCACGAGAACCCCTAAAACGATTTAGGAAACATTTATTAAAAAACAATTGTTACCTTTGTAACAATTTATGAATGGATCGCCGATCATTCCGCGAGGACATTGACACAGTCGACGATGATTCTCGATGTGACATTCCGCGTTCGAAGCGCAAGGATTAATGGTGCAAGGATTGATGCATCTCTGATTCAAGCACGCCATGTCCGCGACGCATTGAGAATCGGATTGGCAAATCGGTGTAATTTGTTTGTCCACTGAAAAGTAACGGTCGGAAATGAGAGTAACGATAGAACTTAAATTATTCGTTGTTTCGAGTACGACGAAATGTTACCTGGTATGCAGGCGACGGTGGCATCGCCGGCGAAGTTCGGCAAACACTCGCAAATCATCGTTCTCATCGGCAAAGTGTCCACCACGGAACACTTCGCGCCAGGGATGCAGGGTTTCGTTTCGGCACACGGATCTTTACACACTCCACCGAAGCAAGCTAATTTGCTCGGACAATCGCCGTCCACTTGGCACTCGTTATCAGGTTCCATTGGTTCTGATAGAATAAAATAAAATTATATTAAATAATGGAGAACATAAGACAATTAAAAATATATTAAAGTGTATATATATTGTATATTAGGTGCTGACACTATTTGTAATTTTATATTTTTAATAGGATGGATAGTATACCATATTAGATGTTATATATTTATATAATGGTATACTAATATATGATATTATATATTGGTAATTATATCTATATTTTTAATTTAGGTTGATATGTTTTTAGTATTTAGCCTCCTAGAAGTTTCCTCATCAACTTCGACAAAGATGTTGTAGAATCCAATTTAAAAGATTTCAGACTTATCAAGCGAGCGACAAGCATGATTTAAATTAAATAATTACCCATCAAACAAGACGCGTATGGATCACCCACGTATCCAGGTGGACAACGACAAGTAGGACGATGATTGTGAACCGTGCATTGCGCGGATAACGGACAATTGCAAGGATTGACGCATTTCAGATCGCGGCACGCCAAGAATGAAGCGCAATCGCTGTCGCTGGTGCACTCCGGTCTCTCGCATATTTGATACGGATTTCCCAGGTATCCATCGGGACAATAGCATCGTGGCCTGTGGTATCCATCGGCAGTGCAAAGCGCGTTGACGCCGCATTGCGTTACGGAACAGGCGTCGGTGCACTCGTTGTTGATGCAAGATTGAGTCAATGGACATTCGTTGTCACTGCGACAGCCAACTACAAAGAGAATCGTAACATTAAATCGCATTTGTTCCAATGATTTACAATTACTCGTTTAACGAGTTAAGTACCATTAGACGACACAGTGATATTAAATTTTGTGAACGTATACAAATGATTTTATCGAATGAACGTACTTTCGTGACAATATTGTTGTGGATTGCCACTGAAGCCTTCGTTACAAACACATATGGCCCTGTGTAGTTGCACGTGACAACGGCTATTGTAGCCACAAGAATCGAGTGTGCAAGGATCGACGCATTTTTGGTTGAAGCAAGTCTTGTCGTTCGGACATTCGGAATTCTGAGTGCATTCTGGTACTGGTTCTAGAAAAAAAATATAATGTATCGATTAAACGTAATGCTCTGTAATATACTAACTTAGCAAGATGCAACACAAGTACGATTAGAGTTTTACGAATTTAATGCCATGACAATTACCCTCGATCGTCGGGACGGTGCACTGTATTCGTGCGTTGCCAGTGAATCCGGAGGGACACGAGCAGACAGGTTTGTGATTGACAGTCTGGCATAGAGAATTAATTCCGCACGCACCGATGCAGGGATCTCGGCACTTTTGCGAGAAACAAGCTTTCTCCCGCGGACAATCGGAATTAATGACGCACTCGGGATAGATGCAAACAGCGACGCTGTTTCTGACTCTGCATTCGCCGTTGTAAGTGCACGGGGATGGATTGCAAGGGTCGGTTTCTGAAAACGAACATTGTATTCGATTAGTGGATGAACTTTCGTGTTACAATAGACACGATGATGCGTTACAAGGTAAAGAATATCTTACGCTTACCGATCTTTGTGTAACACTCTTCGAATGGATTGCCAATCATAGAAACTGGACAGCTACATAGCGGACTGTGATTGATCGCCTTACACAATGCCCTACTTCCGCACACATTTTGCGTGCAAGGGTTTATGCATTTGCTGTTTATGCAAGCTTTGTCTCCCGGGCAATCAGAGCTCAGGATACATTCTGGGTGGCAACCGGTGATGCTGGATGCTACTCCTTGCAAAGCGGGAAGACATTTACAGATGGCAGTGTTTCCGGCTTTCTCGCAGATCGTGTTCGGACCGCACGGGGATGGATAACAAGGATCTCTCTCGATTGGTCCTACGGATACAAACGAAACGTTTTTAGGCGACAAACACGAGAAAGTTTTACGACTAATTTGACATATTTCAAATTCTCGAACCGGATAGTCAGTCTATCCCTGGATAGATAATTATTTATATTTGTCATATAAATTTCTCTGTAATTTCCTAGCGTTTGGAGAAAAAATTCTATATACAAATGTTAATACCGGTATCAGACATTGATCGGGTGAAATACTCGGACCGAACCAGTCTATTTATCGATAGACACTTATTTTTATTTGTCATATAAATTTCTCTGCATTCTTAGCATTTGAAAGAAACATTCCGTGTACAAATGTTAATATCGATATCATAGATTGCCTCGACCGAAGTATCTGAAATTTCTTAGAATACAGAGTATAAATTTTGTATCCAAACGTCGTACCTTCGGGGATTGCCTGGCAAAGTGTGAATGCATCTCCGATGGTTGGTAGAGGGCAGGAACAAATGGGGATGTGATTGGACACGGTGCAAAGTGCACCCACTCCACAAGTTCCAGGACAAGGATCCTGGCATTTGGTCCTGATGCAAGCTTGCGATTTCGGGCAGTCGGTGTTCACCAAACATTCTGGCCGGCATCCTTCGTACGGATTGCCTCTGTAGTCGGGGAGACACTCGCAGATCGCAGTGTTGTATCTCTCGTGACAATAAGCATTAATACCGCACGGTGATGGATTGCAAGGTCTCGATGGCGTTGGCGGTGGAGGAGTAGCTATAATAGAATCAAGAAACCAGCTATTAAATTTTGTCCTAAAACAGTTGCTCTATTATTAGTATTTAAAGTAGAAGCGATGTATGCTCGCGAGAGTTGTTAATTTACAATTGTACAAGAAACGAATAAAAATCAAAGAGATTTTGCACGAACGCTGTACAGGTAATACGAATGGAAATATCCATGTACGTGTCTTTATACAAGCAGTGAACAAAACGTAGCAAAGATTGCGCAAAGTGTATGAACAAAGTACATATGCTCGTTCGTAGACAGAGTCGAGACAGAAGAAAAAGTATCGAATAACAATATCGGAAATAGAAAACGAGATCAAAGAAGAGAATTTGCGATGAGAAAAGTTTGAGATACGCATCGACGCATGCAAAACCGTTTGCGCACAGCCGTTATATACAGTATTTACAGCTACGGCTAGAAATGCAAAATATCCGTTAGACAGGAACGTTCGTTAAGTGAAAACTCGGTAGCGGAACGTTGTCGCGTTCCATATGGAACTAACAAAATTAGGGCAATGTTCACTCAGGTGTTTCCTTACTCTGAATCACGGAACAAACTCTGACAGGGTCTCCGGTATATCCTTCGGGGCAGTAGCATCGTGTCTGATGCATAGTGACTTGGCAGAGAGCATTGGTACCGCACAATCCCACGCACGGGTCCCTACACTTCTGCTTAATGCAAGCTTCGCGGTTGGGACATTCGCTGTTTACGACGCATTCGGGCCTACAATTGGGAGGAGCGCCAACGTAGGTGGGCAAACAGGAGCAAGAAGGTTTATTGTCGGGCGACGGTGTACACTGGGAGTTCGGTCCGCACGGTGAGGGTCTGCACGGGTCCGTGGGGAGTTCCTCGTATGACGTTTCTGGCGATTGAGACACACACAAAAAAAAATGAAATACAAATCGAAGAAAGAAGCACCTTCCTCGGTTAAACACATCGTCGAAATGACGGCAAGAAAGATTCTGGACTGTGTGGGTACTTACGCATGGGGAAGCAGTTGACAAACGGATCGCCGGAATACTGGGCGGGACAGCTGCAAATGGGATTATGATTGCGCACATTGCACAGGGCATTCTGACCGCAGGAACTCTCGCAGGGATTCTGACATCGCTCGTTAACGCAAGCTTTGTTCTGTTCGCAGTCGGTGCTAACGATGCATTCGGGTCTGCAGCTGGGCGGTACTCCGAGGTATCCGAGGAGACATGAGCAGGAAGCTTGTTCGCCGTACTGGCGGCAGATACTGTTCGGTCCGCAGGGCGAAGGGTCGCAGGGCTTTGCGCGTGCTATCGTTAATGTAAGAACATCGTGACGTTAGTTCCTACGGTGCATTGACATTCGGGTCGAGTCAACGGTAAAGATCACAAGAAAATGACTCACGTTGTACGCGTTTGCAAAGGGTGAACGGATCGCCCTCGTGTTTCTCGAGACAACTGCACATGGGTATGTGATTCAACACGGTGCACTCGGCGTTTTGACCGCAAATTCCGTTGCACGGATCGACGCACTTATTGTTGGAGCAAGCTTTGTCGTAAGTGCAATCGGAATTTTGTACGCACTCCGGACGACATTCCTGATAAGGATTGCCACGGTATTCGCTAATGCACGTGCAGACTCCGTCTCGACACAGGGCGTTGGGTCCGCAGGGTGATGGGTTGCACGGATCCGAGGGTACTTCGGGCGCAGCTGTGTTGATGGGAAAAAATATCAATTTGCAATGAGGTCGTTCAGTTTCGGGTGTCGTACTTTCAATGGATTAGCAGGTTTTCTTACGTATGGGTGCTGGGTAACAACCGGTGAATGGATCTCCCGTGTATTCGCTCGGGCAGGTACAACTCGGGGTGTGATTAATAACGTTGCAGAACGCGTTTGTTCCGCAAGAACCTGGACACGGGTCTCTACATTTCTCCCTTATGCAAGCTTTGTCGCTGGTACAGTCGGAATTAATCGAGCATTCGGGTCGGCAGTTAGGGGCTGAGCCAACGTAGTTTTGTAAGCAGGAGCAGGACGGGAATCCACCGCTGTCTCGGCACTGTGAAAATGGTCCGCAGGGCGATGGTACGCACGGATTCTCGAAGGTCGGTGGGGTTGCTAAAAGGGTGCACAATTTTCAAATAATTCTCTATCTAAATAACAAGATGATATTCAAGGCGCAAAGCTGTCGTTCCACTTACAAGGAAGATCGAAGCATTTTACAAATGGATCTCCAGTCTGTCCTGAATTACAGCTACAGATTGGACTGTGGTACAACGTTTCGCATCGGGCGTTTATTCCGCACACTCCTGGGCAAGGGTCAACGCATTTCTGATTCACGCATGCTCTGTTAGCGGGACATTCCGTGCTAACGACACATTCCGGTCTACAACTCGGTGGAGTGCCTCTGTACGCGGGCAAGCAAGTACAGCTTGCCTGTCCATTTATATTACGACAATCGCTGTTTGGTCCACAGGGTGAAGGGTCGCAGGGATTGCTACGATCTGGTTCGACTGTTTGGAATGTATACATTGAGTATTATTAAATCACTCCAGCGAGTTATTATTTTAAAGCCCGAATTTGCGCGGAACTTACGAGGTTGTTGGAATACGCTGCAATAACGGAATGGATCGCCGGTGTAACCGGATTGACAACTGCACGCTGGAATGTGGTTAACCACCTGGCAAATGGCGTTAAAGCCACAGGTTCCGGGACATGGATCTTGACACTTGTTTCGTATGCAAGCGCGATTAGACGAACAGTCGGAATTAATGAGACACTCGGGCCGACAACCTTCGTACGGGTTTCCGAAAAAGTCGGGCAAACAGGTACAGGACGCCGAGCCATAGGTGTCACGACAAATCGCGTTAGCGCCGCAAGGCGATGGTTGGCATGGATTAACTTTCGTGGGAACTTGTTCGACTGAAAGACAAAGGGTTGGTTAAGGGATAGTTCGATTGCTCTTGGTTCGAAATTTTCAACGTGTAGCACGAGTTTGAGCGTGACGACACGAGAGAATAATTTCAATTTCGCTAAACCAGGGAAATTGCTTACTTGGCTGGGGCGTACACTGGACGAACGGATCACCAGTGAAACTGGCGACACATGTACACATAGGTGTGTGACTTAT
This sequence comes from Pemphredon lugubris, assembly GCA_933228935.1. Lineage (NCBI taxonomy): Eukaryota > Metazoa > Arthropoda > Insecta > Hymenoptera > Crabronidae > Pemphredon > Pemphredon lugubris. The sequence goes on from OW121818.1 coordinate 14,858,732, forward strand.
GGTTCTACATTCGGTGTTTCTGCCACACGAACCCGGACATGGATCTCTACACTTCCGATTGATACAAGCTTCCCGCGATGGACACTCGCTGTTACTAACGCATTCCGGTTTACAGGATGGTGGACTTCCGATAAATTCGGGGAGACAGGAGCACGACGGTGAGTTATTTAACACTTGACACAACGCGTTCGGACCACACGGTGATGGCTGGCAAGGATTTACCGGGGGTTCTTCTTCCACTCCTAAAACGGGAAACTCTTATCTTCGTTAAATGGTACATTATAAACGATGTTGTTTGTATGGGAGTATGAAATTACTGAAAATCTTACGTTGAGGCACGCATCGAACGAACGGATCACCCGTGTATCGTTCCAAACAACTGCACACGGGATTGTGATTGATAACGGAACACTGTGCCATCAATCCGCACGCGCCCAAACACGGGTCTACGCACTTCTGATTACTGCACGCTCGATTCCGCGAACAATCGGAACTCACGACGCACTCCGGTCTACAGGACGGTGGTGTTCCTCTGAATCCAGTCACGCAAGAGCAAATCGCTTGTCCGTTGGATACGCGACAGTGACTATTTTGGCCGCACGGAGATGGACTGCATGGATCCGTCAACGTCGTTTCTATCGGACGATTATTATTTAATACTATAGTTCTCGCAAAATTGTACTATAAATTACGCCGAAGGATTTGCATGATCGAGTGGACGAACCTTGTACAGGGTTGCACGACACAAACGCATTTCCGGACATGTTCCTGGGACAACTGCACATCGGCAGATGATTCACCACGTTACATTCCGCGTTAAATCCGCACGTCCCGACACAGGGATCTCTGCACTTGCGGATTATACAAGCCTCGTTTCGGGGACAGTCCGCGTTAATGACACACTCGGGTCGACAGATGGAATATGGGTCACCTAAGTAACCAGGTATACAGGTACAAGTGCCGTCCCTGCATTGGGCGTTTGGTCCGCACGGGGATGGATTGCATGGGTCTGGTGGAGCTTCCATTACTGAAAGATAAGTTAACTTAACGTATTGTCCAACGCACGATTAACCCTCCCACTGGCGAACGGACGTTGGAACGACCAATCGACTTGTCTTCCTCAGTTAAGAGGGGAGTACCCTGAAGACAAAATTTTTGTCTTTCATATTTCGATTTGAAATATGTTCAAGAGTATATTGTTAAATTTTTACTAGAATTATATTCCTAAAATTATTTTTTTCAATGTGTACGTGTATAACGAAAAAAAATTTTTTTTTCAATCTGTTTCTAACCAGTTTATAATTGGTTAACACTGCAATTGTAAAAAGAAGAAGTTATCCTTAGTTCGGGCTATAGCCAGATAGTTGCTGAATATCCTATGCAAATTTCAAGTCGGTCAGTCTATTAGTTTCAGAGATATCATGTCAACCAGGTGAAAAAAAAAGTATCCGAGAAAAATGCGTCTGAAGTTTCGAACGGTACGGGTACTCCACAGTGTCTGATCCGTTAAAATTGTTGTAACTTAGGAAATACTTGGAATTTCTTCATAAAAATTGAACAGTATACTCTTGAACATACTTAACTTCCCAAATAAAAGAAAAACAAATGTTGTTTTCAGGGTACTCTCCCCTTAAAGGTTTAAAGCTGTGGTAAATGTTGTAGATCATGTTGCTAATTCATTCTTACTAGGTGGTGTAGGATTTGGAGAGCAACTAGTGAACGGATCACCGGTGTATCCCTCGGGACACGTGCAAGCCGGCGTGTGATTCACAACCGTGCAACGGGCCGCGATGCCACAGGATCCTGGACACGGGTCTCTACATTTCTCCCTAATGCAAGCTCTGTCCGCGGTACAATCCGAATTGATCGAACATTCCGGTCGGCAATTGGGCGGTACTCCGATGTAATTGTTCATGCACGTGCACACCGGCGTATCGCCTATGGCCTTGCACATTGCGTTTGAACCGCAAGGGGACGGTACGCACGGATCTCTCGGATATTTGTCTTCTGGCTTGGGTGCTGTACGGGGAGGATAATTGACGCGTTAAAATTATGTCGAAGAAGAATAGTGCTAATGATCCAAATGGATTTAGCGAACGCTTACTCGGTGCTGGGAAACAATGGACGAACGGATCGCCCGTGAAACTGCTGGGACAGCTACATATCGGGCTATGGTGAATCACTTTGCATTGCGCGCTTTGGCCGCAAGTTCCAGGACAGGGGTCCCTACACTTTTGATTGATACACGCGAGATTGGAGTTACACTCGGAATTCACCACGCATTCGGGTCTACAATTTGGCGGGGTTCCTTCGTATTGCGGTGAACAGGAGCACACGGCTTGATCGTTAATAGCTTGGCATCGACTGTTCGGACCGCAAGGCGACGGATTACATGGGTCACGTTCCTCATCTTCGGCTATAAGAATTTCATATTAAATCCCTGACATCTGAATCACTGCATTACGGTTAAATTTCTTTCGCCCTACTCACTTGGTGCCATCGTAAACGCGCAATTAACGTATGGATCGCCAGTGTACTGCGGAAGACACGAGCACACCGGTAAATTATTCACGACCTGGCAATTCGTATTTGCGCCGCAGGAACCGGGGCAGGGGTTCTGACACTTGGATCTGATACACGCTAAATGTGCGGGACAGTCCGAGGAAATGGTACATTCCGGTCGACAACCTTCGTAGGGATTGCCAATGTATTCGGATAAACAGGAACAGGAACCAATGCCATTCTGTTCTCTACAGACAGCATTGGCGCCGCATGGCGATGGCTGGCAGGGTTCCTCCGGAACTACTGGCTCCGCTGAAAGAAACGACGATAGTCCGTTGAAATTAGATGCATCAATTTGGCGAGTTACTACGCGCTCCACACACTTACGTCGTTTAGCGGTACACTGAACGAAAGGATCACCCGTGTAATCGTTGAGACAAGTGCACGCTGGAACGTGATTCACGACGCGACATTGCGCGTTAGAACCGCAAGAGCCTGGACAGGGATCTCTGCATTTACGATTAATGCAGGCCAATTGGCTGGCGCACTCGCTGTTACCGATGCATTCGGGTCTGCAATTTGGCGGCGTTCCAATAAACTCGGACTGGCAAGAGCACGATGGTGAATTATTGATGACCTGGCAGAGGGCATTGGGACCGCAGGGTGATGGTTGGCATGGATTTGTCGGCTGCAGGGATTCCTCGGCTTTAAAGAGAGCGAAAGATTAAATTGTGTTTCGATTAACGAAGGTAGGTTGATAAGAAGATAAAAGAAAGACACCTACGTCTGGGTATACAGCGTACGAATGGATCACCGGTGAACACTGGTGGACAACTACAAATCGGATTGTGATTCACTACTTGACAACGAGCCGATACGCCGCAAGATCCAGGACAAGGGTCTCTGCATTTCAAATTGACGCAAGCTTCGTTTAACGGACAATCGGAGTTAACTATACATTCGGGTCGACATGCTGGTGGATTTCCAATGAAACCAGTAACGCAGGAGCAAACTGCTTGTCCATTAAAGTCTTGACAGCGACTGTTTGGACCGCAAGGCGATGGGTTGCATGGCTCAATGATTTCTGGGTCTGCAAAGTATAGAATGTTCAGTTTTTTTGTTCTTTTTCGCATAATGGATAATTATTGCCATTCCTTTATTATTGTTTTATCCCGTATCTACCTTTAACCGGGAAACAAGCTGTAAATGCGTTTCCTGACATTCCATCTGGACAACTGCACATAGGCGTGTGATTTATTACCACGCATTCGGCGCTCTGACCACAGACTCCGACGCACGGATCGAAACACTTGTTGCGATTGCACGCTCTGTCCAAAGGACAATCTGGGTTTTGAACGCACTCCGGACGACATGCGTAATAAGGATCGCCGTGATATTCGGGTATACACGTGCAGGTGCCGCCACGACAAATCGCGTTCGATCCGCACGGTGACGGGTTACAAGCATCTTGCGGAATTGACGGCGGAACTGTACAAGAATCAAACATCGTTACAAATATTCAAGGACATCTTGATCTTTCACAAGTTTGCTCAACCTGGACTTAAGAGATTGACGAATACCGTATTGGCCCGAATATAGTGTGACGTTTTTTTCTCCAATATGTACATTTACAAGTCACATACGCACAATATTCCAGCACATGTAACTTTATAGATATACATGAGTGTGTATCATATGTGTCTTCACACGCGTTTCGCAATGTGTATTTTTAATTTTAATCCCTACGTTGTAGGTCTCACAATATTTAGGATTGCATTATATTCGAGCTAATACAGTAATTATTCCCGGTAGAAGGTAAACGCTTACTCGATGGTTCTGGGAAGCAATTGGCGAACGGATCGCCCGTGTAACCCTTTGGACACGTACACACTGCCATGTGGTTCACCACGAAACACTGTGCTCCGGTACCACACGAGCCTGGGCAAGGATCCGTACACTTTTGTCTCAAGCAAGCTTTATTACTGCCACACTCGGAATCGATGGTACATTCCGGACGACAGTTTGGCGGTGATCCAATGTAATTATCCATGCAGGTACACGTTGGTAATCCTGTGTTACCAAGTATACGGCACACGGAGAATGGACCGCAGGGAGATGGTACGCAAGGATTCACGGCATCTGGCATTACTGGAGAAATCGTATTTATAAGACATCGTTCCTGATGCACAATTGTATGATAGATAATAAAACTGAAGTTTCCCAGACTGGGAGTGCTCATGCCGTAGAATTGAAGAAATTTATTTATCAATTTCATTCGATCCTATAGATCGCAGCTAAGTAAAACGTGCAAGTATATTTGTTCAATTTTGCAGATTCCTCACCGCTGGCTCAGTGGCCTTCATAGATCATATTCTTGATCTATGAATCATACATAATATTCACAGATCAAGAACATAGGGATACTCACTTGAAATTTTGAAACATCGTACAAACGGATCACCCGTTAAGTCCGCGTTGCAACTGCAAATTGGACTATGATTTATCGCCTCGCATCTGGCGTTAATGCCACAAATACCCGGGCACGGATCGACGCACTTGCGGTTCTTGCATGCACGATTCGTCGGACAATCCGAACTGACTGTGCACTCGGGTCGGCATGTTGGCGGTGTTCCAATGAATGTTGGGGAACAAGAACACATTGCTTGGCCATTCGACACGCGACATTGGCTGTTTAATCCGCAAGGCGAGGGGTTGCAGGGATCCGCTGGTTTCGCTGAAATTATTTTACCCTTAAGTCACGATCAACGACGTTGCGTTAAAGACGCGCTCCGATCACGATCACTCACGTTGCTCTTGTATAACGGTGTTACAATAGGTAAACGGATCACCCGTGTAACCAGGCTGGCACGTGCAAAGCGGCGCGTGATTCACCACTTGACAAGCGGCATTGTATCCACAAAATCCTGGACACGGATTCTGACATTTCGATCTGATGCAGGCGCGATCGGCGGTACAATCGGAATTTCCGATACATTCTGGTCGACAGCCCTCGTAGGGATTGCCGATGTAATCCGATAGGCACTTGCAGGATCCAGCGCCGTTGAGTTCGTTGCAGACGGCGTTAGATCCGCAGGGGGATGGTATGCACGGAGTAGGTTTCACTTGGGAATCTTCGATAACTGTAAACGAATCATACTTGCAAACACTTCTCGTCGACGTTTGTAAGATCACTATTTTATATTCGTTGATATCCTGGTATAATGAGTGGTAATTATTTAACCGTTATAGTGCCGAACAAAGGTTACCGTTGTTAGCAACAGTTACGAAATGTGCCAACGACGATATATCGATAGCGCCTTCCTATTCACATCGCGAGTGAATTGTGCTTTAAAATAAATTGGAAATTCGTAGGGAAAAATGACTAGCGATAGGCAAAAGTAGAAGCTTTGCGTTTTTAAATGGGCCAAGACAGAATGCTTTGAAACTGTTTTCATAAAGTTACAAGATTTCAAAGACCTTTAATTTTATCCAATAGCGTACGTTAACTTTTCTTGGTGATTTTCGCTCAACTACAACTTTTTCGATCGGCACTAAAAGGAATAATTTATTATCAATGTTACCACTTACCCGGTCTTGGAATGCACTGTATAAACGGATCTCCAACATAGCCAAGAGTACAAACGCACATAGGCGTGTGACTAATGACTCTGCATTCCGTGTTAGCTCCGCACGAGCCAGGACAAGGATCGCGACATTTCTGATTAATACACGCCAAATGCGTTGAGCACTCGCTGTTACTTATGCATTCCGGTTTGCAATTCGGTGGCGAACCAAGGAATTCCGGTAAACAAGAGCAAGAAGGTGAATTGTTTAAAACTTGACACTGACTGTTTGGCCCGCACGGCGATGGGACGCACGGATTAACTACCGAAGGTTCTTCCTCTATTAACGGGAAAAAGAATATGCGTTATACAAATTTAAAGGGGTCTGATAAAAAAAAATGTAATCACCGATAGAAAATACTTACGTTTCACGATACATATCGTGAATGGATCGCCTACTAAATCTGCTGGACAACTACAGATCGGATTGTGATTCACTACGACACACTGAGCTCTTATGCCACAAGTACCGGGACAAGGGTCTACGCATTTCTGATTATTACAGGCCATGTTCGATGGACAATCGGAACTGAGAATACACTCGGGTCTACAATTCGGTGGTGCGTCGGAATATCCAGGGATGCAGGAGCAAACCGCTTGTTCGTTTATTTTTCTGCACTGACTGTTGGGTCCGCATGGCGACGGGTTGCATGGATCTTTGTACGTCGGTACTGTTAGCGCGATCAAATAAAATCGTAAATTAGTTATCATAAGATACGATAAGGGTTAAGCTACCCGCTATTAGAGCGTTAAAAGTAATTTCTCTCGTACCTTGTATGGGGGAACAAACTACGAATGCATTTCCCGATGTTCCTGACGGGCAAGTGCACACAGGTACGTGATTAACGACGGAACACATGGCATTTTGGCCGCACGTTCCATCGCAGGGGTCGTTACACTTATTCCTGATGCACGCTCTGTTTCTGGGACAATCTGAATTTAACACACATTCCGGTCGACAACCTAAATATGGGTCTCCTCGATATTCCGGCAAGCAAGCGCATATTCCATTCAGGCATTGCGTATTTCCGCCGCAATTCGAGCACGGATCTTTTGGTCTGTCCACTTCAACTACGAGAGAATAATTCAACGTTGTATTCGAAATTTCGTTTCACGGGACGTACTTTCAATTTTTCCTTTCCACTCTTACCTATGCTAAGCGTACATCTGACGAACGGATCTCCAGCATATCCTTCGGAACAGGTACAGATCGGGGTGTGATTGATCACGGAACACTGTGCACCTACGCCGCACACACCTTCGCACGGATATCTACACTTTCTTTGGATACACGCCTGATTGCTCGGACATTCCGAATTACGTACACACTCTGGTCTACAGTTCGGTGGTGTACCCATGTAATCCGCTGAACAGGCGCACGAGGCCTGACCATTAATATCGCGACATTCCGAATAGGGTCCGCACGGTGAGGGTGCACACGGGTTAACGTACGATGGACCAGGTAATACGGGTTTATCCACTACAAATAACAAACATTAATAATCGTGGCCTGGTGAAGAAGTACCCGGACGGTATTACCCCGAGACTTACTTGGCATATCGAAACATGAAACGAATGGATCTCCGGTGAATCCTGGTTGGCAGGAGCATATGGCGTTATGATTGATCGTCTCGCATCGCGTGTTGGAACCGCACGATCCTGGGCAAGGATCGCTGCATTTTTTATTGATACATGCCAAATTTAAGGAACATTCGGCGCTAACGGTACACTCTGGTCGGCATCCCGGAGGACTGCCGAGGAAGTCAGGTAAACACGAGCAAACCGATTGTCCATTGATCGCGCGACATTGACTGTTAGGTCCGCAAGGTGACGGGTTGCAAGGGCGACTAATAGCTTGGTCGATTTCTAAAAGGAATTACAGTTTTATAGCTTTCCCGATACCCTTTTTAACGTTGTTTCACTATTCATTCGCATGATCCAAACGTACCTAATTGTATCGGCGAACAGAAGACGAAAGCGTTACCGGTGTGCCTCGGGAAACACTCGCATACCGGCAAGTGATTGATAACGTGACACTCGGCGTTACGTCCGCATGTTCCTGGACACGGGTCTCTGCACTTGGTGTTCATGCAAGCTTGATTAGCGGGACAGTCGGAATTCAGGACGCACTCGGGTCGACATCCTTCGTAGGGGTTGCCGATGTAATTGGGTAAGCAGGCACAGGAGCCTGCACGGTTAAATTCTTTGCACACGGCATTGGAGCCGCATGGGGATGGATTGCAAGGATCGACGGGCGCGGGGATCATCGATGCTGCAAACGTTGATGATTAAGATACAGATCTAGGCGAAGCAAGCTGAAACGGTAATAATGCTGAAAGTGACGGGATCCTTACTCTCTTTGAAGTTACACTGAGTGAAGGGATCGCCGGTATAACCGCTCACGCAAGTACACATGGGGGTATGACTGACGACATGGCAATTGGCATTGGCTCCGCAGGATCCAACGCAAGGATCACGGCACTTTTGATTGATACAAGCTAATTGAGCGAGGCACTCGCTATTGCTGACGCATTCCGGCCGACAACTAGGCGGGCTTCCTGAAAATCCTGACAGGCACGAGCAGGAAGGAGAATCGTTAATTACTTGGCACTGAGAGTTGGGACCGCAAGGTGAGGGCTGGCACGGATCTACCACTGGCTCTTCCACTGGAATGAAAAATCTCGGTTCGTACAAAACTGCCGATACCTCCGACGCTCGTACACGCGTTGAAGGTGATGTTGGACATAGATAACAATCGAAGAAACAATTGATCCTTACGGAATGGTATGCACTGAATGAACGGATCACCGGTGTAACGGAACGGACAACTGCATATAGGATTGTGATTGACTACATTGCATTTAGCTCCTATTCCACAAGTTCCTGGGCAAGGGTTCATGCACTTCTGATTGCTACAAGCTTCGTTTTGCGGACAATCCGTGCTGACTATGCACTCGGGTCTACAGGTTGGTGGGCTTCCTAAGTATCCTCTTATGCAAGAGCACACAGCTTGACCGTTTACAACGCGGCACTCGCTGTTCTGTCCGCAAGGTGTAGGGCTACACGGATTAACGGGCGCGATATCTGATGGAAAGAAAGATTAAGATCGTTGCGATTCTGTGTCTCGTAGGACGGGTCTGGAATAAAATTATTCAACGTGGATCGATGAGCAAAATACCTTGTATGGGGTTGCACTGACTGAACGCGTTGCCAGTCATATTTCCAGGACAGCTGCACATTGGGACGTGACTAATAACGTTACAAATGGCATTAATGGCACAAGCTCCTGGACACGGGTCCATGCACTTATTACGTAAACAGGCTTTGTCGCGGGGACAATCTGTGTTTAGCACGCATTCGGGTCGACATCCTAGATACGGGTTTCCTTGGAATTCTGGTAGGCACGAGCAAACGCCTCTCAAACACTCGGCATTGGGACCGCAGGGTGACGGAGTACATTCGTCTTCCGCCGGAAGGGGAGCTGTAAAATTCAATCGACCGAGTTAAACAGAATTCTGACAACCCTCGTCGGGAGATTGTCGATTCTTTCGAATGAATCTCCCCGTTTACGGGTATCTTCATGCTTACGCGTTGACGGCAGTAATTGGCAAAGGGTGAATGGATTTCCGGTGTAGCCTTCGGGACAGGTGCATATAGGGATGTGATTAACGACAGCACACATGGCACGGGACCCACAAGAGCCGGGACACGGGTCTCTACATTTCATATTGATACACGCCATGTCACTCTGACATTCTGAGTTTATGGTGCATTCAGGTCTGCAGTTGGGCGGCTGGCCTACGTAATTTTCTAAACAGGTACAGGCTGGCGAGCCACGGATATTTCTGCACTGTGCGAAATTACCGCACGGAGATGGCACGCAGGGATCTGTTTCCGTTGGGCCAGGAATCATGGGAGCTGAAAATTCATGATTATGGGGCAAACGATCATCTCTTTGCGTTTCGACAAAAATTCGGGAAACGAGAAAGAGAGGCACTTTAGACGAAATATTGTCGGTTATAAATTTGGATTATCCTTACGTGGTATTGGTTGGCAAGTAGTGAAAGGATCTCCGCTGTATCCTGGCATACAACTACAAATGGGACTGTGGTTAACGACGATGCATTTGGTGTTAAATCCGCAGGGGCTGGGACATGGGTTCGTGCATTTGTAGTCCTTGCAAGCTAGCTGAGTGGGACACTCAGAACTAGCAACGCACTCGGGTCTACATCCGGGTGGGCTACCAACGTACGTTGGCAAACAAGAACACACAGCTTGCCCAGAGACTTCTCTACATTGGCTGTTGGGTCCGCAGGGTGACGGGGAGCAGACGTTCTCTTCCGTGACAATGGCTGGGAAATAAGTCGTTCGATTAATCGTTTCGTCAATGTCAAATCCTTTGCACCACTTACTCAAGGCGGTTCGAAATTGATGAGACACTCAAAGTACTATGTGTTCAACCCGATAAAATTTAAGAGAGTAGATCTCGATTGAAAAGTTACTATTAACGGTACACGCGTTTAAAAAAAAAACATTGATTAATAAACCTGGTCGAGTGACGAAGGGAAAATCTCAATAGCAAACTTACTATCAATAGTACACACGACAAACGGATCACCGGTGTACCCTGGACGACAACTACAGAAGGGTTGGTGATTGACCACCGAACACTCTGCATTTTGGCCGCAAGTTCCGGGACAGGGATCCTGACATTTATTGCGCACGCACATTCTATTCGACGAGCAATCGGGATTAACGACGCATTCGGGTCTACATCCTACGTAAGGGTTGCCGACGTAATCGGTGGGACAATAACACATTCCAAAACCGTCTCGTTCTCTGCACAAAGCGTTTGTGCCGCATGTGCCTTCCGCGCACGGCGAGGGTTCCGGGTCGCTAACTAAAACAATGCAAAAATGATCAAGATTAGTATTCTCCATTCCTGCAATCGCGAGCGCTCTATCTTCCCACGTTTCTGGTTCGTCTTACTTATTATCGAGCACCGGGTGTACGGATCACCGGTTAAACCAGTCGCGCACACGCAGTGGGGTACGTGATAAACGACATGGCACTCTGCACTCTCCCCGCATAATCCTGGACAAGGATCTATGCACTTTTGACGCACGCATGTTTGGTGGCTGGGGCACTCGGAGTTGGATATGCACTCGGGTTTACAGTTTGGCGGGATTCCTTGGTACTCGGGCAGACACGTACAGGAGGGATTGTCGTTAATTACTTGACATTGCGAGTACGGGCCGCAGGGCGATGGTTGGCAGGGATTGGTGGGCACGAGTACTTCCTCTACAGAAAATATATATATTCTTTTTAATGGTACCGCTCTCATCGGTGGCATGGTTCGTAGGGTTTAGAGACGTTTAAGCTTTTATCTTACTTATAATGACGCATCTGGTAAAGGGATCGCCCGTGTAACGCTCAGGGCAGAAGCATATGGGGTTGTGATTCACCACCCTACACGTCGCTTGGAGACCACACGTCCCTGGACACGGGTCTCTGCACTTTTGATTCGAACAGGCCTCGTTTTGCGGGCAATCGGAGCTGATAGTGCACTCTGGTCTACATAGGGGTGGTGTGCCGAGATATTCGGGAGCGCAGGTACACACCGCTTGATCGTTTATTTCTCGGCATATACTGTTCGGACCGCACGGGGATGGATTGCACGGTCTCGTCGTTGTTGGGACTGTCATTTAAGAATTGAAAAAAGCGATAAGCGATCGTTATGTATCTGAATTTAAATGTGAATATTGCACGGGAAATAAGGGATTTATAAAAATGTTATGGGTAACATTTAATGTTATAATATTAATAAGAATGGATAATATTGCAATAATATTATTAATAATTAATAATATTGTAAGAATATCAATATCTTATGTTTTAAAATAACAAAACATTGTTAAAATAATATTACTCGAATTGAATGCGAAACGGTAGAAAGCGGAAAGATTTAAGTGGAATATACCTTTCACGGCCAGGCACGAAATCAGAGCATTTCCACCTGTCCCGGACGGACAACTACACATTGGGACGTGGTTTATAACGTCGCAAAGAGCATTTTGACCGCAAGTTCCGGGACAAGGATCCACGCATTTGTTTCTAATGCAGGCCCTATTGAACGCACAATCCGTGCTCAGCACGCATTCTGGACGGCAGCCGATATACGGATCTCCATTGTATTCGGCTATGCAGGTGCAAATTCCGTTATTGCACACAGCATTCGAACCACAAGGAGTCGTACTGCATGGATCTTTTTCTACAGGTTCTTCGACTGTATCGAAAAAAATAATACAAATTGAATCACTTAATTCGATCGATCGTAATTATCAAGGTTCTCAATAATTCATAAATAACAAATGGCTTACGCTGAGGCTTGAGTTGGCATATGACAAACGGATCTCCCGTATAACCCTCCAAGCACGTGCAAACGGGCACGTGATTGTGAACAGCGCAAACGCTGTTGAGACCACAGGATCCGGGACAAGGATCCTGACACTTTTCGCGTATACACGCTTGATTGCTCGAACAATCGGCGTGAATGACGCATTCCGGTCGACAGTTTGGCGGTGAGCCGATGTAATTAATTAGACAAGAGCACGAGGGGGATCCGTTAATATTTCGACATTGAGAGTTCGGTCCGCAGGGTGAGTTGGTGCAAGGGTCGACAGGTATGTCAGGGATAGTTGCAGCTGAAATTCAACCACATTTCTCGTTTAAAATAATTTTTAAATCCTCGGCACAGTTGACATCAAAACTTTGGTAGAACTGTATTGCTTACGTGGTTCGAAAAAGCAGCGCGTGAACGGGTCACCCGTAAAACCAGGCTTGCAACTGCAGATGGGACTGTGGTTCACCACTCTGCACGTACTTTGCTGACCGCACGAATCGGGGCAAGGATCGATGCACTTATTGTTCCTGCACGCACGATTCAAGGGACAATCGGAACTGACTGTACACTCCGGCCTGCAGTTAGGGGCTGCTCCCGTGTAAGTCGGTAAGCAGGAACAAACGGCTTGACCGTTCGACTCTCTGCACTGACTGTACGGACCGCAGGGTGACGGTAGACAAGGATTGATAACGTTCGGTTCGGTAGCTGTAAAAAATGGAACTTTAACCTCCATGTTTCTGTTTGCGGGGAGGGGGAAGTTACAAGTATTCTCTTCGGTTTCTCTTACGTGGTTCTCGCATGGGATTACAGTACACGAAAGGATCACCCGTGTAACGCTCGAAACAGGTGCAAGTGGCGGCATGATTGATCACGTAACACTGAGCGTTCTGACCGCAAGTACCCGGACAAGGATCCTTGCATTTCGATCTAATGCAGGCTTGATTGGACGGACAATCCGAACTGAGAGTGCATTCTGGTCTGCATCCCTCGTACGGATTGCCGATGTAATCGTTAGAGCAAGAACACACTCCCACGTTCTGCTGAACTCTGCATATCGCGTTTCCACCGCACGGCGATGGTATGCAAGGATCGGGATTAAATGGTTGCAGATCGACTGGAAAGACGATACATAAAGATTACAATCGCGTTGCAGATTTTGCAAATTATCGATAAGCATCGATGGGACAAAGTTCCAATTATATTCGGAACTGATATATTCAGCGGTATCCTTACATTGTTGCGGTGAACATTGCGTGAACGGATCTCCGCTGTAACCGTTTTCGCAAACGCACATTGGGGTGTGACTGATAACGTTGCACACGGTATTAACACCGCAGGAACCGACGCAGGGATCTCGACACTTTTCATTGATACACGCCAATTGATTTGAACACTCGCTGTTGCTGATACACTCGGGTCGACAGTTTGGCGGTGATCCAATGAATTCTCGCGAACACGAGCAAGATGGTTGATCATTGATCACCTGGCACTCGCTATTCGGGCCGCAAGGTGACGGCTGACAGGGATTGATCGGGACCACCGGTTTGTCAGCTTTAAAATTCAAAAAATTGTTAACACTCGCGTATTCTTACAAATTGGAGCAAAGTCTCTTTTTGAAAATATTAATCGAGGGCAAACATTTCCTCGATACACGAAAAATAGTATTTCAAACAAATTCTTACGAAGTGGATAGCAATTAACGAAAGGATCGCCGGTCATCCTGTCGAGGCAGGAACATATAGGATTGTGATTAATAACGTTGCACATAGCGTTGCGTCCGCAACTTCCAGGACAGGGATCTCTGCACTTCTGGTTCGTGCAAGCTTCGTTTAGAGGACAATCCGAGCTAACGACGCATTCGGGTCTGCAAGTGGGTGGTGCACCGACGTAGCCAGTTATGCAGGAGCATACGGCTTGATTGTTATTTTGTCGGCATTGACTGTTGGGACCGCACGGCGATGGATTGCACGGATCACTGATCGCGGAGACTAATAAAAAAAGGATTATGTAATAATTGGGAACTATTGAGGGGACAAAAATGACATTTCTCCAAAGATCATACCTTGAACGGGGGAGCATAGTACAAACGCATTACCCGCCATTCCCGACGGACAACTGCACATGGGTACGTGATTGTAAACATTGCACAATGCGCTTTGTCCGCAGATACCGATACAAGGATCGACGCACTTATTTCGCACGCATGCCTGCGTGGGTTGGCACTCGTTGCTGAGGACGCATTCCGGTCGACAACCGGCGTACGGATCACCGAAATATTCCGCCAAGCAACTGCAAATACCGTTTACGCATTGCGCGTTGGATCCGCATGGCGAAAGTGCGCAAGGATCCCTTTCGACCGGTGGTGCTATAATATCTGGATGTTAGGGCGAATGATAAAGATAATTACGATAAAGCAAAAAGTAGAAACGGTCCCTTACGTGGTGCGACGTAACAATTGGTGAACGGATCTCCGGTGTAACCGGAAATACAAGAGCATATTGGAACGTGATTGACGACGCTACATTGAGCTTGCATTCCACAGGATCCGGGACAGGGATCTCTACATTTTTGTTGCATACAAGCTGCATTCGGTGGACAGTCGGAATTGATCGTGCATTCCGGTCTGCAATTTGGCGGACTTCCCGTGTACGTTGCTAAACAGGAGCAAGAGGGCACTCCTCCGATATTTCGGCATTCCGAGTAAACGCCGCACGGAGACGGTATGCATGGATCTTTTGGAATCATATCGAACTGCATGGGTGGCACCACTGGAATTGGGAACGCAGATATTTCGTTTAATATTACACTGTTTTCTAAATTTTCGAAAACGTTCTATTTCTATAATTACAACCCGGAAAACACACAAGGTCTAGTTCTCGTTTACTTGCACTTAGCACGAGACAAGATCTTGTCACTCGATGAAATTTCAGCAAAAACGTATTATCGTTCGAAATATAGGATGTCAAAGAATTTACTAGAATCGCGCTCGCGTTAGGGGTTGGAAAATCGTACTTACATGGAACGCGGAAACATACGGTGAACGGATCACCGGTGTATCCTTGCGAACAACTGCATAGTGGCGCATGATTGATAACTCTACAATCAGTGTTCTGTCCGCAAGACGAGGGACACGGATTTACACATTTTTGGTTTATGCACGCTTTGTCCGTGGGACATTCCGAGCTGCTAACGCATTCCGGTCTACACCCTGGTGGAGTACCCACGTACGTGGGCAGACAAGAGCAGACAGCTACTTGATTAACTACTCTGCACTGACTGTTCGCACCGCACTGAGCATTGCCACACGGGTCGGTTTTATCTACATCGGAAACTGAGAGAAATATTTATCGCTATTATTATTTTACCACAACTCTAATGTTAATAGCAAAAACGGGAGACCGTGAATGGAATGAGAATTATTAAATTTGTAATCGATCAATGGAAATCATCGCTAACTTACCAACTGGCTGAACGGAACAATAACGATACGGATCTCCGGTATAGGAAGGATAACAAGAGCACGTGGCTCGATGATTAACAACGCGACACTCGGCACTGGTTCCACAGGTTCCAGGACACGGATCGATACACTTCGAATTAACGCACGCTCGGTTGGATATGCAATCGGAGTCTAAGACGCATTCTGGTCTACATCCCTCGTAAGGATTTCCAGTGTAACCTGCGAGACAAGTGCAGGAGCCTGCATCGTTTCGTTGAGCGCATTCCGCGTTAGGTCCGCAAGGCGATGGCAGGCATGGGTTTACGCTCATTGGTCTTTCGTCGACTAAAAAGTTTTGGTAGAAAGAAATATCGACGATAAGTGAAATGTAAAAGTTATTTTAAATCATTCGTTGTGATTGGTTTGAAGTCATTCGAAAGTTAATTGCAAATTTCTGAGTGGCTTCCAATTGATAATAATTATTTAATACATGAACCGACGCGATTTTACGAAGTCTTCCGTTTTTTACAGAGACAACGTTAGAAAACATAATAATAATAATCATTATTATTATGATATCAATAATTATTATATGATAATTATTACTATTCATAAATTAAAAAGATACGCGAGATTCTGTCGAGAATGATTCAAATTACTTCAAAAGCGATCCGGAAATTTGAAACAACTTTCCGTATGATAATAATTTTTAAATATTTCTATAAATGGTCTTACGTTGTTTCATAAAGCATTGTGTGAATGGGTCTCCTGTGTATCCTACATCGCAATAGCACATGGGCGTGTGACTGACGGTTCGACATTGCGCGTTTGCACCGCAGGAACCAACACAAGGATCGTTGCACTTTTGGTTTATGCACGCCTGGTTGTTTGAGCATTCGCTATTGCTAATGCATTCGGGTCTACAGGTGGGTGGTGCGCCGATAAATTCGGGCATACAAGTGC
The DNA here is from genome assembly GCA_933228935.1 of Pemphredon lugubris. Lineage (NCBI taxonomy): Eukaryota > Metazoa > Arthropoda > Insecta > Hymenoptera > Crabronidae > Pemphredon > Pemphredon lugubris. The sequence continues at coordinate 14,875,662 of OW121818.1, forward strand.
AAGAGGGTGTGTCTCTTATTATTTGACATTGAGAATTGGGTCCGCACGGCGATGGTTGACAAAGATTTATCGGTTCTGGTGGCACTTCCGCTATAATAGTAATTATTAAGTATTTAAAGATTAGAAATGATTTCTACAAACACTCGTTAATTACACAAATTCAACAAAGATGATTGCTTGTAGAATTAAAAAATTTAGTTAGCTATTTCATTGAACTCTTACAAATTCAAAACGTTTCCTGCAACGACTAACCAGAGTTTTCCAATTTTGTATATTAATCAACTCTGTTAACCGTTTCATTGAACTCTCTAAAATTCACAGAGCCGATGAAACTGACTAACTACAATATTCCAGTTCTGTGTGTTAGTCACCTTTGCTTGAAAAACTTAATACGTATATGTATTAATGTAATATTGTATCGTATCAAAACGCATATTACGAAAATCAAAAAGATGAATGGAAATTCATAAAAAAGATCTTACGAATTGGTATGCATCGAACAAACGGATCTCCCGTGTACTGTTCGGGACAGTGACATATCGGGTTGCGATTTGCGACTGTACAGCGGGCTCCAAGCCCACACGAGCCGATGCATGGATTTCGACATTTTTGATTCGTGCAAATCTCATTCGGTGGGCATTCGGAATTGACTATGCACTCCGGACGACAATTCGGTGGGTTTCCATTGTAACCTGGCACGCAACTGCATATCGCTTGGCCATTATTGTCGCGACACTGACTGTTCGGTCCACAGGGCGACGGTGAGCACGGGGAAGATGGTAATTGGGCTACGTGGAAAATTATTATTAATAAAAATTGATAACGACCGATACCCCGTGACAATTTGCTCGAATAATAATTTGTAATGTTTTTGACACAATTATTGAACCGTGGCGTGATTTAATAAAATACCTATAGCGGGACGGCAATACGCAAAGGCATTTCCTTCGAAACCGGACGGGCAGCTGCACATCGGCACGTGATTGATTACGTTACACAGTGCGTTACTCGCGCAAGTGCCTATGCATGGATCTTCGCACTTATTGCGAACGCATGCTCGATTACGAGGGCAGTCGGTATTCAGGACGCATTCCGGTCGACAGCCAATAGTGGAATCACCGTAGTACTCGGGTAAACAGGAGCAGATTCCGTTATCGCATTGCGCGTTTGGACCACAGGGCGATGGATTGCACAAGTCTATCTCTACAGGCTCGGCTGATCGTAGAAATTTGAAGAATATCCAAGTATTAAAGTAAAATCAAAATTCATTGTTCGAAAAATAGTAGTTAATTGCAAGAATCCTTAAAAAATTCGAGTAACATAAAATTGAAACCTGGGTTATAAACAATTTTAGCTAATTGTACGAGTATAAAATTGAACACCGAATAACGAAAAATTGCAACGCTGATCAAAATTGAAATCTCGCGACCTATTTAAACAGGGGGTTGATACTCACGGGGTTTAACTTGCTGGAAGCATTGATTGAACGGATCGCCAGTGTATCCCTCGATACACGAGCAAATCGGTACATGATTGAACACCGAACACTGTGCATTGAAACCACAAGATCCTGGACAGGGATCCTTGCATTTCGCTCGAATGCAAGCTTGATTACTAGGACATTCGGAATTAATTGTACACTCCGGTCTACAATTTGGTGGACTGCCACGATAATCTGGCAGACAAGTACAAGCGGGTGTCTGTCCAACGTTCTGACAAAGAGCATTCGGTCCGCACGGCGACGGCAAACACGGATCTCTTTGTACGATAGCTGTGTCTTGTTGTGGTTCTACGAGAGAGACGAGTTCGTAAGGTAAAGAGGAAATTTTAGATCGATGAATTAATTGCGAAGGATGATATCGTACCGGGTGCACGGAAACATGTGGTAAACGGATCGCCCGTATATCCATTTTTACAGAAGCAAATTGGACTGTGATTGACGACCCTGCAATTGGCATTGGCGCCGCAGGAGTCGGGGCAAGGATCCACGCACTTTTGATTCGTGCAGGCACGCGTCAAAGGACATTCGGTGCTGGCCACGCACTCCGGTCGACAGTTTGGTGGATTACCTATGTACGCGGAGAGGCAGGTGCAAACCGCCTGATTGTTGTTCACGCGACATTCGCTATTTGGTCCGCACGGAGAGGGATTGCAAGGATCGACTATCACTTCGTCCTCTATAAAATGTAATGGAAACATTGCCCGTGAATTATTTAAGCGTACCTGAGTGTTATTATAAAATTTGTGTGTACAGTTTTAAAATTGCATAAATTATGCGATGCGAACAAAGTTTTAGTCGAAAGTCAACGCAGAGACTTCGGGACGTTAACTTTAGACGAACGTATCGAATTTGAATAATATGATAAGTTTCACCCGAAATGACAATGATCGTTTTAAATTCCTATGTTAATCGATTTTTCCGAAATAAGCAAATTGCAGGTTGAGAATCAATGCGTAGACTTTGATGACTTTCGAGCTGAATTAGAACCATTAATTCGAGCGAACTTGTATATAATCGAAATGGACGTATCAATGGATTCTTACGGATCAGTGGCATCAAATTGCAATATCTGAACGGATCACCCGTGTATCCGTTAATGCACGAGCAGATCGGCATATGGTTGACAGCTTGACAGATAGCGTTTTGACCGCACGCTCCAGGGCATGGATCTTGACATTTCGACCTCACGCACGCGAGATTTGCCGAACAATCGGAATTCACTACGCACTCCGGTCTACAACCTTCGTAAGGATTTCCGATATAATCGGGTAAGCAGGAACAAGAACCCGCGTTTCCAGATACTTTGCACACCGCGTTTGCACCGCACGGTGTCGGCGTACAGGGTGTCGGTCTTTCCTCGTAAACTAAAAGAAAAAAGGTATAGTGACGATTCTTATATATTTCACTCGACATGTTTAGAATGAATCCTCTCTCGACGATATCTCCGTATCATTCGATTACGTACAGTGGCTTATAATTTCTCTCTTATTTCTGACAATTCAATTTAAAAACGTGAACTTACTTTGAAGAGCCGTACACTGAACGAAGGGATCGCCGGTGAATCCAGAATCGCACGAACACGTCGGCGTGTGACTGAACACGCTACACTGTGCGCTAGCTCCGCACAAGCCGGGACAAGGATCTTTACATTTTTGATTGATACAGGCGAAACGAATCGGACAGTCGGTGTTACTAACGCATTCCGGCCTGCAATTTGGCGGCGTGCCCGTAAATTCAGATAAACACGAGCACGACGGCGATTGGTTTATAACTTGGCACTGTGCGTTTGGACCGCACGGTGATGGATAACAAGGATTGATCGGTTCTGGTGTTTGTTCGACTGTGAAATATTGAATAAAGATCATTGTAACAGTTACTTAAGATTGATTGATTTGATCATAAAGCATCTCTTAGTGAGAGCCTAAGTTCGTAAGTCTAGCTCACCCAGCACGGTACACGCGGTAAAGGGATTTCCAGTTAGACCTTCGGGACATCTACAAATGGGGTTGTGATTGATTACAGAGCATTCCGCCCTTAAACCGCAAGAACCGGGGCAGGGATCTTTGCATCTCTGATTGATACAAGCTCTCGTCTGCTCACAATCGGAACTAACGACACATTCCGGTCGGCAGGTGGGCGGATTTCCGATGAAACTTTCGATACACTTGCAAACAGCTATTCCGTTAATTTCTTGGCAGTGACTGTTTGGTCCACAGGGCGATGGCGAGCAGGGATTGGATATTGTATCTTCTAATAAACGAACGAGATAAGGTTAATGTCGTTGTCAGTTCAAACCCCCGACTTAGGATCAAAAAGCAATTTAAATCGTACTTCGGGGAAATACAAAATGAAAGTAATTTTGGGATTAATTGTGTAAATTCGTATTATTATACCGGGTATTGGAGAGCAGAAAAGAAAAGCGTTTTCACGCATTTTAATAAACGAACGAGTCAACATTAAGTCATTCAATTCAAACCCCTTGACTTGGGATAGAAAATAATTTGAATCGTACTTTGGGGAAATACAAAACGAAAGTAATATTGAGATTAATTATGTAAATTCGTACCGTTATACCTGGTATTTTAAAGCAGAAAACAAAAGCGTTTCAACTCATTCTAATAAACAAACGAAACAATGTTTAGTCATTAAACTTTCAAACCTCTGACAGAGTCGAAAAATAATTTGAATCGAACTTTGGGAAGATACACGATAAAAGCAAGATTGGGATTAGTTATGTAAATTCGCATCGTTATACCCAGTACTGGAGAACAGGAAACGAAAGCGTTTCCACTCATTCCCGATGGACAACTGCACATTGGAATGTGATTTATCGTCTGGCACTGTGCGTTCTGACCACACGTTCCGATACACGGATCGATACACTTATTTCTCGAACAGGCTCTATCACGGCTGCAATCATTGTTCATGGTACATTCCGGTCGACAGCCGCTGTATGGATCACCTTGGAATTCCGAAAGACACGCGCAAGTACCATCGCGGCAAATAGTATTTGCACCGCAAGGTGATGGGTTACACGGGTCTGTCGTTGGTTCTTGGGCTACATAAAGAAAGGACTCGTAACTAATTTGGCGAATATTAGAAACTTCTATAACGAAGGTAACTGCGTGTAACATGATAAATAATATCGTATGAAACTCGATGAACTTAATAAAACTCGGAAAATTGAAGAGAAACTGGTGAAACCTCCATACCGAAAAAGAACTGAACATTGGAATGTTCTGTAGAAATCAATTTTTATACTCGATTGACTAAATTTTGAAAACATCTATACACACAAAACATGAGAACGCGGGAATTTGTAATAAAATTATTCCTTACATATGACGGGTCTGTAAATGCAGTTACTGAAAGGATCTCCCGTGTATCCTTCGGGACAGGTGCAAATCGGTATATGATCGAGAACTGTACACCTAGCTCCGATACCGCATGATCCCGGGCAAGGATCCGAGCACTTTTCGTTTATACAAGCTTGCGCGCTGGAACATTCCGCGTTTATGGTACATTCCGGTCTGCAGTTAGGTGGAATGCCGATGTAAGGGGACAAGCAAGAACAGGATGGATTTCCACCGATATCGCGGCACTGAGAGTAAGGGCCGCAAGGAGACGGCAAACAAGGATCTTGGACAGCTGGTTTCAGCGTCTCTGGCGGTGGACCTGTGTGGTTGGAAAGATCAAATAAAGAATCTCGATTCTAAAGTTCCAATCGTTTCGAGAATAAATCGGATATCGATACGAACGTGGAACTGGGAAGCAGACTGAAAATGCGTCTCCCGTGAAACCTCTTCGACAGGAGCATATTGGATTACGATTGATCACCCTGCAATCCGCGTTTCTTCCGCACGGATCCGGGCAAGGATTCACGCACTTCTGATTAACGCACACGCGATCGGATGCGCATTCGGCACTCGTGACGCACTCCGGTCTACATCCAGGCGGAGAACCGAGATATTCCGGTAAACACGAGCAAACCGCTTGTCCATTGTTCTCGCGACACACGCTGTTCGGTCCGCAGGGGGATGGTTGACAGGGATCTCTTACGCTTGGCAAAGTAGCTATTTGAAAAAAGAATATTACTTCAGAGATTGTCGGATCGTTCGTCTTCGTTTGAAAGGATTTTTCAACGAATCTCCTCTGATCCTGGGAAACGTTCAAATTCCTTTACCTATGTCCACTTGTTCGCGACAATATCTGAATGGATCACCGGTGAATCTCGGCAAACAATTGCAAGTTGCCACGTGATTGATCGTTTGACAAACTGCGTTTTGACCGCAAGTACCGGGACAGGGATCTTGACACTTGAACTGCACGCAGGTTTTGCTCGGCACGCAGTCGGAATTTAGAACGCACTCGGGTCGACAACCCTCGTAAGGGTTACCCTGGTATTCTGGCAAACAGCTGCAAGAACCTACTCCGTTTCTCTCTTTGCAGACTGCGTTCGATCCGCACGGGGATGGTATGCACGGTTGGGGCATGTATATCGGTATAACTGAAAAAATTTAACGATATTTACGACGTTGTATCGTAGAAATAAAAATCTCTCATCTAACAATAAATTAAAACAAGCCTGCTCCGCTCTCTAAAATTAATTTCTCGCTCGATGAAAATTACATCTTTAGAAACTCTTGCGCGAGCTTTATAAAGAATTAATTTTCATGAACGAACGATTTAATCTTACAATGCCAGACAGGCATATTCTACTTTATCGTAAGTTCTATAATATTTCCTTATATAATTTTATAGCACATCATCCGACTAATTTTGCATACGTCAAACTCAATAAATTCTTACGTTCTTGAACGACACACTGCGTGAACGGATCTCCGGTATATCCCGTCGAGCAAGTACACATCGGCGTATGGGACACCGTGCGACAAATTGCATTATTTCCACACGATCCGGGACAAGGATCTCTGCACCTCTGATTGATACACGCTAAATCGTTCGAGCACTCGTTATTGCTAATGCACTCGGGTCTGCACGCCGGGGGTGCACCACTGAATTCTGGTAAGCAAGAACAAGACGGGGCGTCATTGACCACTTGACATTGAGCGTTGGGACCGCACGGCGATGGTTCGCACGGATTTCGTTGTATCGGGGCTTCCAGGGCTAAAATAAAACGCGGTTCGTGTGAAATCGACGAAAATCGAGTCACCGTAGTTTCAGCATAGAATTCTCATTCCAAATAGTCTTACGTTTCTCGGTACATCTGACGAATGGATCTCCGGTCATTCTCTCGGGACAACTACATAGAGGATTATGATTGATCACTTGGCACTGAGCGCTAATTCCACACGCACCAACACACGGATTTTTGCATTTCTGATTAATGCAAGCCTCGGTGGGACCGCAGTCGGTGCTCACTATACACTCTGGTCTGCACGTCGGCGGAATGCCGATGAAACCGGGGATACAAGTGCAGACTGGTTGTTCATTAATCTCTCGGCATTGACTGTTCGGTCCGCACGGCGTTGGACTACAAGGATTACTCGGAATCGGTTCTGCTCGGGGGATGAAAAATTATACGTTAAATTCAGGAATTCATTGACAGGCTGCACGGTGAGGCGAATAATGATTTTCATTGTACCTCTGAACGGAGCGCAAGATACGAAAGCGTTTCCTGACATTCCCGCGGGACAACTGCACATTGGGACGTGATTGTAAACGTTGCAAACTGCGCTCTGTCCGCAAGTGCCGATACAAGGATCGACGCACTTGTTACGCGAACAAGCTCTGTTCGGTGAACAATCTGTATTCAGAACGCACTCCGGTCGACAAGAAACGTAAGGGTCGCCTTGGTATTCTGACAAACAAGTGCACGCGCCATTGTTGCACTGTGCGTTCGAACCGCACGGCGATGGGTTACATGGGTCTTCCGGTACCAATGCGACAGCTATAATTATAAACAATTAAGAACATGAAATTGTAAGGAAGCGGGGCGTTGTAAACGCGAGGTTAGTTTCGTTGGTTCGATTCTTACGTGGCGCCGGAGAACAATTACTGAAAGGATCTCCGGTAAATCCTTCTGGACAGGTGCAAACTGGGACGTGATTGAAAACCGTACACTGCGCTGAAGCACCGCAGGATCCGGGACAAGGATCCGTGCATCTCTCTCTTATACAGGACTTGTCGCTGGGACAGTCCGAATTTACAGTGCATTCCGGTCTGCAATTCGGTGGGCTACCGAAGTAATTTATCGAACAGGAACATGAAGGGGCACCGCCGATATCTCGGCAATTAGAATAGGGTCCACACGGAGATGGTACGCATGGATTCTGAGGTAGATCGGGTAACGTCGGATTTGCTGTGAGAATAATTAACGTTAACTTTCGATGGATCTTATCTTTGGGAATACAAGAGAAACTGGGCGAAGCTAGTGATAATCGGAAACTCCGATTAATTTCGTTACACTGGGATAGAAAAAATATTAAATATTAAGCATATTTTTCTAAATATTAAATATTAAGCAAATTTTTCTAAATATTAAATATTAAGAAATATTTTTCTGAATATTAAATGTTGAGGATATATCTCTAAATATTAAATATTAAGAAATATTTCCCTAAATATGTAGAAATGTAAATTGAGATAGATAAATTACCGTGTAAAAAGGAAATGCTATGGAATTTATCTATCTTTATTTTTATTTCTACGGAAACATTTGGAAAGATCCTATTACAAGAAAATTAATCGAAGCTTCCGACGATCATGAACTTAACCAAATTTTTCCTGTATAAGCGACTGATTTTCGTAAGTCGAAATACAACGTGACAAACTTACTTATAACGGGGAAACATCTCGTGAATGGATCCCCAGAAAATCCGTTACTACAGGTACAAATTGGACTATGATTGACGACTAGACAATTGGTATTTCGTCCACACGGCTGAGGACAAGGATTCACGCATTTTTTATTAACGCAGGCTCTGCTCGAAGGGCAATCCGAGCTCACGACGCATTCCGGTCGGCAGGAAGGCGGACTTCCGGTGTATTCCGGAAGGCAAGAGCACACTGCATTGCCGGAAACTACGCGGCATTGACTGTTTGGACCGCAGGGTGACGGGATACAGGGATCTGCCCCATCGTCTTCGCTAACATCTATGAGATAGAAGAACGTAAGAATTGGAGGGGACTGCGCGAGGTTTTGGTTAAAAGCTTCGTTAGTCGCATCTTTCAAATTTGCGTAAACATACAAAATGCGACATTAAGCGTACCTGTAATACGCGAGGTAATAATTAAGTTAGAATGTACGCGAAATTGAATTAGACGCTTCGCGGAGTAATCCGGTAAGGTCAAATATACGTTACCAGGTTGACGGGCAGGTTGACAATATCGGAACGGATCTCCGGTAAAACCGGAAACGCAAGTACATGTGGGTGAATGATTTATGACTTGACAATCTGCGTTTGGTCCGCAAGTTCCTGGACACGGGTTCTGACATTTGTTTCGCGTACAAGCGAGATTCGACGGACAGTCGGAACTGACTGTACATTCCGGTCGACATCCGTCGTATGGATTGCCGATATATTCCGATAAACAAGTGCAAGAACCAACTCCATTTTGTTCTTTGCAAATTGCATTCGAACCACATGGGGAGGGTGTGCAGGGAGACACCGGTGTTGCTACGAGGAAAGCACAGAATGGAATTAACTAATGTTCAAATTAAAATAGAGTTATAAAAATTACTCTATCCTAGTTTAGTTCTCTCCCAATTAATCGATAAGAAGCGTCCTATTTTTTTCTCGACAGTCTTTTGTTGATTTCCGCGAAATCAAGGAAAAATTAATCTAGATCATCTATAATGTTTCTCTTCTTTGCCTGTAATTACAGGAACTACTTTGCTTCATTTTTAACCCCTCTTTATCTTTTGGAAGTAATTAAAAAAATTTTGTTTCCTCCTGTTTAATGCTTTCGACGAATTCATTTATTCCCTTTAAACCAAGAAAAAATTACTCTAGCTCATCTTTAATCCCTATCTTGTTTGTCTGTAATCTCACAAAACTACTTTGTCCCATTTTAAGCCCCTGTTTATCCTTTGTACGTAACTAAAATTAATCTAATTTCTTTCAGTATAACGCTATCGACGAATAGAAAGTAATAAAACTTCTCTTACATTCTTGAACAAAAACACACTGGGTGAACGGATCGCCAGTGTAACCAGTGGAGCAAGCGCACATCGGCGTGTGGCTCACCACCCGACACTCGGCATTCGCACCGCACGAGCCAGGACAGGGATCTCGACATTTCTGATTTATGCAAGCAAGTTGACCCGAGCATTCGCTGTTGCTGATGCACTCCGGTCGACAATTAGGCGGGGAGGATGTGAATCCTGGCATGCAGGAGCACGAGGGTGAATTATTCACCACCTGACAGAGTGCGTTCGGGCCGCACGGCGAGGGCTTACACGCGTTTATAATTTCTGGTTTTGTTTCAGCTAAAAAAGAAATAGTGTATAGACGTTTGAAGGAAAGAAACTATGTTGGGAAGACTATTGGATAAAGGTTCACGAAGAATTCTTACGAATTGGATCGCATCTCACGAACGGATCACCGGACATCCTCGAAGGACAGCTGCATATTGGATTGTGATTTATAACTTGACACTGCGCTCGAAGCCCGCAACTACCCACGCACGGGTCTACGCATTTAAGATTGCTACAGGCCTGGTTTCTCGAGCAGTCCGAACTGACCACGCATTCCGGTCTACACGACGGAGGACTTCCGGTGTAACCGGGAACGCAAGAGCACACTGCCTGACCATTTATAGCGCGACACTGGCTATTCGGACCGCAAGGCGATGGGCTACATGGTGTTTCCGGTACTGATTCTAGAGGTGGGAAGAACGAAACGTGTCATTTGCTATGGGAAAGTATCGAAAATTAACTTTCAAAAATGCCTGAGTAATATATAGAAAATTATTCTAATTTGCAGATACTGAAGAATTTCAATGAAGTCGGAGGTAATAGAGCTTTTTCCAAAAGCTTTGTAAAAACGAAAATAAATTCGCTCGTCGCTGTGTTGTTAACAATTTCTTGCGGTACACAGCTTAAGTAGTTTTATTGTCATCTCTACGCAAGCTTTTGGAACAAATCGTAGAATGGTGGAATTTCTACGGAATTGTTCCGCTATCTCCAGACTCCGGAACCTGTTTCTTTTTTAGAAATTTTCGAAAGTCATCCCTCAATTAATTATATACACATCTCCAATACCTTGAATGGGCGAACAGATGACAAATGCATTTCCGCTCGTGCGCGGCATGCAACTGCACATCGGTACGTGATTGAAAACATTGCAAATCGCGTTCTGTCCGCACGTGCCGACGCATGGATCAACGCACTTGTTGCGTATACACGCTTGATTCACAGGACAATCCGTGTTCAGAACACACTCCGGCCTACATCCGATATCAGGATTACCACCGTAATCCGGTAGACACGAGCAAACGCCGTTATCGCACCGTGTGTTCGCGCCGCATGGTGACGGATTACAAGGATCATCGGCGACTGCCGGTTCTAAAAAGATCGAGACTACATAACGAGGGATCTTAGAGTCATCTATCGTCGTAGAAAAAAAAAAAATCTCTCTTACGCGTCGGTGGTTTCGGGGAACAGCTGGTAAACGGATCTCCCGTGTATCCCTCGATACAGGTGCAAATAGGAACGTGATTGAAAACGCTGCAACGAGCGGATAATCCGCAAGATCCCGGACAAGGATCCCTACACTTTTCTCTCATGCAAGCTCGATCGGGAGAGCAATCGGAATGTACCGAACATTCCGGCCGGCAATTTGGTGGACTGCCAATGTAATTTGGTAAGCAAGAGCAAGAAGGCGAACCGCCGATATCGCGGCATTGCGCGTTCGCGCCGCAAGGTGACGGAACGCACGGATTGGAGGGTGCGATCGCCGTTGGGGGTTCTGAAAGTAATTCATGAATCGTTAGGGGAAATGAATCTACGATATAGGATCTATGATAAATGACGTAGGAAGCTTGAATTAGTTCCCGAACATAGGAATATAATTTTCTCACCTGACATTGGGAAACAACGAGTGAACGGATCTCCCGTGAACGATTGTCTGCACGCGCAAATCGGACTGTGATGTATCACGTTACATTCCGCGTTCTGTCCGCATGGACCCGGACAGGGATTTTTGCATTTCTGATCGATACACGCGCGATTCGCTGGACATTCCGAGCTCACCACGCATTCCGGTCGACATCCTGGTGGGCTACCCGTGTATTCCGGTAAACAAGAGCAAACCGCTTGCTGGTTAACGATTCTACATTGACTGTTCGGTCCACAGGGTGACGGTGAACATGGGTCTCTTGGAGCAGCTTCGACTAACGCGAAAGTAAAATCAAGATTGTATCGAACTGTTGTTAAAATGCGATGATGAAAGTATATCGTTATAATAATCAGCTATGTCGGTCATTTGCCAGGTTTGGTTTAAAAAAGCACGATTTTGTTAGGTAAGATAAACTATCGATAGAAATTGTAATTAGAAAATAGATTATGGTGAACAACGGTGTCACTTGTTCCCAAGATATAGATAAAAAGTCCGACTTGATTAGGGAAAATTAGTTCCTGGCAAAAATTGTAACAATGCAAATACCATAATAACCGACGATTTCAATCATTATAAAAAGCACGATTTTGCTAGACAAGATAAACTGCCGATAGAACTGCCGATAGAATTAGACAAATAAAATTATAATAATAGGCGATATGAGACATTCGCGGGAGATAGATAAAAAATACGACTTTACCAGGTAAAATAATTTGTTGACAATATTGATACGGTTGACCGGTATAACCGGGGAAACAAGTACACGTTGGCAAGTGATTGACAACTTGACACTCGGCATTGGTTCCGCAAGCTCCGGGACACGGATCCTGACACTTGGATCTGATACAAGTGCGTGTCGACGGACAATCGGAATTCATTACGCACTCCGGACGACAACCCTCGTAAGGATTACCGATGTAATCGGGTAAACATGTGCAGGAACCAACGCCCGATTGTTCTCTACAAATGGCGTTTGAACCGCAGGGTGACGGTACACAGGGCGTGGTAGTAACGGCTTGTACGTCAGCTAAAATGGAAGACACAAAAGTTATCCTAAGCAAACTTCGTGCGTGAAAATTACTCAAGAAATCTTCGATCTTTCCTAACAGAAAAATAATGTACGCGTGAAATCTTTGTTCCACAGAAAATATCTCGACAAAAATGAACTTTACCGAACTTACTTTGCTTTTGGATACACTGCGTGAACGGATCTCCGGTATAACCGACAAAGCACACGCACATTGCCGTGTGACTGACCACACGACATTCCGCGTTAGCACCGCACGATCCTGGACAAGGATCCCTGCATTTTTGATTTATACACGCCAAGCTATTCGAGCACTCGCTGTTACTAATGCACTCTGGTTTACATGTCGGTGGTGCTCCGATGAATTCGGGCAAGCAAGAGCAGGAGGGAGAATCGTTTATCACTTGGCAGAGCGCGTTAGGCCCGCACGGTGATGGCTGACAAGGGTTGATAGGGATTGGTGGTTCTTCCACTGAAACGAAGGGAAGGGACTCGTCACTACCAAGTTACTGCGAATATTAACACGTTGAATGCCATGGTCATTCCGGTCACACCGATGGACGACGATTGTTTTGTCGAAAAACGCGTCTTCGACGGAATCCTCGTATGCGGAGGTTTACAGAAACAGCGATCCTGGCTATTCTAAAGCTCGGAGAAAGCTAATTTTGGAAGCATTGTAAAGCTAAGAGTCCCCCGCGTCTAGCGCAACCAGCCCGAACGCGTTGTGACTAGGAGGAGTGGCGAACAAAACCAAATTGCATTACAGTAGAATGCTGATTATCACGACTAATTAACGTCAGGAGGGTCCGGATACGGAAGTATCCGGATAATTAAAATTGATCTAGAGATTTGAAAGAACAGTGAAAAGTAAACGATAAATTTTCAAATCTTGCACTGTCTGATATTTTTTTAACTCCCGAGTGTAAATGCTTCTTAGATTTTTGAATTTCGCAATCACAAATCTCTATCACGATATTCCTCTAAAGTTGAGTCATATAACACCTTTCCAATTTAATGTAATTCCAAAAAGCGTGTGGATGCATTGTCATTAAACTCAATTAAATTAAAAATTAAAATTAAATTTTGTTTGCTCGTCCGGTTGATTGACGTTTCGATAACGGCGTTCTACTTTATTTTCCGGACAAACTTTGTGTTTTCGGGGCGTCGTCAGCAAAACACATGAATATGGCGTGGCATTCAACCTGTTAAATCCGAATAAAATTCCAGAGAATCAACAAAAACGAAGATCCACGAGGGGCTTACATTTCAGTTCGCATCTTACAAACGGATCACCGGTGAAGCCCTGTAGGCAGCTGCATATCGGATTATGATTTATCACTTGACACTGAGCACCGACGCCGCATGTACCAGCGCAAGGATTCAGACATCTTTGATTACTGCAAGCCTGATTCTTTGCGCACTCCGAACTCACGGTACATTCCGGTCTACAGGACGGTGGCGTTCCAATGAAACTAGCAACGCAAGTGCATACAGCTTGTTCGTTGACAACGCGACAGATACTGTTGGGTCCGCAGGGAGACGGATTACACGGATCTTCGGGTCCTAAAAGTGGGAAATATTAGAGATAAGAATAGTACGTTTTCCGATGGACCGATGAGATACGAGTAAACGAGGAACTCGAAGAGTTTCATCGAATCGCGACGTACCTTTGCTCGGATGACAAGCAACAAACGCGTTTCCTGCCATTCCGGGGAAACAACTACACATCGGGATATGATTGTACACGTTGCACTGTGCGTTTTGGCCGCAAGTTCCGGGGCACGGATCAGCGCATTTATTGCGAATGCAAGCTTGCGATAACGGGCAATCGGTATTGAGAACGCATTCCGGTCGACAACCGATATAAGGATCTCCTTGATATTCGGATAAACAGGTGCAAATTCCGTCTGAACATTGAGCGTTTGGACCACACGGTGATGGGTTACAAGGATCCGCTGGTAATGATGGTTCCTCGATTGCTAAATTAATAAAACAGGTTGTAACGGTGCAGGTACTAAATTTATCTCGGAGAACAAATCCGATATTATTTTCTAGTCCATGATTCCTATGCTAGTATCATAGCAGTAGTATAGTAGAAACCAAACATTTTTTCCAGGGAATCAAATTAATATTACTTTAAACCAGAATAATCTGACATTAAAATTATAAGCGGTTGTATGATATTGGGTTCATGCATAAGTCCGTGCGTTCTTTTTTTAATTTCAAATGGGCACTGAAATGAAGGATTTTGGCGTTACGTAATATGTTACTTGAAAGGAAATCTTGCACTCTGCAAGATAGTACGTTCGGTTGTTCATTCGATTTAATTTTTGTGGGTTTTCAAGCTGCTATAATTATATGAATGCTTTGATGTCTTTTTTTACCGTCTAGGCATCGAAAAACTTATTGAATGCTGGGATGAAACCGTAAACAACAACGGAGAATATATTATTGATTAATTCGTTGTTAATTTTTTAACTGTGTATGCATCAGCGTGAATTGGCTCAGGAGATGGTACTTGGCCAATAAACAATACTTCGGCATCTGCAATCCACAGAGAAAGCTCAACGCAAAATAATTTAAATCGTAAAAGGACATGGTGTTGAAAATTCCCGTTTTTGTCGACATGACTTTCCACTATAACGCCCTAAAAGTTCACAAAAGTCAAATCTGATGAAAAACCAAGGACACTAGCTTGTAGAGTACAAAATTTCCTTTTAAGCAACATATTACGTAACAACAAAAACTTTTAATTCATTGCTCCTCTTGAAATTTAAAAAAAACCGCACGGACTTATAACTTCAACGCAACAGATTATTATAATACCCTGGCAATCAATCGTTTCCAAAAAATAAATGCAATACCATAATTATCTATGGTTCCATACTTCGATAATAGCAATGGTATAGTGGAATATTATCCAGTCAATGTGTTCGTCACGTCAAACACTACTAGTCGCTTACGTTTTGGATAACAGTTGGTGAACGGATCTCCGGTGTAAGCGTCCGGACAGACGCAAGACGGCGTATGATTAATCACATTACAGGTAGCCAATAATCCACAGGAGCCAGGGCAAGGATCTCTACATCGTTCGTTTATGCAAGCTTGATTACTCGGGCAATCGGAATTGATGGTACACTCCGGTCTACAATTCGGCGGACTACCGATGTAAGATGGCAAACATGAACAAGAAGGTGCACCGCCAATGTCGCGACATTGCGCGTACGATCCGCACGGAGAGGGTGTACATGGGTTTTGTATGACCGCTGGGGTTGTAGAGGGTTCTGAAAAGAATACGTCGTATCATCCTGTTCCGGGGAAAATCTATATCCGAATGAAACGTCGTTGAATTTTTTTTTCAAAGTGATCTTACTTGGCATTTCGAAGCATCTACTGAACGGATCTCCCGTGTAGCCCTGTTTGCAACTGCAAATCGGGCTGTGATTTAAAACCGCGCAATTGGTGTTCAATCCGCATGACGCGGGACAGGGATTCACGCATTTTTTATTAACGCAGGCTCTGTTTGTTGGACATTCGTTGCTCATTACGCACTCTGGACGACATCCGGGTGGAGTTCCGATATATTCGGGTAAACATGTGCAAACTGGTTGTTCGTTAACCACGCGACATTGACTGTTCGGCCCGCATGGGGATGGATTGCAGGGCTCTTTCCTGACGGGATCTATCGTTGCAAAAGTAAATTGATAGATTCTTACTTTAAAATTGTTTAAACATTTACATAACGAATAAATTTGGTTATTTTAGTACGAAATTAATTTTAAATGATTTTTACACGTTACTAGATTCTCAAGTAAAATTCTGATATTAATTTTGAAGTAATTTGCATTGTTAGACTGATAAGTAAAACTGAGATGTGAATTTCAAAATATTTTCTGTTCTTCAACATTGACATATGAATTTTGAAGTTACTTTCACGCGTTATTAGACTACCAAGTAAAATATAAATATTCTCGAGCAAGGATGCATTACCAGAAATTAAAATAACATTGCAATATCGGAATGGATCTCCGGTGTATCCAGGGATGCAAGTACACGCAGGCGAATGATTGATAACTTGACAGACTGCGTTTTGACCGCAGGTACCAGGGCAAGGATCTTGGCATTTAGATCGAATGCAAGCCATGTTCGATACGCAATCGGAATTGACCACGCATTCGGGACGACATCCTTCGTAAGGATTTCCAATATAATCTGACAAGCACGTACAGGAGCCCGCGCCGTTTTGTTCTTTGCAAACGGCGTTTGCTCCGCAAGGCGATGGCGTGCAGGGCGAGACGTTTTCGGCAATTGTTGCTAAAATATAATAATTGCCATTGTAAAATCTCAGGAGGATGACATCGATGAATTTACTGCTTACGCTATACTTTCCGTTCGCGATGTTGTCTTCCAATGAAGTTGAGGGGAGAATCTAGTTTTGGATGTTGAGAAATAGGTGAATTTTTAGAATTTGTTTTTTATGAAATATAAAGTCGATATTTCTAAAACTCTAGAGATGATTTGTTACACTCATCAACAATGTAAATTAATTTTTTGATTGAAAAATAAAAATGTTAACATAACATATTTCAGATATCAAAGTTATGCCTCGTAACCCATTGGTGTGCACGATAGAGGGAAAACTATTCGTCGGATCGATTCCGTTCCAGGTTTTTTACTTAGATAATAATCAACCCTTCAATTTGAACTAAAAAGATTTGAGAAAGGAATTGTTTAAACTGTTGTTTCTAGCATAAACAAGTCAAATATTTGGTTGAAGAAACTTTACTTTTTTTTCAAGTCCCATCATTTTCACAATTATGTATATTTTTTAATTTCCTTAGTTCATTAATTAGGGTACTTTATAAGCATTAAAAAAATTGAAGGTTACACAATGCACACCAGTTGACAACTCCGGTTACGAGGCACAACTTTGACATGTGAAATATGCTACGTTAACATTTTGATTTTTCACTAAAAAATTAATTTATATTGTTAAACGGTGTAACAAATCATCCCTTGTTGATTCAAAAAGATCCGCTTTATAATTTATGACAAAAGAAATTCTAAAAAGTCACCTATTCCTCAGCGTCCTAAAGTAGATTCCCACTTAAGTTAATTCCAACTACCGATCTACGTACGGTTATAAGAATCTATATTTGTTGATAATCTGCTTACGTTGTTTAAAGAGACACTGGGTGAAGGGATCTCCGGTATATCCGTTCAAACAAACGCACATCGGCGTGTGACTCACGACTCGGCATTCGGTGTTTGCACCACAGGAACCAGGGCAAGGATCTCTACACTTTTGATTCATGCAGGCAAGATGCGAAGAACATTCGCTGTTGCTGACGCACTCGGGTCTGCAGGTCGGTGGCGTTCCGGTAAATTCAGGTAAACAGGTGCAAGAGGGTGAGTCGTTAACTACCCGACACTGTGCGTTCGGACCACAGGGGGACGGTTGGCACGGATTTACAGGTACTAATGACGTTTCAACTGTTAAAAAACGATAATCTGTATAGAAACTGCAGGGATGAATTGCTAAGCAACGACTTCGTAGCGCGATTGCCATTTCTTTACGCGTCATTTAAAAAATCTACAGGTGTCGTGTACAAAAATTTTCTTAAAATTTGTTAAAAATGTGAACGATATTTGGTTAAATGCAATTACGATTTTCGAATTTGCGTTTCTTACTTATCGGGTCGCATCTGGTGAAAGGATCTCCGGAAAATCTTGGAAGGCAGCTGCAAATCGGGTTGTGATTGACAACCTGGCATTGGGTTCTTATACCGCAAGTACCGAGACAGGGATCGATGCACTTTTGATTGCTACACGCGAGATTCTGCGAACAGTCTGAACTAACTACGCATTCGGGTCTGCAGGATGGTGGACTTCCCAGATATCCTTGAACGCAACTACACACTGCTTGGCCGTTTATAACGCGACACTGACTGTTTTGTCCGCAAGGAGAAGGCCTGCAAGGATCCTGCACGGGATCTGAGGGGGTAAACGTTAAATCATCTTAATTAAAACAAGCTATAAGACATCCGATCGCGACGCGTACGGATAAAAAGAAAAACCGAACTTTAAAATTTAGACTGTCAATGAAATCAGAAGAAAATTAATTTTAACTAGAAAACAAAACTGTTGCTTTTTGTATAAATAAAACTGTTTGATGCTCCGCGAGTTTGTAATAACGCAATGTCAATCTTTCGTAAAAAGACAACAGATGTAACGTAAACAAATATATCTCGTTTAATACCGAAATGGTTAAATAAATAATTATGGAAGGATATCCACCTCTGGCAACGGAACAAAGGACGAACGCGTTCCCGGACATTCCCGCGGGACAACTACACATGGGTACGTGATTGTAAACATTGCACACTGCATTTTGTCCGCACGTTCCGGGACAGGGATCCGTGCATTTGTTGCGAATGCAAGCTCTGTCCAAGGGACAATCATTGTTCAGTACGCATTCTGGTCGACAGAGTTTATAAGGATCTCCTTGATACTCGAGGAGACAAGTACAAATGCCATTATTGCACTCTGCATTGGGACCACAAGGCGATGGATTGCAAGGGTCTGTTTCCTGAGGTTCGACTGCTGCAAAATGATCGTGGTGCCATAATTAAAATCTCATGGTTTGGTAATAAAGTAAAATCTACGGCAAAGATTTAAATTTATAGATTGTCAGAGAAGTTCGTCCCGAGTTTAAGTACGTGTCGATATTGACACGTTTGGATGCAAAAATTCATTTTCAAAATCACGACATTTGTTACATTGTCCATCATAAAGTGTGATTACTCTGCTGTTAACGGATCGACCGAAAATTATTTTAGTTAAACTTGCATGATTCAAGGAGAGCTTCATGATTGTTGGACCAATATTTTTGTCAAACTTTTTTGTTAGAGTTACTAAAGTCACCTTCAGACTTTTATAGGTAAACCTACCATTTATTTACACCTATCTTTTAGGAAATACTGAAACAAATTCGGCAAGCACGATAAAAAGTATTTTTTTTATAAATTTTGATTTAGTGCTCGTACATGTAGATCACGAAATACTACTAAAACAATTCATGTTCGGTATCAATAAATGTGTTCCACGGTACAGGCCGACATTTTTACAAAGAGTACGCGAGAAATCAAGTCAATAATGTTAATCTATTGACAGGTATTTTTAGATTTAAAAAAAATACTCTTTATGGTGCTTGTCGAATTCGTCTCAGTATCTCCTAAAACAGTGGGTATCAAAAGATAGTAGGCTTACATATAAAAAAACTCAAGGTGACCTTGTCAATTCTGAAATAAAAGTGTTAACAAAAAATCTGGTCCAATCATCTTGAAGCTCTCCTTAAACCATGTTATTTTAGTAAAAAAAAATGTTCGGTTCAAGCGCTAACAGCAGAGTAATCTAAGTTGATCATGCTTCGTGGTTTACCCTGTATACTTTCAAAAGTATCGTTTCGTTTCACAGCGCTAATGAAAGAAACTGTCAACATTAAATGAGTTTTATTTATCTAAACAGCGTTTAAAAATGCACTATCTACTTCCCATTTTCTAAACGTTGTTAGACGACCAAAACTTAATTGATCTTGACAATTTCTTTGCGATCGTCGGGTTGAAGTACCACTTTTGCATTCGTAACTTTCAAAATATATTTTAACTCCCAGGTGTGGTATATCGACAGGTATAGAAAATTCCTGCGAACTCTCCGAGCAATTTATGATATTCTTGATTCGAACGACGTTTACGAAAATCGTGGATTAAAATTCTCAAAGCAGGTACACGCTAAATCAAGGATGTCCTTACGTTGCGGTGGTAGTGGCTGACAGTTACTGAACGGGTCTCCCGTCAAACCTTCGGGACAACTGCAGACAGGCGTGTGGTTGATCATACTGCAAGTTGCACCGAAACCACAAGATCCGGGACACGGGTCTCTGCATTTTTCCCTTATGCAAGCTCTGTTGCTGGGACAATCGGGATTTATCGTGCACTCCGGTCTGCAATTTGGCGGGCTACCGAAATAATCGGGTAAACAGGAGCAGGATGGAGTACCACCGATATCGCGGCACTCGGAGTATAATCCACAGGGGGATGGTACGCAGGGGTTCGTATCGGGTGCGGGCAGTGGTTCTGAAAATAATTCTCCGTTTTCTCTCTGCCGTGTAACTCGAAGCATCGTTACTCAAAAATCTACTCATTTGTACCGTGTTAACGCATCACTCTCTGCCGAGTATTAAATAATAATCAATCAATCGGTTCGTACTGTCTAGGGTAAAGTTTTAATAAAGCCCTTTTAATTCCTCCAGAATCATCGCGCAGGACTTAAATTATTTTTAGTCGAACGGTTAATATTAATTGCGCGTTAGCAGTAATAATATTCGATCGAGTTAATTGTTTCTGGGTCAGGCATACAGGTATTAATCGGGTAACTTCCTTCCAAGGGAAAACATTCATTATTCTCCCAACTTTCTCGCAATACGAAGCGGTTAACGATCGAATCGATCGCTCTTATTATTAACAAATTACGGGATCCTTCGATTGTCGGGTTAACGAAGGGCTTACTCAAATTGCTCTTACTTGGTGCCGGGAAACATCTGACGAAGGGATCGCCTGTGAAGTCCAGCTTGCAAGCACAAATTGGACTGTGATTTAGGACTCTGCAATCTGCGTTGAGGCCGCAGTGGCCGGCACAGGGCTCGGTACATTTTTGATTAATACAAGCTTTGTTCGAGGGACATTCTGAGCTGACCACGCATTCCGGCCGGCATCCTGGTGGACTTCCGGTATAGTCAGGGAGGCAGGAACAAACAGCTTGACCGTTTGTCACACGGCATTGGCTGTTGGGTCCACAGGGCGAGGGGCTACATGGGTTTCCGGGTATAACCTCTGCAAGTCGTCAAGAGTTTGTCAAAATATCCGTCACTCCTTATTTGACATTCGCTCAAAAATTCCAACGTGCGTTAGATCGTTCTATGCGTGATTGTTATCGTTCTAAGTGATTATGGTATTAATGGCGGACACCATCGTGCAACGATTGCGTGTTAATTGGTCACTTTAAGGACCAAATATTTGGTTTTCATCGAAACTCAAATATATCGTAGCACTTGGAAGTACCAAATTGATTCATTTAGTATTCATCCTTGAGAGCTACGATATATTCGGTTACGAGCGAAGATGGTGATTACTTTGAGTAGTGATCTAACGTGGCATCGTTTGAAAGCCCAATGACTATTGATGATTACTACTGTAATTAATTAGTACACGCAATTGGGGTTAATATTTCTCTAACGATACAGTAATGAGGACAATGATCGGCGCGAACGAGCATCACGATTCCGATAATAAAATCCCATGAGTTTGTTTGTTAACGATCTGAATTCTAAGTATCGATGAATGTACTTAGTTGGTAACTATGAAAAGCGGGTATATCGTTAACGCTTTCTAACGAGGAATTAATAATGGCGATGACAGTGATCGACATTAACGTTATGGACTTACGAGTCGGTGGTTCGGGGTGGCAATAATTGAACGGGTCTCCCGTGAATCCAGGTACGCAAGTGCAACTCGGCAAATGGTTTATAACATTGCACTCTGCATTCTGACCGCAAGTACCGGGGCAAGGATTCTGACATTTCGATCTTAAGCATGCCAGGTTCGACGTGCAGTCGGAATTTACTGTACATTCCGGTCGGCATCCTTCGTAAGGGTTTCCTATATAATCCTGGACACAGGAACAGGAACCTGCTCCATTTTGTTCTTTGCATATAGCATTGGGACCGCACGGCGATGGCGTGCACGGGGACAGCGGTGCGAGATCGAGTTCAGCTAGAAAAGGGCATTACAGGGTAACGTTAATTTGTTCTACCGATCGATTACAAATACACCACCGTTTCTAAATGTGTGCTACTCGTGTCGTCAATGTTATCCGGAGAGTACATAATTGTGTTTTCAATAAAGCGTTAGAAATATTATCGCGTGGGTAATGTCAAGACGCAGACAGATTGATTCGTGCTAAAGTCGTCGATGGGAAACTCAAGTACGTTGCTAAGTATTCACGGTTGGGCACATATCGCTCGCACATGCAAAAGTTCTTACGTTGTTTGAAAATGCACTGCGTGAAGGGATCGCCGGTGTAGCCATTGAGGCACACGCACATCGGCGTGTGACTGACCACGCGACACTCGGAATTGGAACCACACGAGCCTGGACAGGGATCTCGACACTTTCGATTGATGCAGGCTAAATTACTGGAACACTCGCTGTTGCTCACGCATTCCGGCCTACAGTTTGGCGGGGAACCAATGAAATCGGGCAAACAGGCGCAAGAAGGCTTGTCGTTGATGGTTTGGTATACGGAATTCGGGCCGCATTGGCACGAGGGGCAAGCGTCTTCCGTTGGTACATTTATCGCGGCTAGGAAGAGAAATATAATATACAGTCTGTTCTTGTTTCTGCGAATTACCCGTCAATCACCTGTCTGGGATCAATTCTTTAATTACAAGAGGAAAATTCGAGAGGGATATTTTAATATTTGTCTTGATAAGCTCACCACGTGGGCTAGCTGTTTTTGGATCATTTAAAAAAGGCTCAGTTTGTTGATCAAAGGAATAAATACGGTGGATATTGTAGATTGTAAAGGCGTAGTCAACATCCGCGAAGTAGGGCCTTTTTGTCTGACCGATGTTGTCCGTACCTACTTCCCGGTCAGACAGAAATTCGAACTAACGGACATTGCATATTTCCGTACCGTATACTGTATAACGATAGAAAGAAGGCACCTGAGGGGGTAAAAATGCAAGAGTCGATCCGCCTATCCCCATTTTCGATCTTTTTTGGCCCACGCTTGGACATAGTAGTAGGTGTCCTATTTGCGCGGAGGGTAGCTGAATCCTAGTTGAGGATCTTTACAGGGTAAGAAGTATTCTTTCTCTACGCCACTGCACGATCGCTAAATCGCTATGTCCCACACAGTTCCTAGCCATCTCGTCTGTTTTCTTCGTCGGGTATAGTACCCCATCTCTATGGATATGTTAGAGTGGCTAGGAGCCAAGCACTACAACCAATCGGGCCGCATTTTTCTCATGTGTCTTCTTTCTATCGTTGCACTGTACTCGTTACGATTCTATTTAATCCTCGAGTAATTCGCTACACGATTTTCGCGAGTTTAATGAAATTTAAGAATTGATCTTGTCCCAGGGAAAAAATTCATAAAGATTCTTACTAATGGGTTCGCATCTAGCGAAAGGATCGCCCGTGTACGTGGGTGGGCAGCTGCAAACTGGATTATGATTGACGACCTGGCAAACTGCTTTCAGACCGCAAGTACCCGAGCAAGGATCAATGCATTTTTGGTTACTGCACGCCTGACTTCTGGGACAATCGGAGCTAACGACGCATTCTGGCCTGCACGTGGGTGGCGTGCCAAGGTATCCTGGCACGCAAGAACACACAGCCTGACCGTTTATACCTCGACACTGACTGTTCGGTCCACAGGGGGATGGATTGCACGGATTCACTTGAACTGGTTCTAAGTTTGATGAAAGACAAGCTTGGGTTAAATATATATGAAAACCACTGGGCAATGGTTTCTAGGTTTAAACGATTTCAAAATTGTTTCTCGAATCATATACGATGAAAGGCTCACTATATGAAAATTCTGAATTTGTCGAACTGTTTTTACACTACGAAAGAATTTTTTTATGAAAATGTGAAAAAATATCCCTGGCTTTGAATGATTTAAAAATTGTTTCGCGGATAATATTATCAGATAAAGAATTCTAGAAAACATTGTGTGGAAATTGAGAATTGTCCGACTATTTTTAAACTTCAAGAGAATATTTTTTATGAAATCGTGTAAAATAATTCCTAGTTTTGAAAGAATTAAAAATTGTTTCTCGAATCATATAAGATGCAAAATTCACAACGTTCCTAATTGTATGAAAATTCAGAATCCTCGGACTATTTGTAAACCCCGAGAGAATTTTGTATAAAATCGTGCTTAAAGAATCTCGTACCTTCGACGCGATCACACGAAATAAATGCATTTCCGGCCATTCCCGCGGGACAACTGCACATTGGCACGTGATTAAACACATTGCAAATTGCTTCTCGTCCACACGTGTTCGGACACGGGTCTACGCATTTATTACGAACGCAAGCTCTATTCTGAGGACAGTCGGTGTTAAGGACACATTCCGGTCGACAACTAGTGTAAGGATCGCCCTGATAATCTGACAAGCAAGTGCACACTCCTGCGTCGCATTGCGCGTTCGGTCCACACGGCGACGGATTGCAAGGATCCGTTTCGGGAGGTGGTACTGCAAAAATTTGCACTTGGTTACGCGCACTCGAGAGACAGGCGATTATCGAAAGTTTTCCAAATAAAAAACACGTTCGTTCTTACATTGCGGTGGAGTTGGATAACAATTGCTGAAAGGATCACCCGTGTAACCCTCGATACACGTACACATGGGCACGTGATTTACCACGCTGCATTGCGTTCCTATGCCGCAGGATCCCGCGCAAGGATCAGCGCACTTTTGCCTCGTGCAAGCTCTGTTACTAGGACAGTCGGAATTAACTGTGCATTCCGGTCGGCAATTTGGAGGACTTCCGATGTACGTGGGTGAACACTGACAGGACGGGCCACCGTTAACGACTCTACATTCGGAATATGGACCGCAAGGAGACGGCAAACATGGTTGCGAAGCTTCTATGGCCGAGGGTGGTAATGGCGCTGGAAACGCGAATAATCCATTTGCATAAGTGTTTAACAAAAATTTTCTTCGCTATCGTCGATTAATCGAAGATAGTAAGATTCTCTTTGCGATTTTAAGAATGTGGGAATTGTAAAAGAATTACTTGCGTAATGAATAACACGAACTGAATTTAAACAATGATACTTTATATATTTTAAGTGATATATAAGTCATATAACAGGGTTAAAGGTAAAATTATGTGAGCCCACTTTTCAGAAAAATTTACATAAATGCGGTATGCAATTCTTAACTAATTAATTAAGAATTGGGTACCGCATTTAAGTAAATTTTTTCGAATAGCGGACATACACCACTTTACTTTTAACCTCTTCATATATCGTATAAATCAAGCGAATAATATTTCCACAAGAAGTGATATCAAGCCGAAATAAGCATGTTTCTTTAGCAAATGAATCTGATTAAAAATATCTTACGTGGAATGGGGAAGCATCTAGAGAACGGATCACCCGTGTACGATTCCTTGCAAGCGCATATCGGACTGTGGTTCCTTATCAAGCACGTGGCGAACGTGCCGCAAGATGCTGGACAAGGATTCACGCATTTCTGATTAACGCATGCCCGGTTCTCGGGACACTCCGAATTTACGACGCATTCGGGGCGACACGAGGGCGGGACACCCGTGAACGCGGGTAAACAGGAACACACGCCTTGTCCGTTAATAACGCGACATTGACTGTTCGGTCCGCATGGAGACGGATTGCACGGATCCTTGTTGCTCGTTTCGTCCTCTAAAAAAAATGTCACTTCGTAACTATCCAAAAGATCTCCGTCGATAATGGATTTAACGATTCGACAGACTGACTTCGTCGAAGATATAATTCTCCTTTGAGCAAAAAAAATTCCTACCGATTTCACGAATCAAGTTACAATACTGGAAAGGATTCCCAGTGTATCCTGACAGGCACGTGCAAGCGGGACGATGATTGATGACTTTGCACTCTGCGTTCGAACCGCAAGTACCGGGACAAGGATCCTGACACTTGGACCGTATGCAACCGAGAGTTGACGGGCAATCGGAATCAACGACGCATTCCGGTCGACATCCTTCGTAAGGATTTCCGATGTAATCGAGTAAACATGAGCAGGAGCCGACGCCGTTTCGTTCCTTGCAAACAGCGTTGAAACCGCAGGGGGATGGTTCGCACGGAGAAAGTTCGATTGGAACGGCTAGAATGTTTAGGAGCAACGACGTCAGGAAGAGAATCGAACGCGATCGAAGCCGTTAATACTTGAGACGATAAGAGCAAAAGTGGCTTAATTTACTAGCATCCCTGGTGGAGTTATTTGCATTTTCTGATTACTTCTTATTAACCCTTCCTTAGTGTGTTGGGGGTTTATTAAACCGCACTTGATAAGATTATGTGTGACACTAATATTTTTTTTCTGTTAAAAATGTGCACTAAAAATATATATTTTTTAATAACATCATTCCTATGTTACCAAGTTTTCATGAAATTAATTTTTAACAAAGCTATATTTAAATTTTATATTAATTAACGTTATGGGGAGTAGTAAACCCCAACACACTAAAACCGCAAAAAAACTGTCATTACATTAACGAAGGATTAAAAATCATTTCTATTTTAAGCGCGCTTTTCAGTGTCCAACAACAATTAGTTTTGTTGCATCAAACACAAACAAAGTGCACTGTACGAACCACAAAAAATCAATATTAGAGTTTTCAAGATTTTGTGTGTCAGACCACTTTTGCTCTCACACCTTCATTTCTATGCTTGAATCCTTACGTGGTCTGAGGGTGCACTGAGTGAAAGGATCACCGGTGTACTCTCTAGGACAAACGCACATTGGCGTGTGACTCACTACGCGACACTCCGCGTTCGTTCCACACGAACCGGGGCATGGATCCTTGCATTTCTGATTTATGCAGGCCAAGTGACTGGTGCACTCGCTGTTACCGATGCACTCGGGCTTACAATTTGGTGGAGCACCTACGAATTCTGGTAAACACGAGCACGAAGGAGCGTCGTTAACGACGCGACACTGGGCGTTCGGTCCACAGGGGGTTGGTTCGCACGGATTAGCTGGTATCACTGACTCGATTGCTAAAAAGATATTCCTCGTCAAGGTCACGCGTTGTTTCGTGATGTTCACGCGGGTGGGAAAGATTAATTTCATTAACAATAGGTTTACGGGATCCGTCAATTTGACGGATTTCAAATGTTGAAATAAAATATCCCAAAAACCATAGCATTAATTTGAACCATTTTGCATCGTAAATTAATTCAGACTTAATTTGAATAAATCGATTCTGTAAAGAAAATGCGTATTTTCGTTTAGCCGTCAATTTGACGGGTGCTCGCCGAAATGCTCGTAGAAACGCCCGTAAACCTAGTGTTAATTACAAGGTGTACTTAAAATGTTCCTGGACAGATGCTGTACAAACGGAACCAATGTCGGTATCTTTGTTTTGTCGACGGGATTATGTAGCTTGAACCTTTCCGAATCTACCATGAAAATTTCAAAACGTTATTTGTATTCAGTAGCAAACGGTCGCAATATTCGTGAACAGTGGATTGACCTCCTTATAATTGTGGACGTGAAATTCTGTCTGATATTTAAAAAAATATATTTTTTGCAGGGTTATATTGGAACCAGCATGACTAATCCCCGGTGACGATATTTAAAAAAAAAATCTGTGTCAGAATCGGCTATTTCGATGAGATCCTGAGATGCAACCGCTTCAGCGGCGTATGGTTAGGATCTCATCAAAATGACCGATTCTGATACAGATTTTTTAAAAGATATCGTCACCAGGAATGGGAGTCATGTTATTTCCAACACAATCCTTCAAAAAATATATTTTTTCGAATATCACAGAATTTTGCAACCACGTTGACAAGGAAGTTAACCCACTGTTCAAATATACTGTCACAGTTTGTTACTGAACATTGATAACGCTTTGAAATTTGTATGGCAGATTCGTAAAGTTTCAGGGTACATAATGCCGTCGATGAAACACAAATAGTGTCATCAGTTCCGTTTTACAGCATCAATCTAGGAACTTTTTGAATACCGTGTATATTACGATGGTTATCAAAATTAACTATCTCCGTGGAATGTTTTACCACGGAAGAAGTTAATCGAATTATCGAAATGCAAGGGATGAAAAATTTCTTACGTCGTGGAATACACTGTACGAACGGATCGCCGGTGTGTTCGGGTAAACAGCTGCATACGGGATTGTGATTGATAACGTTGCACACGGCTCTGAAACCACAAGAACCGGGGCAAGGATTTATGCACTTTTGATTGCTGCAGGCTTCCGTTAAGGGACAGTCGGAACTGACGATACACTCGGGTCTGCACGCAGGTGGTGCACCCAAGTATCCTGCCACGCAGGAACAGACTGGCTGCTCGTTTATCTCTCGGCAGACACTGTTCGGTCCACAGGGCGAAGGTGAGCAGGGATTCCTCTTTATGGGATCTAAATTCGTAGAAACTTTTTAGTGATCGCGTAATTCGACAGCGCGATGAATCGTTTTAATCTATTCTGGAAAATACTGTTAATCGAAGAGCGAGATTCCGATCCGTGAAACTAAAATCTCCGATCGAATATTAATGAGTGAAGTTACTAATCGATCGTGTTAATTCAATCAAGAAATGTATATAAATTAGTTGGAGTTAGTATCTGGTATTAAAAACGATGTTCAAACGATCAGATAATAACGCCAAGTAATTTACATACATGTACATTACTGGTCAAACTTCATTGTTACGGTTTTGATATAACGCAGATAAGATTCGATGCGCGGTAAAAAATATTTCACACGTACTATCGCGTTCTATCGTGGGACGATATATTTCTTTAAACGTCTCGCTTCGAGTACGTTCGAATGATTCTAATAAATACATCACGGAAGTTGATATACCTTGTGGAATAGAACATTGAACGAAAGCATTTCCGACCATTCCATTCGGGCAACTACACATTGGCACGTGATTGTACACGGTACACAGTGCGTCTCGCCCACACGTTCCTGGGCAAGGGTCAGCGCATTTGTTTCTCACGCAAGCGCGATTTTGCGGGCAATCGGTATTCAAAACGCACTCCGGACGGCAACCTAGATAAGCATCACCTTGATACTCGGGTAAACAGGTACATATTCCATTATCGCAACGAGCGTTTGGACCGCAGGGTGTCATAGCGCAGGGGTCAATCTCGACCGGTTGAGCTGCGAAAGAAATTAATGTTCTCTACTTTCTGACGATCGTGGATCGATAAATATCGCAATCTTGATCTCGACTCCTCTTACTTGGTCTTATCGGTCTCGGGTAGCAATTGGCGAAAGGATCACCGGTGTATCCCTCGGGACACGTGCACACGGGTATGTGATTGTAAACCGTGCACAAGGAGGTGACGCCGCAGGATCCCAAGCAAGGATCTCTGCACTTCTCGCTGCTGCACGCGAAATTCATCGGGCAGTCGGAGTTCACGCGACATTCGGGACGACAGTTCGGCGGGGATCCTACGTAATTTTGCGAACAAGAGCAGGAAGGCGTTCCACGGATATTCCTGCATTCAGCGTACATGCCACACGGGGATGGCGCGCAGGGATCTTGCGGAACGAGGGGATAGTCTTGCACGGGTGGTTCTGGAATTTATTCGTAACGTTACTACTTGAAGATTGTACTTTGATTAGGCTGATCCGTGAATGTTAAGATCCATGGAATGATAATGGGTGAGATGAGCGTGGACCGCTTCGTATAAAAGTACGAACAAGTACTTGATACGTATGGATAATAATCGTGTACGCGTCGGACGAATTAAAGTATTCTTCGATCGAATATGATATTGATCAGAGAGAATAAAATTGATACGAACAAAAATCTGTCGGGTTGAATTAAAGTATTCTTTAATCGAATATGTTATTTATACGAGATCGTCATCGTTAAGTTCGATGAAATGATACTGGGTGAGATGCGCGTGGACCGCTTCGTATAAAAATACGACTGAGTACTTCAAACGTTTGCATAATAATCGTTTACGCGTCGGGCGAATAAAACTATCCTTCGATCAAATATGACAAAAATCTGTCGGGTTATTTCCTGGTCTCTCGACAGGCGAATCAAAATGATGGGTTACGTGAGATGAACAAACGTGGCGTGAACGTGAAAGTATTTCGAGAGAAAGATTCTTACGTGGAGCGGGAAAGCATTTCGTGAATGGGTCTCCCGTGTAACCGAGGTTACAGGTGCAAATCGGACTGTGGTTGATCACTTTGCACTGGGTATTGATACCACAGGTGTTCAGACACGGCGACGCGCATTTCTGATTGATGCACGCGAGTTCCAACGAACACTCGCTGTTCACCACGCATTCCGGTCGACAGTTCGGCGGGCTTCCAATGAAACTCGGGATACAGGTGCACACAGCGTGGTCGTTCACTTCTCGGCAATTACTGTTCGGTCCACAGGGAGAGGGCCTACACGGATCTGTTTCTAGCGGGGCAACTGTGCGGAGTAAAATCTTGTTAAGCGCAAAGCTTCGATTTTTAAATAGCAGGGAAAACAAAAATAAAGCGGATCGGCGTCTCGTGAGATAACTCGCTTCTGGTCTGGGACTCGAAATAGCAGCGAACGTAACCAAGAGGAGTGAAATTCGTGAAATAATTCCATTCCGCTTTAAAACTTGACATTACAATGAATAAAGAAAACCAAAATCGAGAATTGTGAGGAAACTCACGTTTGGTCTATAAAATTAAAATCAAGATCAAGATCAAGTGACAAGTCCAAAATCCTCGATCGCAAATTGCAATTGCAGATACGTGATACGCAACACTCGAAATTCCAGCTTCTCCCGCCGTCGATAGCAAATTACAAAACGTGGCACGCGTAATTATATTGAAAATTCAAGCTCGGTGCTTCTTTAACTATAGTACGTGCAGCGGTCTACTACTACCCAGCTAACGTGAGATAATCGAGATATTCTCTCTCGTATTGAAAACAGGGCTTACGGGCGATCATCGGGAAACAATGGACGAAGGGATTGCCACTGTATCCCGGATTACAAGAACAAACTGGAAGATGATTAATGGGTTCGCATCGGGCTTGCAATCCGCAGGTTCCTGGGCAGGGATCTCTGCATTTCAGGTTCACGCAGGCCATTCTCGTGGGGCAATCGGAATTTTGGGTACATTCGGGTCTGCATCCTTCGTAGGGGTCACCTATGTAGTCCGGTAGACAGGAACACGAACCAACGCCGTTGTTCTCGCGGCAGATAGCGTTGGTACCGCACGGGGAAGGCTCGCATGGTTTCCTAATCTCTAAAGGATCATCTGATGGAAAGAGAAATTTCACTTATACGATTATGGTGGATCGTGCAAATCCGTTGAAAGCTTTGTGCGGTAGCATGATTCGTGGTTCCATTGTGTGACGAGTTTGGGCCTGGCGATATTGCGACATGAGTGATTTGCGATAAGCGATAAGCTTCCTTGGCTCGCGGGCGATCGGTAGATCGGGTGACAACGATTTGGTTCAGTAGCACGATTCGATCTTTCGGCGATGGTCTGTTTTATGTCTTGATCGTTAGGGTGTATTGCGGGCGACGATAACGTGCGTGTTTTTCTTGGGGGCGGGAGGGTAATTGTCTTTTAGTGGGCGCTACTCACTACCAAATACGTGATATCATATCAAGCGAGTTTAATGATTCCATCGGTTAATCGAGGGCTTGCAGCGGTTCGATATAGAACCTCGTTATTTGCGGTTATACCTTATTTTGTATTTTATTAGGTTCTAATGTTTGATTAGGATGGTTTGATGAATTAGGGTCTGGGTAATTCGACGAGTAAGCGTATCTTCTGGGGGTTGGGTACGTTTCACATAAGCGTGCTTCGGGGTAGATTTCTACTACCTATAAGCTTGTTTAAATTTGCATGGGAATCGGGTAAGCTCCTCGTCTCAGGGGTTAATTCTCCGTATCGGATCTTTTTTTTTTGTCGCTAGGTACACCTCTCGACGGGGCGCGTAGCGTAGGGTTTTTAATCGGACGTGCTCTCGCAAACACTAATTTGGATCTCCGAAAGCGGTACGCTCCGTCGGAAGTGGTCAATGCGTGCAATATTTTCTATTCGGTCGTATCAAAACAGGGAATCAGGGACTTGGGGGGGTGGGGGGTTATCTGATATCGGTCAGGGGGTGAGTGCAATTAAGAGCCTATATACTCCATAGGCCCCACCACCATTTAATTTCCTAAAACGGTTATTCTATCCATGGAATGACTTTGGGTAAGTACGCTCCGGGGATATAAAGGCGTGCTTAATTCTCGTCGATTCGTTAATCGCAGGGTTTGAGGGTGGTAGGAGGCGTATGCGCACACAACTCATTGTTACGTCCTCTTTCGTTCAGGGGAGTGGGGAATGAGTGCAGTTATGATTTTCTAAGGCCCCGCCACCACAGTGACTATGCGCCACCTCATTGTTAGGGCCTCTCTCGTAACGTTATTTCCTCTCGTTACACATCGTTCACGATGACTCGTGCTCGATGACTCGTTTTGTTAGGAAATCGTAATGGCGCGGCATCGCGCGCAGTTCGATAGATAAGAGGAGGAAGCACTTACCTGCCTCGCTCGCATGCAATGAGCGAAATTATGCGTGGAAAAGTAAGGAAAGTAAAGTTTCGTGCTGCACTCACCCTTGGCGGCTGGCTCGCAAACGCTGAACGGATTTCCGGTGTATCCCTCGATGCACGAACAAACGGCATGGTGATTCACCACCGAACACTGAGCGTTCGAACCGCACAAACCGACACACGGATCGCGACACTTTTGCAATAGACACGCTAATTGAGACGGACACTCGGGATTAATCGTGCACTCCGGTCGACAATTTGGCGGTACACCGATGTAATTCTGGGCGCATGAGCACGCTGGACTTTCACCCCTCACTTGGCACTCGGCGTTGGGTCCGCAGGGCGATGGTAGGCATGGATTGGTCGGCACCGGTGGTTGCCCTGCAAATGAATTACACATTTTGTTTAAGCAATGGAAAAAGATTCATTTTTTAATGCGGTTTTACCACCTCGAAAACCTTCGGTTTACGTACAACAAGAGTACGTCGTTTTCCTATGTAAACTTGAGTTACAACGTTAAAGACTCAAGTTGACATAGACAAACCACGTACTTTTAAAGCCCTTTCCGAAACCGTGACATAGGAAAACGACGTACTCTTGTTGTACGTAAACCGAAGGTTTTACGGAAACTATGCTTTCGTCACCAACCTATAAAAATACCTCGACAAAAATGAATAACTGATGTGATGAATAACTGATGTCACTTAACTGATGTGATTTTTCGTAGCTAATTATCTTTTTTCTTAATTTTCGGTATGTGTTCTGAAATCGCAATGCAACATCTGTGTATCAAAACAATACATTTCTTAATTCTTTCAAAAATAAGTGTGTGACAGACAGAACCCTGTATATGTATATTATAATATTAAAAGTGTGTAAATTCTAACGAATTTGTGGGTCAAAGTATGCTCAAGTGACGTTACAAAGTTGGAATAATTTCGCGTAAGATATCCTATCATCAAAGTAACAAAACGTGAGGATTTGTCAGTTCAACATCGCACAATAATTATACAAGGTCGTTAAACACAATTAACAACTGACAAAAATATTAAATGTCTTTTCGTCTCGGGACTAGCGTCTGACAAAGATTGGTAGTAACTACTTGGCGAACTTACTGGGTAATGGATAACACCTGGTGAACGGATCACCAGTGTTTCCCTCGGAGCAACTGCATATCGGATTGTGATTAACCACTTGACACTTCGAGTTCTGACCGCAAGTTCCTGGACAAGGATCTTGACACTTGTTATTCAGGCATGCTTGCGTCAAAGGACACTCGGCACTGACCACGCATTCGGGTCTACAGGCAGGTGGGCTGCCAATAAATCCGGATTGACAAGAACAGACCGCGTGATCGTTGACAACTTTGCAGATACTATTTGCGCCGCAGGGTGATGGTGTGCACGGTTGTTTTATGTTATCTGAAACGTTAAAAGAAGTCGATAATTATTCGCAGGGAAACAAAGAACACATTACCATTGTTATAATTAGACCCCGACTGTTTATGCAAAATGTATTATTTTATATATTTAATGAATTATTTAATGCCTTATTTTATTTTATTTCGTACGTACATTTCACGCGTATTTATCACATTTCTATCACAAAGTCCGTTTAAAATCAGTATAAAAATAATGCATTTTGCATAAACATCCAGAATCTAGTAATAATTAACAAAGTAAAATGCAATAAAATTCTAATGACGCATCGTAAGCTGTAAATATAATTAATAGGTATTGTTATTTTAATCCAATTATTGCGTAACGGTTCATATCACAGTGTAAGAAATGAAAAGAACGTATTAAAGACGTACCGTCAGGAACATACGGCCGACAGAGTGTGAACGGATCACCGGTGGTTCTAGGTGGACAACTGCACATTGGAATGTGATTAACAACGTCGCAACGCGCACTCGAGCCACAGGTGCCGGGGCAGGGGTCAATGCAGTGTTGATTAACGCACGCCTTTACGCGAGAGCAGTCCGAATTCATGGTACACTCTGGACGACAGTACGAGTAAGGATCGCCGAAGTAATTCGGAAGACACGTGCACAGGCCCTCGTTGCAGTCTGCGTTAGGCCCGCATGGTGACGGATTGCACAAATCTTCAGGTGTTTTCGGTTGTTCTGTAGAAATTAAACATGAGAAATAAATTGAATTCTATGAAAATTGAATTAAAACCTACCAAGCGTTACAAAATGATGTAAACTTACCAATAATCTGGGAGCATAACGTGAAAGGATCACCGGTGAATCCCGTTTGACACAAGCAAACCGGAATATGATTCTGAACACGACAATCGGCGTTCTGTCCGCACGATCCAGCGCAAGGATCTCTGCACTTCTCCGAAATACACGCCTGATTAGGCGCGCAATCCGTGTTGACGACGCACTCGGGACGACAATTTGGCGGCAATCCTATGTAATTCTTCAGACAAGAACAAGCAGCTTGATCGCCGATAGCCCTGCATTCCGCGTTCAATCCGCACGGACTCGGGGCGCAAGGATCGCCAATGGGTGGCAGAGGAGCAACTGAAAAGAAGATAAACCGACGTATAAATAAAAAAGTACGTCAAACGAGAAAGAAATTTCGGCATTTCGCAATTGATTCTTCGATTACCTGGTTGGAGATAACACCTGGAGAACGGATCGCCGGTCATCCCTTGGGGACAACTGCACAACGGATTGTGATTAATCACGCGACAATTAGCGCCGACACCGCAAGTACCCGGGCACGGATCCGTGCACTTGAACTTGTAACACGCGCGATTCTGCGAACACTCGGAATTGACGACGCACTCGGGCTTGCAGTTCGGCGGTGCACCGACGAAGGATTCTTGACAGGTGCAAACCGCTTGATCGTTGACGGCACGACAGAGGCTGTTCGGTCCGCATGGCGACGGTGAGCAAGGATCGGTGACGGTTGGTTCGATGTCCGGAATTAACGGCAGTGTACAAATGGTGAACGGATCGCCGATGTAACCGGGTTGACAGGTGCATGTTGGGATGTGATTGATGACGGAGCACTGAGCTTGAATTCCGCAAATTCCGGGACAGGGGTCCTCGCACTTGTTTCGCACGCAGGCTTTGTTCGTCGCGCAATCGGAGCTGAGAATGCACTCCGGTTGACATCCCTCGTAAGGATTGCCGTGATAGTCGTCGATGCAGATGCAGGCGCCCACGTTGTCGCGTTGCTGGCAAATCGCGTTCGGGCCGCACGGTGATGGTTCGCATGGATTAATCGCTTCTTCTGTAATTCAATAAGTTTGTGAATATTAATTCACTATAATTCGCTAATAATTTATTTAATATTCGTGAATATTAATTCACTATAATTCACTAATAATTTATTTAATATTCGTGAATATTAAATAAAAGTTAATTTTTTAAATGTAACCTAAATCGAACTTGATTATGCTTTCATTTACAATATTCATAATCGAACAGTTTTAACTAGACTCCGGATATTTATGTAAAAGTATTGAATAATCTATCATACATATATACTATTCGGAGTCTAGTTATAATTCATCTCGGCCCGGCGTTGCCGAAAACTACTGCACTTTAAAAAAAGATAATTTTTTAATGTGAATGGACCACCTCGAAAACCACAGTTTATTCTTTCCTGAAAACAAACAAGGTCTAGTTCTCGCGTATTTATACTCGGCCCAAGACAAGACCTTGTCTTTTGATATTATCGTTGACTCATCATCGAAGATTTATTTTGATAATTTCGCGAATTTAAACGAGTTCGGTTTTAGAATGCATTTTGTTGCATTAGAATAGCTCACTCTTAAGATAAAAAAAAATATACAAGGGCTTACCTTCCAAAACGATGCACTGGACAAACGGATTTCCGGTGTAACCGGATGTACAGGAACACGTAACAGCGTGATTGACGACCATGCACTCTGCATTCTCTGCGCACGATCCCGGACAAGGATCCTTGCATTTCGAATTTATACACGCTTTGTCGGAAGGACAATCCGGGTTGATCAGACATTCCGGACGGCAGGAAGGTGGTGTACCGATGTACGATGGTAAGCACGAACAGGACGGATATCCGTTCGCGTTTTGACAATGCGCGTTTGGTCCGCAGGGTGACGGATCGCACGGATCGCCCGTATCCTTCGAGTCTGGTGGAACTGATAAAAATATTTCACATTTGAAATTCAATCTCATATTCAACGACAATTTTGATGATCGACGGAATTCACTTCTTACTTGAAATTTCGTAGCAACTCTTGAATGGATCTCCGGTCTGGCCAGGGAGGCAACTGCAGATTGGCGAATGATTGATAACTTCGCATCTGGCGCTTAATCCACACGATCCTAAGCAAGGATCCGTACACTTTTTGTTCACGCAGGCACGCGTTGGTGGACACTCTGAGCTAACGATGCACTCTGGTCTACAAGAAGGCGGAGAACCGAGGTAGCCTTGAAGACAAGAGCAAACCGCGTGGTCTTCCACGTTGCGACACTGGCTGTTCGGGCCGCACGGTGAGACAGGTGAGCACGGGTCTTTCTTGTCTTGCGGTACTGTAACAGGTAATTAATAAATTTATTAAACGTAATTGCATGCGGTCGTCCATTACCGTCAATTAGAATGTTTTAAGTATCAATCCCGATTCTTTAACATCAGTTTCTACACTGTTGATTTCAATTAAAATTCTTTTAATATAATTTTTTATATCGGTTTCAGCATACGCGTATCCCTGTGGATCGTTAATTATTTTATCTTGCTATACTGTAACGCATAATTATTAAATTTATGAAACATAATTATATACGGTCATTCTTCAACGTCAATCACTATTTCTTAAAATTAGCTTTATTTTTTAAATATTACCTTTAAATATTCAATTAGAATTGATTTAACATAATTTTTTATATCGATTTTGATACTCAAGTATTTTTTACATACGCGTATTACCCGTGAACAATTAATTATGTCCACGCATGCTCGAACGGGGAACTGTTACTTTATTCCAGTAATTTCTATGATATCGTTAATAACGTGTACCTGAAATTTGTACACGGCAGCTGACAAATGGATCACCAACGTATCCGGATGGACACGAGCAGACAGGAATGTGATTGACAACATCGCAGACAGCGTTTTGGCCGCACGTTCCAGGACAAGGATCCTTGCATTTATTTCTCAAGCAGGTCTTATCTCTCGGACATTCCGAATTCAGAATACATTCCGGTCGACACGCCTCGTACGGATTTCCAATATACTCCGGCAAACACTGACAATCGCCATTATCGCATATGGCGTTCGGCCCGCAAGGAGAGGGATTGCAAGGATCTCTCGGTATCGGCGATAACGTCGCTGAAATAGATTAAGGATCGAATAAAAAAACATTCGCATTAATTTCATTCGATATTCCACGTTAGTGTATCTATTCTTACTCGGTGGTATGTTTATACACTGAGTGAACGGATCGCCAGTGAAACTCTCCATACACGTGCAGACTGGTATGTGATTCACAACGTGACACTGAGCATTGACGCCGCAGGATCCCGGGCAAGGATCCTGGCACTTCTGATTGACGCACGCAAGGTGACTCTTGCATTCCGAACTCAAAATACACTCCGGTCGACACTCGGGAGGTACGCCAGTGTAATTCGGAAGGCAGGAACACGCCGGACTTCCGGATATAATTTGACACAGGGAATTGGGTCCGCAGGGTGACGGGGTGCACGATGGTGGTCGTTCGGTAACCGGTGGTTCGGTGACGACTGCAAAATAGATTAAACACAAGTGAACGTACGTTCGCGAATGTATCGGAAATTATAACTTGTCGGAAGAGATCAATTTGGTTGGAAGAGATCAAAGAGAAAGCTGATCAATTACGAGATCTCTCATTTCTACGTTATCGTAGTCAAGAAAGTAATATAGTAGGACTATAATGAAGGCGGCAATTATAGTACCACTATAATTAAGAAAGTAGAAGCAATTTTATTCTTACCGTGAGGAGAGCACTGAGTGAAAGGATCTCCCGTGAATCCAGCAGGACAAGTGCAAATTGGATTGTGGTTCTTGGTGGTGCATTGCGCTCTCAAGCCACAGGTGTTCGGGCAGGGATCTACGCACTTCTTGTTCAAACACGCAAGGTGAGTTGGACACTCGGCATTGACAACGCATTCCGGTCTA
Organism: Pemphredon lugubris; assembly: GCA_933228935.1. Classification (NCBI taxonomy): domain Eukaryota; kingdom Metazoa; phylum Arthropoda; class Insecta; order Hymenoptera; family Crabronidae; genus Pemphredon; species Pemphredon lugubris. The sequence goes on from OW121818.1 coordinate 14,914,801, forward strand.
CACGAGGGTGGTATTCCTCTGTACTCTGGGAGACAGGTGCAAACTGCTTGACCATTCACAGCGCGACATTTACTGTTAGGTCCACACGGAGATGGGTAACATGGATCCAACGGGGGTGCTTCTAAAAACGCAATTTATCGTTATAATATTAATTGTATTAACAAATAAACCAATTTTATTTTTGTAAACTGTACATCCAAAGTTCCTACTTCAAAAATAATAGAACTCACGATAATTCTATGATCCAATTAAAACAATTAAGCAAATAAAAATTATAGATCTATACTTACTCGACATTTCCTCGATCTCACAAGCAAAGTACGGGTCTCCCGTGTATCCCGGCGGACAAGCGCACACGGGAACGTGTTGTTGCACATTACAGATCGACAAGGTGCCACAAGTACTGGGACAAGGATCAGAACACTTGAATCCAACGCACGCCAATTGGGGAGCGCAGTCCGTGTTCGCCTCGCATTCCCTGTGACAGCCCTTCACGTTATCGTAAGGGTCACCGATAAGATCCGTGGGGCAAGCACACGCTCCGGCGCCATTCCTTTCCCGACACTGCGCGTTTGGACCGCAAGGATTCGGCGAGCATGGATTCGCCACGCTCACGTCGGTCGCTGAGTACATTTAATATAATAATATATTTAATATAATTAAATATAATTAATACAATTCCATTAAAGGGATCAACATAAAGGCGACAAGAAGTTCATTACGCGAGTCGCACGATACTTACTCGGAGGTGGTGCCAAGAGACAACGAACGGAAGCATCGCCCTCGTATCCCTCGGGACACGAACAAATTGGAATGTGATTCTGTACCGTGCACCTAGCCAATTCACCGCAAGCTCCTGGACACGGATTCTTGCACCTCTGATTTATACACGCGGCGGTGTTGAAGCACTCGGAATTATCAGTGCACTCGGGTCGACAGTTCGGCGGTCGTCCGACGAAGTTCAACAAACACGAACACGCAGGTTGAGAACCGATCACTCTGCACTGAGAATTCGGACCGCAAGGATTCGGCGAGCATGGATTACCGACGTCCTTGCGCGGTGGTTCGGTAAGATTGAATCTGACACAGTGGACGAAAGGATCTCCGGTGTAACCGGTCGTGCAGCTACAAATCGGATTGTGATTGACCGTGAGACACTTGGTGTTCTGTCCGCAGGATCCAACGCATGGATCCGCGCACTTGTTTCCCACGCATGCTTTGTTCTGCGAACACTCCGAGCTGACGATGCACTCGGGGCGACATTGTGGTGGAATACCAATGAAACCTGGCTGACACAGACACACGGCGTGGCCGTTGTGCGTGCGACAATTGCTGTTCGGTCCGCACGGTGACGGTTCGCATGGATTGATCGGTATCGGCTCCGGTGTTATTTCGGTCAACGTGCAGAATCTGAACGGATCGCCGGTGTAGCCGGGCAAGCAGGAGCAAGATGGCGCGTGATTGACGACGCGACAGGTAGCACCTTGGCCGCAGGTACCGGGGCAAGGATTGACGCACTTGTTGTTCAAGCATGCCTTGCTGCGATCGCAATCGGTGTTCGTGACGCACTCGGGTCGGCAGCCCGTGTACGGGTCACCGATGTATTCCGGTAAACATGTGCATGATCCAGCGCCGTTTCTTTCGTTGCAGACTGCGTTTGCCCCGCACGGTGATGGATTGCAAGGTGTGCGGGGTTGTTCGGTAGTAGTTGGAACTGTGAAGAAATGTTTTTCGCGTAAATATATTTCTTTCTAAGTTTCATTAAACGTTGTGTCTAATGATCTAAAACACATCGGTGTAAATATATTCCTTTCTTAATTTCATTAAACGTTGTCTCTGATGATGTAAAGTACATCGGTGTAAATATATTCCTTTCTTAATTTCATTAAACGTTGTCTCTGATGATGTAAAGCACATCGGTGTAAATATATTTCTCCTTAAATTGAATTAAACGTTGTCCCCAATGATTTAAAATACATCGGTTAACCTACCTTCTATTATCGGTGAGCACTCGGTGAACGGATCTCCGGTGTAACCAGAGTTGCAGATGCACACCGGATTATGCTTTATCACGTTACAGAAAGTGTTGACGCCACAGGAACCTGGACAGGGGTCCACGCACTGTTCGTTCTGACAAGCCAAGTTTCCAGGACAGCCCTCGTTGATAACGCACTCTGGCCGACAGTTTGGTGCTCTGCCGACGTAATTTGGTAAACAGGAGCAAGCCGGGAATCCATCGATGACACGGCACTGAGAATTCGGTCCGCAAGGTGACGGTAGACACGGGTTGCCACTTGGTTCCGGTCCAGGTAATTTACTCTCTACAGTAAACAGATAATAATATTTTTACGCAAAGTTTTTAATACATACATCGTCCGAAATTCTGTTTCCATTGAATTATCGACGAACAGTTCCAAGAAAATTTGTAACTTACGTTCTTTGACGCATCCGAAGAAAGGATCTCCGGTGTATCCCGATGTACAACTGCAAACCGGATTATGATTTATGACCTGACAGTCGGCGTTTTGTCCGCAAGTGCCAGGACACGGGTCCTTGCACCTCTGCCCGATGCACGCTGTGTTCTGCGCGCAATCCGCGCTCACGACACACTCCGGTCGACAGGAGGGTGGACTACCCACGTGATCCGGTTGACAAGAGCATACGGCGTGATTGTCGATTACGCGGCAATTACTGTATGGACCGCAGGGGGATGGCTGACAAGGATCCCCTGGCAGTGGCGTCGCTAAGATAAAATAATAATGCGGTCGATCAATCAACTCAGGCATCGCATAATGAAAATAATTTCTAGTTTCGGTCGACGAGAAATTTATAAACATTTGTGAAACCGTTCATGTTGATTATGAATAGGTCCCGGATGTGTATGCAGAATGCATTATTTTTATTACTGACTTTAAAACTTTAAACGGATTTTGTCAAACAAATGCGATAAGTATGCGTGAAGTATACGTATAATATAGTTATTACGTGTATAAAATAAAATAAAACAATGCGTTTTGCATAAACATCCCGAGTCTAATTATGGGTAACTCGATTAACTGAAATTTTTAAAAACTATACACTTTAGAAAATGAAAGACGTGAGCCTCAGGATATTAGTAACTTGTTAGAGTTTATTGTTTTATGCTCACCTGAAGGAATATGGCAAGAGCTGAGAGGATCTCCGGTGTATCCGGATAAACAACTGCAGGAAGGCTGATGACTGATCACGTGACACTGAGCGTTTATACCGCACGCTCCCACGCACGGATCCTTGCATTTGTTATTGATGCAAGCCTCGCTGGAGACGCAATCGGAGTTCTGAACGCATTCCGGTCTGCATCCTTCGTAGGGATCGCCGGTGTAATCCGGGAGACAAACGCAGGAGCCAGCGTCGTTTCGTTCCTTGCAAATCGCGTTCGAGCCGCAGGGTGATGGATTGCACGGCATTGCGACGGGGAAAGTAACTGAGAAAGTATTTTAAAAAGGTTTTTTTAAATTTACTGATCGATATTAAATATCAGTTGAATAGTAGCTCCCCCTTTTATCGTATCACGTACGCGTAATCGTGTTTCACGCCGATACGTTCGTAATATCTGTTTATAATTCTTAAATTATTTACCTTTACTGCATCCGGAGAAAGGATCTCCCTCGTACCCCTCGTAACACTGACACATAGGCCGATGAGTTTGCACGGTACAGTTGGTATTGAAACCGCAGGATCCAGCGCACGGATCGACGCACTTCTTTTGAACGCAAGATAAGTAATTCGGGCAGTCTTGATGAATCAGGCACTCGGGTCTGCAATTTGGCGGTGCACCGAACATGCCGCTGATGCACGTGCATACAGGATGATCCTCCTGTACGCGGCATTCCGCGTTTGGTCCGCACGGTGACGGGAAGCAAGGATTCTTCGGTCCAGGCAATAATTTATCTAATATACAAACAAATTCGTATGAAATTATCCCGTGTAAAGATTGAATTAATCCTATTGTTATTCTCCTGTTAAATGTGCATTGTAATTGTTGTTAGATTGTGGTTCATTACCTTCTTTGATGCAATGCGTAAACGGATCGCCGATGTAATTCGGTGGACAACTGCAGATAGGATTGTGATTGACCACCTGACACAAAGCATTCTGGCCGCATAGTCCCGGACATGGATCGTTGCACTTTTGCGCGATGCAAGACAGGTGAGAGGGACACTCCGAGCTAACGAGGCACTCTGGACGACACGAAGGTGGTGTACCGTGATATCCTGGACTGCAGGAACACACGGCGCGATCGTTCATCACGCGACAGATGCTGTGTGGTCCGCACGGTGATGGCATGCAAGGATTCTGGGCTGGTAGAGCTGTAAAATTCAAATGCATTCGCGCATTTTGATAACGATATTACATTACTGTTTTGAAGTAAAATTGTATTCGAAGAAGCATAATTGTTTAATTTAATCCGTTTGGTACCGTGGACGATTAGGTGCACCGAACGAATTTTGATATTCCTTTCGATAAAAAATCATGGGTTCAACAATTTTTTAGTTAACTCGATGCAATAAAATGCGTTTTATAATTGAAGAATCGCACGATTAAAATAAAAATCTGCAATGTCGTACCGATAATAACGTTAAGTTGAGAAAATATATTCCATTAATCGTGAGTTTATCGCTGCCGGGGGATTTAGTACGAAAAAATGAAACTTAACTACGAAAACTTACGAGACTTTTCAATTTTACACGATCCAAATGGATCTCCACCGTATCCAGGTAGACAGGAACAAACTGGTATGTGCTCGACCACTTCGCACCTCGCATTGGCACCGCATACGCCGAGACAGGGATCCCTGCAGTGTTGATTGAAGCAAGCAAGATGATTGTCGCAATCGTGATTCACGATGCACTCGGCCTCGCAACCGTCGATGTAAGGATTTCCGATATACGGTGGCACGCACTTGCATTTCGGGACACCGTCTTCGGCAGTGCAAATCGCATTTTTCCCACATGGTAGTAATAAACATGGATCGTACACGTCGTTTGGACGTGCTGAAAGATAAAAGGAGAAAGATCGTGAATCTTAAGTAATGCTTTCGTAAACAAATCTTATAATTATGTAAAAGAAATAAAATATCGAGCATTCCCGGTTACAGAAAATTAATATAGGCTTAGCTCAATATTCCAGAATTTAGACTAACGGCATCCACGTTACTTGAATCTTTTTCAGGAGCTTGTGCGAATAATTGCAGATAAAGTTTACGATGTACAAAAATGGAATCTTAAATTAATTCATTAAAAAAATAATTTGTCTAGATGCCAGTAGCATGAAATTAGACACGCTCATTAACTCTCAGGAGCATAGTCGAGACTCTGGAATGTTACCATACTTCTAAACAGTTTCAAAACGCAGATATTTACCTGAACAGATCTGATAAGGATTTCCAACAGTCTGATCGGGACAGTAACAGGGTGGTACTCTGTTTCCATCGCAAGCCGCGCCAACTCCGCAAGGATTAGGATCGCATTGATCAGTTTTAGGCACGCATCCTCTAATTGTGTTAGGACTCTCAATATATCCTGGTAAACAGCTACACTTCGAAAGACCATTCTTCAGAAGGGAGCATTGAGTGTTGGGTCCGCACGGGGATGGCTCGCAAGGATTGCTCGGAAGCACGCATGGCGATTGGGGTGGATTTCCCTCGTATCCTGGCAGACAGAAACATTTCACTTGTCCTCCAATCACGCGACATCCTGAATTGGAGCCGCAAGGATTTCCCTCGCATTTGTCGCCTTCTGGAACTGAGAGATTCATTTTTTATTAAGCGATACATTTCTATGTGAATTTATAATTAGTAGACTTTGGATGTTTATACACAATGCGTTATTTTTAATAAGCTAACGGGGAATAATAATATATTACACGGGCGATATAATACATGGTAAATATGCTCCATGCATATTTATCGCATTTATGTCACCAAATCCATATAAAATCAGTATAAAAATAATGCATTTTGTATAAACATCCGGGGACTAGTAATAACTCTAATAACCTTATAAAATTATCACACTAATTATACATCGAGTACGTAATACTTGGATGTAATCGTTGTTTAAAAGAAACATATAACGCACCTACAATATTGCGTATAATGCAAAATGTATATTAAAAAATTAATTTTTAAACGTCCCTGATAAAGAAGTTCATTTCTGTTCGAATTCAACCTCTGTACCGATCTTGTAGAAAAATATGATTTTGCAAAAATATACGCAGACCAAAGATAAAGGTAGAAAGAAGTTATATTAAGGCCATTTAGAATACTTACTGCATTGCTCGAATGGATTTCCAGTTAGTCCTTTCGGGCAGAAGCATATCGGATTGCCATTATCGTTCTCGCACATCGCGTCCAAACCGCAAGGATTCGGGACGCAAGGATCGAAGGATAATTGCGTGCATCCCACATGAGGATTTCCTTGATATCCTGCCATGCACTTGCACTGGGCTTGATGATTGTCAGGATAACACCGTGCATTTTCCCCGCAATCGAACTCGAGGCAGGGATTAATGCACTGTCGGTTCAGACGATCGCAGTATTTGTTCGGTGGACAGTCCTCGTTGTATTGACAAATGTTTTTGCCTTCTTCGACTGCAATGAAAACAATTGTGTTAGTGGATTGTCGGAATAATAATATAACATTATTGTGTGATCGGATGGTGAGGTGTTAAAGGTTGTAACTTTAATATGGATTTGGATGTGGAAAGAATACTGAAAAGAATATAAAGAACTAAGTACGTTGTAATACGCTAATCTTCGCTATGAAACCGCACGACTCAAGCTTCGACGATCGATTGAATTCGATTTTTCGTCGCCGTTAAGCCCGACTTACATTACCGATTTTGGTACGAATCAATCACGGTCAGGTCATTGTAACCCCGTGATTGAATCGGATCAAGATCGGTAATGTGAATCGGTCCTCCGTTCTTTGCAACGCTACTCATCTACACACTACATTAGAAGTATAGCTAAATCGTAATATTGGCACAATTTTCCTATTGTCATACTACAATGGAATCCCGATCATTCGATGCTCGATTTCTCAGATGACTAATTCAAAACAGTCATTTCAAGAGTCCCGAATTCTCAATTGTCTAGTTTCCTAACCGGTGTGCCGCGGGGGCTTCATACATAGGTGTGGCGCGAAATGTCATGATTATTAATAATAAACATTTTACGTAAAACTTCGATAATATATATAAAGATTACAGATAAAAGCCCAATATTAATAAAAAAAATAATATAAGGCAGTGTCAAGTGTGCCACAGCTAAATATTGGTTGTGAGGTCGTAAGGTCCAAAAGATTGGAAACCGCTGATCTATACATATACTAGTGTATCGTAACGTTGCAACTACTAAATACTCGTTAAATTAATACGATGATTGAGAATTTGACAACTTCATGCTTTTTTAATATAAAAGATAACAGTATTACACGAAGTAGAATAAAAAAAAAATTACCTAGATCGCAATAAGAGAATCCATTTCCATGATAGTCCTCCTCGCAGCTGCAATCCGCTCCGTGATTCGTATTAATACAAATCGCATGTTCGGCGCAAGGATTGCGAACGAGACACGGCTCCTGGCAAACCTGCCCGATGCACGCCTCTGTGAGGGGGCAATCCCTGTTGCTAGTGCAACCAGCTAAAGAAAGAGTGATAAAGCCCATGTAGCCCCAAGAAGGAGTGCTCGAGTATGAAGTAAACAAATACATTTGTTTCGCATAGGCACGCGTGAAGACTGCTCGGAAAAGTAAATGTCAAACCACATTTCATTGCATTTGTGTGTGCATAGATTGAAATTGCGTTCGAATCAATCACAGAGAATTCAGGAATGCTATCGTGATCGAGAGAAAACTTTTTGAACGAAAGTGACGTTCCTCTGTCTGTGCATTGAAATAGAATTAATATTACGTGTCGCGTAGCATACATCGCATATATGTACAATACATACATATTTACAGAACAAGTTGGCTACTGCGAAGGAAGTGTAAGTACGTAAGTTCGCGACGAGACGTTCGTGTATGTACAAACCTTTCACGCATGTATTTGTTTCCGAATCGCATTGCATACCGGCCGGGCAGTAAGGACAATCCGCTGTACTTGCATCCTCTGAAAAACATGAGCGATTTTATTAGAAACGTGCACACCCACGTAGACGAATCCCTAGTAGTACAAATTATTGCATAAACGATTATTTTATGTTAAAAATATACTGGGCCCTTTCTAAATATCTTTCATGGAAAATATGTATCGAGGAAACATTTGGAAATCAATATTTTTGCTCTATTATACTTTGTACAAATATTTTGTCAATTAAACAGATTTTTAATAAGACTATGCTACAAAAACTAACGAAGTTGTAGTTTTCTTTGCGAACTGCAAGGTATACCTTTCACGCAAACTGGTCTGTGATCCTGAACGTGACATACTTCTACGAAATCGCAGGGGTTGCCAAGAGTGCACGGATTCAAGCACTGTTGATTTATACAGGCCAATTGGACGGGACAGTCGCTGTGCGTTGTACACTTCACATCTGACAAAATGAAGTAACATTAGAAGCTTGAAATAATCATTCTCGTACAACGTTAAAATAACGTAATGATCAATCGTCTAGTAATCTGTTATTCCGAATGCAATATAACTTGACGATGTTCTTTTTGTTTAACTAAAATTTCTCAGAAATCGTACAAAAGACACGACAAAATAACACATATATGCGACTTATCGTCTAAATGAAATTCTTAAAGAGTACACAATGATAAACACAGAGATCGATATACGCTTCCCTCTACAACCTAAAACATATATGGTTTTCGTGTTATATGTGTAAAGCCCAGAAACTGTAAGTTGTTAGTCGGTCTACTTCTAAACGGATTGATCACAATACTTTTTAAAATTAATTCTTAGGATCGTTATAATCGATAACGCATCTCAAACGAGTACAATCGAGTTAAAAGGGTATAATTTTAAATCAATCTGACCTATCAAATTACCATCGATTTCAAAGTTTCATTTAATTCAGCACGAGGAGATTACAGTTTAGAAGTAGACTCGTTCAAATCACAATCCACTGAATGTTAGATACAGACAAGCGAGAAGAGAATCGTACGGAAGCACATTAATATACAGCATGCAAAGAGCGCTAATGCAGCAGGTCCGCGTCTGCATTGGTTTGCAATGTAACCGCCCGCCAAAATCTTTTTCCTGTACTCGCGTACAAGCGTCGAGTACTGTGTTCGATCGCGATCGTTCGATCGAACGATCCGGTCGATCAAGCAACGTTGACACTCTCCAGATTTGGATGACTCCAATTTTCATCTGGATGGGATGAAGACACACTGGAGAAAGCTTGTCGAGACACATCGGTGACGATGATGAGACAATAACAAACAAACTCCCGACAAGAGAATATTTTTTTTACCTGGGGCTATGCTACAATTAGACGTACTCTGGTGGCTCGAGCACACGGGCCGATGTTTAGCTACGTCGCATTTCGTTCTATCTGGGCAATTGTTATTTATTTTACAGGGATTCTGGCATGAACCGTCGAGGCATGTTTCGCATTCCGAACAGTCGGCATCTTCGTTGCAATTCGTGTGTTCTACACTCTGCGTTATGGGCGTGTCTGTTACCGATGTGGAATGCTTTTCTGTTGGGTATTGTTCGGATGTCGAATATTGTTCTGTAACCGTGGTAGATTGTTCGGTGGAATGTTCTTCCGTAACTGTACTAGATCCTTCTACGGAGGGTAGTTCTGTGATATGTTCTTTTATACCAGTGGGATATCGTTCGGATAAATATTGTTCTGTGGTTGTAATAGATTGTGCTGTAACGCCAGTGTATTGTTCGGTAGTCGTGGCAGACTCATCTGTCGAATATTGTTCGGTAGTTGAAATTTTTCTGTCCGAATATTGTTCAGTTGTAACAGGCTGTACCGAGGAGTATTGTTCTGTTGTCCAATATTGTTCTGTAGTTGTGGTAGGTTGTTCGGTGGAATATTGTTCTGTAACTGCACTAGATCCTTCTACAGAGGATCGTTCTGTGGTATGTTCTTTTATATCGGTGGTAGATCGTTCGGGTAAATATTGTTCTGTGGTTGTAGTAGATTGTTCTGTAGCGGCAGTGTAATTTTCTACGGAATATTGTTCAGTAGCTGTGATAGACTCATCCGTTGAATACTGTTCGGTGGTTGAAATGTTTCTCTCTGAATGTTGTTCGGTCGTAACAGGTTGTATCGAAGAGTAGTGTTCAGTTGTCCAATATTGATCTGCAATTATGGTAGATTGTTCTGTAATTGTACTAGGTCCTTCAACCAAGGGTCGTTCTGTGGTATGTTCTTTTATATCGGTGGAAGATCGTTCCGATAAATATTGTTCTGTGGTTGTAGTTGATTGTTCTGTAGAGGCAGTGTGTGATTCTACGGAATATTGTTCAGTAGCTATAGTAGACTCATCCGTTGAATATTGTTTGGTGGTTGAAATGTTTCTCTCTAAATATTGTTCAGTCGTAACAGGTTGCATCGAAGAGTATTGTTCAGTTGTCCAATATTGATCTGCTATTATGGTAGATTGTTCAGTAAAATGTTGTTCGCTAGTTGTACTAGAACCCTCTACAGAGGATCGTTCTGTGGTATGTTCTTTTATATCGGTGGTAGATCGTTCGGGTAAATATTGTTCTGTGGTTGTAGTAGATTGTTCTGTAGCGGCAGTGTAATTTTCTACGGAATATTGTTCAGTAGCTGTGATAGACTCATCCGTTGAATATTGTTCGGTGGTTGAAATGTTTCTCTCTGAATGTTGTTCGGTCGTAACAGGTTGTATCGAAGAGTAGTGTTCAGTTGTCCAATATTGATCTGCAATTACGGTAGACTGTTCAGTGGAATGTTGTTCGGTAATTGTACTAGATTCTTCTACGGAGGGTCGTTCTGTGTTATGTTCTTTCACATCGACGGGAGATCGTTCGGATAAATATTGTTCTGTAATTGTAGTAGATTGTTCTGTAGCGGCAGTGTGTGGTTCTACGGAATATTGTTCAGTAGCTATAGTAGACTCATCCGTTGAATATTGTTCGGTGGTTGAAATGTTTCTCTCTGAATGTTGTTCGGTCGTAACAGGTTGTATCGAAGAGTAGTGTTCAGTTGTCCAATATTGATCTGCAATTACGGTAGACTGTTCAGTGGAATGTTGTTCGGTAATTGTACTAGATTCTTCTACGGAGGGTCGTTCTGTGTTATGTTCTTTCACATCGACGGGAGATCGTTCGGATAAATATTGTTCTGTAATTGTAGTAGATTGTTCTGTAGCGGCAGTGTGTGGTTCTACGGAATATTGTTCAGTAGCTGTAGTAGACTCATCCGTTGAATATTGTTTGGTAGTTGAAATGTTTCTCTCTAAATATTGTTCAGTCGTAACAGGTTGTACCGAAGAGTATTCTTCAGTTGTCCAATAATGATCTGCAATTATGGTAGATTGTTCTGTAATTGTACTAGGTCCTTCAACGAAGGGTCGTTCTGTGGTATGATCTTTTATATCGGTGGGAGATCGTTCGGATAAATATTGTTCTGTGGTTGTAGTAGATTGTTCTGTAGAGGCAGTGTGTGGTTCTACTGAGTATTGTTCCGTAGCCGTGGTAGACTCATCCGTTGAATATTGTTCGGAGGTTGTTATGTTTCTCACAGAATATTCCTCGGTCGTGGAAGGTTGCATCGTAGAGTATTGTTCAGTTGTAGAGTATCTTTCGGTTGTACCTCGATCGATCGTAGAAAATTGTTCTGTCGTGGATTCTACGGTCATCGACGTAAGAGACCGATCAGTCGTTGAACTTCGCTGGGAGGGATATTGTTCCGTAACAAGATTTCTGTCAAATTGTTCGCTAGTAGTTAGCGCTATGTCATTTTCACTTTGTAGAGTAGTAGATTCTACAATAGTATTCGTTACATCTTCCTTAGGATACTGCGCGGTTACGATAATTAACGTGACATTGTTCATTGATTCTGAACTTTCTGTAACGACGTGCGATTTAGAATTTTCTTCTGACGGAATTGTCTCCGTAATGGAATTAAATGTTGATAGAGGAATCGTGGTTTCGGTATCTCTCATCGACGAACTTTCCGAAAAACTTTCGGTTGAAACATCACGCCAACTAGACTCAGTTATGTACGAAACTGGCGTAACTATTTCGATCGCATCTTTCTGACTAGTATTAGAGCCTCGCGTAAAATTATTATAATAATGATCGGTATGATCGAGCGAAGTCGTTGAAACTGAACCCATCGTTGTTGCATCTGTAACTGTGGTAGTATCGCCAGAAACAGTTGAGCCACTTTCATCGTAAATTTCTACAGATTTGTTAGTAGTCACTATACTCGCTGTAACGTCATCGTTTGACTCTTCGATTCCTCGTACGGTTGGAATAAATTCTGTACTATCAGTTTCTTCACCAACAACACTACCAGAAGTCGAAGTAATTACTGAATCGTGTTCAACGTTGTTCTTAGTAGAATCCTCGATAGTTATTGTCGTTAAAGTCGTAACATTTTCTAAGATGTCTGGAATAAAAGTCGATGGCAAGGTCGACGTATCAACGTTAAACGATTCGTTTCTCACGGTAGATGTTGAAATCCTAATATTTTCAAGAGTAGTAGTCTCAGACATTTCTGTAACTACATCCATCGATGATGAACTTTTCGGGACAGTAGTTGTGTAAATTATATTTTTTTCAACCGTAGTAGTCTCAGGCATTTCCGTAACTACCTCCGTCAACGTTGTACTTTCCTCAACAGTGGAATTCAACGACACGGAATTCGTTGAAATCGTAGTTGTATCAATTATATTTTTTCCAACCGTGGTAGTCTCAGCCACTTCCGTAACTACTTCCATCAACATTGTGCTTTCCTCAACAGTGGAGTTTAACGACACGGAATTCGTTGAAATCGTAGTTGTATCAATTATATTTTTTTCAACCGTAGAGGTCTCAGGCATTTCCGTAACCATTTTGATCGTCGATGTGCTCTCCTCGACGCTAGAGTTCAATCGCGCAGAGGTTGTCGTTTCAATAATACTTTCGACAGTAGTGTACCCGGTGACGGTGGGTGATGTTGTTTGCGTAGTCGTGTCAGTGTTCGAACAGTGATCGTCGCGCGTATCGCAACCACAAATAGGCCTGTGTGCTTTAACCAGACATCGAACTGCCATAGGACAGTTGCCGACGCAAGGATCAACGCAGGACCCTTCGACGCAGGCTTCCGCGTCCCTGCAATCGTCGTCGGACTCGCAGAGATTGTTGGGCGTGACGTTCGGAACCGCTGCGGATACAATACAACATGAACAGAGTAAACGAGCGAGGCAGCGAGGCTGAAATGTCATCGAAGCGCACGTCGATTAGGGCTAACGTAGCTACGGACAAAATACTGTTTTTAATTCCAAGTGTCTACGAATTAAAGAGTTAGGCATGCTCGCAAATAATAGTTGTAAGCTAATATCATCGGAAATTCATGATTAGGTCTTTACAGAGACAGATGTAACGGAAAGTAAATCCTTGAGTAGTGAGGACGTCGGCAGAGTAGAGCGGGGAGTTTAGGTCTCGGAGGAAGATTTGTATCTGTGAATTTGGAACCTGAAATGTTTGCCATCCAGACAACGGAACGGACAAAAAAAAAGTATGTACACACGGCCCCCGCCATAGTCGATTCTTTCGCATTCGCTTTGTATATACAACGACCAACAACTGAACAACAAATAAAACAAAAAAAAACCAGAATAAACAGAAACGAGAAACAGGCAGAGAGAGCGGTGAAGGAGAAACTGAGAGACCGTAAAATTGAATCCACCCCAAGCGACATACTTTTAAAGAGATTCCGGTGTCTGAATGCTGATAAAACCTGAAAAAGTAGCAATCGTATAGTGTGAGACCGGAGATGCGAAGGCCAGTGCAGTTTAACGCGACCGGACGTAGCAAGAGAGATTTCGGTATCGCAGAGTAGTTTTGGCTAAACGGTGAAGTAAGAGTATTCGAGTAAGAAGAGTTCGAAAAAGAAAGAGAGAGAGAGATACAGAGAAAGAGAGTGAGAGAGAGAGAATGAGAGGGTAGAGTAAAAGTGAAAACGAGATAAGAAGAGAAAGAGAGAGCAAAAGAGAAAGAAAAAAGGAAAGAAATAGAGAGAGAAAGAGAGAGAGATAGGTGGTGAGAAATGGTGTTTACCTTTCATGCATCCGTATTTAGTATCTGGCACAAAGCCGGGGGGACAGAACTTGCAGATAGGCTTGTGCTCCTCCACGTAACAGGGGGCATCAGCCGAACAGGTGGAGTTTCTGCATGGGTCCACGCAGCGATAGTTGCGGCACGCCAAGTCTGGAGAGCAGCCGCTGTCACGCAGGCAAATGGAGAGGGAGGGATTGCAGTTTTGTGTACAAATGCAGACGGGACGGTGGTCCAGGACGTCGCAGGTCTTATCGGCCGGGCACGGGCGTTTCTTGCGCACGTTACAGGGATTCTGGCACTTGCCGTTAACGCAGGCGGCGTTCGAGGGACAATCGAAGTCCCTGGTGCAGGTGAGCGTGTCGGGGGCGCAAGTCAGCTCGCCGAGCTCGTTCACGACGAAGCCGTACTTGCAGACGCACATGGGTCTGTGATTCCGCACCTGGCAACGCTTGTTCACCTCGCAGCCGTACTGCGAGCTGAGGCATGGGTCGCGACACTCGCCAGTCTGGGAGTGACATGAGAGGCTCTCCGGGCAGTCGTGATCGGAGGAACAGCCGATGCTGGGCGCGGGCCGGGGATTTAGAGTCTCGCACTTGGGATCTGGATGGCAGGCGGTGTGGGGCATACCGATATGGCACTGAGGACATGAGCAGCGGGGCTTGTGCACCACGACGCGGCACAGTGCGTTTATCCCACAGGCACCGCGAAGACCACACGGGTCCAGGCATTGGAGATTTATGCAGGCTTTTTCATTGGGGCACTCTAAGTCGCTGGTGCATTCGCGCTCTTTGATCGTGGCGCGCGATTTAAGTCGAGTGTCGGTGGGCGTAACAAACGGTGTAGAGTCGGTGGTGGTGGTGATGGTGGTGGTGGTGGTAGGTCGGTGGGTGGTGGGAACAGGAAAAAAAAAGAAAAAAGCATTTATAAGAACTGTGAAAAGAAACTTTCTCACAAATATAACATTAAAACCACATGCTTTTTGTATTCGTTATTACGGAAACAAAACCAATAGGGTAGCTCCGCGAAGAAGTATAGAGAACGAATTTACACTTTATACCCGGCAATCGCGACAACGACACGTGTCCGTGGGAAAAAAAACAAACAAACTGTATAATACGTGTACGTATACAGATCTATACGTACGTATAAACGGCAAGCAGCGATATTTACAACACAAGCCCCCACAGATATCAGAAAATAAGAGGGAAAAATAAACGAACAGTGAATATCAGCAAAATAAACAAGCATGGGTATATGAGAATGTCCCTTTCGCAGTTCCCAATCTGTATTAATCCTAATCTAACGAGTAGATTTTCTGTGTCGACTCGCAAAACGTGTACCTCCCCCTTGCACTCGGGGTGGCAACTATTCAAACGCGTAACTCACTGTCCCCCTTTTTCTCGCTCTCGCGTTTCATTTAATATCATTTCCATCAAGACAGATTGGATACTGAAATAAACATTCTACATATGAAGTTACGCGTGGAGACAATGTGTGAAATGTGTTTCCTTCGATATATAATTATGTACAGTATGCTTAATTTTTGGAGAGATATTATATGTACAGGTATGTCGACTGCCGTGGGTAAATTGTATAATATTAGATCCAGTAGGTGTGTCAGCCGATTTATAATAATCGTGACTGCTCCAATCACATCTGTCTCTCGATTTGTTAACGACTCACTGGATTAATACATCTATGTATTACTCAAATCCTACTAGACGATTCATGGTTATTCTACGGACCATGTTCCTCTTATCGTCAGTATTGCTCTCTAGTCACAAATGCTGTACATAAAATTAATCGATCTGCTCGGTTAAACGGTTAGTAAGCCGATTTCCTACCTGTCGTGCACTCGACGTCTGGGGAGCCGCTGGTACCAGGTGGACAACGGCAAACGAATATCGCACCGTCGCGTATGCACTCCGCGCCTTTGCCGCAGCCGTTTGTACGGCAATCACCTAAACTTTTATCCGAGCTACCTGTAAACGAAGATTTAATGCAAGTCAATCGGTGTGACGTCGAAGGGATCGCGATAAACGCAACACTGACGAGCCTGAAAGTGCGTAAAATGTTCTTTTAACACTATTCCTACCAGGACCGGTGAAATGATCGTTTCTTAAATGCCCCTCTAGATTTTCCTACATACAATGTTATTGCACCTCCGCTTAACTTAAAGGTTAGCCTGTTCAATTATAAAATAAACAGTATCTATATTTAAATAAAAGAAACCACTTTTTTTAACTATCAAATGGGCTACTATCTTCATTCTATATTAAGAAATATAAGTTGTTTTAAAGACCGGTCATTTGAACGGTCACGGTAGGAATAGGTATAAATGAAGTATCGGTAAGAATAGTGTTAAAAAAAACACTCGTTATCGGGGTAGTATACGGGATGCGGAATTTAAAACGATCAACAAAATGACTTCCGGGTATTCGAAACCGAAAAAAAATGTTTCGAGTTTAAGTTTTTGGATACTTTCGGCAAAGATATTTAAATCGATAAGTAATGTTTGCTCGTTACGCGTTTCTGTATCCTTAAAAACGTGGGTTTAATTTTATCTCGAGTGTCTCGTCCTTTACAAAAAATGTGAAATAATACAAATCGCGAGCAATTAATAAAGCAGGGACATTTTGGTAGAAAAAAGAATCTTACATGCGTGCATCGGATCTCCGGATGGATGATTCGGCGGGCAATAACACTGAGGTTGGTTCTTGTAAATTCGACAAGCGGCGTTCACACCGCAACGAGTGTCCTTGCAGAGCTCTCCTCCGTCGCAGATGCAAGCCTGATGAGCGTCTCCGTGGCATCCTGGATCGCAAGTGCATTCAAATCCGTTTAGGGTCTCTCTACATTTAGCGTTGACGCCGCAAGGTCTTCTGAGGCACTCATCGCCACCTGTGAACCGAATCATTTTATTTAATTTAACCATCGAATTCGTAAACAACTAAATTAATTTATTGGTGAGTCAATTTTTTCCTATTTGTGTGAATAGACTTATCCATATAGAATTATAGGATCGCGTTTTAAAATATATCATGGACCGAATTTAAATGTACTATTTTTACAATTAAACTTTATCCGGGCGCCTTGGCTGTAGTTTACCATCTGATTCATAATGTTCAATTTTTAATAAATATTTCATCCTTTACATATAACATCATATTATAATATACACATTATATATGTATAACCCTTTACCTTGTACATATACATAGGAAATATGTATATTATACATATTACATAGTTACAATGAATTAGGCAAGAAAGTAACAAAACAGGGAGGCGGTAAATTACCGGAAAGGGGCGCAACCGGAAGAAGGTTAATTATAAGATCGCGTTCTCAAATAATTTCTGAACAGTAATTTAAGCGTAATTTTTTTACAAATAATTATAAGACTGAGTTTTCAAATAATTTCTAAACCATAATTTAAACGTACCTTTCTTGCAATTAATCTGAGGATTTCCATAATGTCCCGGTGGACAAGAACACTGAGCCTTCCTGTTGACCACTCTGCACTGCGCGTTGAATCCGCAAACTCCGTGTTGTAGACACGGGTTTGTGCAAACTCCATCATCGCTGCAACGTTTGTTCGGCTCGCAATCGTCGTCCCGATGACACTCCAGTTGGTAGCACTCTTGACTCGGTTCACCTTGGAATCCTTCCGGACACAGGCACACGGCACGATGATTGGAGACACGGCAAAGAGCGTTTATTCCGCAAGGTGATCCATTCGCGGAGCACGGATCCTCGCATTGTCCGTTCATGCATGACAATGATGACGGACAATCCGAGTGAGTGCGACAACCGACTAGGCATAATCCTCCGTCGCAAACGTGACCCTGGAAATGTGTGTAACCGTCAGTGCATAATTAATGAATAAAATTTTATCTAATTAATCAGTTTACAAAGTATGTCTCCCGGGAATTCAATAGATCGAAATTTTTTGATCGTATAAATAATTTTATAATCGATTTTATTCGTTGATTATTTACTTCGACAAAATTCTAATTTTTAATAACTGTTCCAGGGTTCATCGAAATATATTTTGTGAACCCCGTAATAATACAAATTTTGAAAAACGCTATTGCAAATGATACACAAATTTATTTCAAATTACCTTCGCGCAACCGTTGTTGACGTCACACTTAATGCGACATTTGCCAGTATGACAGACCTCCCCGCAGGAGCACTGATCCTGACTGTAACAACTCTTCGTGCAGAAACCTATCTCGTCGCATTCGCAGGTGCCATCGCAGGGTATCATGGATTTCACGCAACTTATTAAAGCATTACCGTAGTAATTAACCGGACAGCTGCATTGCGCTACGTGATTTGCCACGCGGCATCCCGCGCACTCTCCGCAGGCTTTGCCACCTTCGCACGGACCTACAAACGAAAAGTAATAATATTTAAATATAAAAATCTCGATCTCGAAAACAAATTTGAATATCCTGATGACGACTGTTCACTCACTTCTGCATCGATTGTTTATGCAAGATTCGTCGTTGGGACACGTGTTATCGCTACGACACCCGATGTCGCACAATCTATTCTGGCAAATTTGATTGGCCACGCAGTGATCGTCGCTGTTGCATATCGATTTGCATATTCCTCCGTCGCATCGCTCGTCGCTCAAGCAATTGGCATCGCTAAACAATTATTTGCATTCGAATAAATATCGACGGGAAAACATATCTATATGAATTATATCCACGTAGTTGTTTTCAGTCGTGCGCGTTACCTTCTGCAGGTGGTATAACAGGATCTTCCGTAACACGTTTGACCGGGCCCGCAATCTAATTCCGTCGAGCAGGGAAGGAATGCTTGCTTGCAGCCAATCAGAGAATCGCCGACCAGTGGCGCTGGGCAGGTACACGCCTTGAGATGATTAACAACCGAACATTTTGCGTTTACTCCGCACGCGTCCGGAAGGGCACACGGATCTAGGGAATAATGAAGATTTATGAGTAAAGTTCACGCGATAAAGGTAAACGAAACGAGTAAAAAAATACTTTATCCAACAGATCGAGAAAAATATGTGAATTCTTTCACCGTCGTTTCAAACGACCAGACAAGAACGCTAAATAATTCACATACGTTTCTTGATTGAATTGATACTGTTCATTACTAACGTCAGTTAGTAATTTTATCCAAGAGATTGAAAAATTTTCATTCAAGTGGAACGATTTGAGTTTATCTTTAAATTAATCTTCCAAAAGGAGAAATTATTCACGTTCATAGAAGAACGTAGAAACTGTCAGATAACAATGCCGAATAATTCACATACTTTTTTTGACTGAATTGATACTGATCCAGGAAATTGAAAAATTTTCATTCGTATCGAGCGATTAGAGTTTATCTTTAAATCAATCTCCCAAAAGGACAAACAATTCACATTCATAATAGACCAATTGAAATAATAATCCATATTAAATTCACCTTGACACTGATTGTTTATACAAGCATAATTCTCCTGACACTCGATGTCGGCCCGACATCCGGCACCGCAGACGAGTCCCTCGCAGATCTCGCCGCTCCTGCAATCCTCGTCCCTTCTGCACAACGATTTGCAGATTCCCGAGGTGTCGCAACGCTCGTTGCTCAGACAATTAGCGTTGGTCGAGCACACAGGTGTGCAAGCGCCGCCGATGCAAGCGGTTCCCGTCGCGCAATCCCTGTTCGCTTGACACCCGGGCCCCGGTGATCTTAAGCAAGCCACTTTAGCGGTTGGATTAGGCATGAATCCCGAAGGGCACGAGCAGGTGGCACGTTGATTGAAAACGGTGCACTTGGCGTTCGGACCGCAGGGGGTTGCCTCGCACGGGTCGATGCACTTGTTCGAGATGCATGCCTCGTTGGCGTTGCAGTCCTCGTCGGCGCGGCATCCGAAGGTGCACATGTTGTGCAGGCAAATATGACCGAGGAAGCAATCGTTGTCGAGTCTACAGGTGAGGAGGCAGTTACCGCCGATGCACTTTTCGTTGAAAGCGCACTCGTTGTCGACGGTGCATATGGGTAAGCAAACGTTGTCGCGACAGGTGTTGCCGTCGTTGCAGTCGGTGGTTCCTCGACAGGAGACGGGCACTGCGGATCATTGAATGAGCGAAATGTTTTTTTAAAGGATGTTGAGTACCGTTAAGTTAGAGGTGACTAATTCAGAAAATTCATAAAAATGAGATAATTGTACCATTCTGCTCTATTAAAATTATCAGAATTCGATGAAAGAACGCCCCACTTTAAAAAATTTTTGAAATTAGTCATTTTCACCACAAACTTTGAAATTTCAATTATTAATGTACGGCCGGTATCTAAATTTTAATCTCGGTATCGTTTAACCATATTTTATGTTACGGTGGAAAGAATAAGGGCGAATTATTTTTATCTACCATACAACGCTGCACCGACAATCAAATATTCACGAAAGTAATATCTCGATTCCAGATAAAATCCCAAATAACATAATATTATTTATACGCAAACTTACATCTGACGCATTCCACCTCCGAATTACCAGTAAAACCTGGAGGACAGCTACACTGTTTCATGTGACTTCTCACTTGACAGTCAGCGTTTATTCCGCACGCAGCTCTCATTTCGCACGGATCCAAACACTGTCCGGTCAAACATACGTCCGACAAATTGCATTCCTCGTCCGATTGACAAGACGCTGAAAGTACATTTAATTACACCGTTACGCGGGTCATCGAACAATGTCCGAACAAAATCGGTTCGCCGCGATATAAAATACTTACGTCGACAGATACCCTCGTAGCAATAAGTATTAGGTGAACAATCCACGGCCGAAGTACAAACAACTGGCCTCGGTCGACATCCCACGCTCAAACTATTCGGATCACCCTCGTAATCAGTGCGACACTGACAAGCCGCTGCGTGATTATCCGCGATGCAATCGGCATTCGGACCGCATTGCGTACGCGCGCAAACATCTGCAACGCGACGTTGATTATATTATAATTACGTCCATGATTATAAAGGTGGTCTAAGTTATATTTTTGATCACATTATTTAACTTTGAATAATGTGACGCAAAATAACTGATACCTAAACTTATTTTTGATTATTTCTTGGCTCAGACCACTCTCATAATTACGAGCACAATTATCGTGAGAGTATTTTGAAAAACGTTAGAGAAATTGGGTGGAAGTGAATAAATTAATTAAAGGGATTTTGCACGTACCGAAACATTTCGGTACGTTGTTGATGTTTATGCATTTAGCGCTCAATGGACAATCGCCGTCTTGAAGACACTCGACTGGCGGTTGACAACCACCGTTGTACGGATCTCCGACCATGCCGGATTGACAGTGACACTTGAAGGATCCGCGGGAATTCTCGCACAGAGTTCCAGGAGCGCAAGGAGCGTCCAGGCAGTAATCGATAAGCTGGCATTCGCGAGTTGGCTCTCCTGTGTATCCTGGTTGGCACGTGCAAACCTGAGGTACGAATATTGTCGATTTAAATATAAATATATTACAATACGATCGAGGATACTACGATAAAAGTGACGGGCGTTCGTGATAGGCGTCCGAAAATGTGGTTAGAACTTGAAGTAATTAGTACAAAGATGAAACCAGCGGCATCCGTTTTTGAAAAGTATTATCAATGACATATCAAAATCTGAAAAAGCTGGGATTGGTAAGACAACCCAGTTTTATCAAAATAATGTCCGAATACTGCCCTTTAACTGGTGATTATCGAAATTGTGACTTTTCTTTCACAGCCGACGAAATTATAACTCTTAAATGGAGTTGTTCCACCAACCTCGGCTTTTTAAATTTTTGATATGTCGTTTATGATACTTTTCGAAAATGAATGCCGTTGGTTTCATCTTTGTACTGATTACTTCAATGCTTGTCCAAATTTTTCACTATTTTCAGGCGCTTATGAAATTGCTTATCGGTGATATCCGAAAGTAGATACACGCGACATTGGTCATACACGATTACTTAGAATTCTTTAATCCAAGCAAATCGATTCGAATTTTATCATACCGATTATATCGATAGATTGCTTTTCTTCTTCGCAAATATACTACGTAATACTTGAAAAATATAACAACAAGCAGTCTGGTATTATATTGCAAAAAGTTCAGACGCGTGTGACGATTAAAGTTAAAATTCCCCACTTTCGTATTTACAATAATTGCATTCTTCGTTTATCCAAATTACCCCGAAGCGTTACAACGCGGTACGAATTCTTACCTGCGTGTGTTTCTCCGCCGCACAAATGGCGTTAACGCCGCAAGGATTGTGGGCCAGACAAGCGATCCTACACTTGTGAGTATCGCAAATCTTCTCCTGACTGCAATCATCGTTAGACTCGCACTCGATGGGCTGACAGCCGATCTTGTCGTCCCTCGCATTACCGAAGAATCCTGATTCGCACGTGCAAACCGCGGCGTGATTATCCGCCCTGCACTCGGCGTTACGCCCGCAAAGAATCAAATCGCAAGCCTTGCGACACTCCGCTTGCCCAATGTTGTTCTTAATACACCTCTCGTCGTAAGAGCAATCGTCGTCGGAGATACAGCGCAATTCTTGGACGCAAATGTTATTCTGACAGTATTGAAATTCGGGACAACTGGAGTTGCTTCTGCAGGTGGGTTGGCAAAGGCCATTGATGCAAAGCTGATCGCCGATGCAATCTCTCGTACTTCCACATAGCGCTGAGAATTGCAGCGAAACGTTGTATTTGAGAAATTGTGTTAAAAAGTTTAGTGACCAGCGTTCAATCGTTTAATGGCGATTTTTAATTAAATTAGAGTTCGGATTAATTAAAATTTGAATTGCATTGAAATTGAGGGTAATTAAAATTTAAAATGCATTGAAATTGAGGGTAATTAAAACTTGAAATGTATTAAAATTGAGAGTAATTAAAATTTGAATTCCATTGAAATCAAAGGTAATTAAAATTTGAATTAAATCTCCATCCGGGTTAATTAAAATTTCAAATCAATTCTAATTTAACGTTTTCGGTACTGTTAGGAATATTTGACTCACCTGTGCATATTCCACCGTTACAAGCCGAGCCCGTCGCGCACTGAGAATCCTTCTTGCAATACTGTACCGGTGTGCAACCCAAATTAGGATCACCTGTACCACCTGGTTGACACGTGCATACCGCGCTGTGATTGAGTGGAGAACAATCAGCTCCTTGACCGCACACGTTCGCGACGGAACAAGGATCGACGCATTTGTTATCGAAGCAAGCTTCCGATGGGCTGCAATCGCTGTGGTAATTGCATTCCAGGTGGATGCACTCGGACTAAAATGACAATAATCGTTCATCGATAAAACCTTCCTATTCATTATATTCATTATATTCATTATATTCATTATATGGTCTATAAACTTCGTAAAATTTGCAGAACAATTAAAAACCATTAAACGCATAATAGTGCGTTTAAACAAATAACTTCTTACATGCCGCTCAACAATCGCAGTTTTACAAAATAAATTTATAGTATAATTCATAACTTACCGCCGGATTTCCGGTAGTCTGACCAGGACATCTACAAAGCGAGACATGATCCTGAACAAAACACTCGGCGTTCTTACCGCAAACTCGCGACACGTCGCAAGGATTCGTGCATCTGTTATCGATACAAGCTGCAGAATTAGGACAATCGAAATCAGTGAAACAATCTCCGGGTTGTTTGCATCCGGTCTTGAATGGATCTCCCACCAATCCGTGTGGACACACGCAAGCGTACGATCCTTCCGTATTTTGACAACTGTAAACGCAAAATCAATTTTCTCATTTGCATTCAAATATTTGCGTCCTCTATACACATTATTACTTACGTAGCGGAAGAATGGCAAGGATCTTGCAAACACTCGTTAACGTCGACGCAAATATCGCCAACGAGAACAAAGCCGGGATAACATTTGCATATGCTAACGTGGTCCGAAGCTATGCAGTTACCATGACCGCAATTTACTTGGTTGCAGGGACCTTAACAAAAAAATACAGAAAAATTAATATTACGATCCACATCAAGAAAAGTATCGCGTCGAAGAATTAATATAATCGCGTAAAAACTCGATAACGAGGAATGCAATTAATTCTACTCACTGCTACACTTGTTGGTATCTTGATTGCAATATTTGTCCGTCGGACAATCGTTGTTGGATAGACATTCGACTTTGAAACAGCCCGAAGAATCACCGATGTATCCAGGTTGACATTGACACGCGGCCGTGTGATCTACGACGGAACAAATGGTGTTCGATCCGCAATCGACGAAGGAACACGGATCGGTGCAATTATGTTGAACGCATGCTTGCGTGTCCTGACAGTCCGCGTGCACGGTGCACTGATGCGGTATCGCGCATCCCGATCCAAGTGGATCGCCCGCGGTACCTTGCGGACAAACGCAGCGATAAGAGCCGCGAAGATTAACGCATTCCGCGCTCGAGTGACACGGTTCCTCCTCGCACTCGTTGATATCGAGACACTGTTCGGGTCCGGCGATGTATCCGTGACTGCATCTACGTGATTAAAGGAGAACGTGATAAAAAGAATTAGAGACTGATCGCACAGAGATTGGTGAAAAATTAGATTGGCTAATAAATACAGTTGTAACATTTGTTGTTAATTTTAGAGACGTTTACAAATTATTAAATGAAATTGTTAAATAATGTCTATACAGTGCATTATATTTTCTATTGGGCTGGCAATTAAATGATTATTGTGTTATTTAAAAAATGTTATTTAAAATCCGCAATCACTTAGTTGACAATCCAATATTTTAACTCTTTTTTATTCTTATTCATTCTGTTTTACTTTCAAAATCTGTTTTCACGCGTTCATTGGACGGATTGATTGTTGCACAAGGTGAAATACGTATATATAAATAAACTATCCCTTCCACGTACCTGCATTTGCTGTTGATGCACACCTCGCTGTCCTTGCAACCGGCGTCGGAGGTGCAACCCACTTCGCAAGATCCGTCCATGCACAACTCTCCGGGTAAACAATTACTATCGCTATAGCATATCTTCACGCACAAACCATTCTTACACCGCTCTCCTTGCGCGCAATTGTTTTGTTCGCTGCACTGGCACTGACAGAATCCAGTGACGCACACATGCTGATTCGGACAATCTTGGGCGCTGTCGCAAACGCTAGGTACGCGAACGCAACCCTGTTCGGGGGTGGGATTACCGTGGAAACCGAGTGGGCATGTACAAGTCGTGGCGTGATTGGTGCAACTGCAAATCGCGTTCGGCCCGCAAACGTCTTTTCTGTTGCAGGGATCTGAAGTAAAGAAACAAATTAAATTATTGAAACCCTTGTTTACCCCGCTGGCGTATCTTCATGTGAAAACTTGAACGCACCTTGGCATTTGTTATTGATACACGATTCTGTGGATGGACAATTTTTGTTACCGCGGCAGCCCAAACTGCACACCCCGTTAACGCAAGCTTGATCGGCCTGGCACTGAGTATGCGTGACGCATGGGACCATGCATTTGCTGTTTATGCATTTTTCACCGACAGAACAATCGGTACCAGCGCGGCATACGGCTAAGAAAAAAATATTTACGTCGTTACTCGCCTTTAGCGTATTCGTGATAGTCGTTTAACGCGTTGAATGCCACGCTCATTTTACATGGATTGCCTATGGCGTCAAAATGAATTTTTTTTTATGCGATACGGATTATGTTGAAATATTATTTTATATGCATTATATGCAAATATTATTTATATATATTTTCCGTATATAAATAAAAATATTTTTATATGTTTTATAATGAATTAATTTCTTCACACCGTCGTAGTAACGATACTAGTATTGAAAAATTTATAAATATTAACATTTATTATAATTACGAATTTGTACTAACAGTGGCGCTCCGCGGCGCCGGTCACCGGTGACCCCCACACCGCTACCTCCAAATTAAGTACCGGTCACCGGTGACCCCCATGGCATTCAACGTGTCAAGTACGAACAATTAAACTCTCATCTTACCAATGCAACGTCCTTCGAGACAGACGCTCTCGTCGCAATCGGCGTCTACCGCGCAGTGATTCATACTGCGCACACAACCATCCTGGGGACCGGTCGACGATGGCACGAATCGATGTATACACTTACAACTGGGCTGTCCGTTTATAATCTCACAGAAGGAATTAGGCCCGCACGCGTTCTCGCAGGGATTGACGCAACGATGATTATCGCAAATCGAGTGTACAGGACAATCCTTGCCGGTAGCGCAGTAACCCTCCGGCTGGCATCCGTTGACGTAAGGATCGCCAACAAAATTCGCCGGACACTGACAAACAGGATTGTTGGTGGGTCCTGGTACGCACAGAGCTGACGAGTGACAAGGATTCGGATGACAAGCTTCCACCGCGACGCACTCGACGTCCGCCACTGGGTTCGGCCTCAGACCAGGTGGACACTGACAAATAGCTTTATGATCGTCCGCGATGCAGACAGCGTTAACTCCGCAGGCGTTCTCATCACAGGCGTCGAAACAGGTGTGCGTTAGCCTATTGCAGAGTTGCGTGGGTGGACAGTCGATGTTGTACACGCAAGGAACGGTGCGACAACCTCCGACCATGTCGGTAGGATCACCGGCGTAAAGGCCAGGTGGACACTCGCAGTTAGCCACGTGATTGTGAACCACGCATAGCGCGTTGGGTCCGCAGGTGACATAGTTGCAGACCGGTTGACAGGACAGAAGCCCTTCATCCGTGCTGCGACAAGTCTGATCCTCCGGACACTCGCTATCCGTGGAGCACTGATCCTTCCTCGGTGTCTGACATCCTTGACGATCGTTGGGATTACCAGAGAATCCTGAGAGGCACTTACAGTGGCCTCGATGATGCTCGGCCACGCACTGGGAATTGATAGCGCACGTGAAACTTCGACACACGGAAACGCATTTCAAGACACCGAGGGCATCCGGTCGACAAGCTTCCGCTGAGTGACAATCGTCGTCGGATATGCAATCCGGTACTGAAGGCTTTTCGCAGGATGAGGTGATGGGGTTCCACTCGTATCCGTCCTGACACTTACAGGTTGCGTGACCCGGGATGATGTCTGGCTCGCATTTCTGATGAGCACCGCACACCACTTTGCTGCAGGGATTCACGCACTCGCGCGCACCGCTGTCGAGGACGATGCAGAAGGAGCCTTCGAGACAATCGGAATCGTGATTGCAGCCTGGCGTTATCACGGATTTCGAAGGTTGACAACCCTCGACCAGATTGCTGGGGTTACCCTGATATCCGTCGATGCACAGACACGACGACGCGTGGTGTTGCGTCACGCACAGCGCGTTCGGACCGCACTGTAGCTTCCCGCAAGCGTCGACGCACTTGCGTACGCCTTTACCGACTTGGAAACAGATCTGCTGGGGCTCGCAATCCAGGTCGTTGGAACAGTGACCGTGAAGGTGACAACCTTTCGTGAGATCGTTAGGATTTCCGATGTATCCCGGTGGACAGACGCAGGCGCCATCTTGGCATACCGATCGGGGACCGCATTTCACGTCGCTACATCTGTTCACGCACTTTCCACCAAGGCAGGTGTAATCGAACGGACAAGGCATTGCGTCGCTGCATGTGCAGGTCGATGGATCAGTGCACGGGCCTACTTGCACCTGCTGGCATCCTACGAACGGATTGCCGAAGTAGTCTTCCTTGCAACGACAGTCGTAGCTACCGATAGTGTTGATGCAGACCGCGTTGCTTCCGCATGCGTTTCCATTGCACTCGTTGATATCTATAAAAATCATACTTATTTAGTCATCCCGGTGCGACATCTTCAAAGGTTATTGTATCTTTTTTTTAATTAATTTTTGTATGTCGTTTGACCATTTCGAAAACCCCCTTTCGTTCTTTCAGGAAAGATATAGAATTTTCAAAATCCTATCCTCCTTCCCTCTCATGATGAGGGATTTGTGGTGATACCCCAAACTTCCTCATCATGCCGGTACACACTCGCCCGATTGCCCGGCGCAAAGACCGTACGCCCTCCTCTTTGGAGGTTTGGTACCGAGTTTTTCGCAAATTGACCCTAAACCGGAAAATATACAAGGTCTGGTTCTAGCGTCCTAGTACTTGACCCAAAACAAGACCTTGTCTCTTCATAACGGTAAATTGGATTGAGATTGTTTAGCGAGTGTTTGAGAATATATTCTAATGAAAAGTATTTGCCACAATACGAACCGAAACATTGAATATACGGATTCCCGGCGTATCCCGCGGGACAGAGACACTCGACCGCGTTTGGTCCCGCGTTGCAATGCGCGTCTTTCCCGCACAATGCTGTGGAGCAATCGGACTTCTGTTGAATTCCACATCCGTGATAAGGATTCCCGCTGGTACCGGGATTACAAACGCACTTCGCCTCTTGCTGAGTGTACTCGCAATGAGCGTTGGTACCGCAAGCGGGATCGCAGAGAGCCGGTTGAATCGCTGTTGAAAATTCGAATTCAGGATTATTTAAATTGAAAGAGACCATACTTGGATAATCGCGTGACGTTTGTTTCCCTGAAATTATTTAACACTCACGTGGCATACAGAGAAGATCTGGATTCCCAATGAAGTATGGATTACACACGCATTTGTTGTTGACCGGATCGCAGGAGGCGCCTATACCGCAAACTACACCCTCGCAACGACGCTTGCATCTACCGCTTATACAGACGCTCGGTTCGGCGCAACGCACTTCCGGGGAACAGACGTCCGGTAAACATTGTCCGCCGGGGAAAGGATTACCCATGAATCCTTCGATGCACTTGCAAGTTGGTCCGCTGTAGCTGACGATGCACTGAGCGCCGGTACCACAGACGAAACCGTCGCATTCTGGATATCCAAATTACAAAGATATTTCGTAAAATTATAATAATCAAACATAGAGGAATTGATCAAAATTACGAAGAAAGGAGAACAAAAATAGGACGCGGGAAAATTTCACGATCGACTCACGTGAAACGCATTCGTTGTTCTTTCCCTCGATGAATCCGATGACGCATCGACACCAAGCGGCATGATTGTCGGGTTCGCAGTACGCGTTCGGTCCGCAGGGTATGTTGTCGCAAGGATTGACGCACCTTCCGTGAACGCAGGACAAGGTATTATCGCAGTCGTTGTTCGATGAACATTCGCTTTTGGGCAAAGCGACGCCGGTGCATCCCGCTCCGTAAGGGTCGCCGATCGTTCCTTTGGGACACTCGCAAATGTGATCGCCTTTGGTGTTGAAACAGTAAGCGCCGTGGCCGCAAGGATTGTTCGAGCACTCGTTCACGTCGACGCAACCGTGCTGTGGGTCACCTTCGTAACCAGCCTCGCACATGCATCTAGGTGGATCGCTCGGTGTGCATTTTGCGTTCATACCGCATGGGAATCGATCGCATGGATCTGAAGTGTGGTAAAAATATTTCTTAATATTATTCGGGATTTCATTATTATACGTATATTTAGGATGTATTGTAGGATTGTGTTACATCAGCATCCTCTTTACCAACACAATATCCGTACATATACTTATTATTATTATATTGGGTTGGTAAGTAATATCGTAGCGTTTTTATTTAACGGACACTTGAATCAACTTTTCTACTTTTTTAAAACTTTTTTTATTTAAGGAAAACAATAAATGCAATACCTCTACAGCAGAAAAGGTACGTTTGAACGGTGTAGACAATTTGCGAAACAAAACACGCATTGTTTGAACTCAAACGTAAAAACAAAACCGCTACGATATTACTTACCAACCCAATACACTAACTATTGATTGCTGGGAGTGAAAACAGTAGAGAAAAATTTGGTCGAATGAAATTTAATTTAAAGCTATACCATCGGGAACTTATTCGACTAAATTGAAGCACAGAGTAGTAATAAAAATTGTATTGAAAGCAGAATAAATACTATTTTTTGCTACCACGAGTTTTTTTATTTCAAGCCTGAGAAATTTATGATGGTAAAAGCGTATTTAATTTTTGGAGAAACATTATCGTTTACTTACTCTTGCAAAGGTTTCCGTCGAGAGGATCCGAATAAAATGGTGGTGGACAGACGCACTCTCCCGGTTGCACGCACTTTTCGTTCGCTTTGCACTCGTTGTCATTGGTACATCTCTTTTGCGCCGGAGAGCAGAGACCGTTGTACGGATCGCCGCCATAACCGTGCGGACAGACGCACTGGTGGGCGCCCGGTAAATTGATGCATTCCGCTCCGTAACCGCAAACTTGGTGCCCAACGATACACTCGTTTATATCTGTGAGTCAATTTCAAAAGAAACGATCGGTCTTAAATATTGAAATGTATCTTATACCAGGGGTGGCCAACATGGGGCGCATTTTATGATTGCAAGTGGTGCAGTGCATTCTTGCGCCAAAAATATGCGGAGCGCCTTGATTAACGAGATATTAATGAAAATCGGGAGCCAATCGCAGAGAGAGTTCATAGTTAGCGACGCTTTTCGATAAGCAATGACAGCCTCTACCAGCTTCCGCGCATTTTTCCGATTGGTTGTCGCTTCCGATTAATATCTTCTTAACCATAGCGTAAGCAACATTTTCGATAAGGAAAAATCCGCTTGGAATTACCTCAGGTGTCGCACTTTCAACAAAGTACCACCATTCACGGGACGCTCTGTATTTAATACATTCGAGATAGAATTAAAAAACCACGTACCTTCGCAGGAACCATCGGCTTTAGTCATGAAACCTTTAGGACAAGCGCAATAACTGACTCCACCCGCTATCGTAATACACTCGGCGCCACTCGGACACGTTTCGCCCTTGGAGCATCCAGCCAGCATACACTTTCCATTAACGATCTTGTACGGTGGTTGACACTGACACTCGATGCTGTTGCATTCTGTAACGTACATACATTAAAATCCCCCCTTAACGAAGACCCACAACCGACACATCAATTCAACCAGTACTATATTAGCCCGAATATAAACGCGACTAACAATGTCACGATTAAAAATGGACGCGCGGAGGAGCATGTGAAGACGTGTACGATAAACACTTACATCAAGAGGCAAGATCTTTTCTCGGGGTATGTACAAGTTATATGTTAAAAATTGCAAGTACTCAAATGTAGTGCTAATGCGACTGTCAAAGGTACATATCGAAGAAAAAAAAACATCGCACATCGCGTTACGGACGCGTATCTTATACTAGTATACATATAGCCAACAGAAGGATTGTGCGACGATTATAAAAAACCACGGGAACTCTCCCTTCATTAACTCCGGAGCGATTTCACGCACTGTTTCTCCGAACCACGCTATGCTACCACAATAAAACTCGACTGCTCCGAAAGAAACTAAAACTCAATTTCCTTTATTTGCCCTCTCACACGGGAACGCGTCCAACATAAAGTTCAACACGCGCCATATTCAGTCCAACACGGTAATTACTATTACTACGAAAAAAAAAAACTTCAACGTACCTTCGCAAAGAGAGAAAGGATTCCCATTAAATCCTTGCGGACACTGGCACTCGTAGCTACCTGGTAAGTTCTTACAAATCGCATTGACACCGCAGGCAGGCTTCTCCCTGAGCTCCATGCACTCGTTGATGTCCCTACACTTGCCGCTCTCGTGATCTCGCATGTATCCCCGTTGGCAAATGCACACGCTGCTGCCCACGAACTCGTCCTTGATGCACTGTTCTCCAGCTGGACACGGGGTGCTTGCCCCGCAAACGTGAGGAGCTTTCGATTCCTGACAACCGCCACTGTAAGGATCGCCGGTCGTTCCACTGGGACACTGACAGGAGAACGAGCCAGGCTCGTTGTTGCAAATTGCACCCTGGGGGCAGGGATTTATCGCGCACTCGTCGATGTCCCTGCAGCCGCCCTTTACCCCGGGTTTGCCGGTGTAACCGTTGCGACAGAGACACGTTGCAACGTCGTTCGATAGCATGCAGTGAGCGTTTGGTCCGCAGGATAGGTCTTCGCATGGATCTGATTTCAGAGAAATTTTAATGTAGCAATTTCAGAGGGAAATTTTTTAAAATGGATTTTGTTTTGTTGAATTTTGTATCCCAGTTCGTAATCGATAGATCGCGTGGTATGTATAATGTATGATTATGTTAAATATTAATGTTAGGTATTGCCTATTAATTAAAGGATTAATATTAATTTTATAGAGGCGATTCTAGATGTCCTTTTGCCTTCTTAATCACTTACTTTAATGAATAATAATAACGATTATATTGTGTTTTTTTAAGTATAGAAGAAGGAAAGTGAAATGTAAGTGACCTGCTGTTTTATGTCTATAGTGTTTATAGTTTTATACGATTGTACGAACTTTAGACAACGGAAGAAGGAATTATAAGTTTTCATCATTAGATGTACCGGAAAGAAATCTATTATTTTGTAGAACAATATAAAACTCTTTTTCTTGAATTTTTCTTACAGAATATTATAAAAAGTCATTTTCTCCCTTCTTTACAAATGTATCTCAACGTTTTCCCAAGTTTCTGATCCCCTTTTCATAAAAACTTACGAAGATGCTTACACCATAGCGTTTGGGCACAAACTGCGCTCAAAAACGCTACCATGTGTAAAATAATAGATTTCTTTCCGCTGCCCCTAATAATTTTAATCGATCAAGAGTATCTCGTTTTGTACTCACGTCTACAGTCATTTCCAACGTTAGGTTCCGGGCACAGACACCGTTTCTGCGGATCGCAAATAGCGTTTCCAGGGCAATCGCCGTCAGCCTCGCACGTGACAATGCCGACGCACTTGATATACGGATCCGGGTCTGGAATGGTTTCTTCCGGACAAGTACACTTGTAGGAACCTTCTGTGTTTGTACAGGTAGCACCGTGACCGCAGGCATCTGCTCTTGAGCATTCGTCGACGTCTAACGCGAGAAACAAGTCTTTTAGCATCGCCACGATTTCAAAATATCGTGTCACTTAATTTTGCGAGTTGAACATTATATTTAGTTTTACCTAAACACTGCTTGAACGCATTTCCAGAGAATCCAAGTTTGCACTGACAACTGAATCCACCGAGAGTATTCGTACAAATTGCGTTTTTGCCACAACGTCCCGAGGGGCCGTTCACCGCGTCGCACTCGTTTATATCTAATCACGAAAGATCATTAGACGAACATAGTCTTTTTTTTAACACTAGAACTACCAGACCAGTCGTTTTAACTGGTTTGAAATTTTTATTTAAGGCTATTCAAATTTACCATGTGTATAAACGAAACGAAAAAACGAATATTTATTTCTAAGTCGTGTGAATATGTATAATTTTAAGCATATACTTTTGAACTATATAAAAACTGAGTTTAAATCTAGATCATGCACATCTCTGGATTTTCAGATGTCCAAAATTTTGTTTGAACCCTATCACGTTTATTTCGGGTCACTGATCACGAAATAATTATAGAATTTCTATTCTACTGAAAATGATTTCACAATGCATCACATGTGTTTGTTTACTTTAGAAGTAGTTTGTAGATCCGGAGATTCGAAGATGTGCATGATCTAGATTTGTTCCGAAAACTGGTGAAATTGGTCAACAAAATGGTAGAAATAGGTATACCTTAACCGTCGGTAGTTCTAGTGTTAAAAAATGTATAAATCACCGTTAGACCAAGTACAATCGTAATTATTCTCACCGACGCATCCAGCCGCAATGTCGTTCGGATTAAACGTCCAACCGTCCTCGCAGATGCAATAAGCTTCGTGACCGTCGGCTTTGCAAAACGCGTGGTCGCCGCAAGTAACTTCGTCGCACGGTGCTGCAAAACAAAAGTGTCACGATTGTTCGCCGTTAATTGGATTCCATGCTATGCGGGATAAGTATAACGGGATATTAATTCACCTTTGCAAGGTATATGCGGCGGAGTTCCAACGAAGCCAGATTCGCACTCGCAATGGTAACTTCCTCTCGTGTTGGAACATATCGACGCTGGTCCGCAAGGTTTCGAGAGACACTCGTCGACGTCGGCGCATTCGGCACCCTTGGCCTTGAATCCGTCCTTGCAGAAACACTGGCCCTCGACGCATTCGGCGTTGTTCACGCAATCGAAGTTTGATTTGCAAAGAGTGGTTACGTCGGTCTGGAGCGATAAATTGTATTGCGTGTGATTTCGCAGAAGAATTTCGAAGTCGATTTTGAAATTACCGGTCAATGTTATTCTTTAAAAAAAATCTTTAGTTCTCGCTATTAACACTCGCACGTTATTGTTTCCAATTATCGTATGGTATTTAACTGTACATAATTGACTACGTTTCTCTTTATTAAATGATTTATACATACTGACTGTACCGCGTATGAAATAAAAAATAATATTTAGGTAGGTAATTAACATAAAAGAATACAAAACAAACAAATATTAAAGTAATAGGAGAAAACGTTTGTTGTTTCAGCTTAGGTTGTTCATTATTACTCACTAATGCTTTCTCACGTGTAGGTATCACTCG
This sequence comes from Pemphredon lugubris, assembly GCA_933228935.1. Classification (NCBI taxonomy): domain Eukaryota; kingdom Metazoa; phylum Arthropoda; class Insecta; order Hymenoptera; family Crabronidae; genus Pemphredon; species Pemphredon lugubris. The sequence goes on from OW121818.1 coordinate 14,949,492, forward strand.
ATCGATTTTAATTCCTTACCTTTACGTTGCTATTGTTCGCTAATAAACCTATTTATATTCTTTTTATAGTGTCGCGTGCCGATCAAACGTGACGATCGGACTGCAATAAAATAACTATTACCTGTTCGCAAGCTACTGTCGGATTAGGGCTGGCACTGTACCCTGTCGGACAGATACAATTATATCCAGGATTCTCGTTCTTGCAAATCGCGTTCGTTCCGCAAGGATTCTCCAAGGCCGTACATTCGTCGATATCTATACGACATTAAAACAAGAAACGCAAAAACAGTCAAACAGGTCCAACAGAATTATTCCTAATATATTCATAAATAATTCTGAATTCCCGAGTGGTGTAAAAAAAATGCAACCAAAGAAAATATGCAATCCCAGTTGCTAACCGGTGCATCCTTTAAATGGATCGCCAGTGTAATCCGTCTTGCAGCTGCAAACGAAGCTGCCGATCGTGTCACTGCACTCCGCGTTCTCGCCGCAAGGATTTCTCTCGCATTCGTTCACGTCTGTTAATCAACACGGTTATTTGCAACAATGAGTATTGTATTAATAGACATTACGATGACGCTTATCAAATGAGAACAGAGAGAAAGTATATTAAATAGTTAAGAAAGAGCAAGAGAGAGAGAGAAGGGAAACTGACTTTCGCACAATGTTAGTCCTTGACCGATGAAACCTTGAGGGCAGATGCACTTGAACGAGCCCGGAACGTTGATGCATCTTGCATTCACGGCGCAAGACTCTGCTTGGCTGCACTCGTTCACGTCGATACAACCGTGGGTCGGGTCCATTTGATAACCGGGATGACACTTGCACTCAAAGCCACCCTCCGTGTTCACGCAATCCGAATCAGCACCGCAGGGTGAACCCTCCTCGCACTCGTTTATATCTGTTAGTGAGCGGTTAGTTGTTTTATGGGACAACATTGTAACGTCCTGCTATTAATTTATGACTCATTAACGTTTATTAACCCCTTCCGATACGTTAGAATTTCAAACGATCAGCAAGAATGCTCGCAAAGCGGCTTATGTTTTGTTACTTTTAACTGTATTTATGCGGTTATTATTAACAATGATCGATTTGTGTTTATTATGATAAAATCTGTGGACTTTTACGAATCAAATTTTATGTTTGTGTAATATCATTTAGTAAAGATATTTAAATATTTATCAAGATTTTGACCATTATTAATACCACGAGTCAAAGTCGTGGTAATAACGGAAGGGGTAAAAGCGCGAAACGAAGATGAACGACTATTATCGAAGCAAGAATATTAGTATTATGTAATTAAACTTAGTTATCTCGACATCGAACGCGATCCCTCACGATCGCAGTGTTTGTATTGCATTTTAACGTACCACTTATAAATCGTACGAACGGTAATACGATCTTTCGTATAATAATTTAGTCAAACCGTTCGTATTCTTACCGCGACAACCTGTCGAAGGGTCACCGTGCATTCCTTCCGGGCAGGAACAACGGAAACTACCATGCACATTTGTGCAGAGAGCTGAACGCCCGCAAGGGCTCCTTAAGCATTCGTCAATGTCCACGCATTCTTCTTCGGGAGTGCCGTTATATCCCTCGGGACACTCGCACTTGTGAGCACCGGGTAAATTCACGCAGTGTGCACCTTTACCGCAAGCACCCTCGTATTCGCATTCGTTGATATCGACGCACTGTTTAGGAGAAATTTGACATTTTCATTCATCGCGATCAAAAATACTTTTGTAATTCAGAATACATTATTTCCGAAGGACCGGTAAGAATGGTTAGTAATAAAATTTCTGTAAACATTTGGAAACTATCACATCTCGTCCGAGCGAATGGCGTTTGATTTAGTGGAAAATCGTTTTCCAAAGGATCAATAATAATAGACAGTAGAACAGTTAATTGGCGTTATTTTGTTGGTCGTAAAAATACGTTATACCATTTTTGTTTAAAATATTGTTTTTCAATGGGATGTTGAGTTCTTTTAAGTATAAATTTTGACACTTTCTAACGTTTTTATTCCGTGACGTTTTCTGTTTTAAGTATATTATTTTTAACGTCCAGACAATAATGCCAACGAACTTTTTCATTGTCCGTTTAGAGGAATCGGACGATTACTAAATTCATAATAATTGTGGATCAATAAGAATTTTTCCGCAATCGAGTTTCAGCGATGCTCCATTGACGCGGAGTATTCACATTTCATACTATCGACGCACCGTTTAAAATAAATTAACTCGAATAAACAAGACTCGAATCGTTGGTAAACGATAGTCTCCAAAAATAAAATTAGACATCTCGATAATGCGATCTTGACAAAATTTCGAATAGCGAAGAAGAAAAACAGAAACGAGTATTTCTATTATTCCTCTCATTGTCAATCGCTTTGAAAATAATACACAATATTTTTCGAACTCTCGAGATCTTACGCTATCGTATGGGTCTCCCGTGAATCCATTTTGGCACGCGCATGTGTAATTGCCATGCGTATTGTGGCACAGCGCATTGTCGCCGCATGCACCTGCTATGGCGCATTCGTCGACATCCTCGCAGTGCACCTCACCGTCCCCGATGAAACCTGGTTTGCATTTGCATAAGAAGTTCGACGGGAGATTGCAACACTCAGCGTTTTCGACGCATCTCGCGGCGAGCACCGGGTTCTCGCATTCGTTAATATCTGAAGAAACGTGAGCGTAATTTAACGATTTTATGTTTATATTATGCGCGCCGCAGTTATTAGTTTCTCGCTACCTACCTTCGCAATGGAAGCCGTCACCTTGGTAGCCAGGGAAACAGGAACATTGAAAGCTACCAAGAGTGTTCGTGCAATGAGCAAATATATCACAGGGTCGGTACTTGCACTCGTTTTCGTCTATAATGAGAATTCAAGGGAAGTATTTATAAACGTTGTATCGCAAACATTAAGGACAGGTACCCAATTAAAGCTTTTACCGCTGAGCAGAAAAGTTATACCTATACCGAGTCGAATTGACGTATGCTACTGAACTATATTAAAGATATTTGAAATTTCATGAATTTATGACTTAAACTTTAAGAGCACTCTGTCTAGGCTCGTTTTAAAACGCGAAGGTTCTATTTTTGTCTACCGAGAGCAATTTTCCCCTACAAATTCTCAATTTATTTTAAGACACAGTTCTCTCACAATGCGAATAGTAAGGAAGAAATGATATATCGTGGTCATTTTTCGCGAGTTTTAATAACAACGATATATTGTTGTTCGGTATTACAATTAATTTTGAAACACGTCATCCGAGTATCTTCTATCATTATAATTGTACGGCAGAACATGGGTAATCTTGACATTTTTTTAAAACTGTCCTTGCAACGCGTTCGCTTTTGAAAATCTTCCGAGTTCTGTCCAAAAAGTTTTCCGTGTCGTCGTGATTAATTAAGATAATCAAATGGCTCGACCAACGCGGTCCACCGCGGATAACACAACGATAGAAAATGCGTATCGAAAAAAATGCAAATTTACAGGCTAATTCGTAGACTAGGAGACAAATCACTAACCTGGCACTTGACAGTTACATCCGCCAAAACCATCGTTACAATGACAAACCGAATCTAAGCACACGCCGTTCTGACATTTCGTGCCGTCTTCCTTCGTGCAGTCATCTGTAATTATCAAAGGAGGAAACAAAAGATCAATAAAGACAAACCGTGTGCGAGTTTCCCGACGCTAGGAAAACAGGAACTGGGAATAAGACAATAAGGTTTTATCGCTCCGACAGTGACTCACTCCTCAAGATTGCATAATTCCGGTATCCCGGGAGATGATGTAGTTATCGATTACGCGTGCCGGGATCGAGGAAAAACAAACGGATGGGTATAAAATCTAATCCCAGTAATTAATCGCGACGGGGAAACAAGCTCGACGCGGAACACGGCATAGCGAAGTTCCCGTAGAGAAGGCGACTCCTTTAATTGACGCGAGGAGCCGACGTTACGCGTCGGCGTAAGTATGTCTGCGGTTTTGACGCGAGGTGAAGGAAATTATGCTCGCCTGCCGTAATGACATCAGGAATAAGAGAATGACGTAAAGGAAGAGCAGAGATCTTAACGGTAAGTGCGCGACCGAGTCGTGCAACGGCGACGAACAGACATCATATTTCTTCTATTTTTTTTCATTTCGTCGTCGTCTTCCTTTTTTTCTTTCAGTCGCACCGGCTGCACGGTCACACGGTGATGCGTCCGCAATGCAATTTCCCGACGAGACGCGCGGTTTATCGTACGTAGACTCACCTGTACACTTCAGTCTGTCACGCTGCTCGTCCGTGCCCTGATAGCAATCGACGTTATGATCGCAAAGTTTGGAGAGCTCGAGTAGCTGAAGAACGTCCGTCGACTCGTTCACCTGGCAGCCGAAGTAACCGTCTTCGAGGTTCAGAAAGAATACTTCTCTTCTCAATCCGTGACCGATCCCTTTGCGTGATTCGGCCTGAAAGTTGGAATCGTTTTTAGGATTGTTCGAGGAGAAGATTTCATGAATTTTGATTAGTGGGAGATGATAGTTAAATATTGCGTAATGTAATTGAATTGCAATTTTATCGTAACTGTATTGTAATTGAATTGTAATTATAATCGTAACTTAGGGATGATTAAGTCCCGATTGAATTTTCATTATAAGCAGATCATGGTAACGTATTACGTACCAGGATGGAATTGTAATTAAACTGCACGTTAATAGCATCGGCATTGTAAATGAAGTGTAATTAAATATCGAATGAATTACGATTAGACGAGGATAATTGAATTATTCAAAATTATACAAATTTATATTTACTTGTGCGATTATTTATCGTTAAAAAGTACGAATATCCAATCATTTGATTTTCGTTTAGTTCATTAATGTTGAGCAATGTTATACGACACTAAACGTTTCAATTAAGTTTACGAGATATTTTCAATTAAAACTCTTAACACACTTACCGGACACAGAGATAGAAGTATCCATACCACCAACGGCCAAAGATGTTTCATCTTTGCTGTAACAAACAAATTAAACCCGCATTACGCTATCGTATAATACACGTATGCCGAGGCTCGAATTTCTCACGCATCGTAATTTACGTGATACTCGTGCAATTAACGGCGGTACGTTAATCGCGGCCAGTTAAAATTCCATTACAGTTGCCGATCCTCCACGAATTTTATTACTCGCTAGTTCGCTTTCTATGATTTCACGAATTACGCCCGTTCAATTACATCATCCTCTATCGTCGATTGGTCTCACTCCAACGATTCTATTTAAAATATCCACCAATCGGGCAAATAACGCGAACTTTGCAGAACCGTTCGGTCGGTGGAAACGCATGGAACAAAAAAAACTGCGCGAAAGATCGATGACGGATGAGCCGAGAAAACGAAACAATCATTGCTTTTGCGAGCAAATCAACGGAATATCGAACACCGACGCGAGAACCGCAAGAAACAATCGAACGTCTTTTTTTTCCTGCTCGACAGGTAGGTAAACTGACGTTCGAACACCTGTGCCCGACTGACAAGCCGGCAGTGTGCCGGCATTTTCGGCTTCCGACCCCCTCGCAAACATACCCGAAACCTAACTGTATCAGTTTACGTTAGCCCCCGCATCTAAAAACTCCGTGTCCTGGTCAGGAGGTATTTTGAAACCCGAGAACTGAGCTCCTAAATTGGGTTACCATACAAATCTGGGGCGTAACGATATACGTACATCGCGTTATACTTACGTAATTAATATTACAATTATTCATCCGTGCAACCAGCATCGCGTGCGATTTACTTGGAAAATGTATACGTACTGGATTAGGTATGAATTAGATGTAGAAATTGGAATGTATTTTTTATCATACACGGACATTGTTAATCTGGAGCATGTATCGTAATACGTATCGCATTATTATGGTATCGATAAAATTGTTATAAATAATTTTCTGTGCAATACTTTACAAAACTTAAAATTAACCTTCTTATAAATTGAATCAAACGTTGTGTTAATTAAGGGTAATTTACGATCTTAAACGTTTAATAAGTCGAAGTGAAAAATTATAGTTTCAGCTAACAAAGCGCAACTAACATGTTTTTAACCTTGCATTGGTCGCGTTTTTTAATTAATGTCAGTGGTCGCATTGATTACAATAGTAATCCAAATTGTATTGTTTATTTTTAACTGGTTCCAAGTCCATTTAGAATATTAAAATTAAGAAAACAAAACATTCGGTACATCTGATAAAACGAAATGGTTTAACCAACACATTTTAATTAAAATTAAAAATATTTGAGGAAAAGACAGAATTAGATGATGTTACGTCCCGAACTTTTCCTCGCGTACTGTCTTTGGATTACGATAGTAATCAGTGCGATCTATGCAGGGTTAATTATATTCAAAAATAACTTTCCAATCTCGAATGTTCCCCGGAATTTCATAACGCATTGGAAAGGCAATTTCGACGATAAACCTGTGAGACGATTCGCAGAATGTTGTCGCACGATAGCTCAAGGGGGAACGAACGAACAAACGTATTGTGCGTGCATAAACTGGCGCGTAGCATAATAATTCAGGCCTGGCGATCAACGGCATAGCGAAACGTTAACGTACGGAGACGTCTTCGTCCCGGAGTTCAGAACGAAGGAGGATGCTCTCCAACCCGTCGAGGTGAGGACGAAGAAACAAGACGAACATCGTGGTGGAAAAGAGCACGAGGATCATTGAAACGTTGATAGAAGAGAAGGAAAATACATATTGTTGCGAATAGCATTGCCTCCTTGACGTCCGGCACCATCGACAGGCTGTCGTTGGTTGCCGAACGCTGACGTTCATGTTCTTGAGTTTGTTAAGAAAGAATGTTAACGTTGAAGTTGTATTCGAGCTCTCGATACGAGCGTTTGTGTTCTTGTACAATAAATGTACTTATTTTCTGAAACTGCTTAAACTTCGTTCGCGCTCATCTAACGTCCGCGTTAATATATAGAATAAATAAAAAAAAAAAGGGAGAAAGAAGAAAAAGAAAAATACAGAGAGGAAGAAAATAGACTCGAGAGGATCGAAGGAGCGTTGAGCAAACACGACCGAGAGACAAGAGGTGGCCACGAGGAAGGAAGAGGAGCGAGGAAGAGCGACGCGATGAACACGGCAGTGAGAGAGAGGGACGTTGCGAGATTGGATCGGGAGTGAGGCGAAGGTAATAAGCGAGAATGGAAAAGGGATTCAGGAAGAGACGAGGCGAGAAGGACGGATACGGGTAACGGAATGAGGGGGAGAGGGGAAGCGCGTGGAATAGACGAGGAGGGAGAGAGAGAGAGAGAGAGAGAGAGAGAGAGAGAGAGAGAGAGAGAGAGAGAGAGAGAGAGAGAGAACGAGGAGAGGGAACGTTAATAAAGGAGGGCGTGCGAGTACGATGCACCTGTGGCCCTTCTATCCCTTCCACGGTTCGCAACGGGCATCGGAAGGCACCTCGTACCCCTTAACTCCTGGACGAGTACGGACTCACAGCTGGCGAGTTCTCCTAGAACGGTGTACGCCCTTGCGGCTGAATTTCGTCACGGAAATTGGCCACCCTCGTTGCGCGAATGTATTTTCGATTACGCGATACCAGGGCGCTCCCATAATTTAACGCGAGGCGTTGGAAAGGGCGGTGGTGTCCGATGAATTGTATGAGTTGCAATCGATTCGATGGATCGTTAAATCGATCGAGGTACAAATGCTTTCGATGGGCATGTTTTGTACCGATAATAATCCCAAGCGTGTAATAACTGGTGTGCGGATGTTTGCGCAAATTGCACGCTTTTCTGTACTGATTTTGCGAAGTAAACGCGATAAGTACGCGCGAGGCGTGTAATGTATTCTCGTACACGTCGTTTAAGTGAAATATATGTAAGTATAATACGTATGTACAAAGCAAAATGGGTGATGTAAAGAGATATGTTTTTGAAGCCCTGCAGCGAGGAAATAAATTTCTGTAAGAATTTTGAGATATTAATATTGAAATATATATTTACATGAACGAATATACGCAACAGCAGATAGATAATAGGTGAGAATTCTATTTGGTTATTACACGATGTACGTGCCAATCGTAATGATATTTTAAAAATACACTGCTGACGAAGTAAATCATTTTAAATATTAATATATCTACTCCCTTCGACCAGATACGTTTGCAAATATATTTCTTTCCAATGAGGGTTAATTATTTTAATGTTTCGATGATCGAGTGGGTTTTAGGAAGAATCCTTTTATCTCGATACTTTTTTGCCACGACGGGACGGCTTCTTGCGACGTTACGGTACATTTTAATAATATCGATGAGAAACTTGTCACCGTGTTAACGATATATGAGAACGATGACCAAACCTACCAATTAGTCGGTAATACGTACATTCGTATGACACATAACAAAATCGTCCCGATACCACGCATACCCCAGTGTATACATATGTATTAACAACGCGAAACTCCCACGTACGAAGTTGCAAAACGAATGACAGCTTTAGCAGCCTCGTCATCGAGAGAAAAGAGCGGGAATTAATTTTCCGCGGCCTATTTCGAACTCAGCGTATCGCTTTATTTCCACGCAAAGTGTAACAATTTGAGATAATTTATGTAAAAGTAATATATTTCTACCGATTCGTACATTAACCGCATTTTTACCATTAATTACCAAATACGTATTTATATCGTGCATCCGCGCATCGTGGATTCTCGTAAAATCACAAATGTAAAAGTTCATGAAGTAAAGGGAATAAGGATAATGTTAATTAAATGAATATTACAACATAAAGTGAAGCTATGAAATAAACTAAAACTCTAACCGATTTCATTCGCATGATTTCGACATCGGATAATTTTATCGATGACCTCATCGCGCTCGATGGATAATGGCACGTTTTAATTATCGTGCGGTAAAACGAGAGACAAATGTCCCGCGGGGATAACGATCCTGATCGCGGGAGTTCTCAGTTTCAGGGATCTCAGCTTTATTGCCGCGTCGCCCACGATACTCTCCCGGTTTATTTCTTCGGTACCGTTAAAGCGCGTTCGCGTAGAGGTGTTCATTACCTACGCCTTCGAAACTGTTAAACTATTCGAATCGTTATGCGTATACCCGAATCGCTTCATTGGCATCGCAAAAAATGATCGAGAATAAAGGACCTCGAAGTGTCTGAAATTTATAACGTAACTGAGAGAAGCCTTATTTGGTGATCTGTTCTCGAAAGCCTGGAGACGTTCAGACTCGAGTCTTTAAATCCAGAACGAGGGATTAAGAAGACGTGACATTGGTTATTGAACTATTCTTTATACAGGGTGTTCATTTTAAAACGTTCCAGTCGAATATCTCGAAAAGTAGGGAAGATATTAAAATAGTGTAAAACGCGTCTCCAAAGATTTCGAGGGAGAAAGAGCGGTGCAGTCGGTTACACTCTTTTAATATCTTTCATACTTTTCGAGATATTCGACTGGAAAGTTTTTAAATGAACACCCTGTATAAATTTGAATATAGTATGTATACACGTGTACTTGTACTTGCCCCGTGATAAGTTCTTGTCTTATTGTTTATTACTATTAGTTGATACTAGTATTTTATAAACGACATTTTATTTTATAGTATTATTTGTTAATTGTACACGGAGATAATTGTGTAATTATAATAATCAGATAGAACGTAAATGGTTGCAACTATGGAAGTGTCTCGATATAATTCCATCGATTCGAATTCCATGAATGGAGATGAGCGAGACTTACAGCGAGTAGATGCAATTTCAATTTCATTGTCGACACGGGAATTCCTTTCATCTTCCCTCGTTTCAACTTTTTTACGACTTCTCCTATCTATGTCCTACTTGAACGCACACATCCCGAGAAACTCGTACTATTTTATTTTTCATCGAGAGGAAGGGGAACGACCCACGCGCGCAACGTAATTCAGGATTAAAAGTAGCGCGTGTCCGATTGTGAGAGTGTCTCCTTGGCGCTACGTGGACGATGGTTAATACTAAGTAATCGCTAGACTGCTGGCGTTTATGGAAAATCATATTTTGATATGCGTTCGATAAAGCAGTGGGAGTCGAAAAATGTATTTTTTTATACATATTCGATATTTCCCGATACTCGATAATCACATTGATACGGGACATCCAATATATTTCATTTAAATTACGCGTATGCGAATATACAGGGTGTAACACGGAACTGGGCCCAGCTATATCTTAGAAAGGATTGGAGATAGAGAAAAACCATTCACAATGCTTGAAATTAATATAACACCTAAACTAACAATTTTCAGACGTAACATTATTAAACTGTTTTGTAGAGGAAGAAAAACTGCATCGATGAATGTATTAAAACAAAGAATTTTACTTAAAAAATAAAGTGCAATGTGCACCTTGCAACTGCGTCGATGCACAAAAATGCATAAAAGTTTTATGAGAATATGCAGCATTTAATACCATTTAATTATATCCGATGACATTTTTCTCTATCTCCAATCCTTTCAAAGATATAACTCGACCCAGTTCCGTGGGACACCCTGTATATTATGCAAGGTGTCACTTTTGAAATTTTACGCGCAATGATCTGCCGAACTATTTGTCATTAAAAAATAACGTTTCGAACAAAACTTACTTTTTATCGGGTGGTTATTTTCTTCAATATTTTTTTAATAACGAATAGTTGAACTTATAATCACGCGTAAAATTTCAAATGGAACACCCGGTGCATCTCATGCATACTCCTCTTCATTCAGGAAAAATGAATTTTGTATAAACGTCCACAATCACTTTTTATTTAGTATCAATGAGTAATATAAACATTTAAAAATTTAGCATTAAATATTACGCCTTTCTCATTTATTTTTATTATATCTTTTTCTATTCTATGAAAATCTTAACCCTTCATCATTTTACTTTCCAACAGAGAATAGAATTCCAAATTAAAATCACCTCTCTATCGAGGTAAATTTTTCCAAGTACTGTTTCTAACGGCGACTAAGTTAACGATTAGATCGACGGGCACTCGTTGAAACTGTTACGTATTTAATTAGAAATTTGCAACAAGAGATAAGACAGTGTACCTAATTACCCCCCTATCTTTCTCCGTTATCATTAAAATACGGGACATCAAGGTACACGCACACCGATCTGGCATATATGAATATTTATTCGTCGGTGTGCTATTTAGCGGTAAAAATCGCGCGGCAATGAGGCTTTCTCCTTGCCTCGCACAGCCACGCGTACACCTATTGCAAATCCGCCAGAAGACACCGTCGTATAAATAATTAATATAACGTGCGAGTGTGCGAAAGAGAAACGTATGCATTTTTTCCTAAAACGAGAGAAACTTTGCCAAAATGTCGCCGTCGGGTGTCTCAGATCTGAATCCATAATTTTAGTGGTAACGGTTCATCCTAGAAGCATTCAGGAAATAAAAATTCCGATCGGGCGACACGAGGTGAACGGTAAAACTCCAAAAATACGAAGAATAAATATGAATCGCGAAAAAGAAATTGTTGAAATCACTGTTACGCTTGGAATGTCAAAAATAAAACTATTACCCTCCCGTCGGATGAAATTGCATATGAGAAAGTGCATCTCTAATCGACATCGGATAAATTTCTAATTTTCCGATGCAGCTAAGGTAACTTTTATGTATTATATTATTTACTTATTTTATTATTATATTATTTGCTTTATATTATTAAAGCCGTTATTTTTGTAAATGGTATAAGTTTATTTTTTGGAAAGAATTAATGATAATTTTAGTAAGGTACAGATATCCTCCTTTTATGAAAAATAAATGGACTTATGCCACATTAAAAAAATACCGGCTCATATATCTATTTCTATATTTAGAGAGAAAGAGAGGGAGAAAGTTGAATTGTTTACAATTTCAGCGTAAACAAAATCAGCAAAGCTCCCCGACAAAACCAAACAATCGCACGTTTTCGGCGACCCTGACTTCCGCCAAGATTCGACATAATCGTCATAGTATAATTTACGTAATTTGTGGGCGGACTCGCGGCATGTCGAGGTGAATTGCCGTCATTCCCGCCGCACCATCCGCCGTACGTACGCTAATTACCTTCATTTCATAACGATCCTTGAGCACGGAGGAAGTTTAGGTCAATATCCTCCGCGTAGGTAGATGCGTTGCGACGAGCGATTAAGCGACATCCCTCTATCTTTAAATCGGAATCACGCGTCGCGTACCGATGGAAAATCCAATTACGGCGAATAACATGCGAGAGAGAAGCAGCGTGCATAAACAAAACAAAACAAACCGCCACGCTCGGAAAATCGAACAAAATAGTTCGAAGCCGGCATTAGCCGCGATTACAGCATTTCCCGGGATAATGAACGTGTATCAAGAAAATATGTTAGAATGCAATTTTCACGTTCGAGAGGAAAAGGGGAAAAAGGGACGCTAAGGAGATTCCTTGAATCCTGAAACGAAGCGAGTCGGGGGTCTCATCCTGCGTTGCAGGCGTATTAGGAAATTCCTATTCTAAGCACGATCGAGCGTTCAGCGTGTTAGCCTGTGGCAACATCCGGCATGAATCAACAAAGTATAAAGCGGACAAGTGATTCGGGCCTAAAACTTACGCCCACCACGAGGTAACGAGAGAGCGGCGAGCGAGGCGAGACAGAATTATTCTGCTGCAAAGTGAAAGTTCTTTGGGTTACCGTACAAACGAAACTGGCGTAACCGCCGAACGCGTGGGCCTTGTCGTCTCGGCCCGGCCGACCGATTAATTTGACTATTTCTTTTTCTTTTACGGATTTTCGTGAATTATGCGTAATTTCGTTGCTAAAGTTTGGCCGCGTATGTTCATTGTACTTTTGTCGAAATCGAATCTTGAATTTGAATTTTATTTTCGCTCTTCACTTGTCTCGAATGATTTGTGTTCGTGTTAATTACATTCTTGCTTTTAACCCTTTGAATACCACTGGGACGTACATATATGTCCCAAGAAGTTTTCACACATCCCAGCCTTCCTCAACCAATGGAATGCCCCACATACATAATATACAATACCACTGGGACAGACTGTCCCAGTATTCCAACATCAGTTGGACGCACGTGTTCCGGCAATAATTTACCATTGGGACATATGTATGTTACACCTCCCCTAAATCCCTCCCCTACTTTATTTTGTTTAATGTAGCTCGTTTTTAGGTTAATATAAGTCTTGTAATTACGCTTTTGAAAGAAAAGAAACAAATTCGAAGAATTCAAAATTAATATTCGAGAGGGTAAGGAACCTTGAATTATGATTTCATTTTTCTCCTCGCGCGTACGTTAAGAAATTCTCGCATTATAATTATACTCTTGCTTTTCACGGCCTTCGAACGCTGATACTTTGTTTGCTTTTAACGCATTTTAATAGCATCCGTGAGTTTTTATTTTCTTTTCGTATTCAACCTGTCTGTCGTAAATTGCGCGAGATATTAATATTATACAACGGATAATTTTTGCATAAATCTTAAAAGAATAAAAACTACGGTGAATTCTCTTCTCTGTCAAGGTTCAAGACTGGACGCGTGATTTTCTATTTTGCTCGATGCGCCTCGGAGTATTTTGCAAATAAAATCACGACGATCGACGTAACGTCCGCTTCCCACCGTTCGCTCAGGTGCAAAAGCTTGACCGAAAGGTGGAAACCGTCTGGCAAACCAAACCTCCCGCATTGCCATTGTCTAACGCGGTTTGCGTCACCGGCATCAGCCGAATGCTAATGTAACATTTATCTCCGCGTTATTTCAGGTAAATTAATTCGCGCGATAACCTTGAACGAAGGACGACAAAGAACCGCGGATTTCTTGCCAAAACCTCCCATTATCTCCTCCGTCGGTTTGTACGACGAGCGAAAAATTGCACGTCGCAATTCGAAGCTCGTATACCTACCGGATAATTACCGCTTTCCACGCGCAATAAACGTATCGGCGCATGATGTTTTGTTTAAGCGAACGTCAAAATTGCAGTGTAAAATAAACACGCCTCGAGTGAAATTGCGAGGGATTAAGCGAGACGAATATAAAATCGGGAGGGTCGCTAGCCGGTGGTAAGAGTTCGAGTTTGCGACGTGACTTTACCGTTACGTTTTCTTTACATTTTGCGCCATTCCGTGGAATTACGATCGGCGGGAAAAGAAGTTTGGATCGTAAAATGGCCACGGCAAAGTACCGCCTAACAGTAAAGCTTCCCGTAACGTGACCATCTTCTAGATTACGGTGGAGGAGTGGTACATTCGCAACGAACCCGATTTCCGTTCCAGTCGAAAACAGTTCGGAGGAATTCTCGTTGGTACGTTCAACCCGTTGCAGAGCGTGATTTAGTGGAATCGAGATGAGAGAGAGAGAGAGAGAGAGAGAGAGGAGAGTTGTAGTAAACGGTTCTGCATTCGATTTCCGATCAGTTGGTATCGTTGAAATTTCGAGTATTATCGTACACGGTTTGCGATAATACGGATAACACGGATTGAAATAACATTAAATATCTATCATTGCAACGAATATTTTTGGCGATATCTTAAATAAAATTTGGTTCTAATAGTATCCGAAGAGTGTAATAACTGCGAAATTTTTTATCATTCAATCATTCTGGAAATTTGGCCCACGATATCATCTGAAAAGTGTACGGAAACGGGGAATAACTAAATATATCTTATGAATTAAGATAAAATTAAATATGTATCATCGCAAACAACATTATAGGTGATATTTAAAAAATATTTAATTTTCTATACTTTCCGAAGCGTAAATAACTGCGAATATTTTCAGCAACTATTTGGCAAATTCGACAGCGCAATATCATCTGAGATATACCATGTGCTTCGAAACTGGATACAGAAAAGTGTTCCACTATTTTTCTCGCGCCAACAAAAATGTGTCACGACGCTCGCCCGCACCGAACCGTTCGATCGTCGCACCGTTGTTTTTCCGAAGGTCTCCCTTTCATTTGGTCCACGATCGGTCTCGCGATAAATCGATCGGGAATTCTACCGTTACGTCAGGAATTAATAAAAAAAAGTACATACGCGACGACAATGTCAAGATACCATCTTTAAAAGGACGGATAATAAAGCGCGGTAAATTAGTGTGTCAGTGATTAAAGGGAACGCGGGATAATGCGGCGCGGCGTAGGAAGACAAAATAAAAAGAAAATCCAGCTGATATGCCCATGACACGAAGCGAGGATCGTGCGAACGGGAATCAAGGTTTTTCCTCCGTGGCCTCGTTGGAAAAACGCGTCTGATTTCACGTGCACCCTGGAAACGTCATTGTATTTGCCTTTGATCACGCGATAAATAATTTATTAACATCCCGAGTGATCTTACTTTTCGTGAGTTTCTTTTGGTATGATAAATTAAAATCTTGAGAACTTCAGTCAGACCAATGGTCGCACTGAATCTGACAGATGCATTCAAATGTTTTTAGTTTGCCAGTATTCGGTTTGGTTCAACATTTATTTTCTTTATAAACACTGTAAATATTAAAAATATGTTAACCTTGAATGTTAAAAGTACCATTTTGTTATGATCGACGTTTACCCGGTTTAAGTTAGGAAAATACTCAAACTTGGGCGTATGGATCTGACAGATTCAGTGCGACCGTTCGCGTGACTTTTAGGGTGCGACCACTGAAGCGTTAATTTAGTGCCTTTCAATCTCTTTACACCTGCAATCTGGTGAAAAGTAGAATAAGCCGAAATAAAAGCAATTGCGTATAACAGTATTTCGATATTAGTCTTTAAATCTATCGCACAATGAAAATGCTACAGTTAGTGAATTTATAACAATAGTATAACAGTTTAACGAGCACCTAATATCACCTTGTAATCTAGAATACAGCTTATTCTAATAAATTATAATATAGATACGGTTCGTGGCCTCTCATAATTATGAGAATCTAATATTAATAAAAAGGTACACAGGTGCAAACCATCAGTTTTCCTAACGACCAAACCCCCGATCCAACGTCATCCTCAAACTCACCGATACCCTCTCTATACATGATCGCGACGTCAACGTAGATTTGATTATCCACTTTACGACTCGACGCAAAAAGAAGAGTCAACTGACGTTTAATTCTCAAACTTATCAACCATGAAACTACGCGACGTTCGGGTAACGCGGAGCGCGGAACGTTAATTACCGAAGCGGTGTAAAACACCAATTATCGTCACACAGGTACGTTAGAGCGTTTTAACGAAATTCCTGTCCCTCTATCGGACGGAGTCGTCACGCGTAATGCCCGATGATCGAACCGCGTCATTAGCGATTATTTACCTAGCAAGTCGCATCTCTCTTAATAACGTGCATTCGTCGTTATCTCTGCCGCGTAATTGCAACCCAACGTTTACATTGCGATAGTAGGTATAACGATTCCCCGACGTGAATCACATTTTTTTCCCACGCACTGAAATCCCGCTAACGGTAAACTGCACTCGTATTATCTGGTACGTGGGAACATCGGATACAAAAACTAATCAAAATGTAGAATTTACATGCGATTTTCATCGGTTCCTAGGAAATTCGTTACACGGATATGGAAAACTGTTCGTTCGTGTCCCGGTATTCTTCGTTTGGGTCTGATTTTTTTCTAAGGGGGATTCGATATTTTTTAAGGGATGTGACCTTCACCCTTGTCCCAGTTAAACTCACGATGGTATTCGTTTGAGCGAGTAGTGTTGGATAATCGCGGGAATTTAATCGATCGAACAATACCGACTGGATCTTTCTAGTTTCTCGAGCGCTTAATTCCGCGGAATTTTTTCGCGTCTGCATACGCAATAAGTTAACGGATGGTTTTCCTAAATATGGAAAGACGGGTGACACGATCGCAATGGACGGCGACATTGCATGCGCGATCTGTTGCAAGCATTGAACCGTCCGGTGGCCCGTTAAGGCTCTTACTCGGTAAACGTGTCACTGGTCTCCCGCGTGCAACGTCATCGGTGGCTGTACGTTTCATTAACGCGCAAAGTATGCGCCTGGAAAGATCAAAAGTGTTTTTGAAAACGTAATATAGGGCCATCTTCCAGACGCCCATTCAATTATTTGGTTGACGAAAGCGTCGACTAAGTACAGCGTCGAATAAAGATTCTTAAAGCGTACGCAGAAATAAAAAATTTGTTCGAAAACGTAATACACGCCCTTCTTTCAGACGCCCATTTAACTATTCGGTTGATGCCAGGCGCCGAGTAAGTACCGCGTCGAATAGAGATGCTTAAATCACGTGCAAAAATCATCATTTTCTTCGAAAACGTAATATACGCCCTTCTTCGAGACGCCCATTCAATTACCCATTCACCGCATCGAATAAAGATTTTTAAAGCGTGTGCAAAAATCGGAAAGCGTTTAGGAAAACGTAATATACGCTCTGCTTCCAGACACCCATTCAATTATCCGATCGATGGAAACTGCCGAACAAGCACCGCGTCGAATACAGATTTTCAAAGGGAACGACTTTCAACAACATTCCGCGCACGTCATTTCTAACAATTATGGAAAGCGGCAAGAACGAATCGCGAGCCCCAAATCACCATGGAAGACATACGTGCGAGCTGCAACGAGCGCATTCGCGAAACAAAGTGCCGGATAATAACTCGCATCTCTAGCCGATGGACCACTTAGGTACATACCTTAACGCAGGGAATAGCGGCGTTATTATTGGTTCGGAAGAAGCGCGTACACACCGCCTAGATGACTACCGCAAAACGGCAAATTACAGCAATTTCCCCGATCGCCGTCTAACGCGCGTTACCAATTGTTCGAGCAGACAAATCGATCGTTTCCGTTGCTAACCGAAAATTCACCGTTTTAACGAGCGATCCCGCGACCCCTTTTTTTTATCGCAAAACGTAGGTACGTAGGTACCTCGTAATCGCGTGGCGAGATTGCCGGATAAACGAGCGTTTGCTGGTCTTCTGTTTCCCATAAACCATTCTTAACGCGCATTACACGACGAAGAGGAACGATAATAAACGTCGGAGCGACTACAGCCGTAATTGTTCAACCACATTTGATTACCAAAAGCAGAATACCCGTGTTTACAAACGCTAAATTAATTTTACGACCCGTGCAATTTGTTTGAAGCAAGTAGATTCCATTTATTTCATTAAACTCGTTTTACGGATTAACTTTTACTTTATATTATAACGTAATTAGCTGAAACGTATCGTTTATCCTATCGAGTATATTTTATAATTTAATATCATTTCTGTAATACAGCGTTTAGTGGTACAGACTAGCGATATAATTAAAATCTGGTTTGTCATAATCAAAATCATGAGAAGAGTAAAATATTATTGACCAAACAACACGGAGATATATCACGTATTAGTATAATTACTGGTACGATACGGGCGTAATTCATTAGATTCCATTTATTTGACTAAACTCGTTTTACGGATTAACTTTTACATTATATTATAACGTAATTAGCTGAAACGTACGGTTTGTCCAATCGGGTATATTTTACAATTTAATATAATTTCTACGATACTGCGCTTAGTGATAGAAACTAACGATATAATAAAAATCTGGTTTGCAACAATCCAAAACAAGAGGAGAGTAAAATATAATTGACCAAACTACACTGGGCGATATATCGCGTATAGGTATAATTACTGGTACGATACAGATGTAATACATCGCGTATCCAGCTGACTCACGTTCTCCATTCGCGTTCAGTAAAACTAGCGCAGCCGATCGAACGTTAAAACAGATCCCGAGCTACGCAGGTGAATGAAACCTAATAAAGCCGGGAAACGCGAGTGATTTCAAAATGGCCAACGATGCCAGCGGAAGGAAACTCGGCGTTGCGTCTACGTAATGACTCTCATTACCAGAGTTGCCACGTACACGCTCAATGAAATAATAAAATCGTCCCGATAATGCCGGCTACGTGTTAGGCTCTACGTGTCTAGCGCGCGCGTAACAGAATCGCGGAAGGGACGCGAAAAGTAATTTGCGCCGTGACCTTTAACACTGCCATCTCGAGGCTCAAATAATTGCATCGTAACCGTTAAGGGGTGGAAGGTCGCCAAGCGAGCTTATCCCCGCGGCAACGCGCGATCCGCCGGGCATAGACGACGCGTGGAAATATTATTAGTGGAAATTGCATCGCAGCTCGTCGAAACGTATTACACTGCGCGTCGGCATATCGTGGGACACCTAACGCGCGTGTTTATCGTAAACAACGCCGTTCACCGCGAAATAAATGGGGTGTGATTAGCGGGGAAACAAACAATTACGCGTTTTAACGGGGATCGAGGAGTTCGTTTCATGGTACCTGATTTATCTGACGTTGATAGGGGAATATTGTAAATCGACGCTTCCTGATTGTAACGGTACTTCTCGCAGTGTTGTCGATTAATTATCTTTTGTTTTGAATTTCTGGTGTGTTTAGCTCGGCGCTAGGATGATTCACGTAATTATCGGTGAACGTATGTAAATCCTCGAGTATTGTTGGTACAGACTATTATTTGCGAAAGTTATGCGACCGTCTATTTTGTAAAGTATAATATAACTATGGTAATGGATCTAATTGCGGAGAAAAATATTGATACGATGCGAGTTATTTTACAAACTTAGCAAGTTCGTTATTGTTAAATTGGGTGAACCAAAACTTGCAAATTTTCTTTATGCGCGTGAAACGGATATCCGTAAAGTAACATCGAAATTGCTCGTTAATTGGACGAGTAATCTAGTGATTCATTCATTTGTAAAAGAATTCGAGAATCGCTATACTCCTCTCTCACGTGTGCGTTAATGTTTGCTGGTAAACTTTACGTAACAGGCGTAATAATTACCGAGTAAATTTATATAACCCGCCGTACGTTTACTGCCGATTTATTCATAGAATCATCTGTTAATTTATCATCGAAACGGTACAAAACATTATCCTTCCCCGTTCATATAATTCCGTTTCCGAAGTACTTAGCATTCTTTTCCTCGGCGGTACGAGCAAACGACACTTTGCAAATTTGCAATTCCGGGTACAATTTGAATAACAGGTTGCACGGAGATTCACAAACGGGAGAAAAACGAGTTTACAGTTAGACACACGTCAAAATAGATGCTCGATCGTCGGTCAGGTATGCGCCGTTAGGGGGGGAAAAAAAACCTGTTATTTTTATGCAAATTCCGCTCATACATCTTTTCGATTATGCGGTTTCGGAAAAACTGTGACGTTCTCAATGTTCGCGAACAAAGCTGCGCGGATGCCACCGTTTGAACGTAAGAGGCCTCGGTTCAGAAGTGTACCGGTTGGAAAAAAAGTGAAATTTTCCGGAAAATTATGAAAATCGACGTAACGCGATTACAATAATTTGCGACTCTCGGCGAGGCCCCCCGGGCGACGCATCGTTACGGGTTTAAAAGAAACGTGACAAACAAGTTTCTAACCAGCCAGAGAAAAGGAAAAGTGACACTTTCAGCCGTGTCATCCTTGCCACGATCATCGCTACTATCATCGGTCTGTCTCGTAGTTATGTCACGCGTAGGAAGTACCGCGCCTAACGACGTAAAGAAAACGAGAATCGATGTTATTAAAGTTATAAATTGCTGCTCCGCGACTTCTTCGCCTGTGTTCCAGAATTAAGAACCGCTTTTGCTCGGCAACGCGTGACGATAAATTCCCTTTTGCGAGTCCCGCTGCGAACGACCATGATACCCTGACCCTAAAGGTATTTAGCAACCGACGTTAATTAGCGCCCTTATAAAAAACGGGAAGGTAAAAAAAGCGAATCTATCGGTTTCAAGGCGCAAGCGTTCTAATCTTCGTTACGACTATTCGTTAACCGAGAAAACGCGATGCTGGAGAGTGGACGAGAGTTTCAACGTTGATCGTAAAATTGAAGAAGAACTTAGGTCGTTCGTTGCGTCGTTCATTATTATTACTATAAAGAAATCAAGTCGCTCCTGCATCGATCATAAATTGAGATACAGGATGGTGCGTTTGCGTGTGAAAGCTTCTTATATAAAAGTGATTGCAGGGGAAATTTAAGAAATTTACAAAATTTGTAAAACATACTCAACGTTTTCTATTTAACTCTACGTTAATCGCGGGGACAGTTGTCACCCAGTCCAGCTTAAAATTAAATCAAGAGACAAGGTGTTGTCTCGGGCCAAGTACAAGTACGCGATTACTCTTATCTAATGCGATATATTTAGTACCTCTCGGTTAGATCTATGTAAACCTAAAAACAAATTATGTGCTATTTCTATTATATAATTCCAATAATAAACTTGTAAACGAATGCATTCATTATCCAAATATATAAATATTGATGTGTAATAATGATAAAAAGCGATAAATGCTGATTATTTCTAGTTTTAACCAATAATTTAGTGATGGGCAACAGACGTACCCCACTCGACCAACCACGTAACAAACATCGACGCGACTAACGTAGGGTTAAACGCTCTATCCTGTGTACGCGTATCTAATTATCTACCATTACTTCAGATCGTCGATGGAAGTTCTCTTCATTAAACAAAAAAACCGCTAATTCCGAATGCTCCTTCTCGATATACCGAAATAAAACCGGGAACACATAGGTATATCGGCGAAATTACTCCGATTCCCAGCGAAACCTCGAACCACGTAATCCGTAACAGCGACGGTACGAAAACGATTCGCGGAGACAAAGGAAACGCGTACCTACACGCCCGGTTAAAAGGAGCGACCTCCTTGAGAACGGTCCTTGACTCGTAGAGACGGGGAAGATAAGGCGAAGGAAGAAGCGCGGTGGAAGTAGTTGTAGAAGTAGAAGAAGAAGGTGAGGAGGAAGAAGAAGAGGAAGAGTAGGAGAAGGGGAACGAAGAAGGGAACAGAAGAAGGACAGAGGGGGGGATCGGGAGGCGAGTAATGGCGCCTACGCTCGGTGGGCAGGAAAGGTCGAAGAATATTCTGCTTCTGAGGAGTGAGTTACGAGCGACCGAGTACACGGACTACATTGGGAGGAAGAGAAAATTACCGTAAAAGGGAGAGGGGAAGGCAAAGAGAGAGAGAGAGAGGATGGAGAGAGGGAGAGAGGCGAAAAGACGAGGAAAATATATTTTAAGTAACGCGAATACCATACCTACACCACTTCCCTTTTTCTCCCACGGCTTTCCTCGCTAATGCGGTTAATTAAACTACGAGCGAGGCGATATTCTCGGAAGGATATCGCGGAAACTTTAGACGAGACTGAGCCTTTACGACGTACAACGCGTTGATGGCTTTAAATATCCTTCGCAATTAAACCGATGTTACTTCTACGTTTTGCTCTTAACCACCGACTCGATTCTTATTTTCTTTTTTCTTTTATTGCATTTATCTCGATTATATTGTAGTTGCATTCCTGGATAATGTTTATTTACGATACTTTACGAGAGTTTTAACGGAGCGAACTAATAAAGATTACGAAATCTTATAGTTCTCATAACTTTAGTCGGATCTAGTCTCTCTCTGTTATTTCGACGTTACCGTAATTGGATTCTCGCGTAACGTTTGGCACATTGTGTTAGAAATTTACTCCGTTAATCCGTAGTAAATTAGGAAAACTTAAGGGACTAAGGGATTTTATGACAATTCTTAATCCAGCCTCACCGTTCTATCGCGCTCGTTAAAATATTTCTTATCAACGATGTCGAGTACTATCCACGTTTCAACGTATATGTATATCGCGAAACCCCTATCCCACGTTGGTACCATTAAAACGTAGAATGTTGGCACGGTAGCATTAAGGATCGAACGACAGACGATTAAAATATGAAAAACCAAGCGAAACTGCGAGTGATCTCATTTTCGTCGAATCAAACGATCGCATCTACATTCCGCGGCTTCCAGTGCACCCGGACTGGCAGCACCCGCTCCCCTCGGGCATTCGATTTATAGAAGGTCGCGAGGTGTACTCATTCGTGACCAGAAAAATCCTGGAAGGGAAAACCTGGAGAAGAGCGGAGAAAGATCGGCTCCAACACTGGTGCGCGAATAGCGTGCGTGCGCTGTACGGTAGGGAGGGACACACGCGCACGAACGAACCGAACGAACGAGCGCGGCACTCTCTCTTCCTTTCTCTCTCGCGATGCTGGGGACTCGCGAGGAGAGGCAGAGAGTGCGAGAGAGAGAAAGAGAGAGAGAGAGAAGGAAGAACCGAGTGGCGTCTCAGAAACGGAGGATGCCTATAATCGGCAATGGACGACCGCACCTCGCCACTTTCGCGTTGCTTGACGTGGATACCGGTCTAACCGATCGACCGGTTAATCATCGTCGTCGTGTATAGGATTCTATCTCACGTCCTTCGCTCTTTGAGCGCATACTCATATTTATGATACAGTAGCGTAGCTAAAAGGTAATTTCGATTGGGCCGAGCGAGACATACGTAGGGGGAATGCGTAATTGAAATGGCACAGACGTTCATTGTATCGCGGGGAGAGATCTTTGAAAAAAAGGGGATACTTGTTTCATGGTTATTACATACGCGTATTTTAAGGCTGCTGGGTAAATATCTGGCGCGAAGGATTTGTTCGTCGTAGAGGTGATTCGGAGTTAATAAGAATCTTTGGTAATAAGTTTCATAAGAATTTAATGCAGATTCGTGTTATTTTTATTATGCAGGAGCGTAGCTGAAAAGTGATTTCGATTAAGAGAAGAGAGAGATGCGGAGGGGGGTGCGTAATTGAAATGGTATAGACATTCATTGTGTGGCGAGGAGCGATCTTTTAAAAACAGAAATTCTCGTTGAATGGTTATTACAACGGTGTATCAAGAGACAAGGTCTTATCCCAGGCCAAGTACAAGTACGCGATTTTAATTTCGCTGGGTAACTATCTGACGCTAAATATTTATTCGTCGTATGTACAGGTGATCTGTAGGTAATAAGAATCTTTGCTAAAAAGTTTCATAGAAATTTAATGTAGATGCATGTCACAATTTTTGTTATGCAGTAGCGTAGCAAAAAATAATTTCGATTAGGCCGGCCGGGACGCGTTGAGGAGAGTGGTAATTGAAATGATACAGCCGTTCATTGTATCGCGAGAAACGATTTTTAAAAAAAGGAATTCTTGTTTCATGGTATTACAAACATTTATTTTAAGTTCGCTGGGTAAATATCTGACGCATTGGATTTATTCGTCATACCGATGATTCGGAGGTAATAAGAATCTTTGCTAAAAAATTTCATAGGAAGTTAACGTAGATTCGTGTCGCAATTGAAGATACAAGATTCTTGTTCCTCGTAGTACAACGATTATCCATACTTATTTCCGTTTCTTTACAAATTCTGGGCAAAATTTCTATTATTACCATATTAAAATTCAGATAGATGTACGCTAATCCTAATACAAACAGAATTATTCTTTAAATATTACGAGTGAAAGGAAAATAAATGATTCGTTCTCAAAACAGGACATTACAGCAATTCAAAAAAAGGATCGCTATCAGTAAAACAGTAGTCTTGACAAACAAATTAAGGGTCTCGATCTCAAAATGTTGGATTATCAAAATAAACTCCTGAATCAAAATGATGATACTCGCAACCAAACCTTTTCGGTCGTACGCATACTTCTAGCCTGTAAGGAGTACGAGTACAAAAGTAAAGAGTGGAAAAACCCTGCAGATCTAAAAACAACTCTCACTGGTGAAAGAAATTGTACAAACGTAATCACATTCCTTCAACTAGCAAACTTGTCATGCGAAATCTGATATGCACGCAAATAGATTAAATAGTTTAATAATTAGCTCATAAGTTAAAAATGTGAGAAAACGTACCACGTCATTAACACTAGGTTTACGGGACCCGTCAGTTTGACGAATTTCAAATTTTGAAAAAAATATCCCAAAAACCACAGCATTAATTTGAACCTTTTTGCATCGTAAATTAATTGTGTATTTTTTCGTATTATTTTTAAAAAATGCGTATTTTCGTTTACCCGTCAATTTGGCGGGTGCTCGTAGAAATGCTCGTAGAAACGCACATAAACCTAGTGTTAAAATAACCAACATGTTGATGTGCCGTAAAGCAGAAATAAAGAAAATTATGATCTTTGATGACGATTCTTTGAAATTTTTACAAAGATACCCTCGAAAATAGGGAATACACGTTTTGGAGTAAACGGCAACGAGCGTCCGCGGTTCAGGAGAGTATTCTTGGAAAGCGGACCTAGACGGAGTGCATTAACGTTGCAGCTGCGGCTGCACTGACCTCAGAGATGCTCCGGATCGCCCGGAATGCAACCACGACGGAAACAATCGCGGGAATCGGCTGCACCGTCGTCGAGGCGCGCAAGCGTCCTCCCCGTGATCACCGGCGACTGAATTATTTTACAGCGATTCCGCGCGTTTTGCACCGCCGCGGAATTAATGCGTGCGGAGTCCGTCGTCGGGGGAATCGTGAAACGGGGTAAAAGAAGAGGATCGTTCCTCTGGCGTCATCTCTTTGAAAAGATCGGCGGATAATGACGAGGCGTAGTCATGCGAGTAAAGATTGCAGGGGGAAGTTTGATTACGCGTACACTATTTCAATGGCGAAGATTCAACGACTCTTCTTTTTTTGTTATTACCGTCGGATACTGAGATTCTACGAAACGTAAAAATTACCCCCTGTAATCGCACCGATTATCGCGCGTCTTTTTAGTTACGTTATGCCGATAACGGAAGAAAGTAAATGAAACATTCCCCAGGGGCCCATCCGTTTGGCATCTTCATTCGTCGGATACGTACGCGTAAATAATTGCGGTGTAATTATTTTTCATACCCGAGTCAACGCGCGAGCGTGCATGGTGGTAATAAAAAATAAAGCGCGCTTCCAGGATTCTGCCGGTACCGCTTTGCCTCGATGTAACTCCGAGTTCCGCGTTGAGGGATTAATGTTATTGATACTTAGCGTCGTGGAAAAAAATCTGCCAAAATTTAACCCCTCGTTAGTGTGACACGAGTGTTGCGTGGATATCGGTCTAACCGATCGACCGGTTAATCGTCTGCCAACATTGTTTGGCTAGTAATGTTTGGTGATGACAGTTTTTTTGCGTCTTTTAGTGTGTTTGTAATTTATAGTTTAGTGTGTATATAGTTTAACCTTCATTCAAATTTAATTTCATAACAACTTTTTTACATAGGACTAATATTATTTAAAAAAGAAACATTCTTAGAACACATTTGTAATAAAAAAACATTAGTATCGCGCAAAATCTTGTCACTTGAGATTTAATAAACTCCAACACACTGACGAAGGGTTAAAGGTACAACTCTGATATAATTAAAAAACAAGAGTTATATCTCAGTTTCGTTTCAATAAAGTTGTCAATCAGTGCCTTTTCTGACTTTCTTACTCGTATCGCGTCGATAAAAGTGCAAATGCCAAATCGCCCAAACTAAGCAATCACTATAAAATAACCGTATAAATATTCACAAATCAAGTTTTACCCAAGTAGGAGAAACTCTCATATAAATACTCGCGGATCGTACCGATATCATAAAAACCGTCTCTCCTAGAATTACCCGTAGAACGTGACACCGAGACATGGGACAAAATTTCTCCTGTAACGTCCTGTAAAATCTGGTACTCGAGCGACAGCGTTCGACCATTAATAAACATTTTCGTTGCTCCAAAGTAATTCCTGTCTAAATGACTCGTCCGGGGACGCTAGATACCATCCGATAAGAGTTTGATCCTGATAAATGTATTCCTCAAACCCCTCAACAGGTGCTACGGAGATGTACACGTATGTATACCTTGAAGAAATCAGCGCACGACGAAAGCGATATCTCATCGCGATACCACGGACGAGCAGACCGCGAGTGAGCAAGTAGAAGCGAATAATTAAACGCTGTCAAGGATAACTCTGTTGTGGTTATTAATTATTTCCAGCAGAGACAGTCGGCGGATGTAACCATCGCGTTGCGTCTAAACCGCGCATCGCGTGCGTTACAGATTTCGTGATGTAACCGATCCTACTGTCAACGCGAAGTTCAAACGGGGTCACAGGTAATCGGGGAAAACTCTCAAACGTTTCCTCTCCCATCTCTACCGGTAATTCGGTACGCGCGATCGTTGGGAATTACGTTTACGTAATAATCGCGATACGATTCCCCCTCTCGTATCGCGTAACGCTTACGTAAAAATAATAACAATAACAATCTCTTGGAAGCGCGTCACAACGCCCACCGATCCTCGAACCCGCTAACGCCGTTACTTTGCAATTAAACTACGCGATCTTAATTAAGAAGACTCGCGTCCCGAAAGTTAACCAGTGTAACGAGATTTGCATCGCTGCCGATAAAGTTACTTTGCGAGATCCACTCGTTTACGAGGACGAACTTATGATGCAAATTGCTGTATATCTTTATACAATGCGATCGCCTACCATCGTCGAGAGACCCATTCAACGTCCCTGCGATCTTATTTAGAACGTAACGCGTGTGTATCGGTGACAGTGTAGTCGGGTAAGCGTTGATTGAGCAACGCATCTGCCTACGATCGATCCCGGTGTGACCATTGCGCGCACGTAGCACCCACGCATTTGCACTAATTTCGATCGTTTCCACGAGTAATCGGTAAAACGGAGGTCCCGCTCCGCGACCTCGGTAATGCCGAACCTTTCGCTATCGAGCCGGAGTTTTGCGCGCTGCTAAATAACACGTGCCGCGAGAAAGTAATGCGGTATTACGTACGATGGATTGGTAATGAGACCATTGCACGGGAGGTCTATATACCGTGCCACTAATGCAACGTATTACGCGTAACAATGTAGCCGCGTTTTGAAAAGTCTGGCGGAATTTAGTGTATAATCGAACGGAAGTTGATGCTTTGTGGAGCGAATTTAACCCATTAGTTCCCAAAGTTGCGTAAACGAAATATTTTAAAAATTATTTTTTTCAAATATGTCAGTGAATAACGTGATATTTGGCAATGCGTTTACAGTGTTTTTAAATACCTGACTTATTTTTATTTTACTTACTTACTTATTTTTATCCGTAAACGAAATATTTTAAAAATTATTTTTTTCAAATATGTCAGTGAATAACGTGACATTTGGCAATGCGTTTACAGTGTTTTTAAATACCTGACTTATTTTTAATATTGTTGCGTCTAATACTTTTGCGTCACGCAACATGTTGTTGTGAAAAAATCTAAAAATATGTCATTCTTTTTTAACTCCATAAATAGTTGGTTGAGTATATGTTTAGTAATAAAATATAGTAACAGTATCAAATTAGTTATATTGTTTAACCTTGAGAACCAATGGGTTAATATTCTCTTTTTTTTAAATTAACGTTTACCTGTACTTGGTATAGTGACGCGAAGCACTCGATCAATGTCATCCGGTAGTCGTTAAATCCGTGTCATTAATATTACGGTTACTCAAGTAAAAAATTGATTATCGCAAAATTTTTACTTAAATAACCATAATATAATGATATAGTTGTAACGAATGTCGGATGACATTGTGCGATTGCACTGCATTCACCATACATTATGTGTCTTAAGTTAAGCGAAGTTAAGACACATAAATGTATGGTGAACGCAGTGCAATTGATCAATATCATCCGGAAGTCATTACCTCCGTGTCATCGACATTACGCTTATTTAACACTAGATCTACCAAGGTGGTAAAAATGATTTGTTTGGTGTTTCTTATAATCATTACTCATTTTCAGTATATTTTGTTTTCGACAATTTTTTATGGCTTTTTATAAAATATGTAAATAACTAATTCTGTAAAGCACTTCTTTTCTCTTTGTTGGCCTTTTATTGTAAAATTGTATGTATGTAGTATACCTACATATACCGAGATGATCGTCGGTAGCTCTAGTGTTAAGTAAAAATTTTACGATCAACAAATTGTAATAGTTACGTTAAAGCACATAATGTATGGCAAATATTTCGCAGTATTTATCAAATAAAGACAAATTATTTACCGTCCACAGTCACCGTTTACTGTTCTTTTCACAAAAGGAAAGGAGTAACTAAAACTCTAATTTTCGGTTTCATCTTAGATTCGTACAAAGAAACAACAAATATGCACTCTACTACGTAGTTTCGTTAAACGGAACGTGCTCAGCTGCACTTTAACACTACAACTACCAGTCATTTCGATTGGTTTGCAGTTTTTCTTTAAGGCTACACAGATTTACATAAATTATCTAATACTATAATAATTTTATTATATAATTTTAAGCATATACTTTTGCACTATATGAAAATTCACAAAATTGCCAAAAAGATTGTAGAAACAGGTATACATAAATCATCGGTAGTTCTAGTGTTAGTCGCAATCACCTGACGCGTAGCCCATGAGAGTGCAAAACTACAAACGACGCGAGAATAATTTCGTTATGAACGTCCCCTTACGAGCATGTAGAGCATGGAACCCGTGATCTCGAAGAAGAATTCCAAGAAACGTACGGTAATCGATTTTAGCCGACCGGGAGCTTCGCCGGCGAATAAACGAAAAGCAAATGATCGTATAATGCGCTCGGAATGCATTTGCAAGATAATGGACCGTGAATGCCGTTCGGCGACCAGATCGGAAGGCAACCTTTTGGTAAAAATAGCCGATTGCGTTACATCCAGATACAATGACGCTATAAACTCCATAAAAGGACAAAGGACGATTGCTATCCCTCGTTAATGGCATGGAAAAGCGTATGCCTTCGACAATTTTCTCGTTGCTCCCTCGTTAGTTAACGGACCGATTGGAAATTTGACTCGCTGGTTTGTGTCATTGTTTGAAAATTTCAATCTGGGCCCTCTTTCGCGCGAATCATTATCTCTTAACAATTTTTGAAATACAAGATCTAGTCTCGCGTACTTGTACTTGGCCCGAGACAAGACCTTGTCCCTCGATATTTCAACGATCATGATATTAAAATAAAGATAAGAAGTACCTACAAACAACCGGAGTAACTTTAGCGAAAAATGAACTCCCCTTTAAAAACATTGACGTAAAAGTATTAAAATCACTGGCAATCATCTAGAAAGTGGTCAAATTTATTCTTCATTTTATTTCACGATTACTTACTTCGAGGCAAAAAACGGGTATATGATCAATATACTTTGTCCCGACGGAGAAAAAGCAAACTTCTTCATTTCGTGAAAAAAAACTGCACCGTACAAAATTGCATCCGTCTCCGTACACACACCACCGTTTATCCTACGTCCAGCAATGAGAGCTTACGCAACCTTTTTAATAATCCGTTGGTAAAAATAGGTACTTGCGTTATATCCAGAGGCGATGGTGCCGCTGCCAAGTCCATAAAAGCGCACTAAAGGATATCACACACTCCTGTCACTCCCGCGTATCCTTCGTGTGACGAACTGCTCACTCACTCCGCGCCACGCACTCGCGACTCTCTTTTTTTTTTCTTTCTTATTTGTCCCCTCGTCCACGTTCTCGGCGTATGATCGTCCTAGGATCCTTTTTGCACATCGGTACCAACGTCGTCGCGAGATGAACGCACTCGCGATGGAAACCGGATTCGAAGGCAGGGAAGTTCTATACTTGTCACAGAAAGTGTCCGAGCTCGAAATCACTGCACTTAGATCACGTATGCACGACCGTGGAGCGTTCTCGAATCGATCTTCGAGACGAAAGAACTGATCGTCGATATTGCGTTCGCCATTCGTGTTTGTGAACACGCTAATCCGAGAATAAAGATTCTTGGGATTCTGGAATTTTATTTTTCAGTGGGTAATTGTCAATTTTACGATATCGATCACGATGGTTTTTGCGATGTTAGTGTAGTCGTCGGATGATTTAACTTCATTTGACTTTCAGATGTACAGTTATATCCACTGACGTTCGAACGATACGAACAAGTATAAACGTTGAACTTTATATGGAATTATCAATTATTGTTAATATTAAAATCATAGGCGAGGGAATTTCACCTGCTAATTTAATCACGATTTATATCTCTCTATACAAACTATTCGATGCGTCATGTTGGGAATTTTAAAATTGATCTATAAAAATATAAAGCGAGTGAAACTTCACTCGCGTTTAGAACTTCTTGAATTTTCTCGTGTACCACTCTGGAGCGTTTGATATCGTTCCTATCGATACGAATATTATTTAAAAGTTACCGTGGTTCATTAATATTCGATCGTTCTTTCTATGAATCGTATTCCCGGAGATAAAGAAATCATACGTCGAGCGGAAGTTGCGCAAACGATTCTACAAATATTTCCGGAGCAGCGTTCACGCATCGACCACTTTTACAAAGGAGTCATCAATCCTTTTTTAGGAGGACCGCCGTCTCGAATATTGCGTCGGTGTACGTACTTACTTTCTAAAGTCGTTAACGCGGACACGCACCGAGAAAACCGGAAATTTCTTACCGAATATCTTTATACGCGCGTTGCCAGAATCCTATCCAACGTTCGCGAAGACGAATTCGAGTGCAATACTCTTTACGATCCGTCGGTGCGAGTCAAATAAAAGAGAAACCACCGACAAATGCATTAAAAACCAAAAAAAAAACGAAGAAGAGTATTCGCCAGCAGCGAGGGAAGAGTATTTATTTTATCCGCGAGCAAAAATAAATAGTCGGTTCGCGTTACGCCCAGGTAGTCGCATAATTTCTGATCGGACGGCTAGCACACCTCGCGCATATCCTTGACACCATCTGCCTAAAGGATGTACCAAAGGTCGATAGAGTTCTGTACACTCCGATGTAACATCATCGCAATTTCGCAATGAAATTTAGTTTCTCTGCGTTTCTCGCGCTTTCCAGTTTCTCGAAGATCGCTATCGAGACAGAGCGAGAGAATCCTAATTCAAAGGTCAATTTTCTGAAGAAGTATCGAATTATTTCCGAAGAAGCGCGTCATGAAATTTTCCCAACGTCAATTACCTCGCTTTCGTCGAGGTATTACGTTCTTACGCGAAACGCCGACGGGATGAAAGTGCCGAGGGATCGGGCAAGAGTGTTACACTTTCGCGGAAGATCGACGTGATCCACGCCGCTCGAAGACGATTCTCCTCGGGATCTACAAGGTCGCGTCGAATTACATCCGAGAGGGCCTCACCGACACGCCAAAAAAAATCCAAATAAGAGAGCGTGACAAACGATTATCCGTCAACGGTCAAACAAGGGGGGGGGGATGGGAGCAACGATGCGACACCGTCGAACGACAATAAAATCTTAGCTAGAAGAAAGGAGACGACCATTTTGGAGAACCCTGCGTCGTCCTTCGAGCGGAGGAGGCGGTAATTATGTTCGCGGTTGTTTTTCGTATTATCCTTGAGTAATCTAACCCCGCGTCGCGAATCGGTCCGATGATAGAAACACTCGCGAATAATCTCTCGTGAATGGCCTTGACTTCCGATGAGGCCAAACCGCGCTCGCAGCGTCTCGTATATTCAACCATCCAGCGAGAGAGACGCTCGCCATTCGCGATGGATTTCGCGGTGCGTTTAAACATAATCCAGCTGGTGATCCAGGATACGATCCGTGGGGAAATTCAACGAATCGACATCGAGAAATCGTGCGAGAGCGAGAGCCCCCTCGTTCGTGGTACCAAACCCGACACACCTATTCACCGGTCGATTCCTGTACCCGTGGTTCGCCGGGTACAAACGGAATCTCGAGGAACACATTCTGGGATAAAATCGAGAGGATATCGAAAGCTCGCGTCGATCCCCGTCGATCGTCGGGGATCGCGAGGTTCCCGCGCCGTATCGATTTTTACCCCGCGATTTTCTAAAACGACGTAAAATCCTCGAACCAGATCGTTTCTCTCTCTCTCTCTCTCTCAGGGAAGACTTACCCGTCCCCATTGCTGATAAAACAGCCTCCTTCAGCCACGATCCTTCCGCGTATCCGTGGTCCAATTTTGGCTGGTTTCACTTGGCTCGTTACAAGGAAAGAAATAAATAAAAAAAAAAGAAGAAGAAGAAGAAGAAGAAGAAGGGGGGGACAACACCGCCAGTCGGATAAGGATTATCGGCGAAAGGACGTACTCTTCGTCCAGCCGGGAGACCGCGGACGAACTGGTACCTGGCGAAGACTTTTGGTGAGACTTCGACGTGAGACAACGACGACGTCATTGCCGGCCTGGTGTCTCATTGGCCGACGGTTCTCTCCTCTTTGCCTCGGCTCCGTGCCTCTCTCTTTGCGAGGGCTCCCCTACTCTCCTTTTCCTTCTACGAACTCTCCTCTCTCTCTCGCCTCGCTCTATCCTCGCCCTCCCTCCCTCTCTCTCTCTCCCTCTCTCTCACTCCCTCTCGCGCTCTTTTTATCCACCTCGCGCACGTCCCTCCTCCCCTCGTCGGCGAGTACGCTCCGACGCTCTTACCTGCTCCGACCTCACTCCCACGGCGGGACTAGACCTCCGTAGAGTCACTCGACGCGCGAACTCGAAGAGCTCGAGACTCCTGGAACCAATCTCTCTCTCGCTCTCTCTCTCTCTTTCTCTCCCTGGCTGGCTCTCGTACCACGACGAAACCTACTCCGTTCGTCTCACGGCATCGCGAATTGCCGCGAGTTAAGCATCTCGGGGGACAGATGATCCTGTAGGTAGAGGTCAATCGAAGCCGCCGCGGACTCTTTGAGAATTTGCTTAGACTTTATTACGCGCGCCAAGGTTGGACCCGCGCGCGCGCGCGCGTATGGTGCGCGTGAGACCACAGCTGTTGGAGATTGTCGTACCCCCGCGTGGTATCGTAATCCATGGATCGAGATTTACTTCTTTTTTTTTTTTGTTTTGATAACGTCGTCGGACCGGGTATCGGGAATGACGTGGATTGGTAAGGTGGATTCGACGCGGGATACGGAGAACGCGTTCTGGTCGACTCGTGTATCTGGGAGATTTCTAACAGCCTGATTTTGTTTATCGGTTATGATTTTGGAATTGTTTCGACCTTGGGGGGAATTAATCCTTTAAGATCAGTGCCGCCACTACGGTGGTATTTTAGACGCCGGTATACTGGAGGCATCTCGTTATAGTTATTATAACAATTACGATAATTAGGAATTTCTATTTTTTTTGTACCATGAGTACTATTTAAACACAACAGATCAGCTTCAACGTATCGTGTGTTTTTAAATATCCATATGTTTGCTTTTTATCCGTGTATCTGTTCTCATCCACCAATGCGAATAATTGGTTTGATCGTATAATTAACAAAGTCAATACACATTTTTTATTAAAATTAACTTTTGGAAAAATAAAAAAACGAAACACGACCGCGAAGGTTTAAATCACTTAGGGAAAAATAACTCCAAAAACCTAATTTTACTCGGACTAGCTGGTACTTCCGTCAGAGAAATTTTTCGATCGCAAAGGGTTAAAGTATGATGACGATCTGAAATCGAATAGTTCGACTATTTCGATCGGTAAAATAGTTCAACTGGGGAATATTTCTATTTTTAACTGGCAAAACGGAAGAATTTTAAAAAGAATCCGAGCTTGACTGATAATACAATCAAATTACGACAAGTATCAGATTCCAACTAATAAATTTATCGAACATCGAACTGTATCCGATCCCAGCCCAAGGTACGCTCTTTGCAAACACAGTTTGAAAATTACCATTCGAAATCGTTACACAAACGGCTAATCTCACTTCGACGATATCTACCGCGACGAAGCAACACGATTTTGCAAAAAGCAAAAGTTCGCGCTTTTAATCGGCTAAATCGTTGCCTATCGCGACGTGAGATCGTTGCTCGGATTCACGGAAGCCAGATCCCTCTGACGAGGTCTCATGGATCGCTGCTCGATGCTTTAAAAGATTGCATCGCGCATCACGGATCGTTGCTCCGATCTACGGAAGAAAAAAATTCATGGGATCTGGGGGATCTTGCGCCGGTACACCCGACACACCGACGCAAACGTCGTTGTGCGTCGTGAACCTTCGTCGGAGCATCGCTAATACAGTGTGTACACGCTCGATAGAACAGGAAGGACGAAACCGGAGACGGAATTACTTCAAGGATATCGGGACGAGGAAAGGACGTTTCGTGTTTTATCGTGCGAGCCGAATGATCGCGAATATTTGCGCTGTCCGACACGATTTTCATTAATTCAAATATCTCTCCCCCTCGATGCCCCCCCCCCCTCCCCCCCGAGAGGGCATACCTGGTGTGTTCGATACGTTATACCGGGTGCTCGTCAAGATTTTAATTCATATTGAAGAAGAATTCTACTGACGGTAAAAATAAAAATGAAACTCTCCCCTGAAACTGTTTACGATTTTATAGTTGTATCGCGTATACCACGGATTGCAGTAAAAGCGATGTAAATACATTTTCTCCAACTGTCTCATTAGATACGCGAGTTAAACGCGTCTGTAAACTGAAATTACGAGTATCAATCTAAGTCAGATGTTAAATAGCGCGATGCACTTCCGACGCTTCACGCTTCCCACTTCCGCGATATTAAAATGAAAGCATTTTCGATGCAGCTTACGTATCTACAGTCTCCAATCAACGTTATAGGAAGTTCCTAACTTAAGTTACCTATACTCGCAGCAAATTTTATAACACCTATACTTGCGTACGTTGTGATTGATGAAAGTTTGGAACCTTATTTAACGTTATTTTCTCAAGAAGAACTATTTTTTATTGTTTAGTCTAAGTTTAATTGCTTTTTTATAAATGGGGATGGTAATAAATGAATTAAAATCAATTTCTAACAACTACCAACGAACTACAAACCTAAACAATTTAAGAAATAAACACAAAAAAGTGTTTCATCGGTCTCACAGATCGACGCGCGAGTATAGGAAGGTTAAACTCGACGATAATACCTGTTTGACCAAAGTTTGATCAAACCTCTTCGAAAAACACTATACTTAACCCTCCCCCTATTACTCGTAAACGAATAAGCGAAGTGAATGAATGAAAATCATGAATGCGATCGATAGCCTGCGAATAAATACATACTAAAAAAGGGTGGGTGGGGTGGGGGGGAGAAAAATAAATGTAAATCTTATGCAGTTTCGAAAACCGTCGCGTTTTACCGGCAGTAAATTAAATACGGCGAGGCGCGCATGCATTTTGCACGCTACTAAATGACACTATAGCCCCTAGAATCTCGCGGCACATCGGTGTCGCTGAACCCCGGCGCCTTGAGGCATTTCACAGGCGGATGCCAGAAGAAGAATCTACGGACGTACACACGCTAGGCATATACTTTGCACGATTATGTTTAATCTACGAGCCTGCCCTTGCACCTACTTGAACTGATTCATCGTGAAGCTGAGGAAAGGTGGTAGGCATGCCACGGGCGCGTTTCTTCGGTGCTCTCCTCGTAGAGGGAGATATGTTATGGAAAATATTTCATTAAGCGATGAAAGAAAATATATTCGTGGAATGATATTAATAAAAATTCGGAAGGGAGGATATCTAATTAAATTTTCGAATATCGTGTTTATTGAGGGTTGAGATAGACAGCTCGAATGCGATTAGATACACATTGTTTAAACAAATAGAACAAGGGACGCGGAAGAAACGCGAAGGTCGTCTGGAATAAAGGTCAAAGTAGCTAGGATACACGTCTACCGCTATACCAAACAACTTGTACTTGGTATACTTTTTTCCATTTCCAAAACCGTGGTGGTCAACTCGTATAACCTGTTTCGAGTGTCTCATCCTGGCGCATCGCGAGTGTACGTATAGATTTTAGAGAAATTTGATTTGACCTTATGGACAAAGAATGCGTAAAACTGCGTTTGTATTTTGCGAGGTGTCTCGAGAGGATTCTCGAGATGTCAAAAAAGTGTTTACCGAATGTCATCGAGGGAATATCCGTTTGGGAGTGTTAGCACGACGTTCGTTTTTCGCTTTAAATATTTTGGCACGGTCCAATGTAATTCTAGCGTAAAGTAAACGCGTGTCCGACAATTCGTGTAATTGTAATTAGCGTCGTTCGATTAGCTATCGCGCAATTGAAGAAAAACTCGCGAGCGTTACGAGAGCACGCATTGTACGTGCAAGGAAGACGTGCCAGTCGAGAGGAAGGCCTCGTCGAAAGGAATTTCAAGCATGCTACTCATATTTCGCGCGTTTGCAAAACTTACATAAATCCTGAACGATCGAAAATAAAAAAAATATAGGTATCACTTTCGCACCTTCCGCGATGAATTATTCATAAAGAAATATCGAGCGTACCGACATAGACGGCTATATAAACAATTTAATTTCTCCCCGAGGTGTAATTAAAACGCGATTAAAGATACTGGGAATGAGAGTTTGTACAGATCTATTTTTCCCAGGTTGCGTTGCAACTTATTCCGGTACGCGTACGCGTAGAAACGTATCTATGAAGAGTTTCAAAATTGTATGTCGATTCGCAAACTAACCGATCGTCGAGCTTAAAGCATTTTTTTTTTTCTAAATCCTGAATAAACATAAAAAAACGAGCGAGCAAACCACGTGCTGGGAATTAATAAACAAACGTCCGGTGCGCACGACGCGAGATTAATGTACGTTTTTAATGTCTTCCGTGATACGGCGGAAAATGTAGTGAAATTGAATCCGTGCAATTTTCCACCTCGAGTTGCGCGCGAATCACCGGCTCGGTGTTAGTACCGTCGGGTACGATCGAAGCACGTCTTGTACCTTCCACCTCTCCAGAGTCTGTATAAGCGTAGTGTATAGGTAACGGGTTCGCGAAGGCACACGTTCATTTCGTATTCTTTTCGACGATGCGTCATCCGCCTCGCCAACTGCGGATAACTCCCGATGCCCCGACCGAAGGCGATCGGTTGCTCGATCAAATTTCAAAAGCTTTAACCGTCTGGCACGCAACCGCCTTTTAAGTAGCCATCGACATCATGTACAATTTTTCAGGTAGATTCACCCCGGCGCGACGCGACGCGGAGGGAAAGGGACGGGGGACATCGATGCCGCGCGACGTTGCGCGTTCGGAGATTTCGACGCGTGATCGGACTCTGTTGTTTGCGCTTTATACGTACACAGCTGCGGACAATTGATTGGAAACGATCATGCTCTCGTAGGAGTTCTTTCGCCCGTAACTTTGTCGCGTGTGTATGAATATTGAAACGTTGATAGAGCATTTGTTAGGGAATTCATTGAAATGGTTTGAAATGGTGAAACAGGAAAGCAAAGAGGCTTAAATCTTAGATCGTGTACATCTCTGGATCTTTGGAGCTCCAAACTTTTTTTAGTCCATCGAGTGTATTTCGGGTCGCTGATCACGAAATAATTATAGAATTTCTATTCCACTGAAAATTATTTTACAAGGAATCACATGTGTTTGCTTGGTTTAGAAATAGTTTGAGGATCCAGAGATTCGGAGATGCGTATGATCTAGATTTCTTGCAGCAAAAATAATTTCGTTTTCCAGGTTAAAATATTTAATAAACTCAAAACAAGCGAAAACTGCGTGGGACAATAATTTATTGGAAAAGATTGTTTGCGAAGGATAAGAACGGGTATTTTAAATAACTTTTGCGTGTCCTTTGGAGTTTATAGCTGTCTGACAACCTCTGAACATGGACATTACAAAATTTTGAATTAATGTTAAAGGAAGAGATCTCTATATCGATTCTACCGCTGTAAACAATTCGTCGCGGTTTCTTTACTGTTTCCCAACCGATCTTTGTTTTATCTTCTTTTCAACAGATTTTTAATGGGGTTCAAATCTATAAAATGAATGTAATTTTGATAAATCCAGTTTCTACTGTCCGGGTAACGTCTCTAACCGTTAACATGATGTAGGTATTCAAAAAGTTTCTGGCCCGTCTGTAAATTGAATTGTTTATAGCGGTAGAAGCTATATGGAGATCTCTTCCTTTAAAATAAATTAAAGATTTGGTTATGTCCATGCTCAGACGTTGTCAGCCAGTTATAAACTGCAAAGGATACGTAAAAATTATTTTAAAAACCTGTCCTAATAGTTCGCAAACAATCGTTTTCAATCATCCGCCAATTTTCTGACACAGGTTTCACCTGTTTTGTGTTTATTAAATGTTTTAACCTGAAAACGAAATGATTTCTCCTTTCCTGTTTCACCATTTCAAAGCTCAAAGAATTCCCTAACAAATGCTCTATCAACTTTGCAATAATATGCACACGCGACAAAGTTATGGGCGAAAGGAGTTTTATGAGCATGATCGTTTTCAATCAGTTGCCCGCGGCTGTATATGGTCGACTCCACGTCAAATCGTACACTTAAATTATTTGGAAATATGTAATAGAGGAAGCTCAGATACGCCAGCCGAATTTTTTTTTTATTTTTCACTTCGACTTTCGAGGAGTTATGAGACTTGTGAAAAATTGAGGCGCTTTCTTCCAACAATTCAACTCGCGGACTGGTTTACCATAGAATAATTTGCTTTTTTAAGTTCGACTCAGAAAAGGCTATAGTTTAACGAGAATTTTCAGTCTCGTTCAAAAAATTTCTTTTCCAATACATAATTCGGACAATAAAAAATAATCGTTAAATTAACTGTTAGGGACCTTCACTGAAAATTATGAAAAAATTTACCGTTTGTAAAAAAATACAAGATGGCAAATTGAATAACTTCGGAGTAATTGAAGAAAAAGTGTGACCACTCCGGTATCACTGATTTTGCCAGTGAGAACGCTAAATTGGAAGGTGGGGATGATTACGCAGGGCCGCACGCGCCTACCAAACTACGCGATTTCGCGAATCACTTTGACACCACGTATTTCCAATCGGTTAAAAACAAATGAAGGAGCACCCCGAAAATTCTGAAAAAATTGACAAGTGTGCCTCGATGACGCACACACATACACTGCCGTACGGTTAATAGTTTGGAACATTCACACTTGTTCCGGATAAAGTACACCGAACGATTTTACTGTTTCGACTGACCAGTTACTATCACTAGCTACATCGATAAGAGATCTACGGTAAAATTCACCGAAGATTCAGGGATGATGTAACTCCAGAGTGAAATTGTCACTTACCTTGTTTGGTTGTTTGCGGCGATAACATCTCATCCAGCAACTAGCGCAAATATATTCACCGGTTACAAATGGGTATCTCGCACGAAACTGATGTGTAACACGACGTACATTCTTCCACACTTTTTTGTGCCGCGGCAAGTTCAACGGGTTGCAGCAAATTTTTCTTGGCATCTTTAGTTTCTAAAAATATTACAATAATTTTCTTAATCTGAAGCTTATAATACTGCACCAGAATAGTGACACTATCAATACGACAAACATTATCGTGACTCTACTTATAATGTGGGATCCTGTATTAAAACTAGACTGTTTCGTGGTCGAACACGAAATCGCGCACTTTCGATGATTTGCGTCCAGGGATACCCAATAATTTAAGATAGAACCCCGATAATTGGATAGTGTAAGCTACAAACGTGCACTAAAGTCGTGCTGCCAATACTTTAACAAACACTTGACAAATGTTGATATACTTACAAGAACTGTACACTGATGAAAAATAACGGAGAGTTTTAGGAGTACCGACTCTACCTGCTTCTCGTTCAAAGTGATAGAATATTCTGCGTCTCGAAATCGCGTTATCACCCTGGAAGGTTCCAACATCCCTTCTTTAAAAATTAATGTTTCAAAAGGTGGGAATGGAACCTCCCATAACTAATACTATTGGCTGGCGCCAGTCGTTCGTGGCGGGGTTGATAAAGTGGGTGGTCCGTCGAATTCCTAGAAATCAGGGGTTGCGAAGATCGGAGGTGCGACACCTGGGGTGGGCAGGTATGTCACCTCGCGCGGACACAGTTGGTGGGCACATGCTTCGCAAGCCGTTTGCGTTAATCCCTTTTTATATACCGAATATATTTTACAACGTCTTAATTAGGGGTACACCGCCCAAAGTTAAAATTTCCGGGATTGGTTTTATAGCAGGAAGATATAAGATGGTAATTCGTGACTCTATATACAAAATTTTCGACGGTGACTCTAAGATCTTGATTCCACGATTGCTTTTGGAAAACTAGCTTGACGAGATCATTTGATGAAATAGCAAAACATAAAACTGTCTTGATTAGTCCCTTCACATCATAGGTTGGGGGAGTAATCGTTCAAGATCAGTGTAAATATTTTGAGAGTTAGTCGTACTAATTGTTGATTCATCTGTGGACGCTGTGTAAATCAGGAAAATCAAGAAAATGTTTACCCGTCTACCTATATTTGCAATTGGTAGTATCCATTGTATCCGGCAGCAAGGGTGCTGTTCATTATCAGTTTGGGTAAAATAGATTTGAAGCAATAAACGACTGGTACCAGTTGCTACCTCGCGTCTGGAGTGTCATAAAAGGATTAAGTGACCCTACGTATCCTTCGATGGCTTCGAGCCATAACACGGATGATGCCAAACAGAACCCGCTTAATAAAAGAATGTACGTGATAATATTGTAATTATCATGTTCTACAACAGATTGCTGACTTGCTGTATAATGTAGTTACTAATATAATGTTAGATGATCTCTTCTTTCCGCTTATTTCACTTACCTGACATCACATATGTACGCTCTGATGTGAAACAATTCCACTCATGTTTTATTTCCTTTCCACATTTAAGAGATCGTACTTTTGATATCGTTTGTGTTTATTTCGCACGAATTCAGTTCTTGTAGTTAAAACGTCGATTGAGTCCACAATTTCATACGTATTCTTCATTCATGATTTAGAAGAAAATGCGCAAACAATCAGCAATCTCAAAATCAGATGCGCTCAATTAAATATTATAAGTTCCACCCTTATAATGTGTTATTTGACTGCAATTACCAAAACCAAAATAATTTTAGATAGGAGTGCCGGTTAGTTACTTGTATAGTTCCTTCCTACAATGGGGCGCGCAGATCATAAAAGTCTTAAGAGCGTTGGCTAAACCTAGCGGACCGGAAATTTATGACCTTAATTAATTACTATGGTTCCTCAATTCTTGGAAGGAGTGCAAGGACCATAACGGCATTCAAAACTTAAAATTCGGGTGTAACTTCTGCACATTATGGGTAGTACGCAGAAAATAAAAACTATTGCTTATTAAATGGACAAAGAGATGTTAACGAACTTTTACGTAAACACTCCTTAACATATCATTGCGCATTTAAATTATTATGACCAACTTAAGCATCTGCGACAGCGGAAAGCGGCATACCTGAGCGTGCCCCGTTTTAATATTTTTTATCTGGAACAAGTGTGGATGTTCAACACTATTAACTGTACGGCCGTGTGTATGAATCATCGAGGCACACTATTGCAGTTTTTCTAAATGTCCAGGGAGGTCCTCAATCTGTTTTTACCCGATTGAGAATAAGTGGTGTGAAAATAATGCGCGATAACGCATTTGTACGTTGTATCGCGTAGTCTCGTAGGCGCGGCGGCCCTGCATAACAACCCCCACCTCCCAATTCAGTGTTCTCGCTGGCAAAATCAGTAATTCCGAGGCAGCAACACTTTTTCTACAATTACTCTGAAGTTATTCAGTGTGTCAACCTGTGTTTTTGACAAACTGTTCCTCTTGAAACACGCTACAAGGGTATAATTTTTTCACAATTTTTGGTGAGGTCCCTGACAGTTAAATTAACGATTCTTTTTTATTTTTATGAATTATGCGTTGAAAAATAAACTTTTTGAACGCGACTAAAAATTCTCGTTAAACTACAGTCTTTTCTGAATCGAATTAAAAAAGCGGATTATACTACGGTAAACCAGTGCGCGGCTAGAAATGTTTTAAGAAAAAGTGTCCCAATTTTTCACAAGTCTCATAACTCCTCGAAAATCGAAATAAAGAATTAAATAAAATTTAGGTGGTGTACCTCACCTCCCTTTATGTATAACATATCTCAAAATCAGAATCGATCATATACATTGCTGGTGATTTTAAAATGTCGAATATGACTCGGCATAGTGGTCGCTGAAAAGAAAATGTCGAGTCACACTCGACATAAGGGTTAAAAGGGTTAAGTCAGCAAGAGTACTAATTGTAAGAGCATGTACTTAGGCAGTATTTCTTTAATTCTTGTACGCAATACCAAATAGAAACTCCATATTATACCAACGGCGTTGACACCAAAATCAAAACCCACCTCTAGTCCAACGTCACGGCAAAACGGTACGCTTTGCTAAAATAATTATCGCGGATACGGTACAAGCGATACATTTATATTAA
Organism: Pemphredon lugubris; assembly: GCA_933228935.1. NCBI lineage: Eukaryota > Metazoa > Arthropoda > Insecta > Hymenoptera > Crabronidae > Pemphredon > Pemphredon lugubris. The sequence goes on from OW121818.1 coordinate 14,992,573, forward strand.
CACTATTCCTACCACGACTGGGTCAAATGACCGTTTCTTAAAATTTCGTCTAGAATTTTTTACATACAACGTTATTGCACCGCTACTTACCCAACATAAATGTTAGCCGGCTAAATGTTAAGGTATGCGTTATATATTTTTAAATAAAAGAAACTACATTTTTTCACTACCGAATTGGCTATTATCTTCATCCTATATTGAGAAATATAAAAACTTTTAAAGATCAGTTATTTGACTGGTCACGGTAAGAATACATGAAATGTCGGTAGGAATAGTGTTAATACAAATAACGTGGCGAGTAAGTTCATATTTCATCGTTGGCTTTTTAAATGCAAGAGGTTGAATTACGCTCCGAGTTTTATAAACAAAGCTATCAATATTACCGTCGAGTTAACTGAGAAACTTCCTGGGAAGTTTACGATATAACGTTTACGAATACTTCCCTTGAATTCTCATTATAAATGAAAAATAAAAATAGAAAGGCCTCGGCGTTATTATAATCGCCATTCGTGCATCCGGAAATAATTATATCAACACCCGCGGTATTAAAATAAAGTTCTCAATATACAGAATGAAAATCAACTGAAAACAAACCTAATCTTGATTTCCATACCACGTACATTGAAACTGATATACCATTGTAATATTTACTATGCGCTAAGAAAATAAAAGACGTACAGACGCGCCGCCGACAACGGTCTGACAAATTTTCCACGCGAGAAGAGCCTAAAACTAAAAATCCCGCGTCAGTGATTTACAAACGATTTGCTCCGCCTTCGACATAAATTTTCGTAATCATCGACCGCCCCGCGTACCGTTATTAAACGGAATACGTTTTCATGCTCCTGTAAATCGGTCGATTAAAATAACAGCGAATATCACCGACGCCGTTTTACCGTAGTAATTGACCAATTTGCAAGCGTGCTAGGCACGTGTCTTCCAACGACGTGAATGATCGCCGATTTGTTGATTCATCGTGTTACATCACAATGCAACCGCACGCTCTGCAGGCTTGCGCGACAGCCGATAATGTACTTTTCCGCCGGTTCGCGTGTAACAGGAATTCCTAGATTGGCACGAAGCGGCATATAAACTCCCCGCTATAATCGCGCTGCTCGAAACTATTCGCATAGATTTTCCAGTTTCGATTAGACAGCGCGTAACCACACCGAGAAGAACATTCAGTTTGATTTACTGAATAGCCCCTCGAGCGTTTGCGAACGAACGTCCGATTACTCCCGACCGACGTATACTCTTAGCCTAGCTCGCGGGAGTTTAATAAAATGCGTGTATGCGTGTTTTATTACACGTTACATTCGAATTTTTCGCCGCGCTCGATTATATTCAAGTACAAAGACGTATGTACGGGCTGGGGATAAACTTTACTACCGACGTACGGACAATTATTTTTCCGTTGTAGAACGTTACGTGGCGCGTACTTACGTTGTACGCGTAACCGTACGCCCCTTTTTCCTGTGTTTGAGAACTTCATAAGGGTTATAAAGTTCCGCGAAGACGAAGCTCCGACGAATACAAATAGCGAGTTTTAAAGGCTGTTGGCGCGAGGCGCGTCGATCGGTTCAGGGTAAACGCTCGCCTTGCCCGGCATTGAAATCGCTCAAGTTACTCATTGTCAGAGGCAATGACCGGTAGGCGAGCAATTAAACCGACAGTCGTGGTTAACGTCCGTTTGACGCGAATGCGCCCATTTTTTTCCTCGCACGCACTATTAATTCGCATAGAACGGTTCTCAAGCGAGATCGTTAAGTCGCTCTTATCCGGGATTTTTGCATCTCGGAAAAATCGTGGCGCGGCTCTTTTGTATCGGGCAGACCTTGATTAGACGATTATTTGCTTACGCGCGAAGCACCCCGTGTCGCTTATTCTAGTTTTTCCTAAGAATAATTATCTTCTGCAATGCGCAAAGAGCAAGGTGATGTTCTTAGTACCAGGGATTGTCTCGTAGCGAAGCGAGAGTGTCGTTGCGAGCGAAAAACTGATTTAGCGAAAGTTCAACTTTTATCTCTGTTTTATGTCAAACGGAGATCGAAATGAAATTGATTATAGATCAATTACGCGTGAGTGGCGTTGTAATCGACATAGAAGTCTTTCACTTTTCAAAGTGACGTCGTTTACTCGTGACTTGTTTTATAACAATGCAACGACGACGATTACCCCGAAATCGGTGTGACTCGCGAATATCTTTCGCGAGCCTTGATATTTCACACTCCGATGCGTTATGGCACACAATGTGGGTAGTACCGATGTGCTTGTGCACATCCCACGCAAACGCCATCGCATTTCGCGCCAAATCCAGCATTGATATCTTCCGTTTGAAAAAAAAAGAAAGCTTCGCGAAATGCCATCGGTGCACGACAACAAGTTTACCGTCGAAAACGCATGCCCGTCTGTAGTCACAAAAATTTATAAAACAAAGTTGTATAAAAAACTTTAGTTGTATAAAAATTTAGGCTTAATCCTAAATCCTAGTACAAACGTATTACAGTTGTCAAGATTGCGAATACAAGTGCCATTGCAAAATGTTATCTCGGTAATTAGCGAGGACCCGCGATTACTTAATCTTGCCAGTAATGCAATTACAATGGTTACATAATGTGTAGGATATTCAGTTGTATGAAAAAAGAAACATTGTTTTATTATTAAATGTTGCTACGAGGTCTAGAAGACGCCATGGCCTACTCGTGTTTCGATTTTTAAATAAATAATTTGCTAACGAGAAAGTAATCAACATTTATCTACCATGCAGAAATATTAAACCGAACCAGACGCCAAAGATATAACGATAAACAAGAAATTCTGGCTCCAAGAAACCTGCTGAATCTTTATAATTCGTTTATCCTAATAATAAGCGGCTTGAAATTCCTTCGAGCACGACTTGGATCTAAATCTGTCAATTTTTTGGTAATTAAATTTTTATTCTTCCACCTTGACGATACGTAGAACGTATCGCGATCAACCAACACACGGAAATGATAGAAGATCCGTGAAGTCATTGGAATAACGCGACGACTTCGGGATCGCACAAAAGCGTCCGAGGTCAAAGAGATTATGGTTGTTATTAGATCGTCCTGCAGGTTTCTAGGGACAGAAATTTTAAAAATAGTCGGCTGAGATGGGCTGAAACAGGAATAGCGAGGATGACGTAAGCACCCAATGCGAGCACACCGTGCACACCTGGAACATAGGCGTGCGCGAACGGCAAGGGTCCTTCGAGTATTGGTGACTTCACCGCCGCGGCGGCGACACATCGGTTCAGTCACCACTGCAAATAACCGATGAAATCGATGCGAACCCAACTATTTCGCGGCCACGACTTTCCGTGAAAAGCACTTCGAAATGAGGAAAAAAAGCGAACAGGGAGAAGTGAGTTTTCAGAAGTGATTGGTCAAGCGATGATTTTACGCGAGTCAGTCGGGTGTTACGCAAATTGGTCGGTTCGCGATACGAATGAACGAGACACCGGTAACGATGAAAAATTCTGGAATTTGGATAAAAAAGCCGATTTTCAGAATTCGTTGACCACTCAGTGCCCTTCTTGCAAAAGATCCGCAATTTCACGATTATTTAGCATGTACCTAGTTGAGCGAGATGTGTCCACGCTTGACACTCTAACCGCAAATGTAAATTGCACCGTGGTATTTGCTTTTCCTAATTTACTCTCCGGTTCAAGTTATGTAAATGTTCGTAAATTCCAGGATCCGTATTATACGAAAATCTTCCTCGTTTTTACGATACGGGAATCTCGACAATGTGGCTCCGTTTAATAAACGCGATCGAAAGTTTTTTTTCGCTACCTGCGCAATTTATACGGTTGTTCTGCCTCGCGCGAAGTAAAACCGTAGGTTCGATTATGCGCGTTGCAGGCGGCGGAGCGAAGATCGCCGTGCCTGGAATAAGAATTAACAATAGTCGCACAGGCCGGAGCAGTGAAAATCCCAACGACGATCGCATAGAAATCCATCGAATAACGGAGCCGATCTTTACTTTCGCCGTAAATACAATATACGTGAGTCCTAAGAAATCCACTTTTGCTTTTACGATCGGTATCGTACCGGCAAAAGCGTAACTTCGAAATTGATTTAAAACAACGCCTACGTGACAACGATATTGCTTGAGATACAACGTTTCCTCGATTTCATCGCCGATATAACCACAGAAAGGAAGAAAAAAGAACATATAAAAGAATTTGCAAATACGCAATTTCGCGCGCACGGTTTCAGTCGCATCAGATTCAAGGTGAGAGTGGAAACAGTACGCGAACCGACCGGATGCACCGGCAGTAATTTATCCTCCACCAAATGGATTTGTCCTTCGATACCAATTCGTCTAGCGAAAGTCACGGTGGCTAATCAAAGACACGTCGGCACGAGGAGCCGATAACTCGTAATAAATGGTTCGACGCTTGAAAATTACTCAGGATCAATGCACGACCTTCGTGCCGGTCGTATTAGAAAATTAATCGAAGCGTGGAGGAATTTTTGCGCAAGGATATCGAACCGAAAACGACCAGCGTACGGAACACTTTCGTGGGAGCATACGGGAATGGCGCCCGCTTGATTGCGTGGGCCCAATGAATGTAGGCAGTCTGGCCTTCAAAGTCCTTCGGTGGAAAAGTAGGGACCAAGATCGTCATACGCGTGGGCTTCCGGTGGGAGGACTGGATAAAAGGCATCTTGCCGGTATATATAACTGTACCTACAACTAACGAGAAAGTTTTCATCCGGACTTTCCACTATTTGAATTTTCAACTCTTTCCTTTCTCTGTTCCAAAAACTCTCTTCTACTCCCCGTTCAAGCTAAGAGTATCCTCGTCTTGCACTTCTCGAGTGAGTCCGGGGAGTTCGGGGCGATGCAATAGAATGCAAGTACAGTGGGAAGATGCGCATAACGGACGCAAATTTCTTCGATCTAGTGTTACACTTATTGTTAATCTTAACGGAGAGTACCATCCATTACAAAGTGCAAGATTGGTGGAAGGTAAATATACGTCGTTAAGAAAGTACTCGAAGGTGGACAAAATTGTAAGATACAATTTAATATATAGATCAAGAGACAAGGTCTTGTCTCGAGACAGTTGTTACAAGTTGTACAGCGTAATTCTCGTAAATATACAGGAAAGTGTCAAATTCATAGTTTCAATTTTATTAATTTACAATGGATAGTTTTCACGTGGTTTGTGCAACTTTTTTTACCTTACGCTCTTCTTTGCGTTTCTGCTTCTCAGTGGCATCGTGAATGCGTCGCTTCTTACGAAGGAGCCGAACTTCTTTCGATCTTTGTTCCCGACCTTTCATCATACTCTTGTATAAATTACGGTGTTTTTTCTTGACCATTCGTTCGCGCAGCCGATACTCTTGCCTTTCTTGTCGGTCTTTCTCCCATGGATCATCTTTTCTTACCTGGCCGCTCTTTACTTTCATATTCTTTTTCTATAATTAAGACAAATATTGAGGATCATAGAATATTACAAAATAGTTTTTCGTTAATAGCGCAGAATTTAATTTTAAGTGACAGTGCTAACCTTTTCTAGCCGATCATGCTTTTTATCGTCGTCCTCGTCAGAGACTTCTGCGTCACTGTCAGCTTCTTCTGGATCTTCTATTTCTTCTTCCACATTGTCTCCTACTCCTGCTCCCTCTTTCTCATCTTCTTTGTTATCATTTTCATCTTCGACTTCTTCGTCGGATTCGCTTACAGCTAACCAAGAATAAAAATTGTATCATGACTTACTGCAGTTAATATAAAAAACGTCCATATAGAGAAACATACCATCGTTTAGTTTGTATTCAGGATCAACAAGAGCACGCTCCTCTGGTGGAACGTATGCTTGATCGTGCCGACTGTCAGAAAATGGTGAAAGATGTGGCGGAAGTATGCAACCCATTAAATACTTTTCCACGGGTAATAGTTCTCTTGCATTCACCGAATCAAAGACCCACTGTGGTTGGACGTAGTATCTGTAGGAACACGGCACGCGATGAAATAAATAAAGGAAAGTAATGAATATGTCTCGTATAATGCAAGCAAAGTTACCTTGAGATGAATTGTTTATCCATGCTGGGTCTATCTACTATCTGGTGAGTTATAGTTTCATCGTTCTCATTGAATGTCGCTCCAACAAACAGCAACTTGTCCCATGATACCTCGCCACCGAAACAACGCAGAAGAAAAACTAAGGGTTCTCTTGGTACTTCTCTATTTATATAGAATTTCAGACCTTTAAACAGGGTCTTCAACTGTTTAACCTTTTCCACTTCTACTCTGGCTTCTTCCAATTTCTTAGCATCACCTTCCTGAAAGAAATGGTTAACGTGATACAACGTAACAAGTTAAAAGGATATTTCTTGTTATAATAAATAAGTTTGAGGTGGGTTGACCTTACGTTTGCAAACTGATCAATTTCTGTTTCTTCGTCTTCCACATTTTCTGCGGATGAACCTAAACTAACGAGGGGCACATTTAACGCGCCTATTCGTTCCGATACATACGCTTCTTCATCCACGAGTGTCTTCTCAACATTTTCTGTATATCAAATATCGCAATTATAAAAATTTAAAGTACATTAACTAAAAATTCAGTGTCCTCAAATCATTCGTACCACTACTCAGCAATTTTGGAGGATAATGCACGTTGAGAGAGTGATACAGTCTGTAGTTGACAAATCCCAGCATCAGGATATAAAATTCCACAAAAATGGACATTACTTTAAAATCGACGTCATTCTTCGCCTGAGGTTCGAAGCAAAAGTGATGTGGGACAATCCACGTGACTGTTTGACCCTTGATTTCTGCCTGATAGTAATATCCCTTAATAGAGACAAACACTTTTCGTAAGGCCTTAGCCGCAATTACAGCATGTAAGAATTCAACTGTCAGTCTTCTGCATAGTAAAGACTGATCTCGTGGGATGTGAGGCAGCGAAGGAAACGTACTGAACAAAAAACATAACGTCAAACAATCATCTAGATCTCTCAGTGCGTCGACAAACGTCGGATAACGCTCTTTCACAACATGATCCAACTTCAAAGTAGGATGATTAGTTAAGTATCGTTTCATCTTTGCAAAATCCTTTAGCGCTTTCGCTTTTCCAACTTTTTTGTTGAAGATCTGAAAAGATATTACTCCATTAAATTCCTCTAATATTGATACAAAACTACAACTCTCAATCGATAGTAATATACCTTGTAATCTCTTAGCTTCCATATCAATGGCTCGTGCATCAAAAATTGAATATCTTTTTTGTGATAAAGCGTCTTGATGCCTGGCTGACCCTTCTGCGCCCTTTTACGATTACGTGGTTCTCTTGGGTAAATACCTTTCAATATACATAGCCTACGAAAGTCATTCAAGGAAAGCTGCAACTTTTTCAACGCAGCTTTCCTCGTCATGAACTGTGCCCCTTCCCCCG